>OX493405.1:18757500-20007500 GCA_950371165.1 Lacanobia oleracea | reverse complement strand
ACATTTATAAGAGTTATTTATATCAAGGGATTAAATTTATTAATACATTTTATGCGAAAACCATAACAAATTGCATAAAATTCAATCGATCCTAAGTATTATTTTAGCCTAGTCTAGTTTGATTTGACAAAAATGATTGTAGTATAAAAGAGTTATTTTCAAACCTATTTGCAATATAAATATTATCTATCACGAATATTTATAAACTGAACAAATTTTAATACGAACCAATCCTAAAATCAAAATTTGAAATATATATTACCAGCATACGTTCAGTTTTTTTTTTTTTGTGATTATTTGTGTTAGTATCCTACAAAAATAATTTTAAACAAACAAAACAACATTATCACAAAACTAAACACCAATAACATTGCTATTCTCACCTTATAAAAGTCTAGAGTAAGTATCTCAATCTATATCTACTATAATATATATAATATAATATTAATCTATACTTAATATATAAAGCTGAAGAGTTTGTTTGTTTTTTTGTTTGCTTGAACGCGCTAATCTCAGGAACTACTGGTCCGATTTGAAAAATTCTTCTTCTCAGTATTAGATAGCCCATTTATCGAGAAAGGCTATACGCTATATATCATGACGCTAAGACTAACAGGAGCGGAGCAGTAATTAAATTTTTGACGCAGACGAAGTTGCGCGGGTCAACTAGTGAAATATAACTATCGCAATGTCTGTCGAGATGAAACTTCACTAACACCATTGACAGTAGCTTAGGACCGCATTTTTTGTTTCGAACGATCTAGATTGCAAAGGCAAGAGTTTTTAGGAAACCATCCAGAAATCGCAAAAAAATCTCATAGCGCCTAAACTATTTCTAATGCATGAAAACTTACTCTGCGTATTTCAATACTTCTGAGGCCAGACTAACGTAATTTTGTGAGTTGTGAGTCGCGTAAAATGAGTCGGCGGAATTCACACGGCATTCGGTTTAATATTAAATTCCTGTTTGTGCCACACGGCGAAGCAAAATGAGTTGGACTTTAATACGACACCAAATTCCACCGATTCATTACGCAACTCACAACTCACAAAATTACGTTCATTTGGCCACACACGTATTGAAATACGCAGAGTAAATTTCCAAACAGTTTCGAAACAGTATTACCTATATTCAGCAAAAGAAATTGATTACAAGTGCAATATAGTACTTTGTAAATAAACAGAACAATAAATAAAATAAAACAAATGAATAATAACATTCTCACAAAACAAAACACCAATAATATTACTACTCTCACCTTATAAAAGTCTGGAGTAAGTATCTCAATGAAATATAACTATCGCGATGTCTGCCGGTATGAAACTTCACTAACAGCCATTGACAGTACCTTAAGGACCGTAACTTTTGTCCGGAACAACCAAAAGAAAACCTCATACCTCCTAAACTATTTCGAATGAATGAAAACTTACTCTGCGTATTTCAATACGTATTAGGCCAAACGAACGTAATTTTGCGAGTTGTGAGTCGCGTAAAATGAGTCGGCGGAATTTGCGCAGCACTCGGTTTGATACTAAATTCCTGTTTGTGCCACACAGCGACGCAAAATGAGTTGGACTTTAATATGAAACCAAATTCCGCCGATTCATTTTACGCGACTCGCAGCTCACAAAATTTCGTTCGTTTGTCTTGACCCTACAGGAAACAGTATTACTCTATATTCAGCAGAAATAAAATGATCACAAGTACAATACTTTGTAAATAAATCAAACAAATAAATAAAAACAATCTCACAAAACAAAACACTAATAACATTACTATTCTCACCTTATAAAAGTCTAGAGTAAGTACCTCAATGAAATATAACTATCGCGATGTCTGCTGAGATGGAACTTCACTAACAGCCATCTGATAGGAGCTTAGAACCGCAACTTTTGCTAGGGACGACCTAGATCGCAAAGGTAAGGGGTTTTAGGAAACCGTTTTATCTTTTTTTGTCTTCGAAAAATTATAATAGGTAAAGGTCAAAGGAATTGTACACGTGTTACTGTAATCTCGTTTTTGATTTGATTTTTGTGACTTGAAACGATTGTTTGAGGAAACGAGAGGGTCTCATTTACATTGACGAATGAAGTTTATTTATAATGGCAATTATATGAACTTAGCCAGGAGCTCGTAGCTAAATAATAACAGCCGCACAGGTCGATCCTCAAGGTTAAGCAACGCTTGCCAAGGTTGGTCTGTGGATGGGTGACCATCTTAACATACCGAGTTTCCTCCATGCCTCGAATTTAATTGAAGATCTTTGGCAGTCGTTACGGATTGTCAGAAGCCAGTAAATCTGACTCCAGTCTTGCCAAGATGTACCGTGTTACCCAGTTAATGGGTTGTGGAGGTCTGGTAGGCAGCCGCTCTACGTAAAACACTGGTATTCAGCTGAATCCGGTTTGACTGGAAGCCGACTCCAATGTAGTTGGGAAAAGGCTAGGCAGATGATGATGATGATGATGGTAAATATTTGAACCTGGCCATTATGATAAAGAGGACTAGTTTTTGCCCGCAGCAACGCTTAAGTGTGAAGTGATTTATTATAACTAGGGAACATACCTACACCAGTGTGTCGTATTTAATACGCCATCTATTTAGCCGCTACAGCTGTAAAGAATAAACAAACACAGTTACTTTTACACTTATAAGATTATTAAAGAATTTATGTTACATGACTTTCTTCAGATACCTTTTAACTTCTTTAAAAAAATAATTATGGAATTGTTCTTTCGACAGATTGTGACTGGTATGCGAAGGATGCGAATGCAAACATTGCTTAAGAGCGCTGTCACAATTTATCTTGAATTTGAGCGTTTGATTCGAGTTTTGATGTCTGATTATGCTTTAGATATAGCACAAAAAAAAAAAACAAAAATACGCCTAAGAAAGTTTGATTGTTGATCTTGGGAGTGTTCTAAATAAATATATCAATTTGTTCACGTACATCAGTAAATTTCTTGTCTCCGCAAAGGGTGTTTCATAAAATTACGCTTTTGGGAATCTTTTGATGCTTTGGTACACCGAAGATATAATAATTTAATCAATTTTAAAAATGTCCATGATACAACTGTACCTTCTATTTTGGAATGATCAAATCTATTTGTTCCGATTCATGCATTAATACACCAAAAATAATTCTGTAAAACTGAGAATTATTGACAATTTTCCGTACGAAACTATAATTTTTATCTATGAAAGTATAATCCAAATTCAAATAAAAATTATTTAATAATTAAGGAGGTATTGTTATAATGCATGAAAAAAAAATTGGTCTATTTGAAAGTAAACTCATATTTTTAAGCAATTGTTGTATACAGCCCCACAATCACTATAAATCTCGGGAAACGCGGTTTGTAGCTTTAGTCCGGGGCAAGCGCTCGATTTTGTAATAGCGCCCTTAACCTGTCAGTCGTCGTCGGCACACGTGTGTGACATTGGGAGTCAACGGAAATGGACGCTTAATGGCATCCCACATGCCATACCAAATCACGCAGTTTAAACTTCTTGTTTTTTAAAACGTAGTGTTTAATATCCTATGGCCCCCGATCGACCATAAAAAATAGCGGCCGCCGATTTTTTTACAATAAAAGTATTCAATTGGCTATTGCGTCCAAATGATCACAGTTTTAAGATAGTAAAATTGACCCTCAGGTTAAAAGCATTAGGTACCCACTACCCTTTTCGACTTTCACGGTTAAAAAGGAATTTAGTCACTATTACTTTCACCTAAAAGCTCTAAACTCAGTAACAAGTCACGTTTCATTCTTGATAATATGATCTAAACACATAATAACTGTTGCAAACCCTTCAAAACAGGGGTTGTAACTCATAAGTCTAAACCCTTCAGCCCCACCCGATTCGATTGAATAAAACCGCTTTGCATTCGTCATATCAGGCGGAAAACACCCACGACTGATCGTAATGTGAACTTGATTTTCCCTGTATCGATTGCGTTCGTGAGCAATAGGGGAGCATTCGTAAATAGGCACGAGTAACACTCAATTGATTACGTCAATGCTTCATATTATGCTTATGATTTGTAACGGAAAACCGTGATTTGGCTGTCATTGTTTTGATTGTACCATTTCTGCTTATTAGGCTGCCTGTCCATTGACGCGGAGCAAGTTAGCGAAGCAGAGAAACGGAGAGATTTTAGCCAATGGCACTAAACCTCTGCACCCCGTGAGTCACTGAGATTTCATACAATTCCATTGGTTAGAATTTCTCCGGTGCTCCGCTCCACTGCCTCGCTCCGCGACAAGCAGCCTGTTATACAGCCAGTTTATAATTTTCTACTGCCTTTTTTGTCAAGCAGAGCTAAGACTTTCTCATGCTTGAAGACGCGAACAGAAGCTGTTCAAATAATGTTAACGTATAAAAAATCAAGGGTCATTCACCTTTTGGTCAATTGTTAAATTTTCGCTCTAATTTCTTAGTCTAAGACTTAAAATCTAAAATGGAATTATAAACTTTCACGCTTATATCATGGGATTGTAAAAATCACTCTTTCTAATATAATTTAATTCTGACTTGCCGTAATTCTATTAAACTCTTAAATCTTTCAAAATTGGAAACCAAAATCCAATAAACGCCCCAAATTAATTACTACGCATCGACAAATCCTTTTAATCATTGCGAAATCTGAACTTTTAATGACGAAAAAAACTCTACCGAAAAACGTAGAACAGGATTGTTTAAAAATTTAAAAACGTCCACAAAATAAAAGGGTGTACAATAAAGTGTCGTGATTCGTGAAATTGTTTGAAAAACAAACTCGTTTCGAGATTCAGGATGCGGTCGGAATCACCCTGTATAGTCAGAAGGGTGACCATGATATAAATATTAGTCTATTTTTAGATTTAAATCTAACCATAGTCGATTCGTAATTGTAAGAGATACTTCATTTGAAATGGACTTGATTCAGTCTAGCGACTCTTTAAAAGGAAAACAGTCGCACTTCCTCCTGTTATATTTGTTTTGAATTTTCTAATTCGTCCCACATAATTGACGCATACTCAAAATTCATTTATTTATGTATCATGTGTGGCCGTATTTGAATCATATAAGCTCATACGTATACCAAAATTTCAACTGCATTGTACCAGTAGATTTAGAGAAAATTTTCAGTGACATTTCATAATTACTGACTTTCAGAACCCTAAAATCTATTTCATCTGGTAGGGTTTCCAATGAATAAATTCAAATGTAACAGCCATTTTCCAAGTCTTTCTTGTACAAGCATCTTCACACAATCAATTCTTTCACGTAAAATACTGCTTTCAAAACTACACAACCAATAGAAAACTACTACCTACCTAAGTTGCCAGTATGTGAAGACAAAAAGGTGTAAGATGCTGCCCAACTAACTGATTAAACTCATTTGTCACCTTAAACGACACCCCCGAGCAAGGCAGCGGCATTGGCCTCCTTAGCTTGAAGAATGGTTTTAAGAAATCAATTACCTAAGAGTACTTAAAGTACCTATTGAGGAAGTTCAATTGAGGATCTCGTTGATAAATAATAATAGCCACACGGGTAGATCTTCAAAGTTAAGCAACACTTACCAAGGTGGTATCTGTGGATGGGTGACCATCTTCATAACCGAGACTCCTCCGTGCCTTGGAAATCACGTTAAACCGTTGGCTCCAGCTGTTAATTTTTGTAGATCTTTGGCAGTTTTTACGAATAGACAGAAGCCATAAAATCTGAAACCATTCTTGCCAAGGTGTACCGTGTTACCCAGTTAATGAGCTGTAGAGGCAGCCGCTCCACGTTAAATTCTGATATTCAGCTGAATCTGGTCTAAGTGGAAGCTGACCGCAATATAGTTAAGAAAAGGCTAGGCAAATGATTTCATTACTTAGGTCTCTATTGAGGAAGTTGTGTGGTAGTGCCATCCAAAATATGATGGCCTCAAACAACCAAGGGTGAGATTCTCACTTTTTATTCTTGTTTTACATTGCTGAGGACCTCCTCATGCTCAGCCTGAGGCTCTGATAAATGACATTATGTCAGCGGAAGCGTGGTGAAGGCGATTGTCAAAACCGAGGGGATCATTAAGCACTATTGAGAACCAAGGTTATCGACATAACCCAAAGGATTGCCAAACTGAAGTGGCAGTGGGCAGGGCACATTACTCGCAAAACAGATAGTCGATGGGGCCGAAAAGTTCTGGAGTGGCGACCGCGTACCGGAAGAAGCAACGTTGGAAGGCCTTCCACAATGTGGACCGATGAGCTGGTGAGGGTCGCGGGTAGCCGATGGATGGCAGAGGCACAAGATCGGTTGTTGTGGCGACACTTGGGGCCCAGCCTTTGTCCAGCAGTGGACGTCTTTCGGCTGATATGAAGATGATCTCTGTTGTTGGCTCTTCTTAGGACAGTGGTGACAACACGTCTTTATCTGATTACACCAGAGAGTTGGTAAACGCCCAAGTGGTCTTTTTCCATCCATTTTTCCTACTTATTTCTGTTTTTCCCAGTTATCTGTATCATTAGAGATTGCTTATTTCACAAAGTAGGCCGTAGTAGTTCGTAGGAAGCCGCGGTTGTAGCTGTTTTTAGTTGAACATAACATCATTTATCATCAAAATTCGTATCTTTAAAGTAGACAGTCAGTTAAATGTAGACTGGAATGATATAGTTTTCATGACACATTTTATTTGTCATACCAATCACGCTGGTACATCCATCCATAACAACAATCCATCTCTACGAACATAATAAACGTTGCACGAATCTACCCTTTGTCTCGCTTCAGAAATAAATCCAACATTTCCGCGATTCATGGCCGCAATACCCAGTGAATGTACCAGGGACTTTATTCAGCGTGTCATCCGTAGAATAATGACGTCACCACTTCGGTGAGGCGGCGACAGTAATAAAGTTTGTATTCTCTGCGATACGCGTTTAATGCAAGAGCGGTTAAGTTTTCACTGTTTTGAGAAAGTGCTGTATAAAATTAAAGGGGTGTTATTTTTAGGTGGTTAAAAAGACAGTGTTTAAGTATATTACGTAGTTGTTTCATAGTGAGTGAATATTTAATAACCTATAGTTAATTTTTAACCGACTTTCAATAAAGGAGGATGTTCTCAATTCAGTTGGTATTTTTTTTTACGTAAGTACATTACTCCGAGGTTTGTAAACCGATTTCTATGATTCTGTTTAAGTTCGATGCGATATACTTGCTATTTGGTCTCGTAAAAATGTTATTCAGTTTGGATCAGAAGTTTTTATTTTCTGAGTATTTTTACTAAGTTGGATGATGTGAATTATGCGTAGACGATGACGTCGCCCAACATAATAATAAAACTAACTTCCAAATAAAAACACTACATAGTATAAAATTAATTTATTTTCGGAAGTCGGTGTCAAATGAATGACAAAACAAAAACCAAACCGAAATTAGACCAGGGCTGCTGTAGAAAATAAATAGTTTTTAGACAAAGCTTTTTAAATAGCCGGAATAAACAATAGGAAATATGAATAAAACAATTTATTATCTTTACAGTTTATCTAAAAATATAATATTAACAGTGAAAATATGATCAAAATTGCTCGAAAAACAAACGAAATTTAAATAATTATTTAAAAAAAATATATCTGTCCTTCTCGCGAAAATGCTATTTTGTATGGCAGCTGTATAGGCGTCATGGACTTTGACGACAAAATTCATATCGGACTGCTCTTTCTAATTTTTTGAAGCTTTATAACTTCATCTTTGATGAAGGTATTTTAAGAAATAATTTCATGATTGTTTACTGGAGCTAATAATATTTCAGTTTGCAAATAAAAAAGTCGTATGCATATTCCCTACTTTAAAGGCCAATCTTCTACAAAAACTGTCTTTAAAGTATTAAAAGTGTCACCAACGTTAAAAAAACGAGACCCGAAGATTATCCTACTTGATGGACATGTGAATAGAATGTTGATGACCGTTTTTGCCACAAAGGTTTTTTATAACCAAAGTCGACCGTTCTTGCTAATAATGACAAAAAAGGACCAATTTGAGAAGAATGACGGCGATCTTTTTTCAGTTTAAGAGGTAGAGGAAAAAGTTTAGAGGTACTTAGGGACATTTAGGAAATTAGAATAGTGGCTGAAACAATTTCTTTTTTGTTCTGTGTCTATAGTTAAAATGTCTGTGTTTCTTGGTAACGGAAGAAATTTAATAATTTAAATAAATGATGTCAGAGGCCCTTGAGGCGGTTTAGAAACTCTGACACACCCTGTGTGGGGTCGTTAGACTTTACTACCCACACGATAAGAAGAAGAAGACTTATTTAAACAAATCAAAGTTCAGGACTGGAGGTTTTTTATATCACATCTATCATTCATCTGCCTAGCCTTTTCCCAACTATATTGGGGTCGGCTTCCAGTCAAACCGGATTCAGCTGAATACCAGTGTTTTACGAGGAGCGGCTGCCCACCAGACCTCCACAACCCATTTACTAGGTAACACGGTACTTCTTGGCAAGACTGGAGTCAGATTTACTGGCTTCTGACAACCCGTAACGACTGCCAAAGAGCTACAAATGACAGCCGGGACCAACGGCTTAACGTGCTTTCCGAGGCACGGAGGAAACTCGTTATGTTAAGATGGTCACCCATCCACAGACCAACCTTGGCAAGCGTTGCTTAACCTTAAAGATCGACCCGTGCGGTTGTTATTATTTAGCCACGAGCTCTTATCACATCTATGACCACGCGAATTTTAATGCATTGTATCGTCTACATTTTCCGCTTACGTGACAAAAAAAAAAAAATCCAATATTTTTAGGTCATCGAAATTACGGAATAAATAGTTTTTTAGGAATCTTCCCTATCAAACTTGAGAGGTTTTAACTCTCGTATTTTTCGTAAATAGGTTTCTTCACAGCAAACATGCTTACCATAATCAATTGATGATTGTTTCCCCAACAACAAAATTAGCTTTGGTAATGCTTTATCCAACGATAAAAAGCTTAAATAGTGCTCAAACATGCACCTACAATGTAATTTAAGACTTAAGTTCCATTCCCTACTAGACTCTTTTTACGTTGTTCGTTCAAATATATATTAGTTCTGCTAACTCAAACGAGCAGGTACAATTTCTGCTACCAAGTAACATTGCTCTGTGTTCCATTTCTAAAAGTAATAAGTCGGGGTAAAATTACTGGCACATGACACATTTAAACCTTGCTGAACTTTTCTCTGAGGTTCTGTAGAAAACGCCTTTTTTATAAGGATGGGAAATCATCAAATGACTCCTTCCGCTCTGGCCGGAGCAGAAGGGAGTGTCCGACTCTTACTGACTAAAACCCATCCATGTTATTCCTGATGCCCTTTGCGTTCCAGGGTCACGGTGATACTTTCGAACAGATTCTGCAATCTTGGAGTAAAAAACGCCTAGGTGTTAGATTTTGACTTTAAGTTACGTAAACCAATCGGAAATGAATCAAATCCTCGGTCTGAATCTGCGTCATAAAATAATATGCCGAACATTTTCAGTGAAATCAGAGTTTTCCTCTAGGACCGCCAGTTTCTGTGATACGTTTTCCTCAACTGAGAAAAACACTTATCTGTTTTTAAGAGATTTTATATTATTAATAGTAACGTTTTCTAAGTAAAATTTATTGTAAAATTAGCATGACCGCCAATTTCTGTGATACGTTTTCCTCAACTGAGAAAAAACACTTATCTGTTTTTAAGAGATTATATATTATTAATAGTAACGTTTTCTAAGAAAAATTTATTGTAAATTTAACAAAATTCAAAGACATCTTTATCCATTCTTATTCAACTTTAACAAGACAATGTCCTACAAAAACGATCTAAAAATATCCTTAGCACCTAACAAAACATTTTTCATTATTCCCCATATCAAAGTTTCAAAGCGACCGACGATGGTAAGTAGCAGTCATCAAGAGCGGGGCTCTTAACTTAAAAGCTTTCTAGAGCTGTTCTCAACACCTGTGCCTCTTAACAGCTACTTACAATATCGCGTGCGTGTGAGTCACTGTGTCCCTTTGCGGAGATATTAAGTGTTGTCGTATGTTTTTGTGGGTCGTTCTTATTGGTGTCATAATGGGCTGGTTTTGGCTAAATGTTTCCGGGTGTGTGTCGAATTCTTTTTTTGTTTTGGGTGGTTGAAATGATATACGGTAAGAGGAAGACACTGAGAAAGGTAGCAAGTAATTTCGAAGGAAATTATTGGTACAACGGTGATTTTCCTGCTTAAAATAATATCAATCTCTGGCTTGACGGAAAATACGTACCAAACAGCCTCTGAAATGTTGCTAATAATACTACATTTTAATACACATAAAAAGAAGAGATACAATAAACGAAAAAAGGCGGACAAGTGTGAGTCGGACTCGCCCACCAAGGGTTCCGTACAAATTTGTAGGTGCATAATACTTTAAATAAATAATATTTTTATAATTTAACTAGCTGACCCGCGCGGCTTCGCTCCTGTCAACTGACTACCCTACCTACCCTATCTAGGGTAGATAGGGTAGGTAGGGTAGTCAGTTATACCCTAGTATGAAAAATAGATAGTAGCCGATTCTAAGACCTACTGAATATGCATATAAAATTTCATAAAAATCGGTCGTCGTTTCGGAGGAGTATGGTAACTAACATTGTGACACGAAATTTTATATATAAGATTACATATGTAAACTTTCAGATTCGTCCCTATATTTGTATTATAAGACGGTATTACTTGCCAAATTTCATAGTTCTAGGTCAACACATTTTTTGCGGCATAAACGGCCGTATCTTCTTTTTACGTTAACATAGAAGTTTGATTTCACTATAGTTGGGACTTGAGTACATGGTTTTAATTTTAACTCGATACCTCTACGCGTTTCCAAGATAAAGGGTCTTGACAGACAGACAGACGGACGATGGATGGACAACAAAAATACCCCATAAGGGTTCCGTTTTTTCCTTTCGAGGTATGGAACCCTAAAAATAAGAGATACAATACATGTTACATTATTGTGATATTCAATTTCTGTGCATTTTTTTTTCTGTATAGTAACCCCGATGCTAGGAAAATCCTGTGTTATAGTCGATAATGATCAATTAAACTATTGATGTTTGATCAATTCAACTATTATTAAACACCCACTAACCTTAGCTTCGAACACTTAATGCAGCTGCAAAACATCTATTAAAAAATGATAGCGACCATAAGTACAATATTTTAATCAAGCACTATGTGGGTTCTAATATTTTCTCATAATGGTTGCACATTTCACAGGTACTTAATTTTTATAATAAACATAGCAGTTGTAGTAATAGTTAATTAATTTTGCAACTGTACATCAATTACCTACTCTTTTGTTAACTGTGGAGGCTTGTAAATGGCTTGTTGTGAATTAGCTTACTGTTTACCCCTGTATTTATAGCTGTAAGCCACCCAAACATAATAAAATAAAATATATTCTCATCGTAAAATATCAAAGACTATTATAAAATACCTACAAAGTCAACCTAATATGGTTAACCTATAAAGATCTGCTTACAAGACTACCAATCCCTGTGGTGTTCTACGTTCAAAGGTGGACACTTCCAGGCATCTTTATCGCTTTAAAATTTATTTGAACTTGCACAACATCCAAGTTTCATGCAGTTACGTGTATTCTTGAGACTTGGAGAGTTCTGTTCAGGTAAACTTTCCTGTTTTCATATTTCCCAGATGCACAACACGACGAAAAGTTTTGGAGGGTCAAACCTGGTTCAGGATATTCATATTTCATTTACGTTACATCGTGTCTGTATTCCTTGAGGAGTTTGAGATTAAAACACAACTGCCGAAATGATCGATTTTTGAGGTTAAGCTATGCTTTCCGAGGTCGGTCCTTGGATGAGTGATCATCTGTTATTTACCGAGACTTCCATGCCATTTCGAGGCACGGAGGAGTTTCGTAACGTTAAGCCGTTGGTTAAAGTCACCAAGGTTAGTCAGAAACCAGAAAATTTGGCATATTATAATAGTGTTACCCCGTTACTGAGCTGAGAACATCAATAGGAAGTTGCTTCATGTGAAATACGAATTATGAATATTTTCCCATACGCACAAAACGTTTTGGGAAAACATTCATAATGCGTACAGCTAAGGAGTGGAATTCCCTGCCGGAGTCTGTGTTTCCTGATAGTTGCAACCTAGGAATCTTTAAGTCAAGAGACTTCTAGGCAAGCGTCCTCCATCTTCGACCACATCATCGCTTACCATCAGGTGAGATGGTGGTCAAGAGCTTGCCTATCAATAGTAAAAAAAAAATACTCAGTTGCATTCGGTTATACTGGAAACCGACCTCAACGTAGTAGAGAAACGACAAGGAAAATTAATTGTCTGCTCTAAAGAGTAACAGCCGCATGGGTCGATCTTCAAGGTTAAGTTAGTTAGTTTGACTGAAAGCTGACCCCAATATAGTTGGGAAAAGGCTAGGCAGATGATGACTCTCTAAAGAAGTGAGACTTGCACTCTTCGTTGGTATGCTCACCTTATAAATATTTCAGCCAAAACTTGAAGCATAGGCTTTTGAGCAAAGCGTCATTCATTAGCGACATCCATTGCCAGAGGTCCAAAATGTGTGGATTGACCTCGTGACATTTTGGTTATGCGACATGCACTAATTCCATACATACATAGTCTGTAACATACGAGAACTCTACATTTATTTAGAAACTTGTCTCTGTGAACTCTAGATTTTCTTCTATTGTGAGTAGCGTGAAATGAATACTGGCAAAAGCAACAACTTTGTTTGCAATTTATTTTCTGTCCCAGTCTGAATGTGACTTTATAATTTTAGTTTCTCTAGTTTCCTATGTGATAGTTTTGAATTGCGATGTTACCGTTTCGATGTTTATATTCTGTTTTTTACTTCTACTTCCTCGCAGATGTCGTTAATTAATACTTTGCTATCGTACTTTAATGCTTTGCTGTCTTCATGTGTAATTAAAAACATGTTGCCTCTTTGCTTCATTCGAATTTTAGAGATGTATTGATTTATTAACAGGTCGAGTAAGAGTTGAATAAAACCAATCAAGATTTCTTCAAAACCTTGTAAAACGGAGAGTTTTGTTACGATTTTATTAGTTTCATTTGGATCTGCTTGTCCTTGTTTCGTGTTACAAGAGATCGGTGTAACATGATTTCTTCTTCTATTTTTATCACTGTTTCTAGTGGTAATTGGTAGTTGCATCAAGTTGAACTAGCAACCGATGCCAGTAAAGTTTGGAATTGCTCGGCAGACTGATTTTGATTCTCATTTATATGTGTTCTTCATTCATTTTCAATTTTATAAAGCGACATTAGCATCTATTATAGTTACGATTTTGTACAAACTTTTCCACTAAAAATCAATCGTGCCAGCACGACACTCAAATTAATCCTAAATTCCTAGCTCTTTCCACTTTCTTAATTAGCCTCATTGAATGTGACTTTCAAAGCGAAATTGACCTAGTAACAGAAGAAAAGTAGCAAGAAGGAATTGTTTTATACGAACCCAATGGAGTGGGTCAAATACGTGATCCCAATACTAAACGTAAAGTCGTTTTATCGAGCAATAGACCTCTATTTTCTTATAATAAATTGGTTGTATCAGTACTAGATCTCAGTTTAAGTTACCATAGTATAGAGGGGATGGGTCTAAGTGGATATGGGCTTACATTTTTGAACATATTGCTTTTATTTGTCCCGTGGGTAGTGTTTGCGGTGATAGATGGACTGCTTGTTAAAAGTAGGCAGGCGTTTTCACCTTTTTGTTAATATTTAATTTTTTTGTTTAATTTTTACTGCCTTGTCATCATCATCATCTGCCTAGCCTTTTTCCCAACTATATTGGGGTCGGCTTCCAGTCAAACCAAATTTAGCTGAATACCAGTATTTTACGCGGAGAGGCTGCCTACCAGACCTCTACAACCCAGTAACTGGGTAACACGGTACTTCATGGCAAGACTGGTGTCAGATTTACTGGCTTCTGACTATCCGTAACGACTGCCAAAGATCTACAAATGACAGCCAGGACCAACGGCTTAACGTGCTTTCCGAGGCACGGAGGAAACTCGCTATGTTAAGATGGTCACCCATCCACAGACCAACCTTGGCAAGCGTTGCTTAACCTTGAAGATCGACCCGTGCGGCTGTTATTATCTAGCCACGAGCTCCTCGTAATTTATTTTTTACTGCCTTGTATGTTAGTTTAACTCTTGTAAATGTAACTTCTGAGCATGGGGTTCTCAGTTCAATACTTAAATCGGCAAAACAGCTATTGTAATTAGCCATAAGGATTTTCAGTGGCAGTCTGATGTATAGATTTGTGTGTGAGTCTTATCTGAGTTATTTCTTTGTCTGAGTTATTTCACGAGATGGAATAAAAGAAAGTAATAACAATACAAATTTGGTCCTCACTCAGGAAATACAGACAAATACTATAAATTATAATGAAATTTCCAACCATCACAAAGTGATTAGGACACTCAAATCCCAATATGAACACATAAAATGAACATTATACGACATAAATTCTACATCGGTGCCAATTTAATGTGCAAATGAACTAAATGTTAAACCAGCATACTATTTAATGAACAATAATGCTTTTGTTTAGAACTTCATTACGGTTGCAATTATTGAACCGCATTAATTAGTTCTGATTTTGTATATGTTCATAGAAATATACTAAACTTTATTTCAACATCATTTTATGACAAATTTTGCGTTTCAATATGATTTATCATTTCTAGTGCATACATAATAAACTACGCATATTAATCATGTTTAGTATCGTACCACGTTTTCTCAATGTAAATTCCAATTCAGCGTCTATCGTAACCTTAATGAGAAAACTACTTATTCGTAACGAGTAAAGACATTAGCACCTAGGTGAAAATTAGTTGCCATACGGTGCTATCATTAATCTGTCTGCCAAGCGACATGGACCGAAGATACTGCCCTGAGAGACTCCATGAAGGCGGTCATTAATTACTCAACATTGAACAATAACAAATGAATAATTAGACGTTGTTTTCGAAACTAGATAGCCCACTGTCCATACCCTCAAATAGCACTGTTTTTAGTAAACTCACTCAACTGTGAATCTTTCAATTAACGTACTCGTACTATGTTATTCTTTCATCAAGCTTGGCAATTCCACCACTTCACATTTTTTTTTCCTTTTCACCAGGAAATTGAATCCAAATGTTTTGAGATCTGAACCCACCAAACGTTGAAGATAGGGTAATTAATCCAAATTCCTTTTCCCATCTATCATCTGACCTCATAAACCAGGAACCTAAAGACCCTATAAAAGAATCGCCCTCTCAATAAAATGTTAATAGAGTCCCGTTTGATTAAGGTTCACGTTCTCCAGATATTACCGGTATAAACCGGTATTTACCAGTTCCGACCGGTATTTGCCAGGTGATTGGAAACGCTGTCTCTTTTAAATCGAGCACGAAGAAGAGAGACAATGATATGGGGAAAAGGCACTCGACCGATAAGTGTCGTATTAATTGCGGACGATATGAAATTACTGATATTCTGAAAGGGTCGAGCGTGTTATTTATTTACAGGTTTCGTTTTGGGGTTGGTGATAAAGTGGAGCCATATATTAATACGGTAGAATATATTATGGTATTTGCATAAAGCTGGTATTTATTGGTCCACTGTTTCAAATACGAATGTTAATACATCATTTGTTTTGGCTGATGTAACAGGTGATTTCAGAATATTAGATGTAGCAGCAAGGTATACATCTGAAATCATAATTCCTCATGAATATTCCACTTATTACAGTTTGCTCATACCTCGTCAAATAATATATTGTGTCCGGAGCACGGGCAATGGGAACAGTGGGTATTATCTTGTGCACAGCAAGTAAACTGGGGTAATATTCCCCTAAGACTAATTTGTAGCTGTCTGGGAAAGTATAGGGACAAAATCAAAATGGAATTTCTAATTATAGCAGCAAAATCACCCAGTTACACTTCGGGTATGAATTTGATTCCGATATAATCTAAAGTTAAGAAATTTATGAACCAAACTTCTCAAATAACATTTATTTCGTAAAAATCAAAGTCCATTTTGTGTATCACTGAAAAACTTTGTTGAACACCATTTCAGTGAAATTCAGTACTACAGTTGTATTGAAGATTGTTTTAGTCCAATAACATTTGGATTCAAAGTTTTCCAACTTCGCGATCGTGGCTTCGTTTTCAATGAAACATTAATTTTGTTTCTGTGTTATTCGAAATGGCATAGAATCTTCGCTAAATTGTTTGTAAGTGATATTTGTAATTTGTCAGTGAAATTTTCCATTAAATTTAATTGTGTAGCTCGGTTTTGTTCGTAGCTCTTTTTATAGTAATTAGTATTTCTCGTTCCTTTTTGCAAATAGGGTATTTTAATGAAAAAAAAATTGGTCCTTTAGATAGATTTTCAAATATTGGATATTTTTAGTAAAATACCCTATTCCATTTTAATTGTTCTGTCGCTGAAACTATCAGACTTTGTTATCAGCTTTTCTTACTACTGTTTAGACTTTGACTATACTTTTAAGGCCTCAATTCCCAGCCAGTACAAATTTGTACCTACCAGTTGCATCACTCGTTTATGCGCCTGGTGCCTTTTTTTTTTTTTTTTTTTTTTTTTTAAGGATGGGAAATCATCAAATGACTCCTCCCGGTCTGGGTGAAGCAAGAGGGAGTGTCAGACTCTTACTGACTAAAACCGCCTGGTGCCTGAGAGTCCTATAACTTCGCTAACTATGGAATCTGCACAAAATCAATTGCTATCACTTTTGGTGGGAAAGATCTTCTCTTCACACAAACTATGCTGCAATTCCAAAACACAGTACATGTTAAGCAATATCAATAATTTATAACACACTTAATTAACTCGTAATAACTAAAATGATCAATCCTTCTGTAAAAAAAACTGAAGCGAGTTAAAAAGTTGACATTATTAAGAGTAATGGATCGAGTTTAAAAAGAAATTACAGTATGTGTCAGAAAAAGGGATCGATCTCAATTAATATTATGCGGAAGATCGATGGCGTTACTCGTGGGAAATATACGTAGTATGAAAAAAATATGAAAGGTGATACACTAGATTTTTAACCCCTTTTGATTAAGTCAATAACAACCGCACACAGTGTAATGATTCAATGTGCAAAAAAAAAACAATCTTATCTAGAACATTGTGACATGTGTTAGAGTGGAGGTTCTGTATGAGTAAACGTAGTGTGGGACGCCCTGCTACACGATGGATCTATAATTTGAAGAAAGTGGCTGGCAGTGGATGGATGTGGACTGCTCAAGACCGGGATGGTTGGCGCTCTTTGGGAGAGGCTTACGTTTAGCAATTGGCTGATATGATGAGAACATTCGGAATGTAATTTCTTTGAGCGGGTACCTGGTCCAAACAACTCGGTTTGTTAATCCTTTTGCTGTGCTAAGACATGTCTGAGAAATTGCTGTTAGACTGAACATATGGTTGTGGATAAAATAATCAATGTCAATTTAATCCCTATTATCTTAGTTAACATTTGAGGAGCTCGTGGCTAGATAATCGCACGGGTCTTGCCAAGGCTGGTCTGTGGATGGTTGACCATTTTAACATACCGAGTTTCCTCCGTGCCTCGAAAACCCGTTGGTCCCGGCTGTCATTTGTAGATCTTTGGCAGTCGTTACGAATATTCAGATGCCAGCTAATCTGACTCCAGTCTTGCCAAAAAGTACCGTGTTACCCAGTTAATGGGTTGTGGAGGTCTGGCAGGCAGCCACTCCGCGTAAAATACTGGTATTCAGCTAAATCCAGTTTGACTGGAAGCCGACCCCAATATAGTTGGGAAAAGGCTAGGCAGATGATGAATCTTAGTTAACATTTATAGTTTTATTTTTTTATTTGGTTTAACAACTAACATGTTTACCTCCGTGGCAGAGCCCACTCTTCCGTGAATTTATCCGCTTACACAGTTTTTTCACGCAACCAGAAAAAAATGTAAACGAGTGGTGTGCCTAGTAAATATTAGTTTTGTACTGTGGAAATATTCAGCTCTCCAAATTCAAGGGTTGTTCGTTCGTTGTTGATTTTCGAATGTTGGGTGATTTTTTTGAAGTAGAATAGTTCAAACCTCACTTGTCGACTCCATACGTACAACGCAGTACTTTTGAAAAATATTGGAGTAGATTTTTGTTGACCTTTCAACCTGGAACTGACAAAAACTGATGTATTTAGAATATTTCGAAAGAAAATAAAAACATTACTGAGTTACTTTTATTCTAAATATATGTAAATATAATGTATTTTACAAGTTTACTAAAGTTTTAATATTTAAAACGCGCTACACTCGAAACAAAAAGAAAATCAATAAAGTTCATTTAAAATAAGAACGCTAAAAACCACATTCAAAAAACAAACCAGAACCACCAATCAGAAATAATTTATACTAAAAAAAACACAACTTTTAAACCATGTCACATGAACACAATTCTTTGTAAACTCCGCTTTTTACCCGTGTAACAAGTTCCAAGACAAACTCAAAGTCAGCTGCTAATTCCCACTGTCGCTTTACTTCCCAGCCAAAGGAACTAGGTTACTGTCTTGCTAGCCGACTTGACATCGTCTAATGCACTTAAGAAAGTCATTCAACCAATGACTGCACAAGTGTTACAGGCTTTAGCTTGATCGCACTTGAGTGGACACACGGTGGTTTATTTGATGTGACTTCAATTAGAATGGAAATGACAATTCTAATTTTAGGGACGTCATCATCGACATCTAGACTTAAGCAAATCAGAACCAGCTTACGATGTCTCACGCGTGCGCCATCATAATTCCGATAGAAGAGAGTGAGAGACAAAGTTCATATTCATTTTCGTTTATTTACTTTTCACACGGTAAAAAGTTGTACAAGAAAAATAGTGACATCTCTTTTTCACAAGGGAGTCGTGATGGCAATGAGGCGTCATCATAAAGAGGTTGATCTCTGGTACAAGCCTGGATCTTTGATATCTTAGTCTGGTGTCGGTTATACGTTTTAATATTTGAAGAATGATAATTAACTTCTCGTTGAATACGCTCACCCATTTGAACTAGTTGTTTCTGTAAACTTTGCATACCTAATGCCAGTAATAGGGATCAGTAGTCCATTTATCAACATAGAAAATTAATGGGTTTGTGTGTCACGGGATGAGACGCTATCATCATCGCATTAAGGATGTTATTACAAATTCACCTTGCTGAGACCCCAAAATTTTAATCCCAACATCTTAATTAATTAATTTTAATCGCTTCCGACATGGCTGCTTACGATACCCAAGGGATTTGGACAATCTTCTTCATGGGAAGTACTGTTCCCCAAACAACGTACGTAGCTTAAAATATTTAGAGCGTCTTATTTTCTTAGCATATCTCTCTTGCCACAATATAAAGTTTTTTAACTCCGGCGACTATAGTAAGACTAAAAGCTTCCTTGCTTTTAAATTTACTATCAAGAATAAATTCAATTGCAAGTTCTCGAGTGCATGTGACATCATAAACATTTAACTTGACGTGCACTCTCTTGAAATGACGAATGCACTGCATACAACGCTCTGACAGAGGCATTGAGCTTAGCGTTTCTGTAAGTGGGAGCGAGAGCAAAATAATTCTTTACTAATATTATAATAGCGAAAATGAGTTTGTATTTAACGTTTTAACGCTAATTCACCAAACCTATTTTGATAAATAAAAATAAAATAAATTTATCAAATTTTGATAAATTTCTACGTAAGCGAAGCCACGGATGAAAACTACGAGTAGTTAGTCGATCATAAATCTTTACTTAGATCAGTTATTTAGTTGTGTAATCGAGGTGCTCACTTTTAAAATTATCGAATCACTAGCTTTTGTCAGCGGCTTTGCCCACGTGATCCCTTGGGAACATACTCCCAAGATAAAAAGGCCTGTGTTATTCCAGACTATAATCTACCTCTGTGTCGTCATGATAGAATTATTCGATATGATGAGTTAGACCACACATTTGAGACAGACCTGAGGTCTGGTCGATCGCACGATAAACGATGTTTCTATGGAATTCAGCAATGACAAACTACAACACGTGACGTACCTGGTCTGCCATATCTGCTGACGATGACCTGCCTTTTGAAGATTTTATCACAGTTGAGATGAGGGTCGCGAGCTGCTCAAAGGTATTTCCAAGCCGCATACCGATGTAACGAATTTTGATTCTCCGCCGAAAAATCGCGAGAGCGCGCTCGTCAGAAATGGCATGAACGGATAATTCAATTGACAGTTGACTGTCTGTTGACAGTTGAATGACAGTAGCACCGAATCAACATCACGTATGACAATTGCAATATCAGTTGTGATTGCCACTGCAGAAAATCGATAGGAACATCGCTTTTTGCCGTTAAGACATTAAACGATATTTTGAAGTCATTTATATGATGACGAAACAACCTCTGTGCCAAATTTCATGAAGATCATTTCAGTCGTTTTGACGTGAAAGAGTAACAAAAATCCATCTATCCATCCTTACAAACTTTCGCATTTTTAAGTAGGATAACTCTAATCGCTAGTCTAAAGAATTATGCTACATTTTCATCCATAGCAATTCATTTGTCATCCATACCAGCATTTGTATCGTCGAATCCACATCGCAATGTACATAGCATAGAGTACCTTAAGGCTTCATAAACATCTTATGTGAAGAGCACTCGCTTGGAATGACAGAAACATACCCTGGGGTAGCATGTGACGCTTTTGACGAAGTACGAGATAGCTATTTCTAGAGCTTATATAAACATTCATGTTTATACTCGATATATAATTGTAGATGTTACAGTGTAGGAGCAACGCTTCGCTTCGCAATGCTTGCCAAGGTTGGTCTGTGGATGGGTGACCATCTTAACATACCGAGTTTCCTCCGTGCCTCGGAAAGCACGTTAAGCCGTTGGTCCCGGCTATCATTTGTAGATCTTTGGCGGTCGTTACGGATAGTCAGAAGCTAGTAAATCTGACTCCAGTCTTGCCATAAAGTACCATGTTACTCAGTTAATGGGTTGTGGAGGTCTGGTAGGCAGCCGCTCCTCGTAAAATACTGGTATTCAGCTGATTTCGGTTTGACTGGAAGCCGACACCAATATAGTTGGGAAAAGGCTAGGCAGATGATGATGATGACAGTGTAAAACAAAGCTGAATATAATCACTAACATAATGTACAAGAAGATCCTGAAGGAATTCTTGTGATTTAAACCAATCAACACGCAAAGAAAGATAATCCCTTTCAATTCAATTCCCAATGAAAAAATCACTTTGCTTCAATAAAAGTCGAAATAAATTAATCCAACGTAATGCAAACAACAATGGAAGGTAACCAAAACATCTAAATTGGTTCTAGAGCAGTAATTGATGGCATTTGTTTGTGGGGCCCTTAAAATGTCTATTCAATTCCGTTACGCACCGATTACTGCCATTGTATCGGTTGGGATAAGAAAAATGGTGGAACGTGCAAACTCAATGTTACCACCAATCCGTCTGAGCGTAAATAGTTGGAGAAAAATAAACAGGGTGAGGATTTTTTTCTTTTCAGAAGAAGTGAGTCGAATAGGTATTTGAAAGCTACATTTTTTTGGACGAAGAAGGTCGGGAAAGGTCCGATTTGAATTGATTTATTGGTTCAAGAGAAAAATAAATCTCAACACTGAGAACCAGTTTTTTACGTCTTATACGTCAAAACATCAGCCACAGCAAAAAAAAACATGGTGGCCAAAATATCATCATCATATCAGCCGAAGACATCCACTGTTGGACATAAGCTTCCCCTTAGTGTCGCCACAACAACCGGTACTGTACGGTTCACATCCATCGGCTACCCGTGAAGCCCACCAGGTCATCGATCCACCTTGTGGGAGGCCTTCCATCGCTGTGTCTTCCGGTACGCGGTCGCCACTCTAGAACTTTTCGGCCACATCAACCATTTGTTGCCCTATATACTAACCTACATTTTGAGGAGCTCGTGGCTAGATAATAACAGCCGCACGGGTCGATCTTCAATGTTAAACAACGCTTGCCAAGGTTGGGCTGTGCGAGCATAACATAGCGAGTTTCCTCCATGCCTCGGAAAACACGTTAAGCCGTTGGTCCCGGCTGTCATTTGTAGATCTTTGGCAGTTGTTACGGATAGTCAGAAGCCAGTAAATCTGACTCCAGTCTTGCTATGAAGTATCGTGTTACCCAGTTACTGAGTTGTGGAGGTCTGGTAGGCAGCCGCTCCTCGTAAAATACTGATATTCAGCTAAATCCGGTTTGACTGGAAGCCGACCCCAATATAGTTGGGAAAAGGCTAGGCAGATGATGATACTAACCTACATTTTGGAAAGACAAAACTTTGAAAATTTGCCAGTATAAGGCGATACTGGCTTCGATGCAAAGCTTTAAGCTAAGTGAATTGGAATTGAAACTGTCTGCTGGAGCCATTAGATCTAACTAGTTTCCTTCCACTTATTTCAAATGTCTTCAAAGAAAATCTTCTCCGAAATCTACCGAGACTGGAACGAGAAAGTCTTGAACATTATATTTAACACAATTTATTGAAATGCCGTTGTTCATCTCCAAATGTAAGGTCTTAACAAGTTAATAAATTACTGGCTTTGTTGCCTGGAGTAATCGGAGAGGATAGTGAAGAATATCTTTATCTTTTATCACTCAGTAATGTACTTTAAGACGAGGACTATTAAGTTGATTGTTCAATAATACAAAACTTTTGGAAATATCAGAAAACTATTTTAAGTGCCGCTCTAAATTGAACTATAAGCTGTTCAGTAAAGGTTCCTTTTCCTAAAGCACGTTGGTTTAAAATTTAAATTGGCTGATTTTTGAGGTTTAGCTTTGCAATATTATTTCAGTATCATTATTTTCGTTGAAATATAAATTGTTGATGAGTACACAACAGGATTTTCTTCTTGATCCTTTGTTATTATTTTTGAGAATTAGAACTTGGCTAATTTGAATATTAAGTCTAATTATTTTTGTCAATTTTTCTTCCATTCTTCTAGATAAAAATCTCTAGAAGCTATCAAGCCATCGCATGCCATAAGCCATCTCTCTCTTATCGTGAAAAAGAAAATTACTTGCAATTAGCCCTGTGGCTTTTAATTTGTCCAATTACATTCCTTTACTTTTGTTTTGTTTCTCTCATACTTTTGTTTATAAACCAGCATCATTTATTTATTTATTATTTATTTATTTAATACTTTACGCACACAGATGTACAGAGGCGGACTTAATGCCTGAGGCTTTTTCTACCAGTCAACCTTTGGATGATGCAGATAATAATATTAGTAGGTACAAATTGTGAAAAAAAAAAACAGAAACGCGATTAATATTTAAATTAATACAAAGATAAATATATATAAACTATAAATACAATAAAATACTAAAATATATACTCATATTAATAAACTAATACACGATTATACTTGATGAACAAGTGATGCAAGCAAACAATGAATGATAACTAGCGCTGTGACGATACTACTGCCAACTGAAGGTTAATCGGCTGGTTGCCATCCTGATTTCCTGGGGGAGGGCATTCCATAGAGAAATGGATTGTATGAAAAAAGAATGGTGAATAAAGTCAGTACGGTGAGATGGACAGCGAAGAAGACGATTATGGAATGAGCCTAGATTTTTATTGTGGTTTGCGCAAATGTATTGGAAACTAGTTGACTCACGCAATTTCGTCTGCGTCACAATTTTCATTACTGCTCCGCTTTTATTGGTCTTAGCGTGATGATATATCTTCCTCGATAAATGGGCTATCTAACACTGAAATAATTTTTCAAATCGGACCAGTAGTTCCTGAGATTAGCGCGTTCAAGTAAACAAACAAACAAACTCTTCAGCTTTATATATTAAGTATATCGATATATCGATAAGGGGCTAGATAACTAGGAGAATTGAGAGAGTCAAGAAATGAGAACAAGATAGTTAGTGCCCTTTGCTCTCTGCGCTGGCGTTTGGGCAACTTTAGAAACGAACAGTGCGCAGAGACATGATCATATTTGCGTAGATTGAAAACAAATCGAATGCAGTAATTTAGAAGACGGTCAAGTTTTTTGAGGAGATCTGCATTCAGGTCATAGTAGCACACGTCACCATAATCGATGATGGAAAAAATTAAAAAATTAGGGTCTGCACAAGCATTGTCTTCGTGTTCGATGGCAAAAAATTCTTCTCTTTAATCTCTGCTTCTTTTGTTTTTCAAACCGAATTGCTTAGCATATTCCTAACTCCTACGATACAGTGGGTCTATAAAGGCCACTTTAACAAAATCAGAAAGCAAATCCACCCGTCACTGTCAAATTTTCCCAATCAACCTTGAACCTAATGCGTTAGCAATAAAGATGAAAATGAAATTTGATAGATTTTTGTGTGATTATTATGATTCTGCAAAAGTGACCTTTTTAGCCGAAAATCTGTCAATAATGTTAGACTAGATTGCCTTCATGTGTAATTTACTTTGTTTCCTTTCTATTAATAAACAGTAACTGTTATCCAACTATAAAAGGATTGTCTTCCAGCCTAAACGGTTGCAGCTAAATACCAGTATTTTACTTTGAACGACTGCTGCTTGATCTCCATAATCTTGACTGGGTGTTGATTTGCCATTAGTTCATCACGTACCTTTACTTCTAGTCTGTAATAAAATTTCGTGTCGACAGCGGAACCCGACGTGAGTATTAAATTACGTCAAATTATGTTGTGTGCAATAAAGCTCACTTTGTGAGGTTTGTCAATCAGGTGAAGTTCCATATCGAAATGGTTACTTACAGAATAGACTAGCAGTTCCTGGATACGTGATCATCGCCGGGCAAGCGTGACTTTATATTTTATCGACCATGATATTGTTATTTAGCTACAAGACTCGTTTTTTTAAGTAGGTAAATATTGTTGTTTTGAAAGTGGATAGCCTGTACAAAATTTTTGCGGCAGCTAGTAGAGGACACTATAACAAAATATTAACCTACTTGCATGCGCGAGTAGGCACTGCATTTGCCATGCGGTACCAGATCAACACAGAAAGTGCTTGCACCAACATTTGTATACTCCGTGTACATTGCGTGCCCAGCGTTTCTCAACATTATATAAATCGCCCCTCTTGTGGCTCGGGTTTATACTTAGACTCACGTGCCGTGAAATGGACTTTCGTGCATGTTGCCATTAGATAGTGATGTTGTGTTTTAAAAATATCTGTCTTAAAAGCTGTGGTGAAAGCTGACCAAAGTTGCTTGTATTTTAAAAATATAATCTAAAATAGAAGTTGTTCTGAGAAATTGTTTGCTTTAAAATTACGACGTGTAGGTTGACTTAACAAAAGGCATGAAGTAGAAAGTCTAAGTTCGGGTTTGTTGCTTTGACATGTTATTTTATTTATTTGTATTTGGGTAAATATCGGTGCGAGACTCACAGGACCGGTAGATGTAGCAAGACCGCTAGGTACAACAGTGGCTGTATTTTGGCTGGAATTATAATGAAGATTATAAAATCGTACGTCATCAAAGGCACTTTTGTAAGTGCCTGTGATGACGTACGACTCACACTGTTAACCATCATTTACAAAAAACTAACTTGCAATGCTTGTCCGACGTCCAATCCTTTTTCTTTCAAAATTGAACTGTCACACTAAAAGACGGTTTTAAAAATTTCGATACAATAGTGTTCGAACGTAAGTCCAGTGCATGTCAAAGTTATGAATCGCCCCTCTTCTAGCGTCCTCGGTAAACGACGCTCGTTCCTCTGTGAGGGTATCGAAATGGACTTCCGTCCGTAACCCACAGTAATGGAGATTGGTTTGCCTTTTAAAACGTCAACCCTTCCGAATAGTGCGCGTAAAAGCAGAGAGGTTTGTTATTTTTGTTTTATATTTTAGATTTAGGGTATTAATAATGGAAAAGATCATAAAGAAAATTTTAAAAGGGAAATTTTATAATTTAGACGGTCACCAAAAATAATATTTTTAAGACTCTAAGCCTAGGCACCAAAATGGATCAACGGTCACCAAATTCTATCCAACTCAACTGTGATTGCCATAAAATGTAGGCTTGGGGTTACAAACTGGATAAAATAGGTTAGGTTAGGTTAGAATTGTGACCAACCGCGCGCGAGCCGAGCGAGCGAAGCGAGCGGTGCCGCGGCAGCGGCCGGCGAGCGCTACTTCTCGAATATTATTTGGTGACCATTTATCTGTTTTGGTAACCGTTTAGAACTTTTTTGGTAGTAAAATAGGTACTTTTTTGGGCGGTGTTTAAACACAAGCCATTTAAAAAAAGATGAGTTTTAAAAAGTCTTTGTGGAAAGTTTTTGAGGAACTTGCGTATTCTTAGCTCCGTACCAATTTGCCAAAAGCAACCCTAATGTTAGTGTTATGACCTAAATTTGAACGTTTTTTGAGAGCGTGAACTAGTGTTAGACTGTTTTTTTTTTCAACTCATCAATATTTTTACTGTGGATCATAGGTAGGTACATAACACAGGCCTAAGATATTAAATTGTGATCAGTTATGTCCCGCTTTTAGGGCATAAAATAGTTACACTGGAAACTAAATTTACATTATTGCTACAAGTTACTAAGATTTCACTCAAAATATAAAAAAGATAAAAATAAATGGAATGATTCAGGTAGGTTTTTTCATTCTTTAAAATTTTGGATCATAATTTTAACGGTAATATTAATTTCTAGCTCATGAAATTAACGATGGATAAATATTAATTTCTAGCTCATGAGCTAGAATTATTTTTATATCCTACAATAGCCTACTTACACTAAAAACCCGCCAAGTGCTAGTCGGACTCGCCCTCTGAGGGTTCCGTACAAATTTGTAGCTACAAATTTCTTTAAATAAAGACTATATTAATTCTATATTTTTTAATATTTAATCACAAATTTATAGTTTTGGAGGAGCTCGTGGCTAGATAACAGCCGCACGGGTTGATTTTCAAGGTTAAGCAACGCTTGCCAAGGTTGGTCTGTGGATGGGTGACCATCTTAACATACCGAGGTTCCTCCGTGCCTCGGAAAGAATGTTAAGCCGTTGGTCCCAGCTCTCATTTGTAGATCTTTGCCAGTCGTTACGGATAGTTAGAAGCCAGTAAATCTGACTCGTCTTGCCATAAAGTACCGTTTTACCCAGATTATGGGTTGTGGTAGTCTGGTAGGCAGCCGCTCCTCGTAAAATGCTAGTATTCAGCTAAATCCGGCTTGACTAGAGGCCGACCCCAATATAGTTGGGAAAAGGCTAGGCAGATGACGATGATGAATCACAAATTTATAGTTTTCAGACTTTCTCCTATACTTGTAGTATAAGACGGTATTACTTGCCAAATTTAATTGTTCTAGGTCAACGGAAAATACCCTATACAGGGAATCAAAATCCCTTGAGAGTGTTGAAATATAGGTTTTTTGCGGCAAAAACGACCGTATCCTTTTTTACGCTAACTTAGAAGTTAAGAAAACATAGGCTTGTAAAAACTGAAATAAAACAACACAGTTGGCAGTTTATTAAATTAAAACCAAAATCAAAATCATACTCGTACGAGTTTACAACACATTGGTTTGCTTGGCTTTGTGCATTGCTTCACAGGATTTCCCCTGTGGGACACAGCAAAAAGTATTAGAAATTGTGGAAGAAAACCACTGTTCTACAACGTTGTACCTAATATTTTATACTTCACTGTTGGCTCCGTAGTAAGGTGGTCACCATATTGAAGAAATACTTTGAGGTAAGAAACGCTTATATAAAAGAGCTTATTGTGATGGTTATAATTATATTTTTTCATAATTTATTAAAATAGTACTAATTAAAGTGTTTTTAAGAAAATACATGAAAATTTCCATTCCGAAAACACTGGGCCAAAAAAAATGCAGATAGTTCTTTACCTATAGATTACAGGAAAACCTTTCATATAGGTCTAAAATGTCAGAATACTTGCAATAAAAGTGAGTCCAGAACCCTTCGCACTTGAGTCCGACTCGCACTTTGCCAGTATTTTTTTAAGTATTTTTTTAGTTTGTATGTCTTTATTTTATTTTCTTATTATAATTTAAGTAACCGCACTTTTGTGTGTAATACATTCTTACCAAAATAATTGTTTTATCTATATGTCTGAGAATCCACTATGGCTTTGAACTCGTCCTATATGACGGTATCGTGTGCAATGTTAATTCTTCAAAAAAAACGATAGAGTTCGTTTTTTTTGAAGAATTAACATTGCAACTAGTATTTATGAATTTCTTTATGTCAAGGTCAAGCTTTAGACAGTCGGTCATATTCATAGTGGGATAGTAGTAGCTTTCTGAGAGTTAAAAAACTGGCTAAGTTCGAGTCTGACTCGCACACGATGGGTTTCGTACCATAAACCTATTTTTTTTATTATTTGTTGTCATAGTGGCATTAGAACTACACAATCTGTGAAAATTTCAACCGTTTACCTCTTACGGTTCTTGAGATACAGCTCGCTGACAGACAGAAGGACGGACGGACGGACGGTCGGACGGACAGACGGACGGACAGTGGAGGCTTAGTAATAGGGTTCCGTTGGTTACCCTTCGAGTACGGAACCCTAAAAAGGGGGTAAAATAATAAAACAAATATCACTCACAAATATACAAGTCCCACACGACATCCCGATGCAAGAATCTAGACCAAACATCCTACCATAGAATGTGATGCAGGTCATCCCACTCCATTAAACGAAAATCCGTCTTCCGCTGAACTGCTTCAAATGTAAAGACTTCCATTGTGTGCCGCAGTGATAAAACATTGTCATTACCTAAAGCTCTATCATAAAAAACCCTTTTTTACAATTTTAAAGATGGCCACTTACCAAAAGCGTTCGCGTATAATGTTACTTCTCCTTCGAATTGCCGCTGGTGTAGACTTGAGGGATTGGCTCTTAGAATAGTCGTTTGACTTTGAAAAAGACCGTTTTCTGCAATCGAAGTGATTGAATGAGTTTCCGAGACTCTGCATTACTAAGTATCTGGTGTCCAGGGTGTGCCAGACTTATGGTAGCCGTAGGTACTTTGGGGTTTTAGACAGTAGGAGTTCCACGTCACATTTCAATTTGCCTACCAAAAAATGGGCGGCTATTTCATGCGTGGAATGTGGGTCTGATTACAGCTTGTAATTTTACAATTTGTAACATTGTAGCAGTAAGTGCTAAGAACTGAGCAACATCCATGTTACCCGTATTACAGTTTGTAATGTTCACGTTTTTATAAGCGAATGCTCGTAGTCAGTAGGTCGAGTTGAATTGATTTGAATTGTTACATTGTATCTAGGTATGCAACTGCTCTCCGAAATAAAGGCCCATTCTCTCTCACAAATAAGTGACCCGTGCCCCAGCAGTGAGTGTAGCTGATTATGTTATGCATAAACATTTTTACATTACATATACGTACAGCTTCACTTAAATAACCTTCGGTCTCACTTCGGAAGAGTTCGGAAACCGTTCGGTTTACTTTTTAACGCGTGACGTTCAAACGTCCATAAAAGAGTTTGGTTTTATTGTCACCCTCTTTAGGTCCAATTTACGAACTCGATCGAATGGAGGCGACGTTTTTAAGAGGACTTTTTAAGATCGAATGTCAATGTTGATCTTTTGGTAACGGGAGCGTAGGTACTGCTTTTAAATTGGCTCGACTTAATTTTGTATACACAGAAAGACGAAATTAGGAAATTTTGGTACTCGTGAATATAATATATTATTATATTCTCAAGTACCAAATTTCTAATCATGACGCAAGGCAAGATTATTCACTATAGATTACTACATTGATCTACATGAGACGATCGGCATAAATCTCTGAATTGGCAACTGGATTTTGGAGGACTGAGGCTTAAAGCAGTCCAGGGCTCTGTTTTTCATGAAAAAGAAAAAATAATAAAAGAATCAAATATTATAAGAACACTATAGGATAGCGGCGCATAGGGGAGGCATGTCCCTTAGTCGATAATTCTTGGCTGAAATAATGATGATGATGTTGAGTATATATCGTGGCAAAGCTTAAAGACCATTTTGTGTGTTTGTGTTTTGTATTCTGTTAATTTAATGAAATTTACATTTGTCTGTTGTGTGCGAGTCCCAAATAAACATTTTTTTTTCTTTCTTTCTTTTCTTTCAATCGTTACTATCCTCTGCAATTTCTCAGAAAACCTTTTGACGTGACAACGTCTTATAAATTGGTTTGCCGGGTGACACTTCAAGAAACTGCGTTACGCTCCGCTCACGTTATGCGCTCACAATGAGAGCGAGTGAGAGGCACGCGTCCCTTCCACTCGGGCATGGTTAGCCCGCCTAAGAGCGAGAGAGACAGACATAAAAAGTGAAAGGCACGCGTCCCTTCCACTCGAGCACAGTTAGCCCGCCTAAGAGCGAGAGAGACAGAGCGAGAGAGAGAAAGAGTGAGAGAGACTATTATTTCATCCTTCTTCCTACTATACGAATGAATATTCACATTAAAATTATTTTACCACTCAAAGTCGTTGTCACGTAAAACTTTCGCCCGTATACCGACTTTACAGGCAACCAATTTTTTTACTTTAGTACGAACTCGGTTGGAGTAACAACTCTATGCTATCTTCTGCCACGTCATTTTAATGTCCCCGTAAAAAGACCACACCCATTATACCAGACTGTACCTACCTTAAGTACTTTTCACACCGTTATCATAAAAGCACACAATGCATAAAAAGGAACAAAGCCCATCAGAAAACGTATTTCCAGCATACCTCTCCAGTGAAAGCATTACCAAGTTCGCGTTAATAGCGTATGTCCAATAAAAACCGGCCAAGTGCGAGTCATACTCGCATATGAAAGGTTCTGGCATCATAAACCGAAAAAAAATCTTGTATGTGGGCTCACATACAAGATTTTGAATTTTAAATTAATCTATTGTTATAGTGGCAATAGAAATACAATAGAAAATTTCAACTGTCTACCTACTACTCATCTGCCTACCCATTTTTCCCAACTATATTGGGGTCGGCTTCCAGTCAAACCGGATTTAGCTGAATACTAGTATTTTACGCGGAGCGGCTGCCTACCAGACATCCACAACCTGGTAACACGGTACTCCATGGCAAGACTGGAGTCAGATTAACTGGATTCTGACTATCTGTAACGACTGCCAAAGATCTACAAATGACAGCCAGAACCAGCGGCTTAACGTGCTCTCCGAGGCACGGAGGAAACTCGCCGTGTTAAGATAGTCATCCATTCACAGACCAACCTTGGCAAGCGTTGCTTAACCTTGAAGATCGACCCGTGCGGCTGATATTATCTAGCCACGAGCTCTTCAACTGTCTACCTATTACTACGGGTCTAAAAAGGCTACTTTAGCAGAATCAGAAAGCAAATCACGCTAACCGTCACTGTCAAATTTTCCCAATCAACCTTGAACCTAATGCGTTAGTGATAAAGATGAATATAAAATTTAACAGATTGTTGTATGATTAATATTATGATTCTCTCTTAAAGTGACCTTTTTAGTCCCACTGTTTTTTTTGTTTTTTTTTTATTATACTATTGATAGGCACGCGTTTGACCACTATCTCACCTGATGGTAAGCGAGGATGTGGTCGAAGATGGAGCACGCTTGCCTAGAAATAACCTATTCACTCTTGATTTAAAGACTCCCAGGTTGTAGCTATCAGGAAACACAGACTCCGGCAGGGAATTCCACTCCTTAGCTGTACGCACTATGAATGTGTTCCCAAAACGTTTTGTGCGTATGGGTGGGATGTCCACCATGTACCGGTGGCGCATCGCCGTTCGTCTTGTGGTCCGATGATGGAACGGGCTTGGCGGAATTAAATTATGCAATTCCGTCGCACATTCCCCAAATTGCAACCGGTAAAAAACCGACAGGCTAGCAACTCGTCGTCGATGTTCAAGACTTTGGAGCTTCGACGCGACGAGCCTCTCATTGCCGATGATCCTCTTGGCTCGTTTCTCAATTGACTCAAGGTCCCCCTGTTCTTGAGATACAGCTCGCTGACAGACGTACGGACGAACTAATAGGGTTCCGTTGGTTGCAGAACCTTATAAAGGCACAAAGCTCATGACAAAACGTAAAATTTTCCAGCATACCCCAGTGAAAGCATTACCAAGTTTGCCATAATAGCGTATGTCCAATAAAAATATATCTCACTGTATTAGCGCACTGTCAGACGCGACCTCATAACTTGTACCTCGTAAATAAGGACCTCTAAATAAACAAGAGTTATATGCAATATCTTTCATCGTTTTATGTGCGTATGTATGGCCGGCCTATAAGGAAATGTGGAATATTTATGAATGATAAATATGAAAGATTTAGGATGAATCTATTGTGTTTTGAGGTTTTCCTTAAGGAAAATGAAAATGTACTGTCGAATGAGATAAGCATGCGAGCTTACCCGTGCGTAAGTACAATAGGTTTGTCCACTGAAAAAATCTAATTAGTATATAATATATAAAAATATTTGACCCGTTTTTGTTCTTTTGTTACGTGAACCAATATTGACGAAAATACGACGCTTTTAATATTCTCAATACGTCACGCCGTGGTATAATTTTAAGTGCGTTCTGACGTCACGAGCCCCCACTCCCGAGTTTTGATGCATTTTATTTGTAAATATTCATTGATTTACAAAAACAAAAATACGTATCCATTATTTTTCATCAAAACTGACGGACTAAATAGATTTGCAATTTATTGATAGTGGAAACTAGCCTATTTTTTTTTTTTTTATTATTTGTAATGGGTTTGCCCTTGACTCTAGTCTATGTCAGAGATGACAGAGACAAAGTTTACGATGGAGCGAGCCTACCCAGAAGGAGCTTGTTCACTCTAACTTTGAAGAGATTAGGGTTGTAAGCTTTCGGAAACACAGACGCAGGCAGAGAGTTCCACTCCTTTGCTGTGCGCATTATAAAAGACGTTTGAAAACGCTTAGTGCGTATAACCCTTGTTTTTTTAATTCAAGTCTTTGAAATAGTTAAAGGGGTTCGAACTTCTTTCTATTGGTCTGTTGAAGTATCCTCTACCACATAATTATGCATCTTAGATCGTGCGCCGCAACTATGAACAAAAAAAACAAGATGGCGACGCCGGCTAAGCCACAAACGTTCTATTCCCTTAGCAAGAATGTTAATTTTTAGACTTGCATACTTAATTGTTTCGACTAAGGTACATGTAAGGGTTTAAGCCTATTTGCTTTAGTGCTCAAGTGTACATTAAGTTGTAGGTCGCAGTGAATTGTGTGCTTGGCTGTACAAATAAAACATGTGCCGTTGTAAACACTAGAAGTGCAAACAAGGCTGTGTTTCTTAAAGTTTTTTTTGACTTTAATATTTTGCTGATTTTAAAAAACGTGGAATGTGTGTTTGTGTGTGTGTGGGTCCATCGACTATCGAAATGATAATACATGCTGTAAAGGTAGTTTTTAGCGTCATGCACAACTACCTGCACCGTCCTGGATTTGAACGAGGCCAATGATAGAGGTGTACAGGTTACTCAATACTGGTTGGACAAAATTTAGTGAGAGTCAATCGACACGAAAAGAAGAAGAAGGGATTAAGTAACGGGATTCCTTATAAGTCACTCGTATATCTGTCCCTTACCTTCAAAACTACTAAGCTTAAGGTGAATGCTCCTGGGTAGCCCGCGAAATTCAAATATTTTTATGTTTTTTGCAATTCGCCGGTCAGTGTGAAGCTGTATGTGGACCAAATGCGATCCGCGACCGTAACGCGTATTTATCTAAAGAATTATAACCATTTTAATCATCAATATAGCCCTCTAAGTTCATGTAGTTCGAAAGAATGATTAATATTCATTCTTTCGAACTACATGAACATACGCGTTACGGTCGCGGATCGCATTTGGTCCACATACAGCTTCACACTGACCGGCAAATTGCAAAAAACATAAAAATATTTGAATTTCGCGGGCTACCCTGGAGCATCCACCTTAAAATTAAAAAAATAAATAGAAAGCAGTTCTTTAGTATTAAACTAGTTGACCCGCGCAACTTCGTCTGCGTCACAAATTTAATTACTGCTCCGCTCCTATAGGTCTCAGCATGATGATATATATATAGCCTATAAATGGGCTATCTAACACTGAAAGAATTTTTCAAATCGGACCAGGAGTTCCTGAGATTAGCGCGTTCAAGTAAACAAACAAACAAACTTTTCAGCTTTATATAATATTAGTATTAGTATAAGATTACGAATAAATCTGGCTAAGTGGGAGTCGGAATCGCGTGCAAAAGGTTCTGAACCAATTTAATTTTTGTAACATGTTATTTTAACACAGTAGACTTCAAAAAGGTTTTATTGTAATCTGTAGGCCTATTATCTGCATTTTTGTCATAAGTTCAGGCTCAGTGGTTTCGGAGGAATGGTCATTTTTGGTCTAAATTCTTGAAAAACTTCAAAATTGTGCATTTTAAAATAATGAAAAAAATGTAATTCAAATTCTCACAGTAAGCACTTTTATTTGATATGTCGCACCATACAGTTACTTTATTTTCTAGTTTGATCTCCAAAAGTGACATCCATTCTCAAAATGTATTTATTTACACAGAAGTCCATTTTGTGTGTACTAAATTTAAACAAAATCGGTATCCAGTAGATCTGGAGAAAACTGGCTATGACAGAAGGACAGACAGACCGACAGACAGACAGACACCCGAGTGATCCTATAAGAGCTCCGTTTCTTAAGGATGTTCGGAACTCTAAAACTACATCAGGTCTTAAAATCATGAAAACAAATACGATTCGATCGGAAAACTTTGCGCGCAAGTACTAGGTGCTTATTCACTATTGACTTTTTTTTTCAGGTAAATTGAAAGTACTGCAACTTTTCTACAGCCCATTTTCCGCTCACGTTAATAAACGTTACCAGATTAACAAAATAATTTCTCTACTTATTTCACTTTTTTATCTTTCCGTACATTTGCGAAGCACTGAGCACATTGAGCACTTTCAAGTCCTCACGAGCTGCACTGAGTTTAAACTCAAAGTGAGTTAAATTAACCATGAAAATAGCTTCAATCCGATGCAAAAAGTTTAGTATAAAGGCGCAACCCACCCCGGCCCATGGAGAAGCCACTCACGTGTGTTAAGCTTTGCTTTGCAAGAAAATGTATGAGATTGTGTCCACTGCAACCCACGGACACGCTACATGCGTAGCGTGTCCGTGGGTTTTGACGTCATTGTCATAAGCGTGGTTTGCTCGAATATAGTGCTCACGTAGGATAACGCCGTCAATGCCATGCACGCTGCGCATGCTGTACACTCTATACACGAATATTAACCCGCGACTATGTACAATTACTGTATCTTAGTACAGTTTTGAGATACGCCTTGTGGAACGGAGGCCTGTGTAGGTAGGTACTGCAGTGGAAACGTAGACCCACGTTGTCAAACGTATAAATCCACGCAGCTAAAATTTGATGCACAGCACACGCCGCGGTGGATCTGCGCCTTAAAGTCCTTTATGTCGGTTTACTTTGTATTCAAGAGAAATTCCGTAGGATACGTTGTGACATAAAACTGCAGTTTATACGTTTATTTATTTCTTGGCAACTCTTGAGGTTGTTTCTGTTTTGATAACGAAAATACATGGACTGACTCCGTGATGACATCACTAAGACTTTTTTTTTATAGTTTTAGAGTTGCCATCAAATGTTATCACCGTCTTCCTGCCTGTAGCCTAAGGCCGTACTACGGTTTTTTTCCGCGGTTAATCGCAATACCGCAAAACCGCACGAGAAGCCATGCAATCAGTCGTGTGAAAAACACACGACTAAAAACCGCGGTGGTTTTAGCAGTAGTGCGGCCTTACCCTTATCCCATTTTAATCTTGTCGGTATAAACACCTTTTCATAAATTTAATTCTCCAAAGAAAAGAAGGCCTACATTGTTTGCCTACACTGGACTACAATCTTTAATTTTGAAAGTCGGTGTTTTTGGTTGTTTTTTTTTTCGTTTTTGACACCAACTTCCGAAATTAAAATATACAAACGAAGCACACAATGGAGTCTTTGCTCAACCATCGACTTTCAATGCCTTGTCCCTGTCTCACAACATAACAATTAAATACTTTGCAGTGTTTTGTTTTTGGAAGTTTGTTGTATTTTTTTGTAAAAACGGGTTTTTTATTTTTCTTTTTTTAGTGGTATCTATTTTTTTTTTTGAAAGTGCGAAGTAAATGCCTAACGCTTACCACATCCTCCGGGGAGACGACGTGGTTATGTGGCACCTACTTTCGCCTTGATGGGTGGGTCGCGAGGACTGCTACGCATGACATTCGCGACCCATCCAGCGTGGCCCACTTCTGGGCTCCCTCTTCTATGCCCGTTTTAGTGGTACGTGCGTAACCATTCACAACGTACCGGCGTGATGTTATGTTATGAACTGGTGTTAACAATAAACAGACATGCGATTTTAGCAATTTCATTTGCTTTCATTTATTGAAGAATTCCGTTGCCTACTTCCGAAGTTCTTCGTCATATCTTACCAAATTAAAATGGGACCAGTCCGGGAAAATACTTTTCCAAACAAAAAAGAATCATCCAGATCGGATGTTAATTGGCAAAAATATCGCTGAACAAACATTTTTCATGGGATCCCATCATCAGATCATAACTTATACCTTTTAACATCAGCTCAGCAACATGAGATGATGATTACCAAGTACAAATATCTGAATTTCGTTAGGAAAATTATGAAAAACATTGTACATGCCTATAAAATTTGAGGGTTTCCCTCGATATTCATGGGATCTCATCATCAGATATTGTCATGGTACAATAAAACCACCTCAAGAGTAAAGGCTTTCAAATCAAAAAAGAATTTTAAAATCGGTTGACAATTGGCGGAAAATTCGGTGAACATACATAAAAAATACAACCGAATTGAGAACCTCTTACTTTTTGAAGTCGGTTAAGAAGGGCACACAGGTACAGTTTATTCAAAAAAATCTTTCAGCAGACCTGCGACAGAAGAATACGATGTGAAACACAGACTTTCGTTGGAGTTACAAATTGGATCAAGATACATTATAAATGAGAAAGGATATAATCCAATGATATTCACTGATATTTTGTTCATTTTCTACCCAAAATGGAAACTAACCGTAGGTATCGATTTTATAATACAACACAGTCTTATGAAGGCTTACGCGGGACATGGGTCCCTCAGACCCTCTTACTGGCCAAAGTAGCTTCTTTGTAGATACTTTTATAATATTATAAATCGTAACATCAAACAAGGAGCTCGTGGCTAAATAATAACAGCCGCACGGGTCGATCTTGAAGGTTAAGCAACGCTTGCCAAGGTTGGTCTGTGGGTGGGTGACCGTCTTAACATAACGAGTTTCCTCCGTGCCTCGGAAAGCACGTTAAGCCGTTGGTCCCGGCTGTCATTTGTAGATCTTTGGCAGTCGTTACGGGTTGTCAGAAACCAGTAAATCTGACTCCAGTCTTGCCATGATGTACCGTGTTACCCAGTCAATGGGTTGTGGAGGTCTGGTAGGCAGCCGCTCCACGTAAAGCACTGGTATTCAGCTGAATCCGGTTTGACTGGAAGCCGACCCCAATATAGTTGGGAAAAAGGCTAGGCAGATGAGATGATAAATCGTAACATTAAACAATATCCTGCGACCTTGAATGTCAGCATCGTTTATTATTAACAATCAAAGTAGAAGAGCAAAAGCAGTTATTGATTAAGAAGTCAGAATATGGATAAATAGTCCGGTCAATTTAGACATCCGAGGACAAAATAATTCTGTTTCATTTGACCGACATCTGTATTTTTCAGGTCAACTATCAACTCTCGTTTTACTCTTTAAAATGTTTAAAAAACAAGATTTAGTTCAATGTGCTGAATTTAAAAAAAAAGAGTAATTCAACTCCACACCGGATCAATGAGGACTTTTTAGATTTCATTTACGATAGTGTTTTGAACAATCCTAGCAATTTTGAGCTGTATTCGAATTATTGTACCTTCACTCCCATTTTGAGTCTAACTTTACCGGAATAAAAACCTTAGGTACTCATTTTATTCGCCCAGACAACCGAGTTCAACATCCTGGTACCAAACGACAGGCAGAATTTTTCAATGTGGATGACCAAAGCCATGAGAAATAGCGAAAATACTGAAAAGAGTCCCGAGACCAATTTTTTATGAAAACTAACACTGCATCATGGGATTGTTGCAAAATCGATATTCCTAGTCAGGCATCGAACCGGTTAATATTGAAAAAAACAGCATGTATTATTACACCTTCTGAAAGTGTGGATATTAATGATTCTCCTTACTTTCAGTGGTTTTCGCTATTTCTCATAGTTTTGGTTTTGGTCATCCACACTTGAAAATATTAGCCTGTATTAAAGAATAAAGAAAGAATAGTATTTATTTAGCACATACATGAAACACGCACGGTACATAAAAATAAATAATGGTAGGTAAGCCAAAAACTAAGTGTGTGTCTCACGGCTGCACTAAAAAGGTTCATTTCAGCGATATGTCAGACAGCCTGAGACTGTCTGACGCTAGTTTTCTAATGAGCCCTAAGGATGAGTGGCGGTTCATTTGAATCAAAATGTTATGTAAAAATATCATAAAAATAAAAAATAAATAAACGTACATAAAAGAATAAACAGATACAATGAATATTGAGCAATTATACTAGAAATAAATAGAAGATATTATAAGAATTTATTAGTGAAAGAGATGAGTGGACGGATGGCTTTCTTTTAACGTAGAAACCACTGAAAGGTTTTGTACGCACAAATATGGGCCAAGTTCAATGCTGCTAAGACCCAAGCGTGTCTATTTTCTGCCGAAAGGAGCCAATTCCACCCAGCCCCATCTTTCCGAGGTGCAACCGTGCCGATAACCGACCAACTTGAGTTTCTTGGGGTTACATTAACATCTACTCTCAATTTTGGCCCTTACATAGAGGCAAAAGCTCCAGTGGCAGCAAGGAAGTTGGGGATCCTAGCAAAGGTGAGACGGTACTTCACGCCGGAACAGCTGCTCAAACTCTATCAAGCGCAAGTTCGATCGTGTATGGAATACTGCTCTCATCTTTGGGATGGATCTGCCAGATACCAACTTGATGCCCTTGAGTCAATTGAGAAACGAGCCAAGAGGATCATTGGCAATGAGAGGCTCGCCGCGACGAAGCTCCAAAGTCTTGAGCATCGACGACGAGTTGCTAGCTTGTCGGTTTTCTACCGGTTGCATTTTGGGGAATGTGCGACGGAATTGCATAATTTAATTTCGCCAAGCCCGTTCCATCATCGGACCATAAGACGAACGGCGATGCGCCACCGGTACATGTTGGGCATCCCACCCACGCGCACAAAACGTTTTGGGAACACATTCATAATACGTACAGCTAAGGAGTGGAATTCCCTGCCGGAGTCTGTGTTTCCCGATAGCTACAACCTGGGAGTCTTTAAGTCAAGAGTGAATAGGTTACTTCTGGGCAAGCGTGCTCCATCTTCGACCACATCATCGCTTACCATCAGGTGAGATGGTGGTCAAGCGCGTGCATATTATTAGTAAAAAATATGTTTTATAACCTGCTGTTCTAAAAAGGCCAGTTTAGCAGAATCAGAAAGCAACGATGAAAATTAAAATTTGACAGATTTATGTTTGATTAATATTACGATTCTGGGAGACCATTTAGAAGATGGGCAGATGAAATTAAAAAGGCGGTAGGCAATACAAATACATGGACAAGGACAGCGAAAGACCGGAGAAGTTGGAAAGAGTTGGAGGAGGCCTTTGCCAAAAGGCAAACAGATGGAGAAACTGATGAAGAATAGAATAAATAGATTAAGAGTTAGAATTAAACGAAAAAGCAAGAATTAAGTTTGTAATATGTTAAGAATTGAACTGAATAAAGGCTGTTTTTATTTTATTTTATTTAATATTACGATTCTCCTAAAGTGGCCCACTTCCTCCCACTTGAAAACTTCAACCCGGGGAGGATGTTCGGGCGCCTCCGACCACTCGGCAATCTTCGACTGCTGTCGTTAGACAGCGGAAGGCGGCGGGCGGGACACCGGCCGTCGACACTTCGCTACCAATCTCCGACGACGGCGCGCACGCGCACTCTCATACGTTTACCGACTTAGTATTATTGTACCTATTTTGGATTATACTCATTTTAAATTACAGTCTACTGCTTTTCTGTTTAGTCCTTAGATAGGTCCTTAAAATATGGTAACACTTACTTTTTATTCCAATCTAAGATGAAGCTATTTATCTATGTAGGGATTCGTCTTATATAAAGACGAATCCCTTATCCAGAAGTTACACAGGAGAACTCCACATTATCTCAATCAGTAGGTGTACATAAATAGCCTGTCAGGGTTGCGATATTTATTCGAAAGAGTCATCGCGGCCCTGGAACGCAATTGGTTTTCATCAGTAAGAGTCTGACACTCCTTCCGCTCCGCCCAGAGCAGAAGGAATCATTTGATGATCATCATCATATCAGCTGAAATACGTCCACTGCTGGACACATCACACAGGTCTCCTCCAAGCGTCGCCACAACGACCGATCCTGCGCGTCTCGCATCAATCGGCTATCCGCAACCTTTACCAGGTCATCGGCCCACCTTGTAGGAAGCTTACCAACGTTGAGACTTCCAGTACGCGGTAGCCACTCCAAAACTTTTTGGCCCCATCAACCATCAGTTCCGCGAGAAATGTGCCCTGCCCACTGCCACTACATTATTTTGATGATATTCCATCCCAATCCACAAAAAAAAACATGTACCCAAATAAAAACGAAAGACAATTCCATCTGACCATAATAAAAGCCGCAAAGTTATTTCCGGCCAAGACATTCTATGGGACAGCCCACAATTAATTGGATCCTTTTCCCGCGGCTGGCTCTAAGTGCACCCTTTTCGCCTTAGGCACACCATAACGACCATCTGCCACTGAAAGCCATACTTGTCAGATATTCTTAGATAACAGTTACGAGGTGGTGGTATGGTAACTGCCTCGTTAAATTGCTTTGTTTAGATTGGCATCTGATAACACGGAAATAATAAAACCGACCAAGTGCGAGTTGAAATTGTGCGGCAAGGAATCTGTATGAAACATACTTTTTTTAGCATGTTTTTTAAACACCAGAGGCTTGAATTTCCTGTGAATAAATAAAAATATATTTTCAGTATTTTTTTCAAAATTGTAAGCTTTTAATACTCCTAGTATCGAAATTAATTGTGGGTAATCACCAATGTTCTTAAATAACTCTTCGTGTTTGGGTCACAGTTGTTCATTTGCGTGCAACATGTCAACTGAATTGGTCCACTAGATTTTGTGACAAAAATAGCTATGACAGACAAACAGACTAAACGACAGAAGATTCGGACTTTTGTATGTATCTACTGATCTACTGATATCTGTCCAGATCATGAACACAGAATAAAAAAAAACTATCACATTTGTCTGAAATGTTTTGTGGTACAGACAAAGTATACTAATTTATGGATCTCAATCATCAGTGTCTGACAGACAACGCACAACCGATACCACTGGTAGTAGAAAAATGAAATTTGGCATGTAGGTTCCTTGGGAAGTGTAAGAATTCCTGAAATTCTCACGGGAACGGGCAAAAACGACGTGCGAAGTCGCGGACAAATGCTATTTTTTTTTTTGGGATAAGCCCGCCACCATTCCCAACCACTGCAACTCCTGAAAGCCAGAATCAACAGTGGCGACCACCAGAAAAACGCCGAGCCAATGAAACCCGACGAGTCCCGGAGTAACGATTCAACTGTCTTGGATCCCGCAACGAAATTAATCAGAAAAGTACAGCGGCGGAGTAGGAAAAAAAAAAACAAAAATATAATTTCCAAATTATATTTTACGATACAGAGGACAAAAGCTAGTAAGTCTAAAGAATTTTATAGAAGTCTGTTCCGTGTGACCCATCATTCTTCTTCTTCTTCTCGCGTGGGCAGTAAGGTCTAGCGACCCCACACCCTAATGTCAAAGTTTCTAACATGCCTTTGACATGGTTTATTTGACGACCACCATTTGGCGGCCGGGACCACCCGCTTATACGTGCCTTCTGAAGCACGGAATCACCTTTTCATCAGACAATCAGGTGATTCAAGCCAATGTTCTAGCCAAACTGGAAAATAACTTTACAAAGTACGCTTTCGCATGGGAATCTAACCCACGACCATCGGGTCACAAGGCAAACGCCTAAACCACTCGACTACGGAGGCAGTTGAACCACCATTAATATCAAAATAGTTATGGAATTATGGAGGAGCTCGTGGCTAAATAAAAACAGTCGATCTTTAAGGTTAAGCAACGCTTGCCAAGGTTGGTCTGTGGATGGGTGACCATCTTAACATGCCGAATTTCCTCCGTGCCTCAGAAAGGACGTTAAGCCGTTGCCTTTGGTCCCGGCTGTCATTTGTAGATCTTTGGCAGTCGTTACGGATAGGCAGAAGCCAGTAAATCTGACTCCAGTCTTGCCAAGAAGTACCTTGTTACCCAGTTAATGGGTTGTGGAGGTCTGGTAGGCAGCCGCTCCACGTAAAACACTGGTATTCAGCTGAATCCGGTTTGACTGGAAGCCGACCCCAATATAGTTGGGAAAAGGCTAGGCAAATGATGAGTTATGTAATTATGTGGACCAGCGATCCAAGGCGTCACAAAGTTGAAGCCAAACTAATAATCGACTTAGCTATTATTTGACCCAAAACTATCTCTTGATGCCCAAGTAAACAATGAACGCTGATTGATTAACCGATTTAAGTTTATCAAAATGTTGGCCCAACTAATCTTTGTTTGGCACTTAAGACCGACAGTTATTGTGATACTAGCTTTTGCGCATGGCTTAGCCCGCGTGAATGTTGCTCATGGTGGGTTTTAATTTATTTTTACTGAACCCTCATCCTTAAGTTGCCAGTGAAAATCCCGCCAAACTTGGTCCAGCTGTTTCGGAGATCCCGCATGAAAAGTATTATAACGGGATTTTATGTTTTTGGACGGTACCCTAATCATGTTTCTAAAATAAAAGTATGTTAAAATACTCCTTATAATACCATCTACCTGCCAGGGAAGTTCCATCAAAATCGGTCGAGCTGTTTTGGAGATTCGCCAGAATAAACAGACATACAATAACATGTAGATTATTTTTTGCTATAGGTATTAAAAGCTATTATTTTGAAACTAAAAACAGACACTTCATTTTTATTAATTTATATGTATGTAGATATAGATATAGATTAACTTCTGTTTTCGGCTTCGGCCGCTCGAATATCGGAAATTATTTCACAAGAGTTTCTCCAAGACTCATTTCTTTTTATTATTTAGGAATGGGTTTACTCTTAACCACAATTCCGCCTGACGGAATGCGATGTATGAGATCTCTGATGGAGCGAGCGTGCCCAGAAGATGCCTGTTCACTTTTCCTTTGAAGGCAGGCGGGTTATATGTGGACGGGAACACAGACGCTGGCAGAGAGTTCCACATTTTGGCTGTGCGCATAATATATGTGGAAAAGGTGATAGTCATGATCTAACTGTGTGATGAACATCCACCTTCGTTCAGCTGTGGGCGTAATTAATGAACAAATAAATAGACTGGCACATCACTTATTATATTAGTAAGATAAGATACAAGATTTTGTAAAAACAATAAAGTAATTAATTACTTGAAAATTGAACAAGTATTAAATTACACGGAAAATTCAGTATTTTCCGGGAAATAGTACCCTGGAAATTGGTTTCCGTGAAATAATGCTTAGTAACGTAATTATTTCGTAAAAACCTTTGTTACTAAATGGAATTAAAATTATTAATTGCTACTAAGTTGACTTGTCCTGGTATGTTTATGTAATTAACTTGGCCATTTTGAGGCTTTAAGCACTTAGAACTAGGAGCATTTTACTTTGAGGACCTCGTGGCTAAATAATAACAGCCGCACGGGTCGATCTATAAGGTTAAGCGACGCTTGCCAAGGTTGGTCTGTGGCTGCGTGACCATCTTTACATAACGAGGTTCATCCGTGTCTCGGAAAGCATGTTAAGCCATTGGTCCCGGCTGTTATTTGAAGATCTTTGTAGTCGTTACGGATAGTCAGAAGCCAGTAAATCTCACTCCAGTCTTGCCATGAAGTACCGTGTTACCAAGTTAATGGGTTGTGGAGGTCTGGTAGGCAGCCGCTCCACGTAAAACACTGATATTCAGCTGATTCCGGTTTGACTGGAAGCCGACCCCAATGTAGTTAGGAAAAGGCCAGGCAGATGACATAAGATTTATAAATAAATACAATTAAATCAGACCATTAAACATTAAATAAAATGATTAAAATGAACCTTTGGATACTACGTTTTTTCTCTATATAGCGAATTCCTGCCAGCGTGAGACGCCCTGAGGACACGATGGATCGATGATTTAAAGAAGGTGGCTGGTAGCTAATGGATGCGGACTGCTCAAGACCGGGTTGATTGGCACTCTTTGGGGGAGGCTTACATTCGCAGTGGACGGCGATTGGCTGAAATGATGATGAATTAATAGATACTCACTATGATATCAATTCACAATTCGCAAGATGAGTTTCAGATTTGCTGATCTGCCGCAATCCGTTTGCGCCTACCTCAAAACTTTGGGAAGCAATGCCCACTCCCAACGGCTACGTTTGTAGCGTACACTGCGTTTGAATAATTCAAACAAGCCTCGCATTTTGTACGGCGCAGGTTAAAATTAAGGCTCCCAAGGATTTTCATTTATTAAAGAAGTAATTTTAGTATAATTGGGCAACGTGATACCGGGAATGAACCGCGCTGTAGTTACGCTTTCATACTTTATACTTGGTGTTAAGATGTAAGGTTTGTTGCTGAGTTACTGGGGCGACAAAATAAGTTATATTATAAATAGACAAAACTGTTGGTTTGATAATCACTACATAGTATAAAACAAAGTCGCTTCCGCTGTCTGTCTGTCCCCATGTAATGCTTAAATCTTTAAAACTACGCAACGGATTTTGATGCGTGTTATTTTAAAAGATAGAGTGGTTCTCGAGGAGTTCGTGGCTAGATAATAACGATAAGTGAGTAGAAGTAACGATATTCAAGTTTAAGCAAAGCTTGCCAAGGTTGGTCTGTGGATGGGTGACCATCTTAACATAGCGAGTTTCCTTCGTGCCTCGAAAAGCACGTTAAGCCGTTGGTCCCGGCTGTCATTTGCAGATCTTTAGCAGTCGTTAAGGACAGAAACCAGTTAATCTGACTCCAGTCTTGCCATGAAGTACCGTATTACCCAGTTACGGGGTTGTGGAGGTCTGGTAGGCAGCCCTCCGCGTAAAATACTGGTATTTAGCTAAATCCGGTTTGAATGGAAGCCGACCCCAATATAGTTGGGAAAAGGCTAGGCAGATGATGATGATGAGTGGTTCTCGGGAAAGGTTTTAGTATATAATTTGCACCCGTGCAAAGCCGTGGCGGGTCGCTAGTCAATCTATATAAAATTCTTCCGTTTCTGAGTAAGGGACTAACAGACAACGCACAGCCGAAACAACTGGTCGTAAAAAGCCGAAATTTGGCAAGTAGGTTCCTTGGTTGGTAAGGGAGAATGGAAGAGAGAAGTAAAAAGGAGTGGAACTCTCTGCGTCTACGGGAAGGTGCTCTACGGGAACGGGAAAAACGGAATATGCGCGTGTGAAGTCGCGAGCAAATCCGCAGCAAAATCTAGTGTACGATAACTAGGATAAGTTTTGTTCTGGTGAATGAGGTTGAATGCAAATGCGGTGCAGTTGAGCTCTTGGATATGCAGGTACCATGTTATGCTAATATAAGAGGTTTAATTCTATTCTGCAGTTTCTCATTCAGCAGAATCTTTTTGTTTGGAAATTGTCTTATTATCAAGTACCAGCGTCCATGTTTGAAAGAAGTTGATATTTATTTTTATTTTATTTTTTTCTGTTGACCTGGTGAAGGTCGCGGGTAGCCGATGGATGCGAAACGCGCAGAACCGGTCGTTGAGGCGACTCTTGGGAGAGGCCTTTGTCCAGCTTTGCCCAGCTGTGGACGTTTTTTGGCTGATATGACGATGATGATATTTACTTTTTAAATCGGTTAATAATACTGTGAAAGTGTGAGTGTGCTTCTGTTTTCTGATAGCTACAACCTGGGAGTCTTTAAGTCAAGAGTGAATAGGTTATTTCTAGGCAAGCGTGCTACATCTTCGACCACATCATCGCTTACCATCAGGTGAGACAGTGATCAATCAAACGCGTGCCTGTCAATAGTAAAAAAAAGTGTGTTCATTGCTGTTATTTTTAACAATATTTTTCGGTTATATTAAATTATGTAGAGACATCGTTTTACTTTTCCTGTAATCTTCACATAAGTTTCTGTCACTTAGAATAATTTCAGATTTTTCTCTATGAATACTTCGAAATAAGGGTCAAATCTGGGGATCTAGTTGCCCCATTTCGATTTTTTAAGAATCCTTTTCAGACGCTGTTGCAAAAAAATTGCTTACATTTTTATTTCTTTCTTACATGCAAAATAGTTGAACAAATGTTATCTAAAACTAATCCAAATTTCAAGTTGATAAAAAAAAAAAAAAAAAAAAAAAACAACATACAACAACAACAACATTAGTAGTTCTTGAGATATCCAGCTGTGACTGACGGACAGACTTAGCACACCCTAAAACTATTCCAAATTTCAAGTTGATAACATTAGTAGTTCTTGAGATATCCAGCTGTGACTGACGGACAGACTTAGCACACCATAAGGGTTCTTTTTAACCGTTTTGGTACGGAACCCTAAAAATTTAAACCATTGCTTAGATTAAATGTTTTGTCCGTTGCCTGTTTGTTCCCAAAGTTTATCCGTTTGTTCTTCTTCAGTTCGCATCTCTGATCACAAGACACTAGGTATTAGATAAATAAAAGCATCAGTTAATTAGCGAATCCTCCTAATCGACCATTCAGTACTAAGTGAATCAAATTGAATAACTGCTTCGCGCCAAAATTGCCTGCACAGATTAACACAATGTTAGTGTGTAAGTTAGCCGCCAAAACTATAACCGTTAAGCGAGAGTCGGCTCAACTAACAATAAATTAGGTCAAGTTACTAACTTTGTTTAATCCCTAGGTTTCACTTATTCAATCTAGGTTAGGATGGTTGCGCACTAGGTTTTGAAACGTGGCAATGCCTTACGATAACTCGATGTATGACTACGTACAGATTCTTTTATTTGTTGTAATCTGCAAAATAGTCAAGTAAGTCAAGTTTGACTATTGTAAAGTGGACAAGTAGATGTCCACTTTTTTAAAATCTGTGTTTCCAAAAGCTTAAAACCCTGTTTTTTTTTTTTTTTTTCAAGGGTGCTTTAGGTGAAGCAGAAGGGAGTGTCAGACTCTTACTGACTAAAACCCATCCGCGTTCCTCCTAGTGCCCTTTGCGTTCCAGGGTACGATGCCTCTTTCGAACGAAGTCCGCAACCCCAGCAGGCACTGGCCCGAGCGGGCCCCGTCTTTTGTGCTGACAGCTGTTTGAGGCGCGCGTGGAACACAGCGCGCCGTCGACCCGGGCCTGGTTCTGATCAGACGGCAAGCTACCCAAAGCTCGCCATCCGCTGGCCCGCGCCTACGGTGGCCGAGAATCGCCCTACGACTCGCGACGCCCGGGGACGCTTACAACCCTAATCTCTTCAAAGTTAGAGTGAACAGGCTCCTTCTGGGTAAGCTCGCTCCATCGTAGACTTTGTCTCTGTCATCTCTGATATAGACAAGAGTCAAGAGCAAACCCATCAATCAATCATTCAATCAATCAATCATTTATGTATTTACAAACATGGCTAATTGGTACATATATGTTATTTTATACATAGTGAAGTCCTCCATATTCTACCGGGGTATGGCATGCAAAATTAAAATAAAAAGTTTAAAAAAATTACAATACAAATAAAGATCATAAAATTTATAATGTCAAAGTGAAATAATGTTATGTTTGAGTTACAATAAAATAATGTGAAAAAATATAAAATTGATAAAATAACAATTGTCAAATCATAAGAATTATATTTAAAGTATGTAAATTTTTGAGCTAGGTACAAATTAGTACATAATACTGTAAATATCCATCTTTCAAAATCTAAATAAATTAACAAATACTTAATTATCATACACTAATTAACACGAAATTATGTACAAACGCGTATATTAACAAAATAAATCATTGGGCATCAAAAAAATAATCCACATCGCTGTCAATGGCAAAAGTTCCCAGAACACTGGCAGCATTGCCGCGTTGAATCGCAATGCTGATTCTTTGGCCGAAAAAAAGTCCAGCCCTCTGGTCACGTGAACAGTCGACAAGTTGTTTGCTAATGTCCCGAAAGACTCGATGCGCACTCGGACCCCATGGGCCTAGTGTTTCAACGCCAAACGGCTCAAATATGTAACTTCCAATTAAGTTGTTATATTTGCGCCGTTTGAGGTTTTCTGCACCTGCAGCAGCCGCCCCAGCACAGCCCGCCGTGCTAAGAAGATGGGATGGCGCAAGGGTGTCGACACATGTTGCATCCCACACCAAAGGCCTACCCACCTTCCAAGGCATTATGGTCATCCCATCTGGCCTTTTCCCATCGTCGCGTGCCAAGCCGTTGGGTTCTAAAACAGCTGGCACCCCGGCGGTGACAAGGGCCCGACGGATAATGTCATTAATGCTGGCGTGCCGTGCTAACCGACCAGCGCTCCTACTGCAGGACAGGCCATGGTGTCCGAGGCGGTCGACTGCTTCACCGCATTGACACCGATGTGGAGCTCCGCTAGGAGCACCCAAACGCAGACACGTAGCGATCCGGAAAGTACTGTCACTCAGCAAAGTACCTATGTTGGGTGATGGTAGTGCCTGTAGCCAAAGACTCGACTCCCATTCACCCACAGCCAGCAGGCGGGCACGCTCCGCAGTATTGGTGGTCGTATTTATGAGGTTATTCCGTACCAATCTGCAGAGCGGCTCGTCCCATTGTCTTTGGGAGAACGGGTTATCGGGCAATGCCGTATTCGGGCAAGCCACTTTCCAGGCGTTCACTGCATCGGTCAAACCAGGCACTTCACAGTTAACCAATGATGGAGTTAATATCCTTTTGGTTAACTTTTCAGTGCTGTTGACCGATGACAGGAACGCCGGTAGGCTTACACTAGAAATTTTGCGGATGCCGAGCCCACCAAAGCGAATGGGTAGTGTGGCTTGCAGCCACGCTCGGTCATCTAGAGCCACATTTAAGATAGATGTCAGTGTGTCTTGAATGATTTGATCGATTTTGTCCAAAAGATGTGATTGCTTCCATAAAGGTGAAGAGCGGAGAAAATACATAAAATTTGGCCCAAAACAACAATATCTAATGAGGGTGAAAGCCGAATGTAAATTAATTTTGCTAAGTCTTTCCGAAATATCGTTAAAAAGATTAATTTTGTCGTCAATGAATGAAGAAAAACTGTCTTCCAATATAGGTGAACCTAGGAGGTGAAGTGAACTCTTGTCTAAAATTTTGATATCTGGGGCTATTGAGTTGAATTTCTGTAGAGTCATTTGTCTGTCGGTATTGTCATTAAGGAAAATTTCACATTTGGAGTGGTTGAGGTCAAGGCCGATGGATTGGAACTGTTTCTTCAGGAATTGGAAATCTTTCAAAACTGTGTCCACGTCACCCCCTAAAGTTCCATCATCTAAATACCAGACGTTAAATTTTGAATTTAGTTTTTGGATAATGGGATGAATAGCCAAGCTGAAAATGACTGGCCCGAGGGGGTCACCTTGTTGGCAGCCAACTGCAGATTCCAAAACATTGTCCTTGTATAATAATTTTGAAGGGTACCTGTAGCATTGCCACAAAAAGCCGTAAATTTCCGGTAATTCTTTTTTAGCTTCCGCCAACAAAGTGTCCCTGTTAATGGAATTAAAGGCGTTTTTAACGTCAACCTTGAGGATGACCTCACTCTTATCTGAATTTAAAAACGTTGAAAAGGCATGTACGGCAGCCTCGCAGCCCCCTCTAGATCCAAAGCCAAGCTGTAGGGGCTGAAATTTCTGTATTAGTGATTCACTATATAATTTACAGCAAATTTTGGCTGCCATACGCCTGTAGGTGCATCCGACGGCAATGGGACGAATGCCGCCGTCCTTCTTGCGCAGGGCACATAGGTTAGCCCCGTACAAGATATTAACGACAGCAACGTTCACACCGCCGGACAGCATTAAAGTGACGAGAGCCGACAGCTCCTTCAAAAGCGACTCACCAGCTTCCCCGGCGCCTGGACTTAAGAGGTCCTTTAAATGCTGAGGAGTAAGGCCGTCGAGGCCGCCGGCGGAACCACTTCTGAAGGAGCTCACGGCTGCCATCAATTGGGGAGCTGAAATTTGGAAGAAAGAAGAATCCGGATTGGGGGTATCGGGGGGATCAGGGAAGGTGAGGTCATCCGCAGGCGCTGGGTGTTTACTCTCCAAAACTGAAATAGTATCTGGAGAGTAAGGCGCCACCACATCACTACTAAACAACAGCCTGGCCGCTCCCCTAATGTCACCTTCACTTAATTTTGATTCCACAAGTGAACACACATCTTTCTGGGGAACAATGTTGAAAGCTGGTAATTTTGAATCTAAAACGAAGGCCGAACTGTTACAATTGTCTTTAATTTGGGACGTTAATGTTTTTTTTGAAGCCAAATTTTTTTGGACATGCAGAATCCTATAAGGGAAGGTGAGTAGTTCCTCCCAGGCACTTAGTGTGTTTTCCTGGGTCGCAAGACGTACGCATCGCGCTAAACTCAGTGCAACAGACCGTCTTGCACCCCGAGGAACTCTCTTCACTAAAGGTGTTGAATTTTTAAATTTAGATAGAATTGTCCAAAGTGGTTCTAAATCTGTAGTTATTTGGGAATTGGCTGGGCTTTGGGGGCACAAAGGTACACTACGTGGCTTGTGAACTTTGCCATAGTGGATCCTTAAACCCCGTTCGCCTTTAAAAAAACGTGCCTGAGAGCAATGGGGGCATCTCACCAGCTGGGTTTCAAGCGATGTAGCAGGTTGACTGCTACAGGTTCCGACATCGCTACAGCCGGCATTAAACATAAAAATTTGATTAAACTTACCAAATAAACAAAGACAGCATGAAATAAAGTATTACAAAAACAACACAACACAAGAAATAACTAAAACTACACTTATAATAACAAATAGTAGCACTTTTTCACAATATAATAGATGACACTGCCAAAAATTGACGGCTTTGACGCAGTCGCCCTCGGAGCCTGGGGCGCTGCGCGCATGCAGAACAGCCAAAGAGGAAGTAAAATGCTGGGAAGTCTTCCCAGCCAGGAAGACATATACTTTATTTAATATCGTAAATGAATTATCAGCACAAGTCTAATCGATTTCTCTCGATGTCTAATCGATTTAGATGTAAACTGTGTTAAAGGTGGCTCAACGCGACACATAAAAGCAAGAAGTACACGCTCATATTTGTACTGGATTCGACGCGGGCTACTTTACGACCACCAACTGTACATATTTAATATGTACAGTTTTTATTTTAGCTTAAATTTCTTTTAAAATTGTTTCTTGGCTCATTGACATAAATAACGTGTAAATCTGGACTCTGTGAATCTGTAATGTAAATTTTAGTTTTCACTAATAAAAAAAAATCTTCATTCATCACAATGGCGGACTTAATTGCGTGGTATTCTGTTACATGTTGCATGTGTCGCAATCAACTAACTTAATCAGCCATTTAATTAGCGGCTTAGCCTTTTCATTCATCATCAGCTGTCTAAATGATATCCCGGTATTTAATTGACTTGGTTCAATTTAATTTAATGACTTGCCTAGCCAAGTAGCGGAACACAGGGCACAGGGAGTTTAGGGCAATCCGACACGGATAGGTTTGGTTCGAAAGGTACGACGGGAGCTAGAGTGAGCGAGCAAAGCGGGCGAACATAACTCTCGTCATTCAGGTTTTCTGTTTACTATACGGACCTTGTTGAAACCAAAACAAATTTCCGTGCGTTCAAGCGATTTTGCTCTACCTATTACTGTAATCAAAAGTAGCTCACAATTTAGGACCCATTAGTTTTAGTGGTATAATCCGTGGTGCTTGGCAACTGGGCTTAACCCAATTGTATAATTATGTCCCTTGGTGCCTACTGGCCTAGTTCTATTTTGTCTCCTGCTTGATACGGAGGGAAGTGGAAATTATATTTATTTATTCCTACTCCTCCGCTTTACTTTTCTGGTTAACTTCATTGCAGGATCCAAGACAGTTGAATCGTTTCTCCGGTACTCTACGGGTTTCATTGGCTCAGCGTTTTCATTGGATCTGGTGGTCACCACTGTTGATTCTGGCTTTCAGGAGTTGCAATGTGTGGCGAGATTGACCCAAAAAAAAATGTCATTCATGTTAGGTTCCTTTAAACCTTCAAGACAGAAATAGGTGCTCGGGGCTCCATAGTCGTGGTTTAAATCTTGAAATGGATTGTTGAATTTAGAATTCCCAATACTGAATATTTCACAATTATATTTCAAAACACTTTTAGAGCGGAAGGTAAGGACGCAGTGGCGCCGCTCTAGCCACTCCTCAAAGAGGGGACTTATCGCCTCAATTGTGGTGTGCTCAGCACTGAGTTGCGACAGTCTTTGTCTCCATACTGCCATAAGATCCTGCCGGAGCTCCGTTCGCCGTGCTGCTATTTGCTGCGGCAGAGGACTCTCGCCTCGGCGTAGCACCTCCAGGCGCCATTTGTAAATGAGCGCGAGGGCTCTCGCCTCTAGATCTCATGGCGGCAGTCCGGCAAGGAGGCTTGCCGCCTCGCCAGAGACCGTGCGGTATTCCCGGGCCAGCCGGATGGCCATGACCCTCTGGGATGAGTTGAAGTAACGGGTAGGTCGCTTCCTCATAGGTTTTAAGTTCTGGGGGGGGAGTCAAAACTGGGCGGAAATGGTTCGATTAATATAACCATCGTAAAGTATGTCATGTGAAGTGCCTAAAAGTGTTTTATCATGTAGTAGCTTTTGCCCGCGGCATCGCCTTAAAAAATTATATACCGATTAACGTATAACAGAATAAACGCCATCATGAAGTCAACACTTTACTCAATGCATTAGGCGCATTGACTAGATGTCATTTAGACCGCTGAATAAACGGCTGATTAAGCCACTTGTTTGCGACATAATAGTTAAGAAAATCAGTTTTTATAAACGCACTCGTTGTTTGCACCTCCTTCCACCAATCTTCATCTAGAACCCAACACGTCCACACCCTTTGTTCAACCAATTTCAAGCGAAACTTTTTAAAATTCCGCTAAACTAAATTATATTAGTTCGGACAAATACAGGGCATGTCAGTAGTTTATTGGAAAAGTTTCCGTTACATAAATAAGAACTGTCCAACATTGATGAAGTTTCAAACATTAGTTTACTTCAATATAGGTCTTGTGGATATGTCAGAAACAATGTTGTGTGTTTATTTTGTATAGGAAAATAAAAATTTTGCTTAATCTTTGCACCCAATTTTTCGAATAGGTTCGCGTTGGGCTGCCACGATTTTTTTCACAATCGATAGGCAGGCGTTTGACCACTGTCTCACTTGATGACAAGCTGTGGTCAAAGATGGAGCACGCTTGCCTAGACGTAACCTATTCACTCTTCACTTAAAGACTCCCAGGTTGTAGCTATCAGGAAACAGAGACTGTGGCTGGCGTTCCGCTCCTTAGCTGTACGCACGATGAATGTGTTCCTAAAACGTTTTGTGCGTGTGGGTGGGATGTCCACCACGAACCGGTGGCGCATCGCCGTATGTCTCGTGGTCCGATGAAGGAACGGGTTTGACGGAATTAAACTATGCAATTCCGTCGCACACTTCCCAAAATGCAACCGAAAGAAAACCGACAGGCTAGCAACTGACTGCGGGATTATTCGAAGGATCTTTTTACCACGGCTCAGCTTGCAATATAACCTGAGTACCAGTAGATTGAGGATCGCCCGGAGGACACGGTGGAGCATACGGTTGAGGTCTGCCCTGCTTGGGCGGAGCACCGCCGTGTCCTCGCCGAGGCGATCGGCGGCGGTGATCTCTCGCGTCCGGCCCTGGTTCAGGCTATGGTCCGAAGCGAGGAGACATGGGAAGCGGTCACCTCCTTCTGCGAAGCAGTAATGCTAGCAAAGGAGGAAGCCGAACGTGTGAGAGAAAGGGAAACCTCACGCCCCAGCCGCCGCAACAGAAGAAGACGCCCCGGGCGTCGGGAGTCGCAAGGCGATTTTCGGCCACCGTAAGCGCGAGCCTGCGGACGGCGAGCATTGGGTGGCTCGCCGTCTGATCAGAACCAGGCCCGGGTGGACGGCGCGCTGTGTTTCACGCGTGCCTCAAAGAGCTGTCAGCGTAAAAGACGGGGCCCGCTAGGGCCAGTGCCTGCTGGGGCTGCGGACTTCGTTCGAAAGAGGCACCGTAGGTACCCTGGAACGCAAAGGGCACTGGGAGAAACGCGGATGGGTTTTAGTCAGTAAGAGTCTGACACTCCCTTCTGCTTCACCCAAAGCGGGAGGAGTCATTTGATGATTTCCCATCCATAAAAAAAAAAAAAAAAAAACCAGTAGATTACTAGCATCTGCCTATATGACTACGACAACCCATTAAGGAGGCAACTCGGTACCCCTTGACAAAAATGCTGTCAGATTTTCTGGCTTTTAATTTTATACGTAACGGCTGTTAAAGATCTACAAATCGCCACAAGCGTATTTATGCGATTTCTGAGGGCAAAGGAATTTAACTATGTAATAGATGGTCATCTATCCATGGATCGACCTTGGGAAGAATTACTTCATCATCATCACAATCACATCAGCTGAAAGATATTCACGACTGGACATAGGCCTCCCACAACTACCGGTACTGTGTGTTGCGCCTTCCAGTACGCACTCGCCATTCTAGAACTTCTCAGCCCCATCGACCAATTTAGGCTGTTCTTACTTCTTTCTAAGCTACGACCCCTCATATCTTTTGTAAAGCCATTAACGTAAATTGAGATACAAAGCGGGTTATGATGTAAAAGAAAATTTACGAAAGGCTTGACCGCACGCACTTGGCTTCAAAATGTAAATCAGAAAACCCTGTAACCGAGAAAAAGCCACCCTCGAAATTGTCCCACTGATTTGCATAATTATACTTTAACATACCTAAATCACGGCTCATTTTCCTTTTTCTTTTGGCAGAGAAGAGGTAATTAGCTAAACGAAAAGTACGAAATACGTTGTGATCCTTTTTTTTTTCTTCGTAATTAATCTAGTATTCTTTTAGTTCCTTTCGTAGGTATTGTCACAAAAGAAATTTTCTCCTTTGATATTGCAATTGAATTAGAGTTAGAAAGAGAGAACTTCATTTTTCTAACTGTTATTTGATTAATTTACTTTTTATTCTAAATATAATTCATTTAATCTCGTTTGTCAAGTCGAAAAGCTGGGCACGCTACATAGAGTGAAGCGACATTTCAGGCCTGGATAGCTTTTTACCCTTTACAAATCCAATCCTGCATGGAGTATTGTAGCCACATATGGGATGGCTCAGCTAAGTATAAGCTTGCCGCGCTTGACTCAGTGGAACGCAAACGTGACGTAAAACTGGTGGATGCCAAGCTACACAGCTTGGCTGCTTGTCGGTCTTCTACAGATTGTACTTCGGTGAGTGTGCCCAAGAACTCCACGACTTCATCCCACCGGCCCCCTTCTACCATCGGACATCCAGACGCACTGCGTCTTACCCTGTCTACCTTGAAGCTATTCCACTAATTCACTAAGCGTTTCCAAACGTCTTTTATAATGCGCGAAGCAAAGGAGTGGAACTCTCTGCCTGCGTCTGTGTTTCCTAACGCTTACAACCCTAATCTCTTCAAAGTTAAATTGTACAGACTCCTTTTGGGTAGGCTCGCTCCATCGTAGACTTTGTCTCTGTCATCTCTGACATAGACTGGAATCAAGAGCAAACCCATCACAAATAAAAAAATAGCTCATTCTGAGTGAAAAATATGATAACTGAAGAATGCGAACACTACTTGTGCAGGTTCTTTACTCCAAAAACACCTTAGACACTAATCTGCATGGTCCTCGTAATTATGAGACGAAGCCATAGGCATAGGCCTGAACTCGAAAAGACACAGTGACCTCTAAGTTAAAATGTTTACTTAGACCAATTTACGGAAATATTCACAAAGCTACATTTTTAGGGTTCCGAATATACGTAAGAAACGGAACCCTTATGGGATGACTCGGGTGTCTGTCTGTCCATATGTCACTGCCGGTATTCTCCAGATCTACTGGACCACTCCTGTTGAAATTTGGCACACATACCGACTCTTGTGATCCATACAAGGATCCATTACGTAAATTTTGGGTATGGGGGTTATTTTTGGAAGTCCACCCAGAAACATACAAAAAAAATCAACCTGTATTGCGTGATAGAACTGTAGCCATTTCATTTGATAAATGAAGTGGCTTTCTTTCATCATTTTAAAAGAAATAGTCTTGAAGTTATTTAAGAAATGAGACCAAAAATGACCATTCTCCCCTTATCTCCGAAACTAATTCCAAAACTTTGAAAAAATAATTCGAATATTATTTCTTTACCTACAAATTACGGGAAAACTACTAGAAGAGTTAACTTAACATATTTATTATGACAAAAAAGAAACTGGTTCGGAACCCTTTGCACGCGAGTCCAACTCGCACTTAGCAAGTTTTTTATTAATACAACACTGGTTGATGTCTTTATCTAGACATTTATTATTTAAGAGTAATTAAATCCAGTGGATAAACTTTTTGCCAATACCAAATTTTTTAAGGAAGTGAAATCATCAAATGACTCTTACTGACTAAAACCTATCCGTGTTCCTCCTAATTTCCTTTGCGTGCGGCCACGGTGTCCCTTTTCAACAGTAATTTTCCAATATCTAAAGACATGAAAAACTACTATCACTAATTCTAACTATCCTGCACAGTGCACAAGAAACAATTTACAGGCACGAAATAAAAATGATAATTTAAACCTCCTTTTCTTTTTAAAGAATGGCCACACTTCTCTGTACTTTCGAACTTCACTGGACCATTATATTATACTTCCCTACCAGCCCGTATTGTACCGTTCCTAGGAAATTCCGACAGTCTTGAACGGCGTTGAAAGTTTCAAAGATTTACGACTTTATCTTTTCTATGGGGGCAAGTGCTCCTTTTAAACTTTAGCGCCTTTTAAAAGAAGCGGGGAGAATATTAATTATGGTGTCTTTTGTTTTAAAAATGTCGTTATTTACCTATTTATAGAGATCCATGAAGAAAAGATTTTGAACAGAATACCAATTCGACTACTTTTTAAAGCAATGTTCGTATTCGGATGCCAGTAGAAATTTGACAAATATGTATGGAAATTGAGGCTTTTCGACAGATTGCGACTGAGACGCGAATGTTAACGTTTCTTACAAAAATGCAAAATTGGCTCCCAGCAATTTATTTGCACATTACAAATTGAAAAATCTAAATATTTGGTTGTTTGTTTGTCACCCAAGGGCTGAAAGGCTCTGGGAAAAACTGGCAGACGGGTAGGCTATAAGCCTTTTTAAGATACTTTTATATTGGTAGCATGTTCCCGTCCAAGGTTGCGAAATTCGTTAGAAAAAGTCAACGCGGCACTGGAACGCAAAAAGCATTAAGAGGAATATGGATGGGTTTTAGTCAGTAAGAGTCTGACACTCCCTTCCGCTGCGCCTAGAGAAGGGACGAGTCATTTGATGATTTCCATGCTTAAAAAAGCCGTCACGTGATTATTTTTTTTGCTATTATCTTGGAAGCATCTTTCTATTTTCAATTACGTGGTTTATCTCACGCGGTTTATCTCACATCTGCCTAGCCTTTTCCCAACGATATTGGGGTCGGCTTCCATTCAAGCCCGATTTAGCTGAATACCAGTATTTTATGAGGAGCGGCTGCCTACCAGACCTCCACAACCCAGTAACTGGGTAACACGGTACTTCATGGCAAGACTGGAGTCAGATTTTCTGGCTTCTGACTATCCGTAACGACTGCCAAAAATCTACAAATGACAGCCGGGACCAACGGATTAACGTGCTTTCCGAGCCAAGGAGGACACTCGGTATTTTAAGATGGTCACCCGTCCTCAGACCAACCTTGGCAAGCGTTGCTTAACCTTGAAGATCAACCCGTGCGGCTGTTATTATATAGCTCCTCGCGGTTTATCTCACAGGAAACATATAATTGGATAAAACGAAGTCTATGCTCATTAAGAAGTCGGTTAAAAGTTTATGTAATCGGGACTCACAGAGATTCACAGAGACTTCCTAGAGAAAAACAATAAAGTTTATATCTTCATAAGATTTGTTGGTTGGTTTTGCAAACATACCATTAAAAACAAATGACCTCGAACTACTTAACTCATTCACTGACGCGTTGGTCACCGGTGACCGACAAATAATACATTTTCTATTGTGTCTGTTTGTCTGGCAGACAATGCTTTAAGTAAATACCGGTCCCGTGGGATAATATTCTGGCGGGAAAAGCCGCTGGTAATGCTATTTACATGTATTTTCTTTCTTTTATTACCTTCTATACAAATCAAACAATGAGGTTAGGTTAAATGCCTAAGGCAGAAGGGACTAAAACGGAATTTCCGTGAAAACCATCAATGAGAGAAAATTTGCTTTTATCTTAATCAAAAACATGAAAAGGAGATCCTTTTGATTTTTACAATTAAACGTTAGTCATCGTTCATTATTCACTCATTCCTGGAAAATCGTGAAAAAAAAAAAATCATTCATCATCTTACTGAGAATTTTTACTTTGGTTTCATAAAAAACAACTTATCAGGCCAGTACTTTCTGCTGAAATCTTTTGATTTGATGATAAAATAGTGCCATTTAACAATAAATATTAAGGCAGCTATAAGAAACCCTTTCGTTTTAGAAATGCGACGAAAAATTAAAAAAAAATAATTTCTTGAAAAACTTGACTTACCAGAAATTGGCTTTTGAGATAATTCTCTACATTGCTGAACATTTATTTGCCTTAGGGCTAGCAGCACTGAGGAGCTCGTGGCTAAAGAATAACAGCCGCACAGGACGATCTTCAAGGTTAAGCAACGGTTACCAAGGTTAGTCTGTGGATGGGTGACCATCTTAACATACCGAATTTCCACCGTGCCTCGGAAAGCACGTTAAGCTGTTGGTCCCGGCAGTCGTTACGGATTGTCAGAAGCCAGTAAATCTGACTCCAGTCTTGCCAAGAAATACCGTGTTGTTACCCATTTAATGGGTTGTGGAGGTCTGGTAGGCAGCCGCTTCACGTAAAATACTGGTATTCAGCTGAATCTGGTTTGACTGGAAGCCGACTCCAATATAGTTGAGAAAAGGCTATGCAGATGATGAGAGCAGCACTAACGATAGTGACACCTGAAAATTCAAAGATTTTTTTTTTAAATCAAGCTTTTTTTTTAAAACAGAGTGCAATATTTATCTAAGTATGGTAGCAGATAAGTATTGCCGCTATAACAACAAATAATAAAATTAGGTCTAAGGTACGGAACCCTTCATATGAAAATTCCAACTCGCACTTAGCTGATCTTTTTATTTTTTTTAAATACATAGGACAGGACACACATCACACAATTCTCCTGAAACACGAAAGAAAAAAGCCCCCACGTAATATTCTAATGCAAAAAAGGCCCTCGCCTGTGTTTGCAGAATTTCACATTCAGATTTAGTCCGCAGGCGTTTCCTCAAACATTCGCAGAATTAAACTTTTGGCTTCCTGAAGAAATTAAATGCTAACATAATTAGCAGTCTGTCACAAGTTCTGAGAGATTTGAGGATGAAGCTGTTGATTTATTAGATGACATTTGACATTTTAATCTGGTACAGTTAAAAGTGATTAATTGGGTACTAAAAGAAAATCTCTGAGAAATTCATCATAAAGTCATACTCTGAAATAAAGAATAAGCTTGGACTAAGCTTAAGTTTTAAGAAACCGTCTTAATGGACACAGTAATTTTATTAAAAAAAATAACAGATTCGTCTGAGGAATAGGGCAGAATTTTCAAATTTCTATCTGGAAAATTATAATGAAAAGAAGAATGTTACGCATAATGTAGTTTAACGCACTAAAAAGTCTATTTTTAACAGACTTTAAAAAAGGAGGAGGTTCTCATTTTTCTTAAAAATACTTCTTTTTTTTTTACTACTGATAGGCACGCGTTTGTGTGAAAGGTTCTTTTCGATTGGTCACATAGAAATTTCATCTAAATCGATTTAGTAGTTGGATTTTTAAATCAAAACAGCTGAAATTCGTTTACTTGGATGACGTATTGACTTCTTTTTCATTTTTCATCTGCGACTGTCCAGTGGCGTTGTTAGGTGTGGGGTACTTACCACTAAAAAGTGAAAAATGAAAAAATAAAAATAACGAAAAAAAACAACATTCAAAATTAAAGTTATTCTATACGTTGTAGTTTTTTTTTCATCTGGAAGTCGGTTGTATTTTTAACTAGCTGAACATCAAAAACAGTCTCTCAACGTGTCGTAAGATCCTGTGGTCATATCGGCCGGAGGCAAACAGATACGTAACTCGCAGTAAAACTTGTTAAATTGGGAAAAGGAAATCGGATAAAGGCAAGCTAAGACAAATGTCTTAGAAGCAGCTCGTCAGTGACTCCGTCAAAGATTTCAAGGAAGGGCTAGACCTTCAGCAGTGAAGAACACGATTGAGAAGAAGGACCTGGAAAATTAGTACAAAGAGAGGATTTCCCGAAATTCGTATGGGAACGAAAAAAAGCGAGACATGCACGTACGAAGTCGCGGTCAAAAGCTTGTATAAATATAAATTTTTCCCTGATTACCAAATTACTTGGCATAAACTTCAGCATTTGCATCTCAGCTTCTAGGGAATGAACCTATTTGTACCTAGCTAAACCAGTTCCTCACCTCTGTATAAATCGCTTCCTCTCATCACCCATCCCAAGCACCTAGCGGGCTGTAAAGAGTTAGAACAAAGGACGACTAGGGGTTAACGACCGGAACGAGCCACAATTACAGATGAAAACTTGTACGGTTGTATTACTGTTGATAATACGCCCCTCACTCTTGACAGGGACTTGAAAATTTCACGTACATTTTTTGCGAGTCAGATTTTGAGCTAAGCTTCACCGCATTTCAGAGGATTGACCAACTTTAATTAAAGTTAGTCCTACATAGGAGTTTGGAGGCGAAGTTGGTGCAAATATCTTCATTAGTCGTAGTTCGTAACATGCATTTACATCTCTAGGTGCAATTTTCATCTCTTGGTTCTCTCGAATCTAATCAAGTTTTGAAAGAACCGACTTCGTGGTTCTAGCTCAAGTTATGTGCCTGAGATAATATTTTAAAGGTTAATTAATAAACTAATCTGTACTTTGATCTTAGTATTTAATTATTCTTAATTAATTTGTGATGAAGGGAACTACGCGAACCTGATATTACAGAGAATTACTGGTTTGTGGTCCACAAACTTCAAGCAATGCAATGCAGAATTTAACGCTCGGATATAATTAAATTTCATTTCCAATAGCAGTTATTTGAAACTAGCTTCTGTGGTGACTTGAATCGTGTGGAAATAATACCCAGGGAACGCTCTCCTGGGATAAAAGAGTAGCCTATGTTCATATAAAGGACATTGTCTGCCTGTGTGCCAAGTTTTATACAAATTCGTTAAGTTGTTTAGACGTGGAGAGGTAACAGACAAACCGACAGGGTGACTATGGCATTTATAATCTTCTCATCATCTGCCTAGCCTTTCCCAACTATATTGGGGTCGGCTTCCAGTCAAACCAGATTCAGCTGAATACCAGTATTTTACGTGGAGCGGCTGCCTAACAGACCTCCACAGCTCATTAAATGGGTAACACGGTACTTCTTGGCAAGACTGGAGTCAGATTTACTGGCTTCTGACAATCCGTAACGATTGCCAAAGATCTACAAATGACAGCCGGGACCGACGGCTTAACGTGCTTTCCGAGGCACGGAGGAAACTCGGTATCTTAAGATGGTCACCCATCCACAGACCAACCTTGGCAATTGTTGCTTAACCTTAAAGATCGACCCGTGCGGCTGTTATTATTTAGCCACGAGCTCCTATTGCGCATAATCTTCTAATATATAAAAATCACTTGTCACAGTATTTGTTATCGAACTCCTCCGAAACGGCTTGACCGATTTTAATGATTTTTTTTGTGTATATTTGGTAGGTCTGACAATAGGTCGTAGACTATTTTTTTATTTATATGGCAAAACTACGTTTGCCAGGTCAGCTAGTATTACTATGGAAGTACGTATTCTACCCAAGGTATATTTATCCACCTCAATTCTGCTGAGTAACAGTATAATGAAGAAAAATAAAGTCGAAACAAAAACACGATGGCGAATTTTTCAAACTTTTAATTGCTTAAGCTATGTCAAAAGACAGTAACAAAGTTACTCTCAGAAGAAAAAATACTCGTTAATTTTTACGGCAGGTCTATTCCACCAGAATGATTGATGGTTATTCTAGTAACTAAGTTATTTTAGCGCTCTTCTTATAATTAAGTTTTGGTACAAATTGACGACAGGTCGTGAAAAACAATCTGTCTTGTCTATTCCGTAAAACCTCACTCTCTCTTGGAGTGAGCTTGTAGTGATAATATGCTATTCCACCATTAATTGGACGGATTGACAGCTCACTTCACGTTCTCTTTGTGTTAAAGCCGGTCTAATTTGTCAACAACGGCTTATAAACTTAAGAGGAGTGAGCATGACGTGAACAGCCGGTCGATTCCATAAACATGTTGAAGTGAAGACTTGGGTGAAGTGATCACAAAATAAGCTATCATTCCATCTTAGTCTCATGAATTTACAGTTCACTTCGTGATCACTTCACCCGAGTTTTCACTTCGACGTGTTTACAGAATTGACCAACTGTTCATCATCATCATCTGCCTAGCCTTTTCCCAACAATATTGGGGTCGGCTTCCAGTCAAGCCAGATTTAGCTGAATACTAGTATTTTACGTGGAGCAGCTGCCTACCAGACCTCCACAACCCATTAACTGGGTAACACGGTACTTCATGGCAAGACGAGTCAGATTTACTGGCTTCTGACTATCTGTAACGACTGCCAAAGATCTACAAATGACAGTCGGGACTAGCGGCTTAATGTGCTTTCCAAGACACGGAGGAAACTCGGTATGTTAAGATTCTGACGAGTTCTTGAGTTATGTTTACTCATAACATTAAAGTCACTGGTGACAAGGACCATTATTTTTAAGGTATGATAATATTTTGCGGGTGTCAACGCAAGCATCATAAATATTGTTTACGCTGAGTGATTTAAAATTACGGGATAATTTACTTTATTTAAAAAATGAGAACATTGAGACAAGGTTTGGTTTCTAAGACGACTACAGTCCCTATAATATTTTATTTTCATTTGACATTTAAAAGTGCATTTAATGGTCTAGTTGAAATAAATCATTTGACTTTGACTTTGAAGAGAAAATCTGCAGGAAATTTGTCAGTGCTTTTATTAGTCATCTGTCATGTTAAGGAACTGGCTCCGTGGTCAAGTAGTTTAAGCGTTTGCCTGATGACCCGGTGGTCGTGGGTTCGATTCCCACAGGAAGCATCCTTTGTAAAGTTGTTTCTATTTTGGCTTGAATCACCTGATTTTCTGATAAAAAGATGATTCCATGATTCGGAAGGCAAATGGACCACCATTTAGCGGCCGGGACCACCGGCTAATACGTCAAATTAACCATGTCAGAGGCCCTTGAGGCGGTATATAAACTCTGGCACTAGGGTGTGTGGGGTCGTTAGTCCTTACTGCCCACACGATAAGAAAGAAAAAAAAGATGTTAAGACTTTCAATCATCATCTGCATAGAATTTTCTCAAGGCTTCCAAACTAACCGGATGGATTATGTACCTACCAGTATTTTAAGTTGTTTTTTTTTTGAGACTGATTAAAAATGTCGTATAAAAATATAAAAATTGATAATATTTATTTAACCGAATTGTAATATATTATTTATTAAATTAAAATTGTATTTATGAACTTGAATTGATGAAATGTAATAAATGCCTGCAGTATCTTTAATTATCTTTTTGTAATTTTTAAACATGTATCAAAAGCTATTGTATTTATTATTTATTTCATTATTGAAAGTGGTAACAGTAATATGGTATCTCTTGGCAAGACTGGTGTTGAAAGAAAATGGTAATAAGAGTAGAGGGTCCAAATAAACTATTTATGTTTTGTCTGAAGATCATAATAATATTATTATGACAAAAAAGACCACCTCCTTTTTCGTTTTTTTATTATTAATGAAAAAATATATAAAATAAGCCTTTGCTGCACATTTGGATATAACCTGTCAACAATTGACAATGTTTTATATTAAAATGATTTAACATAATGATACTTTTGCCATTGACAGCTATGTGGATGATTTTTTTTTTTTTTTTACAAAAACGCGAAATCATAATTAAACAATAAAGTTATAATAAAAACGGCGATATTACAGAGAAACAACCCAAAAAAAAACAAATAAATAACTATACTTTATGAAGTATATTTTAATTTGTATTTCCAAGTCAAATTGAAATTATTGTTGAGGCACTAACCTCAACATCGCCGCACGCCATGGCGACAGCGGCAGTGAACGAGGGGCGCGGGGAAGCGGCGCGTCACACCGCGCCACAACCAAGGAAGAGACACCGCACCACGACAGTCAGCTGTTGCACGCCTCAAAGCACGGCTGCGCTCGCGCATATTAAGGGTGCTCTCTCGAAAAGGCTTAAAAATAGCGTGCAGATGAAGCAGTTTTTCGTCGACATTTCCTGAGAAATTACATCTGAAAAAAATAGGTAGTAATCTACATGATATTGCACGTAACTTGGTTTAGCCAGAATTTATGTATTGGTATCGCATAATAGAAAAAAAAATCACCAAATCAACTCCAAGTCGTTGAGATGAAACCATTTTACTCCTTCATTTTTTAACAAAAGACTACAAAAATAATATCTACTACTGTGCAATACAAACGAAAATAACTTGGTTTTGTTACTTTTTTAAAATATGTATTTGTTTTATTATAAAAAATAAAAACACGGGTAGCGGAGTGGCGCGCCGAGGTGTAGTTAGCTCCGTTTGTATGCACAAGGTCATTGGCAAATATACAAGCCTTAAATTAACTTCTTGTTTATATCCGAGTAATCGAAGTCTATATTTTGTCATTATTACTTTAACTTCGTAATACATATTTTATACAGTCCACTATCGCTTTTATTATAATTTCCAAGAGCCATCGTCGCGATCAATTATCGTAGTTCAAAGTGGTTCATTTAATGAAAGGGTGACCTTATAGATAACGACCTAGTTTAGTTACACGCGTAGAAATTATTTCAATTTTCATTGATTCATAATGAAATCTTTGATCTATTTATGTTTTAGTAGCTTTTTTTTATCTTTGTTTCGTAAGAATTTCGTGAAATCCTCTCTAAGTGCTGGCTTACAATCTTCATGGATCTAGATGGCGAATTTCAGCTTTCCATGCCCAATAATTTCGCCTGTTCGTTGTTTGTCAGTCACTCAGTCAGTCAGTAACGGAAGGATTTTATATAGTTATTCGTAAAAAACCAACAACCTCTTAGGCAGTGAAAGTACACATGATTATAAACAACTTTTACCTTGAGATCAACCCTTTTTTTTAAGGATGGGAAATCATCAAATGACTACTCCCGCTCTGGGTGAAGCAAGAGGGAGTGTCAGACTCTTACTGACTAAAACCCATCCATGTTCCTCCTGGTGCCCTTTGCGTTCCAGGGCTATGGTACCTCTTTCGAACAGATTCCGCAGCCCCAGCCGGCACCTGCCCTAGCGGGCCCCGTCTTCCTTAGACCAACCCTGAAAAGTCGAAAAAAATGTCAACTGTTTCATACATTTAATTGGCTAAATATTGCATTTTGTATGAATCTGCTGTTTTTTTTTCGAGTTTTTGGGGTCGTTCTCAAAGTAAAAGTTGTTTATAATCATGTGTACTTTCACTGCCTGACAGGTTGTTGAAATAACCTTGTATATTAAGCCTACATATTATATAGATTATTTGTATCTAATCTGTGGTATACTTTTATGATGTCGTTTGTTAACTATAAGTAAGACCATGTAAGGTTGAAAAAGGTTATGATTTTCCAAATAAACCAAGATAAAATACATCATTAATTTGTTAACCCTATCATTATAATATCTTCAACATCTAAGAACTGTTGTAAGGAAAATATTCAACGTGAATTTTAAGGGGGCGGTTACAAGAGAGATAAGGCAATTAAGCTAATTGGCGATGTTTTGTGCCAGGGTACACCTCCAATGTTAATCTCAAAGGCGAACACAAGAACAAAGGTATACTTGCTTATCAAATCTTGTAAGCCGTTAACTCGATTGGGGATAAAGGCATAAAAGAGCTCTTTTTTATTGTTGTTATATTTAGAAAACGAGGGAGAATTCGTATTTTGTTTTCGTTTGAAAATGATGCTGATAGTTAAGGTTGGACACCGACGACGAGTTGCTAGCCTGTCGGTTTTTTACCGGTTGCATTTTGGGGAATGTGCGACGGAATTGCATAATTTAATTCCGCCAAGCCCGTTCCATCATCCGGACCACAAGACGAACGGCGATGCGCCACCGGTACATGGTGGACATCCCACCCATACGCACAAATCGTTTTGGGAACACATACATAGTGCGTAAAGGTGGAATTCCCTGCCGGAGTCTGTGTTTCCTGATAGCTACAACCTGGGAGTCTTTAAATCAAGAGGGAATAGGTTATTTCTAGGCAAGCGTGCTCCATCTTCGACCACATCCTCGCTTACCATCAGGTGAGATAGTGGTCAAACGGGTGCCTAACAATAGTAAAAAAAAAAAAAAAAAAAGGTTAGGAAAATTAAAGTTTGGTAAAACATGCGTCATGTCAACGCCAATGTCACAACAGGCTGAATGGCTTAAACTAAGATCACAAAGTCATTTTGTTTATATAAATTCTACGTTATTTCTCTGCTAGCAACAACTTGACAATAAGTAACTGGTATTCAAGTGTGAAACTAGGTATTTTCAGTCGTATCAATAGTTAATAACACAAGTATGTGACAATCTATTGAAGGTATGGGGCACAGGGTAAAAAGTTTTTGTATCTTCCATTGAAAAGGAAGTATAAGATGAATGTTATTTTTGGTGAACAACTACCCGATGGTTGGCTGTTGGACTAATAAGTATTTAACTGACCCGTTAAGGGTACTCTCTCGAAAAGGCTTAAAAATAGCGTGCAGATGAAGCAGTTTTTCATCGGTATTTACTGAAAAATTACATCCGAAAAAAATAGGTAGTAATATATATGATATTGCACGTAACTTGGTTTAGCCAGAATTTATGTATTAGTACCACATAATAGGAAAAAAAATCACCAAATCAACTCCAAATCATTGAGATGAAACCATTTTACTCCTTCATTCTTTAACAAAAGACTAAAAAAATAATATCTACTGCTGTGCAATACAAATGAAAATAACTTGGTTATCTTACTTTTAAAAAATATGTATTTGTTTTATTATAAAAAAAAAAAAAACACGGATAGCGGAGTGGCGCGCCGAAGTGTAGATAATTCCGTTTGTATGCACAAGGTCATTGGCAAATATACAAGCCTTAACGGTCGGAAAGATTTGTAAGAAAGACAGACAATTTTATTTATGGGCACAATAAAAAAAACATCTTACATAATAAAGAATATAATATAATAATATGTTTTGATCGCATAAACTGAACGTGCGGATAACTTGCGCGATGAATGACTTCTGTCAGGTCTAATTTTTAATGTTAGTTATTGGCAACAACCTTTGCCTTTATAATTACGGACGTTTTTGTCTGAAATATTTTTATTTAGTGGCGGTATACATCCAAATCACCTAATCAGCTAAGGCACTCTAATATCCTGTATACTAATGTTCTGTTTTGTTTCAGATTATGAAGCCCTGCGGGGGGCAGAGCCTCGTCCAGGCGCTATGTGGACTGCGAGCGTGTTCTTCCTCACACAGATAGTCGTTTGTCAATTTACTACAGGTTAGTTTAAATACCTTAATAAAAGCCGCACGGGTCGATCTTAAAGGTTAAGCAACGTTTGCCAAGGTTGATCTGTGGATGGGTGACCATCTTAACATAGCGAGTTTCCTCCGTGCCTCGGAAATCACGTTAAACGGTTGGTCCCGGGTGTCATTTGTAGATCTTTGGCAGTCGTTGTGAATTGTCAGAAGCCAGTAAATCTGACTCCAGTCTTGCCAAGATGTACCGTGTTACCCTGTTAATGGGTTGTGAAGGTCTGGTAGGCAGCTCCACGTAAAACACTGTTATTCAGCTGAATCTGGTTTGACTGGAAGCCGACCCCAATGTAGTTGGGAAAAGGCTAGGCAGATGATGATGATGAGTTTAAGTACCTTCTATTTTGTTTTTCTAGCTACGTAGTAGTACTACTTATCATCAACATACCGCGTATCGGAAGACGCAACGTTGGAAGGCTCCCACAAGGTGGACCGATGACCTGGTGAAGGTCGCGGGTAGCCGATGGATGCGGTACGCGCAGGACCCGTCGTTTTGGTGACCCTTGGGGGAGGCCTATGTCCAGCAGTGGACGTCTTTCGGTTAATACTCGTATAATGATGATGATGATTAACATCTCAGCCGACAGAATCTGGACATAGGACATACATCGAAACCGGAGCTTGGAATTCCGTAACTTTACCAAGACAATGGTCTATATATGAAGAAGGATTGTCGACTGTACTTCAAACGTACGATGTACGTTTGAAGTACAGTCGCCTTCATCGCTGTCTTACACGTGCTAAACGTGCTATTTTAATAAGAACTCAACCGTCTCACATACACACCTCATTTGTCTCAACTACTCCGCTTCAATCCCATTCCGTTGATCTTTAACGATTGTTACAGTACAGATAAACTGGTCCCACGTACGCAACGTATGCAACGCATTATGATATCTGGACTCTTGATTTTATATGAAGAACTATGCAGTAGAAACAAAGTTATCGAATGCAATGCAACATACGATACGATACAAAAGATAATACGCAGCATACGTTGTGTACGTAGGACCGGTGTGTAATAAATAAATAAATAAATAAATATGATGATGACTTGAGATGTCCTTAGTGACCTTCCACGTCTCACATCCGTACAGCAACACGGTTTTTACGTTGGACCGGAATATTTTGAGTATTACTCTTCGGGTCAATTTCCTTGATTGCCATACATGACGGAGCCGTGCAAAGGTTGCTCTTGCCTTGGCAATTCACTTTTGTCACTACCATGGTGGGAATAAGTGACAAAAGTTCATATGGGCCTTAGGTATTTATATCTAAATAATGCTCGCAAAACTGTTTTCCTCGGTAAGTTTTGAGGACCCCAAAATTATTGGAAAAGGCTAGCCTTGCAATGACTACCTCTTAATCATTTACCACTCAACTTTACCATTTACATCGCCAATTTAATAAACACCATTCCTCTTCCGCAGAAAATCCACAAACAACGACAACAACAGAAGAAACCCAAACGGTGACAACATTCTACGCGTTTAGCACCGGCATAGTTCCTGCACCAGTAATGCTAAGGCTTGGCAACTCTACCATCGACAGCACTAAGTCTTTCAAAGTACCGCAGCCTTCCCAAGACCCTGCGACCTCTAAACCCGCGAATATAGACATGGTACCACATGTGGTGTTGAAGAATACGTACTTTGACCATGATAGGAAGTACGGACCGAGCTTTGAGGATGCTCCTGATGGGAATATCACTAAGATTACTGTGCAGCTGGGAGAAGATGCGCATTTGAATTGCAGGATTAGTTTGCTGCAGGATAAAACGGTGAGTGTGCGTTTAATTTCTTATTTTCTTTGGTGTTGTAGCTTCTCGTCATTGTGTATTTTAAGGCTACAGCAACAAGGTGGGTATTTTTTCATATCTATTATTTTTTTTGTTTTTTTATTAATGATGGGTTTGCTCTTGACTCTATGTCTAGTCTATGTCAGAGATTACAGAGACAAAGTCTACGATAGAGCGAGCTTACCCCCTTTATTGTTTGCTAAAGTTTGACCATCTGCGCTTACAAATAAGACTGCAGCTCAAAATCTTTTATTTAGACCGCTTACATAACATGAGATTCAGGGTTTTAAAGTTTGCCTACATGACGGAACAGTGAAGGAAAAAACAATACTCAATGCATTTATTTCAAACTATCTGACCCGTGCTCACTTTGTTGGGCAGTACTTTCCGGGTTAATATAGTATATAGCCTATGACACTCAAAAATAAAGTAGCTTTCTATTAGTGAAAGAATTTTCTAAATCGGTTCAGTAGATCCAGAGATTACCCCCTACAACCTCACAAACTCACAACATCAAAAACTGATTAACTTGACCTCTTTAAAATATTAGTATACATAAGCCATTTAAGGCAAGGTCGGTCAGTCAAAAACATGAAGTTGCACATTTCAAAGTGTAGACCTCTTTGGAAAGGAACGTGCAAGAAACTCCATTCAACTCCATTAACTAATAATACCTAGTATTCTTAGTATGGATTTTGTTATTTTAAGCTCATTTGAGAATTACGCCTAATATTTTTGGTACCCTAAAGTTCACTTTTCCAGCTGGGCTTAAAAATTTCAACTTTATTTTTCCCAAACGTGGTCAGAAAAACTTAGTCTGTGGTTATGATTTTATCATTTCATAACTTTCTTCCGGGTTTAAAGTACTGAACGCAACAACGAGCGAATTGCGTGGGACACCACTGTTTCACTCGCTTCGGCTAGCGTGTGTTTCCTTACCCAAGATATAAGCCAGTTACTTTTTTTAAACGGACAACATTTAGATTGGGAACCCTATAATTTTGGAAGGAGCTAATCTACCTAATACGGTGTGCGTGTTAACAGCTGTTTTGCTAACCAAGTACTTATTATTCACTTTGGTAAAAACCACTTGATTTAGTCAGCTTTGAAGAAAATTAAATGTGGTTGTTTTCATGTTTTTGTTAAGAGTGTTTTAGCCTAGATTTGAGATAAACTAGATTTAAAGTTACGGTAAATAATTTAGCTAAACGCTTATTAGTGTTTCATGTAATTAAAAAACGCTCTACAAGAATGGTACATTCGGCTTATATGGTACAATCTGAGGGGCAATTCTCGTATTTTTAAGGAGCGTTTGCATTCACACCGCAGGAGGGAACTGTCAAAAACACCTCTAATTTACCTTCGTTTTGACAAGTGTTTGACAATTATACTGTCGCTAAGATAATAAAGTGACGTTAATTTGAACGCTTTTTATGTACGAGAATTGGCCTTCTTATTTGTGAAAACATTCAAAGGTTCGATAGCACCACATAAACAAACATAACGTCGTTATTTATCCATAGACAAATTTTCTCACTACTGTGTAAAATACCTTCCTCGGCCTACTCTACACGACTCTGTCTTTTGCTAGTATTTTCTGAAGGAGTCGAGTTTGTCCCATATGAAACCACTAGTTGACTCGCGCAACTTCGTCTGCGTCACAATTTTCATTACTGCTCCGCTCCTATTAGACTTAGCATGATGATATATGGCCTATAGCCTTCCTCGATAAATGGGCTATCTAAAACTGAAATATTTTTTCAAATCGAACCAGTAGTTCCTGAGATTACCGCGTTCAAGTAAACAAACAAACTCTTCAGCTTTATATATTAGTAAGTATATAGATTAACGTATTTAAAAAATCATTCTATTTCTGTCAAATTCAAATGTTTGACGATTTTGAACAAATTGAGAGTAAGAAACGTAAGTAAAAAAGATAAAACGTTTCAAGGAGTGGAACTCTCTACCCGTGTCTGTGTTTCCGAACGCATTCAACTCTAGTCTCTTTAAAATTAGTGATCATAGCGGGTCTAAAAAGGCCACTTTAGCAAATCAGAAAGCACATCACGCTACCCGTCACTGTCAAATTTTCCCAATCAACCTTGAACCTAATGTGGTAAAGATAAAGACGAAAATAAAATTTGACAGATTGCTGTGTGGTTAAATTATGATTCTAATATGATTCTTCTAAAGTGGACTTTTACTGTCCCTTTTTTACTAATAATATACACACTTGCTTTTCCAATCCAATTTAGACATTGGCAGAATAGTCGACATCGGCTTTGTTTGCCATATAAAAATATAGAATAGAATAACTTTGACTTTTTAGACCCGCAGGATTCTTCTGTAATCTCACTTCATCGTGGATTTTGTGTCTATCACTTTGACCTAAAATAGAGTCAAAAGCAAACCCTTTTAAAATTAAAATAAATAAGCAACATAAGATTATTACATAGAGTATCTTTTATAGAAATTAGTATAATAACAACCCAGCAATTTTTATACAGTGTTGAGCAAAAATAACCCCTATTTCCTCAGGATGTTTCATATAATCGCTATATTATAATCATATTAGGAAGAAAGGATATAACTACGCTCATGAATTTTTATCCCAACATAAACTTAAATATGGTTATATTATGAGCGCTTAGATAAAAATGTTATCTCCAAAAATAACTTGGAGCCATTTTCATCTTGAAGAGTTTATTAGTTATGAGATTTTGTTCTATGTATACAAGGTTTTTTTTATTTAATTTGGGTAATTATTTTTAAACATGGCATGTGAAGTTATAATGACAAAGCTAAGGAATTTATTTCTTAAAATAAATCGCCCTAATCTGGTTCCATGTCATGTTATTTTATTAATAATAATAACAATAATGGGTATGTCGGAAGCGTTAGGCATCAGTGCTGCTGACATGAAACAATCGTTGAAGGAACGCTTCTTTGGCCGCCTGAACAAAGTACTTAACAGTCTATTATCAGGCGGAAACAAGGTGCGCGCCTTCAACGGTTGGGTCATGCCGGTTTTGATGTATTCTTTCGGCATACTCAAATGGACTCAGACGGAACTTAAAGCCCTGGATAGGAGGATACGTTCACTCATCACCCACGGTCATCGGTGATGAGGCTGTATATCCCGCGGAAGTGCGGGGGTCGTGGCCTCTTAAATGCTAAGACCCTGCACAACCGCGAGGTATGCAGCCTTAGGGAATACTTCCTAGAGGCCGACGTGGGTATGCATCGAGATGTGGTAGCGGTGGATAAAGGCCTTACCGCGCTCTCCTTGGCTAACGAGAACTGGCGCAAACCTGTGGTATTAGATACTAACGACCGCAGGAAGGTATGGCAGAGCAAGGAGCTTCACGTACGCTTTTATCGGGTCCTACATGGGCCCGATGTAGACTTCTTAGCGTCCGTAGCCTGGCTTCGTGTAGGTGACCTCTTCGGGGAAACCGAAGGTTTTGTTTGTGCAATTATGGACGAAGTTATGATGAATAATAACTACCGGAAATACATTGTGAAGGACGGTACGGTTGACATATGTCGGGCATGTCACGGGGAATCGGGGAATCCATCCGCCACATTATTTCCGGTTGTTCTAGTGCTCTGGCTAACGGAGACTATTTGCACAGGCACAACCTTGTAGCCAGGATTATCCACCAGCAACTTGCTCTTAAATACAATCTTGTGGAATCGGAAGTACCGTACTATAGGTATGTGCCCGACCCAGTTCTCGAAAATGGTAGTTGCACATTGTATTGGGATCGGTCTATCATCACTGACAGGACTATTGTTGCCAATAAGCCTGATATAGTGGTGATAGACCGACTAGAGCGTCGCGCAATGATTGTTGATATAGCAGTCCCTCATGACGAGAACCTCGTGAAGTCAGAGAAAGATAAACAAACGAAGTATCTTGACTTGGCTCGCGAGGTTGTCGACATGTGGGATGTGAACACAGCAGTTATTGTGCCGATAGTCGTGACGGCCAATGGCATTATTGCCAAGAGCCTCGACCAACATCTCAAGAGGCTCTCGTTGGGCAGCTGGATCAAGGGCTTGATCCAGAAAGCAGTACTCCTGGACACGGCGCGCATCGTTAGGAGGTTCCTCTCTCAGAAGCCCTGACCACCGGTAGCTTGGACCCTGTTCCCGATACCGGTGGGCTACTATTTTTTATATTTTTAAATGGTTTTTGTATTTTTATAGAAATATTTAAAAATTTAATAAGTAAGTATATATAAATGAATAAATGAAATAACAATAATTTATTTACTTCAAATACCAATAATCCATATTTAAAATTCGCACATGTCAACTTAAAAATACACAAAAATAAAATCGTCATGAAAATAAAACAGAATTCATATTATATTAACTAATAAAATATATATATTTTTATATAATATTTTTATTAATATCCTACACTGATTAGGTATAGTTAATTTAGAGCGTATGCTAATTTTAATGATAATATTACCTATTTTTAAATATAACATACTCATAGGTAAAATTCTTTTCAACCAATAAAGAAAAATATTATAAAGTAACTATCTAATTTTATAAACCAGTAGCAGATCACGTATTTCAGAAAAGAAAATTATGAATCATTCTGTATAAATATTCCTCATATTGTATTCTGGGAAATTTACACTTTAGAGCTTTTGATGGAGCTTGTAGACGGAAATAAGAGCCTTTTATTCTCTTACAAGGTTTCTGCTTTCATGAACCTGAAATTGTTCGAGATTTGTGTATTTTGATATTATAATAGTCGACAAAATTCTTGTTGATCTTTTCGTATTTAAAAATAAATTTGTTTTAAATGCCATTGGTATTTTTTTTTAGCTTTTCGGTATTGGTTATTTAAAAGTAGAAAGTTTTATGTGGATGGTTATTACCATCCACATAAAACTTTACTTTTGATATTTCAAAAGAATGAAAATCACAAAAATACACAAGCATTGACAATTTTGCTTTTAAAAAATCGGAGTAAGAATTGAATTGGAATTGAAATTGGAGTGAGAATTAAAAGAGTGTTTGTGAGCAGAATGCCAATTCGTTGGTTCTAAAGTAAATAACTCGATAAATTACAGCTACAGTAGTACTACACTATTGATAGTAAAGTACGGTATTTGTTTCTTCATACATAGCCGTCAACATTTACAAATCTTTATGAACCGGCAAGCATCAAAAACAAAAGACGGACAGCTTTTTCAGTGCATCGTATATATCCGACGATGTACTGAATATGAGGGTTCACGGGTGGAGGAGAGCTTTCAAAGGCCTGCTGGCTCTTGTTGCCGGGCCTTAAGCAAATTTTGTGTTCGCATGTCAGTCGTAGTCTGTCAAAAATGTATGGAGATTGAGGATTTTTTGACAGCCTGCGACTGAGGTTCGAGCCAATCCTGCTAACTTATAAGCAAAATTCGCTGCTTATAAGTTGGTAGAATTAGCACTCGGGTCGTAATGCAAAACTCTTGTAAAAAAATTGATCTATCGACATCATCTGCCTAGCCTTTTCCCAACTATATTGGGGTCGGCTTCCAGTCAAACCGGATTTAGCTGAATAACAGTATTTTACGTGGAGCGGCTGCCTACTCTGGTAGGCAGCCGCTCCACGTAAAATACCACAACCCATTAGCTGGGTAACACGGTATTTCATGGCAAGACTAGAGTCAGAATAACTGGCTTCTAGCTATCCGTGACTGCCAAAGATCTACAAATGACAGCCGTGCTTTCCGAGGCAAGGAGGAAACTCGGAATCTTAAGATGGTCACCCATCTACAGACCAACCTTGGCAAGAGTTGCTTAACCTTGAAGATCGACCCGTGCGCTGTTATTATCTAGCCACGAGCTCCTCAGAAAAAAGAAATTGTCTATCGACATAAAAATGTCTATTTTGCCTACTAATCACGTGATACCCATGATAGTGTTCAAGATTAACCAATAACGTCCGGTAATATATTAAAATTGGACATTATCGAAGATAGAACCCGCACAACAGGATAATCGAGCGCCATGTTCTTTTTCTTTCGCTCCGAAATCTGCTTGAACGAAATGTAATTAATTATGTACGAGAATACGGCCATTACTTATTTAGATACCGCCTTATAACAAAGTCCAGAAGGTTTACTTTATCCAGCACGTGAAATCAGGCTCACGCACATATAGACGATACGGCGATCTCAAACAAATGCCGGTCGCGATCAGTGCGCTTGCACTCGGTGTATGTGAAGCGTGTCTATGTGTGCGTGCGTTTTCGCTCATTGTATGGAGCTGACCTTCTCTACCTATCTATGCAGTACTTTATACGAAGCTAGCCGAAGAGATACGATGTTAGCCGACGGCCCCAGACTATTACTTTTACACACTTCGTTAGTCGCCTCCATTAAACAACATGACGTTTTACAAAATCTCATTTCAGAGCTTTCGTTTACGACACTTATAAACTTGCAAACTTAGTAGTTGCTGAAATTTTCACTATAAATTAAAGTACCTACGGCGGTAATGCCGAGATGATATTACAGATTTTTTGGTAATAATTTATTGGCTCGCCATTTGGTCAAACTAGAACTCGTTTAACTAGAACGCGTTTGGTGATTAAATCGACAGCAGTTTTCAGTAAACAAATTCCAATTTATTACTGCCTATATAAATTGATTAATTTCGTCGTGGAATTTAAGACAGTTCGAATTGCATCTGCAGGATTCGTCGAGCTTCATTGCCTAGGTGCTTTCCTGTTTATGAAAGTACCACTGTTGATTCTGGTTTTGAAGTTTGATGTGAAATAAAATAGACATGGCGAGCTTGCCCGAAAAAAATAATTAAACCATCTGCCTTCATAACAAGAGTGAACAGGCATCTTCTGGCCACGCTCACTCCATCATAGACTTCTTCCATCGCTTTCCAACAGGCGTGATTGAGATCAAGAGCAAGACTATTCCTAAATAAACAAAACGTTTAGACGTAATTAGTTAGAGATAGGTAAAACATCGAGGAGCTTGTGGCTAGATAATTACAGCCGCACGGGTCGATCTTCAAGGTTAAGCAACGCTTGCCAAGGTTGGTCTGTGGATGGGTGACTTAACATACTGAGTTTCCTCCGTGCCTCGGAAAACACGCTATGCCGTTGGTCCCGGCTGTCATTTGTAGATCTTTGGCATTCGTTACGGATAGTCTGAAGCCAGTAAATCTGACTCCAGTCTTGCCATGAAGTACCGTGTTACCCAGTTAATGGGTTGTGGAGGTCTGATAGGCAGCCACTCCTCGTAAAATACTGGTATTTTCCAAATTAAAAAAGAATTGGAAAATACTAAGCAGATGATAAGAGAAAGGTAAAACATCGAAAACAAGGAAAGAAACTGACCATTACTCACTACTCCCCACTCAAAGACCGTTCACTCAATCAACGCGCAGAAGTTTCCATTCATTCACACTTAATGGAACGATCAGGAATACGACTTAAAATTCGTTAATGGCGCCATTGTTGAGACAGTGGCGCCATCTAGTCTCATTATTGGAATTGTTACAGCCATTGTCTACAAAGTGGTCGTCCTGGGAGATATTAGAAAGGATTATTAATCGACTGCTAAAATTTATACGAGAAAATTATCCGCACTTTAAATATTGGCTGGATTAAGTCTCGAAGGGTTGTGTGTATTAATATTTTAGAGTTAATCTTTTAGAGGATCAGATGGATATTGGTAGTTGTGGGTTAGATGGGAAAGATGCAATGATAATATTTGGTAAAGTGATTAGATACGTGATATGACTCAAACTAGCGTTTGACAAGAGCCAATGAGTGGCTCTCATATTAAACAAACTACAATATTTTTTAACTCCGAGCTGCCACTGAGATATCTCAATCTCAGTGGCAGCTCGGAGTCCGACTTCTAGACAGTTTGTAGCAGTTGACTCGCCCTGCATCATTTCAGCCGAAAGACGTCCAATACTTGACATATGCCTCCCCCAAGAGTCACCACATCGACCGGTCTTGTATGTCTCGCAAAAAGCGGTTTCCCGCAGCCTATACCATGTCATCGGTCCACCTTTTGGAGGGCCTTCAAACGTTTTGTCTTTCGGTACGCGGTCGTCCTCAACAACAGGTGAATCAAATAAAAATGGCGGAATATGATCATGAATTTAATTATCGTGTGTTTAAATCTTCCGTTACATGTTAAATCATATCAAAACTGAAAATGTAGCCAAATCCAACGAAATTAAATGAAAATACTAACCTGCAAAATCAATATAAATTGCCTGCCTAAAACGCGCGAATGCAAGCACATTTTACTTCAAACATTCAAGTATTGTTTGCCCCAGAATAGTGCACGAAAATACTTGAAGATTATAACAATGCAGCCATTAACAAGATTCTGAACACTGTTGTACTATTCTATTTTATCGTAGACTTACCGCTGTGTTTTGTTCTACGGCGTTCTACCAAGTATCTCGTACCACGACACTTTAATTTATTTCATACAATTTGCAAAATACGTGACCAAGATATTATTAGCATTTATGCGAGTTTGAGAATATTACTAAATTCTGTAAACTTAAATATTCCGAACTTTCTGTTGACTTAAAAGTTTATCCAGACTCTGGAAAGCTGTTATAATATCGCTATGCCAGTTATAATATGTTAGCGGCTTCGCCCGAAAAAGTCCCAAAATAATATTTCAAAAGAAAATAATCCCGTGATAAATCGTATTCTATGTGTCAATCCAAATTTCATCCAAATCAGATCAGTACTTTTTGCGTGATAGTTAAACAACCATCTACCCATTCTTACAAACTTACAATTATGATATTAGTAGGAAGTAGGAGGATAAGATTGTCAAATACAAAACAATTAGGTACGAGACAATCATTAATTCTATGCAAAGCTAGAAATAAGCTTAATCTCGGTTCAAAGGCAACAGTAAAATATTGCGGCGATGATATTTAAATAGCATAAGACAAGGAAAGTAAGGGGACAAGGAGTCCAGGGATGCGGAATTCGTTCCAGGGTTGCTAAATTGGTTTGAAAGAGTCACCGCAATCCTGGAACGCAAAGGCGATTTGAAGGAACACGGATGGATTTTAGTCGGTAAGAGTCTGACACTCCCTTTTGCTCCACCTAGAGTGGAAGGGGTCATTTAATGATAACCCATACTTAAAAAGGGATAAAAGGCTTTTTCTATCATGAGTTTCTGAGTCTACTACTGAGAAACTAATTCTGGAGTCAAATTCGTGCCCGCTTAATGGCAAAAGGTTTGCTCTATATTACATGGTCTTTAAAAAACTAAACTGGCGTTTGTGTTATTCTAGCTAATTCTTCGAGAAATACAGGTGTGATAGTATGTTTTGTTTACATAACATAGAATCCAGGTCAGTTGGAAAACCTACCAAAACTTTTTGTTTAAAAGAATGTAATTACAGCTTGTACAAAATTCGCTAGCGGCGCTTGTAATGTTTATTCTGGAGGAACCAATTTGTTTCGTTGGGGTATAAATCATTATTTATAGAAACGGTTTAATGTACGTAATTTATTACGACATACACGAATATATGATTCACTGAACTCTTGTCTTATCGTGTGGACAGTAAGGTCTAACGATCCCACAAACCCCAGTATCAGAGTTTCTAAACCGCCTAAGGTGCCACTGACATGCTTTATTTGACGACCGCCATTTGGCGGCCGGGACCACCGGTCTATTCGTACCCACCGAAGCACAGAATCATCTCTTTATCAGACAAACAGGTTATTCAAGCCTGCAATGTCATAAATAAACTGGAAAACCACTAAATGATCTTCTTATTTAGTGTATTACTGAATAGATTTTTGTTTGCTGGTTTTTTTTTTGCATTTACAAAAAGAAACCACCAAACAAAAATCTATTCAAGAAGTATTTTCCATTTCTTTTCAGTTTTTTTTTTATGTACATTCTTGGCACAACTATTTTCACTGATCTTCTCTACAGGTTTATGCTCGATGTTTGCCAGTGAGCCATGGTGCACAGTATCTTTATGGTTCGAGTTTCAGACTGTGTAAGAAACAGAATACTGCGCGCCAGAACTACAGATGTTACCGGGAAACTGTCGCATTTCAATTGAGCTGTGGGTTAAAGAACTACTCTATGGGTCCTATTCAATGCTAGGCGTAATGGGCCAGACCAAGACGAAAGTGAAGAGATGAACTTGACTCATTCCGCGCCTTGTGTGGAAAAGGGAGTCGGAGACCCTTGCCCTGCTGTGAGACATTTGGGTTTATTATATAGATAGGTAGACTGTCCTCTCATACTTATTAATTTTTCATTATAAAAACATTGAACAAGGGTTTGCGAGGTTTTATGAAATACCGCGAGCAATAAACACTCTTAACAATCTCTTTCATCATCATCTGCCTAGCCTTTTCCCAACTATATTGGGGTCGGCTTCCAGTCAAACCGAATTCAGCAGAATACCAGTTTTTTACGTGGAGCAACTGCCTACCAGACCTTTTCAACCCATTTACTGGGTAACACGGTACTTCTTGGCAGGACTGGAGTCAGATTTACTGACTTCTGACATCTTTTATAATGCGCACAGCAAAGGAGTGGAACTCGCTGCCTGCGTCTGTGTTCCCAAACGCTTACAACGCTTATCTCTTCAAAGTAACGAGTGAACAGGCTCCTTCTGTGTAAGCTCGCTCCATCGTAGACTTTGTCTCTGTCATCTCTGACCTAGACTAGCGTCAAGAGCAAACCTATCACAAATTTAAAATAAAATCCGTAGCGACTGCCAAAGATCGACAAACGACAGCCGGGACCAACGGCTTAACGTGGTCCCAACCCATTCACAGACCAACCTTGGCAAGCGGTGCTTAATCTTGAAGATCGTTCCGTGCGGCTGTCATTTAGCCACGAGCTCCTCTTTAACAATCTCACTCAATATGTAAATATAAAATCATTTCCCAAAATGAGTTACTAGGTACTTAGTTCCACAACCAAAGGCCCAAATGTTTTTAACAGCGCAATTTATTACTCAATTTAGTACCAGATTCAAACTATGCCACAGACCGGCTGATAAAGACGCGAACGGGTACTAATAGCTTAACTTTTCCCGGAGTAAGTATTTCATTTCAGAAATTCTGAAATGTCATGGTAGGCCATTAAGAGGAGATTTAACGACTGAACAACAATTGATGCTTCGTTTCACTGATGGGTTAATCACCTGAGGATTAACAGTAGAACGTAGTGATTTTTGTATAAAATGTTAATGGGTAAATCGTTTTACTGGTAAAAGCGTTTTTGGGTTGTATTTGTCGGTGGTAAAAGGTTTGACTGTTGTTGATTTTTATGTATTTTCTTGATAATACCTACGTCATTAAAGCGGAGTATTTCGTGGCTAAATAATAACAGCCGCACGGGTCGATCTTGAAGGTTAAGCAACGCTTGCCAAGGTTGGTCTGTGGATGGGTGACCGTCTTAACATAACGAGTTTCCTCCGTGCCTCGGAAAGCACGTTAAGCCGTTGGTCCCGGCTGTCATTTGTAGATTTTTGACAGTCGTTACGGATAGTCAGAAGCCAGTTAATCTGACTCCAGTCTTGCCATGAAGTACCGTGTTACCCAGTTAATGGGTTGTAGGTAGCCGCTCCACGTAAAATACTGGTATTCAGCTAATCCGGTTTGACTGGAAGCCGACCCTAATATAATTGGGAAAAGGCTAGACAGATGATGACCTACGTCATTAAAGCAGTTACTGTATCAGTTGTTGCAATAATAATTTAAAAACTAAAAATAAATTAATATATTTTAACTTAGTTCTTCTGATTGCATAAGATACCTCTTCTGATAGCAGAACGGAATTGGTACAAAATGATTTAATCTTCCATTCTCTCCTCTGTCTTTCTCTTACCATAACGTGCTCATATAATTATGATTCAGTTGTAAGAAAAGACTAGACTATAATAACATACTAAGCTAAGGTTCTGTCTTTCAGCGAAAACATAATAGCATTGGCACGTCATAATACCCGTTAGCGTTACGTTTTTATTCCCACGCTCAATCAATCATTTATCAATTGACCGAATCTACTACAACTATCGCTAACATAAATTTTCTTTGAATGTGTCCCGTGTCATGTGTCCATTTGTGTGGTTCTATTTCTATTAAAAGCGCAACAAGTTTTTGGTTTAAGTATTTTATGTGGTTTGTCTATGTGTACATAAACGTAAGCAAAAACTATACGAAAGCGCAAAACACAGAGTTCAATTTCCAAACAGGATGAACCGATGGCCGAAGCAGGAGTAAATCGGAGAGCGGGAAAGTGAGGCGGCTCTAGCTAGAATGGTCGGAACGCGCACTAATTTAGGATTATAAAAGTGTAGGATACATAGAGTAAATTCTTTAATATCTTACATATTAACTATAGAACTAAAGGTTAAGTAATAACGATGCAGCAAGAGATCAAAATAACGTCAAATACGTATAATTTCTTATGCCTTTCAAATCAGTTAATCTATTATTACTCAAAGATATTCTGTCTCTACAGGTCTCCTGGGTCCGCCGCAGAGGCAAGGATGAAATGCCAGAGCTCCTCACAGTGGGAGCCGTGACCTACGCAGCCGACAACCGGGTGACGGTAGCCCGGAGATACCCTGGCAACTGGAGGCTGCTCATCAGGGAAGTCAAGCCTGACGACGAGGGAGTTTACGAGTGCCAGATATCGACGCATCCGCCTCGAGTTAGCAGGACCTATTTGCATATTAATAGTAAGTGGTCTTGCACATTTTATTTTCATCATCATCAGTCGAAAGAGGTCCACTCCTGGACATAAGCCCCTCCCAAGTGTCCCTACATCGGCTGGTTTTGTGCGTCTTGCATCTAGCGGTATCCCGCAGCCTTCACCAGGCCGCCAGTCTGCTTTGTGGGTGGCCTTCCATCGCTGCGGCTCCCTGCACGCAGTCGCCACTCTTAAATCTTTCGGTCCCACCGTCCCATAGAACATCTGCAGTGCAAGCACTGTGCTCTGTCCACTGCCACCTTATTTTGACGCTTTTTCTCGCTAAACTTGTAGCCTTAGTCGTCCTGCGGATATTTTGGTTTTCGTGCAGATCACGAATTTAAACTCCTAGCTGTAAGATTTGGTAGTGATAGGCTGAAAATAATTGTGACCAACAAGTGATTTAAATAGAAATGGATTGAGCGAGGCCTTTCGCCAGGAGTGGGACAGTTCAAGCCAACAAAAACTAATGTGATAAGGATGGACAATACGTTATGGAATAGAAGCAGTGACTTCACAATAATAATTACGCCTAAAGACAAAGACGTGTGAAGCATCTCCTATTTTATCATCGCCCTCAAGGTGCATCTGATATGAACCTACTTCTTCATATGATAGCGACATTTAGGACTGATATTTCAAGTCACAAAAAACTGGCCAAGTGCGAGTTGGACTCGCACACCAAGGGTTCTGTACCTATATATTATTTGTTGTTATAGCGGCAACAGAAATATCATTAATTAATAATTAGGTAATCTGTGACTCGGTTTGGTCGGACCGGTGCAGGCGGGTTGCGAGCGCGGACACCGGCCACAGACATAATGTGTGCGCACGGCTGCGTAATATGGTGCCATGCGTTTTCGGTATGGGCTGGCCACTCATTGTACGGAAGTATAGTATGCAATGCGAGATTGGCCTGTGCTGGGGATGTGTGGCTTAGTGTCTGGCCATGTGTGGGTACTCACAGTCTGTCAGTATCCGGTGTCCGCGGGTCGTCTTCGATCTACTCGTGCCGTTGTGACTGATCTTTGAGCAAAATAATGCAGTGGGTAGTTTTAAGGTTGGTATTTTTCATAGTAAATGTATATATTAAACAAGCGCTTCTCGCCATCAAACTCATAGGTTTGGCGAGTATAATTGTATGGAAAATAAAAAGGTGTACCTACCTATGATTAACAATAATAAAAAAAAAATACATAATCTGTGAAATTTTCAATTGTCTGCCTGTTACAGTTCTTGAGATACAGCCCGCTAAACAGACAGACGGACGGACGGACAGTAGAGGCTTAATAATAGGGTTCCGTTGGTTACCGTTTGGGTATGGAACCCTTAAAATTAAGCAGAAGTAAAAAATAATGGTAGTGTGACACATTTACAAAAACTGTCAATCAGCCGCTTTATTAAAAAGGCACCTGAATTTTGAAAAATCGGCATTAAAACTCGAATACTTGCAAACTCAATAATAACGAAATTCCTTTGTCATTAAGAACCTTCCATTGTCTTAAGCAATTTTCCCAGGCTCCAATTCCAGCCCTCAACAAGAATTTCGTCGCTAATAGTTCAGAACAAAACCCTCCGCTTTTGTCTGCTTTTGTATTGCAGATAGTAAAACAGTTTTTAGGCTAAGTGGGCCCCAGTAATAGCGTACGAAAATGGCTAAAGCTTATGTCTAGCCTTATTTCTGTAGTGCCTCCAAATAAAAGTGAATGTATCATTTGTTTACCCTTTCTGGATGAAAGCCGATTAACTAAGTGCGCTAAGTTACTGTTATGTTTATTGCTTAGGGGTTGTGTATGTGATGCATGTTAATAGAGTCGAGTATACCTACAGAATCTTAACTAGTATTAATACTATTATACATGGGAAAGTTTGGATGGAAAAATGTTTGTTACTCAATGTATGTGCTGGTCGCAGGGCGATTCCCGGCCACCGCAGGCGCGGGCTTGCGGATGGCGAGCTTTGGGTGACTCGCCGTCCGATCAGAACCAGGCCCGGATCAACCGCGCGTTGTGTTCCACGCGCGCATCTTTCAGCACAGAATACAAGGTCCGTTAGGGTCAGTGTCTGCCGGAGTGGCGGAATTTGTTCTAAATGGTCACCGCGGCCCTGGAACGTAAAGGGCATTAGGAGGAACACGGATGGGTTTTAGTCAGTAAGGGTCTGACACTCCCTTCTACTTCACCCAACAAAAAAATAATTCCCGGCACACCCCTCGTAAAAGCGTGATATTGGTATTTTAATAGATAATGTGACAATGCAATTGTCTGCTAACTGCGGAATTACTCGTGATTGTAAATCACTAATTATATTACTATATTTTGTCGTAACTCGTACTAAGCGAAAGAAAACTGATAAGACTGTAAAGTCTTATTAGCTTTCTGGCAACTACATTATTGTAACAGTTATTTTTTTTACTATGATATGCATACGTTTAACAACTATCTCACCTGATGGGAAGCGATGAAGTCGGAAATGGAGCACGCTTGCCTATAAATAACCTATTTACATTTTCATTGTCTTAAAGTGGATTACGGCCCACTCCTTCTCACCGAGAGGAGGCCTGTGTCCCAGCAGTGGGAACATTATAGGCTGATTATGCTTATGCTTATGCTTATTGTCTTAAAGACTCTCAGGTTATAACTATCAGTTGCAAATTTTCCTTCAACATTGTAGCGGTATCAATGTCACCATAAGAAAAACAAACGCAGCAAAATCTATATCGCAACAAAAAGAACCACAACGCCATCTATCCTTCCAGTAGTGAACTACTAACGAAATCCTGCATCGCAGTATCAGAGTTAGTCGTGTGATTTGAACAAATAAAACAGTCAGAATATCAACTATCGAACAGTTTTCCACCGGAGACAACAACCGTCCGGTCAGAGGATCCTCCCTTTTGAATGGAGGTTTGCGAAATTTTACGCTCTATTGCCATACCTCTATACCATTTTGCATCATCATCTGCCTAGCCTTTTCCCAACTATATTGGGGTCGGCTTCCAGTCAAACCGGATTTTGCTGAATACCAGTATTTTACGAGGAGCGGCTGCCTACCAGACCTCCACAACCCAGTAACTGGGTAACACGGTACTTCATAGCAAGACTGGAGTCAGATTAACTGACTTCTAACTATCCGTAACGACTGCCAAAGATCTACAAATGACAGCCGGGACCAGCGCCTTATCGTGCTTTCCGAGGCATGGAGGAAGCTCGCTATGTTAAGATGGTCAACCATCCACAACCCAACCTTGGCACGCGTTGTTTTACCTTGAAGATCGACCCATGCGGCTGTTATTATATAGCCACGAGCTCCTCAACGTCCACGACCTCTATACCATGTTTGTTGCTGGTAATATTCCCTTGGCTTTCGAGTTACAAAGGTCAAAGTTGAAATTTTATCACTGGAAAACGAACGGAATTAGCCTTTCCCGTTCGTTTTCCTGTGATAAAATTTCACCTGTCTAGAATTAGTTTTGTTAATCTCCTACAAGCTCATATTCCACTCACGATCCAAATATGACGAAATAATATGAGAATAGACGATTTAAAATTCAGCTCAGGTTTAAGCCCAAGGGCATAAGTATTACATAGAAAAGCAATTATAAAGCTAATCACGTCCCTATTCCCGCCTCCATCATCTGTAGGACATACTCATAAATAATGTACGTTGTACGGTCCCCAGACGGTGTTTTTACCGGAATACGGCCGTATCCGACGTAAAGGTCAACTATGAACCTTTTTAGAGGCCATTTGGGAAATGCAAAATCTCACGGACTACTACAAGATCGGGGGAAGTTTAAACACACGGTTATTGAGATTGGCTTAACTTCACATGTGATAAAAGCGTTATTGATTGATGAAAAAAGGAACTTCAGTAAATAGGTGATTGCCAGGGAACAGAAGAAAGTGGTTCTGTATCATCATCTGCCTAGCCTTTTCCCAAATATATTGGAGTTGGCTTCCTATTAAACTAGATTCCGCTGGATACCAATATTTTACTTGGACTGGCTGCTTACCAGACCTTCACACCCATTAACGGAGTAACATGGTACTGTAAAGTGGTTTTGTTTAATCCGCAGTAGTTCTTAAGGCGTGTTCAGATCTAAGTGGTATTTGCTACTGAGAGTGATAGTGAAAGCCAACTGGGTATGTGGATATACAAGTATACGAAACATGGTGTAAAGTTACGATCATCTTCATTGAAAGGGGAGAATCCTCCGACCAGGATGATGTGTCTGGTAAAGTACTGTCAAATGGATGATATTTGGGCTGTTTTGTTTGTTCAAATTGTACCTACGGAAAACTGTGATAGTGCGATACAGGATTGGTATGACGCAGTATAGTTGTCGATGTGGGTGATGTTAATGTCAAACGTTAGTTTTTTTGGTGGTATAGAAGCCGCTACAAGGTTATCCTATTGTTCAACCCTAAGCGGTTATCACAATGGGTTGTGAAACTTTATAACGAGCCGCTGACATGTCCGCCGTCTCTTGGCGGTATGGCGATACTGATTTCGCACGTTTCACTCTAGCCGCGGAACATCTTATAAAATACCCGGCGAAATATCGCGTTATACCGAGGGAAAATTTGGATAGCGAAAAACACGCCTTTTCTTTGTTAGGCACATATTTTTAAGCCACAAGATAGAATATATTCTTCACTACTTAAACATATGTTTAGTTCCCATCATCACCAGTCCAATTCCGTATACCTCTTACAGTTTAAAATAAGGTGAAGTGAACAGGAAGTGAACTGTCAATTTATACAAACAAAATGGAATGACAGTTCACTTTATGCTGACTCTATCTCAGTTTACGCAATAAGATTTTGACAGAATAGAACGGCTGCTCTACTCTTATCAAGTGGGCAGTAAGGCCTAACGACCCCACACACCCTAGTGTCAGAGTTTCTAAACCGCCTCAAGGGCCTCTGACATGGTTTATTTGACGACCACCATTTGGCGGCCGGGACCACCGGCTTATACGTGCCTTCTGAATCACGGAATCATCTTTTCATCAGACAATCAGGTGATTCTAGCCCGCAATGTCCTAGGCAGACTGAACACAACTTTACAGAGTATACTTTCCGTGGGAATCAAACCAACGACCACCGGGTCACGAGGCAAACACCACTCGATCACGGAGGCAGTTGCTCTACTCCAAATCCTGTGTTATAGGAGCCATCCATTCGTCCGTTAGGGTTGATGTATAGAGTTAAAGAAGGTCGAACGTGTAACAGCATCAATAGGGTGTGAGTAAGCTCATGTGTTGTAGTGTAATGGGTGAAGTGTGATGTATGATGTAATGTAATGGGTGAAGTGTGATGTAATGTAATGGGTGAAGTGTGATGTAATGTAATGGGAGAAGGGTGATGTAAGGGTGTGGGTGTAGGGGCGGGCTGATGTGTTATTTAATTATTTGCATTAAGGTTTCAACAGTGCTTCTGTTGCCTCATAATCTAGGGTGAGAAGGAATTCTTTAGTTATTTTTTTACATTTATAAGTGTTTAGTGTGTGTATGTTAAAGTTTTTACGTATTTTGTTGTATGGGCACTTAGGTAAGGGTAGTGACGTCTAGCAAATGTGGTTTTTGTGTGTGTTGTGGGACAAGCCGGTTTGGGTCTTCTTCTTACAGTTGGGCTGTTATTTGCACTGTATGGAAGAGTCGCATGTTTTCGTAGGACTGCACGAAGTATATATAATTGTCGAACCGTCAGTGTATTATAGTCCATGTAAAGTTGCCGCGTTGGGAACCTAAAGGGTCTTTTAAGGATGACTTTAATTACTGCTCTCTGGGCTCGTTCCACCTGTATAATGTCGGTCTTGGCGGCCCCTCCCCAGGCTGTGAGGCAGTAGCTCAGAACTGATTCGGCTAGTGCCGAGTAAACTATCTTAAGGATTTCGCTGCTTGCCCTTAGCTTCTTAAATAGAAAAATAAGTTTTCGTATTCGGGCGGATACTGTTTGCAGCTGTGTTTTCCAGGTTAGGCTGGCATCTAATTGAAGGCCGAGATATCGTACCACTGGTGCTCTAGTTACAGCGGGGCATGTGCACAGGGGAGACGCGTTGGAACATTTGTGGGCTTTAATAAAAATTTAACCGTCCTGTGGTAGAGAGGAACGTCTTGAGCCAAAGGTGATAAAATTTGTTTTCGCAATATTTAGTGTAAGACTGTTTTTCTCCAACCATGCCATCACTTTACCGAGTGCCTTTTCGGCTGTATCTTTAGCTGAGGCCCAATCAAGGCCGTATGATAGGATTGCCGTGTCATACGCGTAGGCTATAATTTTTGTCGATGGGAGGGAGAGCTGACAAAGTTCGTTGACGTATATGAGAAAAAGTAGAGGACTGACCAGACTTCCTTGAGGGACTCCGACAGGCACGGGAATTGGTTCACTAATGAGCTCTCCTATTCTAACGCACTGCATCCTATCAGTGTGAAAGTTTTTAAATAGGTCGTGAGCAATGCCTCGCACTCCGATGGATTCGAGTTTAGAGAGAAGTAGAGGAATAGACACAGTATCGAACGCCTTCGAAAGGTCTAGGAAAATTCCTAGACATTTGAGCTTATTGTCGATTTTGTCAACTACAAAATCTAATAGAGATGTAACCGCGTCCTCTGTGGATAGTCCACTTCTGAAACCGAATTGGTTATGGGAGATAGTTTTGTGTTTGTTCAAGTAGTTATTAAGGCGCTTGTACATTATTCTTTCAAGGTTAATTATTCGTTTAAGGTTGGTATTTTTCATAGTAAATGTATATATTAAACAAGCGCTTCTCGCCATCAAACTCATAAGTTGGCGAGTATAATTGTATGAAAAATAAAAAGGTGTACCTACCTATGTTTAACAATAATAAAAAAAAACATAATCTGTGAAATTTTCAATTGTCTGCCTATTACAGTTCTTGAGATATAGCCCGCTAAACAGACAGACGGACGGACGGACAGTGGAGGCTTAATAATCAAATCAAATCAAAATCAAATCAAATCTTTATTTGTGAACATAAGTACAAAAAGATGTTATTTATACATTTTAGCTGATCTGTATGTTCGGCCAATAATCGGCATACAAATATAATATTAGTAAGCAGGTTATTTTTACTATCATAATGAATAAAGTCTAGGATAAAAGAAATGAAGCAATTGGAAAATTTCATGAGCCGCATAAAATAAAGTAATTGGTTACCGTTTGGGTATGGAACCCTTAAAATTAAACAGAAGTAAAAAATAATGGTGGTGTGACACATTTACAAAAATTGACAATCTGCCGCTTTATTAAAAAGGCACCTGAATTTTGAAAAATCGGCATTAAAACTCGAATACTTGCAAACTCAATAAAAACGAAATTCCTTTGTCATTAAGAACCTTCCATTGTCTTAAGCAATTTTCCCAGGCTCCAATTCCAGCCCTCAACAAGAATTTCGTCGCTAACAGTTCAGAACAAAACCCTTCGCTTTTGTCTGCTTTTGTATTGCAGATAGTAAAACAGTTTTTAGGCTAAGTGGGCCCCAGCAATAGCGTACGAAAATGGCTAAAGCTTATGTCTAGCCTTATTTCTGTAGTGCCTCCAAATAAAAGTGAATGTATCATTTGTTTACCCTTTCTGGATGAAAGCCGATTAACTAAGTGCGCTAAGTTACTGTTATGTTTATTGCTTAGGGTTTGTGTATGTGATGCATGTTAATAGAGTCGAGTATACCTACAGAATCTTAAATAGTCTTAATACTATTATACATGGGAAAGTTTGGATGGAAAGATGTTTGTTACTCAATGTGTGTGCTGGTCGCAGGGTGATTCCCGGCCACCGTAGGCGCGGGCCTGCGGATGGCGAGCTTTGGGTGGCTCGCCGTCCGATCAGAACCAGGCCCGGATCGACCGCGCGTTGTGTTCCACGCGCGCATCTTTCAGCACAGAAGACAAGGCCCGTTAGGGTCAGTGTCTGCCGGAGTGGCGGAATTTGTTCTAAATGGTCACCGCGGCCCTGGAACGTAAAGGGCATTAGGAGGAACACGGATGGGTTTTAGTCAGTAAGGGTCTGACACTCCCTTCTACTTCACCCAACAAAAAAATAATTCCCGGCACACCCCTCGTAAAAGCGTGATATTGGTATTTGAATCGATAATGTGACAATGCAATTTTCTGCTAACTGCGGAATTACTCGTGATTTTAAATCACTAATTATATTACTATATTTTGTCGTAACTCGTACTAAGCGAAAGAAAACTGATAAGACTGTAAAGTCTTATTAGCTTTCTGGCAACTACATTATTGTAACAGTTATTTTTTTTACTATTATATGCATACGTTTAACAACTATCTCACCTGATGGGAAGCGATGAAGTCGGAAATGGAGCACGCTTGCCTATAAATAACCTATTTACATTTTCATTGTCTTAAAGTGGATTACGGCCCACTCCTTCTCACCGAGAGGAGGCCTGTGTCCCAGCAGTGGGAACATTATAGGCTGATTATGCTTATGCTTATGCTTATTGTCTTAAAGACTCCCTCCTCCCAATAGCTATCAGTTGTCAATTTTTCTTCAACATTGTAGCAATGTCACCTTAAGAAAAACTAACGCAGCAAAATCTATATCGCAACGAAAAGAACCACAACGCATCTATCCTTCCAGTAGTGAACTACTAACGAAATCCTGCATCGCAGTATCAGAGTTAGTCGTGTGATTTGAACAAATAAAACAGTCAGAATATCAACTGTCGAGCAGTTTTCCACCGGAGACAACAACCGTCCGGTCAGAGGATCCTCCCTTTTCAATGGAGGTTTGCGGGACTTTACGCTTTATTGCCATACCTCTATACCATGTTGCATCATCATCTGCCTAGCCTTTTCCCAACTATATTGGGGTCGGCTTCCAATCAAACCGGATTTAGCTGAATACCAGTATTTTACGAGGAGCGGCTGCCTACCAGACCTCCACAACCGAGTAACTGGGTAACATGGTAGTTCATGGCAAGACTGGAGTCAGATTAACTGGCTTCTGACTATCCGTAACGACTGCCAAAGATCTACAAATGACAGCCGGGACCAACGCCTTATCGTGCTTTCCGAGGCATGGAGGAAACTCGCTATGTTAAGATGGTCAACCATCCATAGACCAACCTTGGCACGCGTTATTTTACCTTGAATATCGACCCATGCGGCTGTTATTATATAGCCACGAGCTCCTCAACGTTCACGACCTCTATACCATGTTTGTTGCTGGTAATATTCCATTGGCTTCCGAATTACAAAGGTCAAAGGTGAAATGTTATCACAGGAAAACAAACTGAATTAGGCTTTTCCGTTCGTTTTCCTGTGATAAAATTTCACCTGTCTAGAATTAGTTTTGTTAATCTCCTACAAGCTCATATTCCACTCACGATCCAAATATGACGAAATAATATGAGAATAGACGATTTAAAATTCAGCTCAGGTTTAAGCCCAAGGGCATAAGTATTACATAGAAAAGCAATTATAAAGCTAATCACGTCCCTATTCCCGCCTCCATCATCTGTAGGACATACTCATAAATAATGTACGTTGTACGGTCCCCAGACGGTGTTTTTACCGGAATACGGCCGTATCCGACGTAAAGGTCAACTATGAACCTTTTTAGAGGCCATTTGGGAAATGCAAAATCTCACGGACTACTACAAGATCGGGGGAAGTTTAAACACACGGTTATTGAGATTGTGTTAACTTCACATGTGATAAAAGCGTTATTGATTGATGAAAAAAGGAACTTCAGTAAATAGGTGATTGCCAGGGAACAGAAGAAAGTGGTTCTGTATCATCATCTGCCTAGCCTTTTCCCAAATATATTGGAGTTGGCTTCCTATTAAACTAGATTCCGCTGGATACCAATATTTTACTTGGACTGGCTGCTTACCAGACCTTCACACCCATTAACGGAGTAACATGGTACTGTAAAGTGGTTTTGTTTAATCCGCAGTAGTTCTTAAGGCGTGTTCAGATCTAAGTGGTATTTGCTACTGAGAGTGATAGTGAAAGCCAACTGTGTATGTGGATATACAAGTATACGAAACATGGTGTAAAGTTACGCTCATCTCCATTGAAAGGGGAGAATCCTCCGACCAGGATGATGTGTCTGGTAAACAACTGTCAAATGGATGATATTTGGGCTGTTTTGTTTGTTCAAATTGTACCTACGGAAAACTGTGATAGTGCGATACAGGATTGGTATGACGCAGTATAGATGTCGATGTGGGTGATGTTAATGTCAAACGTTAGTTTTTTTGGTGGTATAGAAGCCGCTACAAGGTTATCCTATTGTTCAACCCTAAGCGGTTATCACAATGGGTTGTGAAACTTTATAACGAGCCGCCGACATGTCCGCCGTCTCTTGGCGGTATGGCGATACTGATTTCGCACGTTTTACTCTAGCCGCGGAACATCTTATAAAATATCCGGCGATATACCGCGTTATACCGAGGGAAAATTTGGATAGCGAAAAACAGGCCTTTTCTATGTCAGGCACATATTTTTAAGTCACAAGATGGAATATGTTCTTCACTACTTAAACATATGTTTAGTTCCCATCATCACCAGTCCAATTCCGTAAACCTCTCACAGTGTGAAATAAGGCGAAGTGAACAAGAAGTGAACTGTCAATCTATACAAACAAAATGGAATGACAGTTCAGTTTATGCTGACTCCGTCTAAGTTAACACAATAAGATTTTGACAGAATAGAACGGCTGCTCTACTCTATTCTATTCTTATCGTATAGGTACCTAGTAAGATCTAACGACCCCCTAGTGTCAGAGTTTCTAATCCGTCTCAAGGGCCTCTGACATGGTTTATTTGACGACCGCCATTTGGCGGCCGGGACCATCGGCTTATACGTGCCTTCTGAAGCACGGAATCATCTTTTCATCAGACAATCAGGTGGTTCAAGCCCACAATGTCCTAGCCAAACTGGACACAACCTTACAGAGTATACTTCCCGTGGGAACGAGCCAACAACCACCGGGCCACGAGGCAAACACCACTCGATCACGGAGGCAGTTGCTCTACTCAGTAAAAACTAAATATTTTTCAAAAAAAAAAACTAAAATTCTACCTTGTCTTACCATAAACATCTTGGTAACAACCAAAACGTCGTTCTAAGCCAATTTCAATGAGATCTAATATCCGTGCGTGTAGTTATAGCTACCGTTAATTTGCCTGAAGCGCTACCTTTGATGTTACCGAGAAACTGGATCACGTATTAACATGAGCACCCCAAAACAAATTAACTTTCATGCTCTCCATGAGGTTAAACCAGTAACGTTGTGCTAGATAATATTTAAGCTTTTATTGTACTATACTAATTCTTTACTTACAGTTTGTAACGATAAGTGTGTTAACTACAGCAATCGATCAATGTTGGCTGGTCGACTAATACCGGGCAATAAAAATTGATCGATAGCCAATCGATCAATTATGGATCACCGAAGACCATAATATTCTAAACTATACCAAATTTCAACTGAATCGGTTTAGTAGATTCGGATCAAATCAGGTGTGACAGACGGACAGATAGGGCCAAACAGACAGCAAGTGATCGTCTATGGTTTCCATTTGTCATTTGAGTGTACGAAACCCTTAAAATTCAGAAAAACTTTGAACTTTAAAACCCAAACCATATTAAAATAATGTATTCAAATACTGGAATATGATTAGTGAAAGCATTTATCATTCTCAGGAGATCGGTCTCGGAAAGGATTTAGATTCGGTCTAGTGGTCTTATTTGCATAAAAATGTATTAAAATTTTCAGTTAATGCCATATTTTTAGACAGTTACAAATGGCTTCGTTGATGTAGGAGGGCTTAGATTAAAGGTTATCGAAAGTTAATCTTGAAGTGTTTGAATTACGATAAAAAAGAATGGCTTGTGTTTAAACACCGCCCAAAAAAGTACCTATTTTACTACCAAAAAAGTTCTAAACGGTTACCAAAACAGATAAATGGTCACCAAATAATATTCGAGAAGTAGCGCTCGCCGGCCGCTGCCGCGGCACCGCTCGCTTCGCTCGCTCGGCTCGCGCGCGGTTGGTCACAATAATTCTAACCTAACCTATTTTATCCAGTTTGTAACCCCAAGCCTACATTTTATGGCAATCACAGTTGAGTTGGATAGAATTTGGTGACCGTTGATCCATTTTGGTGGCTTAGAGTCTTAAAAATATTATTTTTGGTGACCGTCTAAATTATACCCAAAAAGAATTAGGTTTTTGATCTTTTATTTTGCAAACTAGCCCGCGACTTTATCCGCGCATGGGAATTCCGGGAAATCCTGCTCCCTTATACTCCCCAAGGAACCTACATGACGAATTTCAGCTTTTTACCACCAATAGATTCGGCTGTGCGTTGTCTGCAATTCGCTCAGTCATTCATCAGTAATGAAAGAATTTTAAATAATATTCAGATAAAACAAAGTGAGAGAAACCTATACTATTGAGATAAGAAAACAACGTGGAAAGCACTGTCAATATGTTCCTCTTTAGGTCTAAGGATTTAAAATGAACTTTGATGAGGCGGGACTTCAATTTTCTTATAAAAATATTAATAAAGACTCAACGTAATATATACATATTTGTAAAAAGTGTAAAACGAATTACTCATATTATTTTAGATAACCCCGACGTTTGAAAAGGTCGTCCAAACACAATATTTTAAAATCATCCCTCATGTTCTTACCCTCATTCAAGTACATAGCCTTTATCTACCAAAGCCCATTTATCTACGCCAGAAATAAAGGCCTACCGCCAAAGTATACACTCGATTGATTGCCCCTATCTATCCTGACTGGGCCAAAATCTAGGTACCCTTTTCATGGAAATTGTCCCTTCCACATTTTGGTCTAACTTCTAACATTCAAGATATGATCTAGAGATTGGAACGTTGCCGCAGAAAAATACAGAAGGTCGGCATCAAACAACTAGCGAAAATGTGCGCATGCACACTTCGATTTCAAACAAATGCCGGTCGCGGGTACGCTTGCACTGTACGTGAAGCGTGTGTGTGTGCGTTAGTATTTGTAAGTGCGGCGATTTCAAACAAATGCCGTCGATTTCAAAAAAATGCGGTCGCGAGTGCAAGCGCACTCGCGACCTCAAGCGTGTATAAATGTGCGTGCGTGTTCTTACGTGCCGCCGTCTCAAACAAATGCCGGTCCCAAGTGCGCTAAAATTCGCTGTAAAGAAAAAAAGAAAGAAAAAATATTTATTCGGGACTCGCACAAAACAAACAGATGTAATATTAATTAAAAACTAACAGTAGTCTGTACATGAATGGTGTGTATGTGTGCGTGCTTGTTCGCTCGTCGTAAAAATCTGTTCTTCTGATCTATTCTGTAGTCTCCTTCAGCTAGACACGAATGTTGCCGAAAGACTGTCGGCTGGAATCGATATTTCGGCATTATTAATGTCTAGGATTTTACGGTATTCCGTACCCGATATTCGGTAGAAGTTTTAGCTATGTGGTAGGTATTCATGAGAATGTTCTGTGCAATATTAACAAGGAGTTTGACGTCATTTTCGGATAAGTGTATAGGATGCCAAGTTAGTAATAATTTCATAGCATTCCCGCAGGATACGGATCTCTCAAAAGTATTGTTATGATCAGAAACGTCGCGAAGTGAAGATGAATCGAACAAAAAAAAAAAAAAACAATCCAACTAAGAGCCTGCTTTCTTTTAAAGCCTGCTTTGTCTCTCTGTGTGCTGAGTGTATTTCCTGATAGCTACAACCTGGGAGTCTTTAAGTCAAGAGTGAATAGGTTACTTCTAGGCAAGCGTGCTCCATCTTCGACCGCATTGTCGCTTACCATCAGGTGAGATAGAGGTCAAACGCGTGCGTCAAATTGTAAAAAAAAAAAACATCAAAAATAAATAAAAAACAAAACAAGTTTATTCTTTTATTTACGATCTTTTTATTATTAGTAGACTCGTCTTTGACAACAATCTCACCTGATGGAAAGCGATGATGTGGTCGACGATGTAGCACGCTTGCCTTCATTCTTGGCTTAAGGCTTGTATTCATGCCAATGACCTTGTGCATTTGGGCGGAGCTAAATACTTTTCTACGCGCTACTCCGGTACCTGAATTTTTAATTTGTTATGATAAATTCTGTTTAAACCAAATTGCGTATCATATCATGTAGATTACTATTTTTTTCAGATGTCATTTACCAGTTAGTACCGACGAAAAGCTGCTTCATCTGCACGCTGTTTTTGAGCTGTTTTCGAGAGAGCAGTCTTAGAAAAATATTATAAAATAGAAAATCTTTTTAAATAACAAATAATTTTGATAAATCATTTACGAAATAATTAAGTCAGATGCTGTCTTAATTACATCCAACAGAAGCCTCTCAGATAACACAAACTCGATTATAATCTTCTCGCATCGTTATTAATTGGAGCCCTTTCTTCAAAGCACGAGTAATCTATGTATACATAATGTAATACGGAACTCTTCAGTTTATACAAGGGTTGGAACGGAACTTCACCTCTGAGTCCAAGTGCGGAACTTCCGGATCGGATCTCCGCATTCGCAAGATTTAAACACAGTTATAAAAAACTCCGCTCTAACCAGTGCCTCGTGTTGTAAAAACAGGGCAAACTAAATGTTATTTTGATGCCACAAAGTGGCCCCTAACTAGCCCGTACCATAAAAAGAATTCGTTTCGCGGTTAAAAATCATTGAGAGCGGTCGTGTGCTTGAGACATTAAAAATACCGACCAAATATGAGTCGGACTCTCACAAGAAGGTTAAGTAGGAGCCATAAACTGAAAAATAAAACGCCTTTCATTTAATTTGTTGTTATAGCGGCAATACAAAAATACACTCTCTGTGAAAATAAACTGTCTATCCATTACGGTTCTTGAGATACAGCCCGCTAACAAACAGATGAACGGACGGACGGACAGCGCAGGCTTAGTAATTTCGTCCATTAGTTCCATTGGTTACCTTTCGTGTATGAATACCATTTTGAGTCTGAGACTTTTTTTTTCTTTTATGTCCCCTATTATTTCATCACAATCTCACCTGATGGAAAGCAATGATGTGGTCCACAATGGAGAAAGCTGCCTGTACGCTTGATTTAAAGACCCAAAGATGTCTCTGCTGAGGGCCTTAGTACACGGTGTTTTCTTAACGGTTGACGACGTGCAGATGATGCGCGCTAATGCACTTTATACGAAATTCAGATGCAGACAGGACCTACTGCTAATCTATTCTGTAAGTAACCATTTCGATATCGAGCTTCACCTGAGTGACAAAGCTCACAAAGAGAACTTTATTACACAAACCATAAAGGTCTTATGTTTATACTCACCTCGGAATCCGCTGTCGAGACTCAAAAATATTGTTACAGAATAGCACTACTGCTTCTTGGTCAACAGCTCCGTAAGCGCGCGTTCGTAAAACGTGCGTCGTCGGCACGTTAAAATTACGTCGGATGCATAGGCTCTTAAAAGCCCTCGTTACATCCCTAGTTTCTATCAATAGGTAACACGGAAGTTTTAATGAGTTCCTTCGACGAAGAGTTACAGAGTTATGAGTGTTCCTCGAATGAGGATTCATTGGTAGGTGTCGCTTTGAAGTTGGATGTCGTTATTTTGTTTTCCTTTAAAGCCGGGCTGAGCTTGAGTTTCTCCTGCGTTGGCTAAAGTTCTACTCGTACGTTGGAGGATTTTACTTTATCCTTCGAGGTGTGTGGAATTTTGGTTTTGCACAAATTTTGATAAGTGCATAGTTGACATTTTTCTTCAAAAAATATGCTTATTTTTTATATGTTAGTGAATTGTCTTACTTTCTCTCTTTGTACATAATCACCCTTATCAAAACTGTAATAGTTTCGAAACCTTTTATAATTATTTGAAAATCCAAGAAACTTGAAAATAGTAGGGTGCTCGTTTCTTGTCACCAAACTGTAAGATTGTTACAAAATGTACCTTTTTATAAAACACAATATTCAAAGTATTTATTTCTCCCCAGCGCCACAAGTCTGGGTAGTCGACGAGGCTGGTGCCCCTCTCCTGGAAAAGTACTACGAAGCTGAATCAACGCTAGCACTGCTCTGCAGAGCGCGACACGTCGAGACGCCTGCGCTGCTGACGTGGCTGCACGAGGGCAGAGCGCTGAATGCCGACACGACTCGCGGAGGGATCAGGTGAGATACTAGTGAAGAACTGCGAAGACAACGCTAGCGCTGCTCTGCAGAGCGTGACACGTCGAGACGCCTGCTCTGCTGACGTGGCTGCATGATGCAGAGCGCTGAATGCCGACACGACCCGCGGAGGGATCAGGTGAGATACTAGTGAAGAACTGCGAAGGCAACGCTAGCGCTGCTCTGCAAAGCGCGACACGTCGAGACGCCTGCTCTGCTGACATACCTGCACGATGCAGAGCGCTGAATGCCAACACCACTCGCGGAGGGATCAGGTGAGATACTAGTGAAGAACTGCGAAGACAACTAGCGCTGCTCTGCAGAGCGCGACACGTCGAGACGCCTGCTCTGCTGACGTGGCTGCACAATGCAGAGCGCTGAATGCCGACACCACTCGCGGAGGGATCAGGTGAGATACTAGTGAAGAACCGCGAAGGCAACGCTAGCGCTGCTCTGCAAAGCGCGACACGTCGAGACGCCTGCTCTGCTGACGTACCTGCACGATGCAGAGCGCTGAATGCCGACACCACTCGCGGAGGGATCAGGTGAGATACTAGTGAAAAACTGCGAAGACAACGCTAGCGCTGCTCTGCAGAGCGCAACGCGTCGAGACGCCTGCCCTGCTGACGTGGCTGCACGATGCAGAGCGCTGAATGCCGACACGACTCGCGGAGGGATCAGGTGAGATACTAGTGAAGAACTGCGAAGGCAACGCTAGCGCTGCTCAGCAGAGCGCGACACGTTGAGACGCCTGCTCTGCTGACGTGGCTGCACGATGCAGAGCACTGAATGCCGACACCACTCGCGGAGGGATCAGGTGAGACACCTTCTAGAGAAGTACTACGAAGCTGAGGTTAGCACTGCTCTTCAGAGCGCGGTATATCGAGACGCCTGCGCTGCTGACATGGATACATAAGGGCAGGGCGCTGAATCACACCACTCGCGGGGGATCAGGTAAGATATAGAGAAGCACTACAAGCCGATGCTAACGCTGCTCGTTGTTAATAAGGTTCAGTTATGTCAAAAACTGCTTCCCAGCATTATAAAATATTTTTCGCAATGCCGACTTGGGTATTTTGAACTAAAAAGAATCACATCGTTATGCAAAAATATCGAAATGGTTTCAACATAACTATAATACGTCATTGTACAATACTCATTTCAAGTTTGTAACAACTTTTAAAACACGCGTTGAAATATTACTTTCCTGAACAAGACTAAAATATGAATCCCACGTTCGTCAAAAGCAAAGATCCACATGATTTCCCTAAAACACCCCAAATAGATTGCACCTTAGTTGCACGCTCAAGCATTTCTGATCGCGTTCATCAAGGTGTACTTTTGTCAGCGAATTTTCAAGTTCTTTGGCCCGCATACACTGTTATAATGAAGCGCCGACTATTTCAATTTAAGTTCTGGCAATGTATTTTAGAAGAGAAAATGTAGTTAAAGTATGTGTGGATTATTAATTTTGCTAAGACATGCTTTCGTAGTTAAGCTTGTGAGTAAATTAAATTAAAATTACTGGGTGCTATAAGATTTTGGATTTTGAGAGATCATATTAGTGAGTAAAGGTTGGTAAACTATTTTATAAAATGCCTTAGATGTAGGTGTTATGGAGTTGCTAGCCTGTCTGATTTCTATCGGTTGCATTTTGGGAATTGCATAATTTAATTTTGCCAAGCCCGTTCCATCATCGGACCACAAGATATACGGCTATGCACCACTGGTACATGGCAGATATCCCACCCAAACGAACAAAACATTTTTGTTACACATACATCGTGCGTACAGCTAAGGAGTGGAATTTCTTTCCAGAGTCTGTGTTTCCTGATAGCTACTACCCTGGAGACTTTAAGTCAAGAGAGAACAGGTTATTTTAGGCAAACTTGCTTCATTTTCAACCGTATCATCGCTTACCATCATTTGAAGTACTGATCAAACGTGTACCTACCAACGGTAAAAAAAAACGATAAAAAAATAGCCCTCTTAATTTACCAATGCAAACAAATTAGTGTCATTATCATGGGAGAAGTAAAATTAACACCCAGGCACTTTCGTACTTAAGATGTTTTATTTTATTCTACTTTAAAATTAAAATAACTAAACTAAAACAAGAAAGAAATTTCTATTTAAACTGTTTCACGAAAATGTCCCTTGTGTAAATTTTTTCGTCTACCAAAAAGAATTTACCCACCAGTCTAGTTTTTATATTTTGATGATAGGCAAAGGGTCAAATAAACAAGACATAACTTTCAAAGTAGGGACCTAGAGAGATCGTAAACTTGGTTAGAACAAGAGACCAAATTATATGAATTTAAATAAGTAATTAAGTAGATATATGAATTTTAATAAAGTAATTCCGTGTATTATAAATTCTTTGGTGACTTTTGTACCCAATTTCATGTGACATTTGCCTGATTTGTGGCATTTGCTAGTTTATGCCATAACACGAATGATGGAATGGAATTTGGGATATTCAAAAGTTGACTTTGACGGAACGCCACTTCTGCTCATTTGTTTTTTATTAGTACTTCTGACATGTTGTCGAATCAGGAATGTGACGAATCAGGAAGTAGCTAGCAAGACTAGTGACAGATCCCAGCCCAAAATAAAAACATGAATAAAGAATCCCTCCAACCTCTTTCAATCATTATAACTTTTCCCCATAAAGAATTCAAATCACCATCCGAACAAGGCAATAATGGTTTATTTTACATTCTATCGGTATATTATAGTGTACAGAAAAAGGAAGGCAAACCGGATTGCTTATAAATATACAATGTTAGCGGGCCGGCTCACGCAAACGTGAAACTTGAAGCGGGGCCAGACATTTATGAAATTTTAAATAGATCCCGCTCAAAACGCGCCCGTTGACAACAACCTAACAGAACGTTGAGTCGTTGATGTTGGGAATATTGTTATGTTTACTTTCTTGGGAACTGTGCGGAAATACTGTGTTCTATATATTTTGAGACATTACATTAAGTAATAAAACCAGCCAAGTGCGAGTTGGACTCTCACACGAAGGGTTCCGTACGTAATTTTATTATTTTTTGTTATAGCGGCAATAGAAATACATACTCTGTGAAAATTTCGACTGTCTACCTATTTTTATTTTTTTACTATTTATAGGCGCACGTTTGACCACTATCTCACCTGATGGTAAGCGATGATGTGGTCGAAGATGGAGCACGCTTGCCTAGAAGTAACCTATTCACTCTTGACTTAAAGACTCCCAGGTACTATTGCGGTTCTTGAGATACAGCCCGCTGATAGACAGACGGACGGACAGACGGACATTGAAGGCTTAGTAATGGGGTTTCGTTGGTTACCCTTCGGGTACGGAACCCTAACAAAGCAAACAACATCACCTGCCTAGCCTTTTCCCAACTATATTGGGGTCAGCTTACATTCAAACCGGATTCAGATGAATGCCAGTATTTTTTCGTAAAGCGGCTGCTTACCAGACCTCCACAACCCATTAACTGGGTAACACGATACTTCTTGGCAAGATTGGAGTCAGATTTACTGGCTTCTGACAATTTGCAATGACTGCCATAGATTAATAGATCTATGACAAATGTCTTAAAATGCAATATAAAATGTAAATTGCTTAGAACTATCAGACTCAGATTCTATTCACATGGTTTTAGGTACTATAACATTTTTTTTTAAGTACCAAATAACGTAAAAAAAAGGAGGGCCTTTTTTAAAATCGACGAAGCTTCGTATGCTTAAATTCACAAGTATATACATTTTGTCCCAAACTCTATTTATTAGGCACTTTTCTATTTATGTGCTTCATTTCTTTAAGTGAAGACTACATAGACCCGACTGCTTAAAACATAAGCTAACTCATTCTTTCCTTCCACAGCGTGAAGACAGAACAAGTGCCAGGAGGCGCTGACAGTCAACTGCGTTTGGCACGTGTCAACAGCAGCGACGCTGGCAATTACACATGCGCGGTCCGCGGCGCAAGATCCCACACCGTTTCTGTGCACGTGCTTAACGGTACGTACCGGTGATGTTTTGAGATACAACTGCATGCGGTAGGTGTTGACAACTGCGTTTGGCACGTGTAAATAGCAGCAAAACCTACGTGACCTTATAAATGCCACTTTAGTAGAATTATAATGTTAATTATACAACAATCTGTCAAATTTCATCTTTATCGCTAAAGCTTTAGGTCCAAGATCGGTTGGGAACATTTAACAGTGACGGGTAGCGTGATGTGCTTTCTGATACTGCTAAAGTGGCCTTTCCAGACCCGTTGGAGACAGTACCATTCTATTAGTAAATGCAGTGGTTGAAACATCCCCAAAAAGACTGTACATGGGCATGCAACTGTGCTTTGGGAGATTTGATGAATGCTGCCGACGCTGAAATTGACGTGGCAACCTACTGGGTCCTAAAAACCTAAGGAGTTAACCATCTTTTGAAAGAAGAAGGCAATTCTTGTTATTACAAAATTTGGCCAATCACGCCTTTATGGAAAAGTTATCCTATATAATATGACTGGAAAAAAGAGGGTTATTAAGTAGGTACAAGAAGTACCGGTCATTGGTTACACGTTAGCATTTGGCTCAAGGTCACACTTAACGAGTATTCAGTGCTTTTCAGTCATCCGCCTAGCCTTTTCCCAACTATATTGGGGTCGGCTTCCAGTCAAACCGTATTTAGCTGAATACCAGTATTTACGCGGAGCGGCTGCCTACCAGACCTCCACAACCTAGTAACTGGGTAACACGGTACTTCATGGCAAGACTGGAGTCAGATTAACTGGCTTCTGACTATCCGTAACGACTGCCAAAGATCTACAAATGACAGCCGGGACCAACGGCTTAACGTGCTTTCCGAGGCACGGAGGAAACTCGCTATGTTAAGATGGTTAAGACCCATCCACAACAGACCAACCTTGGCAAGCGTTGCTTAACCTTGAAGATCGACCCGTGCGGCTGTTATTATCTAGCCACGAGCTCCTCAAAAAGTCCTCCTCAGTGCTTTTCAGTAGTTTCATATATTTAGGGATGGTATCGTTATAATTTATCTTCGGCATGTTTTTTACTGATCACGATAGAGTAGGATAGGCACGCGTCCAAATACATGGTAAATCCTCGTATCAGACTTTTTTTTACTTCAAGCTCTTTACTCGTGGAAAATCAGTATTAATTACATACCTACCTATAAAGCTAGCCAATTCTTCAACAACTAGTCGGATTACAAAAAGAAATAGCATAATCGATCATGTTACAACGTTAAGAAGCCAATTAAAAACTTAAATTGTCGGAAACCATTAAACTTACATTTGACTGTATAGAAAAACCGGGACTATTTAAAAGTATCAAAGAAAAAATATGTATGCGGTAGCGAAGTACTACTTAAAAATTCTTATCATATAAATGCATGAATCTATTCAATTTCCAAACAAATAATAAATCAATCACGTTTGATCACCAAACGTACTAAAATCAAATAAATGTAACCAAAGATCGAACATCGAACATCAAATATCAAAATTCAATCTTTGGTATTGAGGTTCGAGCCAAAAAATGTTTTCCAAGTTCAGTCTAAACTCACAAATGATATTATTATTCAAATAAAGAACTCCGAACTTTTATATGAGCATCACAAAAACTGATTTCAGTAGTAAAAGAAAACTTCAAGTTGAAGTTGCGCCTAAAATAATAATGGTCCCCTTTCTAGTAGTAGGACTACTATTGAAATATTAAACAAGAAAGAAAAACAAAAACAAACAACCGCAACTTTTTTCTTTTATCTTTGGAGGGCTGACTTTTATTTTTGATTGGCAATTAATGTTGCTTTTTTTAAGGATGGGAAATCATCAAATGACTCCTCCCGCTCTGGGCGGAGCAAAAGAGAGTGTCAGACTCTTACTGACTAAAATCCATCCGTGTTCGTCTTAATGCGCTTTGCGTTTCAGGGCCGCTGTGACTCTTACAATTCCGCAACCAATTAATGTTGTTTAAAAGCGAGTTGATGATGATACTTGGTTAGAGAGTATTTGATGAGTATTGCTTCTGCAAGGGCTAAAAAGACATCAGCTGACCCGCGCAACTGCATCTCCGTCACTTTGTCAATGATGCTACGCTCTGAAACCACTGGTCGTAAAACGCAAAAATTTGGCATGTAGGTCCTTTGGGGAATGTAGGGGAACACTATGAGAGGATTTTCCAAAATTCTTACGGGAACAAGAAAAAACGTTTAAAATAAGTATTTGAAGCTATAAAAAAAATTAATGTATATTTCATTCAGATGTGCCTAACCCGTAAGGGTAGTAAATTGAGATTGAACCGAATATATTGTCGAACCTTCAAAAGTGTTCAACATGATCATAGATATTTTATTCGTCCACTAACCCATACCATTTGTTCCAGAAGAAAGCCTAGCGGAGCTCCACGCCGGGACTCAATCACTGCACCCACCGTCAGTGACAACACTCATTTTACTCCTAACTTTACTCTACCTTGCAGAAGGAACAATCTTACTCAATCCTGTGATTAAATTCACAGGCCTAGCTCGTACTAAACCGGCCCAAGGCCCACCGAATGAACTTTATATATTGTTACCGACGTGATAAAAAGCGTCTAGAAACATGTAAATATATCTACGTTTGATTATGAAGATAAATTATGAATAGTTATTGGGAAATAAAATTTCATTGTATAATTTTTGTGTTTTATTTTTGAGCCTTGCATCAAATATACAGACGGATGAGTACAGAATCTCCTCCCTTCAATCCATGAACAGTCAGTGAATATAGCAGAAAGTGAAAATGGTATTACAGCAAAAGCTGAAACAGATTCCAAATTTTAAAAAGGACTCGTGTTTCTAACACCCAACTTCTAGATGAAAACTTTGAAGTTGGGTATCTGTCAAACCCAACTTTAAGGCGCGACCCACCGCGATACACGAAGAAGCCACGCGTGTATGTGAGGCTTCGCCTTGCAGGAAAATGTATGAGATTGTTTCCACTGCAACCCACGGACACACTACGCATCAATTGACGTCATTGGTACACGCGTGGCTTGCTCGAATATGGCGCCCTCGTAGCTCAATACTGTCAACGCCATGCACTCTATGCACGCGGTACACGCTATACACGAATATGCGTGGACCAAAATCATATTCTTGCAAAAAAATGTGCGTAGCCTCTTCGTATGCCGCGAGATGACTTTGTTTTTCTACTCCCATCTAAATCATCATTCACTGCATCCACAACTGAACGCAAACTTCTCCAATGGAACGCCATTCATCTGGGCTCACGAACTCTTAACCTTAGAATTTTTATGGAACAAGCCTTCTACACTATTCTCAACTACTGAGGCATCACCGCGTCGTCCTATTTGGCTAACAATCATACGAGTTAACGATACAATTTCGTTGCGTGATGCTAACGATTCCTGTGCTTGCGCGATGTTTTGCAAACCTCAATTAGGACACTAAAGAAAAGTATGTGTTTAATCTCGTACGATCGTTAGCCAATTACGACTACGCTTGAGACCATCAGAAAAGGGCCAACTTGACGAATCCCGGTGAAACTATTTAACTGTCCATACTTTATCATCCATCTGTCGCGCTGTGAAGGTCGTTGGTCCACCCAGCCTAGCCAACTGAAGGCATTATTGTAAACTTATAACATAATTAGTCAACCAAGTAAGTTTGACTAGATTTAAGTAGGTATTGTTGGGAATTTTAGTTTTTGCAATTTGGGAGATTAGAATGGTTCTAGAACCAAAAGTTTCTTGCTTTGCAGTTATTTACAGGTACAGGCTCCTTCTGGGTAGGCTTGCTCCATTGTAGACTTTGTCTGTGTCATCTCTGACATAGACTAGCTAGAGTCAAGAGCAAACCCATTACAAAATAAAATCTGTGGTTTTTAAAAACTTCGTGAGGCTTCCCGCCTCACGAAGTTTTTAAAAACCACAGATTATTTTTTGATTCCAAATTTTTACGAGTCAACTTCTAGAATAACTCTTGACCTGAATTTGGTATCAACAAAACCTTTTAAAACTTCGGTAATAAAGTTGGAGCAGCGGTTGAGTACTCATAAAATAAATAAACACACCTCTATTTTTAAGTACCGTACTGGCTGAAATTCGTAAATAAGAGACGTGGTTTTAAAAGACTTTTATCATTGTTTAAAGTAGCATTAGTTGTACAGACATTTGAATCTGAATGTATAGGGCAATATTGCAAAGATGATAATATATTTAATGAAAGCAACATTTACTATGAAGTAAATGCAGATTAAATTTTAAACATTTGGTGAGAGGGTAAGGGTAATTTTTTGTCTAATTTCTTGAATAACTTGAAAACTAATTTATTTCAAAAATAAAACCCTCACAGTAAGTCCTTGAATTTGATATCACACGCTACAGTTTAAAACTGTAATTTCCTTCCCAAAAAGTGACCGCATTTAATTTACGTTATGCGTACTTGGGTCACAGAAGTTTTTGTACGAAATTTCAACAGAATCGGTCCAATAAATTCGGAGAAAATTTGCTGTGACAGACGGATAGACAGACACCCGAGTAGATCCTATAAGGGTCCCATTTCTTACGGATTTTTAGAACACTAATAAATAAGTTGAGTCCAGTCGGTAGTCACACCAATCGTCACTGATGCCAATCAGTGGTATATTTTAGATTCTCATAAGTGCAGGTGAATGGAGATTTCAGACACTCCATCAAATGGGACATTGTTTGGACAGGAAAAACCGCCTTTACGCTTGTTATAAATGTTGACGTACAACCATCAAGTAAGGTATAGGTCACACAATCATCTGCCTAGCCTTTTCCCAACTACATTGGGGTCGGCTTCCAGTCAAACCGGATTCAGCTGAATACCAGTGTTTTACATGGAGCGGCTGCCAACCAGACCTCCACAACCCATTAACTGGGTAACACGGTACATCTTGGCAAGACTGGAGTCAGATTTACTGGCTTCTGACAATCCGTAACGACTGCCAAAGATTTACAAATGACAGCCGGGACCAACGGCTTAGCGTGCTTACCGAGGCACGGAGGAAACTCGTTATGTTAAGACGGTCACACAGACCAACCTTGGCAAGCGTTGCTTAACCTTCAAGGTCGACCCGTGCGGCTGTTATTACTTAGCCACGAGCTCCCGAGGTAGCTAGGTATTGGTCACACAATAAACTATTGTAAAAATTAAAATTTGAAAAACCTTTGAGTATGTGCAGGTTTATTTTTGTTACTAGTCGACCCACGCAACTTCGTTTGCGTCACAATTTTCATTACTACTCCGCTCCTATTGGTCATAGCGATGATATAGCCTTCCTCGATAAATAGGCAATTTTCAATACCCATCTTCGTGTGTCTAGTCCTCTAAAAATCTTAAACCTACATAATATTCTAACAAAAGAATACCCTTACCTTCAGCAAAATGCGAACAAAGATAACAGAAAAGCCGAAGAGCCACTTGCCTAGATAATATGAAAAATATTTATAAATAAAATACCTCAGCTTCTGAACGATAGGCATAATTTCTACTGACTTCAAAGGATCGCCTACGATATTTTATATTTATATTGAATAACATTTTTCAAGTAATCTTGCTTGATGTTCTGACTTAGAAATATGGCTTTTGGTGAACGAAAATAGAAACACATCAATGTCAACCACAGTTCATTTTAAAAGAGTTGCTGTAAATATGGCTGAATCTTTAAACGGATCAAAAGATAAAAATCAAGTTTAAGTCAAATATTTATTTATGAAACTTGGTAGATAAGATGATACGTTAGGTAGAAAAAAAAGATCTCGATATGTTGCCGTCAAGAGCGTAAGTTTAATAAATTACTGTAATGACTGGCATTTTTGTACGTTTGTAACGAACAAACTCGAAAACTACTGGACCGATTTCAAAAATCCTCCTCAATGCTACATTATCTTTAAATAACATTGGCTAGAATTTATTTTAGATAGATGTAAGAAGAAATAAATAAATAAATAAAATAAATAAATTTTCGAAAATAAAAAATAGAGATCCGTACGAAAATTATAAAACTAACGCCGCGCGAAGTCGCGGATTTAGTGCTAGTAGTGCATACTTTGGTTAAATTGTGATTTCCAACAAACTTTATTGATAGTTCTGACTACTTCATAAGTTATCATCAACATCATTTCTGCAGTGGCCTTCAAGTATCACAAAGTCATACCGAAAGGCCCTGTGCGTGTCGCATCCAGCGGATTTATGCGGTTTCCACCAGATCACCGGGCCACCTTGTGGAAGGCCTTCCAATGCCTCACCACCTCATCTCAAAACAAAGGTGATGAAAAAGGACCTTCAAACAGGGTGATGTGAAAAAAAAAAAAAAGGAAAATGTGTTTATTCATGAAAAAATGCATTCAACAATTTATTGTTACTTCTGCCAAACTGCAAAGCAGTTTGTTGGCAGATGTAGCTCCTTATATCTATCACATGCACAGTAGTGAGTACAAGTTTATACTTTCTCCACAGTGAGGCTCTGACAATATATATTGAATAGGTACTTGTTTATTTTATTTTTATAAGAAGCTTTTGTGACGCAGCTATCTATATCGACCGGAAGGTTATTAAAAATAGTTGGAACCAAGTAGTTTCGACATCTTCGACCATAATAATTATTACAAGTGGGTACAACAAACTTTTTCATATTATTATTCCTTTGAGTTCTAACCCGTATAACATTGTTTTTAAATATATCACTACCATACTGTTCTACAGCTACTGACAACACAACCCTCTCATGAGCCGGCAGCATTTTACATTCCAAAAATAACTCTTCGTAATCAATACCGTTACAACGTTTTTTTGTGTTTTTATCTACTAGTAGTTTCATAAATCTGATTTGTAATTTTTTTATTTTATCCAAATATGTCTTAAATGTGTTACCATAGCATGCCAGCCCATAAGAAAGCAATGAGTCCACCAACGCATAGTAGACCATGAACAATGTTGCCCTATCCAGCACAAAACTGAGGTGGTGGAATTTCACAAGCACGTATCTGAGCTTGTCTTGGTTGTAGAGTAACATGTTCGTTTAGGTATTATATTCCTTCTTGTCTATAGATTCAAAATTAAAGATAAAATCGATGTTGATGAATTTTGCTGCTTAACACTCACACCGCACCCGATACGAAATTCCTAAGAAACAGTTACCCCTGTCTAAGAAAATTCAGACTCCAAAGTTATATCGTTTTGGAAATACATCCAAGTAAACGCCGTCCGTAATTGAATTTCGTGCGTTATCTTATAAATATGACTCGCATTCATATTCAAAGCATAGCGCCACACGCTCGCACACGTACCTATAGTCTAAGAATTTTATGATTATCAAGGATAAGTATATTTTTAGGGTCTTCTGTTTTATGAGTTGAGCTAGGTAAAGGTATTTTAGTTGAAAAAGTGCTCGAAGTGAAGGTTCAATCTAAAATATGGTTATGATGATACACGATGATAGATGGCGATGATAAATTAAAGTTACGAATTATTTCATGACCAACGAAGTCTCAAGGGAAATAGTTCTTGGGCTATAGTGATATTCTGTTAGTGATGACGATTGTATAAAAGTCCAAAATGTATGGACTGAGCAGATGGAGTGGAAGCACTGAGACGTCAGGTCCAGGTAAATCTCGAAGTGCTAATGTTTTGCAACGTTACTTAAATGACGTTAATGTCATTTTGATATCATAAGTTACTTTTTCCAAGTTAAGGAAATTTCCTGCTTGAATTTTCCTGAATCTAAAAATTTATCCTATATATTCTGGTCACTTTGACGAATAGATAGAATTTGAGACAAAGCATCTCAAAAACACAGGAGTTCGAACCTCCGTCGCCATTTTGAACACTTTACCTCGAAATATTTCGGCAAAGTAACACTTTAGGGCCCATGTTTTTATCATGTTTTGTTTGTCAAAGTGTCCTCTATTTAAATATCTATGCATGTTAGATTGTGCGCCGCAACATTCGAAAAAAAAAAAACAAAATGTGGCGGGGTGGATATGCCAAAAACGTTCTATCCCCTTCATAATCTTACAAATATAACTATAATAGCAAATAGCATAATTGAAACTAACAAGACATCTTCGAAAAGCATGAAATTAAATATGAAAATGTTACGCTAAATTCATAAACCCTACCTGGCTTTGCAAGAACTAAGACTGCAGAAGTTTGAAATAGTTTTCCTCTACATTGGACATGAAAAGACCAAGGGGATGTACTCGTATTAGCAAGCTCAGCGCCATAAAGGACGAGATTAAATCAGATTCCGTGTTCGTGCAAATACGAGGCGGTACCACGTTGAAAGCGAGATCTACTTACTATGTCTTTTATTTTTTCTTAACACAAAGGAACAAATGGAATCATTGAATGTAGAACTATAATTTACTGAAGATAAGTATCTATTGGGTATGGAAGATGCAGCGTTGGAAGGCCTCCCATATCTGGCTGGTAAAGGTCACGTATGGCCGATGGATGAGAGACGTACAGGACCAGTTGGTGTGGTGCCTACGTGCAGCAGTGGACGTCTTTCGGCTGATATAATGATGATGATAATGGGTATTGAAGAAGGAAAGGAAGGCATTTGCTCAGCAATTGAACATGTGTTAACAGGCTGAAATTAGTAAGTTATCTTTTTCTGCGGCAACGCGTCTGTGGCCGTGCATGTTCAACGAAAGTATAATTGTGTTTCCAGATTACCCTCTACAAATACTTCTTTGTAAACTTACTCTTAATTGCACCTATTAGTTTTTTTCTTTAGCCTGTATTCTGCTGCCCCACTGCTAGGCAAAGACCTCCCTACAGAGAAATGACATTTAAAGCCCAAAAACAATGTCTTCGAGCCATAATTTTGTTAAAAACCACCGAAAGTTGCAAACCATTTTTCGTTGGTTTAAAAATACTTACGCTTCCATCCCTCTATATTTATGAAATTTCAATATTTGTTAAGGAGAATCTGTCTAAATTTGAAAAACTTAATACTAGACGTCACCAAAGCACACTAAAATCTAAAAAACACAATACTGCACTTTTCTCAAAGAGCTGTCTTGGCATGGGTCCAAAGATTTACAATAAACTACCAAAAACTTTAAAAAGCATGACCAACATAAACCATTTTAAATCGCAACTTAAGAAATTCTTGATTGAAAAGGCTTACTACTCTATCAATGAGTTTTTGGATGATAGAAGCATAAAATAAAAAATTTCCGATCCACTTGTTATTATATCTTGTTTACGACTTTAATTGTTTGAAATAGTTTTATTTAGTTTGTAGTTTTTGCACCTAATTTTGTACGCCTTGCAAGGCAAAACATAGTGATACAACACAAATTTTATACCATGTACCATATTACCTATGTTCAACAAATAAAATACTTTGACTTTGACTTTGACTTCCCTCAAATTCTTCTAGATATCCTTTTTACAAGCCAGTTTGAACTAGCCCTTGCGGTATGTATATTACTAAATCGTATTAAGTACGTGATTGAGCTCGTGACCTCTCTCAGACGGGATCACACTCAAATCATTGAGCTGCCAGTAATACTATAAGGTTTCTAAAATATTGAAGTTATAAATAAAATGAAAACGTTTATCCCGAAAACATAAAATATCCCAGAGGAATAATATATCATGCCAAATTCTATAAAATTCAAAGTTCGTCTTAGCTGTATAAAAAGTCTTCATACCTACACGCCTTATATTTTTTAAACTAACTTCAGCAAGTATTCCCCGTTGTTACCAGGAGATCAGAAATTCGAAAGAGTTTATAGCAAGTACGGCTGTTAAGTTGATATTACGAAGCAACTTATCCTCGTCTAGTGGTTTGGTGCTTATACCCACTTTTCTTGAACGTTTTTCGTGAGATCTTGTTAAGTCATGTTTGCCTAGTACTTTTTAAGCAAGCACAGTTTATTCTCGCTAAATTTTTCATAGTTTTTTATCATACTACATTTTTTTAAAGATTAGAAAGGAGATAAACAGGTACAGGTAATTTAGCTTTAGTTAATAGTCCATTAATATGAAACGAAACATCATTCATAATTCCCTTACCGAAATACATTTCAAATAGAATTTCATTAAAAAATAGAAAATAATACAACTCTGTTTGACGTCAAGTCTTCAAGTTAAATTAAATGTCTATTTCTATTTACAGCTCAAAAAGAGTTTGCTAGCCGACTTTGAACTTTAACACACAGTCATAAAAGCTATGTCTTTTGATTGGTTTGAAAAACATAAGTATGTTGTAGGTTCATCGTTTTGAAATATGGTTGAAAGTATCTGAATGGCTTTAATAATTGAATTGAAGAACAGGTGTTAATTTATTATGAACGGGGCAGATTGCTTGATATGGAATGCTGAATTCATTAATAAATTGAAAATCTAATATTATAAATATCCAGGGACAAAGTAAAAGATATTGCAATGCGTTCATACATCGTTCGCCTAAGAACCAACATAGACGTGGAATTTCTTTCTGTGTTCTAAAAAATGCATAAATTCGACTAAAACTAAATTAAAACAACGGTCACTTCAGAGAATTTAAAAAAATCTAAAATATTAATAGTAATATTTATTCACAGAAAAAAATGTACAGCTAGTGTACACAACACTATTAGCATTTGGGGCCGAACTAGGAATAACCTGTATTTCAGCCCTCAACACCGATTCCTTTAGTTACAAATTGGTACTTAAACAAGGTATTTTAATAATTCCACGCTAAAATGTTCGTGCCTAATACAAGATAGAGAAAAATAAAATAAAAAAATAATAAACAAGAATTAAGAAAAATGTTGAATAAATATTTTCGGATTTTGAGGTTATAACTATTCCAATAGAAATAAACCAAATTGAGTAAGAACTGCTAGGCCTCTCTTATTTTCTCACAAACAAAATATGTGGTATAGAGTAGTGTTAGTATGTTCTCTTAACATACGCAAACGTGGTAACTTATGGCCGACGGCCGATTTCCAAGTATCAGGTGCCAAAACCATTAGATCACTTTTTTTAAGTCTGGGTACTGATTTAAATGTATGTTTAACAGTACGAGTGAGATCCAACACAAGGCTGTATTTTGGACATAGTTCATTTAATAGGTGCAAATAACAAAAGTTAAAGTCTAACAGGATTTGAAAGGATACAAAACTACCACATTGGCGGCTAAAATAAAAAATGAAAATAATGTGTACTTTTAGGTGCCAAAGAAATTAAATCACTTTTTTTAAGTCTGGGTACTGATTTAAACGTATGTTTAACAGTACGAGTGATATCGAGCACAAGGCTGTATTTTGGACATAGTTCATTTAATAGGTGCAAATAACGAAAGCTAAAGTCTGACATAATTTAGGAGGATACAAAACTATCACATTGGCGACAAAAAAAAAATGTACTTTTAGGTGCCAAAGACATTAATTCACTTTTTTTAAGTCTGGTTACTGATTTTTATGCATGTTTAACAGTACGAGTGAGATCCAACACAAGGCTGTATTTTGGACATAGTTCGTTCAATAGGTGCAAATAACGAAAGCTAAAGTCGTACAGAATTTAGGAGGATACAAAACTATCACATTGGCGACAAAAAAAAAATTGTACTTTCAGGTGCCAAAGCCATTAAATCACTTTTTTTAAGTCTGGGTACTGCTAGTCTATTCTGTAAGTAACCATTTCGATATCGAGGTTCACCTGAGTGAGATAGCTCACAAAGTGAACTTTATTGCACACAACATAAAGGTCTTATCTTTATACTCACCTCGGATTCCGCTGTCGAGACTCGAAAATGTTGTTACAGAATAGGGGTACTGATTTTTATGCATGTTTAACTGTGCGAGTGAGATCCATCACAAGGCTGTATTTTGGACATAGTTCGTTCAATAGGTGCAAATAACGAAATCTTAAGTCTGACAGAATTTGGGAGGATGCAACTACCTCCTTGACTACAGAAATTGAATACATTTATATCACAAAAAAAATGGCCGTTGGGCCAAACTAGAAAGTATGCGTAACTTAAAAGTACATTATATCCCACATATTTAGTTAGTGAGAAAATAAGGGAGGTCAGGCAGCTCTTAGATCTCAGTCTAAAAGTGTTATCTGTAAATTGCCAAAGTGTTATCTATCAATTCATCGACTGTCATTGTCGATGTTGCTCGTATCATACAGCGCTTTCAATCGCTTTATTCTTTTTGTAACTAAAAACCTTACTTATACTCGTACATCAAGCGCTGAGAATGCTTTGATTCAATTTGAAAATAATGGCGCTGACATTTTGTTGAGTTGTATGCACGTAAGTGTATGGGGCAGTCAATAGTTTATTTTTATAAACAAGTCCCCTCTTCACATGTTGCGTTCGCTCTGTAACACGTTGTTTTTTACTGTAGATCAAAGACTAAGGCAGTTGTATCACCGCCGGCGATCAGCGAGTAGCGAGTGAAAAGTTTCGATTATTTTAACGCTCGGCTTTCAGCGACTACTAAGTGCGACGGGTTTTAACTCGCAATACTCGCTCCGGCCGGCGCTATAGGTAAAAATTACCGCAGTTTGGTTGTTCTGACCGCCAAGTGAGGATCGCCGAGCGAGTGTCGCTGAGCGAGTACAATCTATAACACAGCTCTTGTCGCTGCGATCAACTAGAGGTAAGAGTGAACAGTCAGCTATCGACTATAAATGTTTGTGTCTCTTTTACTCGCACGAGATCTATATCTTTTGTCCCTCAGCGAGTAAATGGTCGATAGCTATTCATTTCCTCGCTGGCGGTGAGACAAGTGCCTTATCCACACAAAGAAATGAAAGATGATAGATCGGCGACCTTGGTCTATCATCGTTCATTCTATTTTTGTGTCTAATTGTTGTTTGTTTTTAATTTAAAATTGCTAAAGGGTTTACTTTTCATTACCGTAAATGAAATTTTATCGGCAACTACAAAACAGTCAATTTAATATTCCGGGTAAACTGGTTTCATTATTTTGAAGTTAGATATAACATAAGGAACTTTAATTGGTAAAACCAAGTCGTTATTTACAATTTACGTTTACTACGACATAAACTGTTTTACAACGACGTTTCAATCGGGGAAAATCTTTTAAAATTCAACAGTACTTTTAAGAAATCGTTTTGTGCTATTACGAATGATTCCAGTGTGAGAGAGACACGGAGTAATACAAGTTGAATAGTATACTATATACTATACTTTTCTCTATGTCTTTGGCAGCTTCTTTTAGTACTGGTATTTTGACGTTTACTGGTATTATGGCTTTTGCCAGCGGCGTCGCCCGATCAAATGTCATTAATTATGCAACAAAAACTTACTGCCTGAGGAAAGTACATGTAGTACAAGTACTATGTTTGAATCCCAAAGGTGATGTGTCATTTTTTTATGGGACGCCGAAGCTTTTAAACTAACCCTTCATCATCATCATCATAAATCAGCCGAAAGACGTCCACTGCTGGACATAGGCCTCCCCCAAATTTTCGGGGGGTTTGCCATAATCGCACCGCTTGGCAGGCGGGTTGGCGGTCGCAGTGTGTGGTGTTAAGTTTTACAGAGAACGCTGCTGCCCATTTTCTGGCGAGTCCCTTAATCGCCTAAGATCAATAAGATGGTATTATTCTTTAACGGCACCATACGGCACCGGCCGACACCATACGGCATAACTAACCCCTGAATAGAATGAAGTATTTTTTATTTTTTCATAATATCAAATGTTTTTATGTACATAAAAATGTTTGACGTATGCGAGACTAACACAGACTCAGTATTTGTGTCAAAACAAACGGTAATTTTGTAGGCTTTGTTCAGAAGTGGTTCAGAAGTACACTTCAGAAAAATTGTTTAAATATTTTTATAACAATGAAATCGTCACATTTGCATTGTCAAAAAGACGTACAAGAGAATAATAATAAGTTTTAATAGTTAAAAAAACATACCTTTTTATGTTTTATCGTCTACGTGATATTATGTTTTGATGTAATATGATTTCAGAACGAAAGCAGGCTATCCAAACTATGAAACGCCATGTTGAACAGAATATGGCAATAATTAAAAAACGATTACTAATTGCGCACGACAAATCCTGCTTAAGTTTTTCGATAAATGTACATCTGATGGCCGAAAATGAAACATCTCCTTCTTTTCGCTGTTGAATATCGAAAGGTGCCCCTGTCAGCGTGACCACGCAATCGTGTTTGCCGTACAAATTAACGAAATATCACTTATTCCTGTGATGATTGCTTTATATCTGAACAGGGGCTACGACTAACGTTCAACTAAAATATCTTCTTCTTCTTTGGTCGCTGGTACGATAGTAATTTAGATTTGGGTGGCTCAAAACAGTACCACCATAAACATCCCTTTCAGCGAAAAAGGCATAATATTAAATGAAGTGGCGGTAGATAATTCTCTGCCACGATAATTAAGCTCCATTTAGTCTAGACATATTGAACGAGCAACAGATGCGACTTCGCTTGGACTTGACCAGAATAACAAAGGGAGTGCCCTGAGCCTGTCTAGGTCAGTCTGAATGCGGCTGAGAATAGATATTTTTACATAATGATGATACTTTTAATTCGAAGTATGGCGCTGTTCGAAAGAGTCAATGCGGCTCTGGAACGTAAAGGGTATTAGGAGGAAACTGATGGTTTTTTAGTCAGTAAGAGTCTGACGCTCCCTTTCGCTTCACCCTGAGCTGAAAAAGTAATTTGTTAATATACCATCTTTAAAAAAGGTATGGTGGTACGTACCAGACTACCAGTACATCCTACCACATAAAACTCATTTCTTTTAATTTAACTAATAAAGATGTACACTGATGATGATTTAAAGAAGGTAGCTGGCAGCGGATGGATAGGGACTGCTCAAGACCGGGATGGTTGGCGCTCTTTAGGGGAGGCTTACGTTCAGCAGTGGATGGCAATGGGCTGATATGATGACGATGATGTTGTATGCTAGCCGACAACACTTACTCGACATAATGATTTACCTTTTTTACCTAATTGAAAATCATCAATAATATCAAAAAAAATATTATCTATCTATACATTTTATATATAGTAACTAAAACTAACAAATACACTAAACTAAAAACAAACTACAATATAGCATCAGAAAATTCATCCTCAACGCTGTCAGCTGGTAATGTGCCCAAGAGACTGGCGGCATTGCCACGTTGAATGGCAATGCTTAATGCCTAAAGTAAAAGCCAGCTCTTGAGTCACGGGAAGTGTCAACCAGCCGTTTCGAAATTTCTTTGAAAAGGCTGTGAGCACAAGGGCCCCACGGCCCGAGGGTTTCAACCCCAAACGGCTCGAAAATATAATTACCGATAAGGTTACTATATTTCCGCCGCTTGAGGTTTTCCGCAGCCGCAGCAGCAGCGCCAGCACAACACGATGAACTAGGAAGACGGGATGGCGCAAGAGTATCGACACAGGTTGCGTCCCACACTAGAGGCCTACCCATCTCCCAAGGAAACAAAGACATGCCGTCCGGTCTTTTGCCATCGTCTCGTGCCAAGCCATTGAGTTCTAAAACGGCTGGAACGCCGACAAAGACGAGAGCTCGTCGGATTATGTCATTTAAATTAGCGTGTCGTGCAAAACGGCCTGCACTGCGGCTACAAGAAAGGCCGTGGTGCCCGAGGCTGTTGACAACTTCACCACAGTGACAGCGATGAGAAGAAACAACAAGGGGCTCCTAAACGCAAAGAAGCAGCGAGGCGAAAAGTGGTGTTGTCGACCAAAGTGCCTAGGTTCGACGACGGTAGTGCATGAAGCCAAAGACCCGACTCCCATTTTCCCACAGCCAGCAGGCGTGCACGCTCAGCAGTAGTAGCAGACGTGGACAGTAAGTTATTCTGAAATACTCTGCAGAGCGGCTCGTCGAAAATGGTTTGTCAGGTAGGTCAGTATTTGGACAAGCGAGTTTGCAGGCATCGATAGCATCGGTGAAACACGGCACATCAAAATCAACCAGTGTGGAAGCCAGGATATTCCTGATTAATTCCTCAGTGCCGTGAACCGAAAATATAAAAGCCGGTAAACTTATACTAGAAATTTTGCGGACGCCGAGTCCTCCCATGCGGATGGGAAGGGAAGCTTGTGCCCAAGCTCGGTCGCCACATTCAAAATTAATGATAAAGTGTGTCGAATAATTTGATCCATTTGATCTAAAAGATGAGTGTGCTTCCATAAATGGGAAGCACGAAGAAAATATGTCAATTTAGGGCCGAAACAGCAGAAACGAATTATGGTGATAGCCGAATGCATGTTGATTTGAAGCAATCTTTCCGAAATGTCATCGAATTTTTGGATATTTTCTGCAATAAAACCGGGAAACGAAGTATCAAAGATTGGAGATCCCAGGAGACGAAGAGAGCTTTTTTCAATCATTTGGATTCCAGGTGCTACTATTTTAAATATCGTCGCGTTGAAGCTCCAAAGTCTTGAACACCGACGACGAGTTGCTAGCCTGTCGGTTTTTTACCGGTTGCATTTTGGGGAATGTGCGACGGAATTGCATAATTTAATTCCGCCAAGCCCGTTCCATCATCGGACCACAAGACGAACGGCGATGCGCCACCGGTACATGGTGGACATCCCACCCATACGCACAAAACGTTTTGGGAACACATCCATAGTGCGTACAGCTAAGGAGTGGAATTCCCTGCCGGAGTCTGTGTTTCCTGATAGCTACAACCTGGGAGTCTTTAAATCAAGAATGAATAGGTTATTTCTAGGCAAGCGTGCTCCATCTTCGACCACATCCTCGCTTACCATCAGGTGAGATAGTGGTCAAACGCGTGCCTATCAAGAGAAAAAAAAAAAAAAAAAAAAAAGTGTCAGTTGTCTGTCAGTATGGTCCGCTAAGAATAATTCACATTTCGAGAGGTTGAGATCAAGGCCAATGGAATGGAGTTCATTTTTTAACAAAATTAGGTCATCTAAAACTGAATCTACTTCGCCTCCCAAGGTTCCGTCGTCAAGATACCAAACGTTAAATTTAGAATTTAGCTTACAAACAATTGGGTGAATGGCTAAACTAAAAATCACTGGCCCGAGGGGGTCACCTTGTTGACAGCCAACAGCAGATTCCAGTAAGTTGTCCCGATACAGTAATTTAGATGGGTGTCTGTAGCATTGCCAAAGGAAACTATAAATTTGGGGTAATTCTTTTTTAGCTTCTGCCAACAAGGTATCCCTGTTTACTGAATTGAAGACGTTCTTTATGTCAACCTTCAGGACGACCTCACCTTTCCCAGAATTTAGTTAGGTCGACAAAGCGTGTACGGCAGCCTCACAGCCCCTTCTGGAGCCGTAACCTAGCAGCAAGGGTTGAAATTTATCCGAGACAGCCTCACCGTAAAATTTACAGCAAACCTTGGCTGCCATACGACGATAAGTGGTACCCACGGCAATGGGACGAATGCCACTATCCTTTTTACGCAGTGCACACAGATTGGCGCCATACAGAATGTCGATGATGGCTTCGTTCACATTACCGGAGAGCATAAGGTTAATCAGAGCCGTAAGCTCCTTCAAGAGCAACTTACCAGCTTCCCCGGCGCCAGCACAAAGTAGGTCCTTTAGATGCTGAGGACTAAGGCCGTCGAGGCCGCCGGCGGAGCCGCTCCGGAATGAGCAAACGGCTGTGACTCCCCAACTAGCACCAAAGCGTTAAAAAAACCTATATAAGACTCGTATATCAGTTCCATTTGAGTATAAAAGTGTTAACGCATACCTGTGCAACTGAGTTAGAGCATGCTCTAACTCACTTATAACCACGAAAGAGGCCCTCAGTTTTACAGGTAAAAGTTATAGAAAGCCTATAGTACGGTGTCACAAAGATATTAAAGCTGCACAGGAGCGCTTATTCATCGTCAGCTACTACTTTAATCTGTATTACCGTTATAAAATAGAGTTGGTAAACGCTACAGGTGCTATAAATCCTATAGTAAGGTGTCAAAAAGATCTTAAAGCTCCACAAGAGCGCTTATTCATCGTCAGCTACTACTTTAACCGGTATTACCGCGATAGTGAGCACTACAGGTGGTAAAAAGCGCACGTCAAGATAAAAAAGCCTGTAACCTTACTAAAATTAAATCTGTTCGTAATGGAAGTGTTATGTCATCCATTATTCAACACAGCAGAATAATATTATGGAATATTATGTTATTTAAGTATGTGAAGTGAAAAATGACTGCCCTTATGATTTCACAGTAAATGTATACCATGTTTCTCATCTCAATTTTAACGCGCCTAGGATTTACTAAAGATTTAAAAGAAAAAATATGATAACAAAATAGGTACCTCAAGCTAAACATTACTATACATTCCTGCTTCTTGAGCAGATGGTATATAAAATTAAGAGGCATTCATGGAATGCTTCAAATAATGTAAGAAATTTTGTTTATTGTAGTCAAATGTTGAATAACTCGAAATAATATTAATTGTTAGGTTACCAAAACAATGGCGAACTTTACAAAAGTGAGGTTAGTGTTAATAACGACCCATACTTGCGTTGTTTGACACCAATACCTTTAGAACGTCTGTAAAAGAGGACTGCCTAACACAATAAGCTTTAGTTAAACCCTTTATTACAGGTTAAACCTAGATAGAGGAGTTGTTTGACACCTTTAGTTTCTCGTGTTACTAAACTCACGATAAACTCTATTTTATAGCTTATGACTGCAATAATATTCAATATAGCACCTTAAGCGGTATAAAAGAGTTCATTGTAATAACTATACAACAATAAGTGTTAAGAGGTGTCGGCGAACACTTTTATAAAGACTTGGGTGTCACAAAAAGGTTAAAGCTATAACGTATTAAGTATACTTGCTGCTACTAGCGCCATTATAACACTCAAAGCTGTATTACATCATCCATTAACGCTATAGTGCTGCGATTGGGGCTAAAACTTGTTTGTTAGCTCCTCTATATCGTCTTAAGTAATAACTGAGGTAATTATAACCCTGTTATATTACTTAAAGTCATAAAAAAGCCTGTAACTGACACCAAAATGTTAGTTGGGTCTCGACTTGAAATAGTGAGGGAGTGTATGTTCGGATCAGGAGGGTCGGGAAACGAAAGATCATCAGCTGGGGCAGGGTGTTTGGACTCCAGAGCTGCTAGTATTCTGGAGAACACGGTGCCACCACATCACTGCTGAAGAGAATCCTGGCAGCTCCACTTATATCACCTTCCCCTAACTTCGTTCCCACCAGATGGGATATACCTCGTGAAGAGGTATATCTTTGTGTGGAAAAATTTGGATCTAAATTTTGAGCCGAAACATTACAATTTTCTTTTACTCGTGCAGTTAATGTCTTTTTTGATGCCGAATTCTTTTGAATGTGAAGAATTCTGTGAGGGAAGGTGATAATATTGGTAAATATATAGGCAATCAGATACATACTCAACCAACTAGAAGTGCAAAGGATCTGTAGTGTATGTGTCACCAGATAATTGCAAAATACGTAAGTCTACAAAATATCTTGAGAGATTGTAAACTCTCGATAAATTGTCAACTGAACATTTGGAATTTTACGCATCAAAATTTGATAGTTTATAGTCTCTCAGTTATTCGGAGAAATTGTGAACTGACATAAAAAGCGACCAATCAGAACACAAGTTTACAATTTATCTATTTTGGTGTGATAGTTGACAATATATCGAAAGTTTAGGGAGTTTGCCATTTTCCGGTGACATATGTACTCGTAAATACGAAGGCAATCAATCCCCGTTCATTCCTTTCGGCTTGATCATTATGCCAGCCGAACACACTGAAATACCTCGAGAGCACTCAATCGTTCTTTATCTAATAGTCTTTCTATAAATTAGACAAATAGCAGGTCTCAGGGTATCTCGGCGAGTGCGTACAACCAGCATTAGACAAAATCCCATCCATTTCTCATTAAACCAAACTAAAATAATTGATGCCCTGCTAATTTCTAGTAAACCACCGCAAGTGAACACCTCTTATCTGACCCTCGCTTAAGAATACCCGTTAGCAAGGCAATTAACAAGATGATCTTACACTATCCGTAATGATGACGGTGCTACCAGAACTGATAAGGTTTGACCGACGTTAACAGGATAATTGATGTTCTGTCTAATTAATGTTCAACTTGCGTGGGAAGTCAGTTAATGACGATGGACCTAGGCTTTCTAATGTAGCAGAATATAATGAGAATTAGAAAAAATACGTAAAATTGATAAAAATCCAACATTTGACCCTTACATTTGCTTAACACCGGGTTGGGCGAAGAAAGACGAAGAAGACTGGGAGCATTATAAACACTATAATAATAATTGCGAGACCTTCTGAGGCCCTGGGCAAAGGGCCATTCGATAAGGGACTAAGGTCCTGTGACCCCTAGCTGAGGCAGAGGGCGTCCACTGTAGTCCTCCATCGCGAGTGGTCTTGAGCTTCACGCTTCACTTCACTTCACGTCATTCCAATGTTCATCACTTTTCCCAACACGGCGCTTCACCAGGTTTGACGGGGACAGCCACGCTTCCTTTTCCTGTGAGAATTTCAGGTCATGGCCTGCTTTATCTGGCGGTCGATCGGGTTGTCGTGACATTTCTACAATGGCTCTAAATTAGAGATCTTCTCGGGCCAGTAAATCCCAAGCACGTAAAACCTGGATTTGGCATGAGATGTCCTTGGTTACCTTCCAAGTACAAGCCAGTGGTCCTGGCCGCCACATAGCGCTCGTCAAATGAACCATGTCAGAAGCCCTTGAGGCGGTTTAGAAAGGTGTCGGAACACCAGGGTTTGTGGGGTCGTTAGACCTTACTGCCCACACGATAAGAAGAGGAACATCTTACACGTTTTGCACGCGTAGAGCATTGACATTGTTTTCGATTAGAGGAATTGATTAGGTACGTGACATTTGGATAGCGCTTGTCAATCCCATGCTTTTTGATTTTTGATAATAAATCGCTTTCGCCACGCTACTGGGGTGAGAAAGGGATAGTATTATGCGTCTTGTATAACTCCGTCTCCCTCCCACACCGTTACCATGATGGTTTTGAAATGTCATAATAGGTACCCTGCTGGCAGAATATCATTTGTGTAGAGCATCATATATCGGCGTCATCGCGCAAATACGGCATTTTGGCTAACAGCCAACTGTTTAGGTTATTATTTTTTTTTAATTTTTATTTTAAGGACTTTTGAACTCAGTTCATGTCAGCCCCATCTAGGTTATTAATACTGTTAAAATCTCTCGATAAAAACGTTTCAGGTAGTAAAAAATGCCTGAAATTAACTACCACAAATAAAACGTATTTTTGGTCCATGATTTAGTTATTAATAAACATACTAATAAAAACATAAGCAACGATTTGATGCTTATTTCAGTAATAAGTTTTTATAGCACAAGACATTTTTTTTTCTTATTAAAGGTAAACTTTAGCCTCTCCAAAATAAATTCAAAGGGAACAATCTAGAAGTAGGTAAGATATTTTAGTGACAAATTATACAAATTGAACACAGCTTCAAAACTAAACGTAAACGTTTAAGAAGCCAAGGTATTGTAGGTCGGCTTGAGTATTCTGACTGATGGTTTAAGACATAAGAGAATACAGTTTTTATAATTAATTATGTAAATATTTTATGATCATTTTGAGTCATATCAGATAAGGAATAAGTCAATATAATTTACTTGTTCACCCACGCAACTTCGTCTGCTCCGCTCCTATTGGTCTTAGCGTGATGATATAATATAGCTTGTATGTAGCCTTCCTCGATAAATGAGCTATCTAACACTGAAAGAATGTTTCAAATCGGACCAGAAGTTCCTGAGATAAGCGCGTTCAAGCAAATAAAATTTTCAGCTTTATAAATTAGTATAGATGTTATGTATGTTTAAGTTCAAAGGGAATATGCATGAAAAACATATTTATCATCTATACAGTTTATCTAAAAATATAGAAAAGTATAGTACTGACTGTGAAAAAATAATCAAAATTACTCGAAAAACGAAGGAGATATAATTATTTTAAACAAATATATCTGTCCCTCTCGCGAAAACGCAGTTTTATATGGCAGCTGTATAGACGATGACGACAAAGTTTACATTGGACTTCTCTTTCTAATTGTAATCTTTGAAGCTTTATAATTTCATCGCTGATGACGGTATTTAAACAATAATTTTATGATTGTTTACTAGAGCTAATAAGTATTTCACTTCGAAAATAAAAAATCGCATGCATATTCCCTGTTGATATATAAATACCTAATGATAAGATAATACATGTCACTTTACTTTTACTACATAAATAAAATGTATGTACTAAATATTTACACAGAAGCTAACATAGTTTGCAGGGTAAGTACAAGGTCAGAAAGCAAGCTAAATCAGGGGACTAGGAAATTCGAGTGACTAATCGCCGCCGAAGCAGTAGGACGTCCAAAGAAAGCAGCTTTTCTTCAAAAATGTTATGGAACAACGGCCAGATTCAAAAGTGGACGATAGAAGAGAAAAAAATGCATGAAAATTGAGGCTTTTTTGTCAATTTGTAACTGAAATGCGAATGCGAACGTTGCTTGAAAATTAGTATAATAGACGTCAGCTACCCGTGCAATAACGGCTATTGACCCACATACATTTATTAACTTTCTTAATATCAAAAACAGAAATAATGACATCAAGCTGTCCCGAATCGACTTCTCGTGATCCTTTACGTTCTCTAGTAGTGAAAAACATTATAATTTGTTGTTCGAGTATCTACGAAGGAGTTCGTGGCTAGATAATAATAGCCACACGGGTCGATCTTCAAGGTTAAGCAACGCTTGCGAAAGTTGGTCTGTGAATGGGTGACCAGCAAGCTAAATCAGGGGACTAGGAAAGTCGAGTGACTAATCGCCACTGAAGCAGTTGGACGTCCAAAGAAAGCAGTTTTTCAGCAAAAAATTTATGGAACAACGGCCAGATTCAAAAGTGGACGATAGAAGAGAAAAAAATGCATGAAAATTGAGGCTTTTTGTCAGATTGCGACCGAGATACGAATGCACACATTGCTTAAAAAATTGTAGAATTGGCACTCAGGTATTTGATGTTTCTTAGGAGTGATCTAAGACTAGTGACGGACCTCCGTCATACGCCAATCACCAGATGATAAGATCAAATTAATTAAGATCAGTTAACAGGTTATTGACAGCAATCAGAGGGTCAATTCTATGGTACGCGCCAGATAAACATGCAATAAAGTACATTGAACGTTCTCTGATATCTCTTCGTAGATACTCATCATCATCTGCCTAGCCTTTTCCCAACTATATTGGGGTCGGCTTCCAGTCAAACCGGATTTAGCTGAATACCAGTATTTAACGAGGAGCGGCTGCCTACCAGACCTCCACAACCCATTGACTGGGTAACACGGTTCTTCATGGCAAGACTTGAGTCAGATTTACTAGCTTCTGACTAACTAACAACTGTCAAATATCTACAAATGACAGCCTGGACCTACGGCTTAACGTACTTTCCGAGGCATGGAGGAAACTCGCTATGTTAAGATGGTCACCCATTCACAGACCAACCTTGGCCAGCGTTGTTTATCCTTGAAGATCTACCCGTGCGGTTATTATTATCTAGCCACGAGCTCCTTCGTAGATACTCGAACAACGTCGTTTTTCGCTACTAGAGAACTTTCAGTCGATTCGGGACACCTTTATGTCATTATTTCTGTTTTTGATATTAAGAAAGTTAATAAATGTATGTGGATCAATGGCCGTTATTGCACGGGTAGCTGACATCTACTATACTATTCGGGTAGCTGACGTCTACTATACTAATTTTCAAACAACGTTCGCATTCGCATGTCAGTTGCAAATTGTCGAAAAAGCCTTAATTTTCATACATTTTTGTCAGATTGTGACTGAGAAAACATTGCTTTGGCCCTCTGTTTAGCAGGCACATTACTCTCGTCAAATTAGAACGCAGCTATTTTGGTAAACACACAATCACGCACCAAAAGCTGATATTACCCTAAACTACTAACCATCTCTACCTTTTTTCTCTTCCACCAATTCGCACTAAGCGTTTCCCAACGTCTTTTACTATGCGCACAGCAAAGGAGTGGAAATCTCAGCCTGGGACTGTATTTCCTAACGCTTACAACGCTAATCTCTTCAAAGTTAGAATGAACATGCTCCTTCTGGGTAAATTCGCTCCATCGTAGACTTTGTCTTTGTCATCTCTAACCTAGACTAGAGTCAAGAGCAAACTCATTACAAATAAAAAAAAAAGCTACTGCTCCCCAATAATAAAGCATAAACTATCTACAACAATGTCTTATAGAAAACTCCTCTATAATATCAGTTTTGCAGCCATTTATTCAACAAGATAGAGATTCCGCTCGGCGTCTCCATTTCGTGCCAACCGAACTATTTCACTATGTTTAATATCCACTAAATTTGAGGCTTACCACAGATCTTGGAAGACAGTAGAACAGCTTTTGGAGTAAATTGTGAAATTACTGTCTTCGGCACAGATTCTGATAAGTCATTTCTGATTGTCTGGTTTAAGGATCTAGTTAGCGTTTCGTACCTGAGGAGTAACTAACGGAACCTTGTTGCTAAGCTTCCGCTGTACGTCTGTCCATCCGTTTGTCTGTATGCCACTCAGCGGGCTGTACCTAAAGAACCCTTATGGGTAGACATTAATATTTTCACAAAGTGTGTATTTTTATTGCCGCTTTAACAACAAATAATAAAAATAAAATTAAAAATTAAAGGCTCCCTTATAAGAAATAGTACGGATCTCTTTGTGTGAGAGTTCGACTAGCAATTTAATGACCGGTTTGTTTTTAATACTTATGCCAATGGAGTCTATTTTTCATGACTGTGTACTCGAATATACAGCCCATAAGGTGGACCCAGTGAGGGTTGCGGATAGCCGATGGATACCAGAAGCACAGCACCGGTTGTTGCGATGATGTTTGTGTCTGGGGTAGGCAGATGTTATGTCAAACGGGTCTCGGCTGAAATTATAATGATAACTTAGAATTATTCAAGTCTCAAGTGCAGTCTCCATAATATATTAAAGAAGCGCATGTCATCAACGTAAACCTCGCTCATCACAAAGTGGGATACCGGCGAGAAGTTTAATATAGAAAATTTTATCTAAAAATGCCGTTTACAGAACTACTGTCATTAACAGGTAACGAAATCGAATCAATAACCCAGAAGCCAATAATTTACCTACTGACTCTATCGTACTTTCTAAAACATAGCCCTATAGCCAAGTTAAATCATCCACATAGCACAAAATGTACAGTTTTATGTTTATTTCGACTCGATATTATATGGGATGTGACTTTGAACAAACGTATTCCGTAAACGAATGTCATTGTTTATGAGTTCTGTATGATAATATAATCGTTTATTTGTATCAGCGTTTTATTTGGCAAGCAACCCGGAAAACAATGAGAATGAATATGTCATTTAAAATTGAGATAAACTTCGTTTCCACATTGTTTTAGTAAAACCTTTTCCTTTAGTACTTACTTACGTATCTAATAGGGGTTGATTTAATTTGGCTACACTATACCATCGACACAAAAAGTGCTAGAGCTCCAAACTAATTGCACAAAATGGCCCAAAATTTTCTCTTTGGCGTATCTCTAATTGGCCAAGATCGATACCAATCGGTAATAGTAAATAATATAAATAAATAAGTTTATTGCCACAAAATACCTTTTATACAATATCATTTAGGTACATTTACATACATAGGTACATTGGATTTTTGGCAAAAGGCTGCGCATATTGTTGAAAACCCTGCCCTACCTGTTGGTGTGGTGTGGTGTGGTGTGCTGTGCTGTGCTGTGTTGTGGTGAGGTAAGATGTATGAAAAAGGGGGCTAATTACAAGTTGCCTAAATTATTTTAGAGAGAAGATCTTCTGTACGTGAATAGTCCTGATTGTATAGTCAATTTTTTTATAATTTGGAGATGTTTGTTGACTCTTCTGTAAATGAATGAGCTTATTACATAAAGCTGGCGGCCAGCGAGAGCTATTTTGTGAGAGACAGAGGGGTATGCAGACTTGGTTTTACGGCTGTTTGGATCTAGTGGACGAACCTTACTATGCTTCCTGAGGGTGGCATTGAGAACAAAAAGCTGCCGCACAGTAATTACCCTGCATTCCGCATACCATTCACTTGTGGGAAATCTATTTGGCCTGCAGAGCATCACCTTGCAATAACTGATGACAGACTGGCAAAGTGCAAGATACACCATTTTTTGTGTTTTGGAGTCAGCACATTGCCTTAGATATTTAAAGATATAAATAAGTTTCCTTACCCTTGACGTTAGGCTTCCAACCTGAGAGTACCACTTGAGTCCGTCATCAATCACTACACCCAGGTATTACAGGTATAATCATTTCAGGAGCTTATAATCATCATCATTTATCAGCCAAAAGTCATCCACTGCAGGACGAAGGCCTCCCCCAAGTCGTGCCACAACAACCAGTCCAGTGCGTCTCGCATTCATCGACTACCCGCGATCCTCACCAGGTCATCAGTCAGTTTTGTGGGAGGCCTTCCAACGCTGTGTCTTCCGGTACGCGGTCACCGCTTCAGAACTTTTCGGCCCCATCGCCTGCCTGTTCTGCGAACAATGTGCTTTGCCCACTGCCAATTCAGTTTAGCGATCCTACGGGCTATGTCGGTAACCTTTACGGAAATCATCATTCGTGACTCAAGGCATCTGTAAACATTTCCCTGTCATATATATAGCCCTTTGGGTGACTTTATGCCTTCTGTTGAGGCCCATTATATGCGACCACTTTTCGGTTCCATAAGTCATCACTGGTAACACGCACTGGTCATTTGCCTTGAGACCCTGTGGTATGTGAGACGAGAAGTTACCACGCAAGTTGCCGATCTTTCAGGAGATCATATTTATACCGCTTGGTAAGGCTGAAAATTCTGTAAGAACATCCGAATGTTCCCACCAAAACAATCTTCAGATATACTGAGTGATTCTTGATACAAAGATGTACAGAAGCTTCATGTAAAATATTGGTTTAGCTGCTGGAGGTAAGGCTGGAAGCAAAATCAACATAGTTTTGAAAAGGCTAGGTAGATATTTTAACAACACAGTATATAGCTGTTAGATAACTCCTTGAAAGCTGTGTGAAAATGTAGTGCCAAATATAATATACCTACAGTGTAATTTGGCGACATTACCCACGCATACACTGGCACGCTCACAAAAGCGTACAACTTGAGTTTACTTTGCTGAATTCCTTTCACATGCACGTGGTGATACACACGGGGAATAGTTGGGACAGGTCTGCTCTGCGAAATCGTAATTTCGCAGAAGGAGGCTGCGGGGAGGGAGAGGGCGGCCGTGGCCACTCTCCCGTGCCGCAGCAGGCGAATCGGGCGTCGGCGAAGGGCAGACAATGCCCTCTTCCAGCCCCCGTAGAAAGGTCCGCAGGGACGGTCGGCTCTGATTACCAAACTTTTATATTCCAAAGATCATGAAATACTGCCGGCGCTGCAAAATTTATCGAAAGTGTCACCGCAGCCCTGGAAACGCAAAGGGCATTTTAAGGAAGAACCACGGGTTTTAGTCGGTAAGAGTTTGACATTCTCTTCCACCCAGAGGGGGAAAAGTTATTTGATGATTTCGCATCCACTAATTTATAAGAAATATACGTGCCAGAGTATTAATCATACTTAAGTTTGTTGGTTTCTTTATTAGGTTGAACACAGTAATTTCAGAAATGTTCGAATTAAATTTTGTTTTAAGTGTTGAATAGCTCATTTATTGAGGAAGGCTAGGAATATACGCTACGGCTAATAGGAGTTGACAAATGTGATAAATGTGGCGCAGATGCAGTTGCATGGGTCAACTAGTCAGCTAGAGATCTATACAGCTACACTATCTCTTATCCTACATGACAACAGAGACTTGAGACTCAAGAAAGGCATTATTATTAAAGTGAGTTCTTTATTTTGCTTCTCTTTGAAAGAGAATTATTACTAGCCCGTACTGTCCCATTGCTGGGCAAAGGCTAAAAAATACATACTCAAAAAAAATAACATCATGGATTATGCTCTCCATATCCTCATAGCAAGCCCGTACATAGAAAAATCCCGTATATCCCCCTCAACATGAAACGTTTAGCGTGCCTCACGCGAATTCCCAACTCTATTGAAGTGGCACAATGTCGTACTCGGATCGTTTACCACTAATGTAACATATAAGGCAGCGATGATCTAGGTATGTGCTTTTTGTTTAGCACCGCACAGCAATCGATCTTCAAGTTTATTGTGTAGCAATAGAATTGAAAATTGATTGATTGTTCTATGCCAATTTTGAAGTAATGAGTTTCGCTCTATTTTGGGTTGTTCGTGGTTGATGGATGGTGGTAGATAATGAAGATGCTATATTTTAGAGTTTGGTTGATTATTTAGAAACTGAAATAGTGATGAATGAAAAAAGAAGAGAGTCGAGCCTTTTCTAAGCAGTAGCAGAGCAAAGAAAAAGTAGAAAGTAATTCACAGAAGATATTATTTATTTTGACTTCTCTTATTGCCCGTTTCTTTAATTTTGAAGCGTTCGACTTTGCATGGCAATCACAAACTATCAATAACCCTCCTTCTGGTGCAGTTGGGTAAAAACACCCCCAGTTCCCTTCATTTTGACAAGACATCGGTTATCGCTGAGGAGCTCATAGCTATATAACAACAGCCACACGGGTCGATCTTTGAGGTTAAACATCGCTTGCCAAGGTTGGTCTGTGGATGGGTGACCATCTTAACATACCGAGTTTGTTCCGTGCCTCGGAAAGCACGTTAAGCCGTTGGTCCCAGCTGTCATTTGTAGATCTTTGGCATTCGTTACGGATAGTCAGAAGTCAGTAAACCTAACTCCAGTCTTGCCACGAAGTACCGTGTTATCCAGTTAATGGGTTGTGGAGGTCTGATAGGCAGCCGCTCCTCGTAAAATACTGATATTCAGCTAAATCCGGCTTGACTGGAAGCCGACCCCAATATAATTGGGAAAGGGCTAGGCAGATGATGATGATGATGATCGGTTATCGCTGAGATGATAATGTTAATTGATTTTAACCGTTTTTTAATTACGATAAAAGGCGTGTGGTTCAGCAAAGTTCTTTTTAAAGTATGTTCTTTAATGCTTCTCAAGTTTAATATTGTTCCATATTCGCCCATTACTACTACTCACTTCAGGAATCGAAATAATAGGTACTTAACAACGTATCCACAGACAAGTTTTGTAACAGCACATAAAAAACTAATTTCAATAAAACTTTTATGTTTTAAAATGTTTCCATTATCCTAAATTGATATTCACACACGAAAAACTCACAAATGTTTAAATTCTGGTTTTCCAGAAATAAAGCGGAGGTTTTCAATTAAAATGTCATTAAATGGCTCCACATTTAAATCGCTACGCGTTCCACTGCTAAGCGGAAAACGTTTCATGTCATTTACCACAAAAAAAGTAAAGGGCAGAAAATCTTTTTATTAGAAGCATCAATAATTTCCTTTGTATCAGTTGGAAACACTTCCTTTTTGAAAAAAATATTAAACGTTACGTTTTTGTAAATAATAATGCAGCGAATTTAAAGAATAGGCAACATTACCTCTTGAAAATCTTTACCCTCCTTCTGTGGCTGTTAGATAAATTTAAAACAAATGGTTTATGATTGAAAATTCAAGCGCTATCGAAATGTCACTTGTCAATTCTGAACATTTTAGAGCCTATGCATATGGCATATTTTTGAAGATCTAAAAATTTTTATTTTTTTTAAGGATGGGAATTCATCAAATGACTCGTTCCGCTCTGGGCGGAGCGGAAGGGAGTGTCAGACTCTTACTGACTAAAACCCATCCGTGTTCCTCCTAATGCCTTTTGCGTTCCAGGGTACGGTGCCTCTTTCGAACGGATTCCGCACTCCGGCAGGCACTGGCCCTGGCGGGCCCCGTCTCCTTACTGCTTCGCAGAAGGAGGTGACCGCTTCCCTTGCCTCCTCGATATATTTGGGAAAAGGCTAGGCAGATGATGATGCGCGGCATATTTTAACACTTATTTTACGAACACTCCTTCACAGCGCTGTAGATGTCTAAGAAAAGCAGTACTATCTGCGTCTAAAGTGCGTTAGCGCGCGTCATATTGCGTCGTCTTAGACGCGTTAAAAAAATGCCGCGTGCAAAGACCCTTAGACTTTGCAAGACATTACCGCTGGCAAAATGTCATTTTATCAAGCTCAAAACCACCAAAATCACCATCGACATTATTTTAGTCATAACAATACTTTAGATTTAAACGAAAGGTTTCCACAGGTCAAAATCATAGTTTTTTGTAATCAGACATAGTTTTTTAGAATTAGAAACAAAGTTCAGAGTTATGTATAACTCTTCTGTATCAAATTGCTTAGTGGTTTGACACAAATCGGCTCGCGAGCTGAATTCAATTGTAAGACAATTTGCCGACAATACCCGAGTATCACACTCCGATGGTGTCGCTCTCGCATCAAACAGAACTCGCTTTTTGTTAATACATAAAAAGATAATCTACATATGCCAAAAAAGGGGATCGAATTTCTGTGTTTAAGCGATGTGAGGTCGGCGATATGCTTGAGGCTTTTATCGAATCACATTAGGCGGTTTGGAGATATTAACATGATCAGGTATTATTAAAATTGAGAACAATTTTCGTATTTCATCTGCCTAGCCTTTTCCCAACTATATTGGGGTCGGCTTCCAGTCAAACCGGATTCAGCTGAATACCAGTATTTTACGTGAAGCGGTTGCCTACCAGACCTCTCCAACCCATTAAATGGGTAACATGGTATTTCTTGGCAAGACGAGTCAGATTTACTGGCTTCTGACAATCCGTGACGACTGCCAAAGTTATACAAATGACAGCCGGGACCAACAGTTTAACGTGCTTTCCGAGGCACGGAGGAAACTCGTTATTAAGATGGTCACCCATCCACAGACCAACCTTGGCAAGCGTTGCTTAACCTTGAAGATCGACCTGTGTGGCTATTATTCTTTACCCACAAGCTCTTCAACAATTTTCGTATAGTTTAACTATAAATCGCCAGCATTAACAAATATTAATTGGTCTGGACGATGTTGTTTTGTAAAATTAAGTGGGATTTATGGGAATATGTGTTCCGTGTATCAAAAGAGCTGTAAGCTAAAACAAATTGCTAACTTCTTATTTCACCCCATTAAATGCTCGTTGACTTTAAGGCAGACCAAAACAAACGCAGAGGGATGAACATTACTCCTACAAGAAAGACTGACCCGCTATGGCATAGGACAGACCTATCGCCTGCTATAGCGAGAAAAAAAATCCATTGCCTATACCTTTCCGTCCGCATAAATCAACTGTTGGTCCCAAAGTAAACCAGTAAAACTTGTACAAAATGATGAGTTGAATGACCCATTACCAGGTAATGAATTTATTTTGTAACACGTTGTATATTTTAACACAACTTCATCGAGGTCGAAACCCTCAAGTGCTTTACAATACAACAACATTCTCGATATCTTAAGATATTATTCACAGCACGGTCGTGGATCGATTTATCTCGTAGTAGTTGTAGTCAAGAACTCGTTCAAGGAGCGCAGAGATTACTGCATTACATTTGTTTTCTTCAACAACAGTATTGAAGTTTTCCTTCCAGAGTGCAAGAAAGATAAAAATATGAATTAAGAAGAAAAATTGCTTGTTATTAGTTCTGATGGCACATAGTTTTAATAGACAATCTTCTTGTAAAAAAATGCTGAAAAAGTAATAGTGGTTTATTCGGTAAAAAACTAATTGTAAATCTTTTGTGAAGTCAGCTTTCTGTGTTCAATTCAACTCAAAGCAAGGGTTTGTTGATCAGTTATTATGGGTAGCGTAGTTTAACAGAAAACTTTCACGTAAAACAATCATGTATATTATAATCACATTCAAATTTGTACAAAGCAATGGAAATAGAAGACCGTACAGTACAGGCACAGCAACCGCCTGTTTGGAGGATCCTTCTTTTCAATTGAGGTGTGCGGGACTTTACTCTCTGTTTTGCATCCCTCTAAAGTTGGTCTGTGGATGGGTGACCATCTTAAAATACCAAGTTTCCTCCGTGCCTCGGAAAGCACGTTAAGCCGTTGGTCCGGGCCGTCATTTGTAGATCTTTGGCAGTCGTTACGGATTGTCAGAAGCCAGTAAATCTGACTCCATTCTTGCCAAAAAGTACCGTATTATCCAGTTAATGGGTTGTGGAGGTCTGGTAGGCAGTGCAGTCCACGTAAAACACTGGTATTCAGCTGAATCCGGTTTGACTGGAAGCCGACCCCAATGTAGTTGGGAAAAGGCTAGGCAGATGAATGGAAATAGAAGACCGCATCCTACAAAATAGTGACAGCACACAAACGCCATGGGCATCTAATCTGCACACACAGATAAATTCAAGTTATATTTACCTTCATTTAAACTATTGGATAAGTTTACAGAATAGCACTACAGAGGGTCATTTCCTGTAATGTTTAAACAACGTTTGCTTTGCTGTCGCAAATTGTAAACAAAACTCCTGTACTTTTCCTACAATTTGACAAGTTTTGGACATTAATAATTGTAGCTGAGATGAGAATGTGATTTTAATTTGAACGCTTTTGAAGTACGAGAATATTGGCATTTTGGTATATTTCCGATAACGATATCCGTTACAACATACAAAAAAAATCATTTATGTTAAAAATCTAAATCAAAATGAGTATGGATAACCAAAACAGTACATACTCGTACCTATACATCATATAGCTATGTATTTTTATCCAAGGTCGCGTGCGACTGGCATCTAACAAATTACTTCCGAGGCGATATCTCCCCGCCATTTATCTTTTGTTCAGCCACCATTATACGTGCTTACCCACCTGAAGACAAAGCGCGAACTTATAATTGACTTGTATTGCTTATTAGTTTCGTTATCTGTTTTGTTTGTGGAAGAAAAGACGAGTTCGTTGTGGTGATTTACCTAAAAGGAGGAAAGGGGATAGAACCTTTGTGGCATAGCTCCCCCGAAGCCATTTTGATTTTTTATGAAAGTTGCGGCGCAAGATCCATGAATATGCGTAGAGGACCCTTAAAAGACCCATATTTGTTAAACAAAAAATATTACGAAAATGGTGCCCTAAAGTGTAAAGTGTACCTAAAGTGTACCGAGATATTTCAAGGTAAAGTCATATGTGACAATCATTACTAATCGTGTGAATTGGTAGAATAGCAACAAGATAGCTGGCTGCGAGACGCGCAGGACCGGTCATTGTGGCGACGCTTGGGGGAGGCGTATGTACAGCAGTGGACCTTTTAGCTTTATGATGATGATGATAAGTTGTTATGGTTTTGCAAGAAATAAATAAATTTAATACTTTTCAGCACAATTTGAGTGGTCAGTTGGCCAAATGATAATACCTATATTTAGGTTCTGTCACAGTTCAGAAAAATAATATTTCTTTATTAAATAAAGATTTTTTTGAATAAAGGACAGTCATTTTTTGTTTTACTTGTGTACACACAGAGAGAGTACAAAGAGGATCTCTGTGAAAAACGAACGCTTGCTAGTGATGGCAAACGAAATAAATAGAACAAGTAAAAACACGATAAAAACCCCTCTAGTCATCCACAAATATGCAAAATTACTAACGAACGTACACTTTGTTCAAATATTTTCAGCGGAAAAATAAAAACTGTTAACGGTCGATTGGCGACCGCTTTGAATGTTTTCAACTGGACCCAGCTCGAAAAAAACGTAACTGTTAAAAACATACTCGTTCTTGGAACTTATTTAAATAATACTTTTGGTACTCGTTCTTATTTGTAATACAATCGAATGGATTCCTGAAAAATGTAGGTCTTTGTTTTTTCATTGAATTCAGATTAAATGACAGTTTTAACTTACGTTTACTTTTTCCAATTAATAAAAAGAGATGAAAATACTTATATTTCCCAACATTATTGGCCATGTCAAATAAACATGTTTTCTTTCTTTATAACCCAATTAATTTCGGATAGACGCAGCATGTCCAGCTTTTTTATCATATCAACTTTCACAAAATCCATCAATTATTGCTACCCTTAACCATCAAAAAAAGAAACTAACTTTGTCACCTGTTTACTTGAGAATACGGGGATAAAATATAGCCCATGTTAAAGTTGTAACATGCTAATGGTGAAAGAAAATTTAAAATCGGTCGAGTAGTTTTTGATTTAAAACAAACAATAGCACAAATATTTTCTCTTTATTTTATTAGTATTGACAGTATACATACATAAAACACCTTAAAATATACATTTAAGTTAAAAATATATAAAAGAAAATACACAAAATGGCAGCCACACGACCATTTCGCGTCGTCATTTGCATTCAGCCATACATTGTCATATATCGTCCTCTTTCATGCGTTTCCATGATTTATGTAGGTATAAAATAAAAATATATTTGGTACACATCACTAACGGCCCCCCGTTGAATGTTATGGCTTCAGCCCATGAGACGTATAAAACATGGGTTAAGTGCGAATCTGACTGAGATGTAAGGTTCTAAAGAAAATGAAGCAATTATTATATACTTAAACACATTCGTTGTCTAGTGCTCTTTTATTAGTAAACATTATACCCAACTCCGGGAATGTCGGGTGATAAAAAAACGAGTTTGGTAAGCTGTTTAGCTGACTATACCGTAAAAAACCGTAGTTTTTAAAAAAACGGGGACAATTTTTTTAAACTTTTGCCATGTTGATGAATCGGAAATGTGTCGAAACGGGAAGTATTCCGCATTTTAAGTAGTGCCCCTTAGGGTGGGTGCCTTTTCATTACAGCGGAGCGAGGCAGCGGAGCGGAGGAACGGAGAAACTTTAACCAATGGAATGGTTTGAAACCTCCGCACCACGTGACTCACTTACATTTTAACTGACCTGATTAGTTAATATTTCTTCGTTTCTCCACTCCACTGCCTCGTTCCGCTGTAATAAACAGGTACCCTACTAATGGTAAAATGCTGAATAAACATAATCTTTCTACATTATCCAATAAAGTAAGATGTGTTGTTATACTGCGGTAATAATTATAAGGGTACTTGAAACCGCAGTATAACACACTTTTACACCAAAACTACGCAAACTGCCCTCAATACCAAATACCTTATCATACCCCCAAATAACTCCTCTCATAGTTTCACACTCCAGACCACGGAACCCTGCACCTACTTCACATTAGGGGTACTATACACTTGCGGGCGTTAACGGCACAGCTGGGTGGTAAAATTGAATACGTCTATAGTCTGTTTTTTAATCTCGGAGACTGAATTGACAAGTGCAAATGGCAAACTGACATAGATTCCAATAGCATTTAATTCTGTTTTGACATACGCAGTTGTCAATTTAGTCTCCGAGATTAAAAAAACAGAAATTAGATGAATGTTCGGAGAAAAAGATCGGCCGGTTATGACTTAAAATCCTATGTACCCTAGCTTTGGCAGAGTGCATCCACAATAGTCCGCTATCCCAAGCGTTCTTGAGCTTCACGCTTTACTTCACTCCACGTCAATCCACTGGTATATTCTGTCACTTGCTTGCATGTAAAATAAGGTGGAGTCAGTGAGCTGTCATGTTTGTATGGATCGACAGCACTTCATGTTCAGTTAAACAAATTTTACAGAGTGAAATTTTTACAGAATTGTACTACTAATACATGTCACTTCGGCCAACACGGTACGTCACCAGGTTTGACGGGGACAGTGATGCTTCCTTTTCGCGCGGTTATGCCAGACGAGGATTGGCGATCAATATAAGTTCAGCCGTCCGAAGCTTCGTCCCATAGGATGAAGACAACGTGTTGTTACTTAATGGACTACCCGATAGGCAATAGCCGAATAAAGTACAACAATTGTATCTTGTCGTTCAACAAATACTACCGAACCAATTATGCCGGACCGCTTGAGTGAGTAGCGTCCCTTACTCGAATACCTCAATTTATAGGTCACTAAAAATTTATGTCGGTGATTCCTTTTCAGCTGACTTTGATGTGTCAAGACCCTAATATCCTGTGTAATGACGTCATAATCGTTGTGTGGGTACATTTGGTCGAAGAAAAAACCGCAATGACCATTTCAAGGAATACATTTGTATATGCTTTGGGCATATTTTGTTGACCCTCACTTACACGTTTATTTCGATTTTATGTGTTTTTTAGTACATAGTTTGCTCTTACAGTGGTATCTATCAAATAGTACCATCGTCCATCTAATATCCGGTTCCAAAAAATTCTGGCAGTAATAAGAATCATTTTCAGAAAAACCAGCCAATTGCGAGTTGGACTCGCACACGAAGGGTTCCGTACCATAAACTTTTTTTGTATATTTGAGTTGATTGAATGAAAAGTAAATAGCGGTTTACGATTTATGACATATTAAAAAAACTACTTACTAGATCTCGTTCAAACCAATTTTTGTTGGAAATTTGCATGTTCATGTAAACATCATATATATTTTTTTAGTTTTATCATTCTCTTATTTTAGAAGGTACACACATTTTATTTATTTATTTAACACTTTCAGCACGAATGTACATAGGCGGACTTAATGCCATAGGCATTCTCTACCAGTCAACCTTTGGGCGATGCAGAGAATAGTGGTAGGTGCAATGTGAAAAATTAAAAGCGATTGAAATTATTTAAATACTATAAAATTTAACAATAATATACATATACAAAGCATACATACACTACAAATATATAAGAAGTACTACTACTTAAAGTATTATACAACTTACTTTGTACTTGAAGTATTTTACTACTTTGGAAGTGACTGTCACGCAAACTATTCAATTTAGAAAAAAAAATATATTAAAAACCTCAATGTAATTTTTGAAGACCTATCCATAGATACCCCACACTTATGGATTTGATGATGAAAAAAAAAATTTGAGTTTCAGTTCTAAGTATGGGGAACGCCCAAAATGTATTGATTTTTTTTTCTATTTTTGTGTGAAAATCTTAATGCGGTTCACAGATTACATCTACTTACCAAGTTTCAACAGTATAGTTCTTATAGTTTCAGAAAAAAAGTGACATACGGACGACAGGCAGACAGACAGACAGACATGACATCTGGCTACGGAACCCTAAAAAGCGAGCGTTTAATAGGGCGAGGCTACAAATATACGAATATACGAGAATATATAATAGATAGAATATACGAGGCTAAAAACACGCACAGAGGAAGCTTCTCAAAGCCCTACAAAAGCTGTTCGTAGCACAGTGCTACGCCGTAGCCATGTTCGTAGCACCATTTCGTAGCAGTAATCAACCATTCATTTTTATATCTATAAGCTCAAATGTTACGATGCTGCGTATACTTCCTCATGCACCTAAAGGGCTATCGGTTTGAATATCCCAATACATTTAAAAGGGTACAGCCATTTTTGTGCTGTTTCCGGTTATCTCATGCTTTTATTTTATACGGAGTAAGCAAGTTTGGCGGAACAAATGTATGCGCATATGTATGTTTGTTTATCGAAAACTGTTAACTTTTTCTTAACGATTTCTGTTGATATTGAATTAGTAAGAATTAAATATTGTTCTCGTCATCAGTCATGAAAAAATCGCTAACTAAAAAGTACTAACTTTTCTCATAAAAAGACAGAGATAGTATTTACAAAACCCGCCCTCAAAATAATGTTTAGCTTTCCTAACATTCCATTGGAACTCCGCATTAAGCTTGTTCAGTCTTAGTTTACTCGTATTGTTGCTACAACTAACTCTTTACCTGTTTACTAGACAAGAAAGCCCAATTTTGACCTTTTTACAATTTTATTTTTAATAAAGATAATTTTAGAGTTTGTGTTAGCTGATTATTTATTATTATCAGACTTTTCGGAAACTATATCTGAATTTCCTTGGATTCCTATATTACAAATTTCTTAGGGAGTATCCGTACGTTTTTATAGCAATCTACCAGCCATAAAGGATAACTCACGTCCAACGCATTCGTAGTAAATTAAAGCGAGTACGATGTTCTAGTTGTACTGCACTACTGCAGCAGATACTGATATTCTATGGCACTGCACTGCGACGAGATATGCATATTTTGAGAGCTAAATCACTATCTAGCTTCGTGGCAGAGGATGCTATGATTTTGTTTGGTAAATCAATTAATACAGTAAGAATAGTTTTTTCGTACATCTATATCTATACTAATATATAAAGCTGAAGAGTTTGTTTGCTTGAACGCGCTAATCTCAAGAACTACTGGTCCGATTTGAAAAATTCGTTCAGTTTTAGATAGCCCATTTATCGAGAAAGACGTAGAATATTTTATCACGTTAAGATCAATAGGAGCGGAGCAGACGAAGTTGCGCGGGTCAACTAGTTGTTACATAAATGACCTTGCATAGTTATAATTTCTGTAAATAAGTACATATTTACAATCAGGATTTTGTGGACTGCGGACCTAATTAGGTAGAACCTGTATCTTGGAGTCCTGAGTTGTGATTACATTAAAATAATATAAATTAAAATTGGTTCGACATGTTTTGAGTCGATTATTAAGTCATTGGGTTGTTGCAAATGATGAAAGCGAACAAGAAAAATGTTTATTTGGGAATCTTACGGCAAAAAAAAATTATAGAAAAAATTTAGTGGTTCATGAGGTTTCATTATTAAAGCTCAATTTGTACAAATCCAAAGAAAACCTACTTAAATAGCTGAATAGGATTTAGGTTTTAAATGCATCTTAATTTTAAGTTACTGTAAATTTTCACGCTTTCAGTAAAATATCCAGATTCACTTAGAAACTTACTACAGTTTGAAAATCTGTAAACCGATTGCGGGTCCAAGCCGGTCGAGCTGTGGTCGCAGAATTTGTTCAAAAGAGTCGCCGCGGCCTGGAACCTAAAGGGCATTAGGAGGAACACGGATAGGTTTTAGTCAGTAAAAGTTTGACACTCCCTTCCGCTCCTCGAAGAGCGGAAAAAGTTATTTGATGATTTCCCATCCTTAAAAAAAATTTTTGCAGCTGTAAAAATAATCTGGCAGAATGGAGTATCATAGACCCATTCCGAACACTATGTCAGTATGAAGCTTCTTCGACAGATATGCCACCTCTTTAATGTTGTTTTATGCCTTGCATCTTCCAGGACCTGGACATGGCTAAAGAAAGATGTACCATAAGTAGCCTTATCGTACATATATCATCATCATAATATCAGTCGAAAGACGTCCACTGCTGGACATAGGCCCCTCCAAGTGTCGCCATAGCCACTGGTCCTGTGCGTCGCGCATCCGTCGGCTATCCGTTCCAGAAGACGCAGCGTTGGAAGGCCTTCCACGAGGTGAACCGATAGCCTGGTGAGAATTGCGGTTGATGTGAGCCACATACTAGTCGGACAAAATTTGAAAAGATAAGTCAATCCACATGTCTTGACGCGATTGTTTATGTTCCTCTTCTTTCTTTGAGCCATTGAGTTCTGTCATCGCGATTTATTCTAATTTAACACATAAGAAACCACTGGGTACTTAAAGACCCATTGTTAATGCAATGAAGGATGCCAATGCCCAGCAGTGGAAGGTCTACTGTGAATGATAATGAAATAATCTAACACGGAATCGACCCGAGACCTCACTTTCAGCATCTGTATTCATAACCAAGTAGGCAACCACTAGTAAATACAATAAGAAGAGTAGGTACATCATAAAACAATGCTTAATGTTTGGCTTGATCCTTTTATTTTATTTTTGAATTTTAGTAACAAAATCGATAATTTTGTTGGAGTCACATACCTATATAAAACTTTATTAATCTAATAAATAGCTGTTTTTCTGTGCGGAACATATTATCAGAAGTAACTAGATTTCAACATGCAATTTGTTATCAACATAGATTGTTGGCTTGCTAACGGCATTGGTGCAAACGTAAGTGTAAGCAATTATTGCACAAATGATAGGTAAATTTAACTCCAGTTTTGGCATGAAGTACCGTGTTATCCAGTTAATGGGTTGTGGAGGTCTGATAGGCAGCCGCTCCTCGTAAAATGTGGTTCTGTTTTTCCTGATAGCTACAACCTGGGAGTCTTTAAGTCAAGAGTGAGTAGGTTACTTGTAGGCAGGCGTGCTACATCTTCGACCACATCATCGCTTACCAACAGGTGAGATAGTGGTCAAACGCGTGCCTATCAATAGTAATTAAAAGTAAACACTGGTATTCAGCTATATCCTGCTTGACTGGAAGCCGACCCTAATATAGTTGGGGAAAGGCTAGCAGATGATGATGATAGGTAATTTAAAAAATATTCATCCTTTAATACTCCTCACCTAACATTGAGTGACAATAAACGGAAAATACGTCACGCAAATACTTCATACTAAAAACACAGGAAAACACGTTCAGTCGATATGTACACAGCACAGTTTACCGAGCCCAGGTGTTTGTCGCGATGAAATATAGTAATTCCAGCGAGTACAGACGCGCACAATATTAATCGTATTTACGTATGATCGACTGTTGTGTACGACTGTACGTGTTTTTTTGTGACGTCGTGTTTGTGAGTATAAATTATTGTCGAAGGATGGGTGAGTATGAAGTTTAAGTTTAGACATATATATAGGCCTTAACTTTCGTCTACTTCAGTTAATCCTCAGCTGCCCTCAGGCAGCACCCTGCACAGATTACTGATACATTAGCTTGAGGGCTTCCTTTCACTATTTCACTATTACATAGCTATTGATTTCACGACTAAAGGGCTTATTACACTACGCGGTATTCAGGGCCCTAAGTCTTTATTTAGGGTGGTGTACTACCGGGCTGTGTAATAGCGATTAGGGCGCTAGGGAGCAGCGGTGCCAATACCATTTTAACAAATTCCCCAATTTGGGGACAAAAAATCTATTGATTTCCCACAAATTTAATATTTGTGGACCGAATTGTCAATTTCTATCAGGTGAGATTGTGGTCAAACGTGAGCTTAATAATAAATTACGAAAAATTAACCTGGAAACGTGGTCGCCCAAAAAGTACTTTTTTAGATTTGTAAGACTTTTTTAAGTCAACATTCTCAGAATGATAAAACAATTAAGACATTTTAGAAGGTAAGTGACCCCGAAAATAAGTCATAATTACAATTAATATTCCCCATTTATCTTTATCTCGACCTAACGCAAAAATTATTCCAAATATTTAGATTTTCATACTTAATTTTCTCAGTAAATTCAAAACATCTCCGTATCTCTAAAATCTGCGTTGCTAAATAGACTTAAGTATTAAAACTCACAAAGAGAATTTTGAGTATTTTCTGTGATTCTGTAATTTTAGTAGTTGGAAATGCTTCAGATAATGTTCAATTAACTACACTTGAAATAGCGATGATGAGTTCGATAAAAATATTTCAGTAAACTAGAAATGTTGTTAAATTTTTTGAGCTGGTATTATTAATGTAAACAAAGGCAGGCTTAAAGTATCGTAGGCATTATATGATATGATATACCAGTCCTTATAGGATAGAACAAACAAACGATACTAAAAATTCAATAAAAAATAAAATATATTTAGATACACACATATCATATAAGTCGGTTGTCGCTTAAGGTGAAGGCTCGTGAGCATATTCACAAGATGTTGGAAGAATCACTACATCGCTAATTCGTTGGTTTCGTGTTTTCTTAATAACATTGTTAGTTTGGTTTATTAGTATGTATGTTTCTATGTATTTATTATTCTTCTCTCTATTTGTCTTTCCTTTATGTTGCACCTGCCATGCTGTCTCTGCACCACCCTAAGGTCGACTTGTAGAAAATGCCTACGGCATTAAGTCCGCCTTTGTACAGTGTTTCACTAGTGCATAAAGTTTTAATAAATAAATATCTATGTAATTAATTGTGAATACTGCTAAGGTCAGTGTATCGTTGAAAAATTTCAGCTTATAACATTTAACACTTTTGGCAGCACTAATTTAATTTCAATAATGTATTTTCTCCGTAAGGAGCTCGTGGCTAGATAATAACAGCCGCATGGGTCGATCTTCAAGGTTAAGCAACGCTTGCTAAAGATGGTCTGCGGATGGGTGACCATCTTGTCTTACCGAGTTTCCTCCGTGCCTCGGAAAGCACGTTAAGCCGTTGATCCCGGCTGTCATTTGTAGATCTTTGGCAGTCGTTATGAATAGTTAGAAGCCAGTTAATCTGACTCCAGTCTTCACATGAAGTACCGTGTTACCCAGTTAATGGGTTGTGGAGGTCTGGTAAGCACTCCGCGTAAAATACTGGTATTCAGCTAAATCCGATTTGACTGGAAACCGACCCCAATGTAGTTGGGAAAAGGCTAGGCAGATGATGATATCGTTGTGGAATTTCGGCTTATAAAATTTAACACTTTTGATGACATTTATTTAATTTCATTAACAATAATGTCTATTCTCCGTGACTGAAGATTTGATGGACATCAAATTTAACCGTTGGAAAATGGTTTTTGCATATATTTTATACATATTTTGTCACGCCATGTTATTTTTACATCCAAAAACCCGGCAATCCACTCAGGCAATGAAGATCTACATAAAATTTATAAAATGATTTTTCGAATGAGGAAACGTTCAGCCGGCCTCCAGCTAAAAATCACTGGGATTTAAAATAAATACGGCACAAGTTTTATTAAAAAATAACGCGAATGGATTCCTGAAAAAAATAACAGGAAAAATGTAATCCCAATTTTTCGTCTGTTATTAATGTAAACAGTTATGGTTGTCATCCATTCATCGCTATCATGTTCACTTACATCAATGTTTTTTGTACATTATACAGGGTGAATTCATTCGTCATCATTCAGGAGGAGTAATAAATATTTATTGGTGAGTAATTTACTACCGAATGTTAGTATCTTATGAATATAAATATATAATTACTAGTTGTTATTCCAATAAAACCAATTTTTCCAATTCCTGTATTGCCTATTAATTTACCTACCAAATATACACAAAAAAAAACATAAAATCGGTCAAGCCGTTTCGGAGGAGTTCGGTAACAAACACCGTGACTCGAGATTTTGGTGTGTTAGATATCTATACTAATATATAAAGCTGAAGAGTTTGTTTGTTTGCTTGAACGCGCTAATTACAGGAGCAGGACGGATTTGAAAAATTCTTTCAGCGTTAGATAGCCCATTTATCGAGGAAGGCTATGCGCTATATATTATCTCGCTAAAACCAATAGGACTGGAGCAGACGAAGTTGCGCGGGTCAACTAGTAAGAGATAAAAAATATTCTGTTCAGTCAATTATGTACAACTCGATGTTATTTGTTTTGGGCGTACAGCAAAAACTTTGTTTACTGATAGGTACAACGTTGGTCTTTTTATGTTACTCGTAAAAGTGAAAAAGTTACCTCTATAACAGCGCATTCTATTACGACCACATCATCGCTTACTATGAGGTAAGATAGTGGTCAGAAGCGAGGCTTGACCGTTTTTTTTTTGTTGTGTGTTTTTGTGTCCAGAGGAACTCGTGGCTAAATAATAACAGCCGCACGGGTCGATCTTTAAGGTTAAGCAACGCTTGCCAAGGTTGGTCTGTGGATGGGTGACCATCTTAAATACCGAGTTTCCTCCGTGCCTCGGAAAGCACGTTAAGCCGTTGGTCCCGACTGTCATTTGTAGATCTTTGGCAGTCGTTACGGATTGTCAGAAGCCAGTAAATCTGACTCCAGTCTTGCCAAGAAGTACCCTGTTACCCAGTTAATGGGTTGTGGAGGTCTGGTAGGCAGCCGCTCCACGTAAAACACTGGTATTCAGCTGAATCCGGTTTGACTGGAAGCCGACCCTAATATAGTTGGGAAAAGGCTAGGCAGATGATTTGTGTGTTTTTGTGTCCTATAAATAGACGTATAGTAAAAGTTATTAACATACAATTTAAACTAGCTTTTACCCGCGATTGCGCGCATATCGCGACTTTTCCCCTTCCCGTGGGAATTTCGGAAAAACCTTAGTCCCCAGCACCTATATACCAAATTTCACCTCTCTACAACCAGTAGTTTCAGCTGTGCGTTGACTGTCAGTCACTCAGTCACTCAATCAGTCAGTAACGGAAGAATTTTAAATTATTGATATTGATGATTTTTTACATTCTTATTTATTTATTTATTTAACAATTTATGCACACACATTTAATAAGATAAGAAACAGAAAAATAGGTACAAAGGTGATGCTTATTTCTATAGAAATCTCTTCCAGCATACCTGCGAAAGGAGAGTAGAGTAAAAAGAGATGTAGTCATAGTGTGTAACAGTAAAAAGTTAAAATAAAAACTATACATATTAAATATAACATACAATACATAAATAACATACTAATACATACTATATGATTTAAAAGATAAATAATAATACATACCTATTTGCAACTATGACGAGAAGGAAAGATAGTGTTCTTTCACTCTTCTTTTAAAAACTGCAATAGTTTGGCAATCCTTAATGTCAGGCGGTAGAGAATTCCACAACCGTACCGCATGTCCAGTAAAGGATTAGGAGTAGAAATTGGTAGAGTAGGGAGGGCATTTAAGGAGATTTCTAAGATGCGACCTGCAAGGCGCATCCGAAGGACGGGAATAGGAGAAGCGTTCTCGCAGGTAGGAAGGCGTTTTACGATTGAGAATTATGTTAAATAGCAAACACAATATCCGAGAGTTCCTGCGAAGTCGAATAGGGAGCCACTTGAGAACCTTGCGAAATCCTGAAACATGATCATATTTTAAGACCCCTGTCACCTTAGTACTGTCACCCCTTAAAATATCGCAAAGGAATTGAAAGTCACCCTGTATGTTGTTAATGTATGTAAATCGATGTTAATACTATGCACTGCAACATGATGCTTCTGTAACTTGCGTATATTATGTTGTTATTGAATTATTCATACAGTTTTGTTCTATGTTGTTAAGCGGTTTTTTGAACTGTAGAACTGATTGCGGGTTTAAAAATAAGTGGGTAGTTTGCATTCAGTGGGTGTATATGGGATTATCTGAATATTTATTGGACTTGTACTTTTTGGTTTTTAAATGGCATATATGCTAGACGTTTTAATGCGAGTTTTGATCCTTAGTTGAATAACAGATGAATAAAATATCATTTAAATTCGTATTCCGATTAAATTATTAATAAATTAATTCGAAAAATGCACATTATTAAGGTGCCTATGTTTATTCAGCAAAAGTTAACTAGGGATAAAGTGTAGCACAAAGTAATATTAAATTATTTACGTAGTAGACGGGAGATTCAATTTAATTTACTCAATGAAATACGAATAAGAAAAGCTCAATTCCAGTTCAACTCAATGAAGTGAAATGACACACGTAAAAGTATAATTTTCCATCTCCAGAGTCAATGACAATTTCAAACAGCTGCCTAATTTCCCTGAAGAAATTCCACGGCGATGTGAAAATGACTGACACTTTGTGGACTGAAAATTACTTTTCGCACACCTCAATATGAAAAAACATAGAATCACTTTAACCTCAAAATAAAATTCAAACAAGTCACGTATTTATTAAAATAAAACGTCAAATAAAACATTAGTTTCAAAACCTCTTTACGGATTTCTTTTTTTTCAGACAGCTTTATTTTTTGCATTGAAAAAGTATCTTTTTTATATTTTGATCCGAAAATATCACGTTTCGCCCCACCGGGGATCACCTATATCTGTCAAAGATAAAAATTCCCATCGTAATGTTGGCTATCATTTGTCATATTCACCCCACCCACGTGAAGGTAAGGGCCACGAAATAAGTTGGTTTTATGAGAGACTAGAAAGAACTTCAACTAGAGTTGATATGTTCACGGTTTGTCATCTATAGATTTAGATGTTATTTTAGTGTTATAATTAAGTTTTGACTTTTAAAATCCGTCAAAAGCCAGATGAAATGAACTTTGAATTCGTGCGTGACCAACAAGAACACCTAAAGTACATGTAAAAATTAATTTCGAAACACAGGATGTTTCAGAAGTGGGTTGATCATATTAATATTTAACGGCGATGATTTGTAGCTACTAAAGAGTAAAGAAAAATATTAAAGAATTGACTTTTTTCAAAAAACTTGCCCTCGAAAACCGACAAGAAAGTAAAACAAAAAAATCCAAACAATCTGATGAAGTCGTTGGCTGCATCAGATAAATTGAAAAGTGATTTATTCTTAACTTTTTAGTCCTTTTTTCTGGTCGGGTTTTTGAAAAAAGTCAATAGAACAGAATGTTTTTATTTCAGACCGCAGTCCATAGGGTTAGTAAAAATTTTACTTAAATTCTAGTGCTAGTAGGGTACAGAAACAGATAAAAATATAGAATTATCATTCAGCGTGGAGCCGCATCCACCTCCGCAACATTGGGGAATCCCACCGATCTGCGAATACACTGAGAATACTATTGGTGGTATTATATTGAACGCGTATGTCGCTGTATGTTCGCTGAAGTTGACCTACAGGCTGCACGTGTAGAAGGACTGACAGTAAGCTTTGAAAAGCGTTACTTAGCGTCTTTTTTATATTTTGATATTTTTTCCTAATTTTAGAAGAACACCCTGTTTTCTTACTGAAAATTCGTCATATAAAATCGCTAACTTAAAACCCTCGCCGAGAAAGATATGGCGATGCTTTGTAGATCATATCGGGCTTTTTGTTTCGCGCAGAGAATTTATTAAGTGCCCCTGTGGGTGACAGATTGCCCTTTCAGATTCTACGTGGACAACCACGCGTCAGTGCCCACTTGGATTGCAAAAAGCGACCCTATGTGTTACGAAATAAAAGCACTTGTTAATGGAAACTTTTTACTTCGGACGTGAGATTTAGTTAAGTGGATAGTGAAACGAATGAATTTTTTATCTACCGGGACTTATGTGTGAATTTGTGATGTGCTCTTTGGGGGCTATTGTTGATACAGTTAGTTGGTCTCTAGGCTGAGCTTGGGATTTGGTCCCCATGGTCAAAGCTAAAACGAGTGGCCTGTGTGCAATACTCTGTTAAAGTGAACAGTTATGAGGTTTTATTATAAAAATTCATAGTAGCAACTGGAAATCTGGTTATGTGCCTGAATGATAATAAAAGGTGTGCTTACTTTTAACTTCGAATTTGACGTAGTCGAAGTCGAGTGAAGTATCAGTGGTAACGGCCTAGTAGTGGCATCAATGCCGCCACAAGAAAAACCAACGGAGCAATTCAACATCGCAGCAAAAAGAACCGCAACGCCATCTATCCAACTGGCAGCGAACTAAAAATCCTGCATCGCGCAATCAAAATTTACCGTGCGATTTGAACATATCAGCCCGAATATCAACTATCGGGCAGTAGCCCGCCAGGCACAACAGCCGCCTGGTCGGAGGATCGTCCCTTTTCAATAGAGGTATGTGGGACTTTACTCTCTGTTCCGCATACCCTCTAAAGCCTCAACTTTTCGTAGGTTGTGGGTTCAAAACCAGTCAGGTGTTTTAATACATGTAATTTTTTGTCAACATTATCCTGAAAACCTTGAAAAGAAATATCGTAAGGAAAGCGGCATATCCTCGAATAAAAAAATTATGACATCACACACTGTTCTCGCGTGGAGGATTACAGCCCACTTTCACAGAGAAGAAGAATGCGTCCTATCAGTAATGCTAAGATTGGCAGGATGTTAGTGTAGAGCGCAGACTAGAAGAATTATCATTCGTCTGGCGGCGTGATGGGCTGACGACTTTGTTGCCATCGTAGCTTGGACTTGAATGTGTCTAGCACAGCAACGTGGAGATTGGTACAAGAAAACAGTCGCCTTGGCTCAACAGTAGACGAAGTTGGACTGAAGATGATGATGATAATGAAATGTACTGTATAGTAAATGCCTCATAAATATGGTAATCATAATGAAAGAGTCAGTAGGTCAGTCTGGACACACAAAGTAGTGAGAAACTGTGGCAGAAATTGGCAAGGAAGTAAGAAGTTTATGCCAAACAGTGTTTCAAGGTTTGGCAGCGCTTACGGTACACAAACACGATGTTTGTAGTATGTGTAGGTTACACAGTGTTTAACATGAAAGGAATAATGTAAGAGAACGTGAGGCCGTCGCTGTAGCCGTATGAAACACTAGTAAATCAGTTGGCAGGTATTATAGGCAGGCAACCATATTCAATCGTAAACAAAATTGACTAACGTCCATAGTTCCATACAAACTTTCATCCCCTCACTAAACCATCATAGAGGCGAATTTTTGAGAACCCGATCAAATTTTCATTTGCTTAGAAACCGAATGATTTATGTGTTTGTATTTACATTGTTGGCCAGAAATACATACAAGTTTTTTAATATGTAGATGCACAAGCACTGTCTAGCCTTTCCTAACTATATTGGATATATGGGGGTTATTTCAGACATTAACCTACATGGTTCTCATATGATTTGACCAGCAGGATTGTTGGACTTTAAAAGAGACTTTGACCTCTGAGTTGGTTTCGGTGTTTCTTCTCAGGATAGTCAGCTAGGAAACTCGGGCCTCATCTAGTTAAAAACCGACCAAAAATTGTGGACGTCTAAAAGTGTTATGTTTAGCCTATTTTTTCGGCTTCCAGTCAAACAGAATGCAGCTGAATACCAGTATTTTACATTGAGCGGCTGCCTACCAGTTTTTCACAATCCATTGTAACAGGTACTCCTTTGCAAGACTGGTGTCAGAATTTCTAGCTGACTATCCGTAACGTCTGCCAGAGATCTACAAATGACCGGGTCGACGGCACGCTGTGTTCCACGCGCGCCTCAAAGAGCTGTCAGCACAAAAGACGGGGCCCGCTAGGGCCAGTGCCTGCTGGGGCTGCAGACTTCGTTCGAAAGAGGCACCGTACCCTGAAACGCAAAGGGCACTAGGAGGAACACGGATGTGTTTCAGTCAGTAAGAGTCTGACACTCCCTTCTGCTTCACCCAAAGCAAGAGGAGTCATTTGATGATTTCCCATCCATAAAAAAAAAACTCTACAAATGACAGCCAGGACCAACGGTTTAACGTGCTTTCCGAGGCACGGATGGGTGTTTCAGTATGTTAAGATGGTCACCCATCCGCAGACCGACCTCAGTACGTGTTGTTTAACCTTAAAGATTGACCCGTGCGGCTGTTATTAGCCACGAGCTCCTCAAACACACAGATTAAAGCCTACAATTTGTCATTATGAAATTGTCAGCTTGTGTTGACAGTAATTTGCACTTAGACGAAGAAGCACACATCTTCTCAATTACCCTACTCAATTACCTACATAAGACCGAAAATAATCATTTAGAAATAGACCATTTTTTCTCAGACTTATCACCAGATGGTCACGACGTAATCAGATGGTGTTACCCGACCCTTATTCTTAGATCAGAGGCAAAATTAATTAACCGATAAGACCACTTCGGCCAAGCCTTCCAAAAACTCACAGATTTTTTGTGCTCCCTTAATCAATCAGCTTTTGTCTTACTAATCCCCTTCTAAGGCCTAATCACTATAATTAGTAGTTAATCTTGCATTCTGGTGACAAATCTTCGAAGTAATGAAGGTACTTGAAAAATTGGATCGGACTTAGTTTTCTAGTGGTTGATTTATTTTTAGAAATTGCTTTTCTGAGAATTTTTGCGCTGTTCATTGCGATAGCAATATAACCTTTTCTGTTGTTGTTGTTTTGAGCTAAATTAACGGCAAAATTCAATTAAATCGTGGTTAATAATTTTTCAGATCGTACATTTATGGTTCAGGTGATTCACAAAGTTTTTGATTGCGGTAAGAAAGTCAGCAGCACAAATGATTTTTTATCATTTCTTAATACTTTTTTGCCCATTTATTATTGTTTTTGAGAGTTACAATAAAGTTAGACCCTTAACAACTACCAAATCTCTACCCTTCTTAAAGAATCGCTTAGGCAGTAGTTAGGGGCAATGGAGAGGGCAATGCTTGGAATTTGCTAACGTGATTGAATCAGGAATGATGATATCCGCAAGAGAACCAAGGTTACCGACAAAGCCCGAAGAATCGCCAAACTGAAGTAGCAGTGGGCAGGGTACATTGCTCGCAGTACAGATGGTCACTGGGGCTGAAAAGTTCTGGAGTGGGGACCGCATAACGTAAGTTGCAGCGTTGGAAGGCCTCCCAGAAGGTGGACACTGGTGAGGGTTGCGGGTAGCCGATGGATGTGAGACGCACAGGACGAACGCTAATAAACACTTTTTCTTTCATTCTTTTCTTTTTTTTTTCTTTCTTTCAAATGGAACAGTGGACGTCTTTCAGCTGATATGATTTCATATATGAAAATATTATCTATGTACGGAAAAATCGTCATCCTTTTAGTAAAATTAGTCTGCCTAGCCTTTTCCCAACTATATTGGGGTCGGCTTCCAGTCAAACCGGATTCAGCTGAATACCAGTATTTTACGCGGAGCGGCTGCCTACCAGACCTCCAAAACCCATTAACTGGGTAACACGGTACTTCACGGCAAGACTGGAGTCAGATTAACTGGCTTCTGACAATCCGCTACGACTGCCAAGATCTACAAATGACAGCCGGGACCAACGGCTTAATGTGCTTTCCGAGGCACGGAAGAAACTCGGTATGTAAAATTAGTGATAGACATAATATGAATACTAGAAACAAAGATAAATAAGATCAACCATTTTATAGATTAGCTAAAGTACACACATCTTTCATGGGGTACTGTGTTAAATGTTACAATAAAATACCTTGTGACATATTAGAACTAAATGAAAGAAAATTTAAAACCTACATTAAAAGCACACTTTGTAAACAAGCATATAACAAATTAGAAGATTACATCCAGGATAAGAATGCTTGGAAACATGCTGGTCCTGCTCCATAGGACAATCAATGGTGGAGACAAGATCAAACTGGTTGCTTTATGTACTTATTTTATAGTTGTACCTACTGTTTAATTTTTGGGTTTTTATTTTTCTGTTCACTCACACTCTGCTAATTAATGGTGCCAATATTTGTAAATATGTGAGCAACATGTACTTATTTAGAAAATTAATAAGTCTACCTCTGCATACTCTAGGTTCATGATCCTCACATATATTAACAAAAATATTACACAGCACATGTAAAACATTGATTTGAAAAGAGTATGGAGTTTCCCTTTCGAATGGACAGTAGAGTCACTATGTTATTTTAAATGTACAAAAGTGCCGTTTAATGGCCTAATTGAAATAAACGTTTTTGACCTTTGATTTTTGATGATTTTTTTTTCACAGCGCAACTAAGCTCATTGCTGAGCCTTGACTTTTCTTTCCTTTTGCCAATCCTCACGTTCTTGTGCCAGTCTCATCCAATCTATACTCGTGATGGCAACAGTGTCGTTTGCCCATGTCACCGGTTCACGATTTATCAATTTAACCTTAAAAACCAATCTATACCTGATTAATGAAGACTAGGTATGAAGTCAGATCTTAACAGCCCTCTTAAGGCCCTTAAAGCACCTATAAACAACCGCTAATAGCTATCGGGAGCCTTCAATTTAAATTAAGTACCTACTTGATTAAAGATGGCGGGGCATTTACAGTTTATCAAACTGTTTTTTTATTTATTTATTATGTGTTGCTCGCTATCTAGAGAGTGTATTGAATTTTAAATAAGTTCTAGATGCATCGAAATATAGATTGGATGAGAATGATTTTGACATTATGTATGCTGCAAGGGTCACAAAAGATTAATGGCCATAATTTAAACAACGCAGGCTGCTTAAAATGCTATGTTAAAGTGAAAGTTAAATTATTCAAGATTAGATTTTACTATAAGCTATTCTGAGTTTACTGTAATTTCATTCATGAGAATTCGTAGCAGATTATAATAAAATGGCAAAATTCAAACAACAAAATCTCTTTATCCTATTGATTTAACAAAGTGTCACGCGTTTTAATTTTAAGCTGAAATAAACTCGATTCAACACGCACCTAAGCTGATATCATTTTTAACATATAAAATAAAAACAGTCATAGCAAAATACAATCCGGGTAACCGGGTCACGCAAGCACTTTTTTAACATCAAGCCATCAAAATTGTACCCGGATTATCACCGGAATCTCACCTACAGATTGGACGTTACATCCGGAAAATCTCTCATTTATATCCGGGTTGTTCCCACACGGGTAAACAGCTTTACAGCACTCTGTTGAGGTTTTGGACATCAATAGGATTATCAAAGTCGGGTAAAAGGAAAACCCGAATATAGAAGTACCTAATGAGTGAAAGATGTTACAGAATATTTCATGAACCTGAGTTCAGGCGCAAGTTTTTTTTTGTTTTCTAATGTGAATGTAGGAACACTGCGTAGACTCATAGATATTTTTATTTATTTGAGGTGGGTTTGGTCTTGACTGTTGTCTTGGTTAGAGATGACAGAGATAAAGTCGACGATGGAGCGAGCTTACCCAGAAAAAGTTGGTTAGTCAGTGGATCTTCCACTGACTAACCAATTTTTTCATGAACAAAAAACCATTTCTTACTGGTTTTTATCATGAGTCGACGCATTACTATGCCAGAAAGCATTAAACGACAGTGCTTTATCTCGACAAAGTATGACCAAGTGAAATTGTTCGTTAGTTTCGTATTCCACGTATCGACGTCTTAGAGTGAAAACCTCGTAAGTGTAAAAGAAGTTACTTTTCAGGAGAAAGAAAACACTGTGTGCTGTAATACTTTTGTACGTCGACTTTTATGCTTTTTTATTAATTAATATGGTTTAGCAGAATAGACTCGAAACACGTTCGTTGCAAAGTATATTCACGCCAAACTGACAGATGCAAGTATTTAAGAGGTTCTCATTTACTGTCATAGATGGCGCTACGATTATCGAATGAACAAATTAGTCAGATCAGGATGTGCGTTGCGAGGTTTTCTTTCTAGAAATGCAATAAAATAAATTTGAGCAAAAATGCTTTAATTCCCGAGGTTTTCACTCTAAGGCGACGGTATGTTACTTTGAGTTGATTGAATTTGGGATTATTTGCTGTCGCTACGTAACTTAGTAAAAGTGCTTTGCTTACAAAATTTATAGCTTCTCGTGAAGGAGACTATAAGTCCCTAATAACTCTAGAAATTCCTCCGTGGTCAAGTGGTTTAGGCGTTTGCCTTGTGACTCGGTGGTCGTGGGTTCGGTTCCCACGAGAAAGCATACTTTGTAAAGTTTGTTTTCCAGTTTAGTTAGGACATTCAAGCTTGATTCACCTGATTGTCTGATAAAAAAAAATGATTCCGTGCTTCGGAAGGCACGTTTAAGCCGGTGCCAAATGGCGGTTGTCAAATAAACCATGTCAAAGGCCCTTGAGGCAGTTTAGAAACTTTGACACTAGGGTGTGTGGGTTCGTTAGACCTTATTGCCCACACGATAACAAAAAGAAGACCCCAGAAGAAATAATTTCCAGATATTCTTTTTTTCTCCTCAAGTGAGTTTGACTTTATAATTCGCGACTCACCTGAACAAAAATTTAGCGGGTACGAAAGTCGTTTTCTAGGTAACAGGATGCCTGTCTGCCAAATTTTACCAATATTGGTAGTAGCGTATATTTTATCCGTGAAAATGTTTCTGGCCACCGAACAGACAGTGTCTGCCGCATTCTACGTAAGTTCCAAAGATATTGAATTTTATCGAACTAAAGTGAGGATGAAAGAAGGTAGGTAAGAAAATTAAAAGTCAGGTAAAACTAACTGTTCTTTTGAGACTGATTAAATTCGTTTCTGCAGCTTGTTTTTTTTAATTATCCTGTTTCACAATCGCTTAGTAATTACATAAAAGGATTTCCTGATAGATGTTTGAGACATCTCAAACAGCCATAAGACCACCGTTTTACCTTTAATTAAGATTTGTTTTGTTGTACTATTAAATAAGAAAGATTATATTTATGGCCTAGTACCAATATTTTTATATTGACGTATAACGACGTCTTGTGCATGTCGCATAAAATTAAACTAAAACACTACAGAGTTATTGTTTTTTTTTAAGGGTTCCGTACCCGAGGGGCAACCAACGGAACCCTATTGCTAAGCCTCCGCTGTCCGTCCGTCCGTCCGTCCGTATGTCTGTCAGAGGGCTGTATCTCAACAACCGTAAGAGGTAGACAGTCGAAAATTTCACAGATTAAGTATTTCTATTGCCGCTTTAACAAAAAATAAGAAAAATTAAGGTTTATGGTACGGAGCCCTTTGTGTGCGAGTTCAACTCGCACTTGGCGGGTTTTATTCAAAATTAACTTATGTTAACTATACTATAACTTTACTATACGTCAAAACATTCGTGCTTCACAGTTTGGTTCTCTTTTAGCATACTATTAATAAAGTGGAAAACTTATATTTTTTTCTACTACACACCTTTTTCGAGTTCGCTATGAAATCGTTAAAACAGTACAGTTAAAACTTATCCAAAAACTAGTTCTCTTTAGACTAGTCTGAACTTACAGCGTGGGACGAATCCCAGCTGTTTCATTGGCATGTGGTTTCGTCCCGAACTGTGGTACAAATGAACTGTGGTACAACTGAACCGGTCCCACTGAGCTAGAGGGAATGTACTCTGTAATTTGTGCGGTACTGAAGTTTAGGCCGAAGGGAAACGCGGTCTAGACTAGAACCTAACCCAAATTAAAACCTACACAAAACTACGAAGTTTCGTGAGAAATTAACTTTTTTGTGTTCTGTCGGGATGACTTTGTTGAATACTAAGTGACTTTTCATTCTTTGGCAATGTTTTAAGAGGATGACATAACTTATGAATATGGAAAATTTTAAGTATGGCAATCTATATATTTATATATAAAGCTGAAGAGTTTGTTTGTTTGTTAGAACGCGCTAATCTCAGGAACTACTGGTCTGATTTTAAAAATTATTTCAGTGTTATCGAGGAAGGCTATAGGCTATATATCATCACAGTAAGATCAATAGGAGCAGAGCAGACGAAGTTGCACGGGTCAACTAGTTCAAAAATAAAACTAAATACTTTAGAAGTTGTAGAAAAAGAAGGGCCTGGTGATAGTTTTTAGGGTTTTGTACCCAAAGAGTAACCGACGGAACTCTACTACTTACTTCTCCGCTGTCCGTCCGTCTGTCCGTCAGTAAGCTGTATCTTTAGAAAAGAATAGGTAGGCAGTTAAAAAAAACCACCGATTGTGTAAAATCAACAAATACTAAAAATTTAATTAAAGGAGTCTCATATTCATTTCATACAAGAAACGTGTTTTTCTTTTGGGGGGGGGGGGGAATCAGTCAGTTTTAGTACTCGTACAAGTTTACGTTCACGTTAACGCGATCGACTAAAGAACTCGCACAAAGGTCGAAGATAATTCATTCCCCACGCAGGTGGCACGGATATGCCTCCAAATTATTTTTTTTAAATTACGAAATCACTACATAATCGTCATCTGCTTAGTCTTTTCCCAACTATATTGGGGTCGACTTCCAGTCAAGGCGGATTTAGCTGAATACCAGTATTTTATGAGGAGAGGCTGCCTACCAGACCTCCACAACCCGTTAACTGGGTAACACGGGTTCTTGGCATGACTGGAGTCAGATTTACTGACTTCTGACAATCCGTAACGACTGCCAAAGATCTACAAATGACAGCCGGGACCAATGGCTTAACGTGCTTTCCGAGGCACGGAGGAAACTCGGTATGTTAAGATGGTCACCCATCCACAGACCAACCTTGGCAAGCGTTGCTTAACCTTGAAGATCGACCCTTGCACTTATTATCTAGCCACGAGCGCCTCACCCTAAATCACTACATAACACAATGTGTTATTTTGCTTTAGTTGCGGATATGCTCGTTTTATGTGTTTTTTGGAAAGCTAACAATCAAACTAAACTCTTATTAAAACTCCGCCGGCTCTAACTACTATCGTTTAAGAGAAATAAATAAAATCGAGAAAAATGCTTATAAACCATAGAAACACAATATCTCGTTTTAGGATTTGATTTTTACACTAAATGTTTTTAGGTGTGATAGGAACTCACTATACTCGTAGAAACTATTTTTTTTTTTTGAAAACTTTAAAAATTTTGCTTACACAGGTCAGAATATATTTTTTTCTATGATTTTATCAATATATTTTTCCGACAAATCTCTTCGTGGTCGCTTTCTTTTAATACCTAAATGTTGATCACTATAATAACTATCGCTAAAAAAACATTACCAACAAACCCAGAATTTCGGAAATATTGAATTTTAAAATTAAAGGCTAGGGTTGTCAATCAAACATGTGTGCAACATACATACGCTGACTACTGACGTAATGCTCATTCAATCCGGTGGCAAGCGTTGGCTAGCAGAATTAATTTAATCGATAAAACTATTAACTAAAACTACTTTGTGACAACCCTATTGCCATAGAAATTTAAAAAAGGACTTAGAAACGAAAAATCTACATTTATATAAATCTTTTGAATTTTCTCAAATTAAAGGTACTATACGACTGGTATTTTTGATGAGGGTTTTTTGAATAGATAGACTGGTTCTCGAGGAAGGTTTTAGTAGATATATAATGTGTCAAGGTTTTGTGTAAATTGGACTGAAGAGCTTTGAAAATAAACATCTAAAAAATTCTTTACATCGTGTGCGCTGCGAAAACAATTGATGATAGAACAAAACAGTGTAATACCGTTTTAGATTACACATCAATACCTACGAAAAAGTCTGCGATAGCATAATAATACGTCTACCTTTTATGGTTGACTCACAATAACCATTTTTATGATATTCATGATAGAAAATACTGCTTAATTTGTAGAGGTGTTTTCACCAATCTATACTAATATATAAAGCTGAAGAGTTTGTTTGTTTGTCAGGAACTACAGGCCCGATTTGAAAAATTATTTCAGTGTTAGATAGCCCATTTATCGAGGAAGGCTACGTATCATCACGCTAAGACCAAAAGAAGAGGTGCAGTAATGAAAATTGTGACGCAAACGAAGTTGCGCGGGTCAACTAGTATTATAGTATAAATCCTTATCTTAATAAATATGTTAGTCATCTTGAGTGTTATATTTAGAGTAAAATTGCCGTTCACGCCATTTAATTTGGATACATTAGGAAATAATCTCAAAATTAAAGTAAGTCGCGCAATTAAATAATTAAAACGGAGATATAGATGTACCGAACTGGTAGACACCTGTGAGCAGACGTCGTTGACGGTTGTCTATTGCACATTTTATTTCAGCTGAACCCTGAACATTATCGACTCTGTTAATTAATTGTTCACTTTGTTATTTTGGAGTAAATAATAAAAAATAAATTACTCATTAAAATTTCCAAACAAAAACTAGCTTACCAAATCGACAACCAAAAACAAACAACCCGACACCTAACTCAACTTTAACGTAACCCTCAATTAAAACAAGCACGATTTCTGATCTTTACAACAGCCAAAATGTTCCACAGAACAAATAGATCAAAAGCTAATAGAGTGGCTCGCTATACTCGCGGGAGACCGGGGTTAATTGGACCACTCGTTCGGACCACTAATTGAACCGTCTTCTTTACGCCCCGCCGTCTATGTCAGCCTTGATTTCAGTATCAGTTTCAGTAATTATTATTCTGCGGTTTCCATGATACTATTGACTTTTTGAATTGGAATGTTTCGGTGTAACTGTAAAGGGTTATAATTTTGTTTGTTTTGATGAAAATTTAAATGAACAAAATGATTGAAGTTGAGAACCAATTTAAAAGTATTACGCATGATATGATGACATAATTATGGAAATTTGTCGTAACTGAAATTACAAAGATGTCATTTGGGAAGTTCAGAGTTCTTTTGAACTTATGCCACCCGTAAAAATGGCATCACATCCTGCTTAACTATTCTGTATCATTTTAATGAGCTGCTATAGTAATTTATCATGTTTGAACAAAAAGTGTTTCTATACTATTATATTTTATCTAAACACTAAGAGAGCACTAAGAGAGGACTTCCCGAAATTTTTACGGGAACAGGAAAATACGGTTACAAAAATAGCTACAAACTGAGAGTCTTTAAGTCAAGAGTGAATAGGTTACTTCTAGGCAAGCGTACTTCATCTTTGATCACATCATCGCTAACCATAAGGTGAGATGGTGGTCAATCGTAAGCCTATAAATAGAAAAAAAAAAACGCGATACCTATGTATGTACGAAGTCGCGGGCTAAAGATAGTCGTAGAAGAGTAAACGCCTTTTTTACCGATGAGTAGTGTAGCCCTAATGGGCTACACTCATCATCATCTGCCTAGCCTTTTCCCAACTACATTGGGGTCGGCTTCCAGTCAACCCAGATTCAGCTGAATACACTGGTATTCAGCTGAATTTTACGTGGAGCGGCTGCCTACCAGATCTCCACAACCCATTAAATGGGTAACACGGTATTTCTTGGCAAGACTGGAGTTAGATTTACTCGCTTCTGACAATCCGTAACGACTGCCAAAGTCCTACAAATGACAGCCGAGACCAACGACTTAACGTGCTTTCCGAGGCACGGAGAAAACTCGGTATGTTAAGACGGTCACCCATCCACAGACCAACCTTGGCAAGCGTTGCTTAACCTTTAAGATCGACCCGTGCGGCTATTATTATTTAGACACGTGCTCCTAAATGGGCTACACTACTCATTGGTAAAAAAGGCAAACGATGAGCACGAAGGAAAAGAGCACGTTCTTAATTACTTATTGCTAAAATAAACAGTTTTTTTGTCACTTACTCTAACTTAGACCTTCAGTTCTACAATGCAAGCTAGAATAATTCAGTCTAATTAGGCATGGGAAAAAGAAGTTTCTGTAATCTTTAGTCTCGGTTGAAAATGTTAGTGTTTTTTCTTTCCGAAGCAAAAGCTAACTTTCTCTTACTAGTTCTTTTGCGATTCAAACTAAAACGGAATTAAATGAGTTGGCAAAATGTTAGACGGTAAGCTTTTGTGAGTCAGCGTCTAATTTGTGGGTTGCTGGAACTATGCTTCCGTTGGAAGCCAAAAAGCCGTAACTCAATCCAAGTAAGTTTTGAGAGAAAAAGGGATTTTGTATATTTTAAATATTTAAAGCCACGATACTCTCTACTAAGACCTAAAATGAGAATGTAAATCTTAAAGTCAATAGGATGAAATCGGGGATAATTTTTGAATTCCTGGCGGACGAAGCCGCTGGCGGAGCTAGTATTATCTAAGTATACTAATATAAAAAATCTGAAAAGTTCGTTCGTTTGTTTCTTTCTTTGAACGCGTTAATCTCTGGAATTATCAGTCGGATTTGGAAAATTATTTTTGTATAATATACAGGCTATACAGGAATGGAAAAAACGGGATATGCGCTTTACGGGTTGCGGGCAAAAGTTAGTAAATTATTAGGAGAGAAGCACTTAAAAATTCCAGATTATTAATTAGATAGGATAAATAAAATAAAATACAAATTTAAATTAATAATTCACTGGTATTCAGCTGAATCCGGTTTGACTGGAAGCCGACCCCAATATAGTTGGGAAAAGGCTAGGCGGATGATGACAAATTTAAATTCAAATTGATTAGCTTCATATATGGCTCTCAATATTCCATTGTCATAATCATGTACACGGCCGATAAAGAAGAGCCTCGCTCTACGTAATACAGCATAGAAATCATCTACTCTGTTCTCCGCAAACATGCCGGACGCACTTTACCGCCACGGTAACCGAAATATGCACCTAAATGCGTTATTATATTGCACACGTAAGGTGTTCTTGTGCTTGTGTTGTGTGTGCTTGGACCATCGGTGGCCAGTGTACAGCGACCGACAGTAGGCACTGAGCAGAGTGACCTTTACCACGGGTGGCGAAGCCGCGGCAGCTAGTAATAAATACGAGGTCCACAAAACCTATTGCATTTTTTTTCTGTACCTTTGTTCAACGTTTTCTATCATAACCATTGTCAATAAGAGCAGTGATAACTATCTTCTTTTTAAACAAAAAAAGCCCATACAATTTTCAGATAATTTGAAAACCTTTAATAAAGTTTACATAACTGTGTGTAACATTTGCATTTCTATTATTTTTTTTCCATTTATTGTAACTGGTATTATGTTCGGCGGCCATTTTGGATACAATTGGTTTCATTACCATTTTTGTATTGAGTTGGGTCGGAATCAATTGAATTTTTTCGCTGTACGCAGATTTTTACCGTAAATCTAGTAGTTTATTTGGATCTTTATAGTGAAAGGTAGCTAATATGTGTACCTATGTTAATTTAATTTGCTTTGAAGGTGAAGTCTTTGTAGAAAGCAAATTGATTCTCCCCAATTTATATTTTGAACATAGATTGAAAGAGATTGTTAATTTGAAAAGCATTTTCTATTGAATATTAACATTGCCAATGTTAATAAAAATGATCGTGATGAGTGACTCATAGATACCGTTACGAGGATGGGTAGGGTTATAATGTTACTATTATGGTAAGATTTTCCAAGACAGAATGCTGGTATTTTAAGACATTCGTCATCATCCAAAGCCTGACTTTGCCCACTACTGAGCATAGGCCTCTCATTTCATGTACCCCCCTACATTTCTGTACCATCCTCGTTTAAGTTCTTCCCGCCATGACATGGCAACAATTTGTCGTCTGCCCAACTTGCCGCCAAAGATATTCTAGTGACTGTAATCAAACACCAAGGTAACTTACTGGTGAAGATGCGGTAGAGTAAGTGCGCCAATTATGGACTACCATAAGGATTTTGTGAAATAAAACTCAGAATAATAAAGATTAATCAGCCTTATATTCTTTGAACAGTTCGATAATTATTTGGTATTGAAAACAATTGTTAGAGTTCTTGATAAACATGAACAGCTTAGAAATAATCAACATTTTGATAATCAACATGACACATAAACCAATTCGTTTCCCTACCGTTGAACTGTATGCCCTCTGTAAAGTACCCTCAGTGAGGCATTCATTCGTGCTAAATATTGTCCTACGTAAACATGCTGAGCTTTCGTTTGATCCTGAGTTAAATAAAAATAAACGTAGGTCTGATAGAGTCTGTCAAACTTACTCCTCTAATCTAAAATTAGTACGTCGACAATTCAAGTTCTTTGCCCCTGCGTTATACAATACAGTGAACGGGGTTCTGAATATTTATCCACACACTTCCCGAGTGTGTAAACGGCTCACTAGCCAATGGTTGTCCACTCTCACATACGAAGAGCTGGAAAATATAGTGAAACCCTAATTATTTTCCATACCTCCAACTCTCACAACATCTTCCTCTCACACGTTTAGGTAAAGCCACACACACACACACACACACACACACACACACACACACACACACAATCACCCCCACATCCTCTTACTCGTACAGATACACTCATGCATAAATTCACTCATACGCACGCACACTGACACACTAGATTTTAAGCGTAGTTATAATAAACTAAAAGATTGATAAAACCTCTTAAATTGGAACGTTGATGTCATCTCTATCCTGGAGGTGGGCGTTAATAGCCACGACACAGTTTTAACTAATGTGGCTATTATCGAACACAAATAAAATTGTAACATGTGTTTTTTTTTTGTTCTAATAAATAAATAATAAATAAATAAAATAAATTTTCTAAAATCTGACATTATTATGTATTTGCAAAAAATGGACAAAATATAGACCACATGGTTTCAAATATGGACCATAGCAAAATGGTTTCAAAATTATTAAAAAAAAATGGACGTGTTGCCTAAAATTGCCAGTTTCGTCCACGTTATATACATTGGTTGCAGAATACTGGAATTTATCAATAGAGCTCTCCAATAAGTCAAAAAATGCGTTTACATTTTCTTTGTCAAATCCTTTCATTCTAGCAATTGATGTGCCCGTTGGACGGCGAAGGATAGGTTAGGGTGGCGCTTAAGGAATAACCTCAGCCATGATTTTCCTGCAGATTCATTATCTAGCGAAAACGAGTGCTTTAAATAATTCTTTTCCGCTAGCTGGTAAGCCAAAGATCTGATGTCCCTGCGCGTAAGACCAAATCCACATTTTTCAATTTCTAGAATATAATCGCAAAATTCAGCTTCCAATTCACTCGGCAAAGTCGATTTTCTTCCAAGATCCTGGTTCATAACGTCAGTGGTTGGTCTTCCATTTTTGATAAGCGTATAAGCGTTGTTTTGGGTACTCCGTATGTTTTGGATGCTTTCAAAAAACCCATTTGCTTATCTTTTATTGCTGTAATTGCTTGATAAAAATCAAAATGACCGATGGCTTAATACGACGGATGGTTTCTGGGAAACGAAGGTAGTCCATATTACGGACCCAGTTCATATTTAGCGCACTTACTCTATTTGTTCGAAAAAGTCACCGCGGCCCTGGAACACATAGGGCATTTGGAGGAACACGGATTGGTTTTATTCAGTAAGAGTCTGACACTCAAAAAACCGCCAAACTACCAAAACCCACCAAATGGCCAAATGGCGGTCGTCATATAAACCAAGTCAGAGGCCTTTGAGGTGGTTTAGAAACTCTGACACTAGGGCGTTAGACCTTCCTGCCCACACAAAAATAAGAAGAGTAAGAGTCTGACGCTCCCTTTTGCTCCATACAGAGCGGAAGGTCATTTTGATGATTTATCATCCTAAAATACCGGTGAAATACCGTTTATAAATTCAGCGCCATGTGTTTTACTATTCTGGGAAAGAAAAGAGATTTCTGATTTTAATTTAGTCGACAATTTTTTTCAGTTCGCTACCTAAAATTGAATATTATTCACTGAAGCATGTAAATTGCAGCAATATCTCCTTATCTAATAACTGTAATTTGTATTAATGGGGTGGCGACTGGGGCATTCTTCTCCCATTCCAAAAGCAGTGCCAGTGCGGAGCTCCTTCACAGGACATGCATCACCTTCTTAACAGCCCGTCGTGCACAACCACATAAACCATCCACGACGAACGAGGCCAATGATAGTGCTGTACAGGTTGCCCAATACTGGTCGAACAAAATATAGTATGAGTCAATCGACACGAGAAGAATAGCCCGGTCAAGATAGCTTTTAAAGTAGGGGCAAGGTTACATTAATTCGCATAAAGCTGAAAATTGCTAAGACTTTGTTACGTATACATATTCTAAAAAACACAACTTTTTCTTTAATTTTTATGATAAAACTTTCCGTTTAGCTCAAAATTGCATAAAAAAAAAAACAGTTTTTTAAACATTTGACATTGCATTTTTTTTGCACACTTTGGATCGATAGAAACTTCTGACAATTTATTTGTAACGGTGTTCCCAACATTCATATCAATTTTCAGCTTTATGGAAATTAATGAAACATTGAATGTCTATTTTGACCGGGCTAGAAGAAGAGGAATCAATTTGTAAATAATCAAATCCAAATCAAGCGATCCCAATTCTCAGCTGGTCAAACTTTTGTATTACGTAAGTGCAAAATTCGAGAAAACGTGGACTGGGTCGATTTTCCTGCACGCTAGTTGATATCTGTCGAACCAAAACTTCCGATTTGAAAGCGGAACAAAGGCAAAACGGGGCCAGCATTAGCACTACAGTGTAAATTGACACCTCCGAAGCTCCATTCGCCAAAGAATCGCTTAGAGCGAAGCCAATGTTCTCCATTGTCACCGCATAGGATCCTGATAAAAGAAAAAGTGCTAGTGATAAGGATGGTTGGTATGTACCTTGAAATTTTCTTTAAAATTTGTTTGATCGGATATTTTTTGGGAGAATTTGTCTGGGAAAATCCTAGCGGCTCTCCGATTGTACAGCAGTTTGTGCGGAGGTTGATTCTTACAAACACGAGGCAATAAGTTACTTTTGTTTGTTTTACTAAAACTATATGAATTTTGACCGAATAAAAGTTATTAATATTATTATATTATTATTCCTACTGCTAATTTATTTATAGGTATAGTAACTGTGCTTATGTCTCAATGCCATTCAAGGAGTAGGTAATAGACAAAGCAACCTATTGGGTAAGAGTACCCCTCACGCTTAAAGATAATTTACGAGACATTTCTCTCTCTTTAATTGATACAGAGAGATCACAATATATGATTTTATATTCTAAGAAAACCACTATGGCAATAATGTTCAAAAGCATCAATGAGGACTCTTTTCAACGAATCTGATGAACGAAATAAAATTGTGGATTAGAGCCCGTGAATTACCATCTCGATCATCCAGCCTCTGCAAAACATCATACTAAGCACAATTATCAATACTCACTGGTTTATTACAAATAATGAAATATACCAACAGTTAAATATGACCTCAGTTAAATCAGAAATTCGATTGAATGCGGGAAAATACAAAGAACGTCTGTATCACCCAAATGAAATAGCGGTCCAACTGATGTTCAAAAATTACTCCAAACGACTCAAGAGGCATGATATAAATAAGCTGTACGACAGACGGTAGCTATGTTGCAAAGAAGAGTAGCTTTCCATGCTGGAAGAAGTACTCTACAAGACTTTGACCCGAGAATACAAAATCCATCTGAGAATACATTTGATTAGTGGGTGACCATCTTAACATAGCGAGTTTCCTCCGTGCCTCGGAAAGCACGTTAAGCCGTTGGTCCCGGCTGTCATTTGTAAATCTTTGGCAGTCGTTATGGATAGTCAGAAGCCAGTTAATCTGATTCCAGTCTTGCCATGAAGTACAGTGTTACCCAGTTACTGGGTTGTGGAGGTCTGATAGGCAGCCGCTCTGCGTAAAATACTGGTATTCAGCTAAATCCGGTTTGACTGGAAGCCGACCCCAATATAGTTGGGAAAAGGCTAGGCAGATGGAGTGTATGAATACTGATGCCAAATAAAAAAAAACAACAGATCTTAAAGAACAGACCTTCAAGTAAACCAAACCAAATAAGCTCAAATTTTAGTCAAAAAGGCATCAATTTTTCTAAGAATCTTTTTTTGATACTTGATTTTAAATTTCATGAGTGATTGCACAATTATTCTAAGTACAGTAATAAATTATGAATGTATTGTGAAACTGCAAAGAAAAATATTTGATTGAAAAAAACCCTAGACAATACTTTGCAGCTCAACAAATGCGTCTTTCTTTTCAAGTCAATGACTTTTCTATCTGCTTGTGTATTTCAACGATTTTTACTTCGCTATGCTTCGTGAAAGCTATTCATAAATTATAGACAGTCTTGGTTATTATTAATACAAATAATATATAGAAGAGTAAATGGACTTTCTTTATATATTATATTTTGCAGACTGTCCGTCTCTCTTTTATTGAAATATTATTCTAAATATGTAAGTCGTGAGGTTCCTTTTAGTATAAATAATAGAAACATAGGACAATGGTATAAGCTGAACATAAAACGTACTGACTTGTTCAAGTTTTTCGTTTTTAGTTTCTTTTACATTCACCTCGTTACTTTGATAAGTCATTGCCATTAGGAATGCGTTGTGAATAAGGAATAGTGCGAATTCATCCGTTATAGCTCCTTCTCTCACTCACAACGGAATCTTGATGACATTGTCTCTTGATATTAGGGGGCCTAACGGTAGGTATGATAATGACCGACCGGTTTCGACCAAGGCGTTTGCTTCAGCTCCTCTGTGGTTATCGTTCTTGAACTCGCATGTGGCTTATGTAACGAATCTTCTTTGTGAAGTCTTCGCTCATTGCAGGCACGTGGCCACACCAGCTATGTAATTATAGTTACATAACTAGTTTCTGCCAGCGGCTTCGCCTGCGTGGTCCCTAGGGAACATGTTCTCGAGATAAAAAGTAGCCTACGTCCTTCCTCAGGCTCTAGACTACGTGTGTACCAAATTTCATTTAAATCGGTTCAGTGGTTTTGGCGTGAAAGCGCGACAGACAGACAGAGTTGCTTTTGCATTTATAGTATAAGAAAATATAGTATACTAGCTTCTGCCAGCGGCTTCGCCCGCGTGATCCCTAGGGAACATACTTCCGAGATAAAAAGTAGCATATGTCCTTTCTTAGTCTCTACTGAAATTTGGTAGATATAAAGACAAATGAAGACAAATAATATCTTTCAAGAAATTTTGATATTACCAATCATTATTATTTCAAAATGAAATACCATTTTTTGGTTTAATGTAGCGAATGGCAAATTTTCGATAGTCGACAGAAAATACACATCACTATGCATTGATATATAATCAATAAGTAGAATTGTATAGTCAAACTGGCGACATTCTTTAGTTTTCGACGCACTATGGACACTATAGTTTTCTCTTTCAGGCACATGACACTTTGCTTTTGAGAAAAGGAGACGCAACGTGCTCGCAAGTTTCGGTTTAATACAGTCTATCTAGGGATTCTATATCTATGAACAAGATTCATATACAAACATACCTATATTAAGCGTACAGACAGGATAAAAAGCACAGACAAAAACGAACACAAACACTCACACGGTAACAATATGGTCTTCTGCAACATTGGCGGATGTAAGGGCAATTCAGTCTGCTGGTGATCATCGCTAGGACGGTGTTATCGCTGCCCCGCATTCTGCGCACCAAAAATTTAATAGTTCTCAAAAACAATAAAATTGTATTCTGCTTGCGATAGAATAATGTGCAGTCTAAACAAAAAATCTAAACAAAACAATCCTCGGAAAATTCCCAACCAAAACCGCAAACAAAATCCACACCACCATAATATATTCGAGGCAAAGGCAGCAAAGATGAGAAAACATAAACTAGAGATGGCCTGTCGCATAGGATATTTGCTTAACAATATGTGTTCCCAATATGCAGTATACAGCGAATGGCTTGACGTCGCCGTAAAATGGAATATTGCTGGATATATACTCTGTACCTTGAATATCCGAAGGGGTTTATCCGCGCAGCGGTTAAATCCGCGCCCTGCTTATGGTAGACAATGTGGCGACGATTGTGGTTATGTGCGCAGTAATAAGCGGCAGCGATTTGTGGAAGCGGGTTTGAAAGTGAAATAATTTTAGTGGGGGTACCACAGGGTGTACTGACAGAATATTAAAGAGTAGTAAATGAAAACACACGCACCTTTAAACAAGAGGCTCGAAATAAAGTGGCATTTAGGTGCATATCCTTCATTTGGAGCATTTCCATGAAAAGTAACGTTATAGAGTCGCGCATTACATTAACACCACACCACCAACTCACCTACTTTGTGTTTCTGTTTTTTATTCTTGTTTGTTTACTACTAACACTAATTTTTAAGATATTTTACTAACAAAATGGGCTAAATTGTTGTCCAAAATTAATAAATAAATTAAATTAATAACATTTGTGAGGGAGGAGAACCGATCATTACATTGTAGGTACAACCTATAATGTTACAGATTCGAGCATTAAATTGGTGAAGGAAGAGAACCGAGCATTTTAACGCGCAACTCGATGATGCAATGTGTAATATTTCGATACAGCTTGTAACATCAATATAATTGAGCCTCTTATAATTGAGCATATAAACACACACGACCGCTTTGTATGCGCACAGCAAAGGAGTGGAACTTTCTGCCTGCGTCTGTGTTTCCAAAAGCTTACAACCCTAATCTCTTCAAAGTTAGAGTGAACAGGCTTCTTCTGGGTAGGCTCGCTCCATCGTAGACTCTGTCTTTGTCATCTCTGACATAGACTAGAGTCAAGAGCAAACCCATTACAAATAAAAAAATCGAGTAAATGTTCAAAATCGTATCTAATCTTTTAATTCAGGCAAATGCTCATCAGACAAGGAGGCAGTATTGTATTGTAATGCTTAAAATCGAATCTGAATGTTATACACACTCAGGCGAATGCTCCACATTTAAGTTTTCAAATTAGGCTGAGTGAAAACTTTTTGAACATCAACTTACCTAAAACGCTCGTACATGTGTCAGTTTCATACATTTTGGACTTTTTGAAAATCGCTGTCACTTATAAAATTCCACTTAATTTTCTTGAGCCTTTAATATACTTACGAGTATACCAGACTTTCTCTATGCCTTATTAGTTTAAGGCTTGTGTTTAAACACCGCCCAAAAAAGTATCTATTTTACTACCAAAAAAGTTCTAAACGGTTACCAAAACAGATAAATGGTCACCAAATAATATTCGAGAAGTAGCGCTCGCCGGCCGCTGCCGCGGCACCGCTCGCTTCGCTCGCTCGGCTCGCGCGCGGTTGGTCACAATTCTAACCTAACCTAACCTATTTTATCCAGTTTGTAACCCCAAGCCTACATTTTATGGCAATCACAGTTGAGTTGGATAGAATTTGGTGACCGTTGATCCATTTTGGTGCCTAGGCTTAGAGTCTTAAAAATATTATTTTTGGTGACCGTCTAAATTATACCCTTAGTTTAATTAAATAGGGAACATGCAATGTTTTCATCTTGCTTCTAATTTAAAGAATACTATGTAAAATAATAAATTTTAAAAAATAAAGCGCTTTAATTTCTTTTCAAATTGCGGTTTTAAACTGACAGTTTGACATTTCGCCCGAAAAAGGAAGTTGAGTCACTCCTGTCTGACACTTGTCATGAACTGTCCTAACTCAAAGACATAGGGTTGCCTTTTCGTTGTCATAACAGCAGTGACGTCACTAAACGCTGATTGTTGTTTTTAAATATGTTCCGTTTCACGTTACTTTAATTCATTATTTTTGTTAAAAATTGATATTAAATTGGTATAATGAAAACGTTGCAATGGCCTTTATTTTATACTTTTTTATCATTTTAATATCGACATTCTTATAAATTCTGTATTTTCATATTTTTCAATACAATTGTCGCTGTCTTCTATGCACTGTATTCTAACCCTTTGATCCCCAGTCTAGCTAACAGTATGATATAAGGTCTAGAAGCAATGCATATAGCTGATGCGTCTATTCCACCGTGACGTGTGTCTTGAGTTTCTATATCAAAACTATTCGCTTCAGTAAATATTATAAAATAAAGTAGTCGAAGGGCAATAGAGCGCAGCATTCTAGGTTTAAAAATAATGGATATTGTGGGCAAAAAAGCTGCCAGGCTTAAATGGGACTGGGCGGGTCACACCGGGCGCATGCATGGTGACTGCTGGGCTAAACTCTCCACGCAATGGGTGACAGGTGGCGAGATTATCTGGACGCACATTGCAAACGCTGGTTCGAGGTGGCGCAAGAAAAGAGTGTCTGGAAGGATGATGAAGGATGGGGGAGGCCTTTGCCCAGCTGTGGCATACCATAGGCTTTAAAAAAATAAAGTAGACAAAGTCAAAAGAATGGGTTATGATTTTCGCTGTATGTGCATAAGTATGTTCCACCATACCGCTTGAAATAGTGAAAAGATTTTGATTAATGGGGTGTCAAAAGATTCTTAAAAACACTTCAGGTGACATAGATTCTGGAAATTTTCACTAAAATTAATATGTGAGAATTTACACGTAAACTTCTGACCCTGAAAAAAATAAAATTGAGATAATCATGACATGTTTCGTATCGGTCTTAACGAGCAAGTTACGTTATGTTCATATCTTGTATTGTCTAAGTAAACAATATGTTTGAATTGTAAACAAATAAGCGAAAGTGAGTAATATTAGATAAGTACGAGTACCTATAATAAACCTGTAGAAGAGTCGTTTTTTGTACATGATTATGTAGTCGGGTAACAGTTTTTTAAACTTTATTCTTCTTTACTTGACTACTACAAATAGTGGAGCTCATGGCTAAATAATCGATCTTTAAGGTTAAGCAACGCTTGCCAAGGTTGGTCTGTGGATGGGTGACCATCTAAACATAACGAGTTTCCTCCGTGCCTCGGAAAATATCCTCATTTGTAGATCTTTGGCAGTCGTTACAGAATGACAGAAGCCAGTAAATCTGACTCCAGTCTTGCCAGTACCGAGTTACCCAGTTAATGGATTGTGGAGGTCTGGTAGGCAGCCGCTCCACGTAAAACACTTGTATTCAGCTGAATCCAGTTTGACTGGAAGCCGACCCCAATTTATAGTTGGGAAAAGGCTAGGCAGATGATGACTTGACTACTACAAATTCAAACGGAAGAGTAATGATTTTAGCAGTCTATTTAGGCATGTTTGCTTCTTTGTATGTTTGCCTGTCTGTACACGTACTTCTTTCTATTTAAACACCAAATCGATCCTGTGCGCCACAATTTTAATTGTTCAATACAATTGTCGATGGCTTTCGGAGGTAAATTTATAATTCCTCAGGAGCGAAATCGCAGACAGAAAGTAGTGCTCAATGTAAGAGAACGCATCAAATATCCCGATGAATAAACATAACACAGAATTGTTTCTTCTATCATCAATTTTTATTGGTCCCAACATGTCTATACAGATACAGACACACAGACCAATCTCAGAGATTACGGAGATAATGTCAGATATTGACAATATATAGATAGATTGGGACGAAAGTATTCGATACTCGCAAGGCTTCCATTATCTGTGAAAGGCTGAATTATTTGTGCTCAAATATTTATGTACTGCTTTCAAATAAAATATACAATACTTTGTTATTTATTCATGAAAGAGAGACGATGAATTTATTAGCTATTCTTGTGGAGTAGTTGGAGCTATTGTGAAGAAAGAGTTTGCAAAGGGCAGTATGTAAAACTATCGGTAACTAATTGAACCCGCTGTAAGTATTACTCTAGTCTTTTAATTAACAATTTGAAGCGGAGTATTTTGTTTAATGATTTTTAAAGTAACGAAATGTCACATAGAATGTCAACAATACAATACTTCAGTAAGTTTCATTAAAAACAAAAGTAAGAATCAAAGTAAACCTTCATTCATTCACATCATTACGCATTTTTTTTTAACTCAAAACACTGGCAGGATATTCATATAAAGTTCTTAAATCGACCATTTGATTTAAATTTCGAAAGCGGGTCCAAATTTCATGGCCGCCTCCACAACAGATCAAATCAACTGCCATCATTGGTGGAGCCGTTTCGCCGGACATTTTGAAGAGTTCTGAAAATTTTCCATATTCAAATCTGGGTAAACGTATTTGGTTTGAGCGGTTTCGCTTAAAGCAAAGCGGTTGTGACGTAAAGGGAACCTTTTCCATGTTAACATGTTGGGAAAAGAACAGAACGTATTGCAATATATCTCTAAAAACTATGATTTATTTCGATATGAATTTGCTATTTATAAAAATCTTGTGATGTTGTGGAGAACTTTACAAGATTTTATTATAATAAACACTTTTATCAAAACACTGGTCTGTGTAAACTCTTAGCAAAAGTCAATCGATTGAAAACAATATTATTTTAAGTCCTCATGCTGAGTCGGAGCCTCCTTGCGGCGAACACGACGTGCTTCTGCCGATCTATTTTGTCAACATCTTACCTTGTTGACATAGGCAGAATGAGCATGAAGTACGCTGTCCTTTCATATTTTAGGGTTCCGCACCAAAATGGTAAAAAGAAACCCTTATGGTGTGACTGAGTCGGTCCGTCTGTCACAGCTAAATATCTCAAGAGCTGCTAATGCTATCAACTTGAAATTTATAATAGTTTTAGATTTCGTTTGTTCAACTATTTTGCAAAAAAAGAAAGAAATAACAATGTTTTATTCCCAATGTTTTCAATATGTTCTTTGCAACAGCGACTGAATGCGGAAAAAACATAAAAGTGAGGCTTCTAGGGCATGTGTGGTGGTATCATATGAAAGAACGCTATTTGCGTATTCTCAAACGTTTTATCTTTTTTTTTGGGTCACATGGTTTTCGACTTTTGACGAAAAATGTTAAATTTTTCTTCAAATTTTTCGTCAAAGATATAAAAAGAAGAATAACTTAAATTTGTATCCTATTTTTTAGTTACAAACATAATTTAAGTACCGTACTTAAAGTACGTGCTAGATAAACTTGCTATATAAAGTACATTGACCTTGCCTTAATATTCCTTCATGATAATATCCGAACAATACATAATGAACCGTTTTTCATTACTGGGGAACGTAAAGGATCAGGATAGAAGTCGATTCAAGATAGCCTAATGTATTTTTTTTCTATTATTAGGGTTCCGAGCATTCGTACAAAACGGAACTATTGTAGGATCACTCGGGTGTCTGTCTGTCTGTCCATCTGTATGTCTGTCTGTCTGTTTGTCTGTCACAGCTAGTTTTCTCTGTATCTACTGGACCGATTCCGTTGAAATTTGGTATACATATTATTTGGACGTCTGTTTGACGTTACGGATAGCGTTGATCCCGGCTGTCATTTGTAGATCTTTGGCAGTCGTTATGGATAGTCAGAAGCCAGTTAATCTGACTCCAGTCTTGCCATAAAGTACCGGGTTACCCAGTTAATGGGTTGTGGAGGTCTGGTAGGCAACCGCTCCGCGTAAAACACTGGTATTCCAGAATTTTCTTAATCCGGTTTGACTGGAAACCGACCCCAATGTAATTGGAAAAAGGCTAGGCAGATAATGATTATTTGAACGTCTGTGACCCAAATACGAAAGCTTTACGTAAATGAATAAATTTTTATTTTATTCAAGAAATTAGACCATAAATGACCAGTCCATTATCGCACATTTATCTGATGTTTACCATAGATACTACTAATATTAAAAACGGACACGGGAAAAGTCAACTTACTCGTATTTTAATCATGGATAACGACTAACTTAAATCTAGCTTCTACTAAAGCCTAAAGATTGAGCTCATAAAACTTGTGAAAATAGTACCTAAACTACGTGGTTTTGGTCTAAAAGTAGCCGACCCTTTCCCTAGTAATGAATACTTTAGCGATTGAAAGGCAATGACGCATAAGTGGACGGGGTATGCGCAATATGCCTACTATAATGCCTACAAAGTTTTATTAATGGTCACTTAACAATTTTGTTTATTATTTTAATCCTGTAGTATTTAATAGTACAAAGAAAGAAAAATAGTTTATTTGCGGCAAGCATGACGTTTACTTTGGCTGAAAAGCCTGCAATGAAAGATCCCTCTGTATTTCAGGAAGAGCGGAAGGCAATCGGGAACGAATTTTACTTGTTTTAAATAAAACCAGCCAAGTGTGAGTCAGACCCTCCTCAATTAACCGAAAAATGCGCTTTTTCCTTGGTTCCCCTCGATTTTTATTATACTTTATTTCTATTATTTGTTCTTAAAGCGGCAGTACAAAACATTATCTGTGAAAATTACAACTGTCTGATCCGTATTATTTAATACGGATCATGTGATACAAGCCTGTTGACAGACGGATAAAAGCGGAGTCTACGTTAATTACCCTTCGTCCAAGGTACCCTAAAACAAGAATACAATTAACAGTGGTAAAGCTTACCAATATTGAGATACGAAAAACATTGCGATTGGTTATCCAAAAGTACAGTAGCCACTCAACTCACTCAACACGAGATCCGACAATACAGTGAACAGAACAGGTTTCCAGAAATAGAGTAGAGAATACAGTTGTATTCTCTGACACGAAACAGACAGCTAATCCTAAAACAATAATAACTACTGTAAGTATGCTCACACATAATTATTTAAAAGTAAATACTGGATAACAGGTGTCATGTTATCTTCGGAGAAAACAGGCTCTATGTTATCTTGTGTGATTGTCATCATCATATCAGCCAATATTTTTTTTACTATTGATAGGCATTCGTTAGCCACTGTCTTAGGTGGCGGTATCTGATGATGCGGTGGAAGATGGAGCACGTTTGCCAAGGAGTAACCTATTCACTCTTGACTTAAAGACTCCCAGGTCACGTAAGTCCTCATAGAGTGCCAGTAGTCCCGGTTTTGAGCAGTCCGCATCCATCCGCTGCCAGCTACCTTCTTCAAATCATTGGTAGACCGTGCTGCAGGGCGTCTCACACTACGTTTGCCCATACGAGCTTCTGTGCTTGTTACGATTTATTTCTATTAGATAGGCATATTCAGTCGACTTCTAGACTAAGAAGTCCGTAGTTTCGGGCTTAGCTGCGGGCGTTTTCTACTCCGTATCACCTACGGAGTAACGATTAGCCCCGAACCCGAACTAAGTATGAATGACAACACGATTTGACAGATCCCTCTGTATTTTGACAGTAACTGACAAATTGTGTCATTAATTCTTAGTAGTTAGGTGATACGGAGTAGAAAATGCCTGCAACTAAATTCGAAACTACGATCTTCGGGCTTAGAGAGTTGCCACCCTGATTCAGGATTTTATATAGAGCAACTGTCTGTCTGACCTTCTCAAACCAATAACTGCGTAACATGAATCCTCTTGGCAAAACTGGTTGTTGTCAAATTTTCTGGCTTTTAATTATCCATAACTACAGCTGTCAAAGATCTTTTTTCTTGAAGATTATTTCTTGAAGAGCTCGTGGCTAGATAATAACAGCCTCACGGATCGATCTTTAAGGTTAAGCAACGCTTGCCAAGGTTGGTCTGTGGATGGGTGACCATCTTAATATACCGAGTTTCCTCCGTGCCTCGGAAAGCACGTTAAACTGTTGGTCCCGGCTGTCATTTGTAGATCTTTGGCAGTCGTTACGGATTGTCAGAAGCCAGTTAATCTGACTCCAGTCTTGCCATGAAGTACCGTGTTGCCCAGATAATGGGTTGTTGGAGGTCTGATAGGCAGCCGCTCCTCGTAAAATATTGGTATTCAGCTAAATCCAGCTTGACTGGAAGCTGACCCCAATATGGTTGGGAAAAGGCTAGGCTGATGATGAACTACTGTCAAAGATCTTCAAATGACAGCAGGGACCAATGGCGTATCATGCTTTCCAAAACACGGAGTACTCCGGAGAAGTGTCGTTATGTAATTGATGGTCACCGATGTCTACTCACATACCGACCTCTGCAAGCGTCACTTAAGCCCGGTGCCAATGCGGCTGTTAATATTTAGTCTACAGCTAGAAACGATCATTATTCAACGTGTAACTGAAATACTCAATTATATATTGATATTTAAAACTGACGAGTTTGTTTGTTTGTTTACTTGAACGCGCTAATCTCAGGAACTCCTGGTCCGATTTGAAAAATTCTTTCAGTGTTAGATAGCCCAATTATCGAGGAAGGCTATGTCATCGCTATGACCAATAAGAGCGGAGCAGTAATGAAAATACGTCTCTAGGGGTCATTGTATTCATCATTATGACCAAATTTTAGGACCAACCCCGAAATCGGAAAAAAAAATCAGCGGTTCAGTACATTTTGTCGTGCTATGTTCACATTAATATATTGGGCAGTCGATTTTTTTTATCATTTTAGTGTTGGTCCCGTTAGTTAACTATGCGTTGTATATTATCCCAGGCAGAGGTTTCTTTCAAGTGAAACTGACCATACCCTATACCTCTAATTCACAAAATACGAGAAAATAACACGAACAAAACACTAATCATCGATATTCGTGGCAGGATTGCTCGCCACGTGAGCATTTGTGCGACATGCCCGCCTAGCCCGCTGCGGATCGCTCATGAATATGAATGACCTATACAGGCCATTGAGACAGTCTACACGGGCAAATACTAGACAAATACAGCTTTAAATACCAATTCAGAGCTTGGGGCTATGTAGTTGTAAAAGGAACATGGTTTGAAATGGCGGAGACAATAGTAGAAACTAAATTTGCTTTCAGATTGGATGACGTCGTTGATTAAGTTTGATTAGGAGGTTGTCTGTCACCGTGTTATTGAAAATACCTTAAGTTTATAATGAATCACGTGAGAATCCGCCCATCCATCCATCTATTCGTCCGGCCTGGGATGGCCGGACGTCTGTCTGTCAGTGGGCTGCATCTCAAAAACCGTAATAGGTAGACAGTTGAAATTCACAGAGTATGTTATTCAATTGCTTAAAAAACAAATAGTAAAAATGTTTATGGTTCGGCACCCTTCGTGTGAGATTTGCACTTGGCCGCTTTTTCTGGTAAATAAACCATTTTTAAGGTTCCGTACCCGAAGGGTTTAACGGGACCCTTGATTCTCGTGGGATTCCATACTCAGATTCTGACTTGGTGATAATGGGACCAATCGGGAAGTATACCCTTTCAGATAAAACAAGAATTTTTCAAATCGGTTTATAAATGATGGAGCTATGAGGTAACAAACATAAAAAAAATACAACCGAATTGAGAACCTCTTCCTCTTTTTAAGTCGATTAAAAACGTGATAAAGCATCATTATTCATTAATCATCTGAACATAAGCTATACCATGCTGGACTATCGCATCCTAAAAGGCAACACCATTTGCATCTTTTTTCTTTCAAATTCTAGGTGGTCGACTGGCAATAATTATGACCAAAATGTTACAGCACTCAGATTAAAGACCACTAGAGGGCTTTTAATTCAAGATTGAAAAGTCAAAGATGAAGTCAGTCAGTGAGTCATCTTCAACAAAACTTTGACTATGAAACCGTTTTGTCTTCATACTAGGCATGCCTTTTAAGTTCTGTCGTTTCCATATTTCCCGGCAATTTTGAATTCGGAACTGTTCTATATTCGAATGTGTTTAAATTTTAAATCTCAAAGCAGTTGAAAGTATTAGGATTAATGCTATTGTTTAGTCACAGCGTCGATTGGAATCTGACAGGTTACGTACGAAATTGAATCTTTCTAAGGAAAATGTTTAGAATTCCAGCGTGGACATACTAGCATCTTGGCATCTCGTGATGGACGCCCAAAATCCACCTTCACTGAAGATAACATCATTGCTGTGAGACAACTAATTCTTGAAGATCGTCATGTGACATATCGAGAGATAGAGGCTCTTTTAGGCATCTCAGGGACAACCATTCAGAAGATCTTGCATGAAGCGCTTGTTGTGAGAAAGTTTCCGACTATCACAAGGCGGCCGACGTCAGATGGTGTAAGAAAACTCTGCAAAGGTTCAACCGAGGAGAGTCAAATCACGTCTACGACATCATCAGTGGTGACGAATCTTTGATCTATGCCTACGATCCTGATTCCAAACAACAATCCACAATCTGGGTCTTTCAAGACGAGCTAAAGCCGACTAAAGTTGTTCGTTCTCGAAGCACTTCAAAGAAGATGGTGGCCACGTTCGTTGGAAAAACCGGCCATGTTGCGACTATTGCACTTGTAAATCGTAGAACGGTTAACGCAGAGATACCACAGTTTGTTGTACCACAAGTCATCGCCGAACTTCGAAAATCTAACTCAAAGCGACGCATCATCCTGCACCACGACAACGCCAGCTCACACAAAGCTCGTCAAACGATTGAGTATTTGAAGCAGGAAAAAGTAGAAATTCTTGACCATCCTCCATACAGTCTTCGTGGTCAAAGGTTCCAGTCCGGTGAAGAAGCAGTCGACGCTTTCAAGTCAGCCATTTTGACACTTTAGAGTGGAATAAATGTTATAATAACTGGTTTGAGCGAATGGAAAAGTGTATTAAGCTACGTGGTGAATATTTTGAAAAACAATAAAAATACTAAAAGGTTCTAGTTGTGTTTTTTTCTTCAAACGACAAAACTTAAACGGCATGCCAGGTAGAGCAATACTAGTCTAGTATGTATGTAATTTCTGGGGCTGCGGAACCTGTTCGAAAGAGGTACCGTAGCCCTGGAACACAAAGGGCACTAGGAGGAACACGGATGGGTTTTAGTCAGTAAGAGTCTGACGCTCCCTCCTGCCTCATCCAGAGCGGGAGGAGTCATTTGATGATTTCCCATCCGTAAAAAAAATAAAAAATAAATAAAAGTATGTATGTAATTTGGACCACAGTTATACCTGGCTTAGCTTAGACCATTACCACACACAAATTGTATTATTCCTGTTATACGGTTCCTATCCATGTTATATATTCAAAACCGCGAAAACAGCCAGTTTGTCTAAAAGAAACTAGTCTGCTCAGACTTTTATTTATGTTATAAAAAAAATATAAAAACATACTCAGATGAAAATTCGAACTAAAGTTACTCTTCAAATTGTCTAAGAAAATTAATTAATTCAATTAATCAACTCTAAGTTAATTGATATTCAAGTGATCTACATAATTGCATCGCGCCTTTTTCCTGTAACAAGGTCTGGAGAAACCTATTTCTTAATTGAAATTCGCTGTTCAATGTAATTTAATAAAATGTTTCGTAACTTACTTTTGTCTGAGAGTTTTTAGTTATTAAAAGTGGCCTTACTGTAGAACTGTGTTGATTTTCTATAAAATCAACACAGACTGCTTGTTATATTATATGAGTGAAAATTTGTATGATTTATTGATACACAAACAAATCATACCGGTCGACCGCCGGCGACGCTTGGGAGAGGCCTATGTCCAGCAGTAGACGTCTTTCGGTTGATATGATGATGAAACCAATCATTCAGACAATAATATAATATAGGTACAAATAGAAGAGCACAAAGGTAATGCTTATTTAAAAGCCTAGACAGTGTGTAAATTCGGAAGATTGAATTGAGAATGTTTCGGATTCGGCAGGAGGATACGCCCGGGTGTCAACACTGCGAGGATCGCCCGGAGGACACGGTGGAGCATACGGTGGAGGTCTGCTCTGCTTGGGCGGAGAACCGCCGGGTCCTCGTTGAGGCGATCGGCGGCGGCGACCTCTCGCGACCGGCCCTGGTTCAATCTATGGTCCGGAGCGAAGAGGCATGGGAAGCGGTCACCTCCTTCTGCGAAACAGTAATGCTAGCGAAGGAGGATGCCGAACGTGTGAGAGAGAGGGAAACCTCACGACCCAGCCGCCGCAACAGAAGAAGACGCCCCAGACGTCGGGAGTCGCAGGGCTATTTCCGGCCACCATAGGCGCGGGCCTGCAAACGGCGAGCATTGGGTGGCTCGCCGTCCGATCAGAACTAGGCCCGGGTTGGCGCTGTGTTCCACGCGCGCCTCAAGGAGCTGTCAACATGGAAGACGGGGCCCCCCAGGGCCAGTGCCTGCCGGGGTGCGGAATCCGATCGAAAGAGACGCCGCAGCCCTGGAACGCAAAGGGCATTAGGAGGAGCTCGGAGGGGTTTTAGTCAGTAAGATTCTGACACTCCCTTTATGTAAAGATATAGAGAGCGAAACTTAAAGTAGACTATGCTTCCACGAAAACAGCACTTACAGCACAGTTTCTAAATACACATCTGCCTTCCCCGTAGAATTCAGATTTGATCATTTATGTTAAACTAGCTTTTGCCCGCGATTTCATTCGCGCATAACCCGTTTTTCCCCGTAAGTATTTCGGGCAATCCTCTCACTACTCAACACGGCCAAGGAACCTACATGCCAAATTTCAGCTTTCTACGAGAAGTTGTTTCGGCTATGCGTTGTCTGTCAGTCAGTCACCAGTAACGGAAGATTTGTTTAAATTTGGATTTAAACATTTTTGAAGAGAGTGAAATCTATACTAATATATTATATAAAGCTGAAGAGTTTGTTTGTTTATTTGTTTGTTTACTTGATCGCGCTAATCTCAGGAACTACTGGTCCGATTTGAAAAAATCTTTCAGTGTTAGCCCATTTATCGTGGAAGGCTATAGGCTATATATCATCACGCTAAGACCAACAGGAGCAGAGTAGTAATGAAAATTGTGACGAAGACGAAGTTGCGCGGGTCAAATAGTCAAATATATAAATCCCACCTCAAGAGCAAACTCATAAATGAGTTTTGAAATTTGGAACACCTGACCTGGATACGGTGGATGGAGTGGTTCACACGGTAGTTTTTGTCAAGGTTGTACCGTTTATTGGAGTCGCAACTTACGTGGTATTGACTATTAGAATGGCTACTAAAACGCTTTGTTAAAAACAGTTTATTTTCAGTACTGAGAAGCTCCGCTAAAATGATTGCTATAGGTTAGGCTGGCGAATGCACGCGGTTTCGTAGTACTTTGTAGCGCACTTAGTGCGGCGGAATTGGATAGCTAGATCAGCAAAACCGTGTTCGATTGTAATGATTGCACCGAACACCTTTTCTGTTAAATAATTTACAACAAGCTTCTTCTTATTCTTGTCAATCAAACATAATAATATCTTCTATAATAAAACTACTTAAACAATACCTACAACAATACCTGGAGCGAATTACGACTAAACTAGATAAGATACAAAGCAATTGTATTCAGATACTACACAACTGAATTAACTACAATTTATTAGAAACACGTTTTCCAAGACAGGTGATAATCTAATTATTCTTCTCAGGTTATTTGCACATTATTGTACTACAATATTGTTATTTCAGAGAATTATCTTTTATTCTGTTTATTGAGGAGCTCGTGGCTAGATAATAATAGCCACACGGGTCGATCTTCAAGGTTAAGCAACGCTTGCCAAGGTTGGTCTGTACATGGGTGACAATCTTAACATACCTAATTTCCTCCGTGCCTTGGAAAGCACGTTAAGCCGTTGGTCCCGGCCGTCATTTGTAGATATTTGGGAGTCGTTACGGATAGTCAGAAGCCAGTAAATCTGAATCCAGTCTTGCTATGAAGTACAGTGTTACCCAGTTAATGGGTTGTGGAGGTCTGGTAGGCAGCCGCTTCGCGTAAAATACTGGTATTCAGCTAAACCCGGTTTGTTAGTTGGGAAAAGGCTAGCCAAATGATATCTTTTGTCCTATTTTCGAGCAGAAGTACATTAAGTGGTACAGATATTAGTATTTTATTTTTCTTTATTATAGCAGAAATAGTTGTAGTAGTTTTGCGTATATGTATCTACTAATTTGTTTGAGTACCTACATTTCTCAGGTCAACGTATTTAGTATATAAGAATAACTTGTATTTCTCATATTAAGTGAATTGTATTCTTTATGAGAAATAAATGTCTTAAACCGTAATAGTGGTCAAACGCGTGCCTATCAATAGTAAAAAAAAAACACCGAAACCAGAATCATTTTAATTTTGGCGATATTTGTTAAAAATTACCCCTTTGTTTAGTTTGCCATATGGTACCTCCAAAATTTGATCCTTAGGTACCTAGCGACATTTTCAGATGGTGTAATAATACAGGCTGTGTGCTTTACTTGCGAAATGAACCGCTTCTGATTTTTAGCCGAATTCTTCAAAAAGGAGGAGGTTCTATGTTCGGCTGTATGTATCTTTTTTTTTTCTGCCAATTCTGGACCGATTTAAAAAAAATTTTTTTTTGCGAAATCCTGTACTCCTGAGGTGGTCCCATTGTCACCATGTCATAATCTGATGGTGGGATCCCATGAAAATCGAGGGACACCCTAAAATTTTATAGGCACATACAATGTTTTTCATGAAATTTCTAACGCAATTCAGATATTTGTGCCTGGTAATCATCATCTCATGTTGCTGAGCTGATGATGGAAGGTATAAGTCAGGATCTGATGATGATATCCCATGAAAAATGTTTATTCAGGGATATTTTCGCCAATTGTTAACCGATTTGGATGATTCTTTCTTGTTTGGAAGAGTATTTTCTCGGACTGGTCCCATTTACATTTGGTGAAGATCTGATAAAGAACTTCGGAGATAGGCAAAGGAACTCTTCAATAAATGATAGCAACGGGATTTCTGAAATCGCATGTCTGTTGATTGTTTACACCAGTTCATAACATAATAATACGCCGGCACGCTGTGTTAAACAAAAAAATAACTTCAATTTCGGAAGTCGGTGTTTTTGGTTATTTTGTTTTTGAACACCGACTTCCGAAATTAAAGTTATTTTTTTGTCCATCCACCATATCCAGGTCAGGGTTCCAAATATCTAAACTCATTTATGAGTTAGCTTTTGAGGTGGGATTTACATATTTGATATCACTCTCTTCAAAAATGGGTTTAAATCCTAATTTTAAACAAATCTTGCGTTACTGGTGACTGTCGGACAGACAACGCACAGCCGAAATAACTGCTCATAGAAAGCTGAAACTTGGCATGTAGGTTCCTTGGCCGTGTTGAGTAGTGAGAGGATTGCCCGAAATACTTACGGGGAAAAACGGGTTATGCGCGTACAAAATCGCGGGCAAAAGCTAGTTTAACATTAATCATCAAATCAGAATTCTACGGGGAAGGCAGATGTGTATTTAGAAACTGTGCTGTGCTCTATTCACGGGTGAATAGAGCTGGTTTTCGTGGAAGCATAGTCTACTTTAAGTTCCGCTCTCTATATCTTTACACACTGTCTAAAGCTAATTTTTACTTTGTAGTGTTTTGTTTTTGGAAGTCAGTTTTTATTTTTTTCATCAAAAGTGCTTCTCGGTTTATATCGCACTTTCAAATCATCTTGTTCGTTATTGTATTTCACATTACTGCGATATAAAATTGGGAATCAATTAATGAGCTTACCTGAGCATTTTAAATCGTGTTTGAATTTAAGATAGTAAACAGATTCATACGGTTGGTATAACATTTGAAATTCATTGTGCTCTGAAACTAGCTAAAGCTTTGAAATTCGGGACAGAAATTCTGTTCGTTCTTTATGCATTCGTTGCTCAGAACATAGGAATGAAACGCCTTTGTCCACTTTTACGTCATAAGCCGAATAATAGTTTATTGTCACGCTGAATTATGTTGCTAGCTGGGTTTTGTGTGTTTTTGCAAATGTGGAGTAGTATTTTTAGTCAATCTATTTTTCTCGCAAACTTTCAAGAGTAATTTGCAAAAATCCAATCCAAGCTCATCCAACAATTAACCCGATTTCCGGCTTTTTCAAAATTCCAATGACGCAGTTTAATTTTCATTAACTCGGACCCAAAACTCTTTACGGGCTCAAAACGATTTTGTATAGAGACGCAAACGCATCCGTATTCAGCTTTCGCGGCAATCAAGTACGAAATGAAGACAAATGTTTTATTATCATGCAAGTGCTACCTATAGATACCTTCTCATTCTTAGGACACTGTACGAGGTTAGAAGCTGAACTGTGTAAGTGTGACCAAAATCGTTCAGCGAAACGCGAATAGAGCTGAATAAATGTGAGTAGTCCCTTAGTTACCATCTCTGTATTCCCAAAAAAATAATGTAGTGTGAATTGTTTGTTATAATAACTTTTAAATTAGATTGTTTCATTCTCAATGAAGAATACGTTTACCAAAAGCTTTTGAGAAACACAGACTCCGGTGAGAACCAAACTCTTATCTTTTTGACAACATAAGCCACCAATAGCGTTTACTACTCAACACATTTCAAAGATGCCATGTTGCATCTTGTTATGAAACAACGGTCACCTCTAACTTAGTTTAAACTTAAGACAAAACCTCTCAGTATCCCGATGGTCCAATTATAACTTATTCTCTAAGTTAGCAGACTTCTAAGCGATGCAATGCATATACAATGTAGTATCTAAGCTTACCACTATGCATAACTTGTAAGCAAACTCCCTTTTAAAGTATATTCCAGTTTGATGCTTAGATTCCGTCTGCGAGGGGAAAATGTTTCTCTCGTGCTTGGTTGAGTAAACTGAGTAAGTTTTGCGCCGGCTGTTGAGGCGCAACTCAGGACTGGCCTATTTAGAATTGCAGTTGGTTGAGTTGATGAAACGACTCCAATGTTTTGGGAAATACTAAGCATGTTTTTGTTTGCACGACAAGTCACTAACGAAAAAGGAAGTAATTTATTGTCACACACAATGTTTTTTCACTTAATTATTGTACAGACGCCAGCAGATCTAGCTAAAAAAATCTGACAGATTTCTTTAATAGATTTTGAACCTTATCTCTGAAGAGATTAGGTTCAAGGTCGATTGGGAAAATTTTATATTTTCGGGTAGTTTGATGTGCGGGCGTCTGTAATTTGATTGAAAAATCAGGTGGTAGAAGGGTTACCGACAAAACCCTATTATTAAGTCTACGCTGACCGTCCGATTGTCTGCTGGCTGTATTTCGTGAACCGTAATAATCGGTTGGAAAAGTAAGAAGTAGGTATTCAGTGCATATTTTTTGGCACAATTTTTTTTTATTTAAATGTGGCAAACAAGAAACGCACCGAATAGTGGAACCTTTTAGGTGCGAATCCAACCCACACTTAGCTGGTTTCTGTATTTTACCCACTGATTTTACCCTATTTATTGATAAAAAAACAACAACGACTTCTAACCGTCTCGCCTCCTTCTCATTGAATTTCTAATGTATGATTTTAACACAAAAATTAAAACTTCGTACCTATCGTTTGGACGATACAAAACAATTACACAGAACAATCTAGCGTCAAACGAGCAGAGTTGTTTTCAAAGTAATGGTAAGATTAATAGGCGTTTAGTTTTACTGACTTAACTGTTCATATAACTATGTTTCCTAGAACTTTCACTTGAAAAAACATTTTACTCCACTCGTTATTAAAGAAATTTAAAACAATACTGACAAAAAACAAACGTACGTACCAGTTATTAAATAAACAGTACACTTTCAACACCAATATTTCGTTACCGAGCCCGCCATAATTGTTTTCTTAACGATTTGACAGCTGTCAAAATGCTTTCGGGCACAGGAACTGTCTCAGACTGCCAACATTTGAGGTTTTGTGCTTCCGTATTATTGTTTAACCGTTTTAAATGATTGAAAATGATTTTGAGCTGTCTCCTAAATTATTGTTTTATTGAGGTTCTTCGATAGAAATTGTCTTGTTGATATGTCATGACAACGGTTGACGAAAGGGGAAGGTTGTTTATTTGAAGTTGGGTTTATACATAAATAAACAGTTAGGGGTAAATTTCTTAGTGACCGGTTTATTCAATTTGTTTACCGTGTTGTCATAAAGTGACCGATACATGAGGATTATTGTCTTGAATTTTGAAATAATAAGCAAGAATTAAAAGAAAGAAAAGAAAGAAATTCGGTAAGTAACCATTTCGATATCGAGCTTCACCAGAGTGACAAACGTCACAAAGTGAGCACACAACATAAAGGTTTGAAGTAATTTGATACTCACCTCGGATTCCGCTGTCGAGACACCAAAATTTTGTTACAGAATAACGGTACTGATATTCATGAGAATAAACTAAAATTCCTTAACGATAGTATTAGTAGTACTTTAACTTTATTATGTTATTGAAGACAAATAAGTTTAACAATTTATTGACTGATATCAAGAGGAAGAAAAAAGTAAAGAGTAGGAACTATGCAGATGTACCCAAGTCTTGTCTGTTGCAGCAAGAGAGTAAATGTGACATACAAAAACCAAATCTGGTGAGTACATTCTTGAAACCAACTACTACGCAACGGTCTACACAAATCATAGATATTTAAGCAAAGCCAGAAATATTTACTTTAGATTTGAAACGTATTTTACTTAAATTCAGAGCCCCGACGGGGACCGAAGTTTTGCACGACATGCGACATCGGGAATGTTCGGCTAATCCTCTCGAGGGACGCCGACGATAGGTGTCGCCGCGTCCTGTTTGAACTTGCTCTGAACCGAGGACACAGTATAGGATTGGATGGCGTTGTTTTATTGTTTGTTTAGTCTACTGGGAGTTTCCGCAAACGTATTTGCGCCTTTGCGTTTTAAAGCAACGATGTTTAAAGAAGATTTTCTTTCAGATCGGAACTGACCAATTTTGCCAGTGAGTCATATTTGCATAAAATGCATAGTCGGACTTAACGCCTTGTTGCATTAAGTCCGCCTGTGTACTACTATTATACATGAAGTTTAAAAAAAAATGTGTTTATTATCTTGAATATATACAATTAAGTTACCGGGGCTTCCCAGAAAGTAATCCGAAGATACTTGTGATGGGATAAACCTCGCTCTTCCTCGATTTATTAACAATTGTTTCGTTGTGCTAATTAGGTATAAGTTACACATTTTTTTTATAAAACCAATAAAATGAAAAATTAAAATCTTGTTTATGGCAGTGTGTGAAAACTAGAGTGTGTTTTGTATAAATGTGTGTTTATACGAATGTTTATGATTGTATGAATGTATATTTTGTATGTATGTGTGTGTGTATGAGTGGGTGCGTGTGAATGAGTGGGTAATAAAAAAAAATAAAAAGCACTTGTAGTTGCAAGAGGATCAGGCTGATATTCCATAAATATGCCAATAATACCTGCGTAGGAGGTAGAGGGAGCTATACAAGATGCATAAACATCTCTTTTAGAGTTCCGTACCTCAAAAGGAAAAAAGGAAATACTTTTTGTCCGTCCATCTGTCGGTTAAGACCGTTTATCTCAGGAAAGCGTGGAGGTTTCGAGTTAAAATTACACCATATCCTCAAGTTTGTGGTTATTTGCAGCTGTGAAAAAATCAAACTTCTAAATTAACGGAAAAAAAGATACGGTCGTTTATGCCGCAAAAAACGTATATTTCGACACTCTCAAGAGAATAAAAATGTATATATAGTGTTTTCTGTTGACCTAAAAATGCAATTTGGCTAGTAATACTGTTTTATACTATAAGTAAAGGGGAAAGGAAGTCTGAAAACTATACATTTATAATTTATTTAAAAAAATATAGCCTTTACTTAAAGTCATTTGTTGCTACAAATTTGTACGGAACCCTCGGTGGGCGAGTCCAATTCGCACTTGGCTGGTTTTTCTCTACAGAATCATAATAGCATTGGCAGGATAATGGGGGCTGCACCTCAACAGTCAAACTCATAATTTATTATGTCCTTTATTGTGCTCAACAATAAATATACATTAGAATACCTACAAACAAACCTGATAACGGAAAACCATTTTTTTACAATTTAATATCAGCGAAAGTTAACGTTAAAGCGGACAACGGTACGTTAAAAATAGTCGCCCTCAGTTCATATTTGGTCAGTTTATAATATAAACTAGTTGACCCACGCAACTTCGTCTGCGTCACAATTTTCATTACTGCTCCGCTACTTTTAGTCTTAGCGTGATGATATATAGCTTATAGCCTTCCTCGATAAATGGGCTATTTAACACTGAAAAAATTTTTTGAATCGGACCAGTAGTTCCAGAGATTAGCGCGTTCAAGTAAACAAACTTTTTAGCTTTATATATTAGTATATAGATATCAAGATTAGGACTAAGATTTTTGAACAATCAAAACGTGACGAGATTAAACAATCTCACTTTCGATTTTATAATGTTAAGAATTCAGTACACTACCCTGAATAAAAAAAAAACTAAGATATTCGATCAAGCTATCCTTAGGGGATATTTCTCGTCTAGACGGAGAATTTCAAATTAGTTTTTTTTTAAAGTACATTGTTGACGGGATTTTTGGTCCACACGACCATTTGTTTACTTTAATTCTTTGCAGGGTTTGCTTTTGAAATTCAGTATTTGCGCGTTGAAAAATATTTCAAATTATTTTGTTTATTGTCTCACGAGCTTTTGCGCATGGCTTTGCTCACGTTAAATTCAAATTCAAATTCAAAGCATTTTATTTCAAATAAACCATTCACAGGCACTTTTGAAACGTCAAGGTCGGTCAGTCAAAAACATGGAAGCTATTTGCACGTTCCAAAGCGTAGATCTCTATGGAGAAGAACGTGCAAGAAACTCCACGGACACTCTTTTAAATCATGTTCTGTTTTACAAAATTCCAAGTTACATATACTTGTTGCTTCTGCATGTGAGGACAATGCAAAGTAAAAAAAAAAAAGTAGCATATAGCCGTTTCTAGGGCCAAATTCATCCAAATCGGATCTGTCAGATTTAATTAATTTTGATACAGAGATAAGTTAAAAGACAGCGCAAAAAACAAACACACTTGCTTTCGCATTTATGTAAATATATTAGTTAAGAAGGATTCTTTTATTAGGGTTCCGTACCCAAAGGGTAACCAACAGAACCCTATTACTAAGCCTCCACCGTCCGTCCGTCTGTCTGTCAGCAGGCTGTCTGTCAGCGGGCTGTCTGTTAGAGGGCTGTCTGTCAGCGGGCTGTCTGTCAGCGGGCTGTCTGTCAGCGGGCTGTCTGTCAGCGGGCTGTCTGTCAGCGGGCTGTCTGTCAGCGGGCTGTCTGTCAGCGGGCTGTCTGTCAGCGGGCTGTCTGTCAGCGGGCTGTCTGTCAGCGGGCTGTCTGTCAGCCGGCTGTCTGTCAGCCGGCTGTCTGTCAGCGGGCTGTATCTAAAGAACCGTAATAGGTAGACAGCTGAAATTTTCACAGATTGTGTATTTCAATTACCGCTATAACAAAAAATAATAAAAATTGTGTATTTTTATTGCCGCTATAACAACAAATAATAAAAATAAGGTTTATGGTACGCAACCCTTCGTGTGAGAGTTCGCTGGCAGCTGTTGCTCGCGACTTCGTTCAAAAGTAAAATTATGTCGTGATGTAAGATCGCTAAGAAATGCTTAAACAAGCAATGCTATCAGTCAACCTCTAGCATTAATTGCCCCTCTTAGAATTAGAAATTTGGAAGACTGTTATGCAAGGCATTGGCTGTATCACGTCTTCTATTCCAACCAGCAGTTAAATAACACCTATCCACCTTTTTGACTGTCACATCGCATGGACTACTTCTGAACATGAGTTTAGAATATCTCATAACAATTGCATCCCCGAGTCCAGATTCCTGGCGGCTCGATGGTAATGCCACTACCTTTAGCAGGCGAACCATGAGTATACCTACTCATCTGCCTAGCCTTTTCCCAACTATATTTGAGTCGGCTTCCAGTCAAACCGGATTTAGCTGAATACCAATACTTTACGTGGAGCGGTTGCCTACCAGATTTTCACAATCCATTTACTGGGTAACATAGTACTTCATGGCAAGACTAGAGTAAGATTGACTGGCTTTTGGCTATCCGTAACGACTGCCAAAATCTACAAATGACAGCCAGGACTAACGGCTTAACGTGTTTTCCGAGGCACGGAGGAAACTCGGTATATTAAGGTGGTCACCCATCCACAGACCAACCTTGGCAAGCGTTGCTTAACCGTGAAGATCGACCCGTGCGGCTGTTATTATTTAGCCACGAGCTCTTCCATGAGTGTACCTACTGTAGATACATGATGTTCCCGATTGTAAAAAAATGTTGATTAAATTATTAAACTCTGTATACCTATGTTGTGGACTGATGTATCCAAATACAATAAATCCCATACAAATTTGATAGTTTACACTAAATGAGAATTGCTCGTGCTATCGAGAACATTTTATGCGATCTATTGTTAACTAACTGTGTCAAGTGTAATCATCCGAGGATAGATACAATTATGCTTTACCTTTCAGGATATAGAAGTATAGTATAATGATATGTTTTTTTTGGATACTGTAACTTGTCAAAAATGTTTCCCACCCAAAACTTCTTACCTACTTTTAAAACTTAACATAACACCACACTGTCTTAAAAGCCCAGGTCACCAACCACTAACAAGCACAACGAGTATAACATCGCCGCCATCTTGTGACGTCACTGGTTCACCACGAACCAGGTGTAGACTGTTATTGAGACAAATGGCTCCGCGATCTGCAACTTGACGCTTAGCACGGCTTTTGTCAGTTTAAGCTGAGAACGGTTTGCGCTCTTTTGAATATTTTATACGCTTTACGGTTTGGTTACGGTAAATGAGATTTAGAAACAAAGTTTTCTGTGCTGTTATGCTATTATCTAAAGCGCTCACCGTGTATGCTTAAATGAATGAAACATGAAGTGAGCTGCCAATCTGTACAAGTAAATCGGAATGAAATATCACTAGGCATAAGTTCTCTCCACCTAAGTTTACACGAAGAAATGTTGATAGAATAGACTCGCAGTACTGTCTTTTTTACTATTGGTAGGCATACGTTTGACCACTATCTCACCTATGATAAGCGATGATGCGGTCGAAGATGGAGCACGCTTGCCTAGAAGTAACCTATTGACTTAAAGACCCTAGGGCCCCAAGTCTGCTATTACAATAGTGTCAGAATAGTCGATCACTGATCTCATAATTGTTGATTTTGACAAGTTTGGTAATCTACTAACATAATAGTGTCATTATGACTTTCCAATGAACAATCACTGACACCCCACTGAACGAAATGGCATAAAATGGTAATCTCGTACATAATGACAGACGTATGCGGTAATCTGCTAAATTTTGACAGTTCCATCGATCAGTGACCTACCATTAGAACGTAATTGTGTAGTCATTGCTTTTCCAGTCACTGCACCATTCTACCGGCGTTTTATATCCAATATTTTTTGGACAAACTTCGCCCTTCATTGGTGCGGCTGCAGTAGCCAAGCGCCAGGTGTCAGTGGTTTTCGAGAAACTCAATGAGAGCCGAAAGGAGAAACCGTAACTCCATAAAAACTTGGGCCTGGCGTTACAGAGCTGGATTTCGCCATAAATTAATTAGAGCATTTAGGAAGGTTTCACGAGCCCAATTTTGACCCACTGACCAAATCAGATAATATTTGCCCATATTTTAGGTTATTATTTTTAAATAAGTTACTAGCTTTAGCGACTTTGTACGCGCATATCTCGATTGTTTCCGTTCCCGTATAGCCTAACAATATAAAAATATTTTTTCAAATCTGACTGATTCCAGAGATTAGCTCGTTCAAACAAAAATAGATAAAGAAAAATGCATATTTGTGGCTATGTTTCCTACACTAAATATTATCAAACATTCGTCGTTATAGAGATCTAAGACTATATACTCTAGAATGCACTTGCAGCTATGCTGCAGTGCTTGCATCCTATAACGATGATTTTTTATAAAAGTGCTCAGGCTTTCAGTTTCTTTAAGCTGAAGTTTTCAGAAAACTATATTTTTTAGACAAGGGCCATGTGCATCACTCCTGGCTTGCTTTTGCTTATATTGTATTTAATAGGGTGCTAACTTATATCAGGTACAGTAATCAGAAGTAGTATTATATTAAAATAAAAATAAAACATAGCAGTAAGTAAATCGTTTTAATCATCTTCTTCATTAGGATTATCATAATACGTGTGTAGGTAGGTTCTTCTAAATGAGGAATGTCTTGACTGTTCTGCTCATTGACAGCTGATGAAGATGCCCCAGATGGTGAGGGGCCTGAATGGAAATACCGGGATGCTCTATTTGAAAATGATTTTGAGCTGTCTCCTAAATTATTGTTTTATTGAGGTTCTTCGATTGAAATTGTCTTGTTGATATGTTATGACAACGGTTGACGAAAGGGGAAGGTTGTTTATTTGAAGTTGGGTTTATACATAAATAAACAGTTAGGGGTAAATTTCTTAGTGACCGGTTTATTCAATTTGTTTACCGTGTTGTCATAAAGTGACCGATACATGAGGATTATTGTCTTGAATTTTGAAATAATAAGCAAGAATTAAAAGAAAGAAAAGAAAGAAATTCGGTAAGTAACCATTTCGATATCGAGCTTCACCTGAGTGACAAACCTCACAAAGTGAGCTTTATTGCACACAACATAAAGGTTTGAAGTAATTTGATACTCACCTCGGATTCCGCTGTCGAGACACCAAAATTTTGTTACAGAATAACGGTACTGATATTCATGAGAATAAACTAAAATTCCTTAACGATAGTATTAGTAGTACTTTAACTTTATTATGTTATTGAAGACAAATAAGTTTAACAATTTATTGACTGATATCAAGAGGAAGAAAAAAGTTAAGAGAAGGAACTATGCAGATGTACCCAAGTCTTGTCTGTTGCAGCAAGAGAGTAAATATGACATACAAAAACTAAATCTGTTGAGTACATTCTTGAAACCAACTACTACGCAACGGTCTACACAAATCATAGATATCTAAGCAAAGCCAGAAATACTTACTTTAGATTTGAAACGTATTTTACTTAAATTCAGAGCCCCGACGGGGACCGAAGTTTTGCACGACATGCGACATCGGGAATGTTCGGCTAATCTTCCCGAGGGACGCCGACGATAGGTGTCGCCGCGTCCTGTTTGAACTTGCTCTGAACCGAGGACACAGTATAGGATTGGATGGCGTTGTTTTATTGTTTGTTTAGTCTACTGGGAGTTTCCGCAAACGTGTTTGAGCCTTTGCGTTTTAAAGCAACGATGTTTAAAGAAGATTTTCTTTCAGATCGGAACTGACCAATTTGCCAGTGAGTCATATTTGCATAAAATGCATAGTCGGACTTAACGCCTTGTTGCATTAAGTCCGCCTGTGTACTACTATTATACATGAAGTTTAAAAAAAAAATGTGTTTATTATCTTGAATATATACAATTAAGTTACCGGGGCTTCCCAGAAAGTAATCCGAAGATACTTGTGATGGGATAAACCTCGCTCTTCCTCGATTTATTAACAATTGTTTCGTTGTGCTAATTAGTTATAAGTTACACATTTTTTTATAAAACCAATAAAATGAAAAATGAAAATCGTGTTTATGGCAGTGTGTGAAAACTAGAGTGTGTTTTGTATAAATGTTTGTTTATAAGAATGTTTATGATTGTATGAATGTATATTTTGTGTGTATGTGTGTGTGTATGAGTAGGTGCGTGTGAATGAGTGGGTAATAAAAAAAAATAAAAAACTCTTGTAGTTGCAAGAGGATCAGGGTGATATTCCATAAATATGCCAATAATACCTGCGTAGGAGGTAGAGAGAGCTATACAAGATGCATAAACATCTTTTTTAGGGTTCCGTATCTCAAAAGGAAAAAAAGGAAACACTTTTTTGTCCGTCCATTTGTCTGTTAACACCGTTTATCTCAGGAAAGCGTGGAGGTTTCGAGTTAAAATTACACCATATACGCAAGCTTGTGGTTATTTGCAGCTGTGAAAAAATCGACAACGACAATGGGGGCTGCACATCACCAGTCAAACTCATAATTTATTATGTACTTTATTGTGTTCAACAATAAATATACATAAGAATACCTACAAACAAACCTGATAACGGAAAACCATTTTTTTTACAATTTAATATCAGCGAAAGTTAACGTTAAAGTGGACAACGGTAGGTACGTTAAAAATAGTCGCCCTCAGTTCATATTTGGTCAGTTTATTATATAAACTAGTTGACCCACGCAATTTCGTCTGCGTCACAATTTTCATTACTGCTCCGCTACTTTTAGTCTTAGCGTGATGATATATAGCCTATAGCCTTCCTCGATAAATGGGCTATCTAACACTGAAATTATTTTTCGAATCGGACCAGGAGTTCCTGAGATTAGCGCGTTCAAGTAAACAAACTTTTTAGCTTTATATATTAGTATATAGATATCAAGATTTGGACTGAGATTTTTGAACAATCAAAACGTGACGAGATCAAACAATCTCACTTTCGATTTTATAATGTTAAGAATTCAGTCACTACCCTGAATAAAAAAAAAAACTAAGATATTCGATCAAGCTATCCTTAGGGGATATTTCTCGTCTAGACGGAGAATTTCAAATTAGTTTTTTAAAGTACAATGTTGACGGGATTTTGGTCCACACGACCATTTGTTTACTTTAATTCTTTGCAGGGTTTGCTTTTGAGATTCAGTATTTGCGCGTTGAAAAATATTTCAAATTATTTTGTTTATTGTCTCACGAGCTTTTGCGCATGGCTTTGCTCACGTTAAATTCAAATTCAAATTCAAAGCATTTTATTTCAAATAAACCATTCACAGGCACTTTTGAAACGTCAAGGTCGGTCAGTCAAAAACATGGAAGCTATTTGCACGTTCCAAAGCGTAGATCTCTATGGAGATGAACGTGCAAGAAACTCCACGGACACTCTTTTAAATCATGTTCTGTTTTACAAAATTCCAAGTTACATATACTTTTTGCTTCTGCATGTGAGGACAAAGCAAAGGAAAAAAAAAAAAAAGTAGCATATAGCCGTTTCTAGGGCCAAATTCATCCAAATCGGATCTGTCAGATTCAATTAATTTTGATACAGAGATAAGTTAAAAGACAGCGCAAAAAACAAACACACTTGCTTTCGCATTTATGTAAATATATTAGTTAAGAAGGATTCTTTTATTAGGGTTCCGTACCCAAAGGGTAACCAACAGAACCCTATTACTAAGCCTCCACCGTCCGTCCGTCTGTCTGTCAGCAGGCTGTCTGTCAGCGGGCTGTCTGTTAGAGGGCTGTCTGTCAGCGGGCTGTCTGTCAGCGGGCTGTCTGTCAGCGGGCTGTCTGTCAGCGGGCTGTCTGTCAGCGGGCTGTCTGTCAGCGGGCTGTCTGTCAGCGGGCTGTCTGTCAGCGGGCTGTCTGTCAGCGGGCTGTCTGTCAGCGGGCTGTCTGTCAGCGGGCTGTTTGTCAGCGGGCTGTCTGTCAGCGGGCTGTCTGTCAGCGGGCTGTCTGTCAGCCGGCTGTCTGTCAGCCGGCTGTCTGTCAGCGGGCTGTATCTAAAGAACCCTAATAGGTAGACAGCTGAAATTTTCACAGATTGTGTATTTCAATTACCGCTATAACAAAAAATAATAAAAATACACAATTTTTATTATTAGTATTTTTATTGCCGGTATAACAACAAATAATAAAAATAAGGTTTATGGTACGCAACCCTTCGTGTGAGAGTTCGCTGGCAGCAGTTGCTCGCGACTTCGTTCAAAAGTAAAATTATGTCGTGATGTAAGATCGCTAAGAAATGCTTAAACAAGCAATGCTATCAGTCAACCTCTAGCATTAATTGCCCCTCTTAGAATTAGAAATTTGGAAGACTGTTATGCAAGGCATTGGCTGTATCACGTCTTCTATTCCAACCAGCAGTTAAATAACACCTATCCACCTTTTTGACTGTCACATCGCATGGACTACTTCTGAACATGAGTTTAGAATATCTCATAACAATTGCATCCCCGAGTCCAGATTCCTGGCGGCTCGATGGTAATGCCACTACCTTTAGCAGGCGAACCATGAGTATACCTACTCATCTGCCTAGCCTTTTCCCAACTATATTTGAGTCGGCTTCCAGTCAAACCGGATTTAGCTGAATACCAATACTTTACGTGGAGCGGTTGCCTACCAGATTTTCACAACCCATTTACTGGGTAACACAGTACTTCATGGCAAGACTAGAGTAAGATTGACTGGCTTTTGGCTATCCGTAACGACTGCCAAAATCTACAAATGACAGCCAGGACTAACGGCTTAACGTGTTTTCCGAGGCACGGAGGAAACTAGGTATATTAAGGTGGTCACCCATCCACAGACCAACCTTGGCAAGCGTTGCTTAACCGTGAAGATCGACCCGTGCGGCTGTTATTATTTAGCCACGAGCTCTTCCATGAGTACCTATACCTACTGTAGATACATGATGTTCCCGATTGTAAAAAAATGTTGATTAAATTATTAAACTCTGTATACCTATGTTGTGGACTGATGTATCCGAATACAATAAATCCCATACAAATTCGATAGTTTACACTAAATGAGAATTGCTCGTGCTATCGAGAACATTTTATGCGATCTATTGTTAACTAACTGTGTCAAGTGTAATCATCCGAGGATAGATACAATTATGCTTTACCTTTCAGGATATAGAAGTATAGTATAATGATATGTTTTTTTTGGATACTGTAACTTGTCAAAAATGTTTCCCACCCAAAACTTCTTACCTACTTTTAAAACTTAACATAACACCACACTGTCTTAAAAGCCCAGGTCACCAACCACTAACAAGCACAACGAGTATAACATCGCCGCCATCTTGTGACGTCACTGGTTCACCACGAACCAGGTGTAGACTGTTATTGAGACAAATGGCTCCGCGATCTGCAACTTGACGCTTAGCACGGCTTTTGTCAGTTTAAGCTGAGAACGGTTTGCGCTCTTTTGAATATTTTATACGCTTTACGGTTTGGTTACGGTAAATGAGATTTAGAAACAAAGTTTTCTGTGCTGTTATGCTATTATCTAAAGCGCTCACCGTGTATGCTTAAATGAATGAAACATGAAGTGAGCTGCCAATCTGTACAAGTAAATCGGAATGAAATATCACTAGGCATAAGTTCTCTCCACCTAAGTTTACACGAAGAAATGTTGATAGAATAGACTCGCAGTACTGTCTTTTTTACTATTGGTAGGCATACGTTTGACCACTATCTCACCTATGATAAGCGATGATGCGGTCGAAGATGGAGCACGCTTGCCTAGAAGTAACCTATTGACTTAAAGACCCTAGGGCCCCAAGTCTGCTATTACTTTAATCATCTTCTTCATTAGGATTATCATAATACGTGTGTAGGTAGGTTCTTCTAAATGAGGAATGTCTTGACTGTTCTGCTCATTGACAGCTGATGAAGATGCCCCAGATGGTGAGGGGCCTGAATGGAAATACCGGGATGCTCTATTTGCTCACACCCATCAAACGAAGCACACTTGAAGCACCCACCTGAAAATAATTTATCCACATTACAGGGTGCCATTACACAGAGACATTGTGTAAGTGTGTGCCCATTTTGAAAATGACTGAATTAATGAAATCCTGCAAATGAGAAATGTTGATGTTAAGAGCTTGACTAATATTAAATACTAATTGACCTGCGCAACTTCGTTTGCCTCACAATTTTCGTTACTGCTCCGCTCCTGTTGGTCTTAGCGTGATAATATAGCCAATAGCCTTCCTCGATAAATGGGCTATCTAACACTGAAAGAATTTTTAAAATCGGACCAGTAGTTCCTGAGATTAGCGCGTTCAAGTAAACAAACTAACTCTTCAGCTTTATATATTAGTACTAGTTGACCCGCGCAACTTCATCTGCGTCACAATTTTCATTACTGCTCCGCTCCTGTTGGTCTTAGCGTGATGATATACAGCCTACAGCCTGCAGATTTAGTCTGGACTCTGGATTGGTGATGTTTTGAATTTGAATTTGTTGCACATTCTGGTATTACTTTTAAAAATAAAACCATTAAAAGAAAACTTAAAAGAACCTATTACACCATTTAGTTTGTTTACATTAAATATTACGTACAAAAATGTTAAATGTTTACAATATAGAAATATCAGATACTAACCCACCCATTCCTGTACAATAGAAAGAATGATTCATTTTCCAATATTCACCTTCCTATTGTATTGCAGCGTTCCGTTGCTATTCCGCAATTGATGCACAGTCTCATGATGTCGTTATTGAGAAGTAAAAAGAGCAATAAACAAATCTATAAATTATTTGATTTTTTAATGACGCTCACATTAAAATTTAATTAGCTCTTTGCAAAACACCGGTCGCTTCAAAACAAATAAAACACGTCGACGTCAGTAAAGTAAACAGTACCTAATGTCACTAATGTCATATTTGACTTTGACAGCAAAACGGATAAAATATAAATGAGTTTCATCTCGTATTTTTTATTTACGACTTTGTTACTACTTCAGATTTCATAGAACACTAATAACCCCTCAGCCGTTACTTCATCTCTTGGAGATAATATTAAAATAACGCACGTCCGGTAGTTCGCTCCTGGAGATTTCTTAGTTCGGGTCGGATTTAATGTCAAATATTGCATGTCTTAGTATACCTTTCGTATTCTGACTTATATAAAGTGTAGGAAAAAGAATAGGAAAGGCATATAACATCACATGCTAAACATCCGACAGCAATTTGTTACGGAATGTTGTATTAAATTTAGTCTGTGGAGACGCCTTCATTTGTTTTTGCAAGCGGTTAGTTGAGCAGTTATTTAATAACTCTACACTTTACACTTAAAGGAAATTAACTAAACATCCATGAACAAGTAAGTACTAAACAGTTTTTAATTGCTGCATTAGGTATTGGACAAAGATTTTGGACACAATTTGTTATTTTACCAAAGATAATTTCGAAGTTTGCACGCCATGCCGGTATATTTCTACGTGTTTTGAGTAGAAAATACAGTAGTGGTGGCAAAATTTTGTTATAAATATTATTTAGATACGTTACTTCATATATATTAGGCATTTTTATAGTGAAATTCGATAAAATATAGTGTAAATATTGAACTGTAAAAATGTAGCCGAAAATCGAATCTCCAAGAGATTCTGTAACAGACAGGCATTTCGCATGTGTATGACATGCAAGCCGCCATGTTTTTTGTGTTTCGTACACAGTATCGGATAATGGTCAGTAAACCAATAGGTTTTGATCGACTTAGAAAAAAGCGAGGTTAAATTATTTTATTTTTTTGTCGGTTCCACGAGACGGCAACAGCACTCGACGAGTGCGTGTATGAGTATTTAATTTTTCATAAAAAAATAACATTAAAAAAAAAAACAAATTAAAAATTATCTAATTTTCATATTAATAATATTAATCCTATCCCGGTTTAAAAAATGCTTCATTTTCTTTTTTTTAATTTTGTTGGTCAGATGTGACCTACTGGTTGTATTCTTTATTGTGTACTTGGAATTGGTCTACTGACATTGCGTGTTTTTTGTTTTTTATTTGTTGATTTTGTTAATGTTTTTGCTAAGCAACATACCCTTATGTTGTGTTTTTCCATTAATAAATATCATTATTATTTGGATTGTAATATAAGATTTCTAAGAAATGCAATAGTACTTGCTCTTTGACAAAAAATATGAAAGCGTCTTTTTATCGCTCTTTTTTTAATGTTTGTATAGTGACTTATTGTTCGTAAACTAAACAATTCTAACTGCTAAAACTTTGTCTGCAATAAGATTGTGTACCAAACTATATACTATAATTAGCCACTTGGCTTACAGAGTTCCCAGAATGAATGTGTAAACATACCCTTTTTTTGTTCGGCGTACGAGTCGACTGGCTTAAGCCAAGTTTTTGTTTAGCTTGCAGTATGTAAAATATGTATGGAGGTGTCTGTTATTTATCTTGATTAATGTAAAATAATGTTTTAGTATGCCAATGAAATAATAACATTGGAAAAAAGCGCTTCTATTCTAATAATATGACGATTTTTGTACGAAAAACTGGGAAAAAGTCGCTTACCTTACTTTCAACTTCGAATTAACAATAGATTTTATGACAAAACTAAACAAAACTATAAATAAGTAGATAGATTATTTTACACCAATTTGAAAGACATATAATTTGTAGAGCTGCGATGCGGAATTTTAGAGATATCGTAGTTTTAGTGAACGCGGGGAAATCGCAAGATTTCGGCCGGGCGCGTAGTAACAGAACTGCGGAGTGACGTTATAGAGGCGTAGCGGCTGAAGGGATAAATAATATGTAAAATTATATACAATAGCAATCTGGCATAAATTAATGTTCAAATTTAATAGCAGTTTTTGAAAATCATTTCTCCAAACGGGTTTTATAATAATGGCAATACGACACTGTCGTTCCACTACGATTTCATTACGAGACCACTGACATGCCACTGAACGATCAGTGAAGGACCATTATGAATTTAGCAGATTACGAACTTTTAGCAAAATGACAATGGCATCGTGTTGGAATGACGAATTTATAAAAATTAGCAGACTAAGGGCCCAGGTTGTAGCAATCTAGAAACAGACTCGGGTAGGAAATTCCACACCTTAGCTGTACGCACAATTAACGTGTTCCCAAAATGTATACATATTTTTTCGTCATATTATTGGCAAGGAAGTGTTACCTGTCGAAAATTCTAAGTTGGTTGCCAAAGAGTGGATTTAAAAAAAAAACAGAAATGGGTCACCGAACTGAAAAAAAAAATCTGCTATTAAAATGATCATTTTATTAATACATATTTTGTCCGACCAGTAAGACGCTATTTCGACATTTCTTAATTATCATTTAAGTCTTGGAAGGTGTGGGAAGGAATTGTGGCCGTCCCCGTCATACCTGGTGACGCACCGTGTTGGCAGAAGCGACTAGCATCGGAATGTCGTGGGGGAAGTGAAGCGTGAAGCTTATTAAGACCGCTTGCAATCGAGGAGTACTGTAGACCTGCTATTATGGGTATTTTTTTGTAAGGATTGGAAATCTACACTTAGCGGAGCGGGAGGAAGTGTCAGACTCTTACTGACTAAAACCCATCCGTGTTTCTTCTAATGCCCTTTGCGTTTCAGGACTGTGGTGACTCTTGTTTTGGCATGGCTAGGGATCATGGGGTCAAGTCAAGGTGTTGGAAATGATGCGCGACGGACAGCAGAAGAGGTGTTCAAGTCTTAACAATTGGACGGACTTAAATGAAACTAGGTACACCCTCACAGTTATACAATACCCCGGATTAGGAAAAAGGTTACGTTGAATACCTGGTATATGTTGCTTTAGGATAATATTCACGTTGGTAAACCTGCTAGCAAAGCCACTGCTGAATAATGAAAGTGGCATTGAAAACTTAACTTAATTCTATGACTGATACTTGAAATTAAATGTACAAAAACAATTCATCAAGAAAACCAATATCTACCAACTAGGCTAAAAACACAGATCAGCAGAGAATACTTGAGAGTCCTCTGTAAAAATATACCATCATTTTCTACAGCCAATGCCTACAATTTAAGTACACTTCAATATTTTTCGACTTTCAGGCCAAAATCTAGGCGCTGTTTTCATAGTATCTAGTGCTCAAATAAATATTAGTACTCGGATATTACTCGGCAAGTCAGTAAATATTGGAAGGAGCCAAATAGTTCCGAATTGAGGACAAATCTGGGATAGATTTGAGTGGGTGATACTGGAACTAAGAAAGGTGTGTTTGATTTGAAATGTTAGCTATAGGAGTGTTTAAGTTGTCGTTGGTATAATAATAAAGAAATTGTATTGACTTACAGGTTTTTTTAAGGATGGGAAATCATCAAATGACTCCTCCCGCTCTGGGTGAACCAAAACTTACTGACTAAAACGCACCGTGGTTCTCCTAATGTCCTTTGCGTTCCTGGGCCGCGGTGACTCTTTCGAACAAATTCCGAAACCCCGGGCAGGCACTGGCCCTAGCGGGCCCCGTCTTCTATGCTTACAGCTCTTTGAGGCGCGCGTGAAACGCGGCTGGTAAGGGTTTATAGGTACACAGCAGTCTAAGTATCCCAGAAAAGTACGTTTGAGATTAGTGTGCCTTCTTTAAAATAGATATGTAATAACAAAGAGGCAGTGTAACCTGAAAAGAAATAGTAGTCAGCTAAGACTTTAAAGTTCCTGTACCTGGCTATAGCTACATTTTTTATATTTTAAGTAACTTAGTACACTTGTAGAATACACCGCAGACTACCTGACTTATTAATATTTTAAGTTCGTTCAGTCCATTCATAGTTTTCAGATAGACAGAAGACCGCAATTTTTTTAATAAAATTAACTATTTGTAAAAGAGCCGCTTTGTTTTTCTTTTATTATTTTGCCTTTTGTTTTGCGTCTTATTTGGAGTAATTTAAAGGCACCCTAACGCTTTAATAGGGGAGACAGTGTTGCTGCTGAAAAAGACAAAACATATTAGCTTAGCAGTAAAGTATTTCGCTTGAAAAAATCTTCCTTAACAGTCGTAGTGCTAGAACTTCTTAAACAGCCTGCTACATAAGGCTAAATAATTATACTCTATTGCAATAGTTCCCAACGCACTCATTCATCGAAACTAGTGGCACGAGTGAAATGACACGCGATTAAGCCAACTGTGGCGGCACTCGGCACATGGTGTAATGCAACCAAATTCGCCAACTTCGGCTATTTGCCGATATTATAATGGTATGGTGGCACGTTTTGGAGTATTAGTGGAGTAAGAATGTCGGCTACAGCTTGCAAGTTGTAGGTCGTGGGCTTAAAATTATTTTAAGTTGTGTAATTTTTTTACACCTACTTCATAACGGTGAAAGAAAACACCACAACCAAATTTCCGCAGCTATTATATTTTACTGAATGGAAAATCATCAAATGACTCTTCTCAAACTGGGCGAAGCAGAAGGGAGTGTCAGACTCTTTCTGAATAAAACCCATCCGTGTTCCTCCGAATGCCTTTTGCGTTCCAGGGGGGCTACTCTCTAAGCCCGAATTCCGTTGTTTCGGGCTTAGTTGTGGGCGTATTCTACTGCATATCACCAAGCCACTAAAAATCAATGAAAACACGATTTGACAGTTACTATTAAATCGTGTTGTCATTCATTCTTAGGTTCGGGATTAATCGTTAGTCTGTAGGTGATACGAAGTAGAATACGCCCGTAAGTAAGCCGGAAACTACGGACTTCGGGCTTAGAGAATAGCCCCCCAGGACCTCGGTGAATCTTTCGAACACATTCCGCTACCCTGACAGGACGGAGCCCGCTAGGGCAAGTAAATACTTTACTAATTTACAATCCCAAACTTGTTTAGAATTATAAAAATATTATCTCAATTTTATCGAAACACAGAAAAACTGTTTTACGCTTATGTTTTAAATTTATTGTTTTAAGTTTATCTTAGTCTAAAATTATTCAAAAAATTTAATTATGCAAAAGAGTACATGACTCTATGTTATAAAAGTAACGTGAACGTCGTCACAGCTATTTAGTGTAACCCATACAAAATAAATATAACGAAAAGCTGTGTTTTTAAATGTTGGCGTACAATAAAACATACAAATTCTACATACATGTCGGGAAACTAGTAAACATACCCAAACATACATGCCAATTAACTAATGTATTACTAAGCCCAACACGCCGCATTCCATTAAAAATAACTGCAGCTTGGAACTGGGACTCATTTAGCTATCTAGCTCCGCTTCCTTTGCTCTGTCCTCTGTTCACGCACCGCCGCTCCGCTCCGTTCCGTTTCGCTCGGCCACGGGTCTATTTGCAGCCACGGATTAATTTGTTTCTCGCTCTCTTATTGGTTGTTTCAAAACCTAGAGAGGCTTGAAGTAAATTGAGACAAGTTTCGGGATACTTTTAGACTTTGCTTTAGCTTTGCTTGCTTTGTTTGCTTTATATCCCAATTGACAAATTCATTGAAATATGCATTGTTATTTTAATGCATTATCAACTGTCTACAGTTAATAATGGTTTATTGACTATTTCAGCGAATTTAAGCAATCTTAAATTTATAAATAAAAATATCCAACAGATTTGACTGAAAGTAAATCTGTTGGATATTTTTATTAATTAAATACTTTATTTTTTTACTGTTGATAGGCACGCGTTTGACCACTATCTCACCTGTTGGTAAGCGATGAAGTGGTCGAAAATGTGGTAGGTACGCCTGCCTATAAGTAACCTATTCACACTTGACTTAAAGACTCCCAGGTTGTAGCTATCAGGAACCACAGACTCCGGCAGGGAATTCCACTCCTTAGCTGTACGCACTATGAATGTGTTCCCAAAATGTTTTGTGCGTGTGGGTGGGATGTCCTCCATGGCGCATCTCAGTTCGTCTTCTGGTCCGATGATGGAACGGGCTTGGCAGAATTAAATTATGCCATTCCGTCGCACATTCCCCAAAATGCAACCGGTAGAAAACCGACAGGGTAGCAACTCGTCGTCGAGGCTCAAGACTTATCGAAAGTTTATTTCGTGCATATCGTAATATTAAAGATGTCGTTTTTTTATTATTTTGTCTTTTACATAAGGTTTTTCGGCCATACTCCACGTTATCACGTTTTTTTTTTTCAGAATTTATTTACGAACAATGAAAATTGATCATCTTTCTGTTGCTCACAACAACCACGCAAGATAGTATTTGTATATATTATACAAGATGGTCCGTTCATTGTTAAAACATATGATCAATGGAGTACGAGGGCACGTGGGAAATGCTTCAGCAAAACATTGGATTACAACAATTTTATTCATACATTCAGTCAAAAAAGTATCGGGAATGGATGATTTGTTTATGGTTCCAAATTCAAATTTTTGTTTTTTTGTAGTTGTTATATTGGCACAACTGTTTTCCATTTTGGCGCGGAGTTTGAGTTGCATCTGTTATTTATATTAAATACAGTGCTGGTTTTAGTAATATCATATATAGTGTGTATTGCGAATTTCATAATGGACAAAAATATCGAACAAAGAGTTTGTCTTAAATTTTGCATCGCCAATGGAATTTCGTGTTCGGAGTCACTGAAAATGTTACAGAAGGCTTACGGTGAATCGACTTTATCAAAAACTCGTGCTTATGAGTGGTTCAAAGCGTTCAAAAGCGGTCGAGATGTGATGGAAGATTTGCCTCGCTCTGGTAGGCCGTCAACGTCTGCAACTGAAGTTAACATCGCAAAAGTGAAGGAAATAGTGACTGAAAATCCCCATTCAACTCTGAGAGAGATAGCCGCCGAACTTTCTGTATCTCACGAGTCGATCCGTACCATTTTAACTAATCATTTGGGTATGAAACATGTTGCTGCTCGGCTAGTCCCAAAAGATCTGAATTTCCTCCAAAAACTCAATCGCATGAAAGTCGCTGAGGACATGCTAGAACGAGTCAGTTCGGACCCAACATTCATGAAACGCATTGTTACTGGTGACGAGACGTGGGTTTACGAGTTTGACATGCAAACTAGTCAACAAGCTTCGGAGTGGCGCCTTCCAACTGAACCGAAACCGAAAAAACCACGCCAAAGTCGATCAAAAGTCAAAGTCATGTTGACTGTTTTCTTTGACTATCGCGGTGTTGTGCACTCTGAATTCTTACCGGAAGGTCTAACGGTAAATAAAGAATATTATTTGAGCGTTATGCGGCGTTTAAGAGAGCAAATTCGACGAAAAAGGCCAGATTTGAGGAAAGAAAATTCTTGGATTTTGCACCACGACAGTGCGCCTTCGCACAAGGCTATCATTGTGAACGAATTTTTAACCAAACACTCAACAAATACCATCCAGCAACCACCATATTCACCAGATATGGCTCCTGCTGTCTTTTTTCTTTTTCCTAAATTCAAATTACCACTTCGTGGCACCCGTTTTCAATCGATAGAAGACATAAAGGAGAATTCGCGGCGAGAACTGAACTCAATTCCGGAAGCAGCGTTTAAAAAATGTTTTGATGAATGGATTATTCGTTGGCGCAAGTGTATCGTTTCTAAAGAAGCATACTTTGAAGGTGATAAAATAAATTTGGATGAATAACAGACATTTTGTGTATTATTGATCTTTTCCCGGTACTTTCTTGACAGAGTAGTATGTTTATTGTATCGTATTTTTTTTTCATCACTGAAAGAAGGGTTCCCCGTAACAGAGATAGACTTATAAAACACCCACCAGATGTATTTAAGTCTCATGAAATAGGGCGCCCATATTACAGTCAATATTCTCTCAGTACTATTGTGAAGTGCTTCGCTTTTACCTGTAAAAACTAAATAAGTCCACCCACACTAAAGAAGAGAACTATCCATTCTTAGAAACTTCAAGGAAACCAATCAACTAAAATATCTCGCATAATTTCACTCCGACACGTCGCTGACAGTAATAGCGAGTGAATTTCGAAGACAAATGCCCGCCATCTTGGTTATAACTCGACAGCTCTCTGAATTTAACTGAACACGATCTATTGGAGTGAACTGCAGCTGATTAAATTTTGGGCTGGTGGTTGATTGGTTGATATTAGTCATGTTTTAGTAGTTGCGGATGATCTAGCAATCAATTAATCTACCTAGTCGTTTAACTATTTTGAAGTATCCTCCGAGTCTAACCTGACGCAGCTAAGTAAACTGTAGACATACAGTTTTACTGCAGGCACACTCACACAAACACCATGACACACAAACAGTAATACCGGTATCTTTACTTTTCATTCATTTTGTACTTGTTTGTAAAATAATACTTAAAATAGTTTTGTTATCTAGTTACCTAAAATATGAAGTTTATTATTTACTACATGCTTCCTGGGCTGAATAATATTGTAAAAGATACGTCAAAGAAATAAACTATTTTTTTTTTTTATGCAGTGACTGCCCATATTATGATCTCTAGAACCTAGTAACTGGGAAACCCAACACACATTGGAAAGACTGGAATCAGATCTCATTAATTAGTCTTCATTAAAAATTTCCCTTTAGTTCCCTTTTTTTTTTAAGGTTGGGAAATCATCAAATGACTCCTCCCGCTCTGGGTAAAGCAAGAGGGAGTGTCAGACTCTTACTGACTAAAACCCATCCGTGTTCCTTCTTGGTGCCCTTTATGTTCCAAGGCTACGGTACCCCTTTCGAACAGATTCCGCAGCCCCAGCAGGCACCTGCCCTAGCGGGCCCCGTCTTCCACGCTGACATCTCTTTGAGGCGCGCTGGGATCGCAGTGCGCCGCCGACCCGGGCCTAGTTCTGATCAGACGGCGAGCCACCCACTGCTCGCCGTCCGCAGGCCCGCGCCTACGGCGGCCGGGAATCGTCCTGCGACTCCCGACACCTGGGGCGTCTCCTTCTGTTGCGGCGTCTGGGACGTAAGGTTTCCCTCTCACTCACACGTTCGGCCTCCTCCTTTGCTAGCTTCCCATGCCTCCTCGCTCCGGACCATAGATTGAACCAAGGCCGGTCGCGAGAGGTCGCCGCTGCCGATCGCCTCGACGAGGACCCGGACAAGCAGGACAGACCTCCACCGTATTCTCCACCGTATCTTCCGGGTGACCCTCACAGTGTTGACACCCGGCCCTTTAGTTCCCTAATCCAAACATTTTGGTTCCATCACAATTTTATTCGACCACCAAGGTAACTGCTAGCAAACAGTTTGTTTATTAAACACATAAAAACTTCCTTTTTGATCGTCCATCCATCATTTTTAAGATCATCATCCATCATCATCCGCAGCCCTCTTCAATTCACTATAGCAAATAAGCCTCTTTTTATGGCATTTTTCCTGTTTTGTGCCAATATTGTCCAAGTCGTATCGATAAACTAAATTATGTTGTCAAGCTCACGTGTTCAGTCTTCCAAAACTCCTTGTGACCACTTTAGAGAGAAGGAAAGTGAGTGCCATTAAATCAACACGTTCTACTTATACAAGGCATATCATCTGCCTAGCCTTTTCCCAACTATATTGGGGTAGGCTTCCAGTCACGCCGGATTTAGCTGAATACCAGTATTTTACGAAGAGCGGCTGCCTACCAGACCTCCACAATCCATTAACTGGGTAACACGGTACTTCATGGCAAGACTGGAGTCAGATTTACTGGCTTCTGACTATCCGTAACGTCTGCCAAAGATCTACAAATGACAGCCGGGACCAACGGCTTATCGTGCTTTCCGAGGCACGGAGGAAACTCGGTATGTTAAGATGGTCACCCATCCACAGACCAACCTTGCCAAGCTTTGCTTAACCTTGAAGATCGACCCGTGCAGCTGTTATTATCTAGCCACAAGCTCCTCCTCTTAAGGCATAGGCAGTATAATCATTATTAATCATGTCCAAACTAAGGAGAAAAAAAGGTACAAGTATCTCCCAAAAAAAGCCTATTTTCCTAACACGGAAATCGAACCCGGCACCCATTCGTGTAGCTTGCCACTAAACAAATGGAGCGTTCATACCAAAGATTAAAGAAACAAGGTAGATGGGACATTAAAGTTTTGTTCACCATCAAGTTCTGAAATGAATAAACAAGTATTCATCTTTCTTAACCTCCATCCTCTTGTATCTTATATTTTTGTCGGAATTGTGTACGTAGTCGATATTTTTGGTGCACGGTAAAACTCTAATATGTGAGTACTACTGAATAAATAAATAAATAAAATATATAATCTCGTATGATGGAAGGATGCATTTGTATTTTAGAAATAAATGGTAATATTTTCAAAATAATGGACCTCAATATCATCTATCTGCTGAAGAACACAATAACGCCTTCTTTTTACGACAATATTACGCCGTTGACCAAGTTTTCTATGTGCGTATTCAAAAATGAATCCTTTCGGTCAACTATTGCACCTTTATTAAAAGTTCTAAGTTCAGCAGTTGTACCAGCTGTCAACAAGAAAACTGAAAACTACTTTTGTCCACAAGAAATGTACAACCTAAAAGTAATCTACACAAAGACACTGACACCTAAAGAACCAATTGTCGACAAAAAATTGGATATTTCTAGTGTCTCAATTACCTATGACACACGAGCTTATCCTTCTTGTTTCCTTGATCCGAGGTTGAGGCCAATTTTACGTACAATTTATCAAAGATTAACAATTTACAATCTGCGTGAGGCCAGAGCCCTCCACTCGTCATAAATCCACGTTCACGGACGATTGGCCTCGGCAGGCCATCGACGGCCTCAGCTCTGAGAGTACTTATCTTAATGATTTACATTTGGGGAGTTGAGTTTATTTTATTTTTGGGGTAGCTGGTTCTGTGGGAAATCGTGTTAATGTCCGCATAGCACCTATAAAGAAAGGTCGGGCATGTTTTTTTGTACCTAGAATACAATACAATTTTATAGAAATAGTCTTTGTTGCTCAACGAAAAAGAATTACACTAAGAGCTTAATAAATTGAAGAGTTCTATCGCTAAAAGCTATTTACCTTTAGATTGATTAGACAAAGAAGAATAAAAGATAATGTAAGTAAGTTATGGTTATGTAAGTAGCTTGTGGTGCATCAATAACGTTCGGCTACAGTCGAATAAAACATCGTCGGATGCAAATAAAACCGATATAATTTACTTAATTAATTTAATAAATGTAAATTATTACATAAAATTGGTAAAACTAATCGGTACTAATAGGTTACTTCTAAGCAAGCGTGCTCCATCTTCGACCACATCATCTCTTACCATCAGGTGAGATAAGTGGTCAAACGCGTGCTAATCAACAGTAAAAACAAAAAAAAACTATGTTGGGCGACAGTAAAATATCCATTGAAATACAAACGAGAAAAAGCCTAATAAAATCAATTGATTAAAAAGATTATGGTTATCTTCTGTATATTTGTTTCTTTTCACGATTAAGTATTTGCTAGCCTATGCATTCTAACTGGATATTGATGGAATAAGTATTTAAGTAGTCTGGAGGGGGATTTAAGTAATAGTTATTTGTCAGCATTATCCACAGCCCGACTTCGCCTGCTGCTAATAGGCCATAGCCCTAGCCTTAGGCCTCTCTATTCCAGTGCCAATCCTCGTGTAACTGTACAATAGGGATCATGCAATATTTTCTTTTTTGCTTTAATTTTAAAGAACTCCATCTAGAATAGACCACCACATAAATAAAAAATAAAAACGCCAAAATTGCGTTTTTAAACCGACAGTTTAAAGGTTTGCGCGAAAACGGATGATGACGTCACTCGTGTCTATCACTGGTCGAGAACTGTCCCAATTCAAAGACATAAGGTTGCCTTTTCGTTGGCATAACAGCAGATACGTCACTAAACGGTGATTGTTGTTTTTATACACGTTCCGTTTCACGTTACTTTAATTCATTATTTTTGTTAAAAATCGATATTAACCAAAATAAAAACTTTGTAATGGCCTTTATTTTATACATTTTTATCATTTTACTGACAACGTTCTCATAAATTCTGTATTTGCATCTTCCCTATTGTACTAGCCTCAACCAGGTTCTTCCCGCAATCGCAAAATGTCGTCTGCCCATCTCACAGCCGTACGACCGACACTTCTTTCTTCCAGTACAGAATTGCGACAGTGGGGAAATACACCGTTCTCTGGAAAATCTAAATATTGATTTCGATCCAACTCTAGATATTATCAGTGTAAGAGAAGCACTAACTCAAGTGTCAGTCCTTGTCGTGAATGCACTCAATTTGTCTGTGTCGCGCTGTAGCTAATGCTCAACGAGATAGACGACGCTAGCTATTGCCAATCTCGGGGTAGCTATTATGTTACTGTGTCATGTACTTTAAGACTAGAGAATTTTTAAGAAGACTTTTATTCAGTCTATTTTACGGTTTGAATGTTAACGATAAATTATATTTATTTTGAAAATAAGTTATCCCACACATACGCAGAAAACGTTTTGGGAACACATTTATAGTGCGTACAGCTAAGGAGTGGAATTCCCTGCCGGAGTCTGTGTTTCCTGATAGCTACAACCTGGGAGTCTTTAAATCACGAGTGAGTAAGTAACTTCTAGGCAAGCGTGCTCCATCTTCGACCACATCATCGCTTACCATCAGATGAGATAGTGGTCAAACGTGTACCTATCAACTGTAAAAAAAATCTATGAAGAAATATAATTGTTTGTTTGTTTATTTGAATACTTCTGAGAGGTAATCTTTGAAAGTAGGGTACTTTAATCAACTAATAAATTAACAATTTCTTCTTAGTGTGTGGGCAGTAAGGTCTAACGACCCCACACACCCTAGTGTCAGAGTTTCTAAACCGCCTCAAATTAACAATAATAATAAATATCTAAATAGTAATCAATTTCAAAAGTTCTTACATAGTCAGACTATGCCAGTGTGAGTTCTTTCATATAGACAACAGGAGTTGAGTCTGTGTTTCCTGATAGCTACAACCAGGGAGTCTTTAAAATCAAGAGTGAATAGGTTATTTCAAGGCAAGCGTGCTCCATCTTCGACCACATCCTCGCTTACCATCAGGTGAGATAGTGGTCAAACGCGTGCCTATCTATAGTAAAAAAAAAAAAAAAAAGGAGTGCAGCCGCGGGAAAAACCGGTTGATTCTGCCGTTCGATTCTGCGTGATTACGAAGCGAGCTATCATTTCGTCTTGATTACTTGGATTGACAGCTCACTTTGTGATCACTTCACCCAATCCTTCACTTCAAGATGTTTACAGAATCGAGCTAGAGCAATATTAGATTGATGTAATGTCGATACGAAAAGAAGTAAGAAGCTACATAGCTTGGCTCATCGCCGTAAGGTTGCCAGCTAGTCAGTCTTCTACAGATTGTACTTCGGTGAGTGTGTCCAAGAAATCCACGACCTCATCCCACCGGTTCCTCTTCTACCATCGGACATCCAGACGTACTGAATCTTACCATCTCTACCTTGTAACTATTCCACCAATTTGCACTAAGCTTTTCCAAACGTCTTTTATAATGCGCGCAGCTAAGGAGTGGAACTCTCTGCTTGCGTCTTTGTTTCCAAAAGCTTACAACCCTAACCTCTTCAAAGTTAGAGTGAACAAGCTCCTTCTGGGTAAGCTTGCTCCATCGTAGACTTTGTCTCTGTCATCTCTGATATAGACTAGAGTCAAGAGCAAAACCATCATTAATAAAAAAAAAGAACTAACTATCAATCCAATACCCAAGCCGCAATTCTTGAGATAGAAATCATAAAACTTACTAATAATTCTGCAAAGCACTTAGGTCATTGGCCCGTACTTCAGCTCAAGGCTGTTCAATATTATCTAGATAACAAGTCACAATATGTAATACAATCTGGAGCCAAATTGCCTTCACAAGACATACGCGAGCATGTGTTGGTAAACCCGATAACTTCGTGATTAATTATAAATGTAACGTGTTGGTATTAACGATCTTAGTTTTAGACAATGTTATTAAAATAGTCTTAACTAATTAATTTTACTATTAATTCTTATTTAATTTTACTTGGCTATGGCATGTTTCTCCTATTTATAGTTATGTCCCAATTCTAAGTAACGGACTTTGAGGAAACTTTCTCCATTCCACTCGACTAAAATGCCATGACATCAAAAATACTCTACCCATTAAATTAAAATTTTTATTTTCGTTTCGTTTTCGCTATAAATGACAATTTAACTGACGTATAAACATTATAGCAGGCAAGACTGGTGTCAGATTTCTTGTTTTCGGAGTACTCGTTAAGACAAATATCCATAAATGACCGCTTTCCGAGGCACGGAGGAGGCTCGGTGAGTTAAGATGGTCACCTATCCACGGAATGACCTCGACAAGCATTGCTTAACCTTTAAGATCGACCCGTGCGTTTGATATTATTTTACCACGAGCTCTACCATTTCATACAAGACATATCTATATACATAACAGTATGTACACATCAGATAACCAAAATGATTAACTACAAATATTGTTAGTTGGTAGATATTAATGTCCGGATACGCCTCAAACTTAGTTAGTTTATATTAGATTGATGATAGAACCTTTATGAGAACGTGACAAACGATCGCTTTAACACTTGAACAGAACTGAACATTAATCATTAAATTAAAGTCCTTTGGTCCTTTCGAATTAATAGAGCCTGAATATGGGATTCGACAATGATTGCTGGATACAATGAAAAGTTGAAGTAGAATTTAGATACCAGCTTAAATATTTAATTATAGAATGATCAAGTTTAATAAAAGGATTGCTATTTGTTGTATGTTATTACAGCTAATAATCATAATCCCCTTTTTGCTTCGCCGTAGTCGGGTAAAAACAGCACACCGAAGTCAAATCTAGATAATCTACATAATGGAGCTGACTTTGGTTTCCTTTTTTTTGAAGTGATAAACGTCTTATCGATGAACACCGGCTGCGTACACGAAAATGTGTCACGGTCACGTGACAATCAATTGTTTTCTCATGACGTTATCACTTAAAATTATCGTCCATAAACCGACTTTACAGACAACCAATTTTTTTAGCCACTGCTCTCAAAACGGTGAAGGAAAACATCGTGAGGAAACCGGCATGTCCTAGAACCAAAAATTCGAAGACATGTGACATCTACCAACCGCACTGGGTCCGCGTGGTGGATTACGGCCCACTCCCTCTCACCGAGGGGAGGCCTGTGTCCCAGCAGTGGGAACATTATAGGCTGATTATGCTATGCTTATGCTTAATTTTTTTGGTATGATCTGATCTTCAGTATCAAACCAATTTAGTTTTACCAAAGCAACTTATTTAGTACGGACCTTGGACTTTTTGCATTTTTTAGCACAAGTTACGAGTAGCGCTCTGTGAAATTGGACGAGGACGATATTTTCCATCCTTTTATCAATACCTCATGAGGTACAAAAGAGACAAAATTTAACATATCGTTCAAATATATTTTTTAGCAGCCCGTTAACAAACCAACAGTCCGAACAACATATTTATACAAACACAGTTAAACAAATCGCGAACATAAACAGCAAACGAACCGATACGGAACAAATAACAATATTTTTTGTTAACAGACAAAACCGTGGGCAAACACGAGTGCTTCCTTAATTATTTATCGGATATAGGTCATGTTGCTGCTTCTTATAAATGTCAGATGTAAGACGTATCGGTATTATAGAGCCCTGGGAATTATATCAATGTTCTAGGATACAAAGGCCAGATATGTTGTTTCTTATTTGGTAATTTCTTGGGGAAGATTGACAGGGAAAAGCTAATTATATCATATCTTTTTTGACGAGTTACGGCTTAATTAGAGCTTTTTGAATTCATTTAAAGCTGCTCTCTCGAATAAGCTTAAAAACATGGATAAAGCAGCTTTTCGTCGACACTTACAGAACAATTACATTTGAAGAAAATAGTTATCTACATAATATGATACGTATATGTATTTGGTTAAGCCAGAATTTATCTATCGGTATCACATAAAAAGAAAAAAAAAACACCAAATAACCTCCAAATAGTTGAGATTACACCATTTTACTCTTTATTTTTATATCAAATGAGTATAAAAATATATTTACTGCTTTGCAATACAAATGAAAAAAAATGGTTTTGTTACTTTAAAAAAAAATATATTTTAATTAAAAAAAAAAAACGGGTAGCGGAGTAGCGCGTAGAGGCGTATTTAGCTCCGTTTGTATGCACAAGGTCATTGGCATGAATACAAGCTCAGATTAGCGTAGTAAAAACATACTACAGATAAAGAGAAAATATAACGTAACATTGAATGTAATAGATTCATTGTTATTAAAAAGAAATTAAGTATATACTCGTATTTTAATAATGTTATTTTACTGACTAATTATTTGCAATTATAATTATTGGTCTGTTGATGAGTGACCATTTTAGCATACCGAGATTCCTCCGTGCCTTGGCAAGCACGTTAAGCCGTTAGTCGTAGCTGCCATTTGAAGATCTTTGGCAGTCGTTATGTATTGTCAAAATCCAGTAAATCTGACTCCAGTCTTGCCGAGAAGTACCGTGTTATCGAGTTAATGGGTTGTGGAGGTTTGATAGGCAGCCGCTCAACGTAAAATAGTGGTATTCAGCTGAATCTGGTTTGACTGGAAACCGAATCCAATATAGTTGCGAAAAGGCTAGGCAGATGATGAATTTCCAATTATATTTTTTTTTTTTTTTTTTACTAATAATAGGCACGCGCTTGACCACCATCTCACCTGATGGTAAGCGATGATGTGGTCGAAGATGGAGCACGCCTGCCTAGAAGCAACCTATTCACTCTTGACTTAAAGACTCCCAGGTTGTAGCTATCGGGAAACACAGACTCCGGCAGGGAATTCCACTCCTTAGCTGTACGCATTATGAATGTGTTCCCAAAACGTTTTGTGCGTGATATTGTTACCTGAGTATTTCTTTTTTTTATATTTGTGATGGGTATGCTCATGACACTAGTCTAGGTCAGAGATGACAGAGACAAAGTCTACGATGGAGCGAGTTTACCCAGAATTTATTGTGTTTGACCTTGAAAATCTACAATGGAATAAAGTTATGGAATTTACCTCGTACCTTAACTTCAGCAGTTTTGAGAAGGTCCAAACTTAGTAGCCTTGAACAGCCATGTTAATATTAAACTATTCACAAGTTCACAACAGCTTCCCTTACTTGTAAGGGATAAGTTTAATTTAATTCTCTACGTTGGGTTCCCCGTAGATTTACGGTCTGCATGAAACATTTGTTCTTGCTGTTAATTAATTAAAACTTCTGGTGGTATGGGTCTAAACTAATAAAATACAGTTGTTCTTATTCACTGTCATCCGGAACGTAAAGTTTTGATATTGCTTTATTTTGAAAAAGATGGAAACAACCTATTGCTTTGATAATACCAAATTAAACACTTTGTTTGTCTATTGCACGTACCAATATACTTTGTAACCGCAATAAGACTCGCGATTAATGGATACTCATTCCTAAGATACAGACAGGTTTCCTGCCTAGTTTAGGAAAGGGAGTTCTATGACTTATTTTATATTTGTTGTGCTGGGTTTTCTTTATAAAATTTAAATATATAAGACAACTCTGTATGCCATGTACAAACTACTTATTGAACAAATATGTTAATTTAATTAAATTATAATCAATATAATATGCCGTTGGTATTCATCTAGTATCATCCTAATCATCATCATACCAGCCTAAAGACATCCAGTGCTGGGCATGGGCCTACAGCAAGCGCTGTCACGAAGACCGGTCTTGTCCCTCTCGTATCCAGTGGATTTCCACTGCCATGACCAGGTCATAGGTCCTCCTTGTCAAAGGCCTTCTAAGCAGCATCTTCAGGTTTGAGGTCGGTACCTTAGACCCTTGAGAATTTAGTATGCTCTCGTACAATATAATAGGGTCTGACGCGATTTTTTTCTTTTTTCACGTAAATCAAAAATTAAGAAGATACAATGTGTTGAAAACTCGCGTGAAGACACTTGTTATCAAAACCAGCCAAGTGCGAGTCGGACTCGCACACGAAGGGTTCCGTACCATAAACCTTAGTTCCGTTGGATACCTTTTGGGTACGGAACCCTAAAATCTGTACTGAAATCAAATGACAAGTGACGTGAGTTTTAGCCCTGTCTAGAAGTCACGCATCAAATTAAAAAAAACACTGGCCAAGTGCGAGTCGGACTCGCACACGTAGGGTTCCGTACCATAAACCTTAATTTTATTATTTGTTGTTATAGCGGCAATAAAAATACACAATCTGTGATAATTTCAGCTCTCTACCTATTACGGTTCTTGAGATACAGCCCGCTGACAGACAGACGCACGAACGGACGGACGGACAGCGGAGGCTTAGTAATAGGGTTCCGTTAGTTACCCTTCGGGTACGAAACCCTAAAAATCATTATTTAGGTCAGCTTCAAAATTAGATTAGCAAAATATACATAATTATAAGCGTGAAAACGTGAACAATACAATAAAGGAAAATACAAACATAATTACTTAGTATATTCAGTATTTAGTCTCTAGAGCATGGTAACGATTCTAACTATTAGTGAAGTAAAATTAATTAACAATAGGTCGACCTATATACATATAGGACATGTATATACAGAATACGCTTTACTGTTCAACAACAGTACCTACTACACATTTACCGTAGTCCACGCAAACTATTAAATTGACCAGCCCGAACTATTCAACTGCTAGAGAAAGAGGCTTTTCTCCATTCTTTACAAATTTTAATGAAGACATCCATACGTCACACTATCTCCTTTATTTTTTTATTTTATTTTATTTGTTTGGAACAAAAAACAGTTACATGCCAGGAATAACAAAAGAGTCTTAAATTAGCCTTAGAAATAAAATTATGCATAACCTATTCCATGTTTATGTTACTACACATGTAACCCACACCACTGTCCACGAATTCACGACAAAAAGTTGAAAGAAAATAGACATACAGTATACACCATAAAAGACTATTAAGAAGAAGAAGAAGAAAGAAAAAATATACATTATATACTTGGGAATTTTGCTCTTGCCTTAAAACTTTGTTTGGAGAGAGTAAATATATTATGTCAATCTCCATAAAGTGAGTGTTGTACGCATCAACAAGTCGACGAAGAGGCACTCGCACCCCTGCGTTAGTCCTGCACGAGTTTGTGGTCTGCCATCGCCTTTTTTATAAGGAAAGGAAATCTTCAAATAACTCCTCCCGCTCTTGGCGGAGCAGAAGGGAGTGTCAGACTCTTACTGACTAAAACCCATCCGTGTTCCTTCCCAGTGCCTTTTGCGTTACAGGGCCGAGTTGACTCTTTCGAACAAATTTCGCAACGCTGGCAGAAAAAGCTAACGTCACGCGGTGTTCCCAGGCGGTCACCCGTCCATTTCCGAACGCGCCCGATGTTGCTTAACTTCGGTGATCGGACGAGAACCAGTGTATTCAACGTAGTATGGACGATGGCTAATGTTGGCTATTTTGCAGGCCTTCAGCAAGAAATTCTATTACAGAGGTACCTATGCGGTACAGAGAGTAGTCCCGCAAACCTCCGTTGAAAAGGGAGGATCCTCCGACTAGACGGTTGTTATGTCTGGTTGTGGTCAGCTGCCTGATAGTTGATATTCGGGCTGATGTATATTTTCAAATCGCATGGTAAACTCTGCTTGCGCGATGCAGGATTTGGACGTAGTAGTTCGCTGCTAGTTGGACAAATGGCTTCGCGGTTCCTTTGAAGATTTTTTTTTTTGTGGCAGCATTGATGTCGCTACAATGCTTTCAAAATATATTTTTGAACCATATCCTTCGCGGTGTGAGTCCAGATCATCTCGCCACCGCTTTCTGGAGGCCGGAGCCTAGGCAACACCATAATATTTCCCAATCCAATAATTATTATTATCAATTGAATCATTTAATTTAATTTTGAATCTAATTTACTTAAATTATTTTAATTTAATGTATTGGAACAATGTGAATCTACTTTAATTTAATGTTATGATTTTATCCTAATTTTAATTTAATTTTGTAAAAATTTTATTTTTTATTTTGTTATGTGAGCCTAGTTATAAGTGCATGCTGTGGTCTCCTGTGACTGAAGGAGCACACTTAAATGAAATTTGTATTACTGTCTTATAAAGTCATAGCTGTATATCTTTTGTTGGAGATATAAATAAATAAATATTATATTAAGCTACAACTAACCTACGACAACGATTTTAAACCACAGCCAACAAAAGCATACACACACTTGAATCAATTAATCTAGCTGGCTTTTACTTTGGGCAAAGATTAAGCATTGCCATTCAACGTGGCAATGCCGCCAGTCTCTTGGGCACATTACCAGCTGACAGCATTGAGGATGAATTTTTTGATGCTATATTTTAGTTTGTTTTTAGTTTAGCATATTTTATCAATTTAAAATAAAACTTAACATACGAAAAAAAAAAATAATAATAATCTAATAGGCTTTTAACATATTTATAACAACTCGATTACGTATAGCACTTTCGAAACAATTGGATTTCTGCAAAACGGATCGCGTGTGAAATTCCAACACGAAACACAGAGGTTTTTTTTGTCAAAACAGGTATTCGTTCTGTTTGTTTGATTTGGAATTTTGGACCTATATTTGAAGTCCGTTTAGCCTTTTTGGAAAATGAGTTTAGATTGACACAGAGCATTTAAAGAGTTCCATAGAAAATGAAAAATCTAGCTCTCTTACTATCTAAGTTTCTTTTTTTTTTAAATGTTCTTATCTCTAGACCAAGGTATCTTGCCTATGCGTACCTATCTGTCTAGCTGATTTTGTCCCGCTGCTGAGGCTACTATCTCCCTTTTCCTGTCAAATCTGTCCTTAGCTAATACGGGCCAGAGTATGCGTATGTGCGTCTTCAAACTTAAACAGACGTCTGTTTAAACAGAAGACATCGGTCGACGATCGGCAGATTCATTCACACTATATCTGAAAATCCGGATCCGTTCTTTTCTCGGATCCGTCTAATTGTGGGCAGTGTCATATAAGTTATTCTGTCACTAGCATATCCGTTTTTTTGGATGGACCTAGAAAACAGTCGGTTTGTCTAAGTGGGAACGGGCTCTATGAAGTTTAATTACAATTAGTACAAAAAATTTCAAGAATAAGGATTTTCAAGTAATGAGTATGAAACACCATGTAGAATAAACTCTCTTGAATCAGCCGCCTTAAAAGTCCTATCCACGAACAAACTTTTCTCCGACCACATTAGTATACACATTGCAAACGTTCCAGGCAGTCAGAATTAGCTTTTGTCGCAACTCCAAGGATAAAAACGCTAAGTGGACCGTTTGAAGATGTGTTCATCCGTACCCTTGAAACAGGGACACTTGAGTTAAGAGCCCTCCTCGAGTATGAGGACTGGGGACACCCTGAAGGGACTAGAATTTGAATATTTTTAAAGGATATTTTGAAATGTTATAAGGATTTCTATTGTTTTGGTTTGTCTTGGTGTTATTTTTACTTCTGGTTAACATTAGACATATTTTTCAACATTTCTATGAAAAAAACATTAATAGATTCAAAACGCTCAGAAAACTTATTAATATTAAATTATGTTGTCGATTTATTAATTTCATGTCTATAATCACAAGTAAAAACTAAGCGAAGGCAACGCATTTTATTCAATGAAAAGATTGTTTGCAAAGAATTTCTCTGTACGATAAGACTGTTCATTAAACGCTAGTTATATATTTATTTTTACCTGAGCATAAACGATCAAGTCGTAAAAAAAACGTGGAAGTAGACGAAATGGAAATGCCAGCATTTACAATCGTGCTGTTTTCCGTCCAGCCAGTTTTCATCGCGGCTCCCAACTAGCACCAAAGCGTTAAAAAAACCTATATAAGACTCGTATATCAGTTCCATTTGAGTATAAAAGTGTTAACGCATACCTGTGCAACTGAGTTAGAGCATGCTCTAACTCACTTATAACCACGAAAGAGGCCTACAGTTTTACAGGTAAAAGTTATAGAAAGCCTATAGTACGGTGTCACAAAGATATTAAAGCTGCACAAGAGCGCTTATTCATCGTCAGCTACTACTTTAATCTGTATTACCGTTGTAAAATAGAGTTGGTAAACGCTACAGGTGCTATAAATCCTATAGTAAGGTGTCAAAAAGATCTTAAAGCTCCACAAGAGCGCTTATTCATCGTCAGCTACTACTTTAACCGGTATTACCGCGATAGTGAGCACTACAGGTGGTAAAAAGCGCACGTCAAGATAAAAAATCCTGTAACCTTACTAAAATTAAATCTGTTCGTAATGGAAGTGTTATGTCATCCATTATTCAACACAGCAGAATAATATTATGGAATATTATGTTATTTAAGTATGTGAAGTGAAAAATGACTGCCCTTATGATTTCACAGTAAATGTATACCATGTTTCTCATCTCAATTTTAACGCGCCTAGGATTTATTAAAGATTTAAAAGAAAAATTATGATAACAAAATAGGTACCTCAAGCTAAACATTACTATTCATTCCTGCTTCTTGAGCAGTGGTATGTAAAATTAAGTGGCATTCATGGAATGCTTCAAATAATGTAAGAAATTTTGTTTATTGTAGTCAAATGTTGAATAACTCGAAATAATATTAATTGTTAGGTTACCAAAACAATGGCGAACTTTACAAAAGTGAGGTTAGTGTTAATAACGACCCGACGACTTGCGTTGTTTGACACCAATACCTTTAGAACGTCTGTAAAAGAGGACTGCCTAACACAATAAGCTTTAGTTAAACCCTTTATTACAGGTTAAACCTAGATAGAGGAGTTGTTTGACACCTTTAGTTTCTCGTGTTACTAAACTCTCGATAAACTTTATTTTATAGCTTATGACTGCAATAATAGTCAATATAGCACCTTAAGTGGTATAAAAGAGTTCGTTGCAATAACTATACAACAATAAGTGTTAAGAGGTGTCGGCGAACACTTTTATAAAGACTTGGGTGTCACAAAAAGGTTAAAGCTATAACGTATTAAGTATACTTGCTGCTACTAGCGCCATTATAACTCTCAAAGCTGTATGACATCATCCATATACGCTATAGTGCTGCGATTGGGGCTAAAACTTGTTTGTTAACTCCTCTATATCGTCTTTAGTAATAACTGAGATAATTATAACCCTGTTATATTACTTAAAGTCATAAAAAAGCCTGTAACTGACACCAAAATGTTAGTTGGGCTACCACACACAAAAAAAACTGTGCACAAAAATGGCCCAAAATATTTAGGAACGCAGCCAAAACGATGTATTTCTTACATTATTTCTTTGTCTGTCCCATCAAAATCTACTAAACGGATTTTAACGAGACCCTAGTAATCTTTTAAAACCATACCAAAGTATGGAAAACGTACTAAGCTTTGTATTTTTGGTTTGTTTTTTATGCTAAGTAAAAATGGGTCTAAAACTGAGCCCGCCGGAATAAATATAACAGCCAGAAATTACAACAAAATTCAGCACCAAGATCGTCTTTGAATACCTGAGGTTCTTCAAGGGTGAATAAGTTAGGTCAAGTCTAGGAACCGTGCTCCATCGCCGATGACGTCATCACTTACCATCAGGTGAGGCAGTAGTCGAACCCCTATTACTAAAATAAAATATTTTTAGCAATCCTCGCTTATCTTGTAAATCAATTACTACTTTAGAGGTAGCGGAACAGAGAGTGAAGTCCCGCAAACCTCCTTTGAAAAGGGAGGATTCTCCGACCGAACGGTTGTGTCCGGTGTGGGCAACTGTCCGATAAATTGATATTCGGGCTGATGATAATCGCACTGTTAACTCCTTTCAAATTTCAAAGTAGTAATTCGCTGCTAGTTGGATAAATGGCGTTGCGGTTCTTTTCGTGGTGATGTAGATTTGCTCCGTTGGTTTTTCTTATGGTGGCATTGACCGCTACACCACTATTTACGATTAGACTTGATTGTTTCAAGAAATACTGTTCATCGTCATCTGCTTAGCCATTTTCCCAACTATATAGGGGTAGGCTTCCAGTCAAAACAGATTCAACTGAATAGGTAGTAGTATTTTACATGGAGCAGCTGTCTACCAAACCTCCACAACCCATTAACTGGGTAACACGATAGGTACTTGCAAGAAATACTGCTATTTCTAAGAAAAATATAATCGAAAAACCAAAAGAGGACAACAAAGTTGTTTCGTGATATAATATTATTATGTTAAAAAACAAAGAAAAAATCAACGACTTACATAATTCAAGACAGACTTTTTTCAGCCAACCTTAAATAACAGGTCTTGAAGAAAAATACAAGAACCTCCTAAAAGACACCAATTTAATTAAAATAATATTTCTGGACAGTTAAGTCAATTACATTGTATAAAGCTGTTTATTTTAATAAAAAATTCTTAGAAGATTCTGTACCTCAATTTTGAACTGTCGTTCCGTGAATTCGTCTTGTACAATTTTTAATATAAACTCGCGGCTATTTTTCAAATATGTTCCCTATTTGTCATTGCTTTATTACAATATTTCGGATGCCATTTGTAAGAGAACGTTGGTAAGCAGAATTCCATCGATAGATATGAAAAACGAGTTTTCATTGCTGAAAAATGCTGGAATGTTTTTGTTTCGTCTCTAATGCAATAGAGCATTGTTTAATTTATTAGACAACTTTTAAGTGCTCGTCTCGCAGCGCGTCGAACCCCGCTGCGTGGGGGCCGGGTATCGCCGTATGTTTGTTTTTCCGCGTGCGAAGCCGCGTGTGAAGCCGCGTGCAACGCCACGGGCCCCGCTGCGTGCATCGCCGCGATAAATGTCGCGTGCGACACGACGTTGCCATCCGCGGGTTCCGCCTGCATTTCAAGCAAACGCCAGTAATATAGCTTCTCCATAAACGCTTGCCTAAATGCCGACCGGGTCGAAGCACGCAACGCTCAACGCCCCGCGTCTCTGTAAACGAGCTCTTATGCTATCCGGTCATCTTCTTATCTTGTGGGCAGTAAGGTCTAACGACCCCACACACCCTAGTGTCAAAGTTTCTAAACCGCTTCAAGGGCCTCTGACTTGGTTTATTTGACGAACGCCATTTGGCGGCCGGGACCACCGGCTTATACGTGCCTTCCGAAGCACGGAATCATCTTTTTATCAGACAATCAGGTGATTCAAGCCTACAATTTCTTAGCCAAACTGGAAATTACTATACTTTCTACTATGCTTCCTGTGGGAATCGAACCCCCGATCACTGGGTCAGAAGGCAAACGCCGAAACCACTCGACCACGGAGGCAGTTATTATTATTCGGTCGTTGTCACTAATGGACGTCTGACAGCAGGGGATTCCAAACTAAATTGTAAAATGTCTCATGTACGTTTTAGGTACTACCTATTTATAGTAATCTCGGAACCATCTCTTTCACTAACAGTATTACTAATTTAATACTTAACTCTTCGAAACGCTTACATACAGCACGGAAACCAAATCCCAGACAGTTTTCGCAGAACCCACTCTTGTTACTTTTGTATATTTTACCAGCCATTTTAAGTGAATAAACAATACAGACCACACCATCTTTGACAGAGGCGTACCGCTTTCATCAGACTCTAACTACATCTTAATTGACTTTTGTCTGTAACACCCCTCTCCAGTAACTTCATTATCTCTCAAAGGATTTAAATTAAAGGAAGGGCTGTTAGTGTAAGCGAATTTATTTTCATTATCAAAGGGTTGGTAACGAGTTATGATTTTATGGGGGTAGTGTGTGCTGTAGATAATTTGTATGTATTATTTATATATAAACTTTATTTATAAATTTAAAAATATATATATTTTTTTTTTGTATTATTTATTTATTTGTATGTTTTACTTGTTTGCTCTATTATTTTTGTAACGTTAAGGCTTGTTCCACACGTATCTTAACACGAGGGCGGGCGCTATTTATATGAAAATTAAGAGTTAAATTCACACGACCGTGTGTGTGATACCGATCACATCGCAGCCACGTCGCAACCACAACGCAACCACTAGCGGCACCGCGAACTAGCGGCCGGCCACATCGCAAAAACTCCCACGTTTTGTAGTACTCACAAGTATGTACTCATCCGTACTCATGGCGGTCCATGGTATACGAAGATGTCTTTGTCAAACCCACATTTCGAAAGCGTCGAACTTTTTGCTTTTTGCGACTTTTAATGCACGACCAGTGCGTGACCAATCGTATTTTGGTGTTTCTTTGGATGTAATGGGTTTTCCAAATCGGGTCATTGTGCGGGTTAGCTAGTCCCTGATAAAATAACCCTCTGAGTGGCTTAGTTTGATGATTGCCCGCTCGGAGCGCGACCATGTTTCGGTCCCATACGTAAGGAATGACAGCCTGAAGGCGAAATACCATTACATATTCTAGAGTATTTGGTGAGTTTATCATGCTATTGAAATACATATATGATCGCGGCAGGCTTATAAGTGGCAGTATTTGAGTACTCAAATATTTTCGCTTTCAGCAACTACTTCAAAATATTTCATCATCTTTTATGAGTTTCTCAAACAAAGACAAAATCTTTGGTCTATTTTCAGCACAAAACATAATTCACAAAATTATTATTATCTTATCATTGTTAGACCAATATGGCGGGCTCGTTTCTCACAAAATTAATTATCTAGAATGATGTGACAGTAATTAATTTCAGAAGTTATGAGTATATTAATGTGTTTTATGTCTTTGTTTAAATTAATTTGCTGTCTGTTCTCGGATCCATTTTAGCGTAACTTATCGTAATTAAATGAATAAAACATTGTTTACTTTTTTCGTGAATAATATATCGGCAATAATTTCCATGGAAAATTGAAAGTTTTTTCCGTAGCTTCAAAAAAACAAAAACAACACGAAACAGCGACGATCTCAGAAATAGCGACGATCTTAGAAACAGCGACGATCTCAGAAATAGCGACGATCTCAGAAATAGCGACGATCTCAGAAACCGCGACGATCTCAGAAACAGCGACGGGTCTCAGAAACAGCATTCAGCATGGGTAAGCCTTTTCCAAAAAATGTTTTTTCCCAGCCAAGCCAGCTAAAGGGTTCCGTATCAAACCAAAAAAAACACGTTTTTTGTATAATTAGCCCTTATATTTTTTTATCAGTAAAGCTATCACCTTGCTGATTAGCTGTAGGTATTTTTCCCGCGACGGACATATCCAAAAAAGAAGCCTGAATATCTTACTGCTTCCGCCCGCATTTAATTAGTAAACAAAAGGACTAATTAAACGAATAATTGTAAATGTGTTACTCAGACGTACGATTATAAGATACCGTTGAGTGTCAAGCTCCAGGCGTGCTGCTGGTGGTCTAGGTTATTGAACAAAACTACTTTGCTATTTGAAAGGACTGTATTATAGGTACTGATTGCAAAGATAACCGAATGAGTGCGAGCGTTGAAGACGTCAGCGAATAAGTGGCGGTCGCGGTCGCGGCTGCAACAGTCTAACGACGACAATCGCGGTGGGGCGTACAATGCGGTGTGTTTGTGGTCCAATGTGACGTCAAGAAAATATTTCGCCGGTTGAAGAGAAGGCTTCAAGATGATATTGAAGAGACCGGAAGAGGACACAATTATATTGTTGTTTGCACGTGTAATGGTGCCCTTCTTCGTCAGGATATCGGCGAGTCCACAGTGTCCGTCAGGTATCCTGAAGGGCACTATTACTGTAAGGTTTCATAAAAATTAGTGGTTTAGGTTATAGTTAATGCTTGAAATTCATTGCATCATCACAAACTTTTACGTTTGCTATACTAATAGGATCATTCATGGAAGGAGATTAATATCAGTAAAAATAAAGTTTCCAAAACCAAAAAAATGTAGGCTCAGTGACTTGAATAATTTTATAAAATTATTTTGGAATACTCCACCGTTCTACTTAATTTTAAAACAAACAACAAAATATTTTACAAAACTATTTTCTGTTTTATAAACAATGCTTTGACGTATCCTGGGAAACACGAATTCCACCATGATTCCACTTCAATATTTGGAGCTTCAAACAAGTTGAAAACAAAAACAAAACAGAGCTGAAATAAATGCTTATTAAGGCTTTGTCTACACGATCTGTGTATAATGCAGTCAAAGGTGGCTTATACTCGTACATACGGGTGCAAAGGCCTTTGTGTAAAGGTGATTGCACATTTAAAGGAGAATGGCATTTTAGAGAAAGAGGTGTGAATCAGTATTTTGGAATTCGAATTGAAATTTGAGGAACGATTTGTTCAGAACGAATGATTTGTAGAAAAGAGTATTTTTCGAGTTGTAGCTAGATTTTTTGATACAAAAGAGTGGTTTATGTCCAATTTATTTGTCTCACCGACTGTTTAACCAACAACTAAAGGGTTTTCCAGGGCACAGAGAAGTTTCGTTATGCAATAAATGGTCATTGATCATGATCGCCCATCCATGAACCCGTCCTCGGCAAGCGTTGCTTGACCTTGAAGATCGACTCATGCGGCTGTTATTACTAAGAGGTGCTCGCATTATAAATAATAATTTTAATATTATAAAATATTAAAACAAAACACTAACTAATCTATCTTCTTTCTCTACTTTTCGTTCATTAAGGTACTTTTACCGTACCCAAAGGGTAACCAACGGAACCTGATTACTCAGCCTCCGTTTCCGTCCATTCATCCATCTAAATGTCAGCGGGCTGAATCTTAAGAACTGTAAAATCAAACCCATAAAAAATACGTGGTTTGTGGTAAGGAACCCTTCGTATGAGAGTCCAACTCGCACTTGCTGGTTTTTAGTTACACCACACAGAGCTAAAAACGATGTTTTCTTTTTGACTCTCTACAAAAAAGGTGGAGCTTGGTACGTTACAAAGTCAAAGGAAAGTGTTTCAGTTTTCGTTTAGATATTGCTAATGAAGAAAGAGGGCAACCACGATTAAGTCAAGTTTAAATATAATAAAAATAGATAAAATCCCTGAAAATTGGTAATTTGTATCGCTATGCGCTATTTTTACAAAGCATTAATCTTGAAACTATAAAAGAAATCAATTCACTGATTAGTGCAGGAAAATTACGGAAATCAGAGTGAATAATTTGTGTAGTTTTGAAAATTGGTACAGTTGTTCTTTGAGGTGTCCAGATGAACATACTAAAAATCCCCGAGGGTGGGAGATGAGCCGGTGGTGGAGGAGGAGGGGAAAGATACCTCTTTTCAGTTCTTGGCTTTATATCTCCAAAACCATTAGAAATATCTTCTTGATTACTTCTACATTATTAATTAACATTAAATTTTCTATACATTATATCTCTTACATTTAACTATAGGATCAATACTTTAGGAGATAGAGGGTATCGAAAATTGATCAAATAAAATGTTTCATACGTCGTAGTTTTTTGTCATTTTAATTAAAGCAAGAATATCTATTTTTTTTTCGAATTCGATGGCTAACGCTTAAATATAAAGTCTTGAATATGTGTTCAGCAGACGAAATCTCGAAAAGTTATTTAACTTTACTTTTAATTATGAAGATGAGTAGTGCCTTTTTTAGTTGACAGCACCTTTACCCATTGTGTTGGGGCTCAAATAAATTGTACGAGGTGGTACTATTCATTGTAGCTGATAACAAAGATCGGCTGTTGGAAATCATAAAGGTGAGTAGTGGCTCTCTTAGTTGACTACTCCTATACCCATTGTGTTGGGGCTCATATAAATTGTACGAGGTGGTACTATTCATTGTAGCTGATAACAAAGGTCGGCTGTTCGAAATCATAAAGGTGAGTAGTGGCTCTCTTAGTTGACTACTCCTATACCCATTGTGTTGGGGCTCATATAAATTGTACGAGGTGGTACTATTCATTGTAGCTGATAACAAACATCGGCTGTTGGAAATCATAAAGGTGAGTAGTGGCTCTCTTAGTTGACTACTCCTATACCCATTGTGTTGGGGCTCATATAAATTGTACGAGGTGGTACTATTCATTGTAGCTGATAACAAAGATCGGCTGTTGGAAATCATAAAGGTGAGTAGTGGCTCTCTTAGTTGACTACTCCTATACCCATTGTGTTGGGGCTCAAATAAATTGTACGAGGTGGTACTATTCATTGTAGCTGATAACAAAGATCGGCTGTTGGAAATCATAAAGGTGAGTAGTGGCTCTCTTAGTTGACTACTCCTATACCCATCGTGTTTGGGGTCATATAAATTGTACGAGGTGGTACTATTCATTGTAGCTGATAAGAACGATCAGCTGTTGGAAATCATAAAGATGAGTAGTGGCTCTCTTAGTTGACTACTCCTATACCCATTGTGTTGAGGCTCATATAAATTGTACGAGGTGGTACTATTCATTGTAGCTAATAACAACGATCTGCTGATGGAAATTATAAAGTCAACAATCACTACTCTTCTCTATGGTTTCCATAATCAGACCCTTGTTACCAACTTGCACTTCGTACTTATAACAATGGATAAAGAATTACTTTTCTTGGTCTAAAGAAATACTCAAGCTCACGTCATAATATATACGTGTTAGCCATCGAAATAAAAAAAAATAATTACATTCTGTTTCAAATGACGAAAAAAATAGTATGGGTCTCAATTCTGTCGGACTCAGGGTAAAAAATGGCGACGAACACGTTTTACGCTTTCCACGATTCTGCTCTTTATCATCAGACCCTTGTTATCAAACGATGCATAGAACCCATCGGGACGATTCTAATGAGCTCAAACACGACCAACATACTTGTGAGAATGGGTGTTAAATAACTGTTCGAGATTTCGTCTGCTGAAAACAAATTCAAGGTTATATTATATTTATGTGTCAGCCGTCGAAATCGAAAAAAAAAAATAGATATTCTTACTATAAAATTCGAACTCTGTCGGGTTCTGGGTCAGAAATTACCATTCGTCTTTGTATGATTTACGAAAAAAAATATTAAATCAATTTCAGATACCCTTTATCTCCTAACGTATTCATCCTACAGTTAAATGTAAACGATATAACGTACAGAAAATTTAATGTAGATAATTTATGTAGAAGTGAGCAAGAAGATATGGTTTTAATGGTTTCGGAGACATAAGCAAAAAACTTTGAAAAGGTACTTTTTCCCACCTCCCCCACCGCCCACCCTCGGGGATTTTTAGTATGTTGTTTTTTCTGATGTAAGGGAAGCTTTAAATTTTTAACTAGAAAGAAAAGATTACCTAATATGTAAATATATTTACTAACTTGGGATCAATACTGTATTGACATACCTTTTTTAAGTATGGGAAATCATCAAAGGACTCCCCCGCTCTGGGTGGAGTAGAAGGGAGTGTCAGACTCTTACTGACTAAAAAAATCCGTATTCCTCCTAATGTCCTTTCTGTTCCAGGGCTGCGGTGACTTTTTCGAACTAATACCGCAACCCTGACAGGTTCATCATCTAGGACCAAATAGAATGGAATAGAATACTCTTTATTATGTACACCATATAAGTTACAAAAAAGATAGATGAAGAAAACATTACATAGGGTGACACAATGGGCGGCCTTATCGCTAAAAGCGATCTTTTCAAGACAACCTTTGGATGGATTGCAAAAATAATGGAAAGAAAACATGAGCCCATAATACGTGTACAAAATCACACAATTTTTTATTTTATTTTTATTTATTTGGGACAAAAAACAGTTATACGTTACAGAATTTACAAAAAAAAGTAGTTATAATATTACAGTCGAGAAAACGTATAACCCACACTATTGTCCACGTAGTGACATTGGAGAATGATGATAACGAACGCATGTTAAATAAGAAGAAAAAATAAAAATATCTCTAAAAGAAAAACACCACACAGGTACCGACAAAACAATGTCCCAAGGGCGACTCGCAAGTAATTTTGAAACCATTCTTTTAAATTTAGATTGCAACAACGCGAAAATATCAAAATCTTGAAATTGTGAGTTATAGGTTTCTAAAAGTCGACGATGAGGGGCCCGCACCCCAACCTTCAACAATGAGCCCGTAATACGTGGATTTTAATTACTAATATGGTTAACGACACCACTGTTGTAGTAATTACATCATATAGGGACAACCTAATTCGTATCGAAATTACGATAGCCGCGGTATCGCGGTAATTAATTCTGTCCTATTATTTTGGGAATAAGCGTGGGTTCAGACGGGAAAAGTGTTGTAGTTTTAGTGTTATTTTTCAGAATTTGTGCTATATAAGCACATACTTAAAGGGGAGCATTTGAACAGTTTACTGAATTTAACAGGGTTATTTGTAAAACACCAGCAACTTTTACTATGAGAAAACCCGGAAAATCGAAAAAAATATCAGCTGTTTCATACAAAATGCAATATTTTGCCAATGAAAATGAAAATGCTAAATGAAATTAATGAAACAGCTGATATTTTTTTCGAGTTTTCGGGGTTTTCTCAAAGTAAAAGTTTTTTATAATCATGTGTACTTTCACTGCCTAAGAGGTTGCTGGTGTTTTAAAAATAACCCTGTATGTCATTCACTAACGGACATCACGTGGTTTCAACCGCATAGTTCCCGTTCCCGTGGGAATTCGGGGATAAAATATAACCTATGTTACTCGCTGATAACGTGGCTATCCATTGCTGAAAGAATTTTTCAAATCGGTCCAGTAATTTTTAAGTTTATTCGTTACACACAAAAACGTAAAGCTTTCCTCTTTATAATTATTATTAGTATAGATTTGATAACTAGCACTTTGCCCGTGACTTCGTCTGTGCAGATTTGGTATAAGCGATTGTTTCCCTTTTTACTCCCTTAAACATTGAATTTCCAAATGTTCCTTCTTAGTGTTCACCTCAATCATAAAAGGAATCCTTGTGTTATAATTATTTTCCTAGTTTCAGTAGTTTTGCGTTGATAAATGTCTGTCAGTTTCCCTTTTATATACAGGGAAGTTGAAAAAATACCCGAAACCTCTTAATCCTGACCTTGTATCATGACCCTGAACAACGTTTGTTCTACGAACTACTTTTAAAAATTCGCCACATTGTTTTTCCATACAATTTTTTTTAATATTAAGTCAACTTTTTGCATATTCTTTATGAGGCGGCCGACGGAATACCGCCGCCCGGCCGGCGGCGCGGGCCTGGTCAAAGTCATAGAACAAATGAAAGAAAGAAATTTTTTTATTTGGGACTCGCACAAAACAGACAGATGTAAAATTAATCAAAACTAACAGTAGTCTATTATTTAATCTATAAAAATTTTAGTCAGTGCGAGGCTAAAAAGGTCCTTATCTCAGCATAGGCTGCGAAATTTAAACATAAATAACACAGCGCTGGTTTTATGATAGGTCCTGTGATGCTACGGACGCAGTTACGTAACACGTACTAAATATAATAAATACAGATAAAATATATAAATGATAAAAAATATAATATAACTACACACAGTTACACTAAACGATTAAGCACATTCAATATGATACCCCTCGAAAAACGAAGAGACATTATTGATTTAATATTTTTATATAAAGTTTTACATAATAAGATTGACTGCCCACAACTATTAAATAAACTAAACTTCAATATTCCACATAATTATCCTAGAAATCCCATTGATCTCCTACACCCACCGTTTCGTAAAACTGTTTTAGGTCGTAACTCTGCAATTCCTAGGCTTAGTGGATTACATAATTAATTAATTAATGTTGATATCTGTGGCTCTTCCCTTCAGCACTTCAAGCGTCAGTTATTCCTCACAATTAATTAGCCAGTCTACGATAGTTTTAACTCTTATACACTAACATTACCTGTCTCATCTACTTTTCCATGTATTCCTAGGATTCTTAGTTAAGTAATATAATAACACAAAAAATTGTTTTTGCTCGGCTTTGTTTTCCTGTATATGTTTTGGTTTGTTTAGTACTTGTTCCACAATACCTATATTGTATAGCATGTAGTGTTTACCGCTTAATATTGTACATCTAGTAGTGTTATGTGCTGTTTTATATTAACTATGTATTTATTGATGTAACAATTGTTTGGTAAACCAACCAATAAATAAATAAATAAAATAAATAAATACATAAAATACACACAGTCAATAAATTTTGTTCAGGGTCATGATACGAAGTAGTGTTATGTGCTGTTTTATATTAACTATGTATTTATTGATGTAACAATTGTTTGGTAAACCAATAAATAAATAAATAAAATAAATAAATACATAAAATACACACAGTCAATAAATTTTGTTCAGGGTCATGATACGAAGTAGTGTTATGTGCTGTTTTATATTAACTATGTATTTATTGATGTAACAATTGTTTGGTACACCAATAAATAAATAAATAAAATACATAAAATACACACAATCAATAAATTTTGTTCAGGGTCATGATAGGAAGTCAGGCTTTTGAGTATTTCTTCAATTTCCCTGTATAGACTGAGAGCTGACCCCTGCAATTTTGTCTGCGTCACATTTCTCATTAATGTCCTATTGGTATTTATATAGCCAATAGCCTTCCGCGATTTGCAAGACTAAGAACATTTTCAATTCGAAACAGCAGTTCCTGAAATTAGCGCGTTCAGCGAAACAAACAAACTTTTCAGCTTTTTAATATTAGCATAGAAGTACAGATTATACGAATATAGCCATCTGTCTTAACATTAAAACGCATTGGATCGGCTGTAGATGTCATGATTACGAGTATCATTGAGTGTGTACGATACGTAACTCCCACCCTACCAACTATTACAGTCTGAACCAAGCTTAAAATAAATTCGGTACGACATAGCTTATAGCTTGCGATAATTTACGAACTAAATACTATCGTTCATGATTTGTGATAGTTCTCATAAATGCGTTACGAGCACAGCCGCGATGTGAACATTGATTGATCTCATGAAATTACATTACTCAAATTATGGTAGGAAAACTTTAACATATTTCAAAATAACTAAATACATTATGAATATTCAAAACCAAATACAATCAGGCGTCGAAAAATTCCTCCGCATCGCTGTCATCCGGAAACGTGCCCAGAAGACTGGCAGCATTGCCACGTTGAATGGCAATGCTAACTCTTTGAGCAAAGAACGAGCCAGCCCTCTGGTCACGCAAAGTATCGACCAGTCGGCGAGAAATGTCCTTATAAAGGAGCGCGCACTCGGACCCCTTGACCCTAGCATAAGTGCAATAACGGTCATTGACCCACCAATTCTTTTTTATTTGTGATGGGTTTGCTCTTGGTTTCTTTATTGACTTTCTTAATATCAAAAACAGAAGTAAGACTTAAAGTTGTCCTGAATTTACTTCTATATCGTATCCTGTATGTTCTCTAGTAATCAAAAACCGTTTAATTTGTTATAAAGGTCCATAAAAAGGTACTTTATTGAAAGTTTATCTGGCGCCTAGCATAATGCGTGAGCTGTGTATTTCCAACTGTGTTAGAGTCAGCTTGCAGTCTAACCAGATGTATCTAAATACCAGTATTTTACAGAAAGCAGCTACCTACCAGTGTTTGCCTGCCACAACAAGGGTAATTCGATATAGCACAGCAAGACTGATTTTATCAGACAGTTTCTTACTACCCATAACGACATGCGACAGTCTAAGATCTACAAAATACTGAACTTCAACATGACTATAACATTACAAGTACCTGTTTCGAATAAAGCGGGAGGATACGCCCGGGTGTCAACACTACGAAGACCACCCGGAGGACACGGTGGAACATACGGTGGAGATCTGCCGTGCTTGGGCAGAGCACCGCGTGTCCTCGTCGAGGCGATCGGCGGCGGCGATCTCTCGCGTCCGGCCCTGGTTCAAGCCATTTTCCGGAGCGAGGAGACATAGGAAGCGGTCCCCGTGAGAGAGAGGCCTCAGAAACATCACGCCCCAGCCGCCGCAACAGAAGAAGACGCCCCGGGCGTCAGGAGTCGCAGGGCGATTCTCGGCCACGGTAGGCGCGGGCCTGCGGACGGCGAGCATTGGGTGGCTCGCCGTCTGATCAGAAGCAGGCCCGGGTCGACGGCGCGCTGTGTTCCACGCGCGCCTCAAAGAGCTGTCAGCAAAGAAGACGGGTCCGCTAGGGCCTATGCCTGCTAGTGCTGCGGACTTTGTTCGAAAGAGGTACCGTAGCCCTGGAACGCAAAGGGCTCTAGGAGGAACACGGATGGGTTTTAGTCAGTAATAGTCTGACACTTCCTCCTGCTTCACCCGGATCGGGAGGAGTCAATTAATGATTTCCCATCCTTAAAAATAAAAAAATAAAGTTATTCACTTTTATCGTTGTTCAATCGGAACATTTATCCAATATACCTACGCCAAAATAAATTCCGCCACATCCCCCCCACATTTAATATTCACGTGTTTCGTATTTATTTTTGGAATGCTTGTTTCTCATTCGCATACAAATCATTCATTTCGGAATAAAAATACATTCATTCATTTCGATTGTTCGGTAGAGATGCACAAACAGATCAGTGGAACATATTTACTTGTGTCATTTACAATTTATTGTGGGGCCCGGGATTCGGTTTTATCCTGCATGCTGGATTGTATGTTGTTTTTGTAGTACCTATTTGCAACGGAATGTTTTGTTCTAGAATAAATGTCATTGTGTTTGAGTTTTCTACGTAACTATTTGTTTGTTTGAAATGAGTATTGTTTTCACAATCAGTGTTGTGTTTGTTATGAATATTGTTTTATTAGCAGTGAATGTTACTTCGAAATATTTTTTTAGCACGAGAAATATGCAGTCGCAAGAGGTTTTATTTTACTTTCATGTCAAAACATTCGTTATAGTAATGTATTTTTATAATCTCGACATTAAATATTTTTATCCTTGATACAGTTCCCGTCACGCAAGTTTGCCACCGCAATCGGCTGCGCGCCCAACTAGCACCAAAGCGTTAAAAAAACCTATATGAGACTCGTATATCAGTTCCATTTGAGTATAAAAGTGTTAACGCATACCTGTGCAACTGAGTTAGAGCATGCTCTAACTCACTTATAACCACGAAAGAGGCCCACAGTTTTACAGGTAAAAGTTATAGAAAGCCTATAGTACGGTGTCACAAAGATATTAAAGCTGCACAAGAGCGCTTATTCATCGTCAGCTACTACTTTCATCTGTATTACCGTTGTAAAATAGAGTTGGTAAACGCTACAGGTTGCATAAATCCTATAGTAAGGTGTCAAAAAGATCTTAAAGCTCCACAAGAGCGCTTATTCATCGTCAGCTACTACTTTAACCGGTATTACCGCAATAGTGAGCACTACAGGTGGTAAACGCGTACAGCGCACGTCAAGATAAAAAAGCCTGTAACCTTACTAAAATTAAATCTGTTCGTAATGGAAGTGTTATGTCATCCATTATTCAACACAGCAGAATAATATTATGGAATATTATGTTATTTAAGTATGTGAAGTGAAAAATGACTGCCCTTATGATTTCACAGTAAATGTATACCATGTTTCTCATCTCAATTTTAACGCGCCTAGGATTTATTAAAGATTTAAAAGAAAAATTATGATAACAAAATAGGTACCTCAAGCTAAACATTACTATTCATTCCTGCTTCTTGAGCAGTGGTATGTAAAATTAAGTGGCATTCATGGAATGCTTCAAATAATGTAATAAATTTTGTTTATTGTAGTCAAATGTTGAATAACTCGAAATAATATTAATTGTTAGGTTACCAAAACAATGGCGAACTTTACAAAAGTGAGGTTAGTGTTAATAACGACCCATACTTGCGTTGTTTGACACCAATACCTTTAGAACGTCTGTAAAAGAGGACTGCCTAACACAATAAGCTTTAGTTAAACCCTTTATTACAGGTTAAACCTAGATAGAGGAGTTGTTTGACACCTTTAGTTTCTCGTGTTACTAAACTCTCGATAAACTCTATTTTATAGCTTATGACTGCAATAATAGTCAATATAGCACCTTAAGTGGTATAAAAGAGTTCATTGCCATAACTATACAACAATAAGTGTTAAGAGGTGTCGGCGAACACTTTTATAAAGACTTGGGTGTCACAAAAAGGTTAAAGCTGTAACGTATTAAGTATACTTGCTGCTACTAGCGCCATTATAACTCTCAAAGCTGTATTACATCATCCATTAACGCTATAGTGCTGCGATTGGGGCTAAAACTTGTTTGTTAACTCCTCTATATCGTCTTTAGTAATAACTGAGATAATTATAACCCTGTTATATTACTTAAAGTCATAAAAAAGCCTGTAACTGACACCAAAATGTTAGTTGGGCGGGATCTCAATTTGACAACAAACATGCAACCGCGCATGTTCGGATAGCTCGCGCTTGCGTGGATTAGCGCAAGCGCGCGGGTGTAATGGCATCTCACTCGCTCGTATACGTTCTATGCATAAGTGTGACCCGCTCGCTCAATGCAATACGACTGTGGATGAGTTTAAAATTATATGACACTGAACCTGTACCGGACGGGCGTGATCGACTGGAACGGGGTTGTGATGGGGTAGGTCTATCCTTTTTCTTCTCCTCCGAAGTGAACTGTGACCGACCGACGGCGTCCAGCCGCGCTGACGTCCTGTACCGGAAACTGAGGCTCTTCCGCACCTAACGTACAACGTTCTTCTATCTTGCCAAGTACTTGCTGTCTTCGGGGTAGATTGGGGTGCAGGGTGAATGCTTACCAGGGTTAAATAATAGGCAGGAATTTGACAACACTGCAGCTAATGGTTTAAGGGTAAAGTCGCGAGTACTGTGATTCTATTTATAGATTCTAGGGTTTCTTCTGCCGGTGACTACGAATTTGCTATTTTTTGGCAATTTACTAAGGTACGAGGTTACCTTACCGTAACGAGGCCCAAAAACCACTAACTGCTTCAGTTTATTCTAACTGCGAATTTTAACTTAGTTTCTAGAACATTTTTGGCTATATCTAGGTCTATTCTAGGTCTGAATAGGGATTGATGCACCTCTATTCAAATCCACCGAAATTCCCCGTCGAACGGGGTGGAAACCAACCCTTTAACTCTGCCCACTAGTGGGCTTGTTGCATTTAACTATCGAAAATGTTACAAGTTTTGAACTTGCTTACTATTTAGGGTTGATTCCCCGGAAAACTGTGCCCCATGGGCTATGAAACTATCTATATTCGGGTAGGTGCATCATCCCTCTATCCAGCTACACAACTTACCAAGCCACCCCTCCAAGGGTGGAGGTACTATAGGTCAGGAACCCGGGAGAGGATAAAAATCTGTGTTTATCTTCTTATCTATTTTGCGGCTTTATGCCTTGCCTGACCATGAAGATGTGTACATATCTGGATAGGGCTGAGTGCCAGGTTTCCAGTGCCTATGGTTTAAGACCTAAATTCCTAGATGCCTTAAAAGCTTAGCACTGAAGGTGTGTGTACATGGTGGTTTTCTTCAACCACCCTACTATGTTTGAATGTGAAATGACTATTTTGTATGTACCTTCGATTAGGTTGATTCCCATCAGCCAATCAGAACACGCCCTCTGGGTGCTATCGGGAATGTGTAGGGGAAATGTGTAGCCCTACCTATTGATCATAATTTTCTTTGAAAATAAGTTTTCCCCAGAACATCTTTTACGTGTTTGGGGAAAACGACAAACATACGATTTAAATCGATTACATAGCTTACAAACTATTACTATGCAAGTACATAAGCTTCTAAGTTCAGTACATAGGCTTACGACTATAGGTACTATCTATGCGAGTTACACAATGCTAAATGCTTCTCCGCGAATATTTCTATGACTATTTGACCTCCTAACTTTAAAATATATAAGCTTACGACTATAGGTACATAAGGCTGTTTATGCGAGTTATATAAAGCAAAATGCTCCGTCGCGAACAGAACCTGCGCGCCGCTTCGCTGCCATCTCGGTTTGACTTGAGCCTTACGTGCGGCGTGGCGTCCAGCACTAAATTCAAACATAATTATGGCGTTGTATGACAGCGTTTACGTAGAAGTGATTTAGGGTGCCTGTCCATGGGTCCATTACAGTGGAGCGAGGCACTTACTCTAGTGACCCCATTCACTCTAGTGACAGAGTCTCTAAACCGCCTCAAGGGCCTCTGACATGGTTTAGTTGACGGCTGCCATTTAGCGGCCGGGACCACCGGCTTATACGTGCCTTCCGAAGCACGAAATCATCTTTTTATCAGACAATCAGGTGATTCAAGCCTACAATGTCCTAGCCAAACTGGAAACAACTTTACAAAGTATGCATGACCACCGGGTCACAAGGCAAACGCCTAAACCACTCGACCACGGAGGCAGTTGAAACGGAGAAATCTTAACCAATGGAATTGCGTTAAGTCTATGCACCACGTGAGTCACTGACATTTTGACTGACATAATTGGTTAAAATTTATCTGTTTCTCCGCTCCGCTGCCTCGTTCTGCGGAAAAAAACAGGTGCCCCTGGCCCCGTGTCTCCGTAAACAAGCCTGATTATGTTTTACAATTAAGAGTCGTTATTTTTTATACTGTACACGAAACCAAAATTAGTTTAAGTGAAGTCAAAATAGAAGATTTTCGTCCATTGCTGCACTTAATAATTCAGATATTAACACTCCTCTTTTTTGGTCGGGGGTTAAAAATACCAATCAATGCACCCATCATCTGCCTAGCCTTTTCCCATTTGCCTATCATATTGGGGTCGGCTTCCAGTTAAACTGGATTTAGCTGAATACCAGTATTTTACGCGGAGCGGCTGGACAACCCATTAACTGGGTAACACTGTACGTCATGGCAAGACTGGAGTCAGATTGACTGGCTTCTGACTATCCGTAACGACTGCCAAAGATCTAAAAATTACGGCCGGCACCGATTTCCGAGGCACGGAGGAAACTCGGTATGTTAAGATGGTCACCCATCCACAGACCAACCTTGGCAAGCGTTGCTTAACCTTGAAGATCAACCCATGCGGCTTTTATTATCCAGCCACGAGCTTTACCAATCAATGTTCTATTAAACATACCTTACCTTACTCCGTACAAACTCACTCTACACATACATCACACACGTATAGGCTTTACCATAAAATCTAATATAATATCCTTCCACTAAAACAGTTAACCCTTCATTACTGGGGCACCTGCACATTACGGCACATTAGGGTCATTTATACCTGAGTGCCTTGATTTATTCCCCCATCGCGTTACAGGGTTGACGCATCGACGGCGACGCGCGACGTCTTAATCATCCTATTCAAGGAATATGTAGGGTTAGGTTTTGATGTAGGTATATGCATGAGTATTTATTTTAAGGGATATTTCTATGAGGAAAATTTCGTGGGTAAAGTTTTGTATGTGAATAAAAATTGAATTTGAATACCTACTGCGTTCCAAAACGCATATCGTCGATGTCTCAAAAGGCTGCCCAACTTAAATGGGTCTGGGCAGGGCATGTCGCTGGATAAGCTGTGGGCTCGTCAAATACAGGAGTGGAACACTAAAACAGAGATATGAGGAAGTGGCAGATCGCGAAGGAAATCGCGGGACAACTAGGATGTCTTCCTTACGAATTGGAAGGAAAAAGTAAAACACCGTGAGCATTGGAGGCTTTCTTCCAGCAGTAGGACAATACAGGCAAGTAGTAATACAAAAAATTGGATGGCTTTAAAAGATGGAAAGATTGTTTTTTGTATTTTTATTTCTCGCCACTGTAAACATTACATACATTATAACAACCGAGGTACATGATTTTGTTTAGTTTACTGTGGGAGACTGGTGCCTAAGCTAGGCTATAAGGGTCTGTGTTTCAGGTCACCATATCTCCACCCTCTCCCAATTCGTACAATTATGAATTAGGAGGTTATATAATAACTTTTAGAGTCTGTATCTAGTTAAAAGTAGTATTTGAAAAGCAAATAAAAATAAACAATAGTAGTAGTATAGACTATGTGCAAGATGACATGGCCAAAGAAGTCATCATCATCATCATTTCAGCCAATCGCCGTCCACTGCTGAACGTAAGCCTCCCCCAAAGAGCGCCAGCCATCCCGGTCCTGAGCAGTCCGTATCCATCCACTACCAGCCACCTTATTTAAATCATCGATCCATCGTAGCACAGAGCGTTCCATACTAAGTTTTCCCATACGCGGCCTCCACTCTAACATATGTCTGCTTCACTGACCGTCTGTCCTTCTACAGACATGGCCGGCCCACTTCCATTTCATCCTTTTTTTTATGGGACAAGCCCACCGAACATTCCCAACCACTGCAACTCCTGTAAGCCAGAATAAACAGTGGCGACCACCAGAAAAACGCCGAGCCAATGAAACCCGAAGAGTCCCGGAGAAACGATTCAACTGTCTTGGAACGGAGGAGTAAGAAAAATAAAATAATTTCCACTTCCCTCCGTGTCAAGCAAAAGACAGAATAAAACTAGGCCAATAGACACCAAGGGACATATACAACTTTCACTTCAGCATGCTGGTTCTACGTTTATGTTTACTATAGCACAATTTCGAAGCACTATAATGTATGCAAGTCATCATTTTTGCCTAACGTTTGTCCCAAATATGTTGGGGTTGGCTTCCAGTCAAACCGGATTCAGCTGAATACCAGTATTTTACGAGGAGCAGCTGTATACTAGACCTCCACAACCCATTAACTGGGTAACATGGTGCTCCTTGGCAAGACTGGTGTTGCCATGCAAATGTGGAGAACTTACATACATTTTGTCAAAACTGCTGACACGCTTGAGACCACTACACTGGTTTTTTTTTTCTTCTCATATTATTGTACTTCTTATCAATTAACGATTGACTCCAATCACACCTGACGGAAAGCCATTGATAAGATATACAAGGGAATATGTGAGCATAGAATATACTTGTCATCTTGTTGTGAAGCCTGAACAAGTTTCAATTTATCAACGCATTCGAATGTAATTTCTTGATTGGTGGTAGACAATAAGGCTCTAACACAGAATTCCATCCTTTATTTCTACTTAGATCTCGCTTTTTAAATTTTATTTCCGCCTATTCTAAGATACTCTTAGAAATCATGAAAGAATTTTAATGTCTTTGTATTATACTCCACTCCATCTTAACCTTTTTCTAATCTTTTTCTAACTTACTTCTTAGTACTAAAAGGAAACTAATTGTTTCTTTGCGAAGCTCATTTTAACTTCCCTGAAAACGGCAGCACCAAAAATTTAAAGTTGTGTTCATAGCAACGCTGCTGCTTAACTTTCGTGATTATTATTAACATAGTTATTCATAGAAATACGGTGTTCAATCATGTCAAAGACATAATAAAGCATTAAATAGGATAAAAGTGTTATTCTGAATGTTTTAGTAGCACTCCAGGTATTTTTTGTTCTTGGTAACCGGCTAGGAGTGATATAAAAGTAAAGGTCAGTGATAGCGAGATAGCTGAGAGAGCAGAATGGAGGGAAAAAAGCTTATTGCGCTGACCCTGACAAGCATGAAGATGATGATGATGATGATAGTTACTGGCAATAGAAACGGCTTTATCTAGAAAAAAAATTAAAGAGATAAAGACTGGAGATGCGACATTTAAAAATATTTGTGTTTGCGCCATGTGCGCTGAGCGTAATATCTAGCTCTCATTGTCAACGCCATTATCAAAATTGAAATTGTTTTATTATTCAGAAAATTAAACAAGTTAATTGGGTGCACACAGATACACACAATGTGAGAACCAACATTATCATCAATTCCTCATAATTTCAGGCGAAAGACGTCCACTGCTGAATTTAGACCTTCCCCCAAGTGTAGCCACAACAACCGGTCCTGTCTCGCGTCCACCAGACTCGGCTACCCACGACCCACACCAACTGGTCTATTCTGTAAATAACTATTTGATATCGAGCTTCATCTGAGTGACAAAGCTAACAAAGTGAGCAACAACATAAGTCTTATACAAATACGAATTTGATACATTAACTCGGATTCCGCTGTCGAGACACTTACAGAATAGCACTACAGGTAGTCTACCTTGTTGCATTATTCTAAAACCAAAATAAGGAGACATAATTTTAAAACAATAACATTGTTAGCCTCATAGCTGCGGCAAGTAGATCCAGTGCAGCAAAATGCCAGACAACCAGTAGCTGCCGGACGCTGGTTTTCAACGTAACGTTACTTTGAGCGAGTAAATTGAGTAAATGGTGATATTTACTCAAAACTAGTAATTTCTAGTAGTTGCCGGTAAATATTTTGGTGCTCTCTCAGCGACCACAAAACAAACACAAGGCCCAAGCAAGAGGCGAAGGGGAGGGCTTACAATGTCGACCACAGAACAAACGAACCTTTTCCGCATTTTGACCAAAATCACGCTCATCCGTCGTCATACATTTGTAACCTCGTCTTTTATTGGTTCAAACAAATCCTTAACAGAGGGTTAAGGCTTTTTATATGACGGGTTAAGTTGCAGTAAGCCGTTACTGACGAGATTTTGTATTTTTGTCGTAATCCATGAGGTATAGGGGGATTGGGGTATTGTGGACCACTGTCACGAAGAGGGGGTGGGGATTGGGGTATTGTGGACCACTGTCACGAAGAGGGGGTGGGGATTGGGGTATTGTGGACCACTGTCACGAAGAGGGGGTGGGGATTGGGGTATTGCGGACCACCGTCACGAAGAGGGGGTGAGGATTGGGGTATTGTGGACCACTGTCACGAAGAAGGGGTGGGGATTGGGGTATTGTGGACCACCGTCACGAAGAGGGGGTGGGGATTGGGGTATTGTGGACCACCGTCACGAAGAGGGGGTAGTCTTATGACGGATTTGTTTGTAAAAGGTATTGACTAGATTCTTACTACGACGTCTTATAGATTAAGTGCTTCGTATGTCTATTTTACTAAAACCCATAAAATGGGGCCAGGTTTCAGCCAGCGGGCCCTTTTTACACGGTGCTATTTTAGTCGTCTTAAAACGGCCGCCTACTTAATCTATCCAATGAATCATTTAAAAAGATAAATATTTACGAACATTTGAATTGTTACAAAAAAATTTAAATATATTCATTTCGGTTCGAAACGCATATTAAATTATAATTTTCAATTATTCTTAATCATAACAATTTATAATATATTTTTTTAAACCAGCCAGAGCTATTTCTGCATAACAAGGACTAATTTCAGAAGAAATTGCTCAAAATTGAATATCATTTAACTATTTATTTTTAATTCAAAAATATTGCCAATATCTCTAACCCAGCCAGACCAATTATTCAAGATTAAAATAATTCATCTTGATCCCTAAACCTTCTTTAAAGAGAGGTCATCGCTCCCAGCATACTGAAATACCCTTTATACCCAGGGCCACCATCCCATTTATGAGACCGTTCTTATCATGCCAAGGTGACGGGTTAAGTTACCATAAGCCATTACTGACGAGATTTCGTGTAACCCGCGTAATCCGCGAGTCGGCTTGGCATAGAATAAGAATAACGAATAGAAACGACACACATTACTTTCTTTTCAAAGTCGCTCAGCAACTTATGGAAAGAGCTATGCTTGGACTTGGAGCCTCTCTTGAGGGATAGGTTCCGGCACAAACTATATGGCAGAGAACCAAGGTTTTCGAAGCTCAGAAAAAAAAACTAGTTTAAGTGGAAATTGGTCGGCAATTTGCCGTAGGACTTAAACTGTTGTAAGCAGTAACAGCTGCAATTCCTGTTTTTTTCATTTTAGAGTTAGATGCTCGCCTATTTAGTCTACAACATGTCTTCTGCAATGAAACGACATGCGTTTCGAGCAATATTGTCGCTTCTGTAAATCTGCCTATTCCTAAATACATTGGGGTCCTAATATAACTGGGTACCAGTATTATACATGGAGCAAATGCCTATCTGTCCTCTACAACCCAGCAACTGAGTCACAAACTGGTACGCTACGGGTCAAAAGACAGAAAATCTGACGCCAGTCAGATTTTCCAAAGATCTGTAGCGGCATCAACGCCGCCACAAGAAACACCAACAAAACAAATCAACATAGCAACAAAAAAGAACCGCAACGCCATCTATCTAACTAGCACCGAACTACTACGTCGAAATCCTGCACCGCGCAATCAGAGTTTACCGTGCGATTTGAACATAATACACCAGCGCGAATATCAAATATCGGGAGTTGCCCACACCGGACACAACAACCGTCCGGTCGGAGGATACATGATCAGCAAATGCTGTGAGACACATACTAGTTTCTGCCATACAATTTTACTTTTATTGTTTTTTATTTGTATGTTCCGTGCGTGTTTCATGAATGTGCTAAATAAATTTTGTGCTTTCTTTCTTTCAAAAATATGATACCTATCTTTATAGAACCACAACTGACAGTCGAGGTCAACGGGAAGTGGAAATTATATTTTTTTTTTCCTACTCCTCCGATGTACTTTTCTGATTAATTTCGTTGCAGGATCCAAGACAGTTGAATCGTTTCTCCGGGACTCGTCGGGTTTCATTGGCTCGGCGTTTTTCTGGTGGTCGCCACTGTTGATTCTGGCTTTCAGGAGTTGCAGTGGTTGGGAATGTGTGGCGGGCTTGTCCCATTAAAAAGTTACTATGCCACATGCTCCTAAACGTGTCACTTCTATCATCATCATCATCATAACAGCCGGAAGACGTCCACTGCTGGTTGGCGATCGCAGCGTATGGTGTTGCGTTTTACAGAGAACGCTGCTACCCGTTCTCTGGTGAGTCCCTAAGTCGCTTCTTACGACACCCACGGGAAGTGATGGAATGGTATTATTATTTTATGTCACCATACGGCACTGGCCGACATCATACGGCGTGTCGCTTCTATACATTCTTATTACTCTATGGTATTGTGTAGGCATCATATAGATACTGCGCGGGTTAGATCATTTGAGATCATATTGCACAGTGTAATTATATGATGTTTAGATTATATTCTTGGAAGCAAGCTAACGTGAATCCCGTGCCGTGCAGAAGGGTAGTCGAGCTGCCCCGTCCAATTATAAATCCATCTCGGTAACGTCCATACTCTGTAAGACTATGGAACGCGTGCTGAATCATAAGCTCCTGGCGTTCCTAGAAGCGAATGATATCCTTAGTGACCGACAATACGGGTTCCGCCGAAATCGGTCAACTGGGAATCTTCTAGCGTATGAAATTCACATCTGGAGTGAGGCCATAGAGAAGCACGGGGAGACACTAGCGGTCTACCTTGACATCTCGAAAGCCGCCAAGCCCGTTCCATCATCGGACCACAAGACGAACGGCGATGCGCCACCGGTACATGGTGGGCATGACACCCACACGCACAAAACATTTTGGGAACACATTCGTAATGCGTACAGCTAAGGAGTGGAATTTTCTGCCAGAGTCTGTTTCCTGATAGCCACAACCTAGGAGTCTTTAAGTCAAGAGTGAATATGTTACTTCCAGGCAAGCGTGCTCCATCTTCGACCACATCATCGCTTACCATCAGGTGAGATGGTGGTCAAACGCGTGCCTATCAATAGTAAAAAAAATTCGTCATTATCAAGGTGCTAGGCACACATTCGACGGCGCGCTGTGTTCCACACGCATCTCAAAGAGTGGTCAGCATAGAAGACGGGGTCCGCTAGGGCCAGTGCTTGCTAGAGCTGCGGACTTTGTTCGAATGAGTCACCGTGGTCTTGGAACGCAAAGGGCACTAGGTCCTCCTAGTGCCCTTTGAGTTCCATCCGTGTTCCTACACGGTTGGGTTTTAGTCATTAAGAGTCCGACACTCCCTCCAGCTTCACTCAGAGCGCACAATTTTGACAATAATTAACATAAAGTTAAATAAAACACGCACAACACACAAACAATATTAATTAAAATAAAGTGTTATAAAATGATGTTTGTATTAGGAATAACTTTGTCGCCGAGCATCAGAGAGAGTTTGTCAGCGACAAAGTTATTCCTGATACAAACATCATTTTATAACACTTTTATTTTTTTCACCATTTAATTTTACCAGGCACTAGGTATGAATGAATTCAATAAGACACGAGTTATATTAAAACTAGATAACTGTTCCCCACATTTTGTTGACTTTTTTTTTTAGTCGGACACACTTGTCAGAGTGGTCATGGTTGTGCAGATGAGGAACACGGAGAGATGTTCGATGGGTCGCCGACTTTCTTGAAGACATGCTCTCTCAGCGATGTGCTTCCATTTCCGCCGGTTGGTTCGTTACGTGTACACTGGATCATAGTGGACTCGGTAGTTTTTAACCGACTTCTTCAAAAAGGTGGAGGTTCTATGTTCGGCTGTATGTATTTTTTTTTATGTATGTTCACCGATTCTGGATTTTTTTTTTTTTTTCGAAAGCCTAAACTCCTGAGGTGGTCTCATTGTCACCAAGTTAGAATCTGATGATGGGATCCCATGAAAATCGAGGGAAACCCTGAAATTTTATGAGCACATACAATGTTTTTCATAAACTTTCTATCGCAATTCAGATATTTGGGATCCCATGAAAAATGTTTGTTCAGCGATATTTTCGCCAATTGTTAACCGATTTAGATGTTTTATTTTTTTGTTTGGAAGAGTATTTTTCTTGTATCAAGTCAGTCTAGCGAGTTGTTGATTGAGTTGTTGATTGCTCTCTTGCCTTTCACTTGGCCCCGAAACACCAGTGATGATGAATGTAGAGTTCAGTTTATTAAATATTAGTTTGGTCGGCCAAAACCAAGAGAAAAAGAAAATACTCTTCCACAATGAAACCTGAATAGTTCAATAAGTATTCTATATTTCTACTTAATCTCCACAATGCGGTCCCGGATACTTCTTACAGTATTTTTATCAGCAGCGCTTTGAATGGCTCCGGCATTGTCAGATCAACTTCGGATTGCCAGCACAATGGGATTCCTACCAAGAAATTCTTATTGAAGAATTTTAACATCAAAAAGGATCATTAGAAAGTTTTTGAAGAGAATGTTTGTTGTGATTTACTTTATTTTATTTAACGGTCAAGTTGTTTTAGGGTATTTTTTTTAATAGTCTGATACATTTGGTCATACAAAAAAAATACTCTGGTTGATACATTTTCAAAATAGAAGCTCTTAAACCGCTAATTAGGTACCTGAGTATTGAAAAATTGCCCTAGGTTATTAAAAAGAGGTTTATTATTTTATGCCAATACAACATGATTTAATCTAATTGATACACATTGATTAAAAGATCTAAATTAAAGTAAACATTCCATGTTTCAATTATTAGACGCGGTCAATTTGATCGATCATTCAAATTAGGAAGCAAACACAACTGAACCTTCAATGAAGCAATCAAACGAATTGTAAGTGTCATATAAGTTTTACACCTCTGCTAAACCCTATAGGAAATGATGGAGTAATTTTATGCTTTGACAGGTAAAATGAAACACGCTCGAAATATCTAAAACAACACTCAAACGCTCATAAAAAATGTCCTTATTCCGTAACGATAAATATTGAAACAAGTTTTCACATGGAGTAAAAGGTAAAAGTTATTGAGTGGCGACCGCGTACCGGAAGACGAGACGTTTGTAGGCCTCCCACAAGGTGGACCGATGACCTGATAAAGGTCGCGGGTAGCCGATGGATGTGAGACGCGCAGGACCGGTCGTTGTAGCGACGCTTGGGGGCCTCCCATGTCTAGCAGTGGATGTCTTTCGGCTGATATGATATGATGAAGTCTATGTTTACCGCGGAAGTACTTATTTTATTTTAGATGGGTTATAACAAAGACAAAGTCGACGATGGAGCGAGCTTACCTAGAAGAAGTCGATTCACTCAAACTTTGAATAGATTAGGGTAGTGCGTATTTATTAGTTTAGTAGAAACTATGTACAGTTTCGCCGTATGGTGTCGGCCGGTATCGTATGGTGCCGCAAAAGAATAATACCATCCCATCACTTACCGTGGGTGTCGTAAGAGGTGACTCGCCAGAGAATGGGCAGCATTCTCTGTAAAAATCAACACCAGGCACTGTGATCGCCAACCCGCCTGCCAAGCACGGCGATTATGGCAACACCCTTTTGGGGGAGGCCTATGTCCAGCAGTGGACGGCATTCAGCTGCTATGATTATGTTGATGATATACAGTTTAGAAACGTTATTTTTCCTTTTACTCTTATTGTGATAAGTTCTACCAATGTGCAGTCTCTTCTATTTAATTGCTTGCCCATCGAAAATTGCTTAGGGCTATTTTGTTTTCGTAATTAAATTTTCTTTCTTTCGGTACCAATTATTATTGTTTAACAGATCGGTGTAGTTTATTTACAAAGCATATTTTTCATGCTAAATACCAATTTAGGTTATTTTTCATTATATTAGCAGTAAAAATTTCATGATTATAACAATAGGGAATAAGCTTGAAAAAGATATTTATCTGAAAAGTTTATCTAAAAATATACATAAATATAATACTAACAGTCAAAATAGAATCAAAATTAGTCGAAAAACAAAAGAAATATAATTATTTTAAACAAATATATCTGTCCCTCTCGCGAAAACGCTATTTTCTATGGCAGCTGTTTAGGCGTCATAGACGATGACGTCAAAGTTTACATCGGACTTCTCTTTCTAATTGTAATCTTTGAAGTTTTATAACTTCGTCGCTGATGAAGGTATGAAGAAAATAATTTTATAATTGTTTACTAGAGCTAATAAGTATTTCATTTTACAAATAAAAAAATAGCATGCATATTCCCTATTCCATTGGTTTAAATTTCTCCATCTCTCTGCTACGCTGCCTCGCTCCGCTGTAATGGACAGGCATATTTTTGGCTTTTCGAAATACAAAACCCTAAGTAGCCCCACTTTATTATGCGCGTTGCGTAATCAATAGTCAATCACTCAGGAATTAGTCGCGTCGCATTTCCCGTGGATTGCGATGTGTGTACACTCGATTTCCCATCAATTGTTTGTTGATCAATTGTTTCGTTAATGAGACAGCTTGGTTGATTCACAGTTAATCGGATAATGGGTTGGGTCCATTACATGTTGCTGGGGCATTGTTTTTCAGGTTCTCAGCAGCAATTTTCATTAAAAAAATTGTTTTTGGTGCTAAAAACACGATTTATATCGCACTATATTAAAATATTATTTGAAAATTGTACACTTAACTAATTATAAATAGTCTTGCAATTATTTTCACAAAATTCTCATTCCATTAACTTTAACATTATTTATAAGTCAGTTTCAATAACGAGGAATTTATAGCAGATTGAATAATTTCGAGCTTTAATAACTTCAATCAAAATAACTTTTAAACTATTTGGAATGTTCAGTGACAATTTAACAGCTTGGCAAAAGTTTCGTCTTGACTCACTCAAAATAACTTCAAAGTCACCTTGAAATAATTATCGTAATCTTAAGATAAAGTTTACTAAACGGTATCTGATTAAAGTTCATGTTTACCAAATTGATTAATTGAATCCGACTTCCAAAAAGGAGGAGGTTCTCAATTCGGTGGGTATTTTTTTTATGTATTTACTCCGATTACTCCGAGGTTTCTCATTCGATTTGTGTGATTTGTGTTCAGTAGTTTTTATTTTATGACCATTTTGGCTTATTTAATTTGTTCGTCTATACATGAATACGTCGTCCAAGTACCACCATTTAAAAGTGACAAATAAAAACACTTTTTTACAAAACAATTTAACTGACTTCCAAAAAAACACTACAAAGTATAAAATAACTTTAATTTCGGAAGTCGGTGTTAAAAATCGAAGGTACAAAGCCAAAAACACCGACTTCCGATATTAAGGTTATTTTGTACTTTTTCCTGTGATCTAACCCAACAGCACCCTTTGCTTTCGGGATGAAAAGCAGTTTATGGCACCCGGTTATAGCGTACTGGTAACGAAAAAACTTTCGCAATCACTTTGACAGATTTCCTGTTAAAGCAAATAAAATAAATAACATTCCTAAAATATTACCTACTTTGGGAATCACTTGACTTGCATTTTACCACACTCAATATTTGAGTCATTACTTACTACTTCTTTAACGTTAAAGAACACCTATAAGTACAGCCTTTACATCATCAAACGCAGTTTAATACCGATTGAACTGTCGAGGTCGTCAGTTCAAAGCCCGACCCAATGAGCTGCCGTCCTACTACTAAATAAATAATCAAGGCACAGACAAATAAGTATCGAGTTCCCACAATCACCTACAAAGCTACGACGCTACGAATTTCGTAGAACCCGGTCGATGCTACGCCTTTGCTACGAAACGACGTAGCACTTCGATTACATAAGACAAGACGTACAAGGCTTTATTTGATTTTCAAGACGATTGAAATAAGGCTAAAGTAATTTATTCTCCACCATTATGTTCCTAGTCTTTTCCCAACCATGTTGGGTTCTACTTCCAGTTTAACCAAATGCAGCTGAATACCAGAATTTTATACGGAGCGATAGGTGTAACTGGGTAACAGGGTAACCCTTAACAAAACTGGTGTCAGACTGGTGAATGACAGCCGCCACCAACGGCTTAATGTGCTTGCCAATGAACGCAGTGTTGCTATGTACGAGTAAGTTTGTATCCTCGGTACGAACCCACCAAGCATTGCTTTATTTCGATAATCTACCCGTTCAGCTGTTATTATTTAGCCACGAACTCCTCGTGAAGCTCTAAGTTATAAGTACAAAATACTCACCGCAAAAAGATGTACCCACTGCGTGTGTCTGTGGGAAGATTGCTTACATACCTACTTACTTATATCGTGTGTGAGATTGCATGTGAACTCAATCAACAATTCGTTCCCAAATAACTTAATACGCGTTTCGCACACAATAAAACTCTCGAAGACAACGTAAAATGATTACGAGGGAAGCCTTTACGATTTCACTGAAAACCTAATTACATTTATTTATAGCCACTTCATCATTGCTGACAGTCAAAGAAACAGCCTGTTGGTTATTTGGAACTCAAATAATTAATGTTGGTAATAAAATCTCTGTTTCAGAGGCGCTAAAAGGGATTCGCGAAAGGGTTTGTAATAATAAGTTGTGAAAAGTTGATTTTTATTGCTCTTTTATCACTTTGATGATGCTTAGATTTTTATTCCTGTTTTCGAGTAGATACAAGATGGAGAATATACTTTGGTTTCTGATGTCACGTTTAATTAAATCTTTAGTGGCAGTTTGTTTCCTGATAGCTACAACCTGCGATACTTTAAGTCAAGAGTGAATAAGTTTCTTCTAAGCCATACGTACCCATCATCGATCACATCATTGCTTTCCATCAGGTGAGATTGTGGTCAATAGTGAGCCTAGCAATAATAAAAAAACCGGGCAAGTGCGAGTCGGACTCGCACACGAAGGGTTCCGTACCATAAACCTTATTTTTTATTATTTGTTGTTATAGCGGCAATAGAAATACACAAGCTGTGAAAATTTCAACTATCTATCTATTACGGTACTTGGGATACAGCCCGCTGACAGACAGACGGACGGACGGACGGATGGACAGTGGAGGCTTAGTAATAGGGTTCCATTGGTTACTCTTCGGGTACCGAACCCTAAAAACGCGGAAAAATGACTTGCTTAGCACTTAATCATCATGATCATCATCATTTCAGCCAAAAAACGTCCAAAGCTGAATCTATCTCGTTTTGTCCTGTTCCCGGAAAAAAATCGAAAATACCACTCTCAGTGCTCCCTTTAACTCCCCAAGGAACCTACATGCAACATTTTAGCTTTCTACGACCAGCAGTTTCAGCTGTGTGTTGACTGTTAGTCACTCACTCAGTCATGAGTCATCATCTGCCTAGCCTTTTCCCAACTATACTGGGGTCGGCTTCCAGTCAAGCCGGATTTAGCTGAATACCAGTATTTTACGAGGAGCGGCTGCCTACCAGACCTCTACAACCCTGTAACTGGATAACACGGTACTTCATTGCAAGACTGGAGTCAGATTTACCGGCTTCTGACTATCCGTAACGACTGCCAAAGATCTACAAATGGCAGCCGGGACCAACTGCTTAACGTGGTTTTCGAGGCACGGAGGAAACTTGGAATGTTAAGATGGTCACCCATCTACAGACCAACCTTGTCAAGCGTTGCTTAACCTTGAAAATCGACTCGTGCGGCTATAATTATCTAGCCACGAGCTCTTCTCTAGCCAAAAGCTCCTCAGTCAGCCCACTCAGTCATAAGTAATTTCATGTGTAAGAATAAGAAAGAGAATTTCATATATGACTTCATAAGCTACTGAACATGTTACCGCATGTTAAACCACAGGGTATGCGTTATAGGGATCAATGGTAAAACTGTTGTGGCTTCTTGTAATGCAAAAAAAGGGTCACACTATTTCCGACCGAGCCGTCTACAAAACTATAAAATAAACATATAAACACAGCGGAACATGTGACATTTAAAACATAAACGTAGGGAACGTACAGTCAACGAACGTCAGAAGCAAAAAAAACCTGCAATAAGCAACCTTACTCCGACGACATAAAAGCGTTCCCAGTCTCACAGAAACCATGACTGGTGGCTGTACCACACTGACATACGTATAAAACTTTATCGTGTCCATATAAAAAATGTTGGTATAAATTTACGACTGTTCGGGAATTTAGATAAAAAGCAACATGTACTCATTGATCATTAGTATCGCGTATGTTTTGGTTGTGCACAGGATTGAAGAAAGAAGAAGATATGCAATCAAAATGTAAAACAACTTTTATAAATTTTTGAATCTTTATATCTCAGAAACGGCGGCTCGTAGGAAAAAAAGTATTGATACATTTTTTGTAGGTAATTTTATGATCTACAATTTTTGTTTAAGGTACTTTTATGATAAAACTTACCATTTTGCTGAAACTCGCGAAAAACACATTTTCTTGACCGTTGACCTTGAATAAAAAAAATTCCATACACAGGAATGATGGGGAACTTTTAAATATTATTTATAATTATGTTTTGAACAATTTTACTGATTTTCAGCTTGTTGAGATTTTATGCACCTTCGAATGTCTAAATTGACCGGACTATAAACGATATTTTGATTGTATAGAACTCTGAAATTGAATTTTTATTTTGACATTGTAATTTTAATTGAATTGAAATCTTGACATTACTATTTTGAATGGAATTTAAATTTTGACATTGTGATTTTGAATTAAGTAAAATTTCACTTCGATTTAAATTTTTGACATGACAATTTTGATGGTCACTTTATTTTTATATTATTATTTCAATTTGCTTCAAATTTTGACATTGAATTCATTTTTTAATTTGTTCAACTGATTTTGTATGCCATAAATGGCAAAACATGTTGCAACCTAATCATTATTTTAAGACCTGTATGCTGTACTCATTTTTTACAAAATAAATATAACAATATAACTATCTAATTACTAACAACAAACTGAAATCTATACTAATATATAAAGCTGAAGAGTTTGTTTGTTTACTTGAACGCGCTAATCTCAGGAACTAAGGTCCGATTTGAAAAATTCATTCAGTGTTAGATAGCCCATTTATCGAGAAAGGCTATAGGCTAAATATTATCATCACGCTAAGACCAATAGGAGCGGAGCAGTAATGAAAATAGTGACGCAGACGAAGTTGCGCGGGTCAACTAGTATAGCATAAAAAAATTCTTCCCCATCGCTGTCAGCTGGAAATGTCTCCAAGAGACAAAGACAATAAAAATAAGATATCATAGTTCGGAAGCCTAACATTTTCCAATCAACCTCTTTGATAAAATGGCTTTGCCTGAAATGTATGGCCAACTGGTACCTTTTCTTACATTTCTACAAATGTACTTTCATATAAACAAAGTTACTATGGCAGCTCAGCTCAAAAGTACATCCGTCATGAGTTATGCACCCTAATTAATAACGCATTATAGGGGATAGAACCTTTGTGGCATAGTGAATTTCATTGTTCTTGCGATGTGGGGATATGGACGAGTTAAGTAAACGACGTGATGTGTACTACTCCATGAGTCAACTGCTCATCCTCCTTTAATTGGTGAAATATATATACATAGTTTGTATGTGACAATATGCTTATAAAGCTACAAACACATCTTATCTATCTTAACGTAAACTATGTACTATACGTCATTTACTGATGAACGTGACTTCACACCACATTCTCACATGGTGACTTTCCCTTAAAATAACTCGGCAACGTACGTACGTATTTTACGGCATCATGTCACTATTTTTTTTTGTTGCTTGTTAGACAGAGCGCCGCAACTTTGAAAAAAAAATGAAAATGATGGTAGAGGGGCTATGCCAGTTCCCATAGAAACAGAATCCGGCCAAGTCCGAGTCGGACTCGTAAACGAAGGGTTCCGTACCAAAAACCTTAATTTTATTATTTTTTGTTATAGCGGCAATAGAAATACCCAATCTGTGAAAATTTCAAGTGTCTACCTATTATGGTTCTTGAGATACAGCCCGCTGACAGACAGACGAATGGACAGACAGACGGACAGCGGAGGCTTAGTAATAAGGTTCCATTGGTTACTCTTTGGGTACGGAACCCTAAAAATCAACCCCTTAAAAAACTGAAAATATGAGTTACCTACTTTTAATGGTCCTATACTATTTATTTCATAGAACAAGCTCTATTGAGCTCAATTTGCATCATATTGGCGTAAGTAAAGTCACTTCACTACTGTGATGTTCTCATCACAGTTATAGTGAAGTGACAGAAAATGACATTCTTGTCATTTTCTGTGTTTGAAATTTTAACAGCCATCACAGCACTGGATTAATTTGTGATACCTTGATATTCATACACTCAAAACTCAAAGCCAATTAAAAGGTTTACAAGCACTTTTTAATTGAGAAGAAAGTGCAAGAAACTCCACAGACACTTCTAAATCAATAAACAGTTGCAAACTTATAGTGACATCATTCGTGTTGAAAGAATACATAAATTAGACAAATGTAACTATTTTTTTTTTTTTTCTTACCCGCTTTTATGAAAGTGGGTAATGACCGTTGAAACACCGTAATGTACCATTCGCATCGAGCATGTTACGCTCCATGTTCTAAAATACGAATAACATGCACGTGTTCGTGATTGTTTCCTGCACGGACGCTCGCTTTGTAACATGTTACATTACGACCCTTAACACCGGTCAGTAGCCAGTTTTAAGTGTTTTATCTATTTTCGTGCCGTTTAATAAATTGACTAACTTGTGGGTTTTATGATCTAAACCGTCGGTATTAGTTGTAATGGCATTCTAAGGCTTATAACTGGACGTTACAATTTCATGTTATAAAAATGGATAATAATGATCAATGTCATCTCTTAATCCTCTGCCATGCGGTGGCGCGGCAGCGGTAGGATAATGTGTAAAATCAAATGGAACGACCCTCGAAAACAGCGGCGCGGTAGCGGTGCTAGGGCGGGCAACAAGCGGTGCACTCTAGTCAAGCGGCATTGCAGTGTTGTGCAATTTATTTTCTTTTTTTGACCATAATAAATAGAGCGTTAGGAATAAATTTGAATAAAAAAAAATGTTGTTGCCGTTGTTCAGACATTTCGTTCGTGATTAAAAACAAATATTTCGACGACACAACCATGAACACAACACTACGCCGCTATAGTGCCGCGCGATCTGCCTGCCCGCTGGTTTCGAAAACGGGTCTGCGTTGCCCGCCCCGCTCCCGCACCGCCGCCGCCACCGCCGCTACCGCCGCCGCCCTGCTCTCCGGATGATAATGTGCGAATTTTTATACAAACTCGATCGCTTTAACGTAAACGTTTCATCTGCCTAGCCTTGTCCCAACTATATTGGGGTCGGCTTCCAGTCAAACCGGATTCAGCTGAATACCAGTGTTTTACGTGGAGCGGCTGCCTACCAGACCTCCGCAACCCATTAACTGGGTAACACGGTACTTCTTGGCAAGACTGGAGTCAGATTTACTGGCTTCTGACAATCCGTAACGACTGCCAAAGATCTACAAATGACAGCCGGGACCAACGGCTTAACGTGCTTTCCGAGGCACGGAGGAAACTCGGTATGTTAAGATGGTCACCCATCCACAGACCAACCTTGGCAAGCGTTGCTTAACCTTTAAAATCGACCCGTGCGGCTGTTATTATTTAGCCACGAGCTCCTCCTCCTTAACGTAAACGTTTACTTATGTCAATTTATGTACAAAAAGTGATTTTCCATTTTTGTAACCAGATGTCGATTTTTCAATTTTAGCACAAATTCTAGGTTACGTTAACACGATCGTGAGCCTACAGGTAATGTTGTGACAAAACGTGAGCCTATAAATTTATGAAAACTAAAACTACCGAGACAAAAGAAGACTAATGTTCAAAGTATTTGCAATTTACATAAAAGACACATCTACCACATTTCCACGATCAGAGGCAGTTTTTATCGTTCGCTCAATCAATCGTTACTCATTGGTGTCACGTGGAAAAAATATTTATATTCGCAGTTGATTTTGCCCGTTTGATGCGAGTCTTGTTGGGCCATTATACTCGCGGCATGACGAAAAAACGAGTTTTAAGTTTTGATCTTAATGAATTTAACCCTTACGTTCCCTTCTAATTAATAAGATTTTTTTTTGTGTCAGTGTCCACGGTTGAAAAAATCAATTACCATATAATTAAATCGTTCAGAATCGAAAAAAAAGCCCTTAATAGTCCCAGATGGAAAGGGCATAGAACCATTGTTGCACAGCCCCTCAAATATTTTCATTGTTCTCACATGGATAATTTACCTTCAACTATCTCGGCAACGTGACACTTTAGGGCATCATGTTTCGAACATTAATTTTTTGTTTGTTTAAGTCTCGTCTACCCACATATATAAGCTCGCTCCATCGTAGACTTTGTCTCTGTCATCTCTGACATAGACTAGAGTCAAGAGCAAACCCATAACAATGAAAAAAAAATATGCGCGTCAGATCGCGACTTTGAAAAATAAAAACAAAATTGCGTCGGGAGCTATGCTTTTACGAGGCATGCCTTTTAAGTTTTGTCGTTTGAAGAAAAAAACACAACTAGAACCTTTTTTTTTAATTTATTTAGGACCACAAGCAATTACACTGGTGGCTTACTTATTAGCTTAAAACATTATAAAAAAAAATTCTTACAGTGTAACCAGCAACGTAGTCCACAAATTGATATATAAAGGATGTTTACCTACAAATTACCCCTTACAATAACAATTTTAGTCTATTTTACAATATTTTTGAGCAAGAAGTTAAGGAGATAACAGCAATTTATTAATCTGGATCCTAAAACTTGATCGTGAACATGTGAATATATCTATATTATGAAAATGAGTATTAAAGGAATACATTATTCTACGCAAGGGGGCGCGTTTGCCTGCATTTGTTTTACAATTCCTAGGTGCAAACAAACAGTGTTTTCTAGTGGATCGTTTTGAGGTTGAACGATAGGGTATACAGATATATATTTGGTTTACTAGCATATTACAGTTAAATTTGTTGCGTTGCGTGCGAGCATTATATCTAAAAGCGTTCTTCTCAGCTATAATTTTGTTAAAGAGAATTTTTGTAAAAGATTGTCGTAAGAGGACCTAGAGCGGTAACACCGATAGTTCGTAGTACTTAAGAACTTTCGCTGTACTGACTCGATTTGCTCTATGTATTTAGAGTAATGAGGGTTCCAAATGCATGTGGCATACTCCAACTGTGACCGAATTGACTTGCACAGTAGAAGGTAAGACGCATGACGCTTAAAAACTTTACAAGTCCGCATCACAAATCCGTATAGCTATTAACCTTATAGTACTTTTTATTGTTTTTCAAAGTATCCACTACGTAGCTTAATACACTTTTCCATTCACTCAAACCAGTTATTATAACATTTATTCCACTCTAAAGTGGGGGTGTTCAAAATGGCTGATTTGAAAGCGTCGACTGTTTCTTCACTGGACTGGAACCTCTGATCACGAAGACTTTTCTTAATTTTAGGAAATGTAAAAAAACGAGGGCTTAGGTTAGGACTGTATGGAAGTTGGTTAAGAATTTCTAATTTTTCCTGCTTCAAATACTCAATCGTTTGACGATCGCTGTGTGAGCTTGCGTTGTCGTGGCGCAAATTTTCGAAGTTCGGTGATGGCAAAATGTTGTTATAAATATGATTTAGAAATGTTACTTCATATATATTAGGTATTTTATTAGTGAAATTCGATAAAATATAGTATAAATATTAAAATGTAAAAATGTAGCCGAAAATCGAATCTCCAGGAGATTCTGTAACAGACAGGCATTTCACATGTGTATGACATGCAAGCCGATGTTTTTTTTTGTGTTTCGTACACAGTATTGGACAATGGTCAGTAAACTAATAAGTTTTGATCGACTTAGAAAAAAACGAGCCCGTAGTAACAGAACTGCGGAGTGGCGTAACAGAGGCGTAGCGGCTGAAGGGTTAATAATAAACAGAAATGTCAAAGTCAAACCCAAGTCCCTCATACAAACAAACTAATTTAATCGATGGCGAACATTTCATTAGTCAGTAATATGTATTTCTCTAGAATACTTTTGGTTAAACCTGAATGCTTTGGGGATTGGACCTTTTCCGGAATTGATTTTCTAAGAAATAGATGTTTGGTAACGTGACTAATAAGAGAAAGTAAGCAATTTTCTTTACCAATAGAAACAGGGAAAATAACATTATTCTTTGGTTTCTGATTACTTTCTGACCTACTAATGTTAGAACAAAGAATTATTTGTAATGCGGGCCATATCCGTTGCCTACCAGGATTGCGGGCCAGCCAGGGTTTTTTAGGGTTCCGTACCCAAAGGGTAACCAACGGAACCCTATTACTAAGCCTCCGCTGTCCGTCCGTCAGTCCGTCCGTCCGTCCATCCGTCAGTCCGTCCGTCCATCCATCCGTCCGTCCGTCTGTTTTAGCGGCCCTTATCTCAAGAACCGTAATACGTAGATGAGTTGAAATTTTCACTGACTGTGTATTATTATTGCCGCTATAACAACAAACAATAAAATTTTAGGTTTATGGTACGGAACCCTTCGTGTGCGAGTCCGACTCGCACTTGACCGGGTTTTTTTTACTAATTGATAGGCATGCGTTTGACCTCTATGTCACCTGATGGTAAGCGATGATTAAGTCGAATTTGGAGCAAGCTTGCCTACAGTACCTTATTCACTTTCGACTTAAAGACTCCCAGGTTTCGGAATTTGTTCGAAAGAGCCACCACGGCCCTGAAACGCAAAGGGCACTAGGAGGAACACAGATGGGTTTTAGTCAGTCGGGAGTCTGACACTCCCTTTTGCTCCACCCAGAGCGGGAGGAGTCATTTGATAATTTCCCATCCTTATAAAAAGGGCCATACACGTACCAATTATTTGATCAAACAGGTTGTTTGATCAAATTGGTAAAAATTGATCAAAAATCTGTCGTCAAAATGGTACGAAGGAATACGAAATTTCGTATGTCTATTTGATCAAACAGTTTGAACCAGCCTGTTTGATCAAGTTACTTGATAGTCAAACTGCATGGCTGTGTTCAAATATATTAAAATAGATGTGAGTATTTTTAATTTCTAGGATAATAAATACCCTTTTTATTGCAGGTTTTAAAAAGTATAAGTGCCAAGCCTTCTTATAATCAGTCATTTTAGGGTGACTGTTAGTCATTCCCAGATTTATGACAATCGATCGAAAGCCTAAAAGTCTGACAACCGGTTATCATAGTCATTTAAGCCAAAATGTTGGCTCTTGATCGTTTAGCCGAAATAAATTCACTGCTGGTCATAAGGATCCCCAAGCATCGCGACATCATCATCAGCTGCAGCAGTTCCTATAAAGTAAAAAAGTAAATATATTCAGGTACATAAAGGATAAAATGGAACCCTTATAAGATCACTTTCTTGTCCATCCGTCTGTCTGTCAAGTCCCTTTATCTCGAGAACGCCTGAAGGTATCGGGTAGAAATTAAAACCATACGAGTATATTCAAGTCAATAGCCCGTTGCAACTGTGAAAAAACCAAACTTATAAGTTAATGTAAAAAAGATACGGTCACTTATGCCGCAAAAAACGTATTTCCTGATGACCTAGAACTATGGAATTCGGCTATTAATACCTTCTTATACTACAAGTAAAGGAAAAAGTCTGAAAACTATACGTTTGTAATATATTTTATGTATTTACAATATCAATCACCATATTAATAAATACTTAACTAATTATATACACTAATTAATACGAAATTATGTACAAACGCGTATAAAATCAAAAAATCATTAGACATAAAAAAATAATCCACATCGCTATCAATGGCAAAAGTGCCCAGAACACTGGCAGCATTGCCGCGTTGAATGGCAAAATTAATTAAATCATAAAAATATAGTCTTTATTACCTACAAATTTGTATGGAATCCTCGGTGGGCGAGTCCGACTCGCACATGGCCGGCTTTTTTATTGATGCCATCCTATAGTCGCACTATGTAAAAATACTCATTTTAACTTCCGATAATTCTCGAAGCCCCACTTTAAAACACAAAGGCCCTCTTAATGAAGAAGTGTTTGCATAGTTCACGATGAACGTTTCTTGATCGAACAGAATTGGATCCAAGAGGAAAATTAGAACCGAAAGGTTCCTTTAAGAAAATAAAATGGAGAGCGTTTTTATAGATAGGTTTTTATTCAATCGTCGATATCCTAATCATCATCATCATCTGCCTAGCCTTTTCCCAACTATATTGGGGTCGGCTTCCAGTCAAACCGGATTTAGCTGAATACCAGAAATTTACGAGGAGCGGCTGCTTACCAGACCTCCACAACCCATTAACTGGGTAACACGGTACTTCATGGCAAGACTAGAGTCAGATTAACTGGCTTCTGAATATCCGTAACGACTGCCAAAGATCTACAAATAACAGCCGGGACCAACGGCTTAACGTGCTTTCCGAGGCACGGAGGAAACTCGGTATATTAAGATAGTCCCATCCACAGACCAACCGTGGCAAGCGTTGATTAACCTTGAAGATCGACCCGTGCGGCTGTTATTATCTAGCCACGAGCTCTTCAATAGATAGCTACATTATCAGCGAGTAACATAGGTTACATTTTATTATTAAATCAATATTATTATTATATATTTTATCCCCTTACTCCCACGGGTACGGGAACTCCGCGGGTGAAACCGCGTGACGTCCACTGTTTTTTTTTTATATATTTTGTCGGCGTGAATTATATGTAAAACATTACCAAACAAACTTAATGGAGCTTAACTGCGGACAGACAGAATTACCTGAGGCCAAACAAATACTAAATTGCGCTATCAAAGTTCTCTTAGTATTTTGAACTGATAGGTATTGTTCAAATTGAAAAGATAACTTTGATAGCGAATAGAACTTTATAAAACAGCCCAACATCATCCACTGAACAGTTGCCTACTAGAAACAACATTTATCTACTGTCTCTTTTCAACGTACGGGACAATCTACGTCTAATTACCTCTAAAATTTCTATGTTAGAGGTACGCGTGACATGGTGTAAAGTGGTGGGGAGAGGCTGAGTTACCTAGCCTAGTAGTTAGAAACCTAGCCTCCTTCCAGTAAGGTACAGTGGGTAATTATCCACCAAAGTTGCAAAATTTGATCGAAAAAGTCACCGTGGCCTTAATGCAAAGGGTATTAGGAGGAACATGGATGGCTTTAAATCAGTAAGTGTCTGACACACCCTTCCTTCCTTCGGAATTGACCTTATTCTCATTTCATCATTTCCTATCTTAAAAAAAAGGTCCAGTGCAGGTTGGTGGTTGTCTCGCTTTCCATTTTTTACGATGCTAAATCCTTATAGTCTGGAACAAAAAAATAGAGCCTGTCTTTTCCAGACCCTTACGTAAAGACTTTTCTGAACATAAAAAATGTAAAGATCATTTTTCATATTCGATATTTACGTAACCTTCACTTCAAAACCAAACCTGTACTCAATCACAGGAAACAAAAGATGAAAAAAAAATAACATAAACCCGACCACACTATCGAAAACGCGCTCAACCGCTCATATAACAGAAAAATGTCATTTGTAACGTTAGTTGAATACGTCCCACACAAAATCGTGTTCAATGGACGCGTGACATATCACCTGAACGAAAGCAAGATTGATGAGAAACGCGCGACCGATAAACGCTGACGTGGCCACACCTTTATAACTGGAGGTGTTCGCGGTTCCAGCACGTTGTATAGATGTAGGGTGTCTGTGTTTTTGTGAATAATTTGGGACAGTATTGGTAAGGGTTTTTTCTGTAAAGCCTCCACTACACTACTTGCGAAGTTGATCGAAGTTGAGCGAATACGATAGTGTAGTACCTCGCTTCGCGAGTAGTGTAGTGGAGGTTTAAGGGTTTTATATTCCTTTAAGGAGCGGTACATATTATATTTAAAGATGGAAGTTTCAATATTATAGTACGAACAACCAACTACTGAGACACAAGTCTCTTCGCTGTGAGAGAGAATGGGCCGTAATCCACCACGCAAGCCCAGTGCAGTTGGTAGGTGTTGTTGGATGTTTCACTATACAACAAAAACCTTTGGTAGACTTTATCATTTTTTAAAAAGATCAAGCATATATGGATCACTGTATTTTGTAGATCAATTTGTTGAGTTGTCGACCAGTACAGGATTTTTTTCCAGCTTTATATTTCTTCTCAGTATTCAAGTTAGATAAATATCTCAACTTTGATTTTGGCGCATTGCAGTGGTTGAACGAACTAGTTTGGTTGGCAAACCGAAAAAAAAAAAAATCGTAAGATAGTTTTATCGGTGGTTTGAGTTTGTGCATCTGAGATAAGTAAATATTTAATCAAATAATTATTCTTTTGAAAACAAAGAGAGGAAATAAATTTATCACGAGAAGATGTTTTACAAAATATTTTTTTATTTCTATTGCTGCCTTTATAAGGCTATTAAATCGAAACATTTTTATAACTTTTATCTTATTATGTTATACTATATTTTATTATATACTTTTATTATATTGCTATTTAAATTTGGTGACTAAGTTACTGTTATGGTGATTTGTCTGTGCAGACTTTACAAGGTTTATTTATTTTTATACTTTTGTTTCTAACAAAAACTTTAACTCAAGAGCGAGGTATAACTCAAAATAATCCCACAAAACAGAATTTCCTAGTCTCTCTACTCAGAGGCTCCAGACAACTTCATCTAGTGTCATTAGGGCGTTATTCTAGATAGTGTTAGTCAAGAATAGGTCGTTAGCGATCCTCATTTATAATGGAGTTTGTCGACGAGTTCCCGCAAAAAATGCTTGCTTATATACTTACCTAGTTATTGAACATGACGCGATTGTGGAGAGATTTATTAGTTAGTCTTCATTATGAATATAAATTATGATTTTAGTGGAAGTCAGTGTTAAAGTGCGTTTGTTTTTCGGGTTTCATTTATTTACTGATATTCTCTTAGTGATAAGCATTTTCACTGTTCTATAAGTTGTTTTGGTTTAAACTAAAGGATTAAAAAATAATAAAACATCATCTGCTTGCATACCTTAAATATTAGGCAGACTAATACTAATATTTCGCCAGTTATAATGGTGAGTTTTAGGAAAAAACGTGTTAGGACAATTTTTTAGATGAAGTATAAATTTTGTCTGAACTAGGTATTTTTGTCTTAAAACTAACCGTTTCGCCATTTTCAAAAATCATCATCTGCCTAGCCTTTTCCCAACTATATTGGGGTCGGCTTCCAGTCAAACCGGATTCAGCTGAATACCAGTGTTTTACGTGGAGCGGCTGCCTACCAGTCCTCCACAACCCATTAACTGGGTAACACGGTACTTCTTGGCAAGACTGGAGTCAGATTTACTGGCTTCTGACAATCCGTAACGACTGCCAAAGATCTACAAATGACAGCCGGGACCAACGGCTTAACGTGCTTTCCGAGGCACGGAGGAAACTCGGTATATTAAGATGGTCACCCATCCACAGACCAACCTTGGCAAGCGTAGCTTAACCTTAAAGATCGACCCGTGCGGCTGTTATTATTTAGCCACGAGCTCCTCCTTCGCCATTTTCAAAAATCCAGTTTCAAATTATATGTAACTTTGAAGTTAGAATAAATGGGTTTCTTGGTTTTTGTTTTTGAGTTTTTTTTAGCACACCCTATAGGATTGATGAGGTCTTTTTTTCAATTTCGTTATTATGGTATCATGTAAATTTTCAGCTTCTTGGGAATTTATGCAAAGGTCTATTTAGACCGGACTGTAATCATGAAATCATTTTTGTTGAATGTTTTTACAATTATTACTTATGCGTACTTAAGCGTAATTAATCATCTACACTAATATTAAAAAGAGGAAAGATTTGTTTGTTTGTTTGTAAGTTTGTATGAATTGAACAGGCTCTGAAACTACTGCACCGATTCGAAAAACTGATGAACATAGGCTTTAGAATATATTCAAAAAAGTCAGGGATCCGTATGAAAACTTCGATAATGTAACCCAAGGTGTGAAAAAAAGATCCTTATATCGAAACTATTGACAATAGAGCAAGATGTTGTATTACAGTTGTATAGAGGACATCAATATCTACTCGTACATAATAAACATATTATATGGTAAGTCACAGTGACCGCTTTTTGTTCAAATTATTAAACCAAAACCCGGGTGAAATGGAATAGTGGAAATTTTAGTATCTTGATATTAATCCTTATCTATTTAAATTGTTTAATAATTAAGGTTGGTTATGTACAAGTAAATTACACTTAAAATTTTTCAAATCGGACCTTTCGTTTAAAGTTATTATGGGTATAAAAATACTCTAAGTAAGAAAAATGTTGCAGTTTGCGCGAACTGCCGTCGTCGAACGTTTAGTCTATTAATAAGTAATTTACACGGGGAGATGAAGTTCGTGGAGTACTAACCCGCGCGAACGAAGTCGCGGGCGAAGTGCTAGCATACATTAAATCCATAAAAAAAACAATAAATCAAAGAAGTAGGTAGGTAGGAAGCATCAATAACTCTGAATGTACTGATCAATTTAAAAACAATATTTCACTGGTAAAAAGCTACATTAAACTGAGTGTCGAAGTTATTAATGTAGTTAAACAAATTTTCCAGTGTCCATTTCACCGTTTAATCAAATGTTTCAGTTTGTTTTTCATACCCTGCCGGGAATTCAAGCCGCTTTAAATTTCCAAATCTGGTGCAGAGCAAACGGAACGGGCGTTCGCACATAGTTTTTCTGAGAACTCAATTTGGCATATTGTATTCTATGTGGTTGGGATTTTTTTCGCTCGTTACCAAAAAAAATCTCAGTACTCTTTTGGTGGGTATTACAGTAGGTAATTCATATTAATCTACTTTCATCAGAGATTTTTTTATTATAATTGCATGCACTCATAAACTCACGACTTCTACCCTTGGGTGTAAGCATAAAATACGCTGTACAATACACAGATACTTTTTTCAACAGAAATACAAAAAAAAATAAAAAAAAAATTACCTAGTGATTTACAAATCGGGAATCAAACACGTAAGAAAAATGGTAGCTGAGAAATAAAATGCGATTGGGCGGGTCACGTCAGCCAATTGCACAGTGACTGCTGGGCAAAAGTCACCACAAAGTTGGTGGCGTCGGCCCAGGAAGAGGTGGCGAGACGACCTATACGCCTACTGCGATCGCCAACACGCCTGCCAAGCGTTTCGATTATGGTAAACCCTCCCCTTTGGAGGAGGCCTATGTCCAGCACTGGACGTCTTCCGGCTATTATGATGATGATGAATAGGAGGTTGGTCAGAGGTGAATTGGTTTAGATGACTGGTGTACTAGTTTTATGCGAACTTAGGCTTGTTTCACCCGTACCACAACTACACCTCACCGTCGCAACAAATGATGGTGAAGCTGTGGTTACGTGTGAATAGTGCCGCTGCGGCTTCTTGCGGTTGCGTTGTGGTACCTACATAGTGTGGATGTGTTTGCGATGTGGCCGGCCGCTAGTTTGCGGTGTTGCTGGTGGTTGCGTTGTAGTTGTAGCGAAGTTGTAGCAAGTTGCAATAAAGCTGCGATGTGGTCAACTTGTGATGTCTTACACACGCAGTCGTTAATCATGGCAAAATTTAATTCTGTAGCGGCGTTAATGCCGCCACAAGAAAAACCAACGGAGCAAATCTACATCGCATCAAAAAGAACCGCGACGCCATCTATCCAACTAGCAGCGAACTACTTCGTCGAAATCCTGCATCGCGCAAGCAGAGTTTACCGTGCGATTTGAAAATGTACTGCTACCCAAATACCAACTATCGGGCAGTAGCCTACAAGGCACAACCACCGCCTGGTCGGAGGATCCTCCCTTTTCAATGGAGGTTTGCGGGACTTTACTCTCTGTACCGCAAACCCTGTGTGAATTTAACTATTTATTACAAAAAATAGCGTCCGCCCACGTTTTGTGTTTGTGCTACATGGGAAACAAGCCGAAATAGTAAATTTGATTACTACCATGGGGTATTAAATTTGTTGTTCAGCTCAACCAAATTCTATATCTTATATATTATGGAAATGACAAAAACAAAATCTAAAAACACGTAAAACGTAACGATAGTTTAAAGCAGTTGCTCCATTTCGCATGTCATAAATGTCCCTAAAACGCAATTCTGACAAAATACTGCACTATATTGTCCTACTTTTGAGGTCGACATAATCATATATGACACACTGGCCTACAAAGATATCCTTCTACACTGCCATAGCAATATCAACCCTATTTTTTCTACTATACTGTCTTCCTTACCTGCATGTTGTAAGTTGGGAACTCAGTAGACTGGAAAGGTTTCACATGAATCAGTCATTAATTCTTATGCTGATTTTTTCCTCAATCGTATAAATAATACCTAATATCATAATGGCGAGAAGTTTTATCGATATCTGAAACATAAAATGTATCTTTATGTGAATTATATAGGTGTAACAGACACGGGTAGGTGACATTAAACTGAACGATTACGTATCATCTAACCTTTGAGAAACAATGAAGTTACAATATCTTGTGGGCTTTAAAGACATCGTTTTACTAATAAACAGAATAATATAATCCCAAAATATCAGTATTAATATTTCTCTAACACTAAAAAAAAAAGTAAATTAAAGCGGACTCTGCGCAATCGCTTTTTTCGCGAGCATTTCTGGTGGTTAAATTTCAAATTTTGTAATAACTATTAATTTATTGTACCTAGTATTGTTAACTAGGAGTATTTTGTATAAATCTTCAGTAAACATTGAAATTCTTTTTGGGTGTACATATATGTAGTGTCAGTGCCTACAGTTAATTTTTGTTTTCTTCATTTGTTCGTTTTTACTGTAAGTGAGAACTTGTAATTGGCCTTCATTATATTAGAATAGGTAAGCATGCCTTGTAATTAGCTGCAAGTTTTCCAAATATAATAAAATAAAATAAATAATTATCATCCTAAAATATTAGTATTGTTATTTCTCTTTTTAAAAGATTTTATTAAACTTGCTGAGCTGAGTTAGAACTACTTCTTCTTAACCTAAAAAGTTGAAGTTTTACATATTGGTTCTGTTGCGGTGACAATTATTTTTATGATGACTATGGGTTGCTGTAGCAGAAGAATTTGTCTGCAAGTAACCAACCAAACAATGGTCGTTTGGCAATCTAGGGAACAGCTGGTTCAAATAAAAAAAAAATGTGTTAGATAGCCAATTCATCGAGAAAGGCTATAGGCTATTATATTACATCACACTACGATCAGAAGGAGTAGAGTATTTATGAAAGACTAGTTGACCCGCTTAACTTCGTCTGCGTCACAATTTTCATTACTGCTCCGTTCCTATTGGTCTTAGCGTAAAATATAGAAATAGATTCGACGTCTGCGTCACATCTATACTAATATATAAAGCTGAAGAGTTTGTTTGTTTACTTGAACGCGCTAATCTCAGGAACTACTGGTCCGATTTGAAAAATTCTTTCAGTGTTAGATAGCCCATTTGTCGAGAAAGGCTATAGGCTATATTAACCCGGAAAACACCACCCATCGAAGTGGGCCGGGTCAGCTAGTGCTATATAAAACTATGAACCCAGTCTTACGTTACACGAAATACATACATACAACATTTCGACAAATTCCAACACACGAACGCAAAAGCGAAGACTAGATTAAATTCCCCTCGGCTAGCTGCGGAGGTTATGACCTAACAAAGTCTAGAATATTCCAGATATCTTCGGTACAATATACCTAAGTTACAAGAAATAAACTCGCAGTTTAGTTTGTAGGTACTTGTTTTTGTGTTAATAGCAAGTTTGTTTGCAAATACATGGTTGAGTTTTAGTTTTGTAATTTTGAACTAAAACAACCCGCTTTTACCAAAGGGTAGGCACAAGTGAATAAAATTTCAAAGAATTTAAACTTTTACCCTCGAATTTTACCTTCTTATTTCTGCCGACGACTTTGCCCGTGTGAATCAACTGTTATGACGTGAAATGGTAACAAACTGATAGAGTTACTTTCGCATTTAATATATCATTAATATTTCTACATCTTTTTAGCGTGTAGATATCAAAAACAAAGGTCATTAAAATGGTCTTAAATTATTTTAGTTCAAAAGTAAGCTACGCTAACTTTTTTTAACGTCCAAGTTCTACAAAAAACAGTCCCACATTACGCTCGCCCGTCATCACTTCTTAATGTTTTATCAAGAACGTAGACCAACAAGGCATTCACAGGAATTTTAAAACTAAAACCAAAAAGCCTTTTCCATCAGCACTTCATTCCGACGAAGTATATTTACACAAACAAATCCTTCAAACGACATTTTTTGTCAAACAACATTCAAAATGAAAATGCAGGAACATGAATTTGTTTCTAGCTGTATGACGACTCAAAAACTAAGCGGCCGCCATTTTGAGTGAATGTTCTAGAAAAATGTGCACGGATAAAGTTGGGGAGGATGGATTGCGCTGCTGAACGAAAAACTGAAAACTTGTATGCCTACAAAACACATTTAACTTAAAATATCTTGTAAAATTAATAATAATTAATTCTTAATTGATCTTTTACAAGAATTGCAGTACATGGGTATATAATTTAAACATGGTAAAATTATAAATTTGCTATAATTATAGTGGGTGCAGCTCTGATCTCTCATTAGGAGAGACATGGATGGGTTTTAGTCAGTAAGAGTCTGACACTCCCTTCTGCTGTACCCAGAGCGGGAGGAGTCATTTGATGATTTCCCATCCTTACTAAGAAAAAAAAAATGCTCTGATCTCAAAAGTGAAGGAACGGGGTGTGTATTACAACCATTTTGTTTTTAATCCCGGGGATGTATGGTGATACTTGTATACAACCAGATGAAACGCACTTACACGAAGCAAAAATAGTGTGTAAGGATCTTATCATTTGACATTCTGCCTACTCATGGGATCTTTACATACCGAGATTCCTCCGACTCTTGGAAAGCACATAAGGGTTGTGGAGTTAGTTCGAAAGAGTCACCGCGGCCCTGAAGGCAATGGGCATTAGGAGGAACTCGGATGGGTTGGAGAGATGGAGTCATTTGATGAAGTCAAATCCTTTAAAAAACAACCGGTCAAATGCGAGTCGGACTCGCATACAAAGGGTTCCGTAACATAAACCTTGATTATTATTTGCTGTGATAGCGGCAACAGAAGCACACAATCTAAAAAAAATCCAGCTGTCTACCTATAACGGTTCTTAAAATACAGCCCGCTGACAGACAGGTGGATGGACGGACATACAGCTTAGGCTTAGTAATAGGGCTCCGTTGGTTACCCTTAGGGTACGGAACTCTGTTGGCCCCGGCAGTCATTTTAAGATTTTTGTCAGTCATTACAGCTAGTCAGAACCAAGAAATCTGACACCAGCCTCCCCTCGGGTTAGCGTGTTACCCAGTTACCTAGTCATGGAGAACAGATAAGCAATCGCTTCATGGAAATGTTGGTATTCACCAGCATCCGGTTTGACTGGACGCCCACTTCACTATAGTTGGGGAAAAGACCTTTCAGGCAGTATGTAATAGGAGTTAAGTTTACTGCATTTGACCGGATAGTTGTGACTTTTTAGGGTTCCGTAAACAAAAGGTATTCAACGGAACCCTATTACTAAGCCTCCGCTGTCCGTCCGTCCATCCGTCCGTCCATCCGTCCGTCCGTCCGTCCGTCTGTCTGTCAGCGGGCTGTATCTCAAGAACCGTAATAGGTAGACAGTGGAAATTTTCACAGATTGTGTATGTCTATTGCCGCTATGACCACAAATAATAAAAACCAAGGTTTATGTTACGGAACCCTTCGTGTGCGAGTCCGCCTCGCACTTGGGCGGTTTTTTTTCTATAAAAATTAAAAGCATCTAAAATACCAACCAACTAACCAATTTATACTTTTAAATGTCAACTCAAATCTGTCTCAATCTGCCGCCGGTCAATTCTGTAAACATGTCGAATTCACTTAAAGTTAAGAAGTTTAATTTGACCAAAAAAAAAATTTACATGTAAAAGTGTTGTTACCTAAGTATTTACAAAATACATATCATTTACCAATAATCAGGAGCAACACATCATCATCATCATTATCATCGTAACAGCCGATAGACGTCCACTGCTGAACATAGGCCTCCCCCAGAAGGGAGGGAAGGGGGGGGGTTGCCGTAATCTCCACGCTTGGCAGACGGGTTGGTGATCGCAGTGTATGGTGTTGTGTTTTACAGAGAACGCTACTGCCCATTCTCTGGTGAGTCCCTTATTCGCCTCTTACGACACACACGGGAAGTGATGGTATGATGTTATTCTTTTACGGCACCATACGGCACCGGCCGACACCATACGGGCCAGGAGCAATACCGTTCAGATTAAATGCACGAACAATTTGATTAAATTAAATTATTCAACAACCAACTGAGCATTTACTACAAATAAACATTTAATACATTAATTATGTAACACAATCAAAATTAATTTAATGTTAGACATATAGTGCAAATTGTTCGATATTGCTCAGACCGTAATCTGCGCCCGAAGTAGACAGTTTCACGTTTGAACGAAGTGAATCGTTCTCGGAGGGTTACCATGTTCAAATTGTAGTTAGGATATCCGAAAAGTTTAGCTTCTTAGAATTAAAGAATCGTCAGTGCTTTTTAAGTGTGGAAGATATAAGCTTCTTAAGGATTTCGTGCAGAATAAGTAATGTTAAACTATAAAAGATGAATGTGTAATGCTGAACAGAGAAGATTCGTGTTAAATATCTTTGAAAGTTTTATTTTCGAATGGCATAAGCGTCAGTAATATAGGCAGGCATATATTGCCCTAATGAGAAAAAAGGGCGTATCGACACAAAACGGAGTAACCATTTTCCGATCTTGAGTTATTTGCTAATGCAACTATTTACTCATGTAGGAAACGAAGATTGTGGAGTAAATTAAATCGCTTAGGCCTAATCTCACTAAGACTTTACAAGCTCTTGTTTGTAAAAAATCTAACCACGTCTTTTTTTTAAGGACAGGAAATCATCAAATGATTCTTCCCGCTCTGGGTGGAGTGGAAGGGAATGTCAGACTCTAATTGACACAAACCCATCCGAGTTCCTCCTAATGCCTTTTGCGTTTCAGGGCCGCGGTGACGCTTTCGAACTATGTAAATCCGCATTATGTAATAATACTGATTAGTGGTTTCTAATTTCAGATGCTATATACAACATTTAAATAAATAATTTAAAGTATTGATGTGGTTATATTTTTGAATAAAAAAGTTTGTGTTTGAGGGTTATTAAAAGCTGTAGATTTACATAAGCCCAAAATACTACTTTATAGACTTAGCTTTAAGAAAAAATAGTTTAGGTTTTTGCTATTTAAATATATTTTCTTTTCTTTTTTCAGCGTATTCAAACTAATTATCACACACACACACACACACACACACACACATCCAACAGCCATTTCAAGTTTAGAAAAACCCGCGTAAAACTCGTTATTCGTGTCCAAATTACTAAGGTTTACCTATAATAAAAGCAAATGGTTTCACATACGTGTATACAACACCATGAATTTATGTTATTACATCGTAGACTTTCACTTATCTCTAGAGGGGGGAAAATCGTAAAAAATCTCCATGTTTCCCCATAAACAAAATTATGTGTTCTTTTCATTACACCTTTCAGAGTAATCCGCGGATTCTGAGAGACTTACAAGAATTTTAAAGCTGAGATATAACAGTTAGGTTCATTTTCTGTAATATGGTGCATGATAATGGTACGTGTATGTTCTGAAGCAGAGGCTACCAACCTTTTCTTGACCCAGTTACCACACTACTGAACCAAAATTTATTTCAACGTAAAATAAAATTAAAAAAAAACTTCATCACTATAATTGCTGAAAAAATATGCAGTGCTTTTATTTTGTAAGAGCTGTGTTTAAATGGTGTCTGGCTAGTTTTCGGCAAAACTATTTAAAAGTATAATTCAAAAATACATCGTTTTTTAAATTACTTTTGTTTTTCTTTTCGTTTTTGTTTGTTGTTTTAAAATATATCACAGGCTGCAGATTGAGAATCCCTGGAATAACGCCTCACTTACATGTATTATAGCCTATCGTAAAGGTAATGTTACTTTAACAAGAAAATAAGCTGTTGCGTTGTTATTTTTTATTAAAATCCAGATGTTAGACTACTTAGCTCCACATTAGGCGTAAACCTGTATAATAATGCGTTTGAAAATAAGTTTTATTTATATATGTGGGTTTGAATTGCAACATTCTCGTTTAACTATTCTAAATTACGGACGTTTTAGCTAATTAAAAGACAATATTTATTCTTTACTTGCTTCCGCCCGCGGCTCTACCCACGTGGAAGAGTACGTCGATAATTATCGGAAGGGAACATATTTCCGAGATAAAAAAGATTTTTGTGTTATTCCAGACTATAATCTACTTCTGTGTTAAATTTCATCACGACCCCATTCAGCCGTTCTGATGTGATTGAGTGAATAACAAACATCCAATCCATCCTAACTTTTGAATTTTAATTTTAGTATAGATTTTATTTCCACTGCTTCTGTCCTACTGCAGGGTTCAGACCTCTCTTTATTCCTTCCATTCTTCCCGGCTTTGCGTAAGTATGGACCAATCCAAGGTAGACCGATGACCTGAGGGTCGCGGGTACCCGATGGGTGCGTTGGGAGAGGCCTCTGCCCAGCAGTAGACGTCTTTTGGCTGATATGATTATGATGATCGACTAATCCTGTTGATAGGCGTCAAGCTCGTCCCACGGTCTTCGTTTGGGTCTGCCGCGACATCGCTGGAAATAGAATAGAATAGAATACAATGGAATGGAATGGAGTGGAGCGGAGTGGAGCGGAGTGGAGCGGAGTGGAGCGGAGTGGAGCGGAGTGGAGCGGAGTGGAGCGGAGTGGAGCGGAGTGGAGCGGAGTGGAGCGGAGTGGAGCGGAGTGGAGCGGAGTGGAGCGGAGTGGAGCGGAGTGGAGCGGAGTGGAGCGGAGTGGAGCGGAGTGGAGCGGAGTGGAGCGGAGTGGAGCGGAATGGAGCGGAGTGGAGCGGAGTGGAGCGGAATGGAGCGGAGTGGAGCGGAGTGGAGCGGAGTGGAGCGGAGTGGAGCGGGGTGGAGCGGAGTGGAGCGGAGTGGAGCGGAGTGGAGTTAGTTGCTATTTGATACAAATAATCTTTGTACTGTTTTGTTTGATTGATTAAAAAATTTAAAAAAAATAGAAAATAATATAATAATACAGCAAAAATTGCGCTAATTGTGCCCATACCGAAAGGATGCCATCTCAACGTTTGTCCCAACAAACCTTGATACTTGATCTTTCTTGGTCTTGAATCCAACCTTTGGTATTTAAAGGTTGGATTCTGGCTTGTATTATTAATAAACTACGACATATATAAATCTACTAGTCTACTGACCGTATGGTACCATTAAAGAATAATACCATCACATCACTTCCCGTGGGTGTCGTAAGAAACAACTTAGGGACTCACCAGAGAGTGGGCAGAGCGGGAGTTCTCTGTAAAACGCAACACCAAACACTGCGATCGTTAACCCACCTGCCAAGCGTGGCGATTATGGCCACCCTCACTCCTTTTGGGGGCGGCCTATGTCCAGCAGTGCCCGTCTTCCAGCTGATATAATGATGATGACATACATAAATTAATCTACAGATACCGTTTTCCGTATCATAAAACCCTTATAACAACCAACTTATAAATGTAATTCCTCGTCCTTTCTACTAAATTAACACTGCAGTCATTACCCCCTAACCACTGCCATATTTTTCCAAAGAACCCGACCAAACAAAAACGCATCAAAACAAGAAAAGTGAGCTTGAACGTTACTTGAACTCTTCAAGTTGTACCTATTTATTTTGTAAAAGTACGCGAACGGTCCGGTAAGGGAGGGATAGCAAGCTTAAACTTCTGAAACAACAATATTTGTGTTTTACAAATGCTCCTTGTTTTTATTTGTTAGGTAGAAGTTAAAGTTTGACTTTTCGTTGTTCAATTTTGTTTGTTCTTCTTAAAATATTTGAGTCATTTGTTTTGGTTTGGTTTTTTGTGTCAGTTTCTTTTTGAACTTGTTTTTCTAATTACCTAAAAACATTGTTGCACTTATATTACTCAACACAAACTGTACGAAATTTTCTTTATCTTATTTTAGGTAATATTTCTCATTTAGTGGCAATCATTACCAAATTTTTGTTTTTCATAAAATTTGTGTGCGGCTATTTTTTTCCCTAAATAGTGTGCCCAAGAACTCGATCGTCGACTAAGTCTCTGTCACCTCGGACCTAGACTATTGGCATGAGTAAACCATTTAAAATAAAAAAAGCAAAATCTTAATAAACACAAGTAATATTTATAACTTTAACTAGCTTTGACAAACTAGGCATCTCAAGGTTATGTGGAATCTTCCACAATATGCTTATAGTGTATATTAGCATGTCATAGAAGATGGAGCCGTATGGTGTCGGCTAGTACCATATGGTCCCGTAAAAGAGTAATACCATCCCATCACTTCCCGTAGGTTTCGTAAGAGGCGACTAAAGGACATACCAGAGGATGGGCAGCAGCGTTCTCTGTAAAACGCAAGACTATAAATCGCCCACCCGCCTGCCAAGGGTGGCGATTATTGCAAGTCCCCCCCCTTTGGGGGAGGCCTATGTCCAGCAGTAAACTATTACGATGATGATGATGATGATGGAAGATGGGGAGACTTCTTCCATTACCAATAAGTAACAAAAATACTATTTGTTCCTATTCTTCATTCATTCTATGTTTTAGTACAGAATCTATCCTTCGACTCTCGAAAACTTAGCCAACCTAAACTGAATGTATGATTGCGTCAACACTGTTGATTCGAGCGTGGGATCTGAGCAAACTTGCGGATAGAGCGGTCCGCTAAATGTGTCCTGTCCACGGCACTCTTTTTAATTGCTTTTCTATGTGCAGATTTTGGGTAAGTTACATGTTTTTTTGAGTTTTTTTGTTCTAAAAGTCACGTAAATAGATTTAAGTGATTTACTTATTATATTTATTTAACATACTGGCTGACCCGCATGATTTCGTTTGCGTCTTATTTTATTCATTAATGCACCCCTCCTCTTGGCCGTAGCATGATGTTTTAAAGCATATAGCTTTCTTTCCCCAATAAATGGGCTATGCAACTCTAATATATTTTTTCAATTCGAAGCAGTAGTTTCTGAAATTATTGCGTTCAACCAAACAAACAAATTCTTCAGCTTTATAATTTAAGTATAGATATAACACAGACAAGAAGACACAACAATAATTATGCTTATTTCCAAAGAAATGCATACCTGTAGAATAGGAAAAAAGAGTGTAGATACCGTGTATAAGAGTAAAAGGGAAAAGTAAAACAATTTATTTTACAAACAGGTGCATACTTAAACATAAATATTTATTTGTCAGTTAGGATACATTTATAACCGACTTCAAAAAACGGGAAGATTACTCCCAAATTATATCAATCACAACATAGAACCATGTTAAAGTTTAATATAGGTATCGAATATGTATATATTTTGGAAGAATGTTTTTAGTTCTGTCGGAGTGAACTCTTAAGAATTTTCAAACCATAACTTCGGGTTATAATAACAAGCTAAAACAAAACAGTACTTCCTTCTCAAATACCAGCATAAAGTAAGAAGTTCCAAAAATCCAAACTTGTTCGAAGCCCAAAAATTGTTCGAAAACAATTTTATATAAAATCTCCTTTGATTTTTCCAACGAACGAACTCTTTAGACGCTTTTGTTTCACAAAGGAGGCTCTATTCAGTTGTTTATTTAGGTAATTATCTTGCCACCGCCTAGTTCCCTTCCAATTTGGTTAGGTATTTCAAGCCCCTTTGGCATTCTTTAGCCAAACAGTGTAATTTGAATCGGCCCTTGTATCTGGGCCATTCTACTTTTCGATGAAGAAAATCGCTGTGTGAAAGTAACAATTTTCTTGTTAAAAAAATATTTTGTAAACAACGTTAATGTGTTAAGAGCAGGTGATGAGTTTCAATCGTCAGATAATATAATTCTGAAGAACAAATATTATGGTTGTTTGATATACGAGTATTTCCTTAAAAACGCTGTCAAATCTGAAAAAATATTAATTATATTATTGAATACTTAAATTATATGAAATAATATAATTATTACAGAAAAAAATGTCGGAACAAAAATTAGTCGAGAGATGTACTTTGTGACTCAGCATGATGCTGTCAGAAGGGGGAAAAATTATGTTTATCTTCTGTTACAAAATCATTTTCAGTACTAGTCAAATTGTCGCTCGGAAAATATGTAGAATGACCCATCCAACGTTTTATTTTAGAGAATTTTGTTTCTGTTATTTTAAAACGGAATATCTTGGGGCGTTTTCTCGTGGGTGGTGGATTGAAATATATATTTTTGGAGGTAATTTCTGGGGTAACTGAAAATTTTGTCTTTTATGTTATGATTTTAAAGAAGGCAGGAAAAAAGGCGCTTCACTTGAAGTTTCTGTTGATATAAGTAGATAGAACAAAACAAGCTACTGAAAAGTTACAGTTAAATACATAAAACGCGAAAAACCGATAGGAATTTTCCGCAGACTACAGAACATAAGTAACATTGCCATAAGCTACAATAATATAGGAAAAGATAAACTTCGAAAAAAAGACTACACCTGACAACTTCACATACCACAAAATTTCCAACACCCATACTTTTTGACTCCAAAAATTATAAGCAGCGAGTTAAAATATGCATATTTAACCAGAGGCTTTTAAACTCTATCCACTGTCATATAAAGTTGAAAGTAGCCTGAGCTGCGGTAATTATTTTACACATACTCCATCATGAAAATAACGCCTTTCCGTTAATAAAATATTTTATGAAGAATAAAATATCAACGTGAAATTATTTTAATGCGTAGTGTTGTACATAAATCTTCATACTATGTATATAAATTATATGAAGTTGTATAATAGTAACATGAAATATAATAGGAGAATTTATTATGTATTTACTATAAATGTCTTTATATAGCAAACATCTATCATGATGTAATGCTTAGTTCAACAAAGAGAATACAGAGTAACTAACTACAATATATAAACATGAAATATTTTGTGGCCGTGATTGTCGTCAACTGACATTGAATTATTTTTCGATAAAATGATATAGTTAAAATGAAGTGTGTAGCGAGGTCGCAATCCGTTTTAGAGACAACAATAGGTAACCATTTTAACGAAACCGGTATCGTTTTATAAATAAACTTACTTTATAATCACACACAAATTAATCTCGTTCGACTATAAAATAAAGCACTGCGGGTCTAAAACGGCCACTTTAGCAGAATCACAAAAGCAAATGAGGCTACCCGTCACTGTCAATTTTTCCCAATCAACCTTGAACCTAATGCGTTAGCGATAAAGATGAAAATGAAATTTAAAAGCTTGTTGTCTTATACTAATATATAAAGCTGAAGAGTTTATTTGCTTGAACGTGCCAATCTCAGGAGCTACTGGTCCGATTTGAAAAATTATTATAGTGTTAGATAGCCCATTTATCGAGGAAGGCTATAGGCTATATATCATCACGCTTAGACCTATAGGAGCGGAGCAGTAATGAAAATTGTGATGCAGACGAAGTTGCGCGAGTCAACTAGTAGGTATGATTAATGTTATGATTCCTAGAGTGGCCTTTTTAGCCCCCCAGATCGAGCTACGCCATAGCACAGACCAAGCTACGCTGCAGCACAGACCGTGCTACGCCGTAGCACACACTATTCTACGCCGTAGCACTGATTGACTTATACTAGCATCACAGATCGAACTACGCCGCAGTAAAAACTGGGCAAAGCTATAGCGTATACCAATCTTCGCTACAGCAAAGACCGATTTATGCCATTGGGTAGACCGAGCTCAGCCGTAGCACAGACAAACCAATATTTGCCATTGGCATACCGAACTACGCCGTAGCATGGACTGATCTGTGTTATTTGGCAGCGCAATTAAAGCGTTGTAGAATAATACCAAACGAAAAGTTATAATTACCATCACAATTTACCAAATGGGGATACAATATATTACTCATTCGGAGTTCTATAATAAATTGAATATAAATACGTTACTAAACGTAATTAATTGAAACTATTCATGCGTCTGTGTTCAGTGAGGTAGGTACTGTTTCAACGGGTTCGGTACAAAATCAAATGGTAGCTATCTGTTACTAAGTGCCTAGTACTTTGATTCAGAATTTAATTGGTTCGGTTCCCTTGTTATAATTGAAAATGACGCGTACGATGAATCACCAGTACTAATAAAGGCTGGTAAAGATTATTCAGAATTTTTACCAACCATAAAAAAGTATGCTATAATCATTGGAAAGAGTATTTTAGTACACGGTCATTAGAGAAGGGTTTATTTATGGTTTGAAACTGTACCGTGTGAACCTCTTCGCGTGCCCTGGTTCATGATGTTAGTAGAAAACTATTTGTTATTGCTCTTAGACTCAGAAGTGGATACATTCTATGCAAAAAAAAATCTTTCATTATGAAGAAAAATCAATTCACCCAATTGTGAGGAATGTGGAGTTGTCAGGAATATACAAAATTTATAAAAAAAAACGGCCAAGTGCAAGTCGGACTCGCACCCGAAGGGTTCCGCACCATAAACCTTTATTTTTATTATTTGTTGTTATAGCGGCAATAGAAATACACAATCTGTGAAAATTTCTGCTCTCTACTTATGTATGTCAGCGGGCTGTATCTCAAGAACCGTATTCTTGAGATACAGCCCGCTGACAGACAGACCGACGGACGGACGGACGGACAGCGGAGGCTTAGTAATAGGGTTCCGTTGGTTACCCTTCGGGTACGGAACCCTAAAAAGTGACTGTTTACCTGATCTCCATTGTTCACTTACTAGGTTCCAATGGAGCCAATTCTTCTAATTTTTCAGCTTCGTTCGCACTGAAAAATCCTCGTGTTCCATACATTTCGACAAATAGCGACTGAGATGCAAACCTTGCTATTTCTTATACTGGTATCATTTGTAGATACTCCAAGCAAATACTGAGAGAGACGTTAATATTTCTGTTAGTGACTGCATCTTTTTAAATTCAACCACCCAGATTTTCTTTTCAAATCATAATTCCCAGACTCCCGGGTCATAAATTTTAAACATCACTTAGTATAAACTCCTGTGTACACGTAAGGGTGTTAATATTCACGAGGGACATAGAACGTAATTAGGGGTGTGTAATTTAGATTACAACCCTTACAATCTGATTAGCATTGCCTCGCATTATGGGGTAAAAATACATTTTTATGTTCAACGTATGTTTTTATACGTTGGCTTAAATATTGGGGTTCATGTTTTGGGTTACGGTTTTTGCAAGGGATTGTATTATGTGATAAGGTTTTTAAATGTTTATGGGATTCGGTTTCTTGGTTTATTTATACAAAAGTACCTGGATGACCGAGCTTTTCCGAGCGATATTTTCTAAACATTAAACCGTAGCTCGGTTTAATGATCGATTTATCGCTACCGAAACCTCTGCATACAAAATTTCATGAAAATCGTTTTAGTCGTTTCTGAGATTCAGATTTTATATATATACACACATATATACAAGAATGTCTCGTCTGAGGTATAAAATATTGTTACTTTTTTGCTTTTGTTTAAATTTTGGCGTCAATTCAACATTTTTTAAGGTTTAAAAAATCATGGCTTAGTTTATCACAAATTGCACTATAAGAAGGTTCTGAAATAGCAAACGTAGCATAAACACATTGGTTATATAAGGAAGCAGTCAAAATTTTACCCTCCACTAACTTAAGGGCCTACCCCCATAACTTCTAAAACTTTATCCCTTTGACACTTCAAAAATGTACCCACACGAAAATGTCCAGCCACTTTAAACATTCTCCCGTAATATACAAATTCACCCATAATACGACATGAATAAACCATAAGTGACTTAACGATGCGGTTAATAAAACGCGTCGTTGTAACACAAATATGAACTTAGAGTAAGGGACTGAGCGTTTGGACATCCGACTTTGAAGTGAAAACAGTCCAAAAAATGTGAGAGAGGCAAAACGATCGTGAGGCCAGTAGCACGACACAGGCTTGCAGTACAACTTTCATCTCACTAAAAATTGCTTTATCAATCTTAATTTTACACTTGGACAATTGGAATGATAATGAGAAATGATAAAAGTAGACTAAATCTCCAACTAATATTTTTATTGAACTCTGTGCCTTAGAGTACGACATACATAATACTTAACAATTATTTAGATTACATACACATATTAAAAATAAACAAAATAGCGTGGATCACTGGCACAAATGAGTAACACTACACGGTCAGTTGCTGCGAACTATAGGCGCCGCCATATAGGCCTTGGCTGCTCTGGCGAGCGCCTTTCACTTTATCCCTACTCCGCGGCCGACCGTCACGCGAAATGCAACACACAGACCAATAAGTTTGAGACGATCTAATAAAAGTTTCACTTTAAAATCTAGCCTAGAGGTAGTTTTTGTCGGGCACATTAAGTGGGCCGCTTTTGTAAGACGACTGAAACAGCGCCGTGTATATATACTGTTTAAAACTGTATACGATTGCTTCATTCAATTATTTTAATTTCTTTCAAATTCAATCCATTCTCTATGTCCAGGAACACAAACTACATTCCCTCCTTTGCCTATGGGCTTGCGTTACCATAAACAGTGGCACATGTCCTTTCCCATAACTTGAGTGGCTCATTATTTAGGTAGGCGGCCGTTGTAAACACAGATTATACACAATGGGAGGCAAACATATGTTGACATTCAGCCTGGGAACAAAAGCGGGCGTAGACAATTGGGATGACTTTGCTTGGACTGTTTTTTCACCCTTTTTTCGCAAGGATATTAAAAAGATTGAATTACATTAGAAAAAGGGGACTTGGTCTGTCAACTCTTTTTCTGATTTAATCCAATCTGAACTACAATATATGCATTGCAAGAATTTACTTTACTTCGTCCAAGTTTTATAGAAACGACTGAAATATTAACGCCTTTTTCAATTGCCATATTATATGTATTTGATGAATAAATTCCACTAGATATTTGACTAGATTTGTTTATTAATTCCCAAAACCAGAAGAAAAGACAAGACGCAGTTAAAATATATATACATAAAAATCTCAAAAAACGGCGGAGTTGTCAGCATTTTAAAAAGTATGATTAACAAAGACTGCTCTAATTGCGTGTGACGTCACTTGTAAGTCACGACATTGCGAATTTGCGCCGCCAATACAAACAACGTTTTGTGCGCCAGAGGGATAGAATTTTAATTTAAAAAAGCGTATAATGCCCGTTTTCACCAACATCCCCTAAGTTTACGGGATCCCCTAAACATATTTAGGGGGCCGTTAGAGGATGGTTTCTGTTTCACCAACGTTTAGGGGTCAACTAAACGTTAAAAGGTCTGCTAAATTTAGGTGGTCGAAATTTTGCCCCATAAACCGGCACCTACGTATGTGATCGTTTAAACAACGAAGATGGATAGTGATTTATATGATTTTTTTTAATATATTGAAACTGTTTCGACGCAAATAATAGCCGTAGACCAAAATATATCGAAAACGATCAAATTACTTTGAATTTTTTGATGAAACTGACTTTTCGGAGATATAGGTTACGTAAATTTTCAGTGTTGTATTTATTGGTAAATATTGAACACGCTTTAGAATTTCCTGATAATAGGTGAGTACATATTAACTAATCACATTTTTTTTATACTACGTAATGTAGCCCATAAAAGAAAATAACAAAAAACTATGCGCATGGTATTTTTTTTTTAGTTGACGATATGACAATGTTTCCTTGTGTTTATTTGATTTGCATGATAAATTTATTTTATTCCAGGAATAATTATATATCTCCAATAAATCAGTTATTAATAGCATTGAGATTTCATGCTGGTAATCATTTGTTGGCTGTGGGAGACATGGGTGGGATCAGTGTGGCTACTTGCAGTCGAATAATAAAAAGAGTGTCTAATGTACTCTGTGGAGTGTCTGCAGCAACGCTTCCTTTTTTCTGCCATTTTATTATACCGTAACTAAATACGTAACGTTAACGAAACAAAATAAGAAGCGATCACAACAAACTATCCACGAAAACAAACGAAAGTAAAGTGTCAAATTCAAATATGACCACAGATTAAACGTGAGTTTCGTAATGTATCCACAGAGTAAATATGTAAGAAAATATGAAATAAATTAAAAATATGAAGGAATTAATATTGATTATTGCTATTATAACATAATTTATTATAAACTGTATCTATTTGTGTATATACTTTAGAGAATTTGTTAAAAAACTATATTATTTCAAAGTATCGATAAGTTTAAAGACGAATCATTCACTATTATCGAAAACAAAACGTCACATAGTTATGTGTCCCCTAGTTAGGTGATAAAAACGATGGTGAAACGAAATTTCATTTAGGGGCTAGTTTAGGGGTACTGTTAAGTAAAGGGCCCCATACTTAGGTGGTAGTATAGGGGATGTTGGTGAAAACGGGCATTAGTTCTCTATTATCCCATCTTTTAACAAATTCGACAATTTTAATAACATACTGGTACTGGATAGCATTTTAATAAAATACAGCTGGATCCACTTTGATCTGAAGTCGACCCCAATCATCATCATCATCATCTGCCTAGCCTTTTCCCAACTATATTGAGGTCGACTTCCAGTCAAACCGGATTCAGCTGAATACCAGTATTTGAAGTACCTGAATTTTAGAAATAAATTGAAATAAGTATTGTTTTCAAATTTAAATATTGTACAGAGTTGATACGACAGAGGGGCATTAAATTAAACTACGTATACTATACGTGTTCAGTATTAATTCGATACGGTACAAAAACAAAAAGCGCCATAAATGAGAAAAATTTTTTTTCAAACAAACTAAATAGCTTGCAAATCCGAATAAAACGCAACCACCCTTTGTAAAAAAATGACACTGACCTTAGATACCGCTAGGTAACAAAACAAAGCGGCAACGTCGCGCGCGCGCCGTAGCGCGGTGTGCGGTATCTCGTGTGCTCGGCGGGGGCCGGGCCGGGGTGGCGGCCGGCGACTTAGGCCTCCGCTCGCACTGGCTTTTATGTTAGGTAACGTTTCGAAGTACGCGCACAAAAACAAACACACTTAATTTTTAAATTTTCGATGTGTCCTCCATTCACATTGATGCACAAATTATACCGACAGAGAATATCGTTATTTATTTTTCTAATAAGATCACTGTCCGTTGCTAAGCACTTTAATTTGTGAAATGCTAAAATAATCCTATTTTTTAACTCATCAATTGTATTTACCTCTGAGGCATACACTTCACCCTTAACTTCTACGTGCACCGGTGGAACCAAAAGGTTCCATTTGCCATACAACGGTGGGGCATTGGTGAGCCAAGAGGTGTACCCCCACAAAAAGAAATCCATGGGAGTGAGGTCCGGAAATACTAATTATAAATAATAATAATCCCAAGTTACGTGTCCTATCACCATAAAAAAACAGTCAATCACAAAAAAAAACACTAATACTAAATAATAATAATCCCAAGTTACGTGTCCTCTCACAGTAAAAGAAAGAAATACTGTCTTATACTTATTTAGTGTCCTATTCCTATCACAATAACAAAATAAAATCACAATTGTTTGCGCGCGAATTCGACAAACCGTACGTTCCGAAAAGATAGCGTCGGCGCACTGATGACTGAATAGAGGCCCCCCACCCACTTACCGATCGCAAAAAACAAGGATGCAACAAACTGACCTATTTCTGTTTCTTTCAAACGTGTGTCGCTTTCGTAGTGAAAGTGCAAGTGTGTGTGTATTGATTGCTTCCTTGTTTGCATTGCCAATTTTTACTGAATGTCCTTCGACATGCGTCAGAACGGCATCAACGCATCGTAGATTTATCGTTGTAAGGTGCATGACCTATGCTTAGACGATAATCAGCTGTTAGAAAAGATACATCGTGTTCAAACGGTGCAAAAACTTTAAAAATTATTTGCGACTAAACTACTGCTCGTATTTAATTTATTTTTGGCACAGAGCTTGAAAATGGTACCTAGTATAGGCAGTTTAAAGGAAAGCCCCTCTGTCATATCAACGTTGTATAATCATCAATATGCACGGTGCCATTACAGTTGTATTACAACGGCAGTCATCTATCCAATGACTACTATATATTTATACTTAAATGACTACTATACATTTTTACTATAAAACCGGCCAAGTGCGAAAAAATAATCGTGCCTAGAAGTAGCTTATGTGGGGTACATCTAGTGGGCCGCCTTTGGAAGTCGACTAAAATGTACATAAAACTCTTCGCACAGCCAAAACTACTGGTCGTAGGAATCTGATATTTGGCATGTAGCTTCCCTACATTCCGTAGGGAAGCACTAAGGGAGGATTTTCCAAAATTACTCGGTGCGTACGAAGTCGCGGGCAAAAACCTAGTATATGATAAACAGAGACCTAGTGGGAAAGCTACACGAAAACCCGTTCTACTTTTATTATTTCTAGGGTAAAGCCAGCCATTATTTAGCGCTCCCCTCTAAGTGTTTTTTGGCCAAGCGTGCCTAATAGGGAGGCGAAAAGTCGACTTTATTAGAAGTTAATGGAAACGGCGAAGTGTGAATTGCGTATTTCTATGTAAAACTATTTCATATGGGAAACTATTCATTACATTTACTAAAATAAATTACATTATTATTAAAATACTTAAGCTTTAAGTAAGCTTAAGCATTTTGCAGTTTTATCAGAAAAAAAGTACTAACGCATCGTCTTAATTGGCAAACAATCGTACGAGTGAAGCTAGAGACAAACTGGTCCCACGTACGCTACGTATGCAACGCATTATGATATCTAGACTTTTGATTTTGCAACATACGATTCGATACAAAAGCGTTGCATACGTTGCGTACGTGGGACCAGTTTGTCTTTAGTTTTAACAAGGCGATTTCGTCGCACGACGAGATTAAACACTCACATTCCTTTGGATAATCCTTATTGAAACTTAAAAATCATCGCATCGTTTACTCGTACGATCGTTAGCCAATTATTTCAGACACCTATGGTTTGTAATGTGGTCTGTTTTTGTATTATTTATTAGTTGTTTTAATCTTCTGTTACTTATTGCTATTATCTTATGTTTGTGCTAAATAAATATTGTCGTTATATCCTCATAAATCAAGATGAATTTCTGATAAAGTAATTAATTAGTATCACCAGGAAAGTAAGTACTGCCGGTGCAAAAGTGCCCTATGCAGGCTATTGTCTAACTATGTACCAAATAGCTGTAACCATAAGTAACACTTCAACATTCTTAGCGATTTATAAAATAGTGTCGATAAAAAAGGTGAATAGAAACAAAACTTTGAATGGTTTCTAAAAAAACTGCCCAAGTGCGAGTCGGAGTCGCGTGCAAACAGTTCCGAACGAATTTCTTTTTTTAACATGTTATTTTAACAGTATATAATTTTAATAGATTTTTTTGTAATGTATTGGTAAAGAGCTATTATCTCCACTTTTTCAAAATTTTAGACATAGTAGTTTCGGATATAAGTGGGGGAATGGTCCTTTTTCGTCTAATTTCTATAATAACTTCAAAACCATTTATTTTAAATTTATGAAAAAAAATATCATTAAAACTACAGTAAGTAATTTCATTTGATATGTCACACGATATTGTTCAAAAAACTATTTTTTAATTTTCTAGTTTGACCCCAAAAAGTGACACCCGTACAAAACAATTTAATAATTTACGTAACGGTTCTGTATTTGGGTCACAGAAGTCCATATGTGTACCAAATTTCAACAAAATCAGTCAAGTGGATCCGGAGAAAACTGGCTGTGACAGATAGACAGGCAGTCAGACGTATAGACCGACAGACACCCGAGTGATCCTATAAGGGTTCCGTTTTTTGTTCGGAACCCTAAAAATATCAGTCTTTTAAAACTAATATTGAAATAATTATTAGAATAAATTATATTTAAATAATTTACTAACTAATAAAATTTATTTGCCTCTAGTGTAAACGAGTCCTTAGATTTCAAACACAAAAACAAGATAACGAGACACCGCTTGTCGACCGCGTCAACGCGTCGCACGGCGGTAGTCAATACAAAATTCTTAGTGATACTCCTGGACAGCAAAAATGTATGCCTTAAATGCTGCAAACAAAATTGAAATACATTGAAAATCCACTTTAACGTTTTGTTCCTATTAACGCATGCGTGTCTATTTATCACATTGTACGGTACCCACTATATATACCAAGACAAAGTAATAAAACATCAATTCGCCACAATTATTCAGGATAAATCGTCTCCCATCCGGCTATCTTGTGTTCCTATATGTATGTATATATGTTTCTTTGAGTGTCCTTGTTTCATGGAGAACATCTATCATGAGCGCGTTATGAAATTAAGAGGGTCCGTTTGTCACACAGAGCTTGGAACGAAACGTCAGCAATAATAAGAGATTCCATTGCTAATGTTCTTTTTAATTTGAACTTTATGTACAGTAGTAGATAGATAAGATAGATAAAAAAAAAATATTAGAAACAAGAAAGGAAACACAACACACAGAAGCACATAACACTAGAAAATACAAATAATTAAATGAAAACTTAAAAAAAAGAAATAGGCAGAATATGGCAATGACCAAACCATGAAAACCAGATTACCTACCTACATAAAAAATAAACAATAGGTACTTAACGCAACAAGGTATTCTTTAGCAGTCAACCCTTGGATTTATATGACTACACTTCTTCTTCTTCTTCCACCTGGCGTTAATCCCGGCTATTGCCAGGGTCCGCCTTCCTTCTTAGCTTCCTCCACTTTGCCCGATCTTGAACATCCTTCTCAGTCAGGCCATTGGCTCTCATGTCATGCTGGCTTGACGACGTCCAGCCAGCGCTTGCGAGGGCGACCACGGGGCCTAGCCCCAAGAACAGCCATATTCATGCATCTCCGACCATCGTACTCCATAGGGCGGCGCATGATGTGGCCATACCATCGCAGACGATAGTCTTGCAGTTTTTCCCCCACGTCAGGGACACCAAGACTACCTCGGATGTAAGAGTTGCGTGTGCGATCAGATCGCGTTACGCCACTCATCTACCACAGCATCTTCATCTCCGTGACGCGAAGCTCCTGGGTGTGCCTGCTTAGTGCTGGCCAACACTTGCCCCCGTACAGTAGGACAGGCCGTATGATGCATTTATATATCTGCCCCTTGAGCTTCGGAGGAATTTTGCGGTCGCATACAACGCCCGTTACCTCGTGCCACTTCGCCCAAGCCGCACCTATACGTGCTTGGACATCGTCGTCCACGTTGCCAGACTCGTGCAGCACGGATCCAAGGTACCTGAACGTATCGGACTTTCTGATCAGGTCCCAACCTATTCGGATGGTGTTTGAATCCGTGCTGCCACAAGACATGTACTCAGTCTTCGCCACATTTAGTCTCAGACCACCGTTTTCAAGCGTGTCCTTCCAAATGTTGACTTGGCGCTCAAGATGGGCCTTGTTCTGATTAACGAGGGCGATGTCATCGGCATACATCATTAGCCATGGAGGCTGATCTTGGATGTTTGCCGTAACTACATCGAGCACTACGTTAAACAAGAACGGGCTAAGAGCCTAGCCTTGGTGAACGCCAACAGATATTGGGAAGCCATTCGATTCGCCAACAGCGGTCTAGACAGAGGACACGGAATCGCGGTACATGACTCCGATAATGTCAATATAGGCCTCGGGAACGCCCTTGAAGTGCAGTGCCCACCAAATGGACTGCCGAGGTATACAGGTCGAAGGCCTTCTGCAGGTCTAAAAAGGCCATATGCAAAGCTCTCCTTCTCTCTCTGTAAGCCTCAGCCAGATTCCGTAAGGCGAACACTGCGTCCATGGTGCTGTTACCCGCCCGGAAGCCATATTGACACTCAGAGACAGCACACTCGCTACGGAGTCGTGTGTCAATGATGCGCTCGAAGAGCATCATGGTGTGGCACATGATCTTGATACCGCGGTAGCTACTACAATCCTGTACTCTACTTTTGCCTTTGTATACAGGAATAATCAGGCTAAATCGCCACTGGTTCGGCATTTCCTTGGTGATCAAGATGCGATTAAAAAGATCCGTCAGAAGGTCCACACCATGTAGGCCCATCGCCTTCCACACTTCGATTGGCACATTGTCAGGCCCGACCGCTTTCCGGATCTTCATGTGGTGAAGAGCAATGCGAGTTTCGTCGGGGGAAATAGGGGAAATAAGTCCAAGGTTAGAAGGCGGTTCGGGAGGAAGGTTGTGGGGATACTGTTTGTTAGACAGCTCCGCGAAGTATGTACACCATCTCTCCTTAACAGAGGGGGCTTCGTAGAGCAGCTTACCCTGGGCGTTCCTTACACAGAGACATTTGCTAATGTCCCGTGTAGCTTTCTCCCGGGCACGCGCCAGCATGCCGTAGCTAAATGCATTTAGCTGGCTTATGGCCAGCTAAATGCAGAGACCAAAACCACCGTGAACACGTCCGTACTCTCCAGCAAACTGACCTACGTGACCGTTGAGATCCCGCCCAACCAAAACACCTTCGGAATTCGGAATAGCACGTAATACGTCCTCGAACTCATCCCAGAAGGTCTCCTTTTCAGACTCACAGCAACCAGTTTGAGGAGCATAGGCGCTGATTAGGTTCGTTACCGACCCTTCGATCAGCACCCTAACTCGCATCAACCGGTCGCTGCATCGGTCTACTTCAAGGAGTCCATCCTGAAGGTCTTTAGACAGCACCACGGCCACTCCACCCCTGCCCGCTGGTGATCAGGCGTACACTAGCCGGTACCCTTGCCCAATGTTACGTGACTTATTTCCCTTCCAGCGCTTCTCCTGAAGGAAGGCGCAGTGGACCCGACGCTTCGCGAGTACGTACGCGTGTTCTCGGCAACGTCCGGTTAGGGAGCCAATGTTCCAGGTGGCAAAGCGGAACTTCTTCTTGGGTACTATCCTCTTTAGCCGTGCCCGTACTTGACACGGTAGCCCTAGCCCACTTATCGCAGGTTTAGGGCGATGTGCCTGTGCGTCGTTGTGCGGCGACGCCCTAGACCGAGTACCCTTTCTCGACTTGTCCTTGTCCATATTGTTATGTGACTGAAGTTGGTTTTACGTGGGGCGACCAGCCGTCTGACCCCCACAACCCTACGAGAGGGAAACCAGGTTCGCCGGAGCCTCGTCCGTTGGACAGCAGGGTGCACCGCTAGCAGGTGAGGTTGGCTTGGGTCTTTAAGATGGTAACGGACCCCACACACCCCATTTATATGACTACACTGTGGTGATAAATATTTTATTCAAACAAATAGTCGATACGGATAGTGACAGACTGACCACAAGCGTTGCTTATAACCTTGAAGACCGATCCGCGCGGATGTTTTTTTGTTAGTATGATGTGTCCTACTGTGGTATCCGCGTCGCCCATGTGCCGTCGCAGTTGTGAGACCTGTGGGAGTCATTCTATCAGTCTCGTGCGTGTGTGCCTTACTCACACAATGGTCTATTTGCAACTGTGACGTACCACCGACGCGTTAAGATCGCACAGCAAACTTGTATTTAGCAGGTGACGATTTTCTGTTTGTATCAACAGGGTATGGTAGGTATCTTAAGAAATGGGTAGTTTTGCAAACTGGAAGGAAAATACAAGTTTGGTAAAACATTTAAACCTTTAAGGTAAATACACATAGGTAATGTAAAGGTAGTGAAATACCTTCATCCATCTCCGCTACACTTTTTATCAATAGTTCACATAACATCTCTCTTAAATAATATGTTCAATTAGCTTTTTAGTCTTGAAATCAATTATTTTCAAAATACGGGAGACAATCGTGGTTATTTAGATTAATTTTAATGTTCGGTGGTATGTCTGTTGCGCTCGGCGGTCTGCATCTCTTAGTGAGACACCCTGCCCGGATATAAATGTCACAGAAACAGGTTATTGTAGTGTGTGTGGCATAGTTAGCCGAATAGTTTATTTTGTTTCCAACGGTGGAAAACTATTTAGGTATTTATTATAAGTAAATAGATAAATTAATAAGCAAATAGATAAATTATAAGTAATACACGTACACACAAGCACTGTTATACAAATTCTTATAATATCTTCTTAACTTTGATTTTATTTCTAGTATAATTGCTCAATATTCATTATATCTGTTTATTCTTTTATGTACGTTTTTTTAATGATCTTTTTTACATGTCATTTTGATTCAAATGAACTGCCACTCACCCTTAGGGTTCATTAGAAAACCAGCGTCAGACAGTCTCAGGTTGTCTGACATATCGCTGAAATGAACCTTTTTTGTGCAGCCGTGAGACACACACTTAGTTTTTGGCTTACCTACCATTATTTGTTATTTGTATGTACCGTGCGTGTTTCATGTATGTGCTAAATAAACACTATTATTTCTTTCTTTAGTATCATATTGTCAAAGACCGCCAATTTCTATGTGAAACAAATAGTGACACTAACTCACTCGTTTGGTTTTATGGAAAGTATCGACAGTGCCACCTCTACACCGAAGTTTCTTGATACTCTGTGGTTTGAGTCACAAACCGTCAACTTCTATGAGATTCAAACAGGGACAATCACCGACCCCTTCGTTAATAAGGAAAGGTTTGTCAGTGCCACCTCTATGCTAAAGTTTCTCAACACTCTGTGCTTTGTCACATCTAACAGTAAATTGATAAATTATCCTTAATGTTCTGTTGTAATTATACTTTATCAGATGTAAGTGACGGTTTGACGTTTATTATCCGTGTTATGATAACGGTTATTGTAAATAGAACTGGTTGAACGTGGTAGTTACTATTAGTTACAGATCGTTAGTGGTTATTAAGTCATTTTTAGGGTTCCGTACCTCACTTTGTTGTCCGTCCGTTTTTTTTTTTTGTAATACGTTTGCTCTTGACTCTAATCTATGTCAGAGATGACAGAGACAAAGCTGGGCGTCTGGATGTCCGATGGTAGAAGGGGGCCGGTGGGATGAGGTCGTAGAGTTCTTGGGCACACTCACCGAAGTACAATCTGTAGAAGACCGACAAGCAGGCAACCTTACGGCGATGAGTCAAGCTATGTAGCTTGGCATCCACCAGTTTTACGTCGCCGATGAGCCTCTTAGCTCTGTGTTCTACCGAGTCAAGCGCGGCAAGCTGATACTTAGCTGAGCCATCCTAAAGGTGGCTACAATACTCCATGCAGGATCGGACTTGTGCTTTGTATAGGGTTAAAAGCTGTCCAGGCCTAAAGTATCGCTTCACCCTATTTAGGATGCCCAGCTATTTGTTTGTCTCTCAAGACTGTTTGTCTCGGGAACACGTGGAGGTATCGAGTTGAAATTAAAACCATAAACTCAAGTTTATGAAGCCTTGCAGCTGTGAAAAAATTAAACTTCAAAATTAACGTTAAAAAAAAAACGGTCGTTTATGCTGCAAAAAACGTATATTTCGACACTCTCAAGGGAATCAAAATGTATAGGGTATTTTCCGTTTACCTAGAACTATGAAATTTGGCAAGTAGGTAAAACCGTCTTATACAACAAGTATAGGGAAAAGTCTGAAAACTATACTACTATACTTTGTAATTAAATCATAAAAATATAGTCTTTATTTAAAGTAATTTGTAGCTTTTGTACGGAACCCTGGGTGGGCGATTCCGACTCGCACTTGGCCGGTTTTTTTGCTTTTAAATCAACTATCATCAAGTCCGTAATATTGAGGGGTTATGTTTAAAGAAATGATGCACTATTTTATGAAAATGTTTTGTTCGCGACGGAGCATTTTGCTTTATATAACTCGCATAAACAGCCTTATGTACCTATAAGTCATAAGTCATAAGTCATTTATTCATTTGTTTAACATAGGTAGGTATAATTAGTGGTATATCGTGGAAATAAAAAGTGCGCTATGTTATGCCGGAAGGCGTACAAATGTTTGTTAATAATTAAGCTAAGTCATTATAACAAATAAAAAAATAATAATAACAATAACAATTAACCTCGACCATAAAAATCAAAAGTGCAAAAAAAAAAAAAGCAGACAATAATAAAAAATAAAAAAATGCTACACATTAATTAATAAAAATACCAAAATAAATGAATGTCAATAATAAACAAATGTCAAAACAGTACATGTCAAGGCACAGTCTGAAAACAGATAATAAGATTATGTCAATATACAATTCCAATGTCAATACACAGTTCAAAAGTCAAAATACAATACTAATGTCAAAATACAATACCAATGTCAATATACAAATTATTAAGGAGGACAAATAATTCACGTATTTTATTAGCATGTCAACATTCTATGATTGTTCATAGTCGTAAGCTTATATATTTTAAAGTTAGGAGCTTATATACTCAAATAGTCATAGAAATATTCGCGGAGAGGCATTTAGCATTGTGTAACTCGCATAGATAGTACCCATGTACCTATAGTCGTAGGCCTATGTACTGAACTTAGAAGCTTATGTAGGTAGGGCTACACATTTTCCCTACACATTCCCGATAGCACCCAGAGGGCGTGTTCTGATTGGCTGATGGAAATTAACCAAATCGAAGGTACATAAAAAATAGACATTTCACACTCAAAGATAGTAGGGTGGTTGAAGAAAACCACCATGTACAGGCACCTTCAGTGCTAAGTCTTTAGGGCATCTGGGAATTTAGGTCTTAAACCATAGGCACTGGAAACCTGGCACTCAGCCCTATCCAGATATGTGCACATCTTCATGGTCAGGCAAGGCATAAAGCCGCAAAATAGATAAAAGGGAAAACACAGATTTTTATCCCTTTCCAGGTTCCTGACCTATAGTACCTCCACCCTTGGAGGGGTGGCTTGATAAGTTGTGTATCTGGATAGAGGGATGATGCACCTACCCGAATATAGATAGTTTCATAGCCCATGGGGCACAGTTTTCCGGGAAATCAACCCTAAATAGTAAACAAGTTCAAAACTTGTAACAGTTTCGACAGTTAAATGCAACAAGCCCACTAGTGGGCAGGGTTGAAGGGTTGGTTTCCACCCCGTTCGACGGGGAATTTCGAGGGATTTGCATAGAGGTGCATCAACCCCTATCCAGACCTAGAATAGACTTAGATATAGCCGGAAATGTAGTAGAACCATAGTTAAATTTAACAGTTAAAATAAACTGAAGCAGTTAGTGGTTTTTGGGCCTCGTTACGGTAAGGTAACCTCGTACCTTAGTAAATTGTCAAAAATAGCAAACTCGTAGTCACCGGCAGAAGAAATATAGAAATCTTTAAATAGAATCACAGTACTCGCGAATTTGCCCTTAAACCATTAGCTGCAGTGTTGTCAAATTCCTGCCTATTATTTAACCCTGGTAAGCATTCACCCTGCACCCCAATCTACCCCGAAGACAGCAAGTACTTGGCAAGATAGAAGAACGTTGTACGTCAGGTGCGGAGAACCTCAGTTTCCGGTACAGGACGTCAGCGCGGCTGGACGCAGTCGGTCGGTCACAGTTCACTTCGGAGGAGAAGAAGAAGGATAGACCTACCCCTTCACAACCCCGTTCCAGTCGATCACGCCCGTCCGGTACATGTTTTTTAAATGGAAATACCAACGAGTCGTTTTCCTATTCCTAGGTTGTAGAATCTTGGCTTAAATTATATTTTTTTCCAACGATTCAATATTTTTTTATTTGAGATGGATTTTCTTTTGACTCTTGACTAAGTCAGAGGTCACAGAGACGTTGATGGAGTGAGTTTACCTAGAAGAAGCCTGTTCACTCTACTTTGAAGAGATGAGGGTCGAACGTGTTCGGAAACAGACGCAAGTAGAGTGTTCCACTTCTTTGCTGTGCTCATTATAAACGGAAACGCTTAGTGCGAATTGGTAGAATAGCAACAATATAAGAATACTCTTTATTATGTACAGTGAACAAAGCTATTCGGTATACTGGCAAAATATTATTTTTTTCACAGCACTGCCATTGTTTATTTCTAATGTGTGTATCATAATTTTTTAAGATTTTTACATTTGGCTTGTTAAAAATGTACGAAATTTACCAAGCCAGATGACGTCACGCGTGTCTTCAACTCGCTGTATCCTCTTTATTATTTGGTTACGTGAAAAAAGAAAAAATACATGTCGAATATTTTTTGAAAATCTATCAGACGAACTAATTAGATTTTTTTAATAAAATACCCTATGGTCTACTCAGCACACTCTCAGCATTGTTTAAAAGTAGTTGCAAGTTCATTGCCTGTATACCCAATAACTTTTTTTATTATACACCGTATAAACTACAAAAAAGATAGATGAACAACATAGGGTGACACAATGGGCGCCCTTTTCATGAAAACCTTTACCAACATAATTTCATGGAAGCTAATCATTTGCATGGAGGACAAAAGTGACCTAACCACAAAGTATGGACCAAACGACCACATTTGCCACGATGATTGGCAACGAGGGATTAAATATACGTCGGTCACACAGTTTGTTTGAGCAAACATTATAATATTTCAACAGCAGAAATAGTTGTAATATTTCTTGAAAATTGCAGGCATAGAAATTGACACCCTGTCTCAATGATATTAAGATTGATTTTCCCTTGTGTAGGAAAATTAACAGAAAACTTGCAAACAAAGTATGATGCTAAAATGTTACACAAACGAATATTTAATTTTCAAAGGCGAAAGGCACACAGAACTCTCGGCTTACTTTTGTTTAGTTCAGACGTAATTTATGTGTTTTTACTTCCCACTGGCTCTCCGTTTCAAGGCAGTTCTAAGCACCTAGTTTAAGAGTTGAAGCTGTTATGAGGCTAAACTATTTAACCTTTGCTGAATACTTTTGTAACTAGTTAAAAGGCCCCAGTTTTCACAACAACTTTAGATACTACTACAAGCCTTTTTTTTAAGGATGAGAAATCATCAAAGAACTCCTCCCGCTCTGGGTGAAGCAGGAGGGAGTGTCAGACTCTTATTGACTAAAACCCATCCGTGTTCCTCCTGGTACCCTTTGCGTTCCAAGGCTATGGTACCTCTTTCGAACAGAGTCCGCAGCCCCAACTACTATTAGCCAGTGGCTTTTCCTGCGTGAGTGTTGGAAATAATCCCAAGTAAACATACTCCCGATATATGATATTCTAGACTATGATCTGTCTCTATGCCGAATGTCTTCCAAACCCGTTCAGCGGTTCTGGCGTGATTGAGTAACAAACATCTATCCATCCAACCAAACTTTCGCATTTTGTTATCAAAATACCACCGTGAAATGATAGTCGTTTTCCCGCATGCGGTACTATATTGGGGTCGGCTTCCAGTCAAACCAGATTCAGCTGAATATCAGTTGTTTTACGTGGAGCGGCTGCCTACCAGACCTCCACAACCCATTGACTAGGTAACACGGTACTTCTTGGCAAAACTGGAGTTAGATTTACTGGCTTTCTACAATCCGTAACGACTGCCAAATATCTACAAATGACATCCGGGACCAACGGCTTAACGTGCTTTCCGAGGCACGGAGGAAACTCGTTATATTAGGATGGTCACCCATCCGCAGACCAACCTTGGCAAGCGTTGCTTAACCTTAAAGATCGACCCGTGCGGCTGTCATTGTTTAGCTACGAGCTCCTCGACCTAAATCGATTGTATCACCAAGACAAAATAATTTCCCTGCGGGAAAACAACAGTTAAAATTTCACAGTGAATAGTAAATGAGATGAGATTTTAACCGTAACCAGTTTTCCTTTCCGATTTGTGGATAAATTAAAACTCATCAACTATATAGGACAAATATTACCTACATGGGACCTTAATATAATTGTGCAAACCCCATTACCTCAAACATGACGGCATACTGTGGTAAACCCCGACCTACAGTTGCGGAATACAGGCGTCATGTCGTGTTATAAAACAAAAATTAAAGCATACACAGACTATTAATGCAACAATCTAAACCTAAAAAAAATGAAAAACTCTTTATTCAGGAAACAACCAGCGAATCAAACTTCAAAAAACTAATCAGTCAACTATTGCTAGCCGTGTAAAAAGTCTACCATAACAATTTCAAACTGGCCAAATCCCATCCCTATTCCAACACTGTTCACACAGTAGTGTTGTCCTCGCTGATCAATCATCAGTGACGTATCCGTTATGATCAATCATAGTGTCAATAGCGAATACTTTATTAATTTTCCTACATTCGGGTGAATGATATTTTTTTCATAAATAATAGAGGTGTCCCATTCTGTGTCATTTTCTGTAGTTAGGTAGTTAGATCAAATATTTCAATTGCTACTTTTAGTTTTATATTATTCAAATTATGTAATTCATGAATTCAGAAAGAATGAGACGGAAATCAAAACAAAACAACAATAAGGTCTATGTTCTGAATTTAAAAAAATACTATCTATATCATTCTATTATTACTAATATATAAACTGAAGAGTTTGTTTGTTTGCTTGAACGCGTTAATCTCAGGAACTACTGGTCCGATTTGAAAAAATCTTTCAGTGTTAGATAGCCCATTTATGGATGAAGGCTATATGCTATATATCATTACGCTAAAACTAAAAACTAATAGGAGCGGAGCAGACGAAGTAGCGCGGGTCGACTAGTACACAATAAATCTTTTAATTGATGGGCATGGACATAGCACTTGCTTGTAATCGGAATCGCGATGATTACCGACAGACATTAAGAAAATAATCTGTTGTACATAATTGTGGTAAGTGATGAAACAAATACAACGTATTTATATTATTAAAGCCCATTTCCAAAAGAACAACTACTCACGTTCTACCTATAAACCAATATTTTTAGGATAATAATAATAATAATAATAATTTTATTCAGCCAATAAAATTACAATGTTATTATAAAAATCATAAAATATTAGTTTTTAGTTACATTACATTACATTTAAAATAACAAAAACTGATTGGTGTTGCAACCAGCACCCTTACTAAGTTACTGAATAACTTGTATTAAGGGTAGTGGCACAAGCCCATACATTCATATTCTTTACATAATAATTAAATGCAGGTAGAGCAAGAAAGTTAACGTAAGCATTGTCTATTTTAAAAATTATTGAACTATTTTATTTTAACAAAAGTTCATTCATTCTATATTTATGTATATTATTTTCTAAGTGTGACCATTTATTTATTATTTGTGTGTGTATTGTCGATGGTGTTATGATATGTGGTGAGTTAACTGAAAGTTTTAGGGGTTATTATCTGAAAAAAGCAGACGTTCTGTATCTAAATAATTCTGGGTAAGCAGAAAGTTTGACACAGACTTTTTAAGAGAGAAGGTCGTAAAAGAGTAAAATTTCAATTTCCTATTTAGTTTATTATACAATTGAGGACCTTGGAAGCAAATAAATCTTTTAGTAAATGAATATTTACATCTGTAGTGTTGGCAAATTTGATCCTTGCGTCTTTTGGTGATTTCAGTGTAGGGGGTGTATTTGTGTTGTAATACGACTGTACTAAGAATAAAGAGCTGTCTGACAGAGAGCACCCCACAACACTTATATAGTTCCTCCGTTGGAAAGAGTATCGGAAGAAAAGTACTCACCTTTAACACAGCTCTTTGAGCTCTTTCCAATTTTAATAATATGGTCTTAGGCGCACCACCCCAGGCCGAAACACAATATGACAACAGTGATTGGCAAAGGGCGAGGTAGATCCTTTTGACTATCTGTGCTCCAGCCACGTGTCGAAGAGTCTTAAAAACGAATATTAGTTTTCTTATCCTTGCTGTTAAAAGATCTATGTGGGCTGAGAAGCTCAGATTGCCATCAAGAGTTACCCCGAGGTATTTTATTGTGGGGGTACGTGCGAGTTTGGGGCAAGAGCAGGTACCGTCGTTTGGACAGTTCATTGAGTGAGCTATTAGGGAATATGAATTTGGAGGCTGTGTAGATTGGCGTAAGGTGAAGCAGATAATTTTTGTTTTGTCCGTGTTAAGGGTAAGATGGTTATCATTAAGCCATTTTAAAACCTTATCTAGTCCCCTTTGCGCCGCATCAAATGCTTCATGCCAAGTATCGCCAGTGAAGGTAAGTGCTGTGTCGTCAGCAAAGGCCGTGATTTTTCCATTTTGGAGAAGAAGATTACACAGCTGGTTAACGTAGACCAAGAATAGTGTGGGCCCAATCACACTTCCCTGAGGAACGCCAAAAGTGACAGGTAGCTCCCCGCTCAGGTAACTATCAATCTTTACGCACTGAGTCCGGTCGTTGAGGTAGTCCGTTAACATTTTTAGTGGGAGGCCTCGTATTCCCAGTTCTTCCAGTTTTAACACTAGGATGGGAATAGAAACTGTGTCGAAGGCTTTTTTCAGGTCTAAGAAAACTGATAATACCTTCTTTTTTGCATCAATTTGCTTGACGATGTGAGTCGTCAGCTCCAGAACAGCATCATTCGTCGACTTTTTTCGTCGGAAGCCAAACTGGTTGGGAGATAAAAGCTGATTTTTCTCAAGGTATTTAATAAGTCTCTTGTTTATGATGCGTTCTAAGATTTTAGAAATTGAAGGTAGGACGGCAATGGGTCGGTAGTTGTTGACACAGCTTCTATCCCCAGCCTTGTGTATAGGATGTACTATGGCTTTTTTCAAATAGATGGGGAATACACCGGTATTGAGGCAAAGGTTTAACAGGTATGTTAATGGAGGGACAAGCACAGTCTTATAGCGTTTAAGAAACTTGGTAGATATGCCATCCCATCCAGTGGCAGCTTCAGTTTTTAGAGACATGAGCAGCGCTTCAACCTCATCCCCATCGGTGTCGACCATAAAAAAGGAGTGTAGCGGCGCTGCTATGGTATCAGTGATGCGTGGTGGGCTTCCGATAATGTGTTGGTGGGTAAATATATTTGCAAGATTTTTGCCAACGTCAACAAAGAACCCATTAATAGAGTTTACTGACTGTTGCGGAGAAACAGAAGAAACAAGTAAGTCAACAGTTGGATTTTTTGAGGCTGCAGTGTTCGTCACTCTTTTTATAATTTGCCAAATCTTTTTATTATCATTGCCAGCTTTGCTTAACTCCGCCCTATCGTAGTCCCTCCTAAGTTTTTTAATGATTTTTGTGCAGTAGTTCCTATATCTTTTATATGTTAGCTTTAGTATGGCATTATCTGGGGACGCCTTCAATTTTGTGTGCATTGCATCTCTGTTACGCAAGCAGCGAAGCATACCAACACTCATCCATGGTTTAAGTAGACGTTTGTGATTCGGAAGCCTGATTATAGTTGTATGCAAGCGCAAAATACTGACAATCGTGTTGATAAAATACAAAGTAGCTTCATTGGCATCAGTATATTCATAAATCGGATGGAAATTGATATTGTTCATTTCAGAGTCAAGAGAGCTGTAATTGACTTTTGAGACACTTTTGACTCCAGTAGTTACCGGCTTACTTTGTGTCAGACAAAGCAAGACAGAATTATGGTCTGTCACAGAAGAGTCAATCACTATTGTAAGCGCTAATGAGTTTGTCTTGAGCATGACATGATCCAGACAAGCAGACTCACGCGTAGGGTAATTGTGGGCAGGAAGAAGACCATGAAAAGCCATCAAATTGAGGTAGTCGTAGATATGATTTGAGGTTGAGTTACCGCTGATGTCAAGGTTTATATCTCCGAGAATAACTATGTTTTTATAAGATGAAAGATCAGTTAGAAGAGAGTTCAGAGATTGTAAAAATCTAGTTATGTCTAGAATAGAAGGTGAGCGGTAAATACATACAATAGCTTTTTCTGTGCCGATTGTCAGCACAAGGCAACTTGCATCCATAAAGTCAGGCTCGGTGACAGAGTAGATGCCGACATTTTTAACATATATGATGACACCATCATTTTGATTTTTTAGTAGTGCAGTATAGTAGGTCGAGTAATTTTCAATCGACGGTAGGGCATAATTAGATTTCAACCAACACTCTGTTAATACAATAACATCACATTCAAGGTTTATTCGACAGAGAAGTGTCAGAAATGAGTCGAAGTTGGCGTAAACGGACCGGATATTTTGAGTCATAATCTTAAACTGCTTATTAGGATTATTAACATAAGAGGAACATTCTTCAGGTACACAGCGCAGTGAATCAGATACTGACAATTGATCAATATGATCGTTTAAATCGCGTATGTTATCCACTAGAGTCATTAAACAGTAGCAGATCACTAATGAGAGGTTCAAGTAGAGTTTGCCGGAGATATACCATTATTTTAAGTATGTTTCTATATGCTTGAACGTCTGAATTATGTGTGTAATTTTCAATATTATTGTTACTTGGGTAGGTATTAGTGTATATAAATATTGTTTTATGAGTTAGAATGAATGATATGATCATGAGAGTGTTACAAGTTGCTGTAGGTGTCTTTGTACATGTTACATAAAATGATAAAATTACTGAGTATTGTAGTTGGCATTTTGGCAATGAATTATAATTACTAATTATAAAAACATAATAAAAATTAAAGCATGCATAAATCGAAAGAAGAAAAATCGTGGATAAGGAATAACAATATAAGGTAGTACTTAAGAATAGTCATTCTCCCAGTTTTATATTCTTCAAATCCAGTTCACAGTTTATGGTATAAGCTGGGGCGCCCTCTTTCTTGCGGATTAATACCTTCCCGTTCGCAGTCCAACAGAATTTAAAATTATTTGTTTTCGAAAAGTCGCGTGCGAGGTAATGTAGTCTTTTTACTTTAAAGGTTAGGCTTTCCGATAAGTAAATTGGTTTGACAGGGCCATCTAATTGTAGATTCACTGTAGAAAATTTATTATCCTGGTTTGATCTATTGTAGGATTTCATGGATTGGATTATCTTTTCTCTCATAATTGATGACGTGAGGTTAATTAAAATTGGTTTATTTGATTCAGACTTGGTCTTTAAACGATACGCATCTCGAATGTCTGAACTATTTATTGGAATATTAAGAGCTTTGCCTGTATTGATAATGATGTTTGTAAGATCTTGTTTAGTCTCATGGGTTGAAGGTGGTACGTTTCTTAGTTCTAGACAAGTGGCCTTTTGATATCTTTCGAGATTCTCCACCTTTTCTTCCAAGACTTGAATATATGCTAGATTTTCTTTACGTTCTGTGGTTAACTTGTTGAGTTCCAATATGAGATCATCATACTTTTTTGAGACAAAATCAGCCGACTCTTTCAAGGCCGTGTTAAGCAATTTAATTTCATCCACAGCCGCCCGGAGAGACGCATGTTTTTCATTCTGTTTCTTCTCAAAAGTTAAGAATAAGGTTCTCATTTCAGCCATAAACATGTTAATGTCATCCACCTGATCAAATTTCCGCTTCCGCAGTGTTACGTTAAGATCCTCTTGTTCAATCGACTTTGTAGGGAAATCGGGTTCTGAGTCAGAACGCACTGCCGGCGATGACGGGGGTGGCGTACGCTTTAACGGCATAATGTAACAAAAATGTGTTCACAAAAAAGTGAATATTACAAAAAGTCAATGCAGCTGCGGGATTCGAACTGGCACTCTCCGTGGGCATGGACCAAAGCGCTTACCAACTTAGCCACTCGGACGATATGAATAGGTTACAAAAAATGGATCAGTATAGGGTCATAAACTAGCCTCTGCTGTCTCTGAGGTCCTAGTACTTTTTCCCGGTGTATATGAAAAAACAAATATATTCTATCTTGCTCACTCACAGTTGTCCTCAGTGTGACGCAGTGTATGTCCTTAGCATCTATAGTACCCTGGTAGATGGTGGCCGTTCACGTTTACTCCTGCGGCGTCCAGAGAGGTCCAGAGTGAGTGATGTCGGGGTTTACTGTTCTCTGTCTTCGTAAACAAGATAGGGCTCCAAGGTCCACACAAAATAATTAACTTTATTAATTTAAATAAATGGTAGGACTTCGAAAATCAGCAGAAGCAACCAAACAACACGTCTGCTTTCGAGCAATGTTCGGGCGGAAGGGCGAAGGGAAGGGAAGGGGGAAGGATGGTTTCTTGATCGTCTGGCGGAGGCCTAAGTAAAGATAACTGTTTCATTTTGCTAATGCAAAAGTGTCAATCAAACGTCGCGATCCATTATCACGAGAATTATTGCGAGAATTTGACCCAATTTTATTATTATTTTAGTAGAAATATTTTTTTATATTCCCTTCGTTGTATTTTTATGTAACCTAGGAAAAAAGGAAAATTTCACGCTGTCTGACTATTAGAAGTAAAGAAATGTGTGTTAGTGTGTATCAAATATATGCAAACAGAAAATGGTATTGCTTGAATTCTTACTATGTAGGTACCTAGTTTCTTTGTGAAACTTGTCCTATTCGTGTCATAGTTAAAAATTAATATGGACTGGTAATGAACTTACGGTTTAAGACATTTATTTCTCAAAAAGAATACAATTCACTTAATATGAGAAATACAAGTTATTCTTATGTACTAAATACGTTGACCTGAGAAATGTAGGTACTCAAACAAATTAGTACTCATGCTTGAGTAACAAAGACCACTCAGATCGATCTTCTAGGTTAAACAAAGCTCCCGGGTCGGCGGCGCGCTGCGATTCCAGCGCGCCTCAAAGAGATGTCAGCGTGGAAGACGGGGCCCGCTAGGGCAGGTGCCTGCTGGGGCCGCGGAATCTGTTCGAAAGAGGTGCCGTAGCCTTGGAACGCAAAGGGCACCAGGAGGAACACGGATGGGTTTTAGTCAGTAAGAGTCTGACACTCCCTCTTGCCTCACCCAGAGCGGGAGGAGTCATTTGATGATTTCCCCATCCTTAAAAAAAAAAAAGGTTAAACAAAGCTAGTGGTGGTCGATCAGCGGATGGGTGTACCGAGATTCCTTAGCGGCAATTCACCATACTTGCATGCCTTTATCGGATAAAGGCGAAACTGTGTGTATGTATATGTTACGCTCAAAGATCGAAACCGCACAATTAACGAAAAACAACTCGATGTGGCTTCTTACAAACAGGCGGAACGCAAATTTCATGTCGTGGCACATAAAAAACCGGCCAAGTGCGAGTTAGACTCGTACGAGTTTCGTACCATAAACCTCAATTTTTATTATTTGTTGTTATAGCGGCAATAGAAATACACAATCTGTGAAATTTCAACTCTCTACTTATTACGGTTCTTGAGATACAGCCCGCTGACTGACAGACAGACGGACGGACAGACGGATGGACAGCGGAGGCTTATTAATAGGGTTCCGTTGGTTACTCTTTGGGTACGGAACCCTAAAAACGCCCACGACGCGTTGGCGTTTTTTTGGTAAGAAGAAAATAATGCCATACTGCGTTCTGAACCCTAACTGATGCAATCCTATTGCAAAAAAGTTGAATTTGACGGAACTTGGGGCGCCCAGACACGGGTAGGTAATGTTCAAATGGGATGGCGGGAGCAAAAGTGAGCGAACTTAACTCCCGTCATACCATTCATGTTAGGTTTCTTTAAACCCTGCAGTCAGAAACAAGAGCCCCGCATAGTGGAGCTTCGTCGTCGAAGTAAGGCTTGAAATGACCTATAATATCAAACCCATATAACAACATAATTATTTCGCAATGCGGTTGCATCGGTTGGAGTTCAGAACGCGACATGGCATTTCTTCATTTTCTCACTGCTTTGTGGCTGTTTTTTTAAGTACCACGATGCGAAATTCAGGATATGGAATTTTGGAACGTCATAACGAGTTGTGAGCTGTCTTTTCCACTAAATGAGCCTTTTCAGTTTTTGGGAGTAAATTATGTCTCTTTTCAATAATACACTAGCTTTGTTCGTACTGTTTTCTTTCCTTTCTTCCATTTTGCGGCCTTCCTTTACTCTAACAGATCAGCGTAAATAAACAAGTTTGTCTGTTTGTCCTCTAATCTCAAATGTAACGGAATGAGAGATAGCCTCAGCCTCGCTTCCTGCTTACTGTTTACATAAAACTTTGTACATAAATATGAGCTGAGAATAAATCTTGCTAATGGGATTAACGCGAACTTTCATGGTGTAGGGATCATGTAAATATGCCTATGTTTATCAAACATAGCCATAGTGAGTTGAAGGTTGCGAAATTGTTCAAAAGAGTTATCGTGGCCCTGGAACGTAAAGGGAATTTCGAAGGAACTCGGGTGGATTTCAATCAGTAAGAGTCTGACACTTCCTTGCGCTCCACTCAGATCCGGAAAAGTAATTTGATGACTTTTCCGATGTTGAAAACACGCGTGACATCACCATGATGGTACAATTTTTAACAGCGACATGATGTCACGTGTGTCTTCAACGCACTGTTTCATATTTTTTAGTTCAATATTTTTAGGAAATCTATGTAACGGACTAATTAGATTTATTCAGTAAAATCCCCTTTTGCTATCGCAGAGTGCCAACTCAGCTAATTTTTAAATTACGTTCGCAGTTGCATTTCAGTCGCAATACCAAAAAAATTGACAGATAGCGACTGACATGCAAATGCCAACGTTGTTAAAAATTAGTGGCTTTGGCATTCTAATATATTGCCACAATATATGTGCCCGAGAAGTCAGTCAGATAGTCAGACGGTAGTTTAATTTCTAATATTTTTATGTCTTGTCATCGCTAAGGAGAAGTTTTTATCCTCTAGGTAGCCCTTTAAAAAAATGTCCAAACGAACTGTTATAACTATAAATAACAACATAACATTAAATTACGTTTCTAAAATTAATTAATAAACATAACTAGACATTTAAATTAAGGCAATTAATTTCAAACATTTCGAGAAACGTTCCTGCTAACCAGATTCGTTCTTAAATCTCCTATTGTTTGTATATTTTAATTAAGATTCGCATTTAAATTAGATTTTACAACAAAAGTTTTCTAATAATCTCATTAAGTGTGGCGGTGAATATAATATTTATGAATGAAGATTATGAATGGATGTGCATAAAGCCTTAAACGACTCGTTGGGGTGTAATAGGGATATGTAATTTGATGAGGATGTGTGTTACTTGGCGACTTCCGTATATGAATACTTAATTAATCATGATATACTCAATAAATTTGTATGTAATTTTCATTAATTATCATTATATATCAGGATAAAGCGGAAAGTGGAATTGCGTTTCCTCATGCAAAAATTGAGTCAGTTGTCTAGTATGATATTTTATCATTATGCTTTTAGTTTTTAGCAATGCTTATCATAATCCTTAATAATGAATATATTCGAATGAAACTAAATTAAATACAAGGATGCTTCAGAGAATTAAAAAATCCAAATTGCTTTCGGATTTTGTGGTTATAAGTGTGCCAATAGAAACTTACCAAATGGACTAAGATCCCAGAACTGCCAGACCTCACTTATTTTCTCATCAACAAAATGTGTGGTATAGAGTAATGTTAGTAGGTTCTTTTAACATTCGAAAACGTGGTAACTTGGGCCGATGGCCGATTTCCAGGTATCAAAAAGGTACCAAAGTCATTAAATATTTTTTTTAGTCCGGGTTTTGATTTTAATGTGTTTTAGTACGAGTGAGATCCATCACAAGGCTGTAATTTGGACATAGTTCATTTACTAGGTGCAAGTAACGAAAGCTAAAGTCTGAAACGATTTGGAAGTATGCAAAACTACCTTCTTGGCTACTAAAATTCCTTTGATACATAACAAAGAAACAAAAACTGGCCGTCGGCCCAAACTAGCAGGTATGCTTATGGTAAAAGTACATACTACCAATATTCTCATCATTCATCATCATTTCAGCCGAAAGTCCAAAGGCTTATGTCCACTACTGGACATAAGCCTCCCCCAAAATGGGGGGGTTTGCCATAATCGCCACGTTTGGCAGGCGGGTTAGCGGTCGCTGTGTGGTGTTTAGTTTTTCAGAGAACGCTGCTGCCCATTCTCTGGCAAGTCCCGTAGTCGCCTCTTACGACACCCACGGGAAGTGATGGGATGGTATTATTCTTTTACGGCACCCTACGGCACCGGCCGACACCATACGAAATATCATGGGGGTCTGTCACCTTGAGGGAAGCCATTGTCCCAAGTTTGCCTCGTTTGGCGATCACTGGATGTGTCACACTCAAACCCTCATGAGACTGATACGTAGAGATTTAATGTGTTCTGAGCACACACACACACATCACTATTCTATCCCACATATTTTCTTAGTGAATAATAAGGGAGGTCTAGCAGTTCTGGGATCTCAGTCTAAAAGTGTTATCTGCAAATTGCCAAAGTATCATCTATCTATCAATTCATCGACTGTCAGTGTCGATTTTGCTCGTTTCACACAGCACTTTCAATCGCTTTATTCTTTTTATAGCAATCGCTTTGTTTTTTTTTTTGTGTCGAGTAAAAATCTTACTCATAGATCAAGCGCTGAAAAAATAATGGCGCCGGGGAATAAGACCGAAATGAATTAGTTTTTAAAATGTTTTCGTAATTATGAGTTGACCATTCTATCAATATATATCTAGTAATAAATTAAAATATAAAAATAAACTAGGAATAATGGTAAAGTATTCATGCGTGTTGCTTCTAAGGCCACTTTTTACAAAGTCCTTTTTAAAATTGTCACTATTACTAGTACCCTATTCCGAAATGTATGCTTGCCTATTGATATTAAAATACATTATAAACTCATCATCATCTGCATAGCCTTTTCCCAACTACATTGGGGTCGACTTCCAGTCAAACCGGATTCAGCTGAATACCAGTGTTTTACGTGGAGCGGTTGCCTACCAGACCTCCAAAACCCATTAACTGGGTAACAACACGGTACATCTTGGCAAGACTGGAGTCAGATTTACTGGCTTCTGACAATCCGTAACGACTGCCAAAGATCTACAAATGACAGCCGGGACCAACGGCTTAGCGTGCTTTCCGAGGAACGGAGGAAACTCGTTATGTTAAGATTGTTGTGTTGATCCACAGACCAACCTTGGCAAGCGTTGCTTAACCTTCAAGATCAACCCGTGCGGCTATTATTATTTAGCCACAAGCTCCTCAGAAAAATACATTATAAACTACATTTCTAAAATTGACATACCACATGTTTTCACCGAGTGCTTTGAAATTGCTCTCAAGCAAGATTCACTTCATTCCACAGCCACTAGCCGACTCCTCAAGGAGCGGTGCACAGAACTCCTTAAGTTTTATACGAGGCTCTCCAATCTTGAGCAGTTCCTCACAGAAAGGAACGTGTGAAAAGAACCTGCTTTCGAGTTATTGCACTCTTTTCTTTTTGCTATATAAAAGATTAATTTAAAAAAAAAAATTAAGTGGTTGGTCTTTCAAGAATCTTTCGTTTTATATTTTTTTGCAGTACAGGGGCCAACCGTACCATGACTTCTTGACTTAAAACCAACATGATTTATGTGTCCGAGATAGATGAAGCTATATAGGATAAAATAATATCACTTCCTTTCTCGTTTTTTTTGGTGCTCTTTATTAAATTTTAAATGCATTAAACAAATGATGACGACGTCGCCGAGGCGGGCCCAAAAAGTGCTGTCGGGATGACCTGGATGCGCACTACAAGGGCTAGTTCAAGGTGGCACAGGAAAATAGTGTCTAGAAGGATATGGAGAGACCTTTGCCCAGCAGTGGGACACTATAGGGCCTATAGTGGCCCACTGCCTATAACCTATAGTATAGACAAATAAAAAAAAAAAACAGATTGTCATACACGCTGCCCGAGTAACAAAGATTTTACAAGTGCGATTACTGATAATGATTTTAATACTCATTAAAATAAGAAAGTCTACAACTAGCCAATCTCTACCCCAATATCGTGAGAGCCTTCGACCATTATATAAATCCTCTCGCCACGCCTATTCTCAATGTAACATTACACCCTCGAAGAATAATCGTTCTCTGAAACTACCCCAACACGGCCATTCGTCTCTTCCGCGTCCCTGTAAAACTACCCGCTACCTGAAAGGTACACAATGTTGCTCCTAACAGGCTTTTGTCACGTGACAAGGGTCTCGATCGTCAAAAGTGTCAATTTGTCCATCAAGAGAATCCTAGCTGACGTAAATGTGGTATATGTAGGTAGGTATTTTAAGCGTTTTGGGGAATGGATATCTACGAGTACTTTCGGAAATAGATTTCATAAAGCACTAATAAGCTCATAAGGCTCGTTATCAGAATTAAGAAAAAAAACGTTTTATTTTTTTATGAAATTGCAATAACACTGAGTTGGCATTGCTAGCTTGATACACTTATCTTTAAAAAAAAATGGGTTTCGAACTAATTTTTTTTAACATGTTATGTATGAAGGGGTTAATTTGCCACGATATTGTTCAAAAAACATTTTATTGAACTTTTCTAGTTTGACCCCCAAAAGTATAAATTTAATAATTTACGTAACGCTTCCGTATTTGGGTCACAGAATTCCATAATTATGTGTACCTAATTTCAACAAAATCGGTCCAGCAGATCTGGAGAAAACTGGTTTTGAAAGACGGACAGACAGACAGACAGATATTCGGACAGACAGACAGACGGTTAGACAGACACCCGAGTGATCCTATAAGGGTACCGGTTTTTTTTTTGGAACCCTAAAAACAGGTTGAATTGAGTCCCTCCTTTTTTCTAAAGGGTGTTTAAAAGGCAGCGACTAGTCCTACGTGCATGAGACGTTTAACTTGAATTAGCATTTTCTTTGCAATGCGTCACACACTCACACTTTTGCAATGATAATGTGTTTCATGTTCCATGCATTTACACTATGTAATACGGCTTCTGGTACACTGTTTTTTTTCCAAGAATTTCCCAACTATATTGGGGTCGGCTTCCAGTCAAACCGGATTCAGCTGAATACCAGTATTTTACGTGAAGCGGCTGCCTACTAGACCTCCCCAACCCATTAACTGGGTTACTTGAGATAACTAATTAATGAATGTAATTCATTAAACTAATTACGACGATCGGGAACCAATTTATTATATATAGTTACTAAAGAAACAATTATTAGGTCGCGGGTAGCCGATGGATGCCAGACGCATCGGACTGGTTGTTGTGGCGATACTTAAATTGGGGGAGGCCTATGACGTCTTTCGGCTGATGATGATGAAAGAAGCAATTTTCATGATTACTAGAAATCCTAACTTAATATTATAAAATCAAAGGTGAGAGTTTGTTGTACTTTCACGCCTTAAGGCCTCTGCCTCGGGTTTTGCGGGTAGCGGGGCCGTTACCCGCCAACGTGCCGCTGCCGCGCCGCTCTTTCCGAGAGTCGGTCCATTTGATTATACACATTAGATTCGGCCGCACCCGCGCCGCCGCCGCCGCCGCCCCGCTGCCCGCAAAACCCGAGGCAGAGGCCTAAGCGCTAAACCGATCTCGATAAACTTCGCTAAACAGATAGACAAGAACCTGAAGGAGGTTATAGGTTGCTTTAACTCGAGCGGAGCCGTTGGCAAAATAAATACAACATATTATAAAACAAAGTCCTCCGCCGCGTTTGTCTGTATGTTCGCGATAAACTCAAATATTACTGCATCCATTTTCATTCTGTTATCAACAATGGATAGAGTGGTTCTCAAGGAAGGTTAATTATAATGATATTTGTTAGAGGTATCCCCATGGGTTGCGGGAGTGGGATCAAAACATGACTTTTGATCACGCGGGCGATGCTGCGGGCATCAACTAGTAAATAATCAAAACATACATTTTAAGTCGAAACATAAAAAAGTTTAACAGCAATACCAGTAGTAGTAGAGCATTGCCGTGCAGTGGAACAAGAGTCTAGTTAGATTCCATTCCAAGCCTTCTTACAGACCGCTTAAAGTGACCTCAGGTAATCCCAGCTAACGCCGGTGACGTCACAGTATCATCCATTTTGTCCAGTTCGTTCCTTCATCTCTTTTGCGGTTAACCACAATACCCGGTTGATGTAACAGAGCTTCAATTTCCGGAAACATTGAGCTTACTGCACACGAAAATAGGTCAATCCTCTAGGAAACATTATTCGCGTACACCTTGTTTTTGTGCTTTATGTATGAGCTAGCTGTACTTCGCTTTTACTATCATGTTGCATAAAATCCAAATAAAATATTATTAATAACTAGCTGTGCCCGCGACGTCCGCGTCGTTCGCGTACGCTTAAACCGATGCCAGCCTATTATCTTACTTCTAATTTCTGTTTACTAATAAATGCGAAAGTTTGGATGGCTGGATGTTTGCAACTCAATGACGACAATACGGCTGAACGGATCTGGATGAAATTTTGCACAGAGATAGATTATAGTCTGGAATACCACATAGGTATTCTTATCTCGGGAGTACCTACTTTGGGACATATTCAACATTCAAACCATTTATTTACAGTACATACTTTTGAATTATTAAGATCTCTGTCTGTCAAAAACATGAAGCTATTTGCAAGTTTTCTGGCGTAGATCACTATGAAAAGTGCAAGAAACTTCACAGCCACTCTTCTATATCATGTTTGTACCTATTACAAAAATACTGGTTACGTTGTCCTTTTTGCTTCGATATGTGAAGACAATTTAAAGAAAAAAGGAACTACCTAAAACAAAGTTGGTTTGCACCAAACAAAATCGTACGCGAAGGCTTAGTTATATGGTCTCGTTAGCACCTTTGCTACGGAACCCTATAATTCGCCTTGACCCGCAAGTCAAACCGTCTGATACTTCGCACGGATCAGAATCGATCGCGGAGGCTTAGTAATAGGGTCCCGTCACCGTGACCACCTTTGGTACGGTACCCTATTTTTATTAGCCTTGATTCGCAAATCGAACTATTCGTTGCATCGCTCTAAAGTCTAAATGTAATCAATTGCGTATGGCTTAGCAGTAGGGTCTCGTCAGCACTTTTGGTACTGAACTCTTTAGGCCTGATCCGCAATTCAAACCGTCTAGAACTTTGCAAGAACCAAACCAATTCAAGACTCTACGATAAACGCACAATTAACGAAACCAATTAGAGACAACTCAGAGATTTTAGCGATTTTGGTAAATTAAACCCTAACAAAGCCTTTCAAGACCTTTTAGAGACCGAACCAAAACCCCTTACGACCTCGACTGTGTTTGAAAATCGTGTGAGGGGTCGTTCTCCAGTGGAAAATCTTAACACCGCAAATCAGAAAAACGCGTCATCAGCGCAACGCCATCAATCGACAATGTCGTAAACTGACAAAATTTTTAGCAGCGGAAGACGTTAAATAAGAAGCCCGTATACAATGATAAGGTATTAAAATGTTCACTTTTATTTTGCTACGAATAAAAGTTTCACAAATAACTCAACAATGTGTTTTGGTGTAAAATTGATGCTTTCGTGCATTTTATTTTTCTCAATAGATGGCGCTTTGCCTAATCAGAATACATCAGGAAGTTTCTTACTAAATTATTTTTTTTTTTTGATTTTGTGGGTCGATTTTGATGAAACAAACGCTAAATATTACTCGGATTATAATTTACCGGATATTTTTAAGTACCTAGATTTGGAACACAATCTGTGGTTTACGCGTGATGCTCCCTCAAACGCATCAGACTAAAGTTTCAAAAATAGCATATTTGTGTTTATATATTTTTCCTAACTTTTCCATGTAATTTTTATGCAAAAATATTCAATGTACAGACACGGTTAGTCTGCGATTTTATTATAATGTATAGAAGATTTTAATAGTGGTACCTATTACATTATAGATCAATTTGTGTTGGCGTGGATAATCTTGTGCTCCCGTCCGTTGTTCAAAAGAAGAAGACCATGATTGAAAGTGAGAACGCGAAGCATGCCGATGTCGGCTCTTTTCGATGACGTAATGCATGCAACTTGGCTGAGAGGGAGAGAGAGCATACCTCTCATTCCACTCGCACCAGAAGAGCAGCTGTGCGTCGAAGGGCGCTCAATAATCGCCGGCTACCATAATGCCCTCCTTATGGTAGCCGGAGATCGTTTACTCTTACCGTATATAGTTGGCGAGTGACCAGTCAGCCCTAACCAAGCGGTGTGCAGTTGTCCCATGCACGCTTTTATGGCAGTATGTGCAGTCGTTGAATTGGCCTCACTAGGTGATGGGATCTGCTAGCAATAGCGAGGTGTTACTAGTTGGGAGTACAATCCTGGGCCCATGTTTCATGGTAGCAGTAGGAACTATGGGTATCAGTTCTCCCCTGATGGAGGGAGAATATTCATGAGGATTCCCATAAAAAAATAAATTAAACTTCTATTTGTGTACTCATTTCCCACAACGTCCGTAACTTCTGCTTCTTTTTCATACATTTTTACGCGAATATTCACCAAATGTTGAGTACAACTTTTACAACAGAAAATAAAGTAAACGCCTCAAGGATTCTCGCTGGCTTAGCCACTCCATAAATACATTCAAACCACGTGCACAAACATACAAACACACGGACTGGGAACAAATGTCTTGAGGCCTGTAAATATTTGTCCTGTACAAATAGGACACCCTGTTAGCGACATGGATCATCCGTATTGTGCGAATGAAGTGGGATTGGTGCCTTGTTTACTGTTAGTACGAATTCTAAACATACAACCTCGTGATGTATGTAGGTTTCTGGACGAATCGACGTTGACAAAGGTATTACAAATAATGGTCGATAGATACTCTGTATTGCCACCTCATGGTGTGCAAATTATTAGAAATTTTAAAAGTCAAAGTCAAAGCGTTTATTCCAATTAGGCCATTAAACGAAACTTTCGAACGTCATTCACATTTCAAATAATATAAAAATTCTAAAGTGACTCTACGGTCCATTCGGAAAGGAAGATTCTTATGGAGAAGAATGTACAAGAAACTCCATAGTTACTCTTTACAAATAAATCTTTTACAATATTTGGTATACAAAAATTTATTTATAAGTGAGGACCATGCACCTAGGGTATGCAGAGGTAGACTTATTTGTTTTCTAAATAAGTAGGCACATTTACAAATATTGTAATCACTAATTAATAGTGTGTAAGTAAGCAGACAAATACAAACACAAAAAGAAACAGAATATCCATAAAGTTAATACATAAAGCAATCAGTTTGATTTTGTCCACAACATTGACTGTCCTATGGAGCAGGACCAGCATGCTTCCAGGCATTTTTATCCAGAACGTAATCTTTATTATTCTTTTACTGCACCATACGGCACCGGCCGTCCCCAAACGGCACAGTCTATAAATATTTATGAAGCACAAAATAAGTATTAGGTATTTTAAGGGTTTAAAATTTATGAAACTCATCACACCTGCAAATAATTCGGAATTTTCTAACACAAATTCAAGAAAGCGTTTCTTAAATAAAAATCATTTCTAAATTCATTTGGGAATTTGTCATACGCGCGACCATTCCAGAAATATGAAAAAAATATATATGTATTCTTCATTTATTCGAGTCATTCCTTGCACACACACCGGTAATCTCTTCTTCGCCGTAACCACCTTACCATTAACAAAGAGTCCAGTGGTGCACTGTAACGGATGCTCTCATATCTCAGTATATTTTTGTAGTAGCAAGAACGTAATAAATTATATCCTTAATTGGTCACCGACAGGTGCAAAGGTGGTTTTGCTTCTGGTAAGAAAAACTAGGGTTGCGTTAGTGGGACAGTTACTATTTTAAGTATCTTGCAAGAGCATTGATGAAAGGAAGACAAGAGAAAGGAGTGAAAGGAAGATGAGAGGAAGATGAGAGGAAGATTGTATTGGGTCTTAACAAACACATCCCTCGCTAAGCATTTCGCACATCTTTGGTGGTAACGCAGCCTTTGGGTGCCTGCCCATTATGAAATTGGTTAAAATTTCTCCGTTTCTCCGCTCCGCTGCCTTGCTCGCACGCAATGGACAGGCACACTTAAACTGGGTTCAGATTAGTGTATTGTTTCGTGTTATTGCGACTACCTATTGGCATACGAAACGAACTAAACTGAAACGAACTGAACAGCAGATTTTTCCTGACTTCAGTGTTTGTAATTATATTAAGAGTATATTGCAAAAAATTGATCATATTAATGAGAACAATGACCCTTTTTCAGGTTTTGCGTTTTATGTTACGCCTTTTATATCAATTTAGAAAGATTTTCTATTCAAATAAACTATTTGTGAAATCTTGCCTACTGAGATACTAATTTAATTTAAGCATTTCAAAGGTTTAAAAAAAATTGCCATTCTGACTTATTTGTTCTTCTACGCTATTCGTATTCCATCAAACAAAACAGCAACAATGCGCCAGCCCAGGATGTTAATATAAGCTTAGACTATATTAGCTTTAAACGCAAGTGATCTGCATTCTTGAGCTGCGGCTGACCGCACCTGATTGAAGACTCTTAGAGCCTATGCACACGGTGTATTTTAAACGCGCCGACGACGCGCGTTCGCGGCGCTGTAGATGACCAAGAACCCTGATTGTCGCATTTGTATCGATTCGAACAAGCGTTTACGCGTTTCCCGCACCTCTACAATTTATAAACATAAGCGGCTCACTTTTATTTATTTTTAATCAGTAATAAAACCAACGTAAGCAGTGTTGTCTCATCCGACTCCATTTTACTACTGTTGTCGAGTCTGGTGAAAACGCAGAAATATGTGTATTACAACGTGCTCCATCTGCGACCGCATTTTTGCTTACTATTAGGTGATGTTGTGGTCAAACGTATGCCTACCAATAGTGAAAAAAAAAACAATATATACGCGCGACTGCAGCGGGTATGTATCGTTACATGTTTATAGCGCCATCAATTTTTTTTACATGTGCAAATGTTCTGTCTGCGTCTGAATTCCGTTTAAAAGCGTGTATCTTCACACCGCCAGCGCGTTAAAAAAACGCCGTGTGAATAGGCCCTTAGTTATTCTCATTGCAACTCTACCGGTATGCACTAATTTGCATCTCAAAATTCTTGATTAAAACACTTCTGTTTCAACGCTTCTGCTGGTTTTCAATGGTCAGGGAAGTCGGTAACTTGCTTTGCTTCATTTGGTATCTTTCAAGGGGAATTGAGGAAAATCTTCCAAGAAATATCGTCAAAAGCAAGAATAGGATTAAGCTGTAAATAAGCTTACAGAGCAATCAGTGTCGCTACACGTGGAATGGATCTTTATTATTCACGCTTCTCATCAGGCGTGATTGAGGTCAAGAGCAATGACCTCAATCATCCTGATGAAAAGCGATAGAAGAGTTCTATGATGGAGCGAGCGAGCCCAGAAGATGCCTGTTCATTCTTGCTCAAATATAATGGCAAATACCAGTCTTGATTGTCAGGGTGTATCAAGTTGTCCATTTACCGGGTTTTACAGATCAAACAAAGCAAAGTTCTATGATGGAGCGAGCGTGCCCAGAAGATGCCTGTTCACTCTTGCTCAAATATAATGGCAAATACCAGTCTTGATTGACAGGGTGTATGAAGTTGTCCATTTACCGGGTTTTACAGATCAAACAAAGCAAAAAAAAAATCTCCTAAGTGTCACCGCGGCCCTAGAACGCAAAGTGCATTTGGAGGAACACAAAAAATTTTCATGGTAGGTAAAAAGCTAGAGTTAGGCAGATTGAAGAAATAATCATAAATACGTAATGGCAATAGACTTGCTACGTACACAGGTCTCTTAATATTATATATAGCTTTTACTCGTCTAACTACTGCTTACAGAAACGCTGACATTACATATTATCATATGACATCTAAGTTATTTTAGGGTTGTGGGACCCGAAGTGTTACCTACGGAACCCTATTACTAAACCTCCGCTGTCCGTCCGTCCGTCCGTCCATCCATCCCTCCATCCGAGTCCATCTGTTTGTCAGCTGGCTGTATCTCAAGACTCATAATAGATAAACAGTTGAATTATCAGAGATTGTGTATTATTTATATTGCCGCTGTAACAGAAAATTATAAAAATGTAATTATATTTAAAATTTTTGGTACGGAACCCTTCGTGTGATATTTCGACTCGTACTTGGCAAGTTTCTTTTAGTTATTAAGTCGAGAATCTAACAAAATACTTCATCATTTATCCGCCCAAAATCCACAAAAGATACACGAGTCACAACTCAGAATTTGTACTCAAACTCTAATCATTTATTCAGACGACAGATGTCAAAGACGCCACGACTACGTGTTATAACTTAGAGAAGAAGAGAACGCAATCAAGTAACTATCGTCAAACGCGCCCCAACTGTACCGCGGAAGACTTATTCACTACGAAAGTTTTAATTTTCGACTTGTAGCCGGGCGACTTGGAATGTGGGGAGATTATTTTTAAAGACTGTCGTTTGGCGTTTAGTTGTAGAGGTCAGTTAATAAACTATTGTGTCTTAATAGCGGTTGCTTCGTGGGATAGCTATATTACACTTATCTACGAGCATATTTATACTAATATTACAAAGCTGAAGAGTTTGTTTGTTCGTAATCAAGTAACTATCGTCAAACGCGCCTCAACTGAACCGCGGAAGACTTGTTCACTACGAAAGTTTTAATTTTCGACTTGTAGCCGGGCGACTTCGGATGTGGGGGGATTATTTTTAAAGACTGTCATTTGGCGTTTAGTTATAGAGGTCAGTTAATAAACTATTGAGTTTTAATAGCGGTTGCTTCGTGGGATAGCTATAGGACACTAATTAATCTATCATCATCTGCCTATTGATGGCCATCTCTATATTGGGGTCGGCTTCCAGTCAAACCGGATTCAGCTGAATACCAGTTTTTACGAGGAGCGGCTGCCTACCAGACCTCCACAAACCATTAACTGGGAAACACGGTACTTCATGGCAAGACTGGAATCACATTTACTGGCTTCTGACTATCCGTAACGACTGCCAAAGATCTACAAATGACAGCTGGACCAACGGCTTAACGTGCTTTCCGAGGCACGGAGGAAACTCGGTATGTTAAGGTGGTCACTCATCCACAGACCAACCTTGGCAAGCGTTACTTAACCTTGAAGATCGGCCTGTGTGGCTGTTATTATCTAGCCACGAGCTCCTCACACTAATTAATCTATATCGATATTATTCACTACGAAAGTTTTAATTTTCGACTTGTAGCCGGGCGACTTGGAATGTGGGGAGATTATTTTTAAAGACTGTCGTTTGGCGTTTAGTTGTAGAGGTCAGTTAATAAACTATTGTGTTTTAATAGCGGTTGCTTCGTGGGATAGCTATATTACACTAATCAACGAGCATAATTATCTATACTAATATTACAAAGCTGAAGAGTTTGTTTGTTCGTAATCAAGTAACTATCGTCAAACGCGACCAGACAGTACTGCAAAAAACTTGGGTCACTACAAAAGTTTTAATTTCCGACTTGTGGCCGGGCTACTTGGGATATGGGGAACGAAAAATGGGGGATTATTTTTAAAGACTGTCGTTTAGCGTTTAATTGTAGAGGTCAGTTAATTAAGCATAGTATTTTAGTAGGGGTTGCTTAGTCTGCCAGGGTTACGGTATTCGTTTGAAAGAGTTACTGCGGCCCTGGAACGCAAAGGGCATTTAGAAGGAATACGGATGAGTTTTAGTCAGTAAGAGTCTCACACTCCCTTCTGCTCCACCCAGAGCGGAAGGAGCCATTTGATGATTTCCCATCAAGGGTTGCTAAGTGGGAAAGCTATGTATAGTACAGTAAATTACTCTTTGAAATAGCATTGGTAATTCTATTATAATGTGTATTTAAAGCTGAAGAGTTTGTTTGCTTGAACGCGCTAATCTCAGGAGCTACTGGTCCGATTTAAAAATTTGTTTCAGTCTTAGATAGCCGATTTATCGAGTAAGGTTACGGGCTAAGATATATCATCAAGCTAAGACCAATGTCGGTCATGATATTTCCCGTTCATTCGTTTTTTATATCAGTTTGCACCGTACTTATATTATAAAGGTGGTTTTTTGTAAGGATGGATGCCAAAAAGTATATGTAGATGAATACTACGATGTTTTTTACTATTTCACGCAAAAAATACTGATCGGATATTGCGTAACTTTGTATTTCGGGAGAATGTTCCATTGGGATGCTTTTAGACACACATGAGAGCAGAACCACGGGCAGCAGCTTGTTATTCAACATCACGACTTCAAATAATTGAAATGCCACTGCATAAAAGGTACTGCTAAAGCAAATTTACTTTAATTCTATTTAAAAAATTGTTAAAAGCCACAACGTTATAATCAAAGAAAAACAATTATATTTTACAACAATAACCTACGTACAGAAAATAAATGAAGCTATTCATACAACTCAAAATGAATCCCACACCGCAATCATTTCGCAATACAAAATAAAATCTTTCAACTCGAGCTCAAAGAGATCAAACCAATCACACCGGCGACCAGTACAAAGCAATATTCCTATTTCTTCACAGCCATCATTAACTGGATTGGATACAAAAGAAACTGCCCCGACTTTGCCTTTGAGAAAGTGCTGTCACAGAATAGATAGTCGTACAGAAAGTAAGCCGGCACATCTCACATTTTCCTTCATTTAAAATGAAGGAAAATGTGAGTTGTGCCGGTTTTCGCCAACATCAAGTTACGCATTACACAAGTAGCTCGTCAATTCTGTTAAAAAATAGCACAGCTGATCCAGAAACAACCAGCCCCGTTTTATTGTATGTTTTAAACATGTAAGTTTCTTTTTAGCTTTTAAGGTACGTAATTTAATTTTTTGTCAAAATTTTTAGAAAGAGTTTCCTAGGTATTCCTCATCGGCTATACGTAGCGTATTTTCCATAGTATTCAGTGAGAAGGGGCACTAGCCATGCTAAATGCGGCCGCCGTTCGTAAGCGTCTAAACGTGTATGCGCCTGTTCTCTCGCTGTTTGAATCTGACCTTCTGTAGCAGTTACTATTCTGTGATGAAAATCAGGGTCGAAAGAAATTTTCAGTTAATTCTGAGGTATCGATCGCACCCGGTGATATTGAAAGCCTCTGACAACACAAGATTGTGAGGCAGTAGGTTAAGTGTGAGAATTTGTGGCAGTAATGCGGAAAATCTATTGTCCAGGGTTAGAATTTGTGAAGAATTTGTGGTGTTCGAACTGATTTTCTCCAACGTCACAAACAAAATGGAGGTTCATTTACGCTTACGAAAAAAATCACTCATATTCTAAATCTCTCGGTTTGGGCTCTACTCCGGCACCATGATAAAAAAATCCTCTTGATTCGAGGATATTGTATTTAATTTCAATAAATAAATAGTAATAACTGACAATTTGTTTACGACTGAGTCGAGTGGACGAAATCGAATTTCGGTGTAATAACTTATCCCGCAAGGTGGACCGATGACTTGGTGATTTTTGCGTGTAGCCGATGGATGCGAGACACGCAGAACCAGTTGTTGTGGCAACACTTGAGGGTGGCCTATGTCCAGCAGAGGACGTTTCGATTGATATCATGATGACCTTTTCGTACAAGTTTTAAAGTCGGACAGTCGTAAAATAAACACGTTAGTAAAGCCGTAAATAACAATACCCAGGGAACCTACTTCCTGAATTTATTACTTTCATAGAATTTACAAAAGAATTATGTCCCAATTTTAAAACGATCGTGGAGATTTACTGCTTTAGTGAAATACAGTGTAGTTCCGGAAGGAAATATGGTTACGTATATTTTCTCTTATACGGAAAATGCAGAACATATTGTTTCTGTTGAAAATTAATATTTATTTAAGTAAGCCTAGTGTAATCCATCAGGTGGGATCAAGAAAAATATTTACTTCTTTACGGAGACTTCCTTGGTGGGCCTTGACATGGATGGACAACGGTCTATAAAATGCTCAAAAAAATTGTTTGGCCACGTTGTAACAGCACGTTCCATCCGCCACCTTAGATTTGTCTACATTTCTATTCTATACTGAGCCTAATGTAATAAGTCAACACTAATCGTGAATTAATACAAAAAAATGTCAGGTTATAGCCCACAAAATAACTGACCTGTTAAAGAGGTATAAATAAAACTGCTCAATGATCCTGTCGCAACTTGGTTGGAATTAGTCATACCTCATCATCATCATCATCATCATCATCCGCAACCCGACTTCGTCCACTGCTAAGCACAGGCCTCTCTTTTCCTGAGCCAATCCCAACGTTCCTGTGCCAGTCTCATCCAAGTTCTATCTGCGATGGCATCAATGTCATCTGTCCATCTCGCCGCCGGCCGACCAATACTTCTTCTTCCAGTCCTCGGACGCCACTCGTTCACTGCTTGACTCCACACTTGTCCTGCCAAATACCTACTAATCATTAATACTTAGTTATAGCCCGGTTGCGAAAAATAACTGCCTTGTTTAAAAGATACAAATAAAATTGCGTTTATACTTCTTTTAAAAGAACCCGTCACTCAACACAAAACAGTTAATAAACATGCAATTTTTGGACACACGCCACTCAAAATTAATTGGTCAAACTTCGGACCTCATAAAACGGTACCTCATAATTATTATCAGTAAAACTTCTGGTCCCCCGGCAAGTCGTTATCACCGCGATGGATGACGTCACCGGCTGACAGCCATTTGTCTCCGTCCCTCGAACAATTAGGGAGAGGCCGCGAATTTAGATATTTTCTCTTTAGCCACGCTTGGTTTGTGCAGGTGATCATTTATGCTTATGTTTGGGGGTTGATGATTAAGGGGGGAGTGTCGGGGTCGCGTTATGATGGATCTTTGGATAGCATTATTTCGGTTGGAAGCGTTTCAGTACAAAGCATATTACTATCTCATGTTTTACCCGAATAAACAACAGGATAATAATAGTGGGGTACCACACGCACTCTATTCACGAAATGTGTACTTACCTCCAATTTTGGCATTTTTAGGGTTCCGCACCTCAGTCGGCCTTATATCATCTCTTAATGGTCCGTCTGTCTGTCTATCCGTCCCATTGAAGAATCGACCGTGACGTAGTACATTGATGTATGGGAAAACATTTTGTTCAACAACAAAGTTAACATTTTTCTTTAATCTTACCTGCTATATTTTGCTTTCATAGGTCACAAACTTGCGCAGGTAATGTATACTCGGAAAAAATCAAGACTCGATGCGCGAGTCTGACTGGCACTTCTCCGGTTTTTATGGTATCGTACTAGACGGAACCCTTAATAGGGTTCATTTTGGTAATCCACTTACTACGTATACTTACTAAGCTTGCGTTGTCCGTCCAGCTGTCTTTAATTCTCGCATCCGTGTTTGGATCAAAAGAGATCATTATGTGTTCCTAATTCTCACTATAAGCACGTATTAACACAAAATGCTGCAACCCTCGTAGGATTTTGTGTACTCTACAGAATAGCGCATAGTTTGTTCGAAATTGCCCCAAACTTATATGAGTTTGAATTAGTGAACTAAATTGCATCGCGCTAAGAATGTTTTATAACAATATTATGAAGCTTACTCGTTTAAGGTTGCTTCTCTACCAGAGGTGTGGGAGGTAGCTAAGCGGTGTGCGAGACAATAATCCACGTAATTTTTTTCCTCGCTTAGCACAGCTCTTGTGGAAAGAGCTAGCACAGCTAGATATGTAACTACTATTATAAAAGTAACATTTTGGAAGAATGGATGGACAGATGATATGTTTCACTCAATCACGCCAAACCACTCAACTGCCTCCGTGGTCGAGTAGTTTAGACGTTTGCTTTGTGACCCTGTGGTCGTGGGTTCGATTACCACGGGAAGAGCATACTTTATAAAGTGGTTTTCCAGTTTGGCTAGGACATTGCAGGCTTGAATCACCTGATTATCTGATAAAAAGATGGTTCCGTGCTCCGGAAGGCACCTATAAGCCGGTAGTCTCGGCCGCCAAATGGCGGTCGTCAAATAAACCATTTCAGAAGCTCTTGAGGTGGTTTAGAAACTCTGACACTAGGGTGTGCGGGGTCGTTAGATCTTACTGCCCACACGATTAGAAGAAGACTCAATCACGCCAGAACGGCTGAACGGATCTTACTACTTTATAAACAGAAAACTTTGGACGGGTGATCGGATGGATGTTTGCTACTGTACTCAATCACGCCAGAATAACTGAAAGGATCTGGATGAATTGGCACAGACATAGATAATTCTGGAATAGCACATATAGCACTAATAATCTATCTCTTTATCCCGGAAGTATGTTCGCTGGGAGAGCCATACAAAAAAATAAATGTGTGCAAGGGATGCGAACGAGAGATGTCCGTGTCCACTAACCGTTGCGTATCCTCCTGCTACTCAGCTACACACCGCTTTGTAAGCTGACACATTTTTGGTGGAAAAGCAACCTTAATGAGCAGAAAAACTTTCAAACTGGACTGGTTTACTTGTATTAGTAACTCGGCAGCCGTATACGCAATACACAGTTTTATATTTCCAAGCACTGCTTTTACTGAGATAAATAATTATTAAAGGGTTAAATAATAGCTGGAGCATGCCAATCCCATACATTTTGAACATTTTAACAAACGCTTGTTTTTATTATATTTTGCTAGTTTGCTTAAAAAAATCTGGACAAGGGCGAGTCGGACTCGCCCACGCCCACATTATTACTTTAATTAAAGAGAATTTTTTATGATTACAAATGCATAGTTCTCAGATTTTCCCTATACTTATAGCATAGGGAAAAAGTGCAAACCATACTATAGGCGGTATTACTTACCAAATTTCATAATTCTAGGTCAACGAAAATTATCCTGTAAATTTTGATCCCCTTGAGCGTATCGAAATATAATATACGTTTTTTGCGGCATAAACGGCCGTATCTTTTTTAACTGAGAAATTTATTTTTTACAGCTCCAAGGGACTATAAACCCGAGTATATGGTTTTAATTTCAATTTGATACCTTCACGCATTCTCGAATGTCGTTTGTGAATTGTCGTGTCTTGACACACAGACGGACGGTCCCTTTTTTCCTTTTGAGGTACGGAACCCTAAAAACCGATACTAAAATATTCGAGTATGTACAAAATACTCGAAAAAGATTACAACTTAAACATTCTTGCCATAACATACCTACAAGAACCTCAGTTTACTCCGCCAAAACCCATTTATAATATTTTACCCAACGTAATTTCTCAACAGGCTTCTAACGAAATAAATCAAGTGCCATACATTACCGCCGTATGTATAATTGCATATATATATATTGGATACGTATACAGGGTGATTGGTAATTATGTGTGAGCCTACAAATGGAGTGTTCTAGAGCTAAAATGCAATAGTTTTGATCTCAGTAACTTGAAGGCCATATTGGGTGGTTTTCGAGTAATCTAACTTTTTTTTTATGTGTTGGAGACGTTTTTTATGATTTATATTCTTTATTTCAAATAAACCATTCACATGCCCTTTGAAAGGTCAAGGTCGGTCAGTAAAAACATGAAGCTATTAGTACGTTCCAAAGCGTAGATCTCTGTGGAGAAGAACGTGCAAGAAACTACACGGATATTCTTTTAAGGTGGATGCTCCAGGGTAGCCCGCGAAATTCAAATATTTTTATGTTCGAAAGAATGATTATTTCTGAAATATTCATTCTTTCGAACTACATGAACTTAGAGGGCTATATTGATGATTAAAATGGTTATAATTGTTTAGATAAATACGCGTTACGGTCGCGGATCGCATTTGGTCCACATACAGCTTCACACTGACCGGCAAATTGCAAAAAACATAAAAATATTTGAATTTCGCGGGCTACCCTGGAGCATTCACCTTAAGTCATGTTGTGTTTTACAAAATTCTAAGTTACATAACCTTGTGGCGGCGGCGTCCGTTCACGATGATGACGTTTAAAAATCATCATGAGTTGATCTTTATGTTGCGTTTTTGAAAGGTATGGGTATTTTTATTATTATAAGAGTGACTATTTTTTTCATAAGCTTTCAAAAAATAATCAAATTAGGTACTATCCAAAATACAGAAAAAAATTCTGCCTTTTGTGAAAATTTGGCTTCCCTCGAAGTGACTGCGAAGTACTTTGTCAAAATAAATATAATTTTATCATTTGAAGAATCGCACTCAATTACCAGCCACCCTGTATAAAATGTACCAATATATCAGCCATCTAAGCAAGCCGTTGTAACCGCGACCTATCCTACAACAATGTATGTACATTAATCAACTTCCTATACATTCTGTTATGTAACTTTCTGGTATTCATTATCGTGTTGTAAATTCTGATGTACGTAGGATTGCACTTTCAAAGTTGCTCTTCGATCATAGTCCGAGTGAACATGTCGTAGTGTTTGAAATAACGCTTAAAATAATATTCAGGTTGATTTTTGAAAACCTTTGACCTGTGGTGATAATACCTTTTCATAAAATTGGCCGTCGGTGACCTCCTAAATTTCTAGTAAGTTTTCTTTACTAGCTTCTGCAAGCGGTTTTGCCTGCGTGATCCATAGGGATCATACTTTCAGGATATAATCTCTCTGTGGCAAATTTCATCAAGATACTTTCAGGCGTTCTGAAAGTAGGAGCTCGTGGTTAGGTAATAACAGCCGCACAAGTCGATATTCAAGGTTAAGCAACGCTTGCCAAGGTTGGTTTGTGGATGGGTGACCATCTTAAAATATCGAGTTTCCTCTGTGCCTCGGAAAGCACGTTAAGCCGTTGGTCCCGGCTGTCATTTGTAGATCTTTGGCAGTCGTTACGGATAGTCAGAAAGCAGTATATCTGGCTCCAGTCTTGCCATGAAGTTCCGTGTTACCCAGTTAACAGAGATCTACAAATGACAGTCGGGACCAACGGCTTAACGTGCTAAAACTTAAAAGTAATAAGTGTGTTTAACAAATAAATAAAATTAGGTCAACATGACGCGTGGCGTGAACTAAGGTGTTCGGTGAAAACACCGAACAAACATAGACACACTCGTACGACTGGTGGCCGTATCGCTGTATGCATTCTTCTGTTTTTATATGAAAAACCAATACTTAACCCATGACAATAGGGTATTTTACTAAAAAAATCTAATTAGTCCGTCTGATAGATTATCAAAAAATATTGGACACGTATTTTTTCTTTTTTCACGTCAACAAAAAATAAAGAGGATACAGCGAGTTGGGCACGCGTGACGTCATCTGGCTAGGTAAATTTGGTACATTTTTACCAATTTTTTTTTTACGTCAAAAAAGAAAAAATACTTGTCCAATCATCATCTGCGTAGCCTTTTCCCAACTATATTGGGGTCGGCTTCCAGTCAAACCGGATTCAGCTGAATACCAGTATTTTACGCGGAGCGTCTGCCTACCAGACCTCCACAACCCATTAACTGGGTAATACGGTACTTCATGGCAAGACTGGAGTCAGATTAACTGGCTTCAGACTATCCATAACGACTGCCAAAGATCTACAAATGACAGCCAAAAAAAGAAAAAAAAATTGTCCAATATTTTTTGATAATCTATCAGACGGACTAATACGATTTTTTTTGTAAAATACCCTATTGATCAACAGAGGCTGTATTTTTTCATATTAAAAGAACAAAAGGGCAATTCGCAATCTCAAAAACATAAGTTGCATAAATTATTGTTCGCTCTTAGAAGACTTCCTAGTCACACGATGACTATGTAAGACAACTTGCCGGAATGATGAGGCATAGACTTTTATCCTGAAATTCAGCTTTTACTAACGTCATCACCAGACCTTGAAGATTAATGGTATAAAAGATTGGATGAGTCGCAAAACTTTTCGACGTGTTCCTTATGAAGGGACCCTTTGTAATCCATATCGACCAACTGTTAGGCAAAGGTCTTTGGCCTGCAAGGGGGTGAGGGTATGCTTTTTATTAAAGAACCGCCAATCCAGTCAATCAACCAAGAATGATAACACGACAGCGTTATCTAGACCTCAATCGGTGATGTCGCTCGACTTTTTATCTAACTCTGCCTGACGACACCGGCCCATGACGCTAGACAAATCTAGACAAATTACATTCTGTCAGCGGTACTGTAGCGAGTGCGATTGTCAAATCTCCAGAAATGTATAAGATTTCGAAATGTCACGTGATCAATCCCTGAGGGCTATAGCGTTTGAATTCGCCGCTAGAGGCGCTGGTGTAGCGTGAGGTTTTAAATGTCAGGTTGGTTTTTTTTTTCTTCTTCTAACTTTGTTCACATGCACGTAATAACAACTTTAATGCTATGATTAAAAACCTTACTCGACAATGGCGCCAATTGGTGAGTACAAAAACGGTAGCCCTCATTCCCTTATGGCATTTTGAGAGTCACATTCGTTAACCCACTGACACGTTTTCTACAACCTCTGGTCTATCCTACATGAACTGCCTAGTGCCTAACCTGATTGCAGCCTCGTATCGCCAATATCTGAGAAGACTGTTTTTGGATGTGTTGATTCTTACTGTAATGCGAATTCAATCCGTTAGTATGGCTTTTAAAATTTTCTCTATCCTCTTTCACGAACTCTAAGGGCCTTTACACACGGAGTTTTATTAACTCGCCCACGATGTGGAGATAACGCGCGCTATCGCGCTTCAGTTGCAGACAGTGAGCGCTGAGCGCTCGTTTGTAAAACGTGTGTCGTCTGCGTGTTAAAAATACGCCGTATACATAGGCTCTAAGTTTAGACTTAAATGAGCCTCAGTCAAAGAGACCTACTATAATATAATTATTGTTCCCACACACGGTATTGTGTCAATAATAATGTTACTATAGGAGAACAATCAAACAATGGTCCTAAGCAAACTGCTGAACAAAAGCAACGAACCATTATTTGTTGAACACAATTATTTATATTTTATCCCGTGGGACGAACAGTGTTCCAGTACAGAATGTGTATGAACGCGTTTTGCGTCTTTTATCAAATATGGATAACAAGGCTGTGGTATTTGAGTAAAACAATGAGCAGTGAACTCAGAGATTATAAAACAGCAAACCTTTATTTTAAAATCTCTAAGTTCTATGACCCAAGGTTAATGAACCCGCTTTATAAGTATCTGAGAGACAATCTTCAAACAATTTATAAACGTTCGAAATCTACTTTCAATCTCTTCTCAGCGACGATTAATTTAAAAAAAGAAGGTAAATTTGAAGTGATTTTGACAGATGACAGAACGTTTTAAAATACGGGCATTGCCTCCTGTCTCTATGACTATGAACGTTCAACGCCATCGTGATAGGGATATTGATATTAATATGTATAGCTCCATATCTTTTTCACGACTTAATCTTTGTGGCACTTCATAGTACAAGTCTCCAGTTGTCAATTTACCACATGTGTGTCGTGATCTTAATTACCAACCTAGTGTTAGTCACCCCTGACTGATATGACAAATGGCCACCACGCGTAGCAGCTAGTGAAGTGATCAATTTTCCATGTGTAAAAGGCTATCTTTACTCGCAGTGATTTGATGTGAATGTAATTTTAAATCCATACAACATTTAGATAAGTTGCCATTTAATAATGGCTTTCACAAAACTAAGTATCTTTTCTCATTTTCACTTATTTTATGCTAGCTGCTGCCCGCGACTTCCTTCGCGTGTATGTACATCTATATATCTTGGTGGACATCTATATAATAAGATAAATAAGAGGCTAACAGTTTACCCTCTTACAAGAGCTAATTGTAAGAGGGTTATTACTGCCTGGCTTAAGTCCCTCTACTACGATGAAACTGAAAATCTGCTTATTGTACCATCCTAACCAACTGCGTTTACGGTCAACTCCTTCACCCCGCACATACGCACTCACTCACACACTCTCTCTCTCCCACACACACTCACACAGACACATACACGCTCCCTCACACTCGCACTTACACTCGCGCTCACATACTCAATTACTCACTCATTCAATTTAGTTCCTCTCACCCACTTTGTACCCCCAAAACAGCAACAATCTCACTGCACCTAGCTTAATCCCTCTTCATTATTACTGCTCACTGATGTTGTATACAGCTGTCACCTATTGTCCGGAGTCTGGAGAGGCTGGTAATCTGTCATACAGGTCTCCTAGTACAGAAACCAGTCTCTCACATAGTTAACAATATTTATCACTAATGTTTTGTTTGCTTTTTATATTGTTTGTACAATTTATATGTGAGAGAAGAATAATAAACTTTATTATTATTATTATTATGTCGAAAAGTTAACCTGTGGTTGTCGTCAACTGAAATTGACGCATAATGGCATCCTACATACCATATCAAATCGCACGGTTTAAACTTCTTTTTTTTAAATAACGCAGTGTTTAATATCCTACGGCCCCCGATCGACCAAAAAACATGGCGGCCGCCAATTTTTATACAACTACTAGTTGACCCGCGCAACTTCATCTGCGTCATAATTTTCATTACTGCTCCGCTCCTATTGATCTTAGCGTGATAATATATAGCCTATAGCCTTCCTCAATAAATAGGCTATCTAACACTGAAATATTTTTTCAAATCAGACCAGTAGTTCCTGAAATTAGCGCGTTCAAGCAAACAAACAAACAAACTCTTCAGCTTTATATATTAGTATAGATAAGATTCAATTATTGACTCATCGCGACAGCTATTGCGTCCAGATGATCACATCAAATGAATGAATGAATGAGTGAATGATGATCACACACACATTATGTCGCTATGTAAGATCGCTAAGATAAAATATGCAAACAGTCAACATCTAGCATTGCTTGACCTCTCTTAGAATTCGGAAGACTGTTAAGCAAGGCACTGGCTGTCTCAAAAACCACTAAATCTCTGAACTCTCACTAAAACTCTCTCTCAAAAACCACTAAATCTCTGAACCGATTTTGATGAATTTTGGTGCAGAAATATATAGATTGCTAACTGGAGACAACCGTCTCTAGTTTGCCGTCATAGGCCCAACTTTGCGAAAACAAAAGTATCGCACGCAAATGCTACTTACATAATAGTTGTAAGTTCTACAAGACTGTTATTAGGCATCCACAAAAACACACACCAAACAAACCTGACTTTGCTTTTATTAGGTACTTTTTCAAACTTCGCTTTTCTCAACTAAAACCTACATCAAATTAACAAAGATCATATACGCCTAGTACTTATTCTCAGCAATATTATTTACCAACAACTGCAGAACAATGAACTAACTATCTCACAATTAGATAGTACCGATACAGTTGAGCGAAGCTTATCCGGAAGCAGGCAGTGCGGCCGACCGCTCCTTGCACGGTTCAGATAGTCTATTCTGTAAGTAACCATTTCGATATCGAGCTTCATCTGAAGTGACAAACCTCACAAAGTGAGCTTTATGGCACACAACATAAAGGTCTTACGTTTGACGTAATTTGATACTCACCTCGGATTCCGCTGTCGAGACACGAAAATGTTGTTACAGAATAGCACTACAGTACGCAGAGCGAGGAAAACTGCTTTGACAGCAACTGGAGACGTCATCTAAACTTCATAAATTGGTTTCAATCTTTCTTCTATAATGCGCACAGCAAAGGAGTGGAACTCTCTGCCTGCGTCTGTGTTTCCGAAAGCTTACAACCCTAATCTCTTCAAAGTTAGAGTGAACAGGCTCCTTCTGGGTAGGCTCGCTCCATCGTAGACTTTGTCTCTGTCATCTCTGACATAGACTAGAGTCAAGAGCAAACCCATTACAAATAAAAAAAATTAAAAAATCATTTATACTAATATCCGTACATCTATTCTAATATATATACTTTCAAACTAGTATCCCTACTTTTATACTTCCTTAATAATATCCACAAATCCATACTAATGTCCACACTTACGTCCTAATATTAATACTATATTTCTAGTATCCATACCTCCATACTGAGGAGCTCGTGGCTAGATAATAACAGCCACACGGGACGACCTTCAAGGTTAAGCAACGCTTGCCAAGGTTGGTCTGTGGATGGGTGACCATCTTAAAATACCGAGTTTCCTCCGTACCTCGGAAAGCACGTTAAGCCGTTGGTCCCGGCTGTCATTTGTAGATCTTTGGCAGTTTTTACGGATTGTCAGAAGCCAGTAAATCTGACTCCAGTCTTGCCAAGAAGTACCGTATTACCCAGTTAATGGGTTGCGGAGGTCTGATAGGCAGCCGCTCCACGTAAAACACTGGTATTCAGCTGAATCCGGTTTGACTGGAAGCCGACCCCAATATAGTTGGGAAAAGGCTAGGCAGATGATCCATACCTCCATACTAATAATGTCCATACTTACATACTAGTATCTATACTTACATACATATATGTTGTTTGTCTCTCTGCTTGTAATACTTTCTTACATCAAACTCTTCGAAGATCTCAGACGCCTAGTTCTCACTCTCAGCAACAGTATTCACTAACAACTGCAGTACAATGAACTGACTATCTCACAATTAGATAGTACCGGTACACTTGAGCGAAGCTTATCCGGAAGTAGGCAGTGCGGCCGACCGCTCCTTGTACGGTTCAGTACGCAGAGCGAGGGAAACCGCGTCGACAGCGACTGGAGGCGCCATTGCATTCGCCGTCGCGCTATAGGGTATTTGACTGTATTTTTAGGGATCCATACGTCTTTATAATAAAAACCGGCCAAGTGCGATTCCGACTCTCACATGAAGGGTTCCGTACCAATAACCGAAAACACGTTTCTTGTATCAGAGTCCCCTTTAATTTTGTTGTATTTTTTTATTTGTTGTAATAGCGTCATAATACACACTCTGTGAAAATTTCAACTGTCTACCAAGTCTACCTATTACGGTTCTTGAGATACAGCCCACTGACAGACGAACGGACGGATGAACGGACGGAAGGCGAAAAAATACTGAATTGTCTCTCCGAACTTCATGCATCTCAGCTAAAGAAACCCCCCTAACATTTTATCTTCATCAAACAAATGACAACTTCGGAAGAGATAATAATTTAAGTAGTCGCGTCCCTTTCCTCTCGTTCGTAATCTCAAGATCAGATAGTAGGAAGAACATTAAAAAGTGACGCTTCATTACTCCGCTTAGAAGCATAAAATCGCTTTTGGAGATCATTATGAGTTCTTTAAAATTAGCGTGAATATTTTGAGATACTTTTTACTTAGATGAAAATTCCGGGGAGTCTGGGGTGAGGTCTCATTGATTAAGAATAGCGGGTAATATTGAGCGTAGTGTTTCACCCATCATCATATTTGAGGAGCTCGTGGCTAAATAATAACAGCCGCACGGGTCGATCTTCAAGGTTAAGCAACGCTTGCCAAGGTTGGTCTGTGGATGGGTAACCATCTTAACATAGCGACTTCCTCCGTGCCTCAGAAAGCACGTTAAGCTGTTGGTCCCGACTGTCATTTGTAGATCTTTGGCAGTCGTTACGGATAGTCAGAAGCCAGTAAATCTAACTCTAGTCTTGCCATGAAGTACCATGTTACCCAGTTACTGGGTTGTGGAGGTCTGGTAGGCAGCCGCTCCGTGTAAAATACTGGTATTCAGATAAATCCGGTTTGACTGGAAGCCGACCCCAATATAGTTGGGAAAAGACTAGGCAGATGATGATGATAATTGAGTGTAGGTATTTTTTTCACCAATGAACAAGTGATATAAATGCAAGTTGACGATTCGTTATCTTCATAATATAACGTGTAACAGAATAATCGCAATACCTCTTAAGGGATCATTAAGAACAATTTTTACTATGGGACCAGGGTGGGTACGCTCTAAACCCAAAGTCCGTAGTTTCGAGCTTAGTAGCGGTTTACGATAAGTCCCGAGCCCGAACTAAGTATGAATGACACCACGATTTCACAGTACCTGAAAAATCCTGCTATCATTAATTTTTACTGGTTAGGTGATACGGAGTAGAATACGCCCGCAACTAATACCAAAACTACGGACTTCGGGCTAAGAAAGTAGTTCCCCCAGCACTGAAATCACGAAAAAAAATCGAGCGCCCCTTACATTTCTATGCGCATAACTAGACAAAATGTACTGTACAGTTGATATTTTTTCGCGATGTCAGTGTTGGTTCCATAGAAAAATTTGTTCGTAAGGATGCGTACCATGACCCCTTAAGATGTATTAGCTTCGTTTATTCTGTTACACGTTGTTTAACTGTTTGCATTGATTTAGTGGAATCAACCCAAAAAAATAAAGGTTTAATTTTTTTTTGACACGCGAATAACCACTAAATGTTGAAAATCTGTCTTTTTTAGCATCAGCCTTTTATCATGTTTTTTCTAAAGATCTTTAATAGTGTTTAGTACCACCCAACAAAGCTTTATCCAACCCAATATAGTTATCACATACCGACACGCTCGTATATATTCAACAATAATACTGTCTATAGTTAACAATTGTCTAAATATACTGTACAATAATACACCCACAATACTTAACCTAAATGTAAAACCACAGTATAAAAAGATACAGAGGGTCGGCTCTACATAACGCCCGAAAAGACACGCACACATAGACACGCTTTACGTACAGCGAGTGGAAGGACACTCGTGACCGTTAGTTGTTTTAGATCACCGTCCATCTATGCTTATGAGAACCAAGGTTACGGCATAGCCCGAAGAATTTCCAAACTTAAGTGACAGTAGCAGGGCAAATTGCTCGCAGAACAGATGGTCGATGGGATCGAAAGGTTCTGAAGTGGCGACCGTGTACCAAAAAACGCAGCCCGGAACGATGTCTTGCTGATGATGATGCAAGAGGTACATGACCGGTCGATGTGGCGACACTTGGGGGAAGACTATGTCCAGCAGTAGAAGTCTTTCAGCTGAAATAAATGTGATGACGCGTCTATGTGTGCGTATGCTGGTTTTCACTCGTTGTATACAACCTGTAACAGAATAAAGCAATACCTCTTCGGCAATAATTTCGGGATTGATCCCATAGTAAAAGTTAAGTACAATGACCGAATGAATGAATGATGAATGAATGATTTTTGGAGAATGTGCGACGGAATTGCATAATTATTTAATTCCGCCAAGCCCGTTCTATCATCGGACCACAAGTCGAACGGCGATGCACCACCGGTGCATGGTGGACATCCCACACACGCGCACAAAACGTTTTGGCAACACTTTCATAGTGGGTAAGTCCGCCGGAGTCTGTGTTTCCTGATAGCTAAAACCTGGGAGTCTTTAAGTAAACAGTGAATAGGTTACTTCTAGGTAGGCGTGCTACATCTTCGGCCACATCATCGCTTACCATCAGGTGAGATAGTAGTCAAACGCGTGCCTATCAATAGTAAAAATAAAAAATAGTGACCTTTAAAGAGGTATTTCGTTTATTCTGTTACACGTTGTATAGTTGACTTTCTGAACGTATCCATTCTGTGTCAGCGGTTAACTCAGGAGTTTCTTCAACTGTTACTCGTACTGTAACCATTGTAGTGGACCACCCATTTAACAATGGATAAGAGGATAAAATTGAGACGCACGAATGATCAGGAATTCTCACAATAACCAATGCGTTGGTGGTTACCGTTAGGAATATGTGTTAAGTGTAGTGTAATAAGAACGGTTCTAGTATAAATAATTTTAAGCCGAATGTATAATGTAAAGGTGTTTTTTTTTAAACGTAACTTATTTTCAAAGCGGTTTTATTTCAGTCGATCTATTCTGATTTAGTCTATGGTGATCTGAAGATATAGCCTTCTAACCTATATGTTCTCAACGATGCGCGACGTGTAGGAAGTTCAATGCAATGCCATCATGATTCAATGTGTAAACGAATTGTGATATTTGTTTCGACTAACATAGTCTCTCTCCGATACCAAAATCATGATGGCAGCAAAAACACGCTAAGTTAAGCGAAGACCTTTGCCATTTGCGAAGGTGCCTTTTAGGACACTATGAGGTCAGATGCTATTGAAATAAAACATAATTAATTATGTTGATAACCACTAAATACGACAAGCGCTTCAACAAAGATGTATAGCCCCAAATTGTCCATCAAACCGCCTCATAAGTCCTTTGTCCATGTCTGGACATTTGCAGGCTCAAAATTATAACGCCTAAAATTGGTACATTCAGGGGTAAAACGGCGGAAAATTGGCATTACTCTGAATTCACGCAAATCGTGGCTCAGGCTTCCCCCATTCAGTCCGGAAGCACAAACTGGCCAAGTTTATTATTGCCTCGTTCATCTTGGACCGTTCGCAGTTTCGCACATTTCCGCGTTGAGGGGAATAGGGGAATGTTTGAGCTCGTTTGAGGTTTTTCCATGTGATGCTATTTTGGTGAAAGGCGAGTACACTGAACGGTTCTTTACTCATTGGCTGATAATTAAATACTTAGCGATAATATAATGATTGTCAAAGCTTAAACCTACATTCTAAGTCAGTTTGAAGGAGTACTCGACAAGCTATAACTATCAATTTGATGATTAGAGCTGATGGCAAGCTGGAGGTTATGACTTGAAATATCCAGGGATTGGAGGTTATGACATGGAATATCCAGGGATTCGTGGGTCTTGTAGTTGTATAATTTTCGTAAACAAATACGTGCAAAATGATCCTTCAAATTGTAAAAGTGGGACTGGCATTGAGGTCGAAAAGTTTTGGGTGTGACTACTTAGAAGCTGTCATCATAGATTGGTCGAAGAATGTAACACAACGGAAAGGCTTTATGATATCCACAAGAGAACCAAGATTACCGACGTAGCACGAAGGATCGCCAAACTAAAGTGGCTGTGGGCAGGGCACATTGCTCGCAGAACAGTTGTTATGGTGACACTTGGTCTATGTCCAGCAGTGGACGTCTTTCGGCTTTTTTTTTACTATTGATAGGCACGCGTTTGACCACTATCTCACCTGATGGTAAGCGAGGATGTGGTCGAAGATGGAGCACGCTTGTCTAGAAATAACCTATTCACTCTTGATTTAAAGACTCCCACGTTGTAGCTATCAGGAAACACAGACTCCGGCAGGGAATTCCACTCCTTAGCTGTACGCACTATGAATGTGTTCCCAAAACGTTTTGTGCGTATGGGTGGGATGTCCACCATGTACCGGTGGCGCATCGCCGTTCGTCTTGTGGTCCGATGATGGAACGGGCTTGGCGGAATTAAATTATGCAATTCCGTCGCACATTCCCCAAAATGCAACCGGCTGATTAAAGTTTTTTCCGCTAGCAGTTGCACCTCGCCCTAAATGTATCGATATTGTTTCACCCTTATCGTCTGAGGAAGAAGACTAACAAATTGTAATAACTTTTTATCTTTAGTAATAAAAAATATTAATTTATGGCTTTCTCGATAACGGATAAATTGAAAATTGTTCTTTAATCCCGTACGCGTTAACTTGACACCCGGCTCAACACATTTCGAATGATTTTTGAGGTTTTAATTAAAATTGAATAATTCGATTTCTTTGAAAACAATACAAACGCGTTAGCATCACTCTGTTACCGTTGCATTTATATAATTTTCGTCGAAATAGAATTGTTCAATTTTAATTAAAACGTGAAAATATAATTAGAGCCAGATGCCAAGTTAACGCGTACGAGTAGTAGTAGTTTATCTTTAAAGCTTAATCCACACATATTTGGGATATGGCCGTGACGGGCACGGGCCGTGCGCTGTCAGGAGCTCATAAAACTATCGTTGCATACATTTTATATGAACTCTTTCACACCCGTCCGTGTCCGGACAGGCGACGGAGCTTCCGTGGCCGGGCCGACGCGGTTATGTGCAAATACGTCATAAGGGCTCTCCGGGTTTTTGTTATGCATGGCCACCCCGAAGTTTGTAGCATGAACGAGACAATAGCTGTCATAGAAAATTGGCCACAAAATGGCATAGACAACTATTTAATAAACGCTTTTGTACAAAAATAAATAAATAAAATAAATTTTAATAAATTTTTATTCATTTCGAGTAACGGAGACTCATATTCTCAAACAATACATAAAACACATAAAATACAACACAGAAAACATAAAACACATACACATAAAAGACAGACAGGAAGTTACAGACAGCACTAAGCAAAAACGAACATGAACATTCACCCCGTAACAATATGCCTGCTACAGCATTGCCGGATATAGGGGCAATCCAGTCTGTTAGCGATCATTGCCAGGACGGTGTTGGCGCTGCCCCGCACTCTGCGCACCAAAGACGGGCACCGCTTGCGCATCGTCGCATGAAAGCAGTCGGTGCGCGCCTCCGCGAACATGCCCGAGGCGCTGCAGTGTCGGGGCATCCTCAACACCGCCCTAAACGCGTTATTAAACTGAACGCGGAGGGCGCTGTATGCCGCACGAGTATACTTTGCCCACAGACTGCACGTGTAGAGGGATGTACAATAAGCTCTAAAGAGCGTTATTTTTACCTCCCTCGAACAACGCACAAACCTACGAGCAATAAAACAAATACTTTTTTCTTTAATCCGCAAGTCTCACAAATTCTGCACTTGACATACAATTCCGATTTCGATATCGGCTTAAAATAAATATAATCGGACGAATGACGAATGCTCGCCATACATCACTCGATATACAGTCATACGATACGCCGCGTATGATCGAATGTTATCGATAAATCGAACAAAGAGATGGGTGTTTTTTTTTTCCCCGGTGCCGCTTCTGTGGCCTGTCTAACAGGATTTAAAAGACAAAATCCAGCCAAGTGCGAGTCGGACTCTCACATGATGGGTTCCGTACCATAAACTGAAAAAACACGTTTTTTGTGTGGGGATCTTTTTATTTTTAATTTATTTCTTATTATTTACACACTGTATGAAAATTTCTCTATGAATATATATAATAATAATGCAGTATCTACCGTTATATTATAGGCAGCCGGATGTACGGACAGTTGAGGCTGAGTAATAGTGTTACGAGTGCGTTGGTAACCTTTTGGGTACGAAACCCTGAAACTAGCCAAAGAAACTTAGCACTTGGCCAGTTTAATATCAGATCAGTTTTTCCAGAAAAACCACAATGTTTGTAGCAACATGTCATTCCGTGCTTTAGAAAGCACGGTAAACCTTTAGTTCCAAATATAATTTATAGATCTTCGACCGTCGTTACGGATTGCCCGAAACCAGGAAATCTAATACCAGTTTACCAAGAAGTACCGTGGATCCCAGTTACTTGGTTGTGAAGGTCAGATAGGCAGTGGCTTTACGTTAAATACTGGTGTTCAGCTGACTCTGGTTTGACTGAAAGCCAACCCAAATAAAGTTTGAAAAAGGCTAGTGTGGAACTCTCTGCCAGCATCTGTGTTCCCGTCCACATTTAGGTAACCCGTCTGCCTTCAAAGCAAGAGTGAATAGGCATCTTCTAGGCACGCTCGCTCCGTCATAGACCTCATCCATCGCTTTCCACCAGGCGTGATTGAGGTCAAGAGCAAGCCCACTGCACAATAAAAAAAAAATGAAACATAACATGCCAATTCACTTATTACTGTTGAGATTAAAATACAAACGCTCGAATTATTCCAAAACCAAATACCAAAACTAATTTCTACTAATTTAAATGAGCGTAAAATAATTATGAAACGCCGTAACTCAAAGTTCTGTGATATTCCAAGAACGTAACATTTAGTGCATGAATGCATATCTAGACTCACTTCAGGTATCCAGGCTAAATTCTAGCTAAGTAGGTAAATCTCGCTTTGCTAACGTTTCGGGATTAAACATGAGTCCGTGACACACGGGCAAAGAGTTCGAAAAGCGAAAAAGTGACTTGAATTTTTTTAAGGAAGTATTTTGTTATTGCCAATATTTGGTTACGAGTATTTTTGTTTTGGGTAGCCGATGAATGCGAAACGCACAGGACCGGTCGTAGTGGCGACGCTTGGGAGAGGCCTATGTCCAGCAGTGGACGTCTTTCGGCTGATATAGTGATGATGATTTCTGTTTTGGCTCTACAGGACCTACGTGGGACCTAAGCTTTACAATCTTCTTCTGAGAGAATTTATACCCCGTACTGGCAAGATCATAGTTTAAAGCATGTTCCACACGGATGTAATCTAATGTCCCATTCAAGGTAACCTTGGTGTCCATCTGCGAATTTGTCTGAATTTGGATTGCATCTGCCATCTACACGGACGGCAACAAGCAAGGTCACCTTGGATGGGACTCTGGATTACATCCGTGTAGAACATGCTTTACGCGGCTAATTAGTGAGAGAGACTTTTAATATGACTTCAAAATAGAAATAAGAAACAATTCAATACTAAGACTCAAGCTACCCTAAAAAGGCAAGGGTTTTCGTAAGAATACTAGAATTTCAAGGATAACATGATACTTTGCTGGAACCTAAAGCCTGGTTTTCACAGGCCCAGTAGATGGCGGACAATAAAGGAGAGTTATTGTCTATCTAGCAGCTACTGGGTCCGTGAAAACAAAGTTGAGCCAGTACTGACCGGTAATCGCGCAGAAGGAGGCTGCGGAAAGGGAGAGGGAGATCTCGAACTCTCTCCCAGCCCGCAGCAGGCGCACCGGGCGTCGGAGGAGGGCATACGCTACCTTCTTCCCTAACTGGGTCCAGGGGCGGCGGACTTGGGGATGTCCGTCGCCCCCCATTCATTCGGACCCAAGGTGGCGGCGCGTGATGTTCCCGTACGCCCCTCTATGACGTCGTGGAGGAAAATCAAACACCTCACTGGGGGACTGACCCGAGGTGGCCCGCAGAGACGGGCCGGCACCAGCCGGGGATTACGGAAGTCGCATTAGTTCTCGCGATCTCCGGTTGGTGAGAGATAGAGCACCGGGGTGGTTTTAGTCAGTAAGAGTCTGACAGACCCCTCCGCCCGTCCTAGGGCGGAGGACATCCACGAGGATTTCCCCCCGTTACAAAAAAAAAAAAGTACTGACCGGTAAATTGCTGTCAGTCAGCTACTTCGAAAATGTTTTGTTTCTACTATCCACTAACCTTCCCCCGCAAGGACAGATGGATCGGCACCCGCTCCATACGAAGTTACGAACGCAACTAAACAGTCGCCGGTCAGTGCCGAAGGACAGTGAACGCCAGGACAGTCAGATTTTTTGTTCTGGCTTAACAGAACTAGTAACACAGTAGCTGTGTACTGCTGTCTCCTATGCAGATCCAGTTGTGAGAACACGTCGGGAAAGTGACGGTACTGTACAGACAGCAGAATGTACAGTTTCTGACTACAGGGTGGTCAGAAATTGGGCCTGTGAAAACCGGGCTTTAAATTCCAGTACTCAAAAGTGCATTCTATGAGTATCAATTTGCCTAAAATTTTCTTAACTACGTTGACGTCGGCTTCCAGTTCAACCAATATTTTACATAGAATGCAACCATCCTGTATGTCCAGTATCCTCCATAACCCAGGAACTGCTTCCCATCATCATCTGCCATCTGCCTAGCCTTTTCCCAACTATATTAGGGTCGGCTTCCAGTCAAACTGGATTTAGCTGAATACCAGTATTTTGCATGGAGCGGCTGCCTACCAGACCTCCACAACTCATTAACTGGGTAACACGGTACTTCATGGCAAGACTGGGGTCAGATGAACTGACTTCTGATTATCCGTAACACTGCCAAATAGTGCCAAAGATCTACAAATGACATTCGGGACCAACGGCTTAGCGTGCTTTTCGAGGCACGGAGGAAACTCGGTATGTTAAGATAGTCACCTATCCACAGACCAACCTTGGCAGGCGTTACTTAACCTTGAAGATCGACCCGTGCGGCTGTTATTATCTAGGCAAGAGCTCCTCTCAGAAACTGCTTCCCATCAAAATGGATTAAATAAACAAATTTCGACACCGCTAAACTTCCTGCTCACCCCAAACAGGAAACAAATCACGAAGATAGCATCTCCAATCACCACGCCTTCTTCCTTAATAAATCACGTTATCTAATCGGTAAATAACATAAAATCAGGCAGTGGTTAATTTAATTTTAGATAAATCTAACTTTTGCTGTCGGGCCAAGTGGAAAACCGGCCAAGTGCGAGTTTGACTCGCACACGAAGGGTTCCGTTCCATAAACCTTAATTTGTATTATTTGTTACACAGCAAATAATTAAAATCGTGGCTAGATAAAAACAGCTCTTGAGATACAGCCCGCTGACAAACAGACGGACGGACGGACGGACAGACGGACGGACGGATGGACGGACGGACAGCGAAGGCTTAGTAATAGGGTTCCGTCGGTTACCCTTTAGGTACGGAACCCTAAAAACCGGCCAAGTACGAGTCGGACTCGCACACGAAGGGTTTCGTACTATAAACCTTATTTTTTATTATATATTGTTATAGCGGCAATAGAAGACACATATTATGGTTCTTGAAATACAGCCCGCTGACAGACAGACGGACGAACGGATGGACGGCGGAATCCTAGAAATGGAAGCCTTATAGGATAACTCGTCGTCTGTCTTTTTCGTTCGTCTGTCTGTCTGTTTGTTGGTTATCAAATCATATCAACAAATCTAGACCGCATCAGTCAAAATTTGGTAATTATTCATCAGTCAAAATTTGGTAATTATTAATATATGAAGATTTGTGATCCAAAAACATCCCATAGTTATGTGTACATACTTTACTGAAGAAAAGCGGGTTAGCTATTATATTTACACCTCTAAATTAACATGTTTTATTTTTTTCTCTCTACAGTCTTCAAAAAACAATGCCGTGATGTTATCACAACAGCAAACAATATAAATTAAAAGCAGTTAATCTCATTTAAATTTTAAGATTACATTCAGGCAATAAATTATTCGGAATGAATATTTTCAGTTTATGTTCGCAGTTTCCGAATGAGATCGTAAAATTTTCATTCACTCGTCACACCTGGGTTTGACTTTTCGAGTTTTCGTTGATTCATTTTCTTTTAATGAGCTGTTAAAAATTTCATGCGGACTGTTTAATTTCGTATATATATACATAGGGTATATGGGTATATATATACATAGGGTTTTATTTTTGTTTATTTCATTGGTGATTTTACGGTGTTTTTGATGTCTTTTTGAGCTGGGTAAAAGCGTAGACGATTAAAATACGTTTACTGGTTTCGTTTTCTAGTTTTTATTCGTCCATTGTTAGAACTATTTTTCTTTGAAATCTGTTCAAACGCCTACCTTTTAATTTGAATACCTTTATGAATACGCATGTTTAATTTTAACCCCCAAAAGGTATGGTTTTGATGGTTGATAGAAATCAACGGTAACGAAGGTACACAGGTAATGAACATTTCACACATACTCGTACCTACACAGGACAGTTACTCAAACGTAGTAGGGTGGATGGCGAAAGCCACCATTTACAGACACCTTCAGTTACTAAACATACAGAAAATTTAGGTATATAGGTTTCAAATAATAGGCACTGGAAACCTGGCACTGAGCCCTATCCAGATTTGTACACATCTTTATGGTCAGGCAAGGCATAAAGCCGCAAATTGGAAAAATGTAAAATCACAGATTTTTTCCCCTTCCGGGTTCCTGACCTACAGTACCTCCACCCTTAGAGGATTGGCTTCAAAAGTTGTGTATCTGGATAGAGGGATGATGCACCTACCCTAATACAGATAGTTTGATAGCCCATGGGGCACAGTTTTTCGGGAAATTAACCCTTAATAGTAAACAAGTTCACACTTGTAAACAGTTTCGACAGTTAAATGCAACAAGCCCACTAGTGGGCAGGGTTGAAAGGTTGGTTTTCACCCCGTTCGACGGGAAATTTCGGGAGATTTACAGAGAGGTGCATCAACCCCTATCCAGACCTAGAATAGACCTAGATATAACCAGGAATATAATAGAACCGTAGTTAAAATTAACAGTTAAAATAAACTAAAACAGTTAGTGGTTTTTGGGCCTCGTTACGGTAAGATAACCTCGTACCTTAGTAAATTGGTAAAAAATAGAAACTCGTAGTCACCGGCAGAAGAAATATAGAATCTATAAATAGAATCACAGTACTCGCGAATTTGCCCTTAAACCATTAGCTGCAGTGTTGTCAAATTCCTGCATATTATTTAACCCTGGTAAGCATTACCCTGAAGACAGCAAGTAATTAGCAAAATAGACGAACGTTGTACGTGTGGTACGGAGAACCTCAGATCCCGGTACAGGAAGTCAGCGCGGCTGGATGCAGTCGAGTGGTCACAGTTCACATCGGAAGAGTAGAAGAAGGATAGACCTACCCCATCACACCCCCGTTCCAGTCGATCATGCCCGTCCGGTACAAGAGTGAACAGGCTTATTTTGGGTAAGCTTACTCCATCGTAGACTTTGTCTCTGTCATCTCTGACCTAGACTAGAGTCAAGAGCAAAACCATTTCTCATGTAAGTAAAATTTCTTATGGGAAATAAAGACATCTCAAACCCGAACCTAAAAAAAATGCACGGTCCTACGGCATATGAAACGGAAAGAGAAAAAGCTACAGTTTTACACGACTTCATTTTACAAACGCAAAGATAATTAGGAGAACCACGAATGGGTTTTGGTTTTAGTCAGTAAGAGTCTGACAATCCCTTCAGTTCCGCCCAGAGCGGAAGGAGTAATTTGTTGAGGGTCGGTGTGTTTTCCTGCAGAACAACTTGCTGCTCACTTGTCGCTAGTGCGGCAGAATTAACTTCATCTATTTGACTAATAGACTTTGACAATTCGAAAGTGCATGTAACTGGTATATTTGAAATACAGGATTTTGTATTTGATGTCTTCCTATCCTTAAAAAAAATAATCTATAGTGTAAAACAGGTATTTGTCTTAAATAGCTCTGCCTGCACACCGGAATTACGATAGTTTTACGAGTTCATAACAAAAGTGAATAATTATTTTCGAAGCTGGCCTTCGCAAGAACAAAAACCAAAAAAACACACACACGCCTATCATATTCAGAGAGCTTAGTACGAATATTTTGACGTATAGTAATGTTAACATAAGTGAGTTTTGAATGTGAAAAACTACAACCCCTACAATATTTTGGTTTAATTTTATGGGACATACACAATTTATATCATTCAAAAATATGATTATAGGATCTAATTCCTTTATACCTTAAGGATCCTTATACCCTGATACCTATACTTATACTTATACCTTATACCTATATTATCTAAATTATTTGAAAAATGTATAGTATGCACAAGAGACTTACACTGTAGCAAGTACAACATCATAACAAAAGAACAGCATGGAGCACAAGTCAACAAATCTAGCAATTGCTAATCTTTTAGGACATGTTCATAATTTCCTAAATAAAAATTATTTAACGACAGGACTTTTCTTCGACCTGTCACAAGCCTTCGACTTTGTGGCACATGGTATTTTGTTGGAAAAATTAGAAAAAAGTGGCATAAGAGGTTTACCACTGCAGTAGATCGCGTCTTATTTAAGCAACCGAAAACAATACGTTGTTATTAATAAAGTAAATAACAATTTATTAACCTCGTATTCATCAGAATTAATAATTGCGGAGTCCCCCAAGGGAGTGTATTAGGACCCTTATTGTTTCTATTATACATAAACGACTTACCAATACACATTTATAACTAATCATAAATGTGTATTATTTGCAGATGACATTTCGATTATTGTGACCACTGACAAAAAATATAAAACTAAATCTGATCATGAAATGGACATTAATAATACTATTGACGACATTTTAAAATGGTTACAGACTAATAAATTAAAAATTAATTTGGATAAATCTAATCATATGTATTTTAATAAATCAAAACATAGTAAATACAATTTTAAACTTCAACAAACAAGAAGTTCAACAAACAAAATTCTTAGGAATATTCATAGATTCAAGATCTGAATTGGAAAGTACATCTGGATAATGTGTGCAGTAGGATTAATAAGTTTGTTTATGCTCTCAGACAAATAAAGAATGCTACAAACAAAAAAATCGCTATTACGCCTATATAGAATCCATCTTACGATACGGTCTCATTTTTTGGGGTAATAGCACGGATAGCCACAGAGCATTTATTGCGCAAAAGAAATGCGTCAGAGCAATTTGTGGTATCCGTCCTGACGAGTCATGTCAGGGTTCTTTAAAAGCTAGGTATTTTACCACTTCCATCACTTTACATTTATGAAATCTGTAATTATGTTTATAATAATAAGGGATTGTTCAAAAAAGCCTATCAAATGAATTCTCGGAATAGAGATCCATGTAGACTTGTATTGCAAGATACTCCTAAATCAGCTAAGTATGCGAAAAGTTTCCTAGTCATGTGTATACGCATTTATAATAAAATTCCAAAATAACATTAAAGATTTTTTTAACAATGAACTATAATACTTTGGACATTTACGCGGATAATTTTGACAACTATTGTATTATTGTATATTATTATATTATTGTATTCTTGATGTTGAACAACAATTAAATTATAATATTTTGCATGAAATTGATACATATTTTGTATAGACACATGTGGATCTAAGATTAATACCTGACTGTAACAACTTTATATCATTTTTAAGGCAAATAAAAACTTATCTTATCTAATTTAAATAAATATTAAGTGCGAAACTAGCATTGTAGCTATGGTAAAATTTTACGTTACGTTACTATTATATGTCAAAAATTTTCGGGCTAGGCTCCCAGTTCTTCATCTTTCAAAACCGTGTGTACACCCTAATAGTTTGTAAAACGTAAGGCATATTGTTATTACCTGCTCCGGGTCACGCAAACTATTCCTGTCTGTTGTGCCCATTATTGTGGTAAGTTAATGTTACTTAACTTTGTCATAATTATTGGTGTAATTACTAGTTGTTTCTAGTTTATTAGAGAATGACTTTATGATTTTGATTCACGGAAGTTTTTTTTTATTTTATAGTTAATTGTTAGATTTGTTGTAGACTTGGCAAATAAAATTTAGAGTATAATATATCTATTCTACTTTTACACTAGCTGACACCCGCGACTCCACCCACGTTAAAATTGGATCCCGAACGAACACAGTCACGGGATAATAGTATTCTCTTACTCTGCTTTTGCACCAAATCCATTAATTAGTTTTTGAGTGTAAGATTACCAAACATAAAACCATCCATATTTTTTGACGTGATCAGGTCTTTTAAATTGATGATGCTGGCTACACGCACGAAAAAGTGTCACGTTCCGTCTGAGCTCAGCGTGCCAGCGAAAGCACGTGCAAGCGATAGAGAGGCACGATCGGCCTAAGCGTTCGGTTTGTTTGTTAAGAATTCAATTGTTTTCTTTTGTTGACGTTATTACGTAAATTAATGATCGTCCGTAAACCGACTTTACAGGCAAATAATTTTTTAATAAGCAGTACTATATGCCCATCTATACATGAATTTAAATTATATCTGGCAAAATGTGAGGACGAATTAGGTAGAGGTACCTCTGCCCAAATCTCTGTACAGTACCGACGACGTGATGTTTTGTCTTGTTTATGTGTGGTTCTACTAAATTATGTCATCGACAAACAAACATGTAAATAACTATTGAGATTGTGCAATAACACACAAACTGAAATAATTGTATACAATTTCTCTTTATTTCTGATTGCACAAAATCGATCCCTCATTATCGAAACTATTCGAATAAGGTAACATTACTTCAACAAAAAGAGCCTCCACAATACACATTGCAATTTTCACGCCAAATAATTTACCGAATTAACCACCTTTGTTCGTCATTCCCATAGAGCACGCAATTGACTAGAGGAGACATCATTTTCTTCTCACGATCCCAATTAATTTAGGGTTGGTGCTGTACGCCTTTTTATTATTTATTTATTATATACTTTAGTGTACACCTCATAACAAGCACAGTAAAAACGCTTATAAAAACTAGTGTACAATGGGCGGTCTTATCGCACAGGGCAATCTCTTACAGACAACCTTTGGATGGACTGAACTAAAGAAGTTAAACGAAAGTAAGGAAAATATGTCAATATTATATGACGTATTTATTTTTCCAATATACGTTATCTGACTATTGAAAAATCAGCCAAGGTTATGAAACCTTTTACAAATACTCCATCATCATTATCTTGCCCTTTTCCGAATTTATTAGAGGTCTACGCCACATGTCTCTTTTCTTTCATACTCCTTTATTATTCACCTGCTTTCTAGAGATGTAATCTTACCACTTACACACATTGTGGGTTCTCGGAAATATCGTGCAGCACTGAGGTGTCAGGTCTAAGCACCTGTCAAAACGCCAACGTAATATTCCCGTAATAAATAACGTTTTCAAAGTAGAAGACCTCTCGCTCTCGCAAATGGCGCCAACTGATGGCATGAATTTCCTTGAAAATCCTAATTTATCCATCGTTTCTTTGGACTTCTTTCTTTTAAAGTCATCACAGTTTCACTAAAACTAGTGTCCGACCGAAACTGGTTTTTCAGAAAAAACCGAAACCAAACTTTCGGCCTCAATCTCAATTTCAAATCGTTTATTAAAATGCATAATGTCACATACAGGTGGTAAAATGAATAAATAAATAGAAACAATTCCATAGATCCATAGATACCCCACTCGTATGGGTTTGATGTTTTTTTTTTATTTCAGTATGGGGAACCTCCAAAAATTTATTGTTTTTTTTTCTCTTTTTGTGTAAAAATCTTAATGCGGTTCACAAAATACATCTACTTACCAATTTTCAACAGTATTGTCCTTATAGTTTCGGAGAAAAGTGGCTGTGACATACGGACAACAGACAGACAGACATGATGAAACCATAAGGGTTCCGATTTTTGTCATTTGGCTACGTCACCCTAAAAATAAATAACTTTCAGTTAGAGTGCTTTACACATATACTACATAACTAGTATGTGTAAAGTAAAATATGCATGCAAATCCAAGTCAAACTAAATCCAATATAACCACTTTTAACTGTCGTTTAAAATAAAACTCAACAAAATAATGTTCAATAAGTTGAGATAATTAAATGAGTATAAAACGAAGTACATAGAAAAACAAAATAAATACTTACGAGTGATTTAACTCAATCGCAAAACATAACCTCAACTCACGATTAAATAGACGGCGGCGAACTGAGCCAGTATCGCCGGCAGCAGGCACGAGTTAGCTGCGAAGTTTACCGAACGATGCACGAAAATTCATGAATACTCGAGTTTCGGCGGGGCCGAAAGTTTCGGCTTTATTGTAACCGAAACCAAAACTAAAGCCGAAACTAGACTTTTTGGCCGAAACTGGCCGAAACCGAAACCGAAATTTCAGTCGGTCACTATTAAAAACTTTCCTCTAGATATTTTTCTTATTCCTCCGACAGCCAATTTTCAGTCATACTGGCCAATTTCAGATATACCGTGAACACAGATGCCATCGCTAATACTCATGCTCGTGTAGACGGTGTCACTAGTTTCTTCTTTTTACTTTTTTTCTTCCTTTTAAAATTCTTGTTACTAACAAACTTGCCTAGCATAATTATAGACTTTTTGTCTGTAATAAATTATTTTTATTTTATGAGACAAATTTCGGCTGTCATAGTCGAAAATGTCTCAGCCGTCAATTTCTATGAGCAAACAGTGATACTGAAACGCTTGGCATGTATAGGAAGCTTTTACAACACCATCTCTAGCAGTGGTCGCGTTGCTGGGGCTGCGGAATCTGTTCGAAAGAGGCACCGTAGCCTGGAACGCAAAGGGCACTAGGAGGAAAACGGATGGGTTTTAGTCAGTAAGAGTCTGGCACTCCCTTCTGCTTCACCCAAAGCGGGAGGAGTCATTTGATGATTTCACATCTATAAAAAAAAATCAGTGGTCGTGTCTCAATGTTCTGTACTCTATAGTCATTCTACATAACAACCATGTTCAGTCTTAAACGTTATAATACTGTTGTTTATTTTAATGATAAATAACGTGTTTGTGAGGTACGAAGGAAATATTTTAATGGGTTTTCACTAGTGTTTATGGTGTTTTGTTGGTTTATATGACAATGGGCTGCCTATTTCATACTTACTTTTAGACTTACGTCATATATAACTGGATAGGTGTAAAATAAATATGTGCGCACGTTCAAACACCTATACTGACGTATACAGGCTCGATGTTATGAGCTATGTAATTCGTTAACCTATGTGACTTATGATTGCTCACAGGCAATACCTATAAAAATCAACTCAGAAATGAAAAAACAGGCTTAAGCATCGAAAATGCACCCGAAATTACAATTCAACAAAAACCGTACACACCGCGAAATATATTTACAAACAAAATATAGAATATATAACCGCGTACCGCACATAGAAACGGAATGGATTTTAAAATGAGTTCGAGCGCAACATTTGCCGGGATTGCTATGCTGCGTTCAGTTCAGTCGCCCCATCTGAACGTTACCTTAATCTAAATGCCTCGTTTACTTGCGTTTAGTGGGGTCTTAGCTAAGTTTATGCTCGAGACAATTACCGTGCATCGGCAGATTGTAAGGATATTTCTAGCTTTTCTTATTTCTTGCCCGGTCTTACATTTCGTTATGAGTAGAAGAGTCGAGTAAGGTGTTTGAAGTTTCAAATCTACCAGTGTTGTTTTACGTGGTTAACACTTTTTTTCCTTACAAAGGTGTTTTGTATTTCCACATTTTAACCAGTTCATTCTCTCGATGAGCTCGTGGCTAGATAATAACAGCCGCACGGGTCGATCTTCAAGGTTAAGCAACGCTTGACAAGGTTGGTCTGTCTCCTCCGCGCCTCGGAAAGCACGTTATGCCGTTGGTCCCGGCTGTCATTTGTAGATCTTTGGCAGTCGTTACGGATAGTCAGAAGCCAGTTAATCTGACTCCAGTCTTGCCATGAAGTACCGTGTTACCCAGTTAATGAGTTGTGGAGGTCTGGTAGGCAGCCGCTCCGTGTAAAATAACTGGTATTCAGCTAAATCCGATTTGACTGGAAGCCAACCCCAATATAATTGTGAAAAGGCTAGGCAGATGATGATTCTCTCATTTTTTTTACTATGCCTTCTCTGTGCGTCCGACCCTCCGTCTTTTACACGTCATACTGGCCCACTGCCAGGCAAAGGCCATCTCTAAGTCCTTCCAAGAATTCATTTGCCGCGCTACGTCATACCAGCCTCATGATACGCGCCTGTGTCATCGCACCACCTGTTTCTTATCTACTTAATGACAATTAAAATTAATTTACTGACAGACAAACCATGGTTTATTTTTCTATAAGTATGAATCTATTTGTTGAAAAATGAAATTTTGTATGACAAATCATCATTTTTGCCAATGGGAGATCAAATAATAACAATTCCCATGGTATAGATAGAAGCTGAAGCGCTTTTCCCGCTTTTCTTTTAATAATAATGAAGAAATTCTTCATCTCATTAATTTCCTTTTGCTTCATATTAAAATATACCAATTAGAGATACTTAATAAGTTAGCTGGAAGGTCATATTAAAATACAGACAGGGCAAATTAATGAATGTTAAAAAAATATAGACGTGTTTCTAGATTCAAAAAAAACAGGCCAAGTGTAAGTCGGACTGTCCCATAAAGGGTTCCTTAATATAAACCAAAAATATCACGTTTTTAGTAGGTATGACATAGAATTACACACCGTATAACAGCCGCATGGGTCGAGCTTCAAGGTTAGGCATCGCTTGCAAAGGTTGGTTTGTGGATGGGTGACCATCTTAACATAACGAGTTTCCTCCGTGCCTCGGAAGGCACGTTAAGCCGTTGGTCCCGGCTGTCATTTGTAGATCTTTGGCAGTCGTTACGGATTGTCGGAACCTGTAAATCTGACTAGTCTTGCTATGAAGTACCGTGTTACCCAGTTAATGGGTAGTGGAGGTCTGGTAGGCTCCACGTAAAATACTGGTATTCAGCTAAATCCGGCTTGACTGGAAGCCGACCCCAATATAGTTGAGAAAAGGCTAGGCAGATGACATAGAATTACACACGTTGCCAAAATTTTAACCTTTAAGATTCATGAGATATAACCTGCTGATAGACAAACGGACGATCATCCAATGGAAATTTTAATAGGGTGTCGTTAAATAGCCCTGAGTTAATAAATCTCTAAACATTTTTAGTAAAAACATGTTACTGTATCAACGAAACGACAAAGGTGAAAATTTAAAGTTCAGACACATTCCCTGATCTTCGTATCGATAAGTTCATTTCCGATCTTCAAGAACTTAACCACTTAGCTCGCCACAAACAAAGAACTAACAAATCTATTAGAATGACAAATGTTCGTGTAAATATCAGAAAGCATTATCTAGATAAAGGAGAAGTCTTATTTCAAGCTTTAGCGATTTTAATTCAACGCTGCGATTTCAACTCAACGCTGCGATTTCAACTCAACGCTGCGATTCGATTTATTTTAACAAAAGATGCATTTTCCAACGTAAAGGAGAATGTATGTTTTAGAGTACTGAACTTTGCTTAAGTAGTGATGTTCTTTGGTATAAATGATTCTGTAAAAAGAAGTCGGTGTTTTTGTTTTTTTTTTCGTTTTTGAACACTGAATTCCGCAATTAAAGTTATTTTTTACTTTGTAGTGTTTTGTTGTTGGAAGTCGGTTTTATTTTTTTGTTAATAAGTTTTTTTTATTTTTCACTTTTTAGTGGTACTCTACCACTAAAAAGTGAAAAATAAAAGAAACCACAAACTCAGCGTGCCGGCGTGATGTTATGTTATGAACTGGTGTAAACAATTAACAGACATGCGATTTCAGAAACAATGGGACCACCTCAGGAGTATAGGCTTTGGAATAAAAAAAATTGAAGTCGGTCCAGAATTGGTGGAGAAATCGGTGAACATACATAAAAAAAATACAAACAACCGAACATAGTACCTCCTCCTTTTTGAAGAAGTCGGTTAAAAAAAGGAGGAAAGATACTAAAATGTATATCTACTGTTGTTGAAATTTATGTTACGAAACTTCATAAAAGGCTTACGTGTTTTCCCGAGAACGCCTAGTGCCAGAAAATAATGTTTTACCCCCGTTGTAACGTATTTAAGGGAAAAATATTCCTATTATAGCTGAAAACATATCACATGCCCTCGAGGTGGTTTAGAAACTCTAACAGCAGTAAGGTCTAACGACCACACACACCCTGGTGTGGGTTCGTTAGACCTTACTGCCCACACAAGAAGAAGATAGCTGAAAGTCGTCACAAGGAATTGTCGTGCAAAATTTCATGCTCCTGGATCCAGCGGTTTGGACTATCAAAATGTGTGTCAGTGAAACAATGAATGAATTTTAAATCATGTGAGTATTTAACCATTGCGTAAATTGAAAATTTTAAATATCCATTGTGAAAAAATAATTCCACATTTAATTCGTATCTTTTAGTGTGCGATTGCACGTGTCGTGTTAACGATATGATAATTAATTTTATCGTAAAACTTTCAACGGAATTCATTAACACGCACTGATATTTGTGTGTGTCTGTGAATTATAAATAAACTACAGAAATATAGCAATCAAAAAGCAAATGAGTTTGTTTCATTTCAAGGGAAAATCATGTTGATAGGTTTCAGTTGGCGTAACAACTACGGTTCATTAAATAAATAGGTATATTGTTAACGAAGCATTAAATTAATGTATGTTTTTTTAATTGTTTGACACTTCCCTTAACTGAAATCTTTTACCTAAGCTAAAGGTTCTGGGGCATATTACCAGCTGACGGTATTGAGAACGAATTTTTTGATGATATAGTTAAGTATGTTGTAGAGGAGCTCGTGGCTAGATAATAACAGCCGCATGGGTCGATTTCCAAGGTTAAGCAACGCTTGCCAAGGTTGGTCTGTGGATGGGTGACCATCTTAACATACCGAGTTTCCTCCGTGCCTCGGAAAGCACGTTAAGCCGTTGGTCCCGGCTGTCATTTGTAGATCTTTGGCAGTCGTTACGGATAGTCAGAAGCCAGTTAATCTGACTCCAGTCTTGCCATGAAGTACCGTGTTACCTTGTTAATGGGTTGTGGAGGTCTGGTAGCCAGCCGCTCTGCGTAAAATACTGGTATTCAGCTAAATCCGGTTTAAAAAAGAATACACAATTCCACTTTAAAAAATAAACACAAAAAAAAACTGGCCAATTGCGAGTCGGACTCGCACACGAAGGGTTCCGTTTAAAAATTAAGGTTTATAGACCTTAATTTTTATTATTTGTTGTTTCAACGGCAATAGAAATACACTATCTGTGAAAATTTCAACTGTCTACCTATTACGGTTCTTGAGACACAGGCAGACTGACGGACGGACGGACAGTCGGACGGACGGGCAAACGGACAGCGGAGGCTTAGTTATTGGGTACCGTTGGTTACCCTTTGGGTACGGAACCTTAAAAACTGACCCGTTACTGCCTCAATGCTTAACCCTTCTTTATTTCAAAAAAGGAACACTCAATATTAGACCACAAAACGGTAGCCAGTGTCCATATATTAAAATTCCCGTCGCAAAGAATGTTCTAGATTTTTTTTAAAGTGATCGTAAAAAGTAAAATAGTGCGGCGCACTTCCTCGTTGAGGAAAGGACGTTATTTTTTAAAAATGGCGGGCTTGTGGAGCCTGGCTAAGTTTAGCCTGAATATTATGATATTTAAGGACAATGTTACGGGTGCTTTAGTATTTTATATGAAACAAAATGGGGATTTAAAGACACAATATGCTGTAGTTAAGAGGAAATGTTGTGTAGGTTATACTTTATTTTAATGGTGACGTAATTCTAGTAACGTTGCATACTTTGTTAGTTAGTTTGCAACTTATTTTAGTTGGATAAAAATAGATATTTTTTTTTTTTGGTTTATTTGTTTTAGTATTTTGGTACTTAAGTAATATAGGTTTGATGTTTTGGTCGAGGTAATCATTGAGCGAATGAGTTTGTTTTGCGTAATATACTTGAGCGATAAAATTAAATCCTATCACGTTTTTAAAGGAAATAACATCAATCACTATCTCGTTTCCGGAACTATTAAACTACCCTAGAATAAGAAGTCAAGCTCGAATTTATATTAACAGTTAGTTTTTTGGTTAACATTACATGAACGATCAAAACTGAAATAAATCTGGAGACGATTATAGGGCACTTTACCGCGAGCAAAGCCGTGAGCTAAGACTGGTTTTAAATACATCAATAATAAAAGCACTTTTTTAAAGGATTGGAAATCATCAAATGACTCCTCCCGCTCTGGTCGGAACGGAAGGTAGTGTAAAGGTACAATTCCGAGACCGACCGCAGACCGCAAACTGCAAGCAACACTACTTGTTTCTACAGAATCCCTTGAAAATGATTCCAAGTGCGGCGACACTGCGGTCTACAGTCGCGGCGCGCTGCCTGCGATCAGCGACACGCAGCTACCGCAGCAACCTACTAAGCTACTGCACCACTTGTGCAGCACGCTGCTGCACAAGTGGTGTCGCGAGCGCAGAGTTCACACGTACAAAAATGATGAATTTTCTTTCTTTTTTTTTTGGCACAAAAGACACATCAGTAAACTATCGGTAGCCTTGTCCGACATTCTGTCTCGCACGTAGGCACTGGAGTGACTGGTTCGATGCATCGTGCAGTCGCGACATGTCGCCGCTCTTGAAATAGCGACCGCAGGCAGCACTGCGGTCGGACGGCGAGCATTGGGTGGCTCGCCGTCTGATCAGAACCAGGCCCGGGTGGACGGCGCGCTGTGTTTCACGCGTGCCTCAAAGAGCTGTCAGCGTAAAAGACGGGGCCCGCTAGGGCCAGTGCCTGCTGGGGCTGCGGACTTCGTTCGAAAGAGGCACCGTACCCTGGAACGCAAAGGGCACTGGGAGAAACGCGAATGGGTTTTAGTCAGTAAGAGTCTGACACTCCCTTCTGCTTTACCCAAAGCGGGAGGAGTCATTTGATGATTTCCCATCCTTAAAAAACACCCGCAGCCGCCAGCCGCAGTGTCGCCTGCGGTTGCAGTTTGCGGTCGGTCTCTGAATTGCACCTTTAGACTCTTAATGGTTAAAACCCATCCGTGTTCCTCTTAAAGACGTTCGAAGTCGAAAGGTGACTCTTTCCAAATCAAATTCCACAACCCTGACAAAACATTAGAATCCTGCATTTCAGTTTTTCCTCTATAAACTTTTTCAAAGCGTTTTATCAGTTGAGCTGTGCTTGCAAAGAACTAATTACACGCTGTTAAACTCACTATCGACTTAATAAAGAAAGTTCTTTCATTTCCGCCATCTATAATAACTGGAGTTCCTCCTGACTAGTAAAATTTTACGTTGTATTTATCTGGAAACTCGCTTAGCCACTTCTTTAATCCTTGTTCGAAGATTATCAGCCCAGCCTTTCCCAAGTTTGCAGTTTTTGCGGATATCTGAGAGTTGCTGATTTTAAAATGAGAATCACGTCTAAACGGCTAATTGTATTTTTTTGGAAAAACAAATGATTCATTAGACATTTTTTTTTAATAATTTCGTATATGAACATTTTTAGTTTCATTCGTTCATAAAAATATCAATCTGACCAAAACCAGGTTCCAGGTTTCCAGGTTTCCTGGACGAGATCGTGGTATGCGTACAATAAAGTATATAATAAATAAATAAAACCACCGGCCGTATTTTAATGGAATTTACATTTTGATGTACGGCTATTGGTTTCTAAGTCTTCGAATAACAAGTTAAGTACAAAAACTACTGAATTTTGAATCGGCCAGGTGTTAAACGAGTGCGCGTTTTGTTCCTTCAAGGTCGCTGACGTATGTCACCGCCCTAAAAAGGTACACTTTGGGATTCGTATAGTTAATGTGTAAAATGTTTCTATACTTACCAAACATAATTTAATCAGCTAAGCATCATCATCATCATCAGCCTAGCCTTTTTCCAACTATATATTGGGGTCGACTTCCAGTCAAGCTGGATTTAGCTGAATACCAATATTTTACGAGAAGCGGCTGCCTACCAGACCTCCACAACCCATTATCTGGGTAACACGGTACTTCATGGCAAGACTGGAGTCAGATTTACTGGCTTCTGACAATCCATAACAATTGCCAAAGATCTACAAATGACAGCCGGGACGGCTTAACGTGCTTTCCGAGGCACGGAGGAAACTCGGTATGTTAAGATGGTCACCCATCCAAAGACCAACCTTGGCAAGCGTTGCTTAACCTTCAAGATTGACCCGTGTGGCTGTTATTATTAAGCCACGAGCTCCCCAAACATAATTTAATCAGCCTGGCATTTTTCCAATTATGCCTCTGTTGGCTTCCATTGTAATAGGATGAAGAAACAAGTAAACACTATCGATCGATGCTAAAACCAATTAGTTGACATCGATCGATAGTTTTTCGTCGATTAATCCGTTCTGCCATCGATCGATGGCAGCAATCGATTGGAGTGGTAACACCATTCATCACCATCATCATCCACAGCCCGACTTCGCCCACTGCTGAGCATTGGCCTCTCTTTTCTTGTGCCGATCCCCACGTTCCTGTGCCAGCCTCATGCAACACCCTCATGAAATAATCTTAAATGAACTTGCGAACAAATGAGCAAAACGTACCGTTTTCAGTTGTAATAAAACTTTATACTTACTAGAAGTCTATTGTTACAAATTTGAGCTAGTTTTTACGGCTTTGTGCTCAATAAATCTCTTTGTAGCCTAACTTTTACATAATGTGAGTACTTGAATCTAGTTTGAGTGTTTTAGATAGGTACTTAACATAGACATAGAGAATGGAGTGAGCGATACAGTCAAAAATTGGCCGCTCTGTACCTGTCTCATTTTTGTTGATATTAGTGACAACGGTGATGCTATACAAGACTGTGATGTGACCAATTCTAGACTGTAAAGGGTACCTGTCCATTTGCACGGAGTGAGGCAGCGGAGCGGAGAAAATGAGAAATATTAAACAATCATGTCAGTCAAAATGTCAGTGACTCACGTGGTGCGGAGATTTAATGCAATTCCATTGTTTAAAATTTCTCCGTTTCTCCGCTCTGCCGCCTCACTCCCCTGTAATGTACAGGCACCCTATGGCCTCAAAGAAGCATGTTCTCAATTCAAATTCTCTTAAGAAAATTTGAATTGAGAACCTTCTAATCAGTGTTAAACCTAATGTTATGGTTAGCGAGCTTTATAAATTGGGTTATTGAAAGACAACTACCTTTTTTTTTTTGCGCTGGGAAAGTATGCGTTACGCATACCCTCCCGTCGGGAGAACGGGAGGGGTATGTGGGACTCCCCGGGCTGACCCGGTATACCCACTAACCCAGCGACATTCCCGCATCGTCCGAGTGGAAGAGGACTGGGAGATCGTCGCAGCCTGGGCGTCCAGTCCTCCTCCGACGACAACCCGCCTAAAACGGCGGGCCCCTCACGTCCTCCCCGTTAAGATGGAGGGCTGGGAATGACCGGCGAAGGTGGTGTGGAGTGCAATGCGGGTGGAGGCGCCCCCGCGTCTATCGCCCGCCCATCACCACCATGAGGAGGGAGAAGACGGCGTCTTCTCCGACCTCTTCTTCGCCTTCGGAGCGGCGCAGCGAGAGGGTCATCCTCCCGCGCGCGCTCCGCCGCCTCCTTTTGCGAGATGACATCCTCGCAAAAAAAGGCGACAGCTGCCCAGGACCCCTCACTCTCCAGCATGGCGTTGACCACGCCGGGAAGTGAGAGGTCCTGTCCGATCTCCGCAGTTAGACTGCGGCGCGGCTCAGACTAAGCCGGGCACACCTCGAGGGTGTGCTGAGCCGTGTCCTCCGCCGCGCCGCAGTCGTGGCACGCCGGGGTCTCCTCCCTCCCGATCCGGTGCAGGTGCTTGCCGAAACAGCCGTGGCCTGACAACACCTGCACCAGACGGAATGAGAGGAAACCGTGGGAGCGCTCGAGCCAGTCTCGCAGGACCGGACCGAGCGCGTCCAGGGTTCGGCGGCCAAAGGTGGCGGAGGCGAGGTCGTCCGTCCAATGAACGATGATGGCGTCCCTCGCCTCCCGCCGCACGGCTTCAAGCTCCTCCGCGACGGGGCGCTCGCCCAGGGCCTTTCGCCGCGCCGTCCACTCGTACACTCTGGCGAGCACCCACGCCTCCAACTCCCAAGGAGGGGTGCCCGCCAGAGCGCACGCCGCCGAAAAGCCCACCGAGCGGTACCTCTCGCCACCCGCAGGAAAGACAACTACCTGCTATAACATCTTGAAACCATCATGACATCAAGACGCATAGGTATCTATTTTTCACAACGGAATCACGATGACTGTAGCACGTCATAGCATGGGGGCTAGTCGCTTGATTCGCTCGATCGCTGCTTTATCTATCTCACACTTTCTCGCTCGTAATCACTTTATATTGAACTAGCTTTTGCCTGTGCGACTTCGTACGCGCATATCGCGTTTTTTTCCCGTTCTTGTGGGAATTTCGGGACATCCTCTCTTGGTGCTCTACTACGGAGTACAGTGAAGCTTCAAGTCAAATTTCAGCTTTCTGCGACCAGTAGTTTCGGCTGTGCGTTTTCTGTCCTCACTCAGTAACGGAGAATTTTATACATTGACTAGTTGAGCCGCGCAACTTCGTCTGCGTCACAAATTTCATTACTGCTCCGCTCCTATTAGTCTTAGCGATGATATACAGCCTATAGCTTTCCTCGATAAATGGGCTATCTAACACTGAAAGAATTTTTAAATCGGACCAGTAGTTCCTGAGATTAGCGCGTTCAAGTAAACAAACAAACTCTTCAGCTTTACTTATTAGTATAGATAGTGACAGTTCAGTTCATTCTCTATGTCGATTGTACTTAGCTACTTATTTATGAATTGTTTTATTACTCCCCCCTCACACGTGGGAGCTTGAAATATAATGCTAATGGCCTATCCCAAAACCTCCAGATGGGTTTCAGTTAACTTTTGTACTAGATAACTTTTATGAATTATGTATTTTTAAATCACATAGCGCTTGGGCCAGTATTTGCGACTGAAATTACAGGCACGTAAACTATATTACAAGAGTTATTTATATTGTTAAATTCAATCATTGAATCGAAATCATTATGTATTTTTAAATCACATAGCGCTTGGGCCAGTATTTGCGACTGAAATTACAGGCGCGTAAACTATACTACAAGAGTTATTTATATTGTTAAATTCAATCATTGAGGCTTTTTAACCCCTGACCTAAAAAGAGCGGTGTTATAAGTCTGACCGCTATGCGTGTCTGTCTGTCTGTGTGTCTGTCTGAGGCACCGTCGGCACCGATTTGAATGCGGTTTTTTTTTATTTTTTCCAGCGGTGGTTCTTAGATAAGTTTTATCAAAATCGGTTGAGCCATTAGTTATTACTATTTTATTATCTATCTATACATTTTATATTAGGTCTTTACCTATGAAATTGCCGTTCTGCAGTTCTGGCTATTTCAAATCAAAATAATTTTTGTTTGGCTAAGAATTCTAATTTCAAATTAATTTTATTTAAAAACATGGTTTTTTTTCTAAAAGTAGTCATTTGTTTATTGATTAGTGTTACATTTTCATCGCATTTCAATCTTTTTCGTCATCATGGATACGTTAAAAATTCGAGTAATTATGGAATATGAATACCGTCGTGGCAGCAACGCGGCACAAGCGGCACGCAACATCAACAACGTTTACGGAGCTAACACTACAAACCAACGCACCACCTGTTATTGGTTTGCTCGCTTCCGTTCTGGAAATTTCGACCTGAAAAATGAACCTCGCGGTCGTCCGAAGACTTTGGTCGACAATGACGAATTAAAGGCGATTGTGGAAGCTGATGATACACAATCTACGGCTGAATTAGCAGCAGCTTTCGACGTTAGCGTCAAAACAATATTGATCCATTTGCGTCAAATTGGCAAGGTAAAAAAGCTTGACAAATGGGTGCCCTACGAACTCAATGATCGCCAGCGCGAAGTACGCGTCGAGACGTGCCTTGCACTGCTCAACAGACACACAAATGAAGGAATTTTGAATCGCATTGTTACCTGCGATGAAAAATGGATTCTGTTTGATAACCGCAAGCGCTCAGCAAGTTGGTTCGATCCTGGTTCAGCACCTAAACAATGCCCTAAACGAAAACTTACCCCTAGAAAAGTGATGGTCACTGTTTGGTGGTCTAGGGCCGGTGTGATTCATCACAGCTTCTTACCAAACGGGGTGAGCATTACTGCAGATGTGTACTGTGAAGAACTGAACACAATGATGGAGAAGCTGGCACATCTCCAACCAGCATTGGTCAATCGCTCGTTCTCGCTGCTCCTGCACGACAACGCGCGACCTCATACTGCACAGCAGACGGTCTCCAAGTTGCAAGAACTGGGGTTGGAAGCTCTCCGTCATCCGCCCTACTCACCAGACCTTGCCTCTACAGACTACTACTTTTTTCCAGAATTTGGATAACTTCTTGGCGGGAAAAAAATTCAATACCCGGGAGGCAGTACAAAATGCCTTTGAAGAATTTGTTGCCTCCCGTCCAGCTGATTTCTTTAAGAAGGGCATCAATAAACTGCCACTGCGTTGGCAAAGATGCATTGATTGCATGGGTGATTACTTCGATTAATACAAATAAAAAATACATGAAAAAAATTCGTTTAAATTTTTTCATACAAAACGGCAATTTCGTAGGTAAAGAAAGACCTATTATATAATAACTAAAACTAACAAATACATTAAACTAAAAACAAGAAGCCATTTGAAGATCATCTGCTCTTTTCTAGTTGATGAAGGCATTTAACCAGCTTTTACGGGTCTGATCGATGCAAAATTTGGTAATCTGTTATTTCAATGACATTGCAAAAACATAGTTATACTGACCTGATGATGTGGCATTACCTGAGGTCTGCAGAATACCCAACTCCTTACTAAGTTGCAACAGATTCGAGGTATCGTGTTTGAACTCACTGGAATGGTTTCAATGAATATATTATATTTAGAACTTTAGATCAGTACCCTTAACCTGATGCTGAAGCATGTCCTGAAATCTGCAGGATGCCCAACTCCTCACTTACTTACGGCAGACCTTCCGTTTTCGTATTCATTTAAATGGTCGCAATTAATACATTGGTGGATGAAGTGCCGTTGATTGTAGATCATATGTGGTTGGATGGAGAGGTAGAAGAATACCAAAAAAAGATAGATGGTATGAGGAGCAAAACGAAAGAAAAGAGAGTTAGTGATAGCATGACGGTTGATAGGACAAAATGGAAGCAAAAAACGTGTTGCGCCGACCCCAAGTTACATGGGATAAGGGCAGGAAGACGATATCTCATCGTCATAGGTTATCTAGTAGTTCCTATTAGGTAAATAAGTTTAAAAAGCATGAAATAGCTAAAAATTAAATTAAAAATTTTGAAACCCCCGACAAAAATAACTTTAAAAAGTGAAAAAATTAATACGTATTGATCTTTTTACTTTAATATAGGTACGATAATAATATAGGTACTTAACAAATACTGTAATGGTGTAAAAAAACCAAGTTATTTTCGTTTGTATTGCACAGCAGTAGATATTTATTTTTTTAGTCTTTTGGTAAAGAATGAATGGGTAAAATGGTTTCATTTCAACGATTTAGAGTTGATTTGGTGATATTTTTCCTATTATGTGATACAAATACATAAATAATAATAATAAACCAAGTTAAGTGCAATATCATGTAGATTACTACCTATTTTTTCAGATGTAATTTCGCAGTAAATACCGACGAAAAACTACTTCATCTGCACGCTATTTTTAAGCCTTTTCGAGAGAGCACCCTTAAAGTAAAAGGATCAATACGTATTATTTTTTCACTTTTTAAAGTTATTTTTTGTCGGGGGTTTCAAAATTTTTAATTTAATTTTTATTTCAAACATCACATACCGAGTTTCTGCCTTTGTCTCGGAAATCACGTTAAGCAGTTAGTTTTAGCTGTCTAGCCTGTACCAAGGAGACACTGAACCGAGAGAAATTCTTTGAGTAACACCTTTTTTTTGGATGGGAAATTAAATGACTCCTCCCGCTGTCTGTGGAGCAGAGAGTCAGACTCTTACTGACTAAAACCCATTTGTGCTCCTCCTAGTGCCCTTTGCGTTCCAGGGCCGCGGTGACTCTTTCAAAGTAATTCCGCAACTTTGAGTACCACCTACCACCAATATCTTTGTAAGCAACTTATTGAATGGTTCAGGATTACAGGCCTATTGATTGATTGATTGAACAGTCTTTACCAGAAACTACCCAGTTACTAGGTTGTGGCTATAAGCAGTTGCTACCTGTAAATTTCTGGATTCAGCGGCTTATGGTGAGACTGGAAATCGACCCCAACATAGCTAGAAAGAACTAGCAAGGTAGATTGAATAATTTAAAAAATATAAATATTTTATTTCACACGAAATCTACTCAGCAGTGAGCCGAATAAAGCGACTAATTAAATCATTATCATAACAGCCGAAAGACGTCCCCTGCTGGGCGTAGACCTCCCCCAAAGGGAGGGGTTTGCCATAATCGCCACGCTTGGCAGGCGGGTTGGCGATCGTAGTGTATGGTGTTGCGGTTTATAGAGAACGCTGCAACCCATTCTCTGGTAAGAACCTTAGTCGCCTCTTACAACACCCACGGGAAGTGATTTTATGGTATTATTCTTTTACGGCACCATACAGCACCGGCCGACACCATTCGGCATACTAATCTATACTAATATATAAAGCTGAAGAGTTTGTTTGTTTGCTTGAACGCGCTAATCTCAGGAACTACTGTCCGATTTGAAATTTTTTTCCAGTGTCAGATACCCCATTTACTGAGGAAGACTATATGCTATATATCATCACACTAGGAGCGGAGCAGACAAAGTTGCGCGGGTCAACTAATTAAATAATATGATGATTGGGGACACTGATGAAACATCAACCATTTTTTTGCGATGTCGTGGTTGATTCTGTAGTCCATATTCATGAGAATGCCTTCACTTCCAAAAGATAGCCAATTAATTACAAGTCATCCAGTTCAATTACATCCTACATACAGTTACGTATGTACGAAGTCGGGTTCCGTAAAGTTATAGCTTGTACATTCTTGTACTCGAATGTACGCATCGTCTAGCGTATTTTACGACTTAAGAGTGCTTTTCCATCAGATATATGCGAGATAGCTAGGCGAAGCGTACGGAAAAAAAACTCTTATAGGATGTATGTATGTATGTATGTAAATCGGGCTGGTTTCCGCAACTCCACGACTAAGCGCGTATTTTGCGTGTAGGTGGGACAAATGCGTCATTCGATCCACCCCAGCTCCCCAAGGAAGGCCAGCAACGCCTTGGTGTTACCAACTATCTCGCAGAGGGTACCTGGGTTTCCGAAGTACTTTGCCCTGTAATCCGCAACTACCGGGCAGCTTAGAAGCAGGTGTGCTGCTGTCTCATTCTCCTCCATGCAGGCTCTGCATAGCGGGCTGTCAGTAACTCCTATAGCATAGAGGTGTTTATTAAAAGACCCATGGCCAGTTGTTACAGCTGTGACTGAACGCAACTGCTGTTTAGTCAGTCTTAGGGCTTGTTTTGTGAAACGGCCATTTATAGAGGGAAGTGCCTCTTTGGCCTGCCTACACTCACTATGGTCAACCCATAGCTTGTGATGTTTATCTCCGGTGCGTTTCCTTACCAGATTGCGTAAGTACCCGAAAGGCAGCGGCACGATGGGCTCAGGTCCCATTGCTGACAAACTCGACCCCCTTCGGGCGAGTTCATCCGCAGCGTCGTTGCCTCGAGATTCACTGTGTCCCTTGACTCTAATAGGATGGTTTCACTTTGATGGCTGGCTGGCTTCGTTTGGCTCAGCTTTAGCAGAAGAGGGTGTAGCTAGGGTAGGTATTTATACGATAGTATTTATTACTTCATCATCTGTATAGCCTTGTCCCAATTATATTAATGTCGTCATTAGTATTCTTAACTTGTGTTAATTTAAAACCATAATTATTACAGTTTATGATATAATCTAAAAGTATTGGACAATTTTCCGTTCCAGAGTTTCTTAGTTAAGGTAGAAAGGAATCGTCTTTGAACGAAATTGTCCAGTAGATTCGAAGACAGTGGGAGCTCGTGGCTAAATAATAACAGCCGATCGATCCAGTACGGGTTGATCTTCAAAGTGAGTGCGAGGGACCGCTACGCATCCTCGCAATACTTAGTTATAACCCTAGACACAGCTTTGCTACACATCTTCGCACCGTCGCACATCACAAGAACACCCTAAAGCCGACATGTATCCGCACAGCAATGGGTAGTGTGTACGGTCACTGTTAGCCTGCGGCGGTATCAGATCCTTTGAAACATTTCCATAGAATATGCATGCTTGAGAGCTGATATCCTTTGTCTTTGTCTTTGTCTTTGCCTCTTTTGTTTTCGTATAACTAAAAATCAAGAAGCTCGTGGCTAAGGTTAAGCAAGTTTGGCCAAGGTTGGTCTGTGGATGGGTGACCATCTTAACATACCGAGGTCCATCCGTGCCTCGGAAAGTACGTTCAGCCGTTGGTTCTGGCTGTCATTTGTAGATTTTTGGCAGTCTGGTCACCGGTCCATTTGTAGAAAACCTAATTTTTTTTAGAATTGGCACTCTGGTCACCGATCATATTTGAGGAAAACTTAAAAATTAGTAGAATTGGCACTCTAGTCACCGGTCATATTTGTAGAAAACATAAAAACTTTTTTACAAAAAATACAACCGACTTCCAAAAACAAAACACTCATCATCATCTGCCTAGCCTTTTCCCAACTATATTGGGGTCGGCTTCCAGTCAAACCAGATTCAGCTAAATACCAGTGTTTTACGTGGAGCGGCTGCCTACCAGACCTCCACAACCCATTAACTGGGTAACACGGTACTTCTTGGCAAGACTGGAGTCAGATTTACTGGCTTCTGACAACCTGTAACGACTGCCAAAGATCTACAAATGACAGCCGGGACCAACGGCTTAACGTGCTTTCCGAGGCACGGAGGAAACTCGTTATGTTAAGATGGTCTCCCATCCACAGACCAACCTTGGTCCAAAAACAAAACACTACAAGGTACAAAATAACTTCAGAAGAAAGAAAAAAGCTTTAATTTCTGAAGTCGGTGTTTTTGGTTATGTTTTCGTTTTTTGACCCCGACTTCCGAAATTAAAGTTTTTTTCTTTCTTCCGAAGTTATTTTGTACCTTGTATTGTTTTGTTTTTGGAAGTCGGTTGTATTTTTTGTAAAAAAGTTTTTTTTAAATAAAATTAAAAAAGTAAAATAACAATAAAAAGTTTTTATTTTTCACTTTTTAGTGGTACCTAGGTACCTGCGTACCCATTAACAGCGTACCGGCGCAATGTTATGTTAAGAACTGGTGTAAACACTAAAAAAACATGCGATTTCAGCAACCCCGATCCCTTTGCTATCATTTATTGAAGAGTTCCATTGCCTACCTCTGAAGTTCTTCGTCAGAGCTTCACCAAATTGAAACGGGACCAGTCCAGGAAAATACTCATTCAAACAAAAAAAGAATCATCCAAATCAGCTGACAATTGGCTAAAGTATTGCTGAGCAAACATTTTTCATGGGATCTCATCACGAGATCCTAATTTATACCTTTCATCATCAGCTCAGCAACATGAAATGATGATTACCAGGCACAAATATCTGAATTGCGTTAGAAAGTTCATGAAAAACATTGTATGTGCCTATAAAATTTGAGGGTTGTCCTTGATTTTCGTGGGAGGCCATCATCAGATTCTGACATGGTGACAATGGGACCAATCGAGAAGTATACCCTTTCAGATGAGACAATAAAAAATCAAATCGGTTCATAAATGACGGAGTTATGAGGTAACAAACATTAAAAAAAAAATACATACCGAATTGAGAACCTCCTCCTTTTTTTGAAGTCGGTTAAATATTTGAATTGGCACTCTGGTCACCGCTCATATTTGTAGAAAACATAAAAATTAGTAGGATTAGCACTCTAGTCATCGGTCATATTTGTAGAAAACATAAAAATTAGTAGGATTAGCACTCTAGTCATCGGTCATATTTGTAGAAAACATAAAAATTAGTAGGATTAGCACTCTAGTCATCGGTCATATTTATAGAAAACCTGCCAACGCTGAATCTTCTGAAGTTTTTGACTTGCTGTTTTTGAAAGAAAGAAAGAAAAAGCGTTTTTGAAGCAAAAATACCGCAAAATTACTGAGAGGCAAATCGACAAGCAGTTGTGATTTTTTAAATGAATTTTAACTAGTTTTTCTTATAATTTAACGCGTCGATATATTTTTTCACGAACTTGGTATATTTTTTAGATTTAAATATCTTATTCAACAGCTTTAACCTGTAGTTACTCGGTCACAATAGCCTTCGCGACGCAACAACAATTTTATATTTTTTGGTCGATGACCATAGGATATTAAACAAAAAAAAAAAAGAAGTTTAAACTGCGTGATTTGGTATGGCATGTGGGATGCCATTAAGCGTCCATTTCTGTTGACGCCCAATGGCACACACGTGTGCCGTCGACACAGGGACGCGGGGGCGCGGGACGTGGGGTGACGTGACGGGCGCCTTGGCCGCCAAAATAAAAAATCAAAGACAAAATCTACGGATCCTGTCTCCATCAGCACACCCATTAAAACTTTGACATTTATCCCCAGCCCAACATCCATTTCCGCTCACCTTCACGAAATGATTTGCACCAAAATCCCGCATTTACGGTTACCCAGTAATGGACGTTGCGATATACGCCTTGACGGAATATGAAGAGTGTTTGGAAGCAGATTTTTGGGGCTTTCAGTTTTTGCAGTTTCCGAGGGAAAGGTAAATTGACGGTGTGGGCTAAATGATAGTTTTTGGGAAATAACTCTGCGACTGGTATGTTGACTTATGTCGTTTGGGAAATGGGTTTTCGTAAGATATTCATTTGCTCTTTTCTAATGGATGTGTGTGATAATAGTGTCGTGATCTTTCCTATTAGGGTAGGTCACAGGTCAAGTCAAAACATGATTGGCTCCTTGGTGACGTTTGTTCTCATAGGTACAATAAGCAATTCTTTCACTGTTAGCATCTTTTAAACTATAAAAGAGGCGACAAACTTCACAAAATCAAAATCATAAACATTTATTACAAATGTGTGTGTGTACACAATGTGTGTCGTTGCCAAATGCGCCCAGACTATAGTAGTTTACTAGTTTTGTATTGTTTTGTAATGTTTTGTCTTGTGTCTTTATCCATGTGTGTTTATTATACTAACATAGTTTAAGCGGTTACTAACAACCACGATATTAATTGTCCTGATTTAAATATCAATAAATAAATAAATTTACAAGCGCTTTTGAATAATTATATAAAAGCTATCTTTATCTTTTTAACGGACCGAGTTAAAAAGATGAAGATAGTTCTGCTACGCCAGAGCAACAAGAGCAGCAAGAATGTTCCACAGCAAAACACACTCACCGACCCTATCTCCAAAGAGGTAGTTCTTTTAATCTTTCTAAGCTTAGATATTAAAAAATACCTTCAGTATTTTTTCTACATATATAGGGAAAATATAGCAGCAAATGGGGTACACATAACAAAGAGCAAGCAGGTGAATTCTCACATATTTCCCTAAAAATATCAAAATTCTTCCTAAAAATGTTGGCAAACCATACGTACATAAGGTACAGACGCAGCCAAACCGGTCACTTACCATAAAAATACGTGGTACAGTCGGATACAAAGTGAACTCAATGAATCACGCGTAACATGCACATATATTATTCTTTTGTGGGACAGAAATCTCTATTCTTGTATTCGAAATATGTTTTGTTGAGGACTGTACACACTTGCACAGAGGAAGTTATTTTTTTTTTATTGTGATACCCAAAAAGCCGCTAAGCTTAAGCGGGATTTTGCCGGGCATGTCTGCCGCATGTCAAACGACAATTGGCAAAAACTAAAACGTATTGGTACCCTTAAATGCCATCATCAGGAATGATGAAATCCGCAAGAGAACTAAGGTTATCGACATAGCCTGCAGGATCGCCAAATTGAAGTGGCAGTGGGCACTGGGCAGAGCACATTGCTCGCAGAACAAATGGTCGATGGGGCTGAAAAGTTCTGGAGTTGTACGGGAAGACGCAATGTTAGATGGCGCCCCACAAGGTGGACTGATGACCTCGTGAAAGCCGCGGGAATCCGATAGATGCGAAACGCATAAGACCGGACCATGTGGCGACACTTAGGGTCAATTCATACCGAAAGCGGCGAGCAGTTTCCGTGTCATATAATTTTAAACTTTATCTTCATTACTATAACACATATTATCGCAGGAGTCATCGGAATGCTCGCGGCGCCGCGGGCGGCCGCACGACCTCTTCAAGTTTCTCAAGCGATCAAGCGATACTATGTGTTACTGTGATGAGGATTAAGTTTAAAATTATTAGACACTGAACCTGCTCGCCGCTTCGCTGCCATTTCGGTATGAATTGACCCTTAGGGGAGGCCTATGTCCAGCAGAGAACGTCTTCGGCTGATATAATGATGAAATGCCAGAAGACATCGTGGTAGACCAAAACGAAGATAGCAGAACGAGTTCGGCTCTAATCGAATGACTAGCGAAGGACACAGTTGAGCGAGAAAAGGGAGAGGGAGGCCTTTGCCCAGCAGTGCATGAAAATCGGCAACACAGATAGAGAAAGAAGGTTTTAGTTGCGTTGTATAAACTAAAATGACTATTACATTATTACACGGATGACATTACACAAATTGCTTAAATTAGGTATTTTCGTAACTTTTTTTTGTTCATTCTAGCTATTTTATTTTTTAATAATCTCAAAAGTTTCATTACCCGCGTAACGACCAGTATCCTCTGGCTCATGCTGGCATATCGCGGTATTATTACCTTTATTTTGTAACTAGTTGACCCACGCAACTTCGTCTGCGTCACAATTTTCGGTACTGCTCCGCTCCTATTGGCCTTAGCGTGATGATATATAGCCTATAGCCTTCCTCGATAACTGGGCTATCTAACACTGAAAGAATTTTTCAAATCGGAACAGCAGTTCCTGAGATTAGCGCGTTCAAGCCAAAAAACAAATAAATTTCCAGCTTTATATATTAGTACTAGTTGACCCGCGCAACTTCGTCTGCGTCACAATTTTCATTACTGCTTCGCTTCTGTTTGTCTTACCGTGATGATATATAGATATATGAGATTAGCGCGTTCAAGTAAACAAAAAAACAAACAAACTCTTCAGCTTTATATACTAGTACAGATTATGAAAAAAATAAAAAGTTTTTACAGTTGATGGAGCGAAATAAAAAATAAATAGTCCATAATAACACAATAATAGTAGGTGTCATTTCCCGAATCGTTTCGCGTGACACGCATTCGTTGTTTTTTTTTTTTAAATAAGTCTGCCATAAGTTTTAACGAATAATGAGGAGCTTGCGGCTAAATAATAACAGCCATACGGGTCGATCTTCAAGGTTAAGCAACCATTACCGAGGTTTGTCTGTGGATGGGTGACTATCTTAACATACCGAGAAGAATAATAACATAACTGCTTAACTTTACGAGACACTGAGGAGCCGTGCCTCAGAAACCACGTTAAGTCGTTGGTCCAGACTGTCATTTGTATATCTTTAGCAGTCGTTACTAATTGTCAGAGACAAGAAAAACTGACACCAGTCTTGCCAAGAAGTACCGTAATACCCAACTAATGGGTTGTGGAGGCCTGGTAGGCAGCCGCTCCACGTGACGTCATACTGGTATGCAGCTGAATCCGGCTTCACTGGATACCGCCCCCAAAATAGTTGGGATAGGGCTAGGCAGGGAGGTCTTAGCTAATAATAAAATAAACAATACCGGATGGTTAGAATCTTATAAAATAAAAAATTATATTGGTAACTGACTTTGTAAATTATAGTTAGTATCGTATCATCATTGAGACAGTTTGCTGATGGTTTTTAATAAAATAAACATTCAACCCTAATCTCTTCAAAGTAGATTGATCAGACCTCTTTTGGATACGCTTACGTCACCATCATATTGTCTCAGTCACTTCTGACGTAGAGTAAAGAGCAAACGCATCTCAAATGAAAAAGTCTTATAAAATAAAACAATGTTAATACTGGTTCTGATTTTGAAAATTTATTGTCATCACCGTGACAGCTTTCAAATAGTTTTCAATAAAATACCAACAGTCCAGTCAGTCTAAACGCTCCCTAACATTAAATAAAAAGAGAGATTTCAAGCGCTTTTAGCAAAGAAAATGGTGGATGTTAAAGAAAAGTTGGCAAGAAAAAATACACGTAGATATAAATCCACAGAACATTAGGTGTTCGTAATAAATAGTGGATGTAGACCGAGATTACGTACCTGAACATTGTCTAGTGTTTGTGTCTCTAAGATGATGTATTTTGTGAGCTCAGTGGGGTGCAAATTGTTTGCTTATTATTTTTATTGGACATTTTTACTATGTCGTATTGTCGTTTACGTATTTATCTTACGAGTTTTTGAGTTTGTAGGTTTAATTCTTAGGTGAAATATTGTTATTTACACTTATAAACGCAATATCTCTTAAAGGGTCATTGAACTAAGTAAAAGTTGTTCATAGTGATGAGTTGAAAGACCCCTTTTCAGATATTACATTTGTTTTGTTTCAAGTCGTATTTATAATAAACTCAACGAGGGGTTCGTCAAACTAAAATCTCAGTGGACAGGGCACATTGCGCACAGAACAGATGGTCGATGGGGCCGAAAAGTTCTGGAGTGGCGACCGCGTACCGTAAGACGCAACGTGGGAAGGCCTCCCACAAGGTGGACCGATGACCTGGTGAAGATCGCGGGAAGCCGATGGATGCGGGACGCGCAGGACTGGGCGTTGTGGCGACGCTTGGGGGAGGCCTATGTCCAGCAGTGGATGTCTTTCGGCTGTTACGATAACGAGGGATTTCTTCAGATAGGTATCAAATCTTACCATCAGGTGAGATAGTGGTCAAACGCGTGCCTATCAATTGTAACAAAAATAAAAGAGCAATGTAAGAATTGCCGTATGGTGTCGGCCGGTGCCGTATTTGCCGTATGGTGTCGGCCGGTGCCGTATTTGCCGTATGGTGTCGGCTGGTGCCGAATTTGCCGTATGGTGTCGGCCGGTGCCGTATTTGCCGTATGGTGTCGGCCGGTGCCGTATTTGCCGTATGGTGTCGGCTTGTGCCGTATTTGCCGTATGGTGTCGACCGGTGCTGTATGGTGCCGTAAAAGAATAATAAGGCGTAAGAGGCGACTAAGGGACTCACCAGAGAATGAGCAGCAGCGTTATCTGTAACACTCAACACCATGTACTGCGGTCGCTAACCCGCCTGCAAAGCGTGGCAATTATGACAACCCCCCCCCCCAACTTGGGGGAGGCTTATGTCCAGCTGTGGACGTCTTTTGACATTTTCATATCGTTAATAATGATTGCTAGAGGGTTCGTTGCGTTATTTCTTCTTTAAATAGCAATAAGCTGTGACGGGCGAGGCGATTTGAGGAATTTCTTCGAAAAGTTCTGATTTTCAGCCTAGTTTCAGTAAATGACTGATTTTGTTGCGCCAAAAGATATAAATGAAGTCAAAAAATTCATATAATTCTTGAAAAATGGAAAATCGTACCAAGTAGATATATCTGTCCTTTTCTGTCACTAGACTACTTCAGATTTAGTACATATTTCATCAAATTACTTAGCTTTTTTGTATGTGATTTATATTTATTTGCAGAATATTCTGTCTCGCGGGGCCATTACGCACAGATTCTCGTGTTACGACGACGTACGACGTACGGTACGAGTGCGAATGTTTATTTATGACGACATAACTACTACGCAGTGCGAGCGTCTGTTACTAGGGCTTTAGTTGTATGTAGAGGTAGCAGGTTTATGGCTACAGGCTTGCCTCGTATTACAAGGTACTTATTCGTATAAAAAAAATCCATAAAGCAAGAGACACACTGTTCCCACGTACGCAACGTATGCGGTGCAACGTGGGAATTATTGATGTGTATGTATACTTCTCCCATGTGCACAACATAAATTGGCAATAGACGCTGTAATTTCAAGAAGAAGGTGCACTAGTGCGTCTGTAAGTATTGTTATCTGATTCTGATAGCGAGTTTGAGGATCATTTATTGATTTTACTATTTTTATATGAATGTTTCCGTGCCACAATAACTAAAGTGAAGAACAGAAGATATTGGGTTCAATAAATAATTAAACAAAGAGAAAAAGTTTGAGAATACCATAAATTAATGCTAGATTCATAGCTGTCCATTTCGCTAATTTTCACGATTTTAACAATAAAACACGGCACCATAGGTTTATTTGTCTTTTTATGACGTGCTACGCGTAAGTTAAAAAAATACTTTGCCATACGCGTGGCATGTCCCATGCCGATCTGGACATCGCAGGTCGAGGTTGCGTGGGTGGTAGGCGTGTGATTGCGTTGTATACGACAAGTTTGTTTCTTCTATTGCATAGTTTTTCATGTATAATCAAGAATCCGGAATCATAATGCGTTGCATACGTTGCGTACGTGGGACCAGTGTGTCTCTCGCTTTAGTCTTTAATGTTTTTAACCAAAACATGGAGCTTTTTTTTAAATAAACGAAGAATGGTGGCGTGATATCCTAGTTCCATTATCCGGTTTAACCACCGATTTGTACGGTTTAGAGACTTTTAACCAATATAATCAGAGATGCAATTCTTGTTTCTTTAACAAGCTTTCGCAATCTATTAAAAACACCTCAGATTTGCCAACATTTTGATAAGTTTTCGACATTAATTGATTGTCGCTGAGAAGATATTTTTGGGACTTGAATTTGAACGTTTTTTAAGTACGATAATTTGTATTTTTACACCCTGATTAATTCAAACTTTCTACAGAAAATTTTCACTAAGAATCTGCTAATCAAGTTAAGAAATGTGATCATACTCTGAATTTATTAGCCCGATACCATCTACAACGTAGAGCTGTTAGAAAAATACCACGAAAGCATGATCGACCGCTAGATCAAGCGCCATAAGTGGAGGTGGATTGGTCATACGCTCCGGAGGGATCCCGATCACATTCCCAAACAGGCTATGGACTAGAATCCTCATGGGAAAAGGAAACGCAACCATCCTCGTCAAACCTGGCGACGCACCGTGTTGGCGGAAGCGACGAGCATCGGAATGACGTGAAGCGAGGTGAAGCGTGAAGGTCAAGACCTCTCGCGATGGGAGAATACTGAGCCCCAGCTATTAGCCATAGGATCTTAAGTCAAGTTCGTCAAGATGATAAATAAGGTTTTAATTTAAGTAAGCAGGAAGCTTTTTGGAATTAAGATTTCACCATAATAGGTTCTTTTACATAAACTAACACAAAACTAACCCCCGTTTAAACCCTGACATCTGTTATAAGCCTTAAACTTCGTTAAGAGCCTCCTAATCTTCAGTGCGGCAGAAACAGTGGTCATAAACAAACAATTTAGGCTGGACACTAGTCGTTACGACAGCCATTTGTACCAGGGTAGCAGGAAGGGAGGGAAGGTTTTAGGACGTGTCCTGATAAAGTAGGATGTTTTGTCAAGTTGATAGTACGCTCGTTAGGCTTGCGTGTTGCTTGCCGAACTTTGAGGTTAAGGCTTGTATATTTGCCAATGACCTTGTGCATACAAACGGAGCTAACTACACCTCGGCGCGCCACTCCGATACCCGTGTTTTTAATTTTTTATAATAAAACAAATACATATTTTAAAAAAGTAACAAAACCAAGTTATTTTCGTTTGTATTGCACAGCAGTAGATATTATTTTTTTAGTCTTTTGTTAAAAAATTAAGGAGTAAAATGGTTTCATCTCAACGATTTGGAGTTGATTTGGTGATTTTTTTTTCCTATTATTTGATACCAATACATAAATTCTGGCTAAACCAAGTTACGTGCAATATCATGTAGATTACTACATATTTTTTTCAGATGTTATTTCTCAGTAAATGCCGACGAAAAACTGCTTCATCTGCACGCTATTTTTAAGCCTTTTCGAGAGAGCACCCTTAAGTTAGCATTGATTCAAAGCATTTTCGGAATTAAAAAAAAACAGCTAAGTGCGACTCGGACTCGCACACGAAGGGTTCCCGTGCCATAAACCGAAATAAATGCGTTTTTTGTAAGAGAGCACCCTTTAATTTTTAATTAATTAAATTTTTATTATTTGTTATTATAGTGCCAATAGAAATCACACTCACATACACTCTATGAAAATTTCAACTGACTACCTATTACGGTTCTTGAGATACAGCTCACTGACAGAGAAACGGATGGACAGCGGAGGCTTATTTATAGGGATCCGTTGGTTACCCTGCGGGTACGGAACCCTAAAAGGTGGAAACGGAAGATGTTGTCCTGCAAGAACTCTGGCTTTTCCACAGAAAAAAAAACTATAACATTCTGTGTGAAATAACGATTCTAAACCATCCCGGGAACCACGAAATGCAAAAAAAAAGACTTTAAAATGGTACAGTCGTTTAATAAGAATCGTTCTAATTCTGCCTTAACCCACGAAAAAAAGGCGAAAGTTGTATTAATGTAGGAGTAAGATAAGTCCCAATAAATAGAACTAAGCGTCTGCGTAGTATCTAAAAAAAATCCACGTATTTTGCTATATCTTTCAACAAATACTACCATAGTATTCGCTGACTATCACCTTCTTTATCTTGTCTCCCCTACAATCTGGCAAAAACTTTAACGTCGCGTCGTTCGAAGCATCGTAGGTACAATAGGATTGCGATTTTAAGTCTGTATGTAATGCTGACACATCGTAACTGCTTCGACTTTTGTTCATTTTAGGTTCCAACTCAGATTCGACTTCCCGATAAAATAGTGACGTTAAACTTAAATTGTAGACGCAAACGTTATTAAGTTAGCGTCTATAATTTACAAAAAAAACAATTCGCAACTGACTGACAAGCCGTATGGTGCCGTAAAAGAATAATGCCATCCCATCACTTCCCGTGGGTGTCGTAAGAGGCGAGTAAGGGACTCACCAGGCATTTACTCAATGTATGTAAGATACTGGTTTCAGCTGGAACCGATAACTTAGAGGTCGAACCCAAATATGTTGGGACAAGGTTAGACTGATGATGATAATAGGCTAGTTTCCACTATCAATAAATTGCAAATCTATTTAGTCCGTCAGTTAGAGTATTGAAAAATAATGAACACGTATATTTTGTTTTTGTTAATCAATAAATATTGACAAAGACATAAAAAACTTTATTACAAAAAATACAACCGACTTCCAAAAACAAAACACTACAAGGTACAAAATAACTAAAGAAAAAACTTTAATTTCTGAAGTCGGTGTTTTTGGTTATTTTTTCGTTTTTTAACACTGACTTCAGAAATTTAAGTTTTTTCTTTCCTCCGAAGTTATTTTGTACCTTGTAGTGTTTTGTTTTTGGAAGACGTTGTATTTTTTGCAAAAAGTTTTTTATTATTCACTTTTTAGTGGTACCTAGGTACCTGCGTATCCATTAACAGCGTACCGGCGCAATGTTATGTTAAGAACTGGCGTAAACACTAAAAAAACATGCGATTTCAGCAATCACGATTCCTTTGCCATCATTTATTAAAGAGTTCCGTTGCCTACCTCCGAAGTTCTTCATCAGATCTTCACCAAATTGAAACGGGACCAGTCCAGGAAAATACTCATTCAAACAAAAAAAGAATCATCCAAATCGGCTGACAATTGGCTAAAGTACGCTTTTCTAATGGATGTGTGTGATAATAGTGTCGTGATCTTTCCTATTAGGGTAGGTCACAGGTCAAGTCCAAACATGATTGGCTCCTTGGTGACGTTTGTTCTCATAGGTACAATAAGCAATTCTTTCACTGTTAGCATCTTTTAAACTATAAAAGAGGCGACAAACTTCACAAAATCAAAATCATAAACATTTATTACAAATAGACGCTTTACATGTGTCATGTGACACATGACACATGTAATGTGTGTGTGTACACAATGTGTGTCGTTGCCAAGTGCGCCCAGACTATGGTAGTTTACTAGTTTTGTATTGTTTTGTAATGTTTTGTTTTGTGTCTTTATCCATGTGTGTTTATTATACTAACATAGTTTAAGCGATTACTAACAACCCGGATATTAATTGTCCTGATTTAAATATCAATAAATAAATAAATTTACAAGCACTTTTGAATAATTATATAAAAGCTATATTTATCTTTTTAACGGACCGAGTTAAAAAGATGAAGATAGTTCTGCTACGCCAGAGCAACAAGAGCAACAAGAATGTTCCACAGCAAAACACACTCACCGACCCTATCTCCAAAGAGGTAGTTCTTTTAATCTTTCTAAGCTTAGATATTAAAAAATACCTTCAGTATTTTTCTACATATATAGGAAAAATATAGCAGCAAATGGGGTACACATAACAAAGAGCAAGCAGGTGAATTCTCACATATTTCCCTAAAAATATCAAAATTCTTCCTAAAAATGTTGGCAAACCATACGTACATAAGGTACGGCCAAACCGGTCACTTACCATAAAAATACGTGGTACAGTCGGATACAAAGTGAACTCAATGAATCACGCGTAACATGCACATATATTATTCTTTTGTGGGACAGAAATCTCTATTCTTGTATTCGAAATATGTTTTGTTGAGGACTGTACACACTTGCACAGAGGAAGTTATTTTTTTTTATTGCGATACCCAAAAAGCCGCTAAGCTTAAGCGGGATTTTGCCGGGCATGTCTGCCGCATGTCAAACGAGAATTGGCAAAAACTAAAACGTATTGGTACCATTAAATGCCATCATCAGGAATGATGAAATCCGCAAGAGAACTAAGGTTATCGACATAGCCTGCAGGATCGCCAAACTGAAGTGGCAGTGGGCACTGGGCAGAGCACATTGCTCGCAGAACAAATGGTCGATGGGGCTGAAAAGTTATGTTAGATGGCGCCCCACAAGGTGGACTGATGACCTCGTGAAAGCCGCGGGAATCCGATAGATGCGAGACGCATAAGACCGGACCATGTGGCGACACTTAGGGTCAATTCATACCGAAAGCGGCGAGCAGTTTCCGTGTCATATAATTTTAAACTTTATCTTCATACATTCGAGACGGAAGTAACTCGGCCGGAGAAACCGCTTGTTAGAATCACCGTAAAACAAGTTGCAAAGGTGATAAGAGACATGAAGCGAGGAAAATCCCCGGGCCATGACTCGCTCAGTATAGAACATTTGCAGCATGCGGGTGTTCATTTGCCGAGGGTGCTCGCTATGCTGTTCACATTCTGTTTAAGGCATTCATATCTCCCTGAGGCAATGATGAGAACTATAGTTGTCCCCATAATAAAGAACAAGACAGGAGACGCCTCTAAGCTATGTAACTACAGGCCTATATCACTTGCAACAGTCATTGGTAAGGTGTTGGACGGTGTTATTGATATTCAGTTACGACAACACGTAAAGCTTCATGATGCACAGTTTGGCTTTCGCCCTGGTTTGTCAACAGAAATGGCTATACTGGGTCTCAAGAATACCGTTCGATACTACACTGACAGAAGCACACCTGTCTATGCTTGTTTCTTAGATTTATCTAGAGCCTTTGATCTTGTTACGTACGACAGGTTGTGGCAAAAGTTGTCGGATGATACGGATCTACCTACTGAATACATAAGTCTCCTAAAGTATTGGTATGGCAATCAGAGCAACTTGGTGCGATGGTCGGTGTCGCTATCGGTTGAGTACAGGTTGGAATATGGTGTAAGGCAAGGCGGGCTAACCTCGCCGACTCTCTTCAACTTGTATATTGACCGTCTGATCCGTGAACTCAGTAGCGCCGGTGTAGGATGTTCGATTGATGGTGTGCTTATCAACAACATCAGTTACGCGGACGACATGGTGCTGCTGAGTCCATCGATCAGTGCCCTTCGAAAACTGATTTCAATCTGCGAAGGGTACGCGGTGGCACATGGGCTCAGATATAACGCCATTAAAAGTGAGATCATGGTGTTTAAGGCGGGATCTAAAACTTATGATACTGTCCCACAGGTCATGCTGGATGGCAGTGTCCTTAAAAGAGTCTCGCAGTTCAAGTATCTGGGCCACTGGGTCACTGAGACCCTTGTAGATGATTTAGATATAGACAGAGAGTCTGTTAGAGCTAATATGTTGGCTCGTAGGTTCGCGCGCTGTACTACGGAGGTAAAGGCTACGTTGTTTAGGGCATTTTGCCAATCGTTTTACACGTGTAGCTTATGGGTCAAGCATACGAAAAAAGCGTACGACACCCTGCGTGTTCTCTACAACAATGCTTTCAGGGCGCTGATGAAACTGCCTCGCTACTGTAGCGCTTCGGGTATGTTTGCGGACGCAAATATTGATGGTTTTGCGGCGATTATTCGCAAAAGAGTTGTCTCCCTAATGAGCCGCATACGAGGCAGTTCCAACAGCTACCTTCAGCTGTTCGCATGGAGGATGGATCTGGATCTGGATTGCCCAATAATGCGGTACTGGACAAGGCTGCATGTTGAGCACTCCGGATACAGACCTAAATATAGACTGAGATGACAAGAGTGTGTGTACACACACACACTCTTGACATCTCAGTATAATCTTTTTGCTAATTTGTAATAATCGAAATGTATAATGTTAATTGACTCATAATTAATGATTTTTGTGTTATATAATGTTTTTAATTGTATTCATTTAAATTTATTCTTGCTTGTAAAAATGGACTTGTTCTGAATTAAAATGATTTATTATTATTATTATAACACATATTATCGCAGGAGTCATCGGAATGCTCGCGGCGCCGCGGGCGGCCGCACGACCTCTTCAAGTTTCTCAAGCGATCAAGCGATACTATGTGTTACTGTGATGAGGATTAAGTTTAAAATTATTAGACACTGAACCTGCTCGCCGCTTCGCTGCCATTTCGGTATGAATTGACCCTTAGGGGAGGCCTATGTCCAGCAGAGAACGTCTTCGGCTGATATGATAATGAAATGCCAGAAGACATCGTGGTAGACCAAAACGAAGATAGCAGAACGAGATCGGCTCTAATCGAATGACTAGCGAAGGACACAGTTGACCGAGAAAAGGGAGAGGGAGGCCTTTGCCCAGCAGTGCATGAAAATCGGCAACACAGATAGAGAAAGAAGGTTTTAGTTGCGTTGTATAAACTAAAATGACTATTACATTATTACACGGATGACATTACACAAATTGCTTAAATTAGGTGTTTTCGTAACTTTTTTTTGTTAATTCTAGCTATTTTATTTTTTAATAATCTCAAAAGTTTCATTACCCGCGTAACGACCAGTATCCTCTGGCTCATGCTGGCATATCGCGGTATTATTACCTTTATTTTGTAACTAGTTGACCCACGCAACTTCGTCTGCGTCACAATTTTCGGTACTGCTCCGCTCCTATTGGTCTTAGCGTGATGATATATAGCCTATAGCCTTCCTCGATAACTGGGCTATCTAACACTGAAAGAATTTTTCAAATCGGAACAGCAGTTCCTGAGATTAGCGCGTTCAAGCCATAAAACAAATAAATTTCCAGCTTTATATATTAGTACTAGTTGACCCGCGCAACTTCGTCTGCGTCACAATTTTCATTACTGCTTCGCTTCTGTTTGTCTTACCGTGATGATATATAGATATATGAGATTAGCGCGTTCAAGTAAACAAAAAAACAAACAAACTCTTCAGCTTTATATACTAGTACAGATTATGAAAAAAATAAAAAGTTTTTACAGTTGATGGAGCGAAATAAAAAATAAATAGGTAGTCCATAATAACACAATAATAGTAGGTGTCATTTCCCGAATCGTTCCGCGTGACACGCAATCGTTGTTTTTTTTTTAAATAAGTCTGCCATTAGTTTTAACAAATAATGAGGAGCTTGTGGCTAAATAATAACAGCCGTACGGGTCGATCTTCAAGGTTAATCAACCATTACCGAGGTTTGTCTGTGGATGGGTGACTATCTTAACATACCGAGAAGAATAATAACATAACTGCTTAACTTTACGAGACACTGAGGAGCTGCGCCTCAGAAAGCACGTTAAGTCGTTGGTCCAGACTGTCATTTGTATATCTTTAGCAGTCGTTACTAATTGTCAGAGACAAGAAAAACTGACACCAGTCTTGCCAAGAAGTACCGTAATACCCAACTAATGGGTTGTGGAGGCCTGGTAGGCAGCCGCTCCACGTGACGTCGTACTGGTTTTCAGCTGAATCCGGCTTCACTGGATACCGCCCCCAAAATAGTTGGGATAGGGCTAGGCAGGGAGGTCTTAGCTAATAATAAAATAAACAATACCGGATGGTTAGAATCTTATAAAATAAAAAATTATATTGGTAACTGACTTTGTAAATTATAGTTAATATCGTATCATCATTGAGACAGTTTGCTGATGGTTTTTAATAAAATAAACATTCAACCCTAATCTCTTTAAAGGCAGATTGATCAGACCTCTTCTGGGTACGCTTACGTCACCATCATATTGTCTCAGTCACTTCTGACGTAGAGTAAAGAGCAAACGCATCTCAAATAAAAAAGTCTTATAAAATAAAACAATGTTAATACTGGTTCTGATTTTGAAAATTATTTGTCATCACCGTGACAGCTTTCAAATAGTTTTCATTAAAATACCAACAGTCCAGTCAGTCTAAACGCTCCCTAACATTAAATAAAAAGAGAGATTTCAAGCGCTTTTAGCAAAGAAAATGGTGGATGTTAAAGGAAAGTTGGCAAGAAAAAATACACGTAGATATAAATCCACAGAACATTAGGTGTTCGTAATAAATAGTGGATGTAGACCGAGATTACGTACCTGAACATTGTCTAGTGTTTGTGTCTCTAAGATGATGTATTTTGTGAGCTCAGTGGGGTGCAAATTGTTTGCTTATTATTTTTATTGGACATTTTTACTATGTCGTATTGTCGTTTACGTATTTATCTTACGAGTTTTTGAGTTTGTAGGTTTAATTCTTAGGTGAAATATTGTTATTTACACTTATAAACGCAATATCTCTTAAAGGGTCATTGAACTAAGTAAAAGTTGTTCATAGTGATGAGTTGAAAGACCCCTTTTCAGATATTACATTTGTTTTGTTTCAAGTCGTATTTATAATAAACTCAACGAGGGGTTCGTCAAACTAAAATCTCAGTGGACAGGGCACATTGCGCACAGAACAGATGGTCGATGGGGCCGAAAAGTTCTGGAGTGGCGACCGCGTACCGTAAGACGCAACGTGGGAAGGCCTCCCACAAGGTGGACCGATGACCTGGTGAAGATCGCGGGAAGCCGATGGATGCGGGACGCGCAGGACTGGGCGTTGTGGCGACGCTTGGGGGAGGCCTATGTCCAGCAGTGGATGTCTTTCGGCTGTTACGATAACGAGGGATTTCTTCAGATAGGTATCAAATCTTACCATCAGGTGAGATAGTGGTCAAACGCGTGCCTATCAATTGTAACAAAAATAAAAGAGCAATGTAAGAATTGCCGTATGGTGTCGGCCGGTGCCGTATTTGCCGTATGGTGTCGGCCGGTGCCGTATTTGCCGTATGGTGTCGGCTGGTGCCGAATTTGCCGTATGGTGTCGGCCGGTGCCGTATTTGCCGTATGGTGTCGGCCGGTGCCGTATTTGCCGTATGGTGTCGGCTTGTGCCGTATTTGCCGTATGGTGTCGACCGGTGCTGTATGGTGCCGTAAAAGAATAATAAGGCGTAAGAGGCGACTAAGGGACTCACCAGAGAATGAGCAGCAGCGTTATCTGTAACACTCAACACCATGTACTGCGGTCGCTAACCCGCCTGCAAAGCGTGGCAATTATGACAACCCCCCCCCCCAACTTGGGGGAGGCTTATGTCCAGCTGTGGACGTCTTTTGACATTTTCATATCGTTAATAATGATTGCTAGAGGGTTCGTTGCGTTATTTCTTCTTTAAATAGCAATAAGCTGTGACGGGCGAGGCGATTTGAGGAATTTCTTCGAAAAGTTCTGATTTTCAGCCTAGTTTCAGTAAATGACTGATTTTGTTGCGCCAAAAGATATAAATGAAGTCAAAAAATTCATATAATTCTTGAAAAATGGAAAATCGTACCAAGTAGATATATCTGTCCTTTTCTGTCACTAGACTACTTCAGATTTAGTACATATTTCATCAAATTACTTAGCTTTTTTGTATGTGATTTATATTTATTTGCAGAATATTCTGTCTCGCGGGGCCATTACGCACAGATTCTCGTGTTACGACGACGTACGACGTACGGTACGAGTGCGAATGTTTATTTATGACGACATAACTACTACGCAGTGCGAGCGTCTGTTACTAGGGCTTTAGTTGTATGTAGAGGTAGCAGGTTTATGGCTACAGGCTTGCCTCGTATTACAAGGTACTTATTCGTATAAAAAAAATCCATAAAGCAAGAGACACACTGTTCCCACGTACGCAACGTATGCGGTGCAACGTGGGAATTATTGATGTGTATGTATACTTCTCCCATGTGCACAACATAAATTGGCAATAGACGCTGTAATTTCAAGAAGAAGGTGCACTAGTGCGTCTGTAAGTATTGTTATCTGATTCTGATAGCGAGTTTGAGGATCATTTATTGATTTTACTATTTTTATATGAATGTTTCCGTGCCACAATAACTAAAGTGAAGAACAGAAGATATTGGGTTCAATAAATAATTAAACAAAGAGAAAAAGTTTGAGAATACCATAAATTAATGCTAGATTCATAGCTGTCCATTTCGCTAATTTTCACGATTTTAACAATAAAACACGGCACCATAGGTTTATTTGTCTTTTTATGACGTGCTACGCGTAAGTTAAAAAAATACTTTGCCATACGCGTGGCATGTCCCATGCCGATCTGGACATCGCAGGTCGAGGTTGCGTGGGTGGTAGGCGTGTGATTGCGTTGTATACGACAAGTTTGTTTCTTCTATTGCATAGTTTTTCATGTATAATCAAGAATCCGGAATCATAATGCGTTGCATACGTTGCGTACGTGGGACCAGTGTGTCTCTCGCTTTAGTCTTTAATGTTTTTAACCAAAACATGGAGCTTTTTTTTAAATAAACGAAGAATGGTGGCGTGATATCCTAGTTCCATTATCCGGTTTAACCACCGATTTGTACGGTTTAGAGACTTTTAACCAATATAATCAGAGATGCAATTCTTGTTTCTTTAACAAGCTTTCGCAATCTATTAAAAACACCTCAGATTTGCCAACATTTTGATAAGTTTTCGACATTAATTGATTGTCGCTGAGAAGATATTTTTGGGACTTGAATTTGAACGTTTTTTAAGTACGATAATTTGTATTTTTACACCCTGATTAATTCAAACTTTCTACAGAAAATTTTCACTAAGAATCTGCTAATCAAGTTAAGAAATGTGATCATACTCTGAATTTACTGGCCCGATACCATCTACAACGTAGAGCTGTTAGAAAAAATACCACGAGAGCATGATCGACCGCTAGATTCATACGCTCCGGAGGGATCCCGATCACATTCCCAAACAGGCTATGGACTAGAATCCTCATGGGAAAAGGAAACGCGACCGTCCCCGTCAAACCTGGCGACGCACCGTATTGGCGGAAGCGACGAGCATCGGAATGACGTGAAGCGAGGTGAAGCGTGAAGGTTAAGACCTCTCGCGATGGGAGAATACTGAGCCCCAGCTATTAGCCATAGGATCTTAAGTCAAGTTCGTCAAGATGATAAGGTTCTAATTTAAGTAAGCAGGAAGCTTTATGGGATTAAGATTTCACCATAATAGGTTCTTTCACATAAACTAACACAAAACTAACCCCCGTTTAAACCCTGACATCTGTTATAAGCCTTAAACTTCGTTAAGAGCCTTCTAATCTTCAGTGCGGCAGAAACAGTGGTCATAAACAAACAATTTAGGCTGGACACTAGTCGTTACGACAGCCATTTGTACCAGGGTAGCAGGAAGGGAGGGAAGGTTTTAGGACGTGTCCTGATAAAGTAGGATGTTTTGTCAAGTTGGTAGTACGCTCGTTAGGCTTGCGTGTTGCTTGCCTAACTTTGAGGTTAAGTTAGCATTGATTCAAAGCATTTCCGGAATTAAAAAAAAACAGCTAAGTGCGACTCGGACTCGCACACGAAGGGTTCCCGTGCCATAAACCGAAATAAACGCGTTTTTTGTAGGAGAGCACCCTTTAATTTTTAATTAATTAAATTTTTATTATTTGTTATTATAGTGCCAATAGAAATCACACTCACATACACTCTATAAAAATTTCAACTGACTACCTATTACGGTTCTTGAGATACAGCTCACTGACAGAGAAACGGATGGACAGCGGAGGCTTATTTATAGGGATCCGTTGGTTACCCTGCGGGTACGGAACCCTAAAAGGTGGAAACGGAAGATGTTGTCCTGCAAGAACTCTGGCTTTTCCACAGAAAAAAAATCTATAACATTCTGTGTGAAATAACGATTCTAAACCATCCCGGGAACCACGAAATGCAAAAAAAAAAAAAAACATTAAAATGGTGCAGTCGTTTAATAAGAATCGTTCTAATTCTGCCTTAACCCACGAAAAAAAGGCGAAAGTTGTATTAATGTAGGAGTAAGATAAGTCCCAATAAATAGAACTAAGCGTCTGCGTAGTATCTAAAAAAAATCCACGTATTTTGCTATATCTTTCAACAAATACTACCATAGTATTCGCTGACTATCACCTTCTTTATCTTGTCTCCCCTACAATCTGGCAAAAACTTTAACGTCGCGTCGTTCGAAGCATCGTAGGTACAATAGGATTGCGATTTTAAGTCTGTATGTAATGCTGACACATCGTAACTGCTTCGACTTTTGTTCATTTTAGGTTCCAACTCAGATTCGACTTCCCGATAAAATAGTGACGTTAAACTTAAATTGTAGACGCAAACGTTATTAAGTAGGCGTCTATAATTTACAAAAAAAAACAATTCGCAACTGACTGACAAGCCGTATGGTGCCGTAAAAGAATAATGCCATCCCATCACTTCCCGTGGGTGTCGTAAGAGGCGAGTAAGGGACTCACCAGGCATTCACTCAATGTATGTAAGATACTGGTTTCAGCTGGAACCGATAACTTAGAGGTCGAACCCAAATATGTTGGGACAAGGTTAGACTGATGATGATAATAGGCTAGTTTCCACTATCAATAAATTGCAAATCTATTTAGTCCGTCAGTTAGAGTATTGAAAAATAATGAACACGTATTTTTTGTTTTTGTTAATCAATAAATATTGACAAAGATATAAAAAACTTTTTTACAAAAAATACAACCGACTTCCAAAAACAAAACACTACAAGGTACAAAATAACTAAAGAAAAAACTTTAATTTCTGAAGTCGTTGTTTTTGGTTATTTTTTCGTTTTTTAACACCGACTTCAGAAATTAAAGTTTTTTCTTGTTTCCGAAGTTATTTTGTACCTTGTAGTGTTTTGTTTTTGGAAGACGTTGTATTTTTTGCAAAAAGTTTTTTATTATTCACTTTTTAGTGGTACCTAGGTACCTGCGTATCCATTAACAGCGTACCGGCGCAATGTTATGTTAAGAACTGGCGTAAACACTAAAAAAACATGCGATTTCAGCAATCACGATTCCTTTGCCATTATTTATTGAAGAGTTCCGTTGCCTACCTCCGAAGTTCTTCATCAGATCTTCACCAAATTGAAACGGGACCAGTCCAGGAAAATACTCATTCAAACAAAAAAAGAATCATCCAAATCGGCTGACAATTGGCTAAAGTATCGCTGAACAAACATTTTTCATGGGATCTCATCATCAGATCCTAATTTATATCTTCCATCATCAGCTCAGCAACATGAAATGATGATTACCAGGCACAAATATCTGAATTTCGTTAGAAAATTCATGAAAAACATTGTATGTGCCTATAAAATTTGAGGGTTGCCCTCGATTTTCATAGGATCCCATCATCAGATTCTGTCATGGTGACAATGGGACCAATTAAGAAGTATACCCTTTCAGATGAGGCAAAAAAAATTCAAATCGGTTCTTATATGACGGAGTTATGAGGTAACAAACATAAAAAAAAAAAAAAAAAAAAAAAACCTCCTCCTTCTTTTGAAGTCGGTTAAAAACGCATCAAAACTCGGGAGTGGGGCTCGTGACGTCAGAACGCACTAAAAATTATACGTCAGTATTGAGAATTTTAAAAGCGTCGTATCTTGGTCATGTTTTGTTTACGTAACAAAAGAAATAACGGGTTAAGTTTTTTTGATAATCTAACTGACGGACTTATTAAATTTTTTCAGTGGACAAGCTTATTAATGTTCAGTCAGTAGTCATTTTCACTTTCATATTGTCATAATCATATATGAATAGTTCACATCGTGAGAGAGTTAGCTATTAAAGTCTCCCATGTCATAGCGAGGCTGTCTAATGCTCAAAATCCTTACTAATATTATAAATGCAAAACTAACTCTGGCTATCTGTCGCAATTTCACGCCAAAACTTCTGAACCGATTTAAATGAAATTGAGTACACAGATAGTCTAGAGCCTGAGAAAGGATATATGCTTTTTATCCTAGGGACCACGCCGGCGAAGTCGCTGGCAAAAGCTATGCATCATTATTTGCAGCAAAAACGCTTCTCTACGATCCACACCACATTACTCATTCGCATTTTGGCCCAGTATTGTGTACACAGACTTTTGTGTCCGTGTGTTTAATTTCTCCTCATTGGATCGATCTAAGTAATATAATAATAATATAGCTACTTTTCCGTTTACAGATATCTGCAAACGGAAAAAATAGCTATATTATATATGTATACCTTTTCTTTTCAGCATCGACTTTTTAAAGTAGTATTGGGGCTTAGAAAAGCACTATCTCATAGAGGCCGAGCGATTTTAAGGCATTGTTCAGACCAAACGTATTGTCGGCCGCCGACTATGAGCACGCGTTACGTAGTTTATTGTTTTCCCATATATATTATACTTTTCGTTCACACCGAACCGAATATACGCTATTACGTATAGTCGAATAAATTCACAGTCGGCGGCGGACAATACGTTTGGTGTGAACGATGCCTAAATGCACATTACCTTAGCAACAACATATTACATAACACTGATAGACCCAAATCACCAACCCGCATTTCACAGTACAGTGTGCCCAGTCTTTTATCAACCGGACGCCGCCCGAAGCGCCGTCGTTCGCGCGATCTCGCCTATTTCGAGCTCATCCTCCACCAAATGCAGTACTTTAACGATAGCCGCTCTTTTTGACCTCGTTTGGAGACCAAAGAGTATCTTGCAGACTGTTTTAAGATTTGGTCTTTTGAATTTTAATACAGAAATTCTTGTTTATACAGGTTGTGTTGATGTAGTATAAACCTAGGTCAGAGATTTTTATGTTTTTCAACGAACAGCGGTTTTAAGTTTTCCAAATATTTGATAGCTTTTGTTAACATCTACATATTTATTAAGTTATTTATTATGTAAGTATCCAAAAGTTATAGAGTCCTTGTATCTGATACAGTCTATCATCTCATTTCATCTTCATAATTCCATTATTCTCTACTATGTTATATTTGCAAGGGCTGTTGCAATATAGCTATTAATAAAATGCTAACTTTTGAAGGAGCACAGCTTTATAAAAAATTACCGTCCTGTATAAGAAATGTACACTCTTACAATGCATTCAAAAATCAACTTAGCCAGTACATAATTATTGCGGATCGATCACTTCTGGAGAAATGAATGCATTGGATGGGTAACTATCTAATTGTAATACTGATGACGAACATATTGTAATCTAAATTTTTAGTATTTATAATATTTGGAATACATTTTCTTTAAACCGAATAAACTCTTTTGGAGAAGACGAAGAACAAAAAGGAAATTGGTTTGCAAAATTTTTTGGTATATTATGTTATCACATTTTCTAAATTGGCAGAATACAGACAGACATCCTAGCTGTGAATTTTTATCGCAATATCAGAGTACCTATCGCTCTTGTTATTCTAAATATTTTTTATATCTTATGAGTTCCAATTCGCTTGTTTCTCATAAAAATACTTAGTCTGAAAGGATTTGTAACTGATTTTGCTTTGTATTTATTATTGGGATACATAAAACATAAATGAGTACTACGAAAGTTTCTGACTATCAGCTTTTATGTTAAAATATGCTAATATTTGTTTCTGTTATACATATTTTGCTTTGAGTGGTTATTGATTCTTTATAAACTTCGAGAGGATATTTGTTTTGCTTTTGCTAAGTTTGAAAACTAGCTGTTTGGTGTACTAATATAGACTTTTGGATCAGAAGCGAACCTCTAATATAAGTTTTTTTTACCAACCATGTCACCTAAAAGGCAATGAAGAGGGCAACGCTTGAAGTTTCCTTGCGTGATCGAATCAGGAAAGATGATATCCGCAAGAGAACCAAGGTTACCGACATAGCCCGAAGGATCGCCAAACTGAAGTGACAGTGAACATTGCTCGCAAAACAGACGGTTGATGGGGCCAAAAAGTCCTTAAGTGACGACAGTGTACGGAAGATGCAGCGTTGGAAGGCCTTCCACAAGGTGGACCGATGACCTGGTGAGGGTAGCTGGTAGCTGATGGATGCGAGACGCACAGGACTGGTTGTTGTGAAGACACTTGGGGGAGGCCCAGTCCAGTCCAGCTGTGGACGTCTTTACGTCTTTCGGCTGATAACATGATCCTTTTACCAACTATTTTAGGGTCAACTTGAACTGAATGCTACATACAAGAAGCGACTGCCTTTTTGAGCTCCACAACTTGGTATCTGGGTAACATTACACCCATTGGTAAGGCTGGTGCCAGATCTCAAGCTTCTGAGTGTCCTTAACGACTGCCAAAGATCTACAAATGGCAGTCGAGATAAGAACCAAAGAGAGTTTTGGTATGCCATGAATGTTTAGAAGGTATGCGGTTCAGAGTGTAAGTCCCGCAAACCTTCATTGAAAAGGGGAGACCCTCCAACTTGACAGTGGTTGTGTCTGGTGTGGGCAACTGCCTGACAGTTAATATTCGGGCTGATGTATATGTTCAAATCGCACGGTAAACTCTGATTGGGCGCTGCAGGATTTCGACGTAGTAGTTCGACGCTACTTTGATAGATGGCGTTGCAGTTTTTTTTTTTTTTTTTTACTATTGATAGGCACGCGTTTGACCACTATCTCACCTGATGGTAAGCGAGGATGTGGTCGAAGATGGAGCACGCTTGCCTAGAAATAACCTATTCACTCTTGATTTAAAGATCCAGGTTGTAGCTATCAGGAAACACAGGCTCCGGCAGGGAATTCCACTCCTTAGCTGTACGCACTATGAATGTGTTCCCAAAACGTTTTGTGCGTATGGGTGGGATGTCCACAATGTACCGGTGGCGCATCGCCGTTCGTCTTGTGGTCCGATGATGGAACGGGCTTGGCGGAATTAAATTATACAATTCCGTCGCACATTCCCCAAAATGCAACCGGTAAAAAACCGACAGGCTAGCAACTCGTCGTCGATGTTCAAGACTTTGGAGCTTCGACGCGACGAGCCTCTCATTGCCGATGATCCTCTTGGCTCGTTTCTCAATTGACTCAAGGGCATCAAGCTGGTATCTGGCAGATCCATCCCAAAGATGAGAGCAGTATTCCATACACGATCGAACTTGCGCTTGATAGAGTTTGAGCAGCTGTTCCGGCGTGAAGTACCGTCTCACCTTAGCCAGAATCCCCAACTTCTTTGCAGCCACTTGAGCTTTTGCCTCTATGTAAGGGCCAAAATTGAGAGTAGATGTTAATGTAACCCCAAGAAGCTCAAGATGGTCGGTTATCGGCACGGTTTCACCGCGGAAAGATGGAGCTGGGCGGAATTGGCTCCTTTTGGCGGAAAATAGACACGCTTGGGTCTTAGCAGCATTGAACTTGACCAGATTGGCATCGCCCCAATCAGATACCGCCTGTAGGGACACGTTCAAGCGCTCAACCATTGCCTCCCGGAGAGACCGGATCTGCGACCCACAAGCTCGTGCGTCTGACACGTATCTTTCAGCAACAGTGCTGTCGTCTGCATACCCAAAGGTACCGGGTTTAAGCAGATCATTAATATGCAGCAAGAACAGTGTTGCCGAAAGCACCGACCCCTGAGGAACCCCGGCATTAATATCCAGCAGTCCAGACGAGCAGCCATCTATAACCACTCGGATAGACCGATCCCTCAGGAAATCTGCGATCCAATCACACAAACCGGCGGGCAGACCGAAGGAAGGAAGCTTACTAATAAGGCCATCGTGCCAGACCCTGTCGAAGGCCTTCGAGATGTCAAGGGAGACCGCCAGTGCCTCCCCGTGCTTCTCTATGGCCTCACTCCAGATGTGAATGGCATACGCTAGAAGATCCCCAGTTGACCGATTTCGGCGAAACCCGTATTGCCGGTCACTAAGGATATCATTCGCTTCTAGGTACGCCAGGAGCTTATGATTCAGCACGCGTTCCGTAGTCTTACAGAGTATGGACGTTACCGAGATGGGTCTATAATTCGACGGGTCAACTCGACTACCCTTCTTGGGCACGGGTTGCACGTTAGCTTGCTTCCAAGCCTTCGGAACTTTTCCAGTCTCAAACGAAAGGCGAAATAGGCGTGTCAAGATCGGAGACAACTCAGGCGCACAAGTCTTCAGAACAATTGCCGGTATCCCGTCGGGACCACTAGCCTTGTTCACGTCTAGGTTACGCAGTTTCCTACGGACGTCCTTCTGATGAATGCGAATGTTCGACATACTCGACTCGCATTCACCAGGAGAGGAGGAGGGCGTCGCGCCACCAGGATCTAGACGTGAAGATTCCGCAAACAAAGAAGCAAACAAGTTCGCTTTCTCCTCAGCGGAGTGGGCCAGCGTCCCGTCGGGTCTCAGCAGTAGTGAGGGGCGGCAGAAGTTCGATTCGACCGACTTAGCCAGGGACCAAAAAGCCTTACTACCTGCTGGGTATGAAGCAAGTTTGTTCCCTATTCGGCTAATGTGGTCAAACCGAGCCCTCCGCAACACCTTCTTGCAGGACTTAGCAGCCCTGTTGAAGGCTCTCTTCTTCTGACTCACGTCATTTGCTTTGCGCGTACGAGCGTCGACCCATGCTAGGTACGCCGCGTGCTTAAGCGCATCCGCGCGATTGCACTCGGCACCAAACCAAGGACGAGCTTCGCCAGATATTGCTATGTTAGAGAACGGAATGTAGTACTCCATTCCCCTCCGCAACACATCCGTCACGGCGTCCGCGCACGACGTAGCATCAGTGGAAGAAAAGCAAGTAGGCTGCCAAGGGTAACATGCGAAGAAAGATCGCATGCCATCCCAATCTGCTGACTTGTATCGCCATACCCGCCGGGTATGACGATACAAACTGTTCTTTTTGTTGCGATTTTAATTTACTCCGTTGGTTTCTTCTTATGGATTATTGATGGTGGGTGGTGGTCATTATTGATGCCGCTACAAATGTTACGATCACCGATTCACGGCCCAACCTCGGCGAGTCTTCTTTTTTAACAGAAGTGCCATTGCTAATTATTATTTCCTGGTTTTGAACAACTGCTTTAAATTCTAGTTTTAATGGGCAGCTTTCAGTATACTACTCTGTCAATAAAGTACCGGGAAAAGATCAATAATACACAAAATGTTTGTTATTCATCCAAATTTATTTTATCACTTTCAAAGTATGCTCCTTTAGAAACGATACACTTGCGCCAACGAATAATCCATTCATCAAAACATTTTTTAAACGCTGCTTCCGGAATTGAGTTCAGTTCTCGCCGCGAATTCTCCTTTATGTCTTCTATCGATTGAAAACGGTTCAGTTGGAAGGCGCCACTCCGAAGCTTGTTGACTAGTTTGCATGTCAAACTCGTAAACCCACGTCTCGTCACCAGTAACAATGCGTTTCATGAATGTTGGGTCCGAACTGACTCGTTCTAGCATGTCCTCAGCGACTTTCATGCGATTGAGTTTTTGGAGAAAATTCAGATCTTTTGGGACTAGCCGAGCAGCAACATGATTCATACCCAAATGATTAGTTAAAATGGTACGGATCGACTCGTGAGATACAGAAAGTTCGGCGGCTATCTCTCTCAGAGTTGAATGGGGATTTTCAGTCACTATTTCCTTCACTTTTGCGATGTTAACTTCAGTTGCAGACGTTGACGGCCTACCAGAGCGAGGCAAATCTTCCATCACATCTCGACCGCTTTTGAACGCTTTGAACCACTCATAAGCACGAGTTTTTGATAAAGTCGATTCACCGTAAGCCTTCTGTAACATTTTCAGTGACTCCGAACACGAAATTCCATTGGCGATGCAAAATTTAAGACAAACTCTTTGTTCGATATTTTTGTCCATTATGAAAGTCGCAATACACACTATATATGATATTACTAAAACCAGCACTGTATTTAATATAAATAACAGATGCAACTCAAACTCCGCGCCAAAATGGAAAACAGTTGTGCCAATCTAACAACTACAAAAAAACTAAAATTTGAATTTGGTACCATAAACAAATCATTCATTTCCGATACTTTTTTGACTGAATGTATACCATACAAGTTAAAGAGCAGAACCTTGCAGAGAGCAGAAGTTAATTTACCAATTAATTCAATAAACCTGTCTAGACCACTCGAAACCGTCTGTCTGGTAATAGAACTTATAGCCTTACGTACACCCTAATACCAGCCTAGAAATTGAACACTTCATACTCAAGAGCTATACTTCAAATAATGGCGCCAAATATCTATCTATTCTATGGCCCTTTGTAATTCGAAAACAAAGTACCAACCTCAGAAATCCCTTTCAAACGCGACGAGTATCGTTCTACCAACATAACAACGCAGTCGAGTCTGTTAGTCTGTGTCAAATGACTGCTTGTGGTTGCCATAATAGTTTGTAGCGGTCTTAGCAAATTACTATCTAATGACGCTTCTGTCTTCTCTGAGATGGAAACCGAGGGTGTCAAAGGATTTGATTTTAGGGCGTGTGCATATGAGTTGAGCTAGTGCGAGTTGATTGAGTGGGATGCATATTACAGAACATGTATTTGTTTGTATTAAACTGCAACGAAAAGTACTTATGTAAAGTTAAAATTGAATATAATAAATAAAAACGCTTTGAGACTGGAAAATAAAAATATGAATAAGAAGAATTGTCACTTCCGTACTATATTTACCGAGCTCCAACAGAAATGATAATAACATTACCTATTTATCCTAACTAGCTAGGTAATAATGTTTCTAAATTAAGTAAATGAAGTTATGAACGTGTTATTATACTTTAATGTAAAAAAAAACTAAATATTAAAAAAATACAACTGACTTCCAAATGAAAAACACTACAAAGTATAAGATAGTTTTAATTTCGGAAGTCGGGGTAAATTTTTTAGTTTTCATGTTATTCCCATAAATTGGTTGCGCTATTTACCGATAAGGTTATTATAAAGTTATTTTTTTCTTTCTTCGTAGTTCAAGTTCAGACCAAATTACAATTAAATACGTCCTTTGTTTTGGGATTGACATAAACCTATTAATATCTCAATTTACTAAATTTAATTATTTCAAGTTGAGGAGGTCACTTAGATTATCTTTGAAGTTCAATGCAAAATCAATAAATAAAATCTAACAAAAAAATAAATGAATTTAAAAAAAGCAAAACCAACAAAAGAAAAACAGTCCAAGTGCGAGTCGGACAAAGTTGCAGATATAAATTACTTTTAAAAACTACATATTTTTATGAGTTACTAGCACTTCGCCCGCGACTTCGTTCGCGCGGGTTTGGTTTGATTACTCCACAAACTTCATCTCTCCGTGTTAATTACTTATTAATAGACTAAACGACGACGGCAGTTCCAACTGCAACCTTTTTCATATGTATTTTAATACCGATCATAACTTTTGAACGAAAGGTCCGATTTGAATAAATTTACTTGTACATAACCAGCCTTAATTATTAAACAATTTAAATAGATAAGGATTAACATCATGATACTAAAATCACCACTATTCCATTTCACCCGGGTTTTGATTGAATAATTTGAACAAAAAGCGGTCATTGTGACTTAACCATAATAATTAGACATATACTTTGTACATATTGATATCTTCTACAAAACTGTAGTACATCACTTTGCTCTATTGTCAATAGTTTCCGCAGCGTACGCGATATAAGGATCTTTTTTGGTATTTTTTTCACACCTTGGGTTACATTATCGATGTTTTCATACTGATCCCTAACTTTTTTGAAATTTTTCTATAGCCTATGTTCATCTGGGAGAATTTATGATTCTAATGGTGAAAGTATTTTGCAAATCGGTTCAGTAGTTTCGGAGCCCATTCAATTCAAACAAACAAACAAACAAACAAATCTTTCCTCTTTATATATTATTATAAGTGTAGACAAGTATACCGTCTTGGACTTGTAGTCCAAGACGGTATTACTTGACAACTTAGACAGAGAATAGATATAGACATGCTCTTAGAATAATAATAATTGTTAAAGTAAGACGACGCATATGCAAAATGTCTATGTGTGAGCAAGACGCAGCATAGTTTTTCTATCTCTATTTGCGTATCGGTTTTTGTTGTCTGCCATCAGTAGTCATTGGTGGCAAACAAATTGTGGTGTCAGCGTATTTTCGTTGATAGAAGCTTATTTTGTGTGATTTACTGCTTTAGTGATATTCCAGAAGGTATTATTAAGTGTGTAGTGATGGTGAATTGCAGTATTTACGGCTGTAAAAGCCGTAGTGAACGAAATCAACCAAACATAACCTTTCATCGGTAAGTAGCATTTTTTATCTATTACAGCAAGTAAATCAAAGATTATTGTACTCAAGACTATTTTCTGTCAATAACAAGCAAAGTTTATTGATAATTAACGTCTAAAAAGACGATAAATCCTAACTTATTTTTCATATTAGCCGGCCAAAGTGTGAGGCAATTTATGTTAGGTTGTTATCTATGTCACTTCATGTCATTTGTAAATTGTCGGATAATAACTTGACGGGGATACCAGCACTTGATTATTTTTACCCCTAAACGTATTTTTCTTCTTAGGTTTCCGAATGATCCATTTTTTTTAAATAAATGGATTGACTGTACGGGCCGAGTTAACTGGCATCCATGTCGTCACTCCCGTATTTGCTCACGACATTTCGAAGACAGTTGCTTTCGACAGAACTTAAATAGTACCTACTTATATCCACGTGCGATACCCACACTTTTCATCCAGGTAGAGTAAATATATTACTTAATTTGTTCTAGGCGTTTAGTCAACTTTGATACGTAAAAATTAATTGAGACTTGATTTTGTGTGAATATTATCAACATTATTTGAGGTGACCTTTTGATGTGTGAGTAAGTGGAATAATATTATGTACCTAATTATTAAGTCACTAAACATCAAACAATTTAAATATACTAACTCAGTACGCCAGTCTGCAGTTACAGAAAGACAAAGGTGGTCTATGTTACCCGTCAAAAGATGTGGTAAAAATTTGTGAAATTTGTGAGAAAATATTTCGTAAAAATCGAGGTCTTAATAAAAAAAATATTCTTCTTGTGCTCATGCAGGAAAGTCTTAAACAATGTTTGGGTTTAACATTATTTTATCACTTATTGTATTTTAACAGCCAATCTTTCTTCGACTGTCATTATTCGCTCTTAATTAAGGCTATAAGTTTGAAATATCTCAAAGTACGAATACATTAAGCAACTAAAAAGTTCTCAGATAAAACTGATAAAGTCAGTAATTTTTATAATAAATTAGTTTTATTTAAAGGTCAGTAGTAGCCAATTAACCTTTTTAACAAATACCTGCTGTTAAAACTTTCTATTTCATGGATCAAAATATATATTTTTTTTACTTTTTAAAGACATCTTATTATCGGGGTTTTCTTTATTCAGTACATCGATCAAAGGAATGATTAGTTTACCCTGTAGTCCTTAGTACAATTTTATTATGTATAATTTTGACATTTAAGGTCTTAATTAAACTATACCTAATCAACATGGTTGTTTTATTTTATTTTTGTTGTTTATTTTATTATTATTTATTTTATTATTATTTTTTTTTTTTTTCACTTAAATTTTAATTTTGACATTGAATATTGCTGTTTTTATTGACTTAATTTATCGATATTTTCATTTTTATTCTTTTATTATTATGACATTTAATATTGCTGGAAATTGTTAATCATTGTGAACGTTTTAATTCTGATATAGCTGTAATTTCTAAATTTGTTTCTATTGCTATAAAATAAATGAGGAATAATATTGCAATGCTTGTAAAAGGCTGCTAAGTCATAAGTACCTACTAATAAACTAACACCATTGTACACTTAGTTCGCAATAAACGTTTTGACTTTTGAAAACATGGTTGTTTTATTGCATCTATAAAAATAGTACGTATATGCGAGATGTGAATGCATTCGGGGCTATGAGTTAGTTATGATTTATCTAATTATACTATTTACATGTTGAGGTGAAAATAATCACTCAGAAGCCCGCGAGCTTACTAAGCGCGGTCCTGACTGACGCAAAATACAACTCATTTGTTTTCGCGCTTTACGTTCATCCCGGAGGCATTCAGTTCGCGCGCGAACACAATCAAATAGTAATAAATACTACGTTACCCCTTAAAAAGTAAAAAAAAAAAAACCTATTATTAATTGATATGAATTACATTACTCGTAGTAGATGTACAACCAAAATAATAAGAACGAGATTACCCACACAATGGGGGTAAAAGTCTAAGTATGGCAATATTAAATGCACGAAGTTGTAATGATGTACTTATGTTGAACTATCGCTATCCGTTACCGTTATACGCTGAGGACTTGTCTATATCTATTCTCTGTCTACGCTTGACAAATTTCATCGTCCTAGTTCAACCGGGAAATACCCTATGAATTTTGATTCCCTTGAGAGTTTCGAAATAATAAATATTACGATAACTTAGAAGTTTGATTTTTTCGTAACTGCAAGGGACCATAGACCTAAGTAGTATGGTTTTAATTTCAACTCTATACCTCCACGCGTTCCCGAGATAAAGGGTCTTGGACGGACAACAAAGTGATCCTATAAGGGTTCCGTTTTTTTCCTTTTGAGGTACGGAACCCTAAAAACAGTCGAATTGAGGACCTCCTCCTTTTTTTGAAGTCGGTTAAAAAGTTTCACAGGGTTTCAAGCAAATGTAGAGTCTGACAAAAACTCAATTCCTTAAAAACTTTTTTTTTTGCAAAAAAAAAATCTTTCTTACGAGCTATGTACATAAATGTCAACCACCTACGGCTTCATTCAACATATATTTACTAAATTCTTTTAAAATAATGTGTCTCAATTTACTTTTATCCTCCTTACTTTTCGATCGTTAAACAAAGGCAAAAAGCCTTCGAAAAATACCCGGAAACCACTCACAATTTCTTTGGCGGATGCAATAAAACCATTATTGGGTAATGGGATCCACCGATATTTGATGCCCGGAAGTAAAAGTCGTGAACCTGTTCCAATAGAGGTACGTTTTTATGGTATCTTTCGTATTCATAAATCGTTCGGTTCCTGGTACTGATTGACATTTTTTTGACATGTTATATTCACGTTTTTCTCTTCGGGTTATTATGATTTGTTCCAAAAGTTATACAACTGTACAGTTGTATACAATCTTAACAAAATAGAATACATGAAACATTGCAACTTTGTCTCTACCGTTGGCAATTTAAGCACCTATTGTGAGAAAAATAAATCACAGTCCTCAACTGAGGACGCCCGTCCTCAGTTGAGGACGCAAACCGTCCCCAATCAAGAACAGCGAGACCCTTTCCTCGGTTACCTTTTGTACGCTTTGCAATATTTGTCATATACTCGTACACACAAAATACAAATTAAAGCCATTCTTCACTTTAAAAACCTTCCCAGGACATCATCCTCAAAAGACAAGACAAAATGCTACTTTATGTCGATGACTAAGCGAGAAATGACATGGGTCAACGATACACCGCAATTTGTATTGTTACTCTCGTGTACTCACGGCTTTATCTCTTTAGAAATTCACCTTAGTGCGCGTCATATTTGAGATATGACGTCATTTTGGGGGACGTCTTTGTTGTGTACCCACCTTATATAGATTAGACGGGGTTTTGTCTTTGGAAAATGGCCGTGGCCGTGTTCTATTTTTGAAAATGTGACTGGCTGTTTTTTAACTTTTTGTATTGTCATGCTGGTTTAAATAATTTAATGCCGTATAACTTCTATTTGATAACTTTTAAAATTCAATCAAATTATTTTCAGTTCAGTCCAGACGCCCCACAGAGCCGCACTCAATTAATTAGCTTTTATTTTACTTCCTTACCATAACCTTCAAGATTACTGGTAGTTTCTGATATACATTTTTTTTAACTACAAAAGTTTAACTTTCCAAGCATATAAAATGGTAATCGTAAAATGGAAAGTAAGAAAACGGATACAAAACACGCTTACACGTCTTTTCCAATTAATTATGTACTACGTAATGACGTCGGTCCTTCCAAATTGCCTCGGAAACAAACCAGCTGTTACATGTCACAATGCTTTTTTTTTATTTTTACCAAAGAAAAACGATGTTAAGCCACTTTATCTACATTTTATATCTAACAAAGACCTTTTGGTTTAATACGGTCATTGAACTATACAATCTTGTATGATATTACGAGGTATTTGGATTTGAACTTAAAGGTATAAGGACAGTATATAATAGATAATCTTATTCATAAGCCCACGTAGAAAGAGTTTTATTCGTTCAACATAGTGTAATTAATCTTGTTAGACATAACTATAGTAATGTAAAAAACACGGACATCAAAACGACAATCGGACCAAAACCAGCAAGCGTTATTTATTTGTGTATTTTAGTTAGTATGTTTATTGTATTTTGATTTATATTTATTAATAGTTGTATGTTTAAGTTAGCTTAGTCTATTTTAAGTTTCCTTCTTTGTCTCTTTACACACTGTGTCTATGTATCTTATCCCACTCTCCTGTCGCAGGTCTGCTGGAAGAAATTTCTTATGAAATTATTAATCTCGCGTGCCTATTAATAGTAAAAAAAGAAAAAAAAAAATAAGCAGTACCTTTGTGCTCTTCTCACTGTATAAATTTTCGTTTTTTAAGTATATTGTGTGTACATAAATAAATAAATATTCTAAGACTTAAAAAAAGGTAAGTACGAAAAACTACTAAACTCCGGGTCACGCAGATATTTATATATCTGCGTGACCCGGAGTTTAGTTTACGAGTGCGCATTTTGTCCCCTCAAGGTCGCTGGCGTATGTGCTTTAATGTGATTTCCGAGTTACGGAGGAAAGCCCACTATGCCTCAGCGTCAAAGCAAAATAAACTCAAAAAATAATCTTTACTTTTGTATACTTCTTATCCTTACCATCAAATCATCTTCAAAATAACACATTACTTATTTAACAGTATTGTGACACAAAATAAAGATTTACAAAGAAATCCTCTTGAGTAAATACGCTGACGAAATCAAAGGCTTCTCCGGGGAAGTTTAGGGAAACAATACGGATAAATAATACATCTTCGGTTGTCCATGTAATATGTATTTACTTTGGTTAAGCTTACTACATAATGTGGGGAATACGGATTAAGTCCTTAGAGATCCGAAAAGAAGTAACAGTCAATAACTGCTTTATTAACCGCCTCCGTGGTCGAGTGGTTTAGGCGTTTGCTTTGTGACCTGGTGGTTCTAGGTTCGTTTCCCACGGGAAACATACTTTGTAAAGTTGTTTACAGTTTTGCTCATTTGACATTGCAGGCTTGAATCACCTGGAGGTCTGGTGAAAAGATGACTCCATACTTCGGAAGGCGCTTTTAATCCAGCCAGGCGGTTGTCAAATAAAAAATGTCAGAGGCGATCTAGAAACTCTGACACTATGGGGTATCACCCGGAGGACACGTTGGAGCATACGGTGGAGGTCTGCCCTGCTTGGGCGGAGCACCGCCGTGTCCTCGTCGAGGCGGTCGGCGGCGGCAACCTCTCGCGTCCGGCCCTGGTTCAAGCCATGGTCCGGAGCGAGGAGACATGGGAAGCGATCACCTCCTTCTGCGAAGTAGTAACGCTAGGAAAGGAGGAAGCCGAACGCGTGATCTCTCACACGTTCGGCTTCTGCAACAGAAGAAGACGCCCCGGGCGTCGGGAGTCGCAGGACGATTCTCGTCCACGATTCTTAGACTACAAGCATTGGGTGGCTCGCCGTCTGATCAGAACCAGGCCCGGGTCGACTGCGCACTATGTTCCACGCGCGCCTCAAAGAGCTGTCAGCATAGAAGACGGTGCCCGCTAGGACCAGTACCTGCTGGAGCTGCGGACTTCGTTTGAAAGAGGCACCGTACCCTGGAACGCAAAAGACACTAGGAGGAACACGGATGGGTTTTAGTCAGTAAGAGTCTGACACTCCCTTCTGCTTCACTTCACCCAAAGTGGGAGGAGTCATTTGATGATTTCCCATCCATAAAAAATCTTTTTTTTCATAAAAACACTACAAGGTACAAAATAACCTCAGAAGAAAGAAAAGAACATTAATTTCGGAAGTCGGTATTTTTGGTTACTTTTTCGTTTTTTGACACCGACTTCCGAAATTAAAGTTCTTTTCCTTCTTCTGAGGTTATTTTGTACCTTGTAGTGTTTTGTTTTTGGAACTCGGTTGTATTTTTGGTAAAAAAAAAACCCTTTTTCGTGGTACCTACCTACCTGCGTACCCATTTACAGCGTACCGGCGCAATATTATGTTAAAAACTGGTGTAAACACTAAAAAAAAATGCTCTTCGTCAGATCTTCACCAAATTGAAAATACTCTTTCAAACAAAAAAAAATCATCCAAATCGGCTGACAATTGGCGAAAATATCGCTAAACGAATATATTTAATGGGATCTCATCATCAGATCCTAATCTATACCTTCCATCATCAGCTCATCAACCACCACCACACCACACCACACCAGGCACAAATATCTGAATTGCGTTAGAAAGCTAATGAAAAACATTGTATGTGCCTATAAAATTTGAGGGTTGCCCTCGATTTTCATGGAATCACATCATCAGATTCTGACTTGGTGACAACGGGACCAATCGACAAGTATATGATGAAAAAAATATTTTCAAATTGGTTCATAAATGACGGAGTTATGAGGCAACAAACATTAAAAAAAAAATACAACCGAATTGAGAACCTCCTCCTTTTATTGAAGTCGGTTAAAAAAGGGTGTGTCCTACTGCCCATACGATAAGAAGAAGCCTTTTCATATAATTTTATTGCTTGCACATGGTGCCATTTTATTTAGTAGTGTTAGTATTTTTTTTTATGAAAGCGTAGTATAAAAATAATAGATCAGAAGGGTTAAAATGAAACAAATAATCCTTAATACCAATCAGAAACTTATTTATTCTACTTAATAATCACGAATTCCCTTTTCGCTGAATTCCGACCGGCCGCAGAACAAAAAAACAAAAGAGACAACTACCGACTACCATATAATAATCTCTTGACGTTTACCACAGACTAGATAGGTTCGTTTATGACACAGGCTAAATTCTTCTTAAAGGAGGTTTTATATTATTTTGATATAAAGCCTCTTACAAATTAAATTGTTCTAATTATTTGGTAACGAAATAATTACCAAAAACTTACAGTAGTAAGTCATCCAGGATAAATGAAGTGGGCTGCGTCGAAAGACAACAAAAATGAACCGTAAATATTGTTAATTAAATATGTACTAGCACTTCGCCCGCGACTTCGCCCGCGCTGCAATTCTCTTAAGGATCCCTAATTTTTTTCATCGCTCGCTTCGCATTCTCGCACATCTCTGGTGGAAACGCAGCCTAAGAGTGCCTGTCCATTACAGCGGAGCGAGGCAGCGGAGCGGAGAAACAGAGAAATTTTAACCAATCGAAAAAATCCCCGCATCACGTGAGTTACTGACATTTTGGGTTTACAGATTCTTTATCATTACATAGTATAAAACAAAGTCGCTTCCGCTGTCTGTCTGTCCCTATGTATGCTTAGATCTTTTAAACTACGCAACGGATTTTGATGCGGATGATATAATAGATAGATGGTTCTCGAGGAAGGTTTTAGTTTATGTGCGAAGCCGGGGCGGGTCGCTAGTTTATTCCAAAGAACATACATTGTTCATTCACCGAATAAATACATTACTAAGGTTAGTGTAGTCCAGTAGCTAACAGTTTTATTTATTATTTATTTTATACTTTATTGTACACCTCATAACAAGCACAGTAAAAATGCTTAAAAAACTAGTGTACAATGGGCGGTCTTATCGCACAGGGCAATCTCTTACAGACAACCTTTGGATGGACTGAACTAAAGAAGTTAGATTTAGGGCGATCAGTGTACAAACATCATAAATAATATTAATAGAGAGACATACATAATAATATAAAACAAATACATACAGTATTAAGTAATATAATAATAAATATCAGATATATAACAGCGAAAGGAGATAAAAGTTATAGTGAGAGGTAATGTTCCTTCACCAAATTTTTTAAACGTTGGTAGCGTTTGAGCGCGCCTCACATCTATTGGTAATGCATTCCACAAACGAGCTGCATGAGTAGTGAAAGATTTGTCAAAGAAGGATATGGAATGCAGTTGTGTGGAGTTTAGTTTTCTTAACCCTTAAATGGGCATAACAATCTGGGAAACGGAAAATATTGCCAAATAGACAAAGCCATTAATGGTAGAAAACAAATTTCAATTTTTAAACAAAAAAATATGTTCTTTAAGTATTTAATGAGTGATTGATAAGTCTTTAAATAACCTTTGTACAACAATGGAATACCTATCAGGAACTCATTATTTAATTTATGAACTGAAAAATATGGTGAGAAATATACTCCTTATGCCTTATTAAGGGTTAATGTAGGTAGGTAGGATTTCAACATTGATATTGTGAGCCTTGTATCGTTAACTTAGAAGTTTTGTGTTGTTATTGGCGTACTGCTTGAAGTTAGATTTAAATATATTAAAAGTGTATTCCTAATAATTGATGGTAGATTATTATAAAGCTGAACGCCTTCGTACTTTATATTTTTCCTGCCGTATTGCGTTCGCGGCTGCCATTTTCACCGACGTGCTTGGTTAAAATTTCTCCGTTTCTCCGCTCCGCTGCCTCGCTGGACAGGCACCCTTAGGCTTCCCTTATTTCACCCATTCAAATCACATTTACATCAAAACTGTTCCCTTCCTCAGACTTGAACCTCATGTAGGTACTCATCAGCCTACGTAGACATTGATAAATGGGGTATGCAGGACCCGACTTATGCGTCGTCTTATATTTTTTGCCTACCCTAAGATAAGGGATGGATGGTCGGGTCAGGAAACGTGACTTATGGTCAGCAATATTTTTACTACCCTCACGGTGCACCCTGTTGACCGTTGTCATAACCGATGTGAATCCAACTTATACTACTTGTATTATGGATATAAGTGCGTATGTTTGTTTGGTGTTTAATAAATTATGTATGTTTTTTTATACTATTGATAGGCATAAGTACGTTTGACCAGTATCTCACCTGATAGTAAGCGATGATGTGGTCGAAGATGGGGCACGTTTGCCTAGACGTAACCTATTCACTCTTGTCTTAAAGACTCCCAGGTTGTAGCTATCAGGAAACACAGACTCCAACAGGGAATTTTACTCCTTAGCTGTACGCACTATGGATGTGTTCCCAAATCGTTTTGTGTGTGTGGGTGGGATGTCCACCATGTACCGGAGGCGCATTGCTGTTTGTATTGTGGTCCAATGATGGAACGGGCTTGGCGGAATTAAGTCATGCAATTCCATTGCACACTCCCGAAAATGCAACCGATAGAAAACTGACAGGCCAGCAACTTATGTATGAGGATGAAAGGACATTATCCGGGTTTCATACAAAAATAAAACATTAAAAAAACAACTACTGTGGTGTTACAGCTTTGGTATGGTAGGCGCCAGATAATTTGCAACAAAGTACATTGACCTATCTGTAATCCTTCGTCGATACCCGAGCAATAAAAAAAATGAAATAAAATAAAATATCTTTATTTCAGACATAAGTAGTAATGAGTTAGTAACAAATTATGCTTATATGCTATATTAGTGTTATTAGTAGGTACTTAAATAACTAGCTTATTTATTAGTTATATAACCCTATCACTACTTTTTTTTATTTGTAATGGGTTTGCTCTTGACTTTAGTCTATGTCAGAGATGACAGAGACAAAGTCTACGATGGAGCGAGCCTTCCAGAGTCTTTGGATGGGGCAGTCGGGTCTGTCAACAATCATTTTCAGGATGTAGTAAAAATAAACATTGAACCATTTTTCATTACTAGAGAACATAAAGGCTCATGATACAAGTCGCTTCAGGACAGCTAAACGTCTTTATTTTTGATATTAAGAAAGTCAGTAAATAAATAAGTGGATGCTTGTTATAGGACATTTCTCTGGCGCCCATAGATACTCCAATAACTAATTCTAAAGGGGGCAATATCTAACACAGTAGTTTTCACGTTAAATCTACTGAACAGATTTTTTTTCAGTGATACAACTTTTGCACCAGAATAACACAAACTATAATTTATGAAGGGGGAAGTACTAATTTAACGCGAGTGGAGCCACGAGTGGCAGCAAGTTATCTGTAAAATATTCATAGGTCGATTTGAAATAAAATTCTCAATTTCCTACCCTATTCACAAAGCCCCAATATTTCGATAGCAACCTCACTCTGAGGATTACAATTTTTCCTTCCCCAAGGGAGATAATTATTGATGAACCAATTTCTTAAATTAATTCGCTTTTATTGGCAAGACTTTAAGAATATTGAAGGTTGAGATATTTAGATATTTTATTGTTTACATTTTAGACGACAATTCCCTTGTTACAATTTTGAGCAAAATTTATTTATTTTCGTTTTCTCAAAACTGCTTTCGAAACATGGAACCTTATGGTATTTTGCACTTCTGATACTCCAAACTCTTTCCTATTAAGCCTGTCTATTTAAGGCACTTGTCTCACCACCAGCGAGGAAACGAATAGCTATCGACTCTTTGCTCGCTGAGGAAAAGGACAAAAGATTAGATCTCGTGTGAGTAAAAGAGACACATACATTCATGGTCGATAGCTGGCTGTTCACACTGCCGGCGAGGGGCTCTTAACTCTAGTTGATCGCAGCAACAAGAGCTATCAAAGATTGTACTCGCTCAGCGACACTCACTCGGCGATACTCGCTTGGCGGTCAGAACTCACCAAACAGCGGTAATTTCTACCTATAGTGCGGCCCGGGGCGAGTATTGCGAGTAAAAGCCCGACGCACAAAATCACTCGCTGAAAGCCGAGCGTCAAAACTGTCGAAACTTTTCACTCGCTGCTCGCTGCTCGCCAACTGGTTTCGAGTTTGAAGCTACAAGACAAGTCACAAGTGCCTGAACCTATCTTAAAATAAGCCCGTTATTACTTGAACACTTTTTTTTTTGTTTTAGATGGGAAATCATCCCAGTCTGAGCGGAGGAATAATCCTTCTTCTCCCTCTTATCTAACTTCACAAATTCAATTCATCTGCTCTGCGCACAGTAACAAATCTTCGCTCTACAAATAATCTCCTTCTACGCGTCCCACACACCGCTGTGGGTTTATCCACTCCTTTTTTTTTTGTCCAAGCAATCTTCCTTTGGAATGCGCTTCCTCTAAACATCAGGACGGCAACCAGTCGGTTGTCCTCACGTGAGCACATTCGCAAGAAGTTGGTAGAATCAACACAGCGTTCATTTGTTGAATTTGTTTTTTCTAAACGTCGATATTTTTTTTTTTTTTTATATGTATCTATGTATTTATGATTGTATTTCTTTTCCTCTCTGTTTGTCTTTCCTGTTGCACCTGCCATGTTGTCTCTGCACCATCCTAAGGTCGACTGGTAGAAAATGCCTAAGGCATTAAGTCCGCCTTTGTACAGTATTTTTACTAGTGCATCAAGTTTTAATAAATTAATAAATAAATTTCAGACTTAATGACTAAAACCCACCCGTTTTCCTATAAATACCCTTTGCGTTACAGTACCGCGGTACCACTTTCGGCCTATTCCGCATCCCGGAACTTGAGCACATCTGCAAAATATGACATTCAATTGGAATGTCAGCTTACTTCATGTTCATTTAAGGTGGATGCTCCAGGGTGGCCCGCGAAATTCAAATATTTTTATGTTTTTTGCAATTTGCCGGTCAGTGTGAAGCTGTATGTGGACCAAATGCGATCTGCGACCGTAACGCGTATTTATCTAAAGAATTGTAACCATTTTAATCATCAATATAGCCCTCTAAGTTCATGTAGTTCGACAGAATGAATATTTCAGAAATAATCATTCTTTCGAACTACATGAACTTAGAGGGCTATATTGATGATTAAAATGGTTATAATTCTTTAGATAAATACGCGTTACGGTCGCAGATCGCATTTGGTCCACATACAGCTTCACACTGACCGGCAAATTGCAAAAAACATAAAAATATTTGAATTTCGCGGGCCACCCTGGAGCATCCACCTTAACCAAAATATTCGAAGAATTTTTTATAGAATCGACCGGCAATTGTGCGCTATAATATCTCCTACTTCAATGGCGGTGATTGTCCGCTTTAGCTAAAATTGGCTCAGTCGGTTTGACTGGTAACCGACTCCAATATAGTTGGGATAACGCTAGACAGATGATGACTTACATAAGTACCACCAAAAATCTGCTCGACTCAAAAATTTGTCTCAAGTTTAAGAGCTAAATAAGCCTCTATTCACATATACTTAAGGAAGTTTAGGACTCCTATCAGAATAGCTAGGCATAATAACATATTCATACGAATACCATCTTGCAACTCTTATCTAATAATTTTCCTTCATTTCCCTATAAACATGGAAATGAAATCTAGAAGTTATGACATCTTATTACAGTTCCCACTCGAGCAAACTAACTTAGGAATAATATGGTTATAATTATACTCGTATCTAGATACTCACAGTCTAGTTCAGATGCAAGGTAAGTAAAAGTTCGTGCGTCTGTCTGTTTGTCATAGTAAACCTATGATAATTTTCCCCAGATTGTTCCTGGTTCTAACGTTCAACTGACGGCAGACTATTAAACTCAAGTAAGAATGAATGCCAAACCAAACCAGGATCCAGCCAGCATCGCCAAACTGATGTGGCAGAGAGGGCACATTGCTTGCAAAACAGATGGTCGATGGGGCCGAAAAGTTCTGGAGTGGCGACCGCGTACCTGAAGACGCAGCGTTGGAAGGCCTCCCATAAGGTGGAGCGATGACCTGGTGAGGGTCGCGGGTAGCTGATGGATGCGAGACGCATAGGACTGGTTGTTGTAGCGACAAGCGCAGGCAGGCATATAACCAGCAGTGGATGTCTTACGGCTCATATGCTGATGATGATGATAAAGAATGAATGCCTGGATGCCTTTAACATTTCAGTCAAATGGCGCTCAGTGCTAAAAAATCCTTGCACAAGCGTTACCACATCGACCGGTGCTTCTCGCATCCATCAGCCATGGCCGTCACCAGATCGTCGGTCCATTGTGTCAAGCTTTCCATATAATAAATGCTAGACCTCGCAAACACCCTCGCAAAATCCTTACAGAAACGTGGAATGTCGAGATTTTAGCAGCGAACCAGCCGATTCATATAAGACTGTCTGTAAGAATAACTTCTTTTTATTCCACAGCCTATGCTGTCACTCTGCTTGTCAGAGGCCTCCCCAAATCCTTCCAGGCATTCGTTTCCCGAGCCACCTCGAACCAGCCCTTGCTATAGAAGTCTTGATCGTCTCGCCTCCTCTTCCTAGGCCAGCTTTGGCGGCGCCATTTATCCTCAGACACCCACTTTGTGGACTCCATTGAAAGAATCACTCAACAAAAACATTATCTTCTCAATATTCACTTCACGAAGATGCAACTGCCAATGATATGACTAAGAATTATTTTCTTCCCCAACAACACTCTATAACATATGCCTAAAACAACATATTTCAATATAACAACCATATTTCAGCAGATCAGCTCGGGCGTGGTCAGAATCCCAAGCGAAGTCACGGGTCAAACTAACAGAGAATAAATCTTAGTATTGTATTATACCGATGAGATTGCATACGCTGATATGTTGGGTAAGGTGAAAACATACGGATTTGGAAAAGGGATAGGCGCGCTTTCAACAATTTTGGAGCCATTTTTCATGGCTTCTTAATGGTGAAAGTATCTATTCCGACCTTTTTGTAGGTTTTGGCCTTAAAGTAGTTTATAAAGACAGACAAAAATACACTCAACAATCAGAATATTGGAAATATATTCGACTTGCCCGAAGTACATGTATAACGAATCTGTATTCATTCGAAAAAAACAAAATAGTCTAGAAAAAGTGACAATGATTTTCAAAAGTTAAAAACACTAATTTCAAAGGTAATTTGAAGTCAAACCATACCTGTGGTATGGTTTGACTACACAAAATAAATTGATGCCTTACTTGTAAGCTCTACACAAAGTGCCATTCTATTAGCGATGGCGGTTGTCGCAATACCAAAACATAAGACATTACGTGACATTTCCACAGCGTTGTCGATCCCATACATTTTTGACATTTTAACAGTCGCCTTCACCACGCAACCGCTGACAGAACAAGAAACAAAACACGCTCGTCCGCGCACCAATTCTCAACCCGTACGCTTCCATCAGTCACCACTTCGCAGAGACAAACATTGGCATACGTACAAATTATAATTGTCTTGAAGCCTTGCCAATGTTTGTCAGCTAGCTTGTATTGTCGTTCTGATGAGTATTTACGTACATTATGTACAAACAGGATTGCGCTAAAATTGTAATGTTTACTGTACAATGTGTATGAAGTGTGCGCAAACGTTTGGGTAATGGAAATGTCTTCTTCTTCTTTGAACTTGGGTTTTGGGGCAGTTTTGTGTTCCGGGTTTTGGTATTTTAAAGCTATGTGCCTGCGAATTAAGCATAAAGGTTTGTTTTATTATATAGTGTGTTAGAATACAATGTAGCTCGTTATATTAGTTACCCAATTCCAAAGTTACTGCAATGCGTAGTTATTGTAATTAGGTGATGTTCCTCCGAGTACCAAATTGTGTATATCAGATAAGTTTGAAATAGATTTCAAAGAAAGTACAATCGCCTTTTTATTTTATTTTCGTTCTGTCAATCCTAAGATTGTCTGGACGATATAGCTATCAGCCCACTCATGTTGAATAGTTGCTGTATAACATTTGGCGAACAATAAAGTAGATATATATTATTATTCCTATATATTTTCCACATAATTTCAATGTTTAAGATGGAGATTAATATAGGTAAATATTTCAAGTTTTATTCCTAAACATAAAAATCGTAAGTACATGAGAATTATACCATTTATTTATCATTAAAAAGACAGCCTGTCCACAATAAATCACCAAAATATCCTACAAAATATACGCCCCTTACCATCCCCCATTATCATGCGTTACTACACTCGTGGTACAACGTAAACCATATAAATCAATCGATCTTGATAAATTATACATCTATGTGAACCGAAGTAGACCGTAAGTCATCTGGAATCCACAACGGGTCCTCTTTTACGAGGCCATCGAATGAGGAGGTCTATTTTATTGATTTTCGTTTTATGAGGGGATTCTCTGGACTTGTTACAGTAGTATCGGATTGAAGATGATGGTTCGGATAAGTTATTTATGGCTAGGTTAGGTTTTTTTGTAAGGAAATCCTCAAATGAATCCTTCCGCTCTGGGCGGAGCAGAAGGGTGTGTCAGACTCTTACTGACTAAAACCCATCCGCGTTCTGCTGAATTTACTACGAGTAAGTTAGTCTGAATTTACTACGAGTAAGTAGTGCGGCTTTTCCTTTGCCCTTTCGGAAAGTTAAAATTTTTAAGGGGTATGGAAAGCGCCAGATAAACTTGCAACAAAAGATTTCCCTAATATCCCCTCGTGTAATACTCTAACAATAAATCATTAACCGTTTTGGAGACTAAAGAACGTAAAGGATCATGATAGAAGTCGATTCAAGACAGCTTTATGTCTTTATTTGTGAAGTCAATAAATGTATGTGCAACGACGGCCTGTGTTCCGCGCGCGCCTCAAAGAGCTGTCAGCATAGAAGACGGGGCCCGCCAGAGCCGCGGAATTTGTTCGAAAGAGTCACCGCAGCCCTGGAACGCAAAGGGCATTAGAAGGAACACGGATGGGTTTTAGTCAGTAAGAGTCTGACACTCCCTTCTGCTCCGCCCAGAGTGGGAGATGTTATTTGATTTTCTATGTTATTGCGCATTTGTATGGCGCCTACTATAGTTACAAATACTGGCTGTAAAGGCCAAAGGTAAAGTAACTTCGTTATCTTTTTAACCAGTGACTAAACATAGGTTTCATGTTATTGGGAGGCAATATATCAACCAGTAGGCTCTGGACAGGAACATTTTTCTCGCCTTAGATAAGTCTGAACAAATGTCTACCTCCGTCCCTTTTCTTAGATTTCTATTGTTTTATTTATTTCTATACCTATCTTCTGGGAAGGGAACAAAGATTGGGATTTGTTATGAATGTAGATATTCGCTTTGAAAGTAAAAAATAAGTTTCTCAAAAAGAAAATACAAAAGAGACGTACCGTATAATGATTATTATAGGTTACTAGTTGACCCGCGCAACTTCGTCTGTTCCGCTCCTATTGGTCTAAGCGTGATAATATATAGCCTATAGCCTTCCTCGATAAATGGACTATTTAACACACTGAATGATTTTTTCAAATCGGACCTCGTCAGCTTTATATATTAGTATAAGAATAAATTATAGGTTGATATTCTCAACAATATGTAAGATCCGCCTTCCAGTCAAACCGGACGCTACTAAGTACCTGTATTTTTTTCATTCATTCATTTTCATTCTAGATGAAGCAACTGCCTATCCGACCACCACAATCCAGTTTCTAAGTTCTACGTTACCCCACAGCAACACTTACACTTAAAGTCCTCCTAGCAGAGGCAGAGGGCTTTCACAGTAGTTTTCCATCGCGAGCGGTCTTGAGCTTCACGCTTCCCTTCACTTCACGTCATTCCGATGCTCCTCGCTTCTGCCAACCGGTCGCCAGGCTTGACGGGGACGGAAACGCTTCCTTTTCCCTTGAGGATTCCAATCGATGGCCCGCCTCTCCTGAACGAGAATCAAATGACAGCCGGGACCAACAGCAGCGTGTTTTCCAAGGCACAGAAGAGTCTCGGTAAATCATGAATCCACGGACTTTGGCAAGCAATGCTTAACCTCGAAGGTCGACCCGTTCAGCTGTTATTATTTAACAACAAGCTCTTACAATGTGCTTAAAATTATGATATAGAAATTCTCTACTTCCCGAAATCAGCTACATACACCCCACCCCACAAGCAACCAAATGCATCTGGCATACTACCTCAGTTACCCCTAATCGCCACGACTGCAGAAACACAATTAAAACTAGCCAACACAGCTCAATAAAAGACGGAACAGCCATAACACTAGAAGATATAATTCCATGCATAAAATCGAAGGCAGGGAGCAGTCATATCTAGTATTTGGTACAACTTCGTGTTATGTGGACTAGGGGGACGATATTGTAGGGGGGTTTAGAACTGGCGATGCGGGTACGATGCGACCACGACTGATGAGCCATCAATACAAGGAAATCATAACTGTGTTACGTAAGTGCATCCGTGGCAACACAGGCCCTTTAACACCAGCGCTGTGTTATTTATTATTTAAATATCGCAGCATATGTTGAGATAGAGACCTTTTTGGCCTCGCACAGTTACATGTTGTTAGTTTTCCCTTGTCGGTTTTGTGCGAGTCCCAAATAAACATCTTTCTTTCTTTTTTCTTTCTTTCTAACTTGTAATATTATGAATACAAAAGTGAGTTAAATCTGACTCCAGTCTTGCCAAGAAGCACCGTGTTACCCAGTTACTGGGTTGTGGAGAACGTATAGGCAGTCACTCCAAATTAAATACTGGAAACTGACCCTAATGTAGGTATTTGGGAAAAGGCCAGGGAAAGGGTAGGATGTTTTTGATTTTGTTTCTTTATTTTTTAACACTTACTTCCGAAATTAAGGTTATTTTATACTTTGTAGTGTTTTGTTTGGAAGTCGATTATATTTTTTTTACTTTTTTTTATTTTTCACTCTTAAGGTGGATGCTCCAGGGTAGCCCGCGAAATTCAAATATTTTTATGTTTTTTGCAATTTGCCGGTTTAAAAGTTCATGTAGCTCGACAGAATGTATATTTCAGAAATAATCATTCTGTCGAGCTACATGAACTTAGAGGGCTATATTGATGATTAAAATGGTTATAATTCTTTAGATAAATACGCGTTACGGTCGCGGATCGTATTTGGTCCACATACAGCTTCACACTGACCGGCAAATTGCAAAAAACATAAAAATATTTGAATTTCGCGGGCTACCCTGGAGCATTCACCTTAAGTGGTGATACTTGGATGACGTCTTCGTCTACGCAGAAATTGAAATAACCAAAAATGCTCAAAAAAATAAAAACTGAGTCAAATTTTCACGAGACCAAATGACAAATATACTAGTAGCATCGACCTAAAAAAGAATCACAAAAATCGGATCAGAAGCCTCGGAGTAACCGGTGTATGTAAATACATAGGTAAAAGAAAATTCAAAAATGCTCACCGAATTGAGAACCGCCTCCTTTTTGGAAGTCGGTTAAAAAAACCTTTACACTAAAAGAACAACGTATTTTCAGACTGGACGAAATATTTTCCTTCAGTCTTGATAACGCAATGGCAAGTAAAAACCACCGCAGTTTCCATTCCGGATGCCAAACTATCATGACCACATCTCTATGATTAGATTCGCAGGGTCAATGACACCTATATGAGATCGGATCGCGGGTTATCTGCGAATGTAGTAAGCTTAGTACGTACCTAAAATGTGGGCATCGATTTGACCCAAATAATATAATTTGTGAAGAAAATTTTGTGCAATTTTTAGAAATGAACTTGCTACCATGAAAGAGCCAACGACATATTCCGATATTAAAAAGTTAATTAGTTGAATCAATACTTTGAACTGTAGTAAACAAATCGAACTTTAATCGTAGAGCGAAAGAAGGTATTATTTAATTTTACTTTTTAAGCAGCAAAAAATAATTATGCAGCTAGACCGTTTCTCAAAAGAGTACCTAATACTTTTAGATCTACAGCTTGTCTTTCATCTATCTATATACTAATATATAAAGCTGAAGAGTTTGTTTGTTTGTTTGTTTGTTTGCTTGAACGCACTAATCTCAGGAACTACTGGTCCGATTTGAAAAATTATTTCAGTGTTAGATAGCCCATTTATCGAGGAAGGCTATATGCTATACGCAAAGACCAATAAGAGCGGAGTAGTAATGAAAATTGTGACGCAGACGAAGTTGCGCGGGGTAACTAGTAATTAGATATATTAAACAGGGCCCTATTCAGCTTGCATTTTATCATCACGCTAAGACTAAAAGGAGCGGAATATAATAAAAAATTGTGACGCAGACGAAGTTGCGCGGGTCAACTAGTTACATACATAGTGGTACCCACACGGATAATTTTTACTATTATGAAAAAAAGAAAATATTCAAACTTTTAAAATAAATGGCAGTTCTAATATCGTGGCATGTAAAAGGAATATCATGTACTTGTTCTTTTAACCGCCGCCATTAAGGCCAAGTACTTATCTCGCTGCCTGTTCCAACGAATAGGAAACTGTAAGTGCTAACACTACGTACATACCTACTTACTTTTATTCCTTTTGATTATATTTTTTATTCAGTCTTTTTTTTTATGGGACAAGCCAGCAACACATTCCCAACCACTGCAACTCCTGAAAGCCAGAATCAACAGTGGCGACCACCAGAAAAACGCCGAGCCAATGAAACCCGACGAGTCCCGGAGAAACGATTCAACTGTCTTGGATCCTGCAACGAAATTAATCAGAAAAGTACAGCGGAGGAGTAGGAAAAAAAACAAAAATATAATTTCCACTTCCCTCCGTATCAAGCAGGAGACAGAATAGAACTAGGCCAATAGGCACCAAGGGACAAATACAACTGGGTTAAGCCCAGTTGCCAAGCACCACGGACTATATCTTACCACGGATTGAGGAAAAGAGGCATGAGTATTACATTATATAATTATTACTATGTCAAAACCACACCTAAAAGCACAATGTGAGAATAACGACCACCAAAAAATATAGTTAAAGGAGATTGCTTTTTTAGGGTTCCGTACCCGCTGGATAACCTGTAGCGGCATCAATGCCGCCACAAAAAAAACCAACGGAGAAAATCTACATCGCAGCAAAAAGAACCGCAACGCCATCTATTCAACTAGCAGCGAACTAAAAATCCTGCATGGCGCAAGCAAAGTTTACCGTGCGATTTGAACATATACATCAGCCCGAATATTAACTATCGGGCAGTAGCCCGCCAGGCACAACAGCCGCCTGGTCGGAGGATCCTCCTTTTCAATTGAGCTGTGCGGGACTTTACTCTCTGTACCGCATACCTCTAAAAACCAACGAAACACTATTACTAAGTCTCCGCTGTCCGTCCGTCCCTTCTTCCATCCATCCGCCTGTCCGTCCGTCTGTCTGTCAGCGGGGTCTATTTTTCAAGAACCGTGATATGTAGACAGCTGACATTTTCACAGTCCGACTCGCACTTGGCCGGTTTTATAAAATTAAATAACAATTCAGTGCGCGTAATCAACACTTTTCCACCTCATGTTTAGAAACACGATAGGATACAACGAAAGTGAATCTGTTTAAAGAGATTTTAATAGTCGCACATTTCTGAATATAAAAATATACTCCGATTTAAAAAATAAAACTCAAAGAAATGATGGAAAAGGTTCCAATTTCAAATTCTCTATATACACTATTTGAAATTGGAACCCGCCAACCAGTATCCAATCCAAACCAAGCACTAACCGAAATCATTCATGAATGGCCCTGCCTATGTCAGGGACGGACATTACAGTTTAGATGTTCTGTTCGACCTATTCAAGTTTAATGACTAAACTGGTTTGGTTCAAACGGGCGAATCCGCTGGCAGAAGCTAGTATCTGGTAAGAACACTAAAATATAATAAATATTTAGAGGCTAGGTAAATAAAAGGATTCTATTAGTTCTTAAGTACTTTCGTATATTAGGGCTCCGACCCCGATTACCCGAAGGGTAACCAACGGAACCCTATTACTAAGCCTCCGCTGTCCGTCCGTCCGTCCGTTTGTCTGTCAGCGGGCTGTATCTCAAGAACCGTAATAGGTACAGTGCTGAAATTTTCACAGATTGTGTATTTCTATAGCCGCTATAACAAAAAAATAAGGTTTATGGTACGAAACCCTTCGTGTGCCAACGAAACACTATTACTAAGTCTCCGCTGTCCGTCCGTCCCTTCTTCCATCCATCCGCCTGTCCGTCCGTCTGTCTGTCAGCGGGGTCTATTTTTCAAGAACCGTGATATGTAGACAGCTGACATTTTCACAGTCCGACTCGTACTTGGCCGGTTTTTTTTATATAGGTCTGAAGAGAATCAGGGGTTTGGTTGAAAAAAAGCGAGGGCTTATATTCCAGGATGTTAGCAAATCCGTGGAAGCGAAAGCCCTTCCGGGCACATGACCTAAAATGCTACTGTCATGTTCAAAAGTAATACGTTTTTCACAAAGCCCACATACTACGCGAATGATCACGTCACATACAGCCAATTTTTACAAAAACCCTTCCAGTCTCTGGCCCAAAGCAAATTATGCGACAAAGTAGACGCAAAATATCATTACACAGACGTCGTGTTACTCGCATAATATCCTCATAATAATGTATAAAAAGCTTATAAAAGATACCGAGAAAATATTCCCACGTTTCCGCATTAAAATAGTCTTCAAAGATCTTTCTTACTTCGAAAGAATTTAACATTTAAAAAGCTTAATAGCTCCACCATTGAAAAACACAGATGTTCCTTAGAATAATCTCGAACTTTCTCCTTTTAAGCGAAAAAGGCTTTTTGAATGTAGAATTAAAAATTTAATAAAGGTGGCGTTGGGGACTCGTAAATTATTACCAGTTGCTTTTATCACTTTTTTCGGGTGGCAATGTTTATTTTTTTATAAAAATGGATATTTTTATCTTGTTCACGACAGAACGAAACGTTTTCGCCTTTTTAACTGTATTGGTTGTGACATCAATGCCGTTTTTCGCGCCATTAACTTTAGAATTGAAGAGTGAAATTATTTTGTAAATGTATTCTTAGTAACAGAATCATTTTCTTTTGATGTCGACGACGTAAAGGAGATAACGTCTTCTTATTAACGCGTTGTAAGGGGTAATAGGGAGGAATTGAGGACACGTTAGACTAACGGTAAATGTGTTGCTAGGCAATCAAGGAGGTCGGGAATTCGCAGAGTACGAGCATTATCATTTGTAGATGGCACAGACAATTTGGCGGTATGGTGTGCTTAAAAGATCTTGTAGATTTTCATTAAGAGTAGATCCTTTTTAATTTTGTTTTGAACTGTTGTTACATTTTTTGACAAATGTGAATAGGAAAACTCCCTTCTTGCACCTATACTTTCGCTTATTCCTTTTCATCTTCAGTAATAATCTCTTGTGCTATCAATATTCTACCCTCCTTCTTTTTACGCATAAGCATAAGCATCATCTGCCTATAATGTTCCCACTGCTGGGACACAGGCCTCCTCTCGGTGAGTAGGAGTGGGCCGTAATCCACCACGCGGGCCCAGTGCGGGTTGGTAGATGTCACATGTCTTCGAATTTTTGGTTCTAGGACATGCCGGTTTCCTCACGATGTTTTCCTTCACCGTTTTGAGAGCAGTGCTGATGAAATAATTTACACAAAGTAAAGAGCCTGGCTGGGTTCGAACTTTTTACGCATGCTTCTGAAAAAAGTGTCAATGTCACTGGAAAGTTGCAAAAGTGGTAAGATTGTAAATTGTTTTTTTTTTAATATATTTATTTAACATTTTATGTACACCTGTTTAACAAATAGATAAAAAGAAGGAAACAGAAAAATAGGTACAAAATTGATGCTTATTTCTAAAGAAAACTCTTCCAGCACTTTTTTTTAATAATACATGAATATATTGTAAACTATTGAACTTGGATGGGTTATATTGTTAACAAAGAGATTTTTCGTAATATACCAAGAAATTATAATGTAATAATGATTTAATACAATCTTCCGGAGTCTGCAACAATTTAAGCCCGAAGAACACCTTCAATCTCCTTAAGGCTGCTCTCTCGAAAAAAAAAACTTAAAATAGCGTGCAGATGAAGCAGCTTTTCGTCGGTATTAACAGAGAAATAACATCTGAAAAAATAGTTATTAATCTGCATGATATGATTCGTAATTTAGTTTAGTCAGAATTTGTCTATCGGTATCACATAATAAGAAAAAAAAACACAATATCACCTCAAAATCGTTGAGATGAAAACATTTTATTCTTAATTTTTTATTGAAAGAGTATAAAAAAATATTTACTGCTTTGCAATACAAATGAAAATGTTTTAGTTTGTTACTTTTTAAAAGCATGTATTATTTTTATCGTAAAATGCGGATAGCGGCCACTCCGCTACCCGCATTTTCAATTATATTTTTCGCGTATAGGTGCAAATAGCTCCGTTTATTTGCACAAGGTCATTGGCATGAATACAAGGAGCTCGTGGCTAAAGAATAACAGCCACATAACGATCTTCGAGGTTAAGCAACGCTTGCCAAGGTTGGTCTGTGGATGGGTGACCATCTTAACATACCGAGTTTCCTCCGTGCCTTGGAAAGCACGTTAAGCTGTTGGTCCCGGCTGTCATTTATAGAACTTTGGCAGTCGTTACGGATTGTCAGAAGCCAGTAAATCTGAAAAAAAAAAAAAAAAATTACTTTATTGATACATAAAAACCTTTGTAACATTTCCTCAGATGGTTAAAAGTTAAGTTAATATCTAGTCTTAGATCTAGGAGGGTATGAAATAGGTCAGATTTACAAAACAGTTGATAAAGGTGACCATGACATACATTTAGTGATAACCCTGCCTCCTAAACTAGGTATAACCTGTGACTTAGACTAATCTGACTCCAGTCTTGCCAAGAAATATCGTGTTACCCATTTCATGGGTTGTGGAGGGCTGGTAAGCAGCCGCTCCACGTAAAACACTGGTATTCAGCTGAATCCGGTTCGACTGGAAGCCGACCCCAATATAGTTGGGAAATGGCTAGGCAGATGATGATGATTGGCATGTCCTCAAGAACTCCTTAAATCATAAAAATGTTCCATTATTCAAGCAAGTACATAACGTAGTCCATTACGCCACTGGTTCTATAATCGTCCGAGGTATCGATTGTTTTCAAAGCCGTGCTTTATTAACACGCTGTATTCGCTGCGGTGAACTGGTGACGGAAGTGTATTGGTCCGCAGGACAGATCGGTAACTACGGCTATCGTGTATTTGTGGACATCGGTTTGTGTACAGCGATGTTGGAATGAGATGGATATCAAGTGACAGATATCTAGACATACCTGCTGACAAATTATGAGAGAATAGTGAAAATATTTCACTTCTATTCTAATAAAATTATTCCGTTATTGACAGACAAAGCACAGACAAAACTACTGATCGTAGAAAGCTGAAATTTGGAATTCCCTGCCGAAGTCTGTGTTTCTTGATAGCTACAACCTGGGAGTCTTTAAGTTAAGACTGAATAGGTTACTTCTAGGCAAGCGTGCTCAATCTTCGACCACATCATCGCTTACCATCAGGTGAGATGGTGGTCAAGCGCGTGACCATCAATAGAAAAAAAAAAAATTTTGAGTATACTCCCCAAGGAAATTTCCTTGGGGAGCACTAAGAGAGGAGTTGATAGCCTATTAGTCACATTCTAACAATTTCTTCCAATTGCATAGAGTTTAAAACTAATTTATTGATGGAAAATAAGAATTTCTAGTCGGATTCGCAGACGAAAGGTTCAGTTTCATAAACTGAAAAAAAACACGTCTTTTATTATAGCAACAAAACAGATAAATCACACATCTGCAAAGTTTAAACTGTGGCGTTGCTACTCATGCCGCTCCTAACGAGGTGGGTAGATGCTAGACAGTAGACATTAAATTCTCTTTTGACTCACTGTTCGATGCAATAATTACTATCGAACACGGTTTGCTGATCTAGCTATTCAATTCCGCCGCACCTAGTGCGCCACAAAGCCAGTGCATATTTGGGCAGCAAACCGCGGGCATTCGCCAGCCTATCATTAGACATCACTTTAGCGTAGCCTTTCAATACTTTAAATAAACTGTTTTTAATCAGTGAAACACAGTGTTTTAGTAGCCATCCAAATAGTCAATGCCACGTAGGTCGCGACCCCTACATTTTGAACTCACTGATCAAAAAGCATTTCATTTTATTTATCAAAGAAATAAAGATGTCTAATAGGTGATAGGGTCAATTCTTCTTCTATCGTTTGGGCAGTAAGGTCTAACGAACCCACAACACCCACACTAAAGTCATCATCTGCCTAGCCTTTTCCCAACTATATTGGGGTCGGCTTCCAGTCCAACGGGATTTAGCTGAAAACCAGTATTTTACGTGGAGCGGCTGCCTACCAGACCTCCACAACCCATTAACTGGGTAACACGGTACACGGTACGCGAGGGCACAACGTTTGCGCTCTGTTGAGCCGCTTACCGCAGACTTATATGTTTTAGAATGGTTGTTAAAATATGCCGAAGATGGCTCAGGAATCAATTTGTCATTGGTTAATCATCGGGTACGGAACCATAAAGACAAAAATATGCTTTCTCCGATAGCACAATACACAAAAACTCACAGTACGGTTGTCGCAGTGGTTAAGCGATTGGCTACTACGCTGCGTGTTGTGGCTTCGATTCCCGCACGGAACAAATATTTTTATGGCCTACAGATAGTTGGTCCGGTAGTAATATTCCGTAACAACATTTTCGTGTCTCGACAGCGGAATCCGAGGTGGAACATAAGACCTTTATGTTGTGTGTTATAAAGCTCACTTTGTGAGCGTTGTTACTCAGGTGAAGCTCGATATCGAAATGGTTATTTACAGAATAGCCTAGCGGGTCTGGCTGTTTGTGCATGTGACTTTGTATGTTTGTAAACGCTCCCCACACAGGAGTCATTCCTAGTGTGAAAACATTTTATTAAAAAAAAATCAAATCGAAATAAAGTATAGTGTCAGTACCTGACAACTCAACATTAAAATAGAAAAAAGACCATGTAAGGATGACAACCATCATCTGCCTAGCCTTTTCCCAACTACATTGGAGTCGGCTTCCAGTCAAACCGGATTCAGCTGAATACCAGTGGTTTACGTGGAGTGGCTGCCTACCAGACCTCCACAACCCATTAACTGGATAACACGGTACATTTTGGCAAGACTGGAGTCAGATTTACTGGCTTCTGACAATCCGTAACGACTGCCAAAGATCTACTAATGACAGCCGGGACCAACGGCTTCACGGGCTTTCCGAGGCACGGAGGAAACTCGGTATGTTAAGACGGTCACCCATCCACAGACCAACCTTGGCAAGCGTTGCTTAACCTTCAAGATCAACCCGTGCGGCTGTTATTATAGTTATAAGATGACAACCATTTAACCTTAAGTATCTGTCAAGAAAATAAAATAACGAGCATGGCCGCGTTTTAAAAGGTAGAAAATTGAATTCTCACTATTTTTTTGCACACAACACTCCCCCGGCGAGTGTTGTGAAGAAAATTGTGTTTGAAAATTATCTATTCAGGGAGTTAACGAGTTTACTTCGGGCCATTGTAGAGAAAAAATGCTGAAAGAACTATTCAGCTCTATTCTATTACGTTAGAGAGGCGTTATTATTTAGAAGGACTTCTGTAAGTTGTTTAGTTTAAATAGTTTTTAGGGTCTTATATTTTTTTTTATTTCACTTTTAAGTACTCCCCCAAAAATTCCAACCAGTCCATATAAATTTAATTGTCGTTTGTATTGTTATTTAATTGTTGTGTTGTTTTAATTTTGTTGTTTCGTGTTGTTTGTCTATGTTCTATTGTTTGTTGTTGTGTGTCTTGTGTTGTTGTGTTTTAATTGTCTATCGTCGAACATTCGAACAAAAAAGTAAATTTGTTCGAGTTATACTCGAACATAAATAAATATCTGAATTGATAACCTTCTTCTTTTTAGGGTTACGTACCTAAAGTGTAATCAACGGAACCCAAGCAACCTAGGTACATGCCAAATTTCAGCTTTCTAAGACCAGCACTTTCGGCTGTGCGTTATCTACCAGTCACCAGTAACGGAAGATTTTGTATCTATATCTATACTAATATATAAAGCTGCAGAGTTTGTTTGTTTGTTTACTTGAACGCGCTAATCTCAGGAACTACGGGTCCGATTTGAAAAATTCTTTCAGTGTTAGATAGCCCATTTATCGAGAAAGGCTATATATCATTACGCTAAGACCAATAGGAGCGTAGCAGTAATGAAAATTGTGACGCAGACGAAGTTGCGCGGATCAACTAGTGTATTGATAATTATATTGACTGGTACGCGTCTGATCTTTATATCACCATTAATGACTATGGAAGTAATAATCCACGCACTCAAAGCCGTACAATAACACATCAATTAAACAATACATTTAATTGCGTATCAATTGCCCATCACAACCTATTAATATGCAACACAGCTTACCACCGCTACGCCTGGTTCGTCCCGGTTAAGGGTGCGCTTACACTAAAGATTTGCGACGATAGGCGATGCGAAGAGATAAAGTGCACCTATATCTCTCCACTAAAGCAGTACTAGAAATCTAAATTTGATTATGCGGGCATCCGTTGTGGGGAAAATACGGAAATCTGTCTGTCTGTCTATCACAGGCAGTTTTTTCTGGATCTATTTGACCGATTCTGTTGAAAATTGTTAACTTATGGACTTTTGTAATCCAAACACGGACGTGTTACGTAAATAAATAAATTTTGAGTATGGGGGTCACTTTTGGGGGTCAAACTAGATGTTTAAAAAAAAAATATTCAGACCATGTCGTGTGACATATCAAATGAAAAGGCTTACTGTGATGGTTTATTTGTTTTTTTTTTTCATAATTTAAAAAAAGTAGTTTTGAAGTTATTTAAGAAATTAGACCAAAAGTGACCATTTCCCTTCCCTTATCTCCAAACTACTAATCCCAAAATTTACAAAAAAAATGCAGATAATGGTTTTTTCTTACCTACAAATTACAGGATATCCTATAAAAAGTCTATAGTTTTAAAGTAACATGCAAAAAATGAGTTTGGTTCGGAACCCAAGTCCGACTTGCACTTGGCCAGTTTTTTATTAAAATTTTATTACGCTTTCTTATAAATTGTAGTTGAAAACCTTTTATTCATGCAAAATATAAACCTAGAACCTTAAAATTTTCGGGCTCGCTTCGCTTGCTTCATAATTTTAAACGCTTGACTCAAGGGTACAATGGGGTCCTCATTTAACATCTCTTGCGGGACGGCTAAGTTCAGCAGCATACGCTGTCAGAAAAATCCGTCAATTTACTGATATAGATACCGCGAGGCTGGTCTATTTTAGTTACTTTCATAGTATCATGTCTTACGGTATCTTATTATGGGGACGTGCTGCAGACATCGAGTCTATATTTATCCTGCAGAAAAGAGCCATCACAGCCATTTACAATCTCCGTCGGCGTGATTCCCTAAGAGAACTGTTTAAGGATATCAACATCATGACGGTACCTTGTCAATATATTTACGTAAATATTATGTATGTTCGTAAAAATCTTCATCTTTTCAGCAAGATTAGTGACAGGCATAATTTTAATACTAGAAATAGGAACAAATTAGATCAACCCCGATTCAGATTGGTCAAAGTACACACGTCTTTTATGGGGTACTGTGTTAAATTTTATAATAAAATACCAGTTGATATTCTCGAACTGAATGAGAGAAAATTTAAAGCATGCATAAAACGCACACTATGTAGACAAGCGTATTATAAACTGGAAGATTATATCCTCGATAAAAACACTTGGCTAAATGCTGGTCCTGCTCCACAGTCACAGCTGCTTGGGTCCACTTGTTAGGTTTTATATTTGGAGGAGATGCTCACTCTCTTTTTTTTATATAGGTACTTACATAATTATTATAGAATACTTATTTATTCTTTTTGATGTAAGAACTTAATCGTTGTTTTAATAAAACAGAACATGATTTAAAAGAGTGTCCGTGGAGTTTCTTGCACGTTCTTCTCCATAGATATACTCCTACGCTTTGGAACGTGCAAATAGCTTCCATGTTTTTGACTGACCGACCTTGACGTTTCAAAAGTGCCTGTGAATGGTTTATTTGAAATAAAATGCTTTTAATTTGAATTTGAATTTTCTTTGTCGCAAACAAACTGCTGTGCATTTAAATCAAGGAACTCCTATTATGTAAATGCTCCATTAAAAGTAATTTAAAGGAGACAGAGTGCAAACGAAATATGTTATTTCTTTTTAAGTTATTCCGTCCCACTGAAAGGCAAAAGTCTTGATTTCTTCTTTCGATTCTTCCCGACTTTGGGCAAGTGTAGACCAATCCTGTCGAAAGCAGTTAAGATCATTCCACCATCTTCGCGTGGGTCTTCCGCTATGCTGCCAGACATTTTCTGGGACCCACTTTGCTAATGACTGATGATGTTGACTGATGATGTTGACTAATGATGTTGACTGATGATGTTGACTGATGATGTTGATTGATGATGTTGACTGATGATGTTGAATGATGATGTTGACTGGTGATGTTGACTGATGATGTTGACTGATGATGCTGACTGATGATATTGACTTATGGAACTGAAACGTGGTCGCTCACAATGGGGCTCATTAGAAGGCTTAAAGTCACTCAAAGGGCAATGGAGAGGGCAATGCTTGGAGTCTCCTTGCGTGATCGAATCAGGAATCATGATATCCGCAAGAGAACCGACATAGCGCGAACGATCGCCCAACTAAAGTGGCAGTGGGCAGGGCACATTGCTCGCAGAACAGATAATCGATGGGACTGAAAAGTTCTGGAGTGGCGACCGCGTCTCGGAAAACGCAACGTTGGAAGGCCTCCCACAAGGTAGACCGATGTCCTGGTGAGGGTGACGGGTAGCTGATGGATGCTAGATGCGCAGGACAGGTCGTTGTGGCGACGCTTGGCGAGGCCTACGTCCAGCAGTGGACGACTTTCGGCTGATATGATGATGATATCATTATTAAAATGTTATGTTTTACAACAAAGAGTAAGTATTATCCCTACCCGTCAGTGGGTGCGCACCCTTACAGTAATCTCTTTCAGTAGCAGTGTTGACAGTACTTTAGTTCACACGTTCCGACCACGTCCCATTTTATTTTGAACGAGAGTTGTCGATATTTTCCTTCAACGGTTAAATCCTGTGATAAATCGAGCATGTATGTATATTTGAAAATGGGAGTTTGAATGTAACTGGTTCAACTTTTTGTATAGTAGAAACATCGTTTTATGTAAATACTAGCTTTGACCGCGACTTTGTATATCCCGTTGCTGTCCCGTTCCTGTAGGAATTTCGGAAATAATCTCTTAGTGCTCCCCTACACTCCCCAAAGAACCTACATGGCAAATTTCAGCTTTTTTTATATTTGTAATGGGTTTGCTGTTGACTCTAATCTATGTCAGAGATGACAGAGACAAAGTCTAAGATGGAGCGAGCCTACCCAGAAGGAGCCTGTTCACTCTAACTTTGAAGAGATTAGGGCTGTAAGCTTTTGGAAACACAGACGCAGGCAGAGAGTTTCACTCCTTTGCTGTGCGCATTATAAAAGACGTTTGAAAACGCTTAGTGCGAATTGGTGGAAAAGCCACAAGGTCAGCTTTCTACGACCAGTAGTTTCAGATGTGCATTGACACTATAGATACACTCTATCACTCAGTAACGAAATAATTTTATGTATATCGATGTCACTATTAGTCTAGCTGTACCTTTAGTTTTTGTAAAAGCAATTATCGCTAAAATTCTACCATCAAGAGCTCGGGGCTATATACCTAATAACAGCCACACGGTTCTATCTCCAAGATTAAGCAACGCTTGACGAGTTCAGTCTGAGGATGGGTGTCCATCCATATCGTACCAAGACTCCTCCGTTCCTTGGAAAGCACGTAAGGATCTCCGATCCCGAGCTTCTCACATCCAACAGAATCCCGTAGCCCTCAGTTGATCTTCGGTCCACCTTGTGGGAGATTTTTTAGCGATCCGCTAAGCTATCGTGATTCGTGAGCTTTGGGCCATATCGACAATCCGTTCTGTAAGCTTTGTTATCTGCCTACCACAGTTCTCGTAGATTCTACTCACAGACACAAAAAAAAACCCACTGCTGGACAAAGGCCTTCCCCGAGTATCGCCACAACAACCGGTCCTGCGCGTCTCACATCCATCAACCACCCGCGACCCTCACCAGGTCATCGGTCCACCTTGAGGTCTTCTAACGCTGCGTCTTCCGGCAGGCGGTTACATTGTTCAGAGAGTAATGTGCCACCGCCACTTCAGTTTGGTGATCCTTCGGGCTATGTCGGTAAACTTGATTCTCTTACGGATCACGCAAGGAAACTCCGAGTATATACTTAAAGTCACCAAAATCTAAGACAGCAGGATACAATATTGCTTTACTAGTAAGTATGAAAAAGACTTAGTGGTAAAGCAATCTTCTATCCCTCTCTACTCAGCTGTCAAATCGAGGTGCTTAGATTTTGGTAACTAAAGTGATATGAAAATTGTTTAGCTAGCTAGAAAGTTCGCTTTTCTGTACTAACATTCTACTGAGTCAACATCTAACAGCATGTATATTATGAATTCTGACGAACTAAAGTGTCATCATCTGCCTAGCCTTTTCCCAACTACGGGTCGGCTTGCAGTCAAACCGGATTCAGCTGAATACCAGTGTTTTACGTGGAGCGGCTGCCTACCAGACTTCCACAACCCATTAACTGGGTAACACAGTACTCTTGACAAGACTGGAGTCAGATTTACTGGCTTCTGACATTCCGTGTCGACTGCCAAAGATCTACAAATGACAGCCGGGACCAACGGCTTAACGTGCTTTCCGAGGCACGGAGGAAACTCAGTATATTAAGATGGTTACCCATCTACTGACCAACCTTGGCAAGCGTTGCTTAACCTTCAAGATCGACCCGTGCGGCTGTTATTATTTAGCCACGAGCTCCTGACGAACTAAAGTGTAACCTCTTTAAACGTTGTATTCCGTACATGGCACACATTAATATTCTTTCATAATAATATTCCAAAAAGACTGTTATTTTTAAATTCCCGGAACTTTGTTAGTACAGTCAGAAGAGAAAGGTGATTTAGAATTCATCACTCTCTGGCCTGATTTATTTTATTTTTGTGTGGGTAATAAAGCGAACCCATAACTATTCTGTTTGTTTACCTATATAACACCGCGAATCTAAAGCATACTGCAATTCACTTGCACGTTTATTTACATAGAGAAGTACGATGGACCGATTGATCCTATTAGGTGTCTCCGTAGCCCATAATGTAATGCAACTTGCAGGTAAAAACCTCGCATTTCATACAACATTTTCGTCATTCCTATGTATTACATGCCCAAAAAATTACAGCTTGAATGCTGTGAATAAATTACAAGTTCTAAGATAATCATCCCACCACTTTTAATTTATTCAATGTTTCTTAAAAGAGAGAGAGGAGCTCGTGGCTAAATAATAACAGCCGCACGGGTCGATCTTCAAGGTTAAGCAACGCTTGCCAAGGTTGGTCTGTGGATGGGTGACCATCATAATATACCGAGTTTCCTCCGTGCCTCGGAAAGCACGTTAAGCCGTTGGTCCCGGCTGTCATTTGTAGATCTTTGGCAGTCGTTACGGACTGTCAGAAGCCAGTAAATCTGACTCCAGTCTTGCCCAGAAGTACCGGGTTACCCAGATAATGGGTTGTGGAGGTCTGGTAGAATAGAATAGAATAGAATTTATTATGTACACCATATAAGTTACAGAAAAGATAGATGAAGAAAACATTACATAGGGTGTGGCTGGTATTCAGCTGAATCTGGTTTGACTGGAAGCCGACCCCAATATAGTTGGGAAAAGGGTAGGCAGATGACTGTTTCTTAAAAGTAATAAAATGTCAAATGTTTTAGTATCATTTAACTTAGTGTTAAACGTGAAGTTGGTTTGTAATTTTAGCAAATTTTGACGCCAACCGTACCGAGTCTCTTCTAAAATATTCTCGAACATATTACTTTATATTCTAAAGTGCATATTAAAGTACACATATTGTGTGAGAAGCTTATCCTTTCCTTGTAACATCGACTAAAGGAAATTGGTTTTAGTGCGTTGGTGTCGGCCCTACTTGACCGATATTGGGACGAGGCAATGTTATAGTTGGGGTTTTAAAGAACTGTGTTTTCTGTAGATTGTGTATGTATTGTTACGTGCTCTATCGTCACATAATATCTTATTCCTGTGGCTTCTTCCACTTGGTCTATCGTATAAACCAAGTGAAAGAAGTTGCGGGAATGCCGGAAGACCGCGGAATATGGTATAGACTTTATACCACATACCTATACCTTGCGTATTTTAGAGACAAAAAGAAGCCTATGGCACTCAGCTATAGAGCAACTTTCTACAAATGAAAGATTTATATAACCTTCAAATTACCTCTTACAAATAAATAAGCATACAAACAAACAATTTTTATTTGTTAATATTTGTTTGATAGCTAAGATTTTAGTTTTATACATAACTTCAGAATAAAGCAAGCATAATAAACACTCCCTAGTACATGACATACAGATTGGAAAATTGCTTTTCCAGACATTCATTGGTTCAATTTCAGTTTAGATATTTATCTGAAAATAGCTGTAAGAGAATTGATCAAAACTGAAGTGTTAATTAAACTCGAAGCCTTATGACGCTGTTTTCTCGTCCAGAGTGTCATTGAAATTATTTGAAAGCCACCGAATTTTGTATCGCAAAATCTTTTAATTTCCTGAACAAGTTTTAGTCCAAGGGCTCTGCTAATATGACGTCTTAGAATGAGAGAGAGACGGAGCTATACTGAATGAATAGCACTATCCCTTTCTCATAACGGAATTATGATGATTTTTGCATTTTTTGCAAAGGTTTTACCAGGAGAAAACTCAACTTTGTGTTAAGTTCGCCTTTGTACTTACATGAACTTTATTATCACTGTACTATACGTTGTTTTGGTTTACATTTCAGAATTACAAACTTTTAATTGCGTTTACACTAGAATTGTGCTTCATTTACCTATCCCTGCTCCGAACAAGTGATTCTATAGCTGCGTATCAACTAGAGGCAGCCCTGGTCGAGCGGCAGCCTCGCTCCGAGACCGCGCAACGCGCAACTGCCTCAAACTGAGGCACGCCGCGACTCGAGTCCAATTCGTAGCAAGCTAAGCAAAATCATGTCAGTAAATGGCTATGCTCAAAGACGCCTCAGTTTGAGCCGTGCGTTGAGTGGAGACGGTTGTACGCATGCTCGGTACGCGGCCAAATGAATTAAAAGTTATACGAAAACCACAGAAATTCTGTGGGATCCAACTTCACCGCATCATTATAATAAACATTTTAAAAAAGATTGTTTGAAAATAATATGAGCATTTCTCTGACGATATATTTCCTTAATCCATCATCGATGTTTTACGTTTCTGGCGTTGTTTCCTATTGTAGTGACTAACAACCTCTAATGCTGTAGCGACTTTACGTGCGCCAGTCATGGTGTTTTATCGAAAAACTGAGATAACTGTGGCTCGGCCTGACGCCTGCTGCCTCGTTGCTCTAATTTGCTCCTCAAGTGGAGACATGTGAACTTTCCATAGCCCGCGTCACGCTCACGATGAGGCAGCTCGGCACAAGGCTGCACAAGTGGATACGCGGTTTATTGATTTTTAACAAACACATCTCTCGCTAGGCATCTTTTCCTTGGACATATCTGTTGGAAACGCAGCCAAAAAAACACGGCCCCAGCACTTATTCTTATTTATATCAAAACTTCTCCGTTGCTTTCTGATCCCATGATAAGTAAACTTCAACAAATGACCCCGTAAAATAAACTAAACGATGAATACGGCATTACACAATGTTAATTATAACGCCGCTTTGTGATGTAAAGCGAACGCGTTTACAATAGCACCGGGTAGTATCGTACGACGCGGTAATAGGCACCGATCCGGTAATTGCAAACCATGCGATAATTCCGGATGATGCGTACGATGTGTTCGATGCGTACAATAAGTTTCGTCTAGGGTTGGCAACAGGACTGCGTTAAAAGTATTTTTTATGTACTTTTTAGACTAACCTACCTTGAAGATCGACCGGCTGTTATTATCTAGCCAAGAGCTCCTCCTTGTCATTCAATCTTAGTGATACGAAGTAGAAAACGCCCGCAACTGAGACCGAAACTACGGACTACGGGTTTAGAGAGTAGCCCCCCTGGTTCTTATCGGACAGAGAGCTACCCAACGCTCGACGTCCACAGGCCCCAAGCACCGGCCCTAGCGGGGCCTGTTTTCCTAAGGTGGTTATTGGAGGTACTCTTTACATACCGTTTCTAAAATGAGAAATTCTCTATTTCTTCTGAAAACAGTTAGCAACCCTAGTTTCATCTGCTTTGTGCTGTTATTGGTTCGCGGTATGAATGAGCCTCTGATTATGGGCTTAGATTATGATGCAGTGTTGATTATATGCTGCAACTGACCGAATCCAACTATTCGGGCAGTTGTATTGATGATGGCTATGCTTGCCATCTGTTCTGTTCGGTTTATTACTCGCTATTTTGTGGTGTAATAGGGCTGAGAATGTTTTACTACAGTAACTGATGCTGCAGCCACGTTATTGGTGATATTTTGGGATAAAATTATTAGAAAAATTCTTCAGAAAGGTTAATTTTTTCGTAATTAATTGTAACTAGCGTACATTTATGATCAGCCGTTCTATTCTGTCGACGCTTCCGTATCAAAACGTCCTAATAGCAAATCTTCCTATTCACAAAATAACCTATTAGCAGAACATCCTATTGTCAAAGTACAAATTTGCTGAAAAATTTCTATCGGCTTTTCGTCATGGCTCATTGTTAAGTTTATTTTAAAATTCAAATTCAAATGGAAAGGCCCCATAAAGGCCTTATTATACCTCTAGCGTGGACACAACCTGTGTCAGCAGCATTATACAATATCATGTTCCAAGTACAGATGCTTATGGAGACTAGTAGAAGCATGTTTATGTTTACCAATAGCAAAAAAAAAAAAAAAGCAGGACTTAAGAGATGGGCTGAAATCTAGAGCGGCAAAGACTCTCATCATCTGCCTAGCCTTTTAAAAAAATAATAGAAGTAGAGCGGCAAGGACTCTATTATAATTTTTTTTAAGGATGGGAAATCATCAAATGACTCCTCCCGCTTTGGGTGAAGCAGAAGGGAGTGTCAGAATCTTACTGACTAAAACCCATCCGTGTTCCTCCTAGTGCCCTTTGTGTTCCAGGGTTAGGTGCCTCTTTCGAACAAAGTCCGCAGCCCAAGCAGGCACTGGCCCTAGCGGGCCCCGTCTTTATGCTGACAGCTCTTTGAGGCGCGCGTGGAACACAGCGCGCCGTCGCCCTGGGCCTGGTTCTGATCAGACGGCGAGCCACCCAATGCTCGCCGTCCACAGGCCCGCGCCTACGGTGGCCGAGAATCACCCTGCTACTTCCGACACCCGGGACGTCTTCTTCTGTTGCGGCGGCTAGGGCGTGAGGTTTCCCTCTCTTTGAAACGTTTGTCTTCCTCCTTTGCTAGCATTACTGCTTCGCAGAATGAGGTGGCCGCTTCCCATGTCTCCTCGCTCCGGACCATGGCTTGAACCAGGGCCGGACGCGCCGACCGCCTCGACGAGGACATGGCGGTGCTCCGCCCAAGCAGGGCAGACCTCCACCGTTTGCTCCACCGTGTCTTCCGGGAAAGATTCTACTATTACTGGCTTGTTTAATTTTCTTGAGGCGAGTGGATTGAGTGATCTAGTTAATTGACTATAACTTTTTAAGCTTAGAGCCAATTCTAAAAAATATCAATCAACGTTCTCATTGGCATTTCAATTGCTATCTGTGAAAAATGTGTGGCTATTTTTGAAAGATTGCGACTGACATGTGAATGCAAACGTTACTTAAAAATTAGTAGAATTGGCTCTCTAAAGTTTTAAGTAGGTGATAGACGTACGAGCAAGTACGCGTACTTTTGGGTCGATGACTTTTTTCTCTACGCGCCTTGTTATTAAGTACGTGTACTTAGGGTGACACACGAGCGAAAAAGATCGTCGAGCCATAAGTACGCGTACTTGCTCGTACGTCTATCACCTCCTTTTCATTGTTTTTACTTCACTATCATGATTTCACAATTATCTACTTAGCTTCTTTTGCAAACAGATTACAGGAAAATTTATAGGAGAGTGGAGTGGTGTGGTGGATATGTAGGAATGTGGTTTAAAAAAAATCTTTACGAACTGCGGACTATCTGTATGCAAGTCTGACTCTCATTTCGCCGATTTGTGTGGTGTGGTTAATAAGCAAATTACACATGAAAAATAAAACTTTGCTGTGTAATGTTAACAAAAATAAAACAAAATTAACCAGTATTAAAAAAGCAAGCAACATCGCAATAGAACGTTACGTGCGATTAACAAACATTGGTTGTTCAGCTCACGTCCTGCATGCGTGAAGCGACCGCCATGTTTCAACAGTATTCTACTAACTTTTTTTTAATACCATTTACCCATACAGATTGCTCTCATGGGAGCTATAAAACTGGTCATTGTTTTGATAGATGGTTGTTGGTTACCTTTGTTGAAATATTCGTTAAAGTATCTACTAAAATGTGTGTTTATGTTTACCATAGATCTTACTTACATTAAAACTAGAAGTACACTTCTAATGTGAATACAAGTTGTTTTTTTTACTTGAGTTGAGTTTGCTCTTGACTCTAGTCTAGGTCAGAGTTGACAGAGACAAAGTCGACGATGGAGTGAGCTTACCCAGAAGAAGTTTGTCACTCTAACTGTTAAAAGTTTAGGGTTGAATGCTTTCGGAAACACAGACGCAGGCAGAGAGTTCCTGCGTCTGTGTTTCCGAAAGCATTCAACTACACTTAACATCGCATTGCATTCAACTTCGCTGTGTTCCACGCGCGCCTCAAGGAGCTGTCAGCATGGGAGACGGGGCCCGCTAGCCCGCTAGGGCCAGTGCCTGCCGGGGTGCGGAATCCGTTCGAAAGAGACGCCGTAGCCCTGGAACGCAAAGGGCATTAGGAGGAACACGGATGGGTTTTAGTCAGTAAGAGTCTGACACTCCCTTCCGCTCCGCCCAGAGCGGAAGGAGTCATTTGATGATTTCTGATACGTTAAAAAAAAGGCCTCTCCTTTGCTGCGCGCATTATAAAAGACGTTTGGAAACGCTTAGTACGAATAGGGAATATGCATGAAAAAAAAAATTATCTGCACAGTTTGTCTAAAAATATACAAAAATATAATACTAACAGTGAAAATAGAATCAAAATTGCTCGAAAAACAAACGAAATATAATTATTTTAAACAAATATCTCTGTCCCTCTCGCGAAAACTCGGTTTTCTATGGCAGCTGTATAGGCATCATGGACTTTGATGTCAAAGTTCATATCAGACTTCTCTTTCTAATTATAACTTTATCGCTGATGAAGGTATTTAAAAATACGTCCACTACTGGACATAGCCCTTCCTCAAGATGGAGGGCCATAATCGCCACGCTTGTGCGGCGGTTTGGCGATCGAAGTGCATGGTGTTGAGTTTTACAGAGAACGTTGCTGCCCATTCTCTGGTGAGTCCCTTAGTCGCCTCTTACGACACCCATAGGCAGTCTTCCATATTAAATACAAGCGGACGTCACGCGGTTTCACCCAAGTAGCCGAGTTCCCGTTTCCGTAGAATTACGGGAATAAAATATAGCCTATGTTACTCGCTGGTAATTTAGCTATCCATTGCTGAAAGAAGTTTTCAAATTGGTCCAGTAGTTTTAAGGTTATTCGTTATAGAAAAAAATAAAACCGACTTCCAAAAACCCCTTCCTCCTTCCTTCTTTTTTTTCGGAAGTCGGTGTTCTTGGTTTTTAAAGTTATTTTTTGCTTTGTAGTGTTTTGTTTTTGGAAGTCGGTTTTATTTTTTTGTTAAAAAATTATTTATTTTTCACTTGTTAGTGGTTCGCAGGTACCACTAAAAAGTGAAACCACAAACACAGCGTGTGGGCGTGATGTTATATCCCGATCATTTTATTATCATTTATTGAAAAGTTACGTTGCCTATCTCCGAAGTTCTTCATCAGATCTTCACCAAATGTAAATGGAACCAGTCCGAGAAAATACTCTTCCAAACAAAAAATAATCATCCAAATCGGTTAACAATTAGCAAAAATATCGCTGAATAAACATTTTTCATAGGATATCATCATCAGATCCTGACTTATACCTTCCATTTTCATCTCAGCAACATGAGATGATTATTACCAGGCACAAATATCTGAATTGCGTTAGAAAGTTTCTAAAAACATTGTATGTGCTTATAAAATTTGAGGGTTTCCCTCGTTTGTCATGGAATCCCATCATCAGATTCTAACTTGGTGACATTGGGACCACCTCAAGAGTATAGGCTTTCAAATAAAAAAGAATTTTTGAAATCGGTCCAGAATTGCCGGAGAAATCGGTGTTTTTGACATACAACCGAACATAAAACCTCCTTCTTTTTGAAGAAGTCGGTTAAAAAATATAAATTTTTCCTCTTTATAATATTAATATAGATATAGACTGGTACTTAACCGCAACCAGTTAGACTGAAAGCCGATTCTAAGTTGGTAAAAGACTAATCAGATTGATTCATAGCTATACTGTTACAAAGATTCATAACTACACTGTTACAAAAATTCATAGCTACACTGTTACAAAGATTCATAGCTACATTGTTCCAAAGATTCATAGCTACACTGTTACAAAGATTCATAGCTACACTGTTACAAAGATTCATAGCTACACTGTTACAAAGATTCATAGCTACACTGTTACAAAGATTCATAGCTACACTGTTACAAAGATTCATAGCTACACTGTTACAAAGATTCATACCTACACTGTGAAAAAGATAGTTATGCTATAAAGATAGCATAACTAGCTTTTTCCCGCGACTTCTTACGCGCATACCCCGCTTTTTCCCGTTCCCGCGAGGATTGCAAGAAATCCTCTCTTAGTGCTCCTCTACACTCTCTAAGGAACTTACATGCAATATTCCAGCTTCCTAAGACTAGTAGTATCGGCTGTGCGTTGTCTGTCGGTCAGTCACTCAATCAGTTTGTATCGGAAAAATCTTATATATAAGGACTAGTTGACCCGCGCAACTTCGTCTGCGGCACAATTTTCATTACTGCTCCGCTCCTATTGGTATTAGCGTGATGATATATAGCCTATAGACTTCCTCGATAAATGGGCTATCTAATACTGAAAGAATTTTTCAAAGCGGACCATTAGTTCCTGTGATTAGCGCGTTCAAGTAAACAAACAAACAAACTCTTCAGCTTTATATATTAGTTGATCAGCAAGTCCTCAAAAAAAACTTAAAACAGCGTAACAGGAAAGAGGTTGTGCAAATCGCACTATTTACAGAATAGTTTTTGACATTCGTTTCTGAAAGATTCGGGCAATATGTTCGAACACGTCGGCGAACGCTTTCGGGTCTGTTTTATAGCAAAAAGTAGAAAAACTTTCCTAGCTTTTTATGTTCCCGATACGTTATATCTAAACATTTTAAAATAAAAAACAGAGATTATTTGCGACAAGTGTGACTCATATCATTATATCAGACTCCTACAATTCTAACGAATGCTCTATTCCATGCCCATCAATTATTAGACTAATCGTCTATAATAATTTGAATTTAGAACTAATTACTTTATTGTTTACGGAAATCAAAACAATAATAAGTACTAAGTTCTGAATTCAAATTATTATTCACGATAAATCTAATCATTGATGGAAATGGAACTTGGCATTCGTTTACATTCGGAAACGCGATGATTGGCGAGAGACATTAAGATAATAGTTGTTCTGAACAATGCTCCAGTGCTAATGGACACCCCAATCTTGTTAAAACGTAACTTATTCCCATTTCATTACACAAAATTACATTACCAAAACCTTCATTACTTCTACAAAAAACCAGATTCATCCAAACACTCAATATTCCGGGAATTCGAACCCAAATCAGACCGATACAATAAACGGGAACTTTTTAAAACACCCACTAGGCGCATACATTGGGGAATGACGTAGGTGGCATCGAGAACCGAGGCAAATAATGAAAATCTCTTTAGTACGTATTTACTGGGTACCCTCGTCAGCCTTCGACGGATTCACCAGCCGACTGTTAAATTGGCCCTTTATTTGCACACTTTTTGTGGGTATGTCGAGGTTTTTCCTGTGATAGGTTTCCATCGGCTAAATATAGGATTTCTTCGCAGTAATTTGACTTACGAATCTAACATCTGATTTTTAATGAAAAAAAGAAACAAAAAGTATATAGTACTTTAACGAAAAATGCTCACCAGAGAATGGGCAGCAGCGTTCTCTATAAAACACAACACCATACACTGCGATCGCCAACCCGCCTGGCCAAGCGTGGCGATTATGTCAAACCCGGGGGGGTTCCTATAGGGGAGGCCTATGTCCAGCAGTGGACATCTTTCGACTGATATGATGAACGAAAAATGTGACGCAGACGAAGTTGCGAAGGTCAGCTTATCAAATCATATAAAATTCTTCTGGTACCGACTGATTTAGTGGCTGACAGTCGAAACTATTAGTCCTAGGAAGGTTTCTAGGAAGTAAGGTTTCTTGGGGAGTGTAAGGGAGCACTAAAACAAGAACTCCCGAAATTCTCACGGAAACGGGAAAAGAGGAATATGCACGTACGAAGTCGCGGGCAAAACTAGCATATATAGCAGTTCTAATATATTATCGTCGTATCACTATCGTACCTATTAGATACGTGTCGAATTAAAAACCTCTTATTTAAGTTGTTAAAAAAGGTTTAAATCTTGTCTATTTTCAGTTGTTGAGTCAATGACTATTAAAACAACTTAAAGGTTATTTAGGACATGGAAAGGGTGTGACAGCTTAGCACCAACGGACACAATTATTTCGTTTATGGCCATCAAAACGGTTTTTTTTAGCCTTAAACCATAGCAATCACAAAAGCAAACACAGGGAGTGTATATTTATAGCCAGTACAACAAAAAAAAAAAAAACTTCAAATTAAGGGTGGCTTCCATACACGAAACGAGTTTTTTTTTGTTTATGCTACGGAACTCTTCGTGTGAGAGTCCGACACGCACTTCACCTATTTTTATAGCCAGTATAACAACAAAAAATAATAATTTTACTTCAAATTAAGGGTGGCTTCCATACACGAAACGAGTTTTTTTTTGTTTATGCTACGGAACTCTTCGTGTGAGAGTCCGACACGCACTTCACCTATTTTTTTAGGTCAGCACCATATTCTTACAGCGATCCATTTTCATAGTCACAATTTACCACAAAATGTATTCCTCCTCCATAAAACAGTATAACAAATCCTTTTAATACTTCAAAACCACACAGACATCGACAAAACGATAACAAACCTCCTCCATCTATAAAAATCACATTTAACCATTTCTCAAAATCTTGACACACACGTACGAGTCCAGTGTGAACGCCACTTAAATTTAAAAGACGTATTTTGCACGTACGAGAGTGGCCGTACGAAATACGAACGTGGCTGTACGAAACGAACGGACGTGCTTCATAGGACTGCCATACGGGGAATGTTATTGGTAGGTAATCGGCTAAGTTCGACGTGGTATTTTAGTTAAATGTATGGCTTTGGCTTGCAATTGGTTGGTCGTTAGTAGAATTCAGTAGATTTGGGAAATTATAGAGACAAAATTGCTTAGAATATTTTGAAAGCAAACTAACGCAATACAGCCCTGAAGTAATGTTATGCGTTTTATAAAGCGTAAAGACAAGATTATCTTAACAATGGCGGTCGTCAAATAAACCATATCAGAGGCCCTTGAGGCGGTTTAGAAACTCTGACACTAGGGTGTGTGGGGTCGTTAGACCTTACTGCCCACACGATAAGAAGATGATCGTTACACTATATCCTAAGAGCCAGTAGTCCACTATGGTAAATACATGTAGAATGGACTAAGATCCCAGAGCTGCCAGACCTTTTCTCACTAAATGTGTGGGAAAGAGTCGCGTTAGTATATACTTTTAACAAATGTACCTGTTAACTTAGGCCGGCAGCCATTTTTTTTTTTCGTAATGTACAAGTATTTCAGTAGTTGTTTGTCAAGCTCCAGGTGTGCTGCTGGTGGTCATGGCTATTGAATAAAACTACTTCTCTAATTAAATGGACTGTATTACAGATACTGGTTACAAGTTAAATATGACCAATATAATGTGCGCGCGTTGAAGACGCTGGCGAGTGAGAGGTGGCCGCGGCTGCGGCGACGACGACGATCGCGGTGGGGCGTACATGGCCATGTATCGCGTATGTGGTCCGATGTGACGTCAGGAACATATTCCCCCGGCTGAAGAGAAGGCTTCAAGATGATGTTGGAGGGACCGGAAGAGGGCATATGTTGTTGTATGCGCGTGTAATGGTGCCCTTCTTCGTCAGGATATCGGCGACTCGACAGAGTCCGTCAGGGCCAGTCGTCACTGCAGTCACTCTGCCTAGCAGCCATAAAGGAGGAGGAAGATTCGCGTCTCTCAATAAGACCAGTCTTGCCCAGCTGTCTGGCATTTGGTTTTCTGCTGCAGGAGAGACACATACTCATTAGAGAAGCGCTGCCAAAAATGTTGCCGTAGCTTTTCTACTCGCTCGAAGCGCTGTAGCCGCTGGATGTTGACGTCGGCGATCTAAGGACGAGGGAATCACGTGAGTGGTCGTCCGATGAGAAAATGTGATGGAGAAAGATAAGAAAGGTCAAATGGATCAGAGGATAGAGGCATTAAAAGTCTGGAATTTAAAATAGCCTCTATTTGAATCAGACAGTAGTCAAGGACGTAGTTTTGCGTCCTCCCAAACGCAGACTAGAATAACTCCAACGGATTGAAAGTAAACACGAAATCGGTCAACGAAACAAGATGACGATAAAATGTAAACAAAATACAATTCTAAATAATAAAGTGACGTAGTACGTGACCAGCCATATATACATATATTCCAGCCAGTTTTGACCCAATTTTTTCCAATAAATAGCCTACAAAACATTTGATATATTTAGACCTTTCAAGCCGTCATGAACATTTTAGTCAGATCAAGCCTTTTAGCCAAATTCCGGCATCGATTACCCCGGATCAATTTATTACACGCACAACGCTGTGCGACATTAGCGACTTTGGCCCAAATCACTAAATTCGCTGAAAATCCTTTTAAATGGCGCAAAGTGATTAACTTCCATTTTGTTTGAAACTCAACACCAGCTTTTTATGGCTTCCATTAGGTATTAGCGTTTTAGGAAAGTTATTATCTATATGAATAGATTTTTCCATTAGCGCAGCACTTTTGCGATAGGTAAGGCCAAAAACGCACCCAAAGGCGGCTTGATTACCAAAGAGCTTAGCGACTCACCTGTCAAATACAGAAGTAGAAGGAAAATCAGTCTCTTTAATCTTTTTCCAAGTATGTTGGGGTACTAGTATTTTAAATGGAGCAACTGGTTATCATCATCTGCCTAGCCTTTTCCCAACTACATTGGGTTCGGCTTCCAGTAAAATCGGATTTAGCTGAATACCAGTACAACCCATTAACTGGGTAACACGGTGCATCTTGGCAAGACTGGAGTCAGATTTACTGGCTTCTGACAATCCGTAACGACTGCCAAAGATGTACAAATGACAGCCGGTAACGTGCTTTCCGAGGCACGGGGGAAACTCGGTATGTTAAGATGGTCACCCATCCACAGACCAACCTTGGCAAGCGTTGCTTAACCTTCAAGATCGACCCGTGCGGCTGTTATTATTTAGCCACGAGCTCCACCATGGAGCAACTGGTTATCTGAGTGCCAATTCTACTAATTTTCAAAATATCTTTCAAAATGTATGAAAATTAAGACTTTGACAGTTTGCGACTGACATGTGAATATTGTTTAAAATTTAGTAGAATAGGCTAATTTAATAGTTTTCACCATCAATAAATTGTAAATCTATTTAGTCCGTCAGTATTGAAAAATAATGGACACGTATTTTATGTTTTTGTAAATCAATGAATATTGACCAAGATAAAACGCATCAAAACTCAAGAGTGGAGCTCGTGACGTCAGAACGCAATAAAAATTATACCACAGCGTGACGTATTGAGAATTTTAAAAGCAGCGTATCTTCGTCAATTTTGTTTTACGTAAAAAAGAAAAAAAAGTGTAAATTAGTTTTTGGTAATGTAACTGACGGACTAGTAAGATTTTTTTAGTGGACAAGCCTATTGGCGCTCTGACCGCCGCAACCCAGTAACTGGGTAACTCGATACCCTTTGCGAAGACTTCATTTCTTGGCTTTTGACAGCCAAGAACCAACAGTTTATACATGCTTTCCGGGGCACTGAGGAATCTCGTTATGATAAGTTGCTCGCCCACCTTTGGAGGGTTTACCGCATGGTTAAGAGAGTAAAGTCCCGCGAACCTCCATTCCTAGGATCCTCCGGTTAGGTGGTTGTTGTGCCTGGCGGGCACTGCCCGATAGTCGATATTCGGGTTGATGTATATGTTCATATCGCACGGCAAACTCTGATTGCTTGATGCAGGATTTCGACGAAGTAGTTCGCTACTAGTTGACAGATGGCGTTGCGGTTCGTTTTGTTGCGATATAGATTTGCTCCGTGGGATTTTCTTGTGGCGACATTGTTGCAGCTACTCACCCACTGACCGACCTCGCAAATGTTGCTTAACCTTGTTGATCGACCCGTGTAGCTATTATTATTTAGCCACGAGCTCCTTGGCGCCTACTTGAGTCGTAGCGTGCGTAGCGTGTATCGTTGCTGCCCTTAACTACTCGCCCATGAAGCACCAAGGTGCTAAGCAAGCAGCCAAAGTTTTCATCCACAAAGATCTCCCAAATTTGATTCCGAAATTCCTATCAGTATTAACAGTATTTCGATAAATCATTTTAGACATTTCCGATTTTTATAATGATATTATTTCAACACATCAAAATTTGAGTTATCATATACACAACCGAAATAAAATAAATCGGACTGGATTCCAGCAATAAAGAAAAGAAAAAAGAAAAAAGAAAAGAAAAGACGTTTATTTCCCCAAAAGCGACGCATAACATACACCATACCATACCATATTTTTTGCGAATACCTTTTTCCGTTCCATGCTTCAAAAAAATCTGTAACATATTTTAATTTCGCTGCTCTCCATACAAACGCTTCACCACACGACTGTCCAAACATTCCCATTGACCTAAAGGTACGGTAGGCACATTAACAGACCATTGTTGGGAATGCACAAGCGACCCGTAAAATTTGGTCCCATAACCTTTTGATCCGCGCTTTTGTGCTTGAGTATATCCCTCGAGGAGTCGAATGAATATGTGGGTACATTTGAAATTATGGTTTCGTACAAAGAATAGACAAGATACCCCATGGGTCACTTGAAAGGCTACTATGGAGAGGGATGGGAATATAGGGATGACAGTATTCCGATGTGGTCAGTCCATTTTCTGGGGTTATTAATTATTTATTCTTTATTGTACACCTCTTAACAAGCACAGTAAAAACATTCCTAAAATAAGTGCACAACACAGCACAGGGTAATCTCTTACAGACAACATTTGGATGTTATTTCCAGAATTATATTTTATTGCAAATTTATAAAAACTATTTAAAAATGACTATGTAAAAAATTACGTATTCATTATTAAATAGTTGAATATGGGTTGTCATTTCGAGTTAGCCAATAAAAAGTACAACAATGGATAAAAGAAGTTAAACCAGACTCATTGGAAAGCAAATCCAATTTTCCCTATTCGCAAAATTATGAAATTGTATCTTTTTTTTTTTTTTTTTTACTAATCATAGGCACACGTTTGACCACTATCTCACCTGATGGTAAGTGATGATGTGGTCGAAGATGGAGCACGCTTGCCTAGAAATAACCTATTCACTCTTGATTTAAAGACTCCCAGGTTGTAGCTATCAGGAAACACAGACTCCGGCAGGGAATTCCACTCCTTAGCTGTACGCATTATGAATGTGTCACCAAAACGTTTTGTGCGTATGGGTGGGATATCCACCGTGTACCGGTGGCGCATCGCCGTTCGTCTTGTGATCCGATGATGGAACGGGCTTGGCGGAATTAAATTATGCAATTCCGTCGCACATTCCCCAAAATGCAACCGGTAGAAAACCGACAGGCTAGCAACTCGTCGTCGATGTTCCAGACTTTGGAGCTTCGTCGCGACAAGCCTCTCATTGCCGATGATCCTCTTGGCTCGTTTTTCAATTGATTCAAGGGCATCAAGTTGGTATCTGGCAGATCCATCCCAAAGATGAGAGCAGTACTCCATACACGATCGAACTTGCGCTTGATAGAGTTTAAGCAGCTGTTCCGGCGTGAAGTATCGTCTCACCTTTGCCAGAATCCCTAACTTCTTTGCAGCCACTTGGGCTTTTGCCTCTATGTAAGGGCCAAAATTGAGAGTAGATGTTAATGTAACCCCAAGAAGCTCAAGTTGGTCGGTATCTACCCTGCATGCAGCATTGTATCCTCTGAAAAACAACTACTTATTTTAGAGTTATGCCTTCTTCACTAAGAGCGTCAATTCTATAAACATACGAAGTGAAGGCTTATGTGAAGTGATCACAAAGTGACCTGTCACTCCATCTTGATTACTTGAATTGACAGCTCACTTCGTGATCACTTCACCCAAGCCTCCTCTTCGACATGTTTACAAAATCGCACTGCTGAATGCGATCAGTTCATCTGAACTTCATTCAAGAGCTTTTAGTGTCAATATTCCACAGAAATTAACGACACTGACCGCTCGTAAACGTGGTTTGTATGCTGATCGCGTTCAGATTTATTGGTGAAATTTGCCCTAAATCTTCAAACAATTCATTTTATTTCCATTTTTGGAATCTTATTCATTCGTATGTTTTGATAACAACGTGCATAATTATGTTAAAGTTTATAAAGGACGAGGTTTGCTTAATATGTATATAATTAAATACATATTTGCTTGTTCCTACCCCTCTCGGAGTGACGCGTCGCATATTTTATGTAAAGTCTGCCGGACCGTGCTTTGTATCCAAATGGAAAACTAATTTAATTCAACACGGCAACGGTCTGGATTTATCTCGTTCTGAAATTAGACATTCATTTCACGCAAACTTTGCGATAATGTTGTACAAAATAACATTATGATGCACGTGTTCACCAAGCACAATAGCTGTTATTTACGTAGTAAACATTTTACCAAGATAAATAATAGCATCTCAACTATTGTGTAGTTTTCTATCTTAGAAATAATTTCCATAATCAGATCAATAATTGCAAATCTTTGACATACATAAATAAACAATTACGTAAATTCAACGTACGATACGTAATTTAATATATTTAGCACATGTGTTAAATATTAATATGATTTTATTTTCAGGCATGTGAAGCTTATGGTGTTGGCCAGTGCCGTATGGTGCCGTAAAAGAATAATACCACCCTATCACTTCAGCAGCGTTCTCTAAGCCGACCCCAATATAGTTGGGAAAAGGCTAGGCAGATGATGATGATGACTTCAGCAGAGTTCTCTGTAAAACGCTACACCATATATTGCGATCGCCAACCCGCCTACCAAGCGTGGCGATTTTGACAAACCCCTTGATTTTTGGGGAAGGGATATGTCCAGCAGTGGACGTCTTTCGGCTGTTATGATGATGAAGCACATAGATAAAATTCACAAAATTATCTTAACAAACACAAAACTGTGTGCGTATTTTTGTATAATTACTGAAGTGTAGAAGAAATGAAACTACAAGTTTGTTGCAAGTTAAATTAAAATTGCAACTTTGATAACTTTTGAGGTTGCACAAAAGGTCACAAAAATTGGTGAAAACTACATATTTTACTAAAATACATAATAGTTTCGGAGTTTCACTTTTGAGGTTGCACTAAAGGTTACGAAAATTGGTGAAAACTACATATTTTACTAAAATACATACTAGTTTCGGAGTTTCACTTTTGAGGTTGCACAAAAGGTTACGAAAATTGGTGAAAACTACATATTTTACTAAAATACATACTAGTTTCGGAGTTTCACTTTTGAGGTTGCACAAAAGGTCACAAAAATTGGTGAAAACTACATATTTTACTAAAACATACTAGTTTCGGAGTTTCACTTTTGAGGTTGCACAAAAGGTTACGAAAATTGGTAAAAACTACATATTTTACTAAAATACATACTAGTTTCGGAGTTTCACTTTTGAGGTTGCACAAAAGGTTACGAAAATTGGTGAAAACTACATATTTTACTAAAACATACTAGTTTCGGAGTTTCACTTTTGAGGTTGCACAAAAGGTTACGAAAATTGGTAAAAACTACATATTTTACTAAAATACATACTAGTTTCGGAGTTTCACTTTTGAGGTTGCACAAAAGGTTACGAAAATTGGTGAAAACTACATATTTTACTAAAACATACTAGTTTCGGAGTTTCACTTTTGAGGTTGCACAAAAGGTTACGAAAATTGGTGAAAACTACATATTTTACTAAAATACATAATAGTTTCGGAGTTTCACTTTTGAGGTTGCACTAAAGGTTACGAAAATTGGTGAAAACTACATATTTTACTAAAATACATACTAGTTTCGGAGTTTCACTTTTGAGGTTGCACAAAAGGTTACGAAAATTGGTGAAAACTACATATTTTACTAAAATACATACTAATTTCGGAGTTTCTACTAATAGAAGTTTGAGGTCGTGCATCCTATTTTGGATCGACTAAACTTTGCTGAATTTAGCGACGACAATTGACGCAATTTTGTTTCTATAACTTCAGCGACTAAATTAGTCACTAAGGCTCAAATCACAGATTATACTGTTACTAGGGAGTGAATTCGTTACTATTATTTATTTATAACTAACTAAATACACTTAAAATAACAACTTCTTACTCAGAACATCTCAATGTATTTATTTTTTTAGAAAAACCTTGCCCCAAACTAGGAATTTCTCCTGCATCGTGTGTGCGTTCACAAACGTACAAATTCTTTGTATATATTTGTTCCGTGCAGGAATCGAACCCACGACACTCAACGCAGCAGCCAATCGCTCAACCACTGCGCCAACAGTGTCGTCAAGAAATACGGTGTCTGTAGAGGAAACCAGTATTTATACGGAGCGACTGCCTTTCTGACGACCACAACCCAGGGGCTGGATACCATGATATAACCTTTTCTCCTTCTTCTTCTTTTTGAGTCGATGGTCAACTCCTTAGGTTACCTTATAGCCTGATCATCAAACAATAATCTCCACACTTCTTCTTATTATTTAAAACAAATCAATATAAAACTGAGTGACTGACAGACAACGCACAGCCAAAACTGCAGGTCACAGATTTCCCGAAATTCAAACAACAACGGGAAAAAACAGGATATTCGCGTACGAAGTCGCGAGCAAAAGCTAGTAATGTATAAAATGTGTTTCCTACACTTTATACTATTCACACAGTGCATGCACCAAGCTTGAAAACAGGGGCTACAAAATGTGTTTCCTACACTTTATACTATTCACACAATGCACCAAGCTTGATAACAGGGGGCTATAAAATGTGTTTCCCACGTTTTATACTATTCACACAATGCACCAAGCTTGAAAACAGGGGGCTATAAAATGTGTTTCCTACACTTTATACTATTCACACAATGCACCTAGCTTGAAAACGGGGGCTACAAAATGTGTTTCCTACATCTTATACTATTCACACAATGCACCAAGCTTGAAAACAGGGGGCTATAAAATGTATTTCCCACGTTTTATACTATTCACACAATGCACCAAGCTTGAAAACAGGGGGCTATAAAATGTGTTTCCTACACTTTATACTATTCACATAATGCACCAAGCTTAAAAACAGGGGGCTACAAAATGTGTTTCCTACACTTTATACTATTCACACAATGCACCAAGCTTGAAAACAGGGGGCTATAAAATGTGTTTCCTACACTTTACACTATTCACACAATGCACCAAGCTTGAAAACAGGGGCCTAAAAAGGCCACTTTAGGATAATCATATTAGAACCATCAACTCAAATCAATCACGCAGCAATCTGTCAAATTCATTTTCATTTTTATCGTAAACGCAATAAGTTCAAGGTTGATTGGCAAAATCTGACAGTGACGCAATCTGGTAGCGTGATTTGCTTTCTGATTCTGCTAAAGTGGCCTTTCCAAGGCCACAGTTGCGTAGCTACCGTCATATCAAAGGTACGGGGCCCCCGGACTACAAGGGTCCCCAAGGTGTCCCTCGTGGCATGCCAAGACAATCTTTGGCTAGTAGGGCTTATATTGTTAAAAAAAAATCAATACCCTTAAAAATGCCCCAACAAGCTACGCCACTGCTTGAAAATCGACTAAAAAGTTCGAAACAAGTCACTTTTCAAGTAGTCTGATGCAGTTTAATCACTAATCTGATGCCGCCAACTGCATCAGACTGCTTGAAAAGCGATTTGTTTTTAGCGGTCGGGTTTTTTTACATTTTAGTGAGTCACATTTTTGGAATGTCTCCTCGAGCCCTTTATTTTGATACCCTACTTGATGTTTTTGAACATTTTGAAGTCATATTATGGCGCTAAAAATCGGCCATTTTAATTTTTATGTACCAAGTGTCACTCTGACAATTAAGACGACTCTAACGACACCCCTCAAGTTAAAATCCATCGAGCCGTTCAGGCCGCACTCTCGAAAAACATAACCCTCCTTTTGGCGTAGTCGGGGAATAAACTAGTATAAAAATTGAGTCCTCTATTAACTTCAGTTTCAACTCTACCAACTCAAGACGACAAGCAAAAGATTTGTTCACAGCGTAGCTATAAAAAATTAAGATAGGAAAGTCGTCGTTTTGACGATGCAATTAGTGAGGAATCCTTCATCAAAGTCCAATATTCGAGGCTGCAGGCGACTGTTCTATGATGTGGATAAGTTACCGTTGGTTAGTAGGAAATTAAGGGGGATGGATACTTGGAAAGGTTCATTAGTGGTAGTAGTAGTTTATTATGATCACTAGCCGCACGGATCGATCTTTAAGGTTAAGCAACGCTTGCCAAGGTTGGTCTGTGGATGTGTGACCATCTTAACATAACGAGTTTCCTCCGTGCCTCGAAAAGCACGTTAAGCCGTTGGTCCCAGTTGTCATTTGTAGATCTTTGGCAGTCGTTACGGACTGTCAGAAGCCAGTAAAATCTGACACCAGTCTTGCCAAGAACTGCCGTATTACCTAGTTAATGGGTTATGGAGTCTGGTCGGCAGCCGCTCCACGTAAAATACTGGCATTCAGCTGAATTCGGTTTGACTGGGAGCCGACCCCAATATAGTTGAGTAAAGGCTAGGCAGATGATGAGTAGGTGTTTTTAATGGAGCTGGTCCGCGGAAGTAGCTGTTGATTCTGAGAACCAGGATGTAGCATCTTTAGCAATCAATGTACATTATTCAACAAGATTTTGCAACAAGGAATGACTTATTAATTTTGAATGACCTACCTTCCCTTATTCATCATATCAGCCGAAAGACGTCCACTGCGTCGCTGGACATAGGCCTCCCCCAAAAGGAGGGTTTACCATAATCGCCACGCTTGGCAGGCGGGTTGGCGATCGCAGGCAAGTGCCTGCTGTGGCTGCAGAATCTGTTCGAAAGAGGTACCGTAGCCCTGGAACGCAAAGGGCACTACGAGGAACACGGATGGGTTTTAGTCAGTAAGAGTCTGACACTCCCTCTTGCTTCACCCAGAGCGGGAGGAGTCATTTAATGATTTCCCATCCTTAAAAAAAAAATCAGAGAACGCTGCTGCCCATTTTCTGGCGAGTCCCTTAGTCGCCTCTTACGACACCCGCGGGAAGTAATGGGATGGTATTATTCATTTACAGCACCAGACGCCACCGGCTGATACCATGCAGCATACCCTTATTGCAAAACCATATTTATTTTGTTTTGATCACGTATAGTTTTTGTGTTACAGCTACTACCAGTAACATATTATTTTTTTTTAAATAAAGTAACAGTTATATACTGTTACTTTATTTAAAAAATAAAATTGAGCTTTGTTTTTGCATTTTTGAATATTAAAGAAGATGGCAGGATACTCAACTGTGAGTAGGTATCCTGCCATCTGAGAGCAATGAAATGAAAAATGACAGAAACTATGATGACAGAAATGTAAAGTGTTTTAACTTAGTTTGACATGAACGAGCGTGGCAGTTAGGAGCTTGTCATGCTCACACAAATGTTTCGCTCATGGTAGCGCGTGTGTTGGATCATTTGGTTCCCTTGAAAATGGTTGAGCTAGATAGTGCTGATACACGCGTCATGTTCGTGAACGGGCGCCGTCTGAGACTGGTATTCTCTTATCTGCCACTGGCTTATTTTAATCTGTAATTTTTTTTCGTGTTCTTTGCATCGTCCTCACATATAGAAGCAATCAAAGATAATGTTGATAAGATTTATGTAATAAATCATCAAATGGTTTAAAAGAGTGTCCGAGGAGTTTCTTGCACGTTCTTCTCCATAGAGATCTACGCTTTGGAACGTGCAAATAGCTTCCATGTTTTTGAGTGACAAACCTTGAGGTTTCAAAAGTTCCTGTAAATGGTTTATTTGCTTTTGAATTTTGTATTTTTCTGTCAGCCAAACTTGATTGTACTCGATTAAACTCAATAATAACTCTTGGTACTTCTTAAATACAGAACGTAATCAATACATAGTAACAATTGGCCAAACCGATCGAGTCCTCTTTCTTGAAATATCTCAAAAACTCTTGTAGTCGTCTCAATTTCAAACCAAAACAAATCTCCAACCTTCTCATGCAAAACCCACAAAACATCCAGTTATCATCATTCAAACATCCAACAGACCGCACAATCTTACTTCTCATTCTATAACAATGTAATAACATCGCCGTAAAGTGGAGTAAGATTATGATCAGGAGTAATGTCAGGTGAAACGATTTCTTTCATACCTGTCCCATTATAAAGGATACATGGCGAATAAACTGGCGGAGATAACTTGAATCTCGGGTAGAATGAGGGAATGATTCAGTCTCTTGGTTTATGTATTATGAGTTTAGTTGTGAAGAGTGTGAAAGTTTTTGTTTCATAATTACATTTACAATAAACAAACATGAACATGGCGTTTTTTTTTTGATATTATTGTTTACTTTTGCCGTGTGCCTTTTCAGCTTCTTAATAACACTATAGCTAAGTTATATCGACAATTTGATACGCCATGCTAAATTATGAAACCGTTTGGTAGTCAACTTGATTTGTGTGCTTATAATTTGATACACCAAACGTAGTGCTAAAGAGGACCTCGTGGCTAAATAATAACAGCCGCACGGGTCGATCTTTAAGGTTAAGCAACGCTTGCCAAGGTTGGTCTGTGGATGGGTGACCATCTTAACATACCGAGTTTACTCCGTGCCTCGGAAAGCACGTTAAGCCGTTGGTCCCGGCTGTCATTTGTAGATCTTTGGCAGTCGTTACGGATTGTTAGAAACCAGTAAATCTGACTCCAGTCTTTCCAAGAAGTATCGTGTTACCCAGTTAATGGGTTGTGGAGGTCTGGTAGGCAATCGCTTCACGTAAAACACTGGTATTCAGCTGAATCCGCTTGACTGGAAGCCGACCCCAATATAGTTGGGAAAAGGCTAGGCAGATGATGATGGCACCAAGCTTAGCGCTACGGACTCGTCATCCTACGCTGCCGCTACAAGTTGGATATGGTACGCAGTAGCATGCTACGAAATAACCGGCATTCGGTTCGCTGATCAGTTGCTACGGCGTAGCAAAATAAGGGAAGCGCAATGTTCATACACGCTTTGAATGCTACGCTGCAAGATAAACATTCTAAGCTACGTCTAAATAAATAGTCGTCGGTATGCCAAACAATATGACAAAACGTAGGTGAGGGTAGCGCATGCTCGTTAAGCTACGCTGCAAATAGTCTAAGCTACGAAACTGCTCATTAGTTGCTACGGCGTAGCAATATAATCAAAAGAAAACACAATGCTACAATATTTGTATGCTACGCTGCACCACGGAAGGCTACATGGACTACAATTTTTCTACCACACCACGCACTCTAAAGCAATGGCTCCAATAAGCTCAACTTTTATATCCTCATACGGAACCTAAGTGTACTAAGAACTAAGGCATTCTTTATTAAACCGTGTCATAAACATCGGCGTTCATAAAATACTAATATAACTTCATAGAAATCCACTTTCCTCGGACGATCTTTATGGCTTGGCTTGGCTTGAGGGGGAAGATAAATATGGTATCTACTCTCGCTTCTTAGATTAACGCGGTCAACATTTTTATTTTGATATCAAAAATATAAGCTCGAATTTTATTTTGAACGTTTTTGCTGATCGTGCAATTTACTGTGAACAAGTTTAAGGGTTCCGTACCCGAAGGGTAACTAACGGAACCCTACTAAGCCTCCGCTGTTCGTCCGTCCATCCGTCCGTCTGTTTGTCTGTCTGTCAGCGGGCTGTATCTCAAGAACCATAATAGGTAGAGAGCTGAAATTTTCACAAATTGTGTATTTCTATTGCCGCTATAACAACAAATAATAAATATTAAGGTTTATGGTACGGAACCCTTCGTGTGCGAGTCCAACTCGCACTTAGCCGGTTTTATTTTCAGAGTTGCACAGGTTTTCAGTAGAGCAAGAAAAGGAAGTGACGATGGACAGTGTAAGTATAAATACTGTAGTTATACTTTCACATTTATAAGATTCGTATGGAAAGTTTCGATTATTGTAAGCTTTGAGTCGACGTCATTAGAGAGGAGCTCGTGGCTAGATAATAACAGCCGCACGGGTCGATCTTCAAGGTTAAGCAACGCTTGCCAAGGTTGGTCTGTGGATGGGTGACCATCTTAACATACCGAGTTTCCTCCGTGCCTCGGAAAGCACGTTACGCCGTTGGTCCCGGCTGTCATTTGTAGATCTTTGGCAGTCGTTACGGATTGTCAGAAGCCAGTTAATCTGACTCCAGTCTTGCCATGAAGTACCGTGTTACCCAGTTACTGGATTGTGGAGGTCTGGTAGGCAGCCGCTCAGCGTATAATACTGGTATTCAGCTAAATTCGGTTTGACTGGAAGCCGACCCCAATATAGTTGGGAAAAGGCTAGGCAGATGATGAGTCGACGTCATTTTCCAATCCACGTTGAGACTTGGGGTCTATTCAACACGTTTTTCTGTCATTTTCCCCTCACCATCGTCATTCACTTTACTACACTTTGGCATTTATACCAACAACATACCAATTTTAGAGATACATGTATTTTTGAAGAAAGACACAGGACCAGGAGCCGTTCCTTTGGGATAATTTCCAACTTCATCAAGGGCGGAGACGGCAGCACAATTATAATCTTCATCTGCCTTTTCCCAACAATTCTGGGGTCGGCTCCCAGTCAAAACGGATTCAGCTGAATACCAGTTTTTACGTAGAGTTGCTGCCAACCAGATCTCCACAAAACAGTATTTATTTATTTATTAAGGTTCACCTACACATACACACATACTCATAATACATACAAATGGTAGATCTTACGTTTATGTTCTAATATATATGCCAATTACAGTTAAACACAGCGTTTTCAAACGTCTTTTATAATGCGTACAGCAAAGGAGTGGAACTCTCTGCCTGCGTCTGTGTTTCCAAAAGTTTACAACCCTAATCTCTTCAAAGTTAGAGATTTGATAGGCACACGTTTGACCACTATCTCACCTGATGGTAAGCGATGATGTGGTCGAAGATGGAGCAGGCTTGCCCAGAAGTAACCTATGTACATTACAAATAAAAAAAAAATTACAATAAAGACGCCAGATTACCGCTTAGTAGCTAACTTGAATCTAGGAGTTTATTGATAAAAAAATAATGTTATGTTATTAAAAGAAACAAATATAACAACAAAAATTTAAGAAAGCGTAAGTAAGTGGAGTGGCACGTTTGATAACTAATCGTTTACGCACAATGATTCTTGATATACAATTCTAATGAAGAATCACTTTACGCAAGCGAGATAGGTAACGTAGTCACGTTTCTTTGGTGAGTACGGAGAGCAAGACTGTTGATTTAAATTTCACCTTAGGGTCATTACATATATCCGCTTCAGGTACAGACATGTTAAATGAGTTAAGGTTGTCACACATCTTAATGAGAGGTGTGTTGAGACCTGTTTGTAGAGGTAGTTAGTTAACTGGGTAACATGGTATTCCTTGGCGAGACTGGTGTCTGATTTTCTGGATTCTGACTAACCGTAACGACTGCCAATGATCTACAAATGACAGCCGAGACCAACGGCTTAACGTGCTTTTCGAGGCATGGAGGAGTCTCGGTATGTTAAGATGGTCAGTATCCACAGACTAACCTCGGCAAGCGTTGAAGATGCGTGCGGCTGTTATTATTTAGCCACGAGCTCCTCAATATAATTATAATACTCAGGCAAAATACATCTTTCAGCACACAAAGCTTTCAACCATCTATACAATTTTCTTTATGCACAAGAAGATTCTTTATTCCACAATCATTATTGTCAATTAAACGCTCGTTATCCAGCAGGCGATGAAAGCCGAAGGGAGCCGAGCGGTTCCGAGTTAAGGCGAAGACGGTTATCTTAATTATTGTGAGCGCAAGTAACTAGGTTTTATACTTACTACCGTTTTAAAGTAAGTCAAGAGAAATATAGACTAAGTGAGTGAGGTTTTCAAATGGTTTAAATAAGTTGTGGAAAATGTTTCAGGTGCAGTGTCAACACTCAATAGTCCGATCAGAATAACATACTAACTAATTTCAGAAATAGCTAGTTCACACAGTGCGAGCTAGCGTGCGAGTCAGCCTGCCGAGTAACTGCAGTGAAATAACTTGTATCGTTGGGACGTATATTACCAGTTACTGCCACGTGCGAATTGGATAGTACCTAGCTCGCATTCGAGTTACTTCAACATTTATTTTTTCACTCGCCTGCTCGCCTGGCAGTAACGCGCACATGGCAGCAGTTGGGACATCACTCGCATCGTTCGGACGCATCCGGTAGTAGCTTACCAGTGTCAGCCAGGCAGTTGCGAGCTAAACCTGTTTTTTTTGTGTGCTGCGCCTCGCAAGGGAATGGGCAGTTACGATCATCGTGAAGACAGCTAAGGCGATCCAAGCTACTGGCATACGAGTAGGCAATCCAAGTAGCCGTCTACTATCTAGTCAGCAGCTCGCACTGTATGAACTACCCATAATCCATACTAATAAAACCACAGTCTTGGCAGGATCGTGCCACGTGTACCACATTAGGAACACTGGACTGCTAACATGTGTATAAATAAATCCAGAATGTTTTTATCAGTCGATTTTTCGTCGGTCGTTATGGCGACGCTTAGGGGACACCTTTGTCCTACAATGGACGTCTTTCAGCTAAAATGATGATTATGATGACTGTTAAATGTGTTGAGATTTGCTTTTTACAAAACTTTAAAGTCCCATTAATCTATAAACGCAGTGTAACTGACAAGTTTTGGTTATCTCACAGTAAAAACATTTTCCTCGTTCAACTTTTACAGCTTCCTCAATAAAACACTGGTATTCAGCTGAATCCTGTTTGACTGGAAGCCGACCCCAATATAGTTGGACAGTCGCAATTGATTCTATTTTACTAAGAATAAGGTATCATCTTCTGCCTAACCTTTTCCCAACTATATAAGCTTCAGCTCCCAGTCAAACCAGATTCAGCGGAATACCAGTATTTTACGTGGATCTCGGCTACCTGCCAGACCTCCACAACCCATTAACTGGGTAACACGATACTTGGCAAGACTGTCAGATTTTTTGCTATCTAACTATCCCTAACTCCTGCCAATGACAGGCGGACCAACGGCTTAACGTGCGTTCCTAAGCTCGGAGGAGTCTCGGTATGTATTCCACTATAAGCATTAGATATTATTTAAACCTCAGCTTTTCCTCCTTAAAGTTTATTATAATGTCCACTCCACAACCTCTCTACTCTATTTTTTCCCCACTCCATTCGTCACTTCGGTTTCAAGTACCGACAAAGCTAACACAAAACTTTGCTCAATTAATCCAAGTAAATTGCATTCTTAGAAAAAAGGTAGAACTTCGTAAGCAAAAGACTTTGAAAGACTCTGTTAAGACACTATCGGGAATTAAAAGAAAAACTGCACTCTCGAACATTTTTCTAGATTTACTTTTTGCATAAGTTTTTCAGTAGCTTTGAAAAAGAACAGCTATTACTTTAATTTAGTTTGAGTATCTATTGGTTTTGTTAACAAAGGAGTTTCTAAGACTTTCAAGCAATCTTATGTTCGTTATACATATCAATTAGCTTTTGCCGACTTTGTACGCGCCTATCCCGTTTTATCCTGTTCCCGTAGGAATTTCAGGAAATCTTCTCTTAGTGCTCGGAGTGTAGAGAAGCTACCTGCCAAATTTCAGCTTTCTACGACCAGCAGTTCTGGCTGTGCGTTTTCTGTCAGTCACTCAGTCACTCAGTAACGAAGAATTTTGTATAAATAAATATTGGTGAACAAAACGAGGGTAATCCTAATGGATTACCCTCGTTTTGTTCACCAATATTTCATTTGGCTCAATCTACACAAATATTATAAAGAGGAAAATTTGTATTTTTGTGTGTGTGTATGTTTGTAATGAATAAACTCAAAAACTACTGGACCGATTTGAAAAGTTCTTTCAGCAATGGATAGCTACATTATCAGGGAGTAACATAGGCTATATTTTATTTCCTAACTCCCACGGGAACGGGAACTACGCGGGTGAAACCGCGTAGCGTTCGCTAGTTTCTTTATATCTTGATTGATTTGATTTTGATTTTGATTTTTAAAAAAAACGTTGCCCCACACTAGGAATTTCTCCTGTATCGTGGGTGCGTTTACATACATATAATATCACAAACACAAACAGCCAGACCCGGAACAACTATCTCTAGGCCATACAAATATTTGTTCCGTGCGGGAATCGAACCCGCGACACGCAGCGCAGCAGTCAATCGCTCAACCACTTCGCCAACCGTGAATGATCCGTGATGAAATATTTATCCTTGTAATTTGAGATTTTTCAAAGAACCCAAAGAAAAAAATACAATCAATATGAGTTGTAGTTAGATCAATTATCTACAGACAATCCCTATTTTATATCGTAATTATAAGTTGACAAAACGTGCTTTCAAACAAAATTCATATGGAAATTAGTACGAGAAAAAAAACAAATATTTTTCTCAAAATTGCAATGTGCTGGAATTCTTAAATTACTATCTTTTGCCGTATCGTACGCGCATATCCCGTTTTTTCCAGACTCGTGGCTATTAAGCCATTGGCTTATACGACTATCGGTGTAATATTTGCTAAGTCCACGTATTCTTTACTTGTTGACCCGCGCAACTTCGTCTGCTCCGCTCCTATTGGTTTTAGCGTGATCGTATATAGCCTTTAGCTTTCCTCGATAAATGGGCTAACGATCACTGCAAGAATTTTTCAAATCAGACCAGTAGTTCCTGAGATTAATGCGTTCAAGCAAACAAACGAACAAACAAACTCTTCAGCTTTATAATTAGTATAGAAGTATAGATTCTTCCCGAGCTCAAGTATTTTTTTGTGTTTAATAATAATATAGATTATGCAGAGAATAAAAAAGATAGCTGGTATAATACTGAAAAGTTGAATAAATGAACAACTTAACTTTAAAAACATTAATAAGAAACCCAAGTCATAAAATTAACTTAAAGAAGGAAAGTATTTTATAACTTAGTTACTTAATATACTTTCATACCTAAGTTTAAAAATCTACTTACATGCTACATCAAAACTGTACCCTAATTTAACATAAGACATTACCTTTTAAAACTATTTTAAGTTAAAGTAGTTCTGAGATTAATGATAAGGTTTCAGTGTCGACATTTTGCCAGTACTTTTTAAATGTTCGAAATTACTTTGGAGTTAGTTTTAACTATTTAGACATGTACTTATAGTGGGTATCTACTTTTTTTTTGTGGATAGGAAATCATCAATTGTCTCCATCCACTCTGGGCGAGGCGTAAGGGAGTGCCAGACTCTTACTGACTAAAACCCATCTTTGTAGTAATGCCCTTTAGGTTCCAGGGCCGCAGTGACTATTTCGAACAAATTCCGTAACATAGTGGTTACCTACATCCCCGAGGTCTGCCCTGCTTGGGCGGAGCACCGCCATGTCCTCGTCGAGGCGATCGGCGGCGGCGATCCGGCCCTGTTTCAAGCCATGGTTCGGAGCGAGGAGACATGTGAAGCGGTCACTTCCTTCTGCGAACCAGTTATGCTAGCAAAGGAGGAAGCCGAACACGTGAGGGAGTGGGAAACCTCACGCCCCAGCCGCCGCAACAGAAGAAGACGCCCCGGGCGTCGGGAGTCGCAGGACGATTCTCAGCCACCGTAGGCGCGGGTCTGCGGACAGCGAGCATTGGGTGGCTCGCCGTCGGATCAGAACCAGGCCCGGGTCGACCGACGGCGCGCTGTGCTCAAAGAGCTGTCAGCATTAAAGACGGGGCCCGCTAGGACTAGTGCCTGCTGGGGCTGCAGCTTCATTCGAAAGAATCACGGTACCCTGGAACGCAAAGGGCACTAGGAGGAACATGGATGGGTTTTAGTCAGTAAAAGTCTGACACTCCCTCCTGCTGTACCCAGAGCGGGAGGAGTCATTTGATGATTTACCATCCTAAAAAAAAAAAAAGTGGTTACCTACATCCTTGAGGTGTTTCTGAGCTTAAATTAGAAACTCCTAAATGTTCGTTAACAAGCACCCTGGATGATCTGAAAATGAAAGACCTACCTACCCAACCAGATAATCTATTCTTAAACATCTCACTGGTAAAATTTGATGGTGCGAGCTTGGAGTGAACTGTAATTCCACCTTAATTAGGTGAACTCACAGCTCACTTCATTTTCACTTCAGCTCCTTCTTCTTATCGTGTGGGCAGTAAGGTCTAACCCCACACACCCTAGTGTCAGAGTTTCTAAACCGCCTCAAGGGCCTCTGACATGGTTTATTTGAAGACCGCCATTTGGAGGCGGGGACCACCGGCTTATGCCTTCCGAAGCACGGAACCATCTTTTTATCAGACAATCAGGTGATTCAAGCCTGCAATGTCCTAGCCAAACTGGAAAACAACTTTACAAAGTGTGCTCTTCCCGTGGGAATCGATCGCACGGTCACAGGGCAAACGCTTAAACCACTCGGCCACGGAGGCTTGACTTCAGCTTAGTTTTCATGAAGGCATTTTTACAGAATAGGCCATAGTACAGTCTGTGACCAACATTATCTAACCCACTTGACTATTATTCGCTAATAGGCAAGTGGGTCAGATAATGTTGGTCACAGACTGTACCATGATAGAAAATCTGTACCTTACTGTATGTTTGTGTACATAACTTCGACGAAAACAAGAGAAATAATATCAAAGCAGTAATAAATGCATTCTAAATTCAAACTCATCAACACGGTGCACGTATGTAGGTACGGAAGACACGGCACTATAAAGTACCACAAGGTAGCAGAAGGTACCAGTGTGCACGTAAGACTTACAATTTCATTAGTTGGAACGCAATTATCTCGTGTGGACGCTTTCCTTGTCTTCTCACGGATAAGGATTGCAATAAATGTGGATAAGAATATTTGTATTGCAGGCAGTTTAAATAGACCTAGTTTTTTTTTCTATCATCAACCAGCTTAAGGTTGACTGATGACCGGTAAAGGTCGCGTGTAGTCGATGGATGCAAGACGCACAGGACCGGTCGTTGTGGCGACACTTGGGGGAGGCCTATGTCCAGCAGTGGACGTCTTTCGGCTGATATGATGATGATGATGAACCTACCTAATATAATCCTGTTCAATTGTACGCCTTTTAAATTCTTCCTCGCTTCTCGCTCTAAAATCTGGCGATTTATTAAATAGGTAAACGTACTCAATCGCGTTAGTGGGATAAGACACGTTTAAAAACTCGCAAGGTCTCTAAAATACTTAGCCTCCTCTCTCCTTGTGTCGTTACCTCAGTGCTGAGGGTCGTGACCTCCCTTCTGCGTCACTTTCACACGTATGAGGTTTCTCCACCTGTTTCTGTCCCTGGCAGTGTGGAAAATACTTAGCAAGCAACAATGAAATGATGTTGAACTTATTCCTCTGCAGTGCTTTGCTGATTAATTAATTCTTTGCTGGGCTCCGAGACTGTTGAATCATTGCTCCGGAACTTATCGAGCTACATTGTCGCGGCACTTTTCTGTGCCACCGTTTTTAGCTTCCGAAATTTGCAGTGGTCATAAATAGTGCCGTGGGCATACCCAATAAAGAATTGATCACATAAGAATATCTCAACAACAAATCGACCAAGGTAAACGATCCACACAACCGTTAAGAGTGCCTGTCCTTACAGCGGAGCGAGGCAGAGGAGCGGAGAAACGGAGAAATTTTAACAAATGGAATTGCATAAAATCTCCGTACCACCTGAGTCACTGACATTTTGACTGACATGATTGGTTAATATTTCGCCGTTTCTCCGCTCCGCTGCCTCGCTCCGCTGTAATGGTCAGGCAGCGTGAGGATGGAAAATCACCAAATGACTCCTTCAGCTCCGAGCGAAATAGGAAGCGAAGGGAGTATCAGACTGTTAGTGACTAAAGTCCATCCATGTTCTTGCTAATGCCCTTGCGTTCCAGGGCCGCGGAGACACTTTCCACATAGTCGTCGGCGACAGCACAAGCCCTAGCCGCCCAGACTATAACAAAGGATTGTGCTTTGATGCTTTCTTTGTCGCAAGTTATTAGATGCTGCAAATCACAAAATTCTAAACATACGTCTATAAACGTATATTATTAAAATGGCAAACAACAAGTCAAATGTACAACTAATTTCTTTTCCACATAATTGACAATGTGTCCTGAACTATCCTGTTGTATATCGTCCAGGCCAGCAATAGCCGTCGGCGTCGGCCACAAGCCTTAGCATCCTGGCTATAATGGAAGATTGTTCTGTGATGCGTATTTCTTTGTCGCAAGTTATTAGATGCTGCAAATGACAAAATTCTGAACATACGTTTACAAACATATTTAATGACAAAAGACGAACCACACAAAAAAACCCACAAAACTGACAATTCGTCCCTACCTATCCAGTTTTATATCGTCCAGGCCAGCAATAGCCGGTGGCTAAATAGTCGTCGGTGACAGCCACAAGCCCTAGCGGCCCTGACTATAACAGAGGATTGTGCTTTGATGCGTCTTTCTTTGTTGCAAGCTATTAGATGGTATTAAACGGTTTTAATATTGAAATTAGATTTTAATCAATTCTAATTGTATCTTCTTTGTCAGTCTACTTTGAAGGTTTTGAAAGGTTTTAAGTTCTTGGTATTAACGATTTGGTTACCTGGATGATATAAAACGTGTAGCAGAATAAACGCAATAACTGAAAAGGGGTCATTGTACTCATGATTATGAACAACCTTTACTATAGGACGAACACAGAAATCGCGAAAAAAATATCAACGGCCCGTACATTTTTATGCGCATCGGCAAAACGTACCGAACAGCTGAGCTGCGATTATTCTATTACACATTGTAAATTCAGCATTAGCATCAACTGAATCCTACTAGGATTTGTTTTGATGTAGCTTTGATTTTAGAATTTCTTAGTCACAATATAGTCATCCCTATCCATCTATGACATGCCTATAGTCATATAATCCTCCTGGCCGAATTTAACCGTGGTGGCCAATATCAGTCTGGCAACGAGATGCGCAGACAACATTGTTGCCATTGCGGATAGAACGTGGGGATTGGCACATGAAAAGAGAGGCCTATGCTGAGCTGTGGGCGCGATCGGGCTGAGGATGATGATGATAATGATGGCTAATATCAGCAGAGACATGTATAGTAGAACATACATACATATTTACGTACACGTGCCTTCGCAAACACAGACGTAAAACACATAATGGTGGCCATTGTAAAGAAATGAATCATACCTATTGGTATATTGTGTATTCTGTAAAGCAACGCTTTCACTCCTCCATTATAAATTGACTTGAAACAAACGCACTACTGTTACCCATTCGAATTACAGCTACCGGAATTCAATATGGCCGTCTCTCATAGCTTCCTATACCATCAAATATCAATAAATCCACCAGGAATAAACACTCGCTTCTCGTACTCCCTAAGGAACATACGTAAGAACTTATAACATTCTTCCTATCTATATAGATATATTACTATATGTACTTTGATTGAACTCCAATTCCCTGTACAGAAGAAATATTTTTATCTCCCCTTACACCAAGGGAATAACAGGAACACAACACCATAAAGTAACCGGTAGTGACGTCACGAAGTAGAGGCCTTGGTTAGTGAACGACTAGATCCAATTTATCGCGACCACTTCCGGTTTACAAAAACGTCTCGATGGATAGAGAGGGTTGGTATAGTGAGACCGCTTTAATTGAGGCGCTAGAGAACAAAGATTCTGTGCTGAGTGACTACAGTCAACGAAATGGGCGCTTGGTCCATATTTTGGACGCAATAGCCATAGTCAGAATTACCGAGAGAGCCGTCAATTTTTATGAGTAAACGTTGAGACTTACTGACAAGCTTGATTTGTATGGAAAGACATAGGAATGTTTCCTGAGTAAAAAAAAATATGATTCTATTTAGTCTAAAAATATTGGATACCTTTTTTTGTTTTATCAAATCAATCAAAATTGACGAAGGTAAAACGCATCAAAGACCAGGAGAGGGGCTTGTGATGTCACTAACCGGTAGAAAGTGTATAGGAAAGTGACGTCACACGAGTTTTCAACGCACTGTCGTCGTCTTCATTTATTGTTAACTTGAAATAAGAAAAAATACGTGTCAAATATTTTTTGGAAATCTATCTAACGGACTAATTACATTTTTTTTAGTTCACAAGCAAAAACAACTCAAGCATCTTGGTTCTCGGTGGATTAAATGCTTTCCAAGCTTAAAGTTCTGGGTCAACTACGACAGTTTTATATATTATTACTAACTACTTTTTACCAAGTTTGACTGATCCGTCGATGACTAAAACTGAGTTGACATTTTCGTGTTGGCTTATGTCGTAGCGCGAGAAATACGACTGCCGAAGACACGACATCTTATCTTATACTAATATACTCGTATAAAGCTGAAGAGTTTGTTTGTTTGTTTGCTTGAACGCGATAATCTCAGGAACTCCTGGACAGATTTGAAAAATTATTTCAGTGTTAGATAGCCCTTTTATCGAGGAAGGCTATAGGCTATCATCACGCTAAGACCAATAGGAGCGGAGCAGTAATGAAATTTGTGACGCAGACGAAGTTGCGTGGGTCAACTAGTAACACAATAAAGTGACTCCGGCCATACAAATAACATAACAGTTGAAGTGGACTGTATTGGTTGGTGATAATTGTTCAGGGTGTCGTCAGGAATCTCCAAAAGAAAAATACTACTTGTGATCTCGATGCTTGTATTTCTCTATGATGTTATTCGTAGGAGATCTGGAGGCCGAATGTGCTCTGAACCAGATCTCCAGCTCTTTTATATTATTCCGGGTTAGCGTGGGTAACCCAGGTAGCAGGGGCGCAGAGTGCGGCTCGATGGACTTGCCCACGCTATGTGCCCTCTTACAGTGATTTTTACTTATATACTTAAATCTAGGGAAGTAAAAATAAACCTTATCTCGATCTTATATGAAACCCTACCTATAAACCATAACTAATTATGTGTAAACCCTTAACAATAGTACTTTTAATGCACGTGGTATTTTATACCTACATCTAAGCTGAATTTATACAATTGCTATATTTTCTTAAAGTAATTCCCTAATTCTACCTATGAAAGCTATACAAAGTACACAATCCAACCTAGATATTAGCCTTATCTACTATACATGATTTATCAGCTACGTGCCTATTAGCCTATTTATCCTTATTACACATTACTTAGTTACTTTCAGGTTTTATCCCGGTACTACTTTGGAATAAAACACTGAAACCTACTTTTATGAAGAACTAAGAAACTTATGTCTATCCTACTTGCTTCTGACTATGTTTATTATAGATTTCTTAGTTATTTTCAGGTTTTATTCCGTTCCTACTTTGAAATAAAACACTGAAACCTATCAAACTACTCAAACTAAGAAACCTACGTCTATCAAACTTAGTTCTAATTATGTACCTACTTATTTACTTTGCTTACGGTTTGCATTCTACTTTTAACAAAATACCACGCTATACTTCTCTTAAAACATTGCGCGCTATCCCGTTAGGTACTCTCTTTGTTTCTAAAAACACCACGCGCAGGCGCGCTATGCCATTTGCCACATCTGTTGACCAAATGTGGGGACCCTTGTCTCGCTCGAATAAATCCTACGTGATGATTCCTACTTTCTATTACGAGATACTTTATTTACCTAATTTAAAAATACCTCGTGTTATCCTATTATATTTACATAACTTATTCCTAGTTTAAGCTATGCTCGGCGTCCGCTACAGTTCTCCCCCCGGCGCAGCTCGCGTAGCCTCCTCTCCCGTTGACAGGACGACGAGCTTGCTCACGGGGCGTCGGAAGATGCCGGTCCTGGTGCGCACCTCGACGACCCTGATGCCGCCGTCCGTACCGCGATGCGTGCGCTCGACGACTCCCATCGGCCAGGTGTTCCGGGGCAGCGTGCTGTCGACCACGAGGACTACGTCGCCGGTTTGTACTGGGCGCGTGTTGTTGCGTGGCTCGCCGCGAGGTACCAGGGTTGGAAGGTACTCGCGTAGCCACCGTCGCCAGAAGTGGTCGGCGAGCGCCTGACTGGCTCGCCAAGTCCTCCTGTCCGCCTCGTCGCAGGGTCCCGTTGATGGTAGCCCCTCTGATGGCCCCAACAGGAAGTGGTTTGGGGTAAGGGCCTCGGGGTCGCGGGATGTGGCGGTGCTTCATCTTCGTTGCTCTCCGCCGGCAGAGGTCGGTGAAAGTGATTGCCCGAGCGGTGGCTCTCACCAACACTTCATACTTTGAGATGCGGGCCGGGTTCGGTAGCCAGCTATCTCGTTCTACCTTCACACTGCCGTGGAGCACTTTTTCCTCCTCTGGATGGTATATCGACGTCGTAGGTGCGAACTGTGGGTCTGCGTCCATCTTCTGCTCGATCTTATTGAGACGACGGAAGGCCTGGCTGTAGCTAGGTGGCAGAGTGACATCCTCTCGTCACCAAGGCAGCCCAACCTCGTACCCGGAGTCGATCTCCTTCGTAGTTTGCTCGACTATGTTGATGGCCCGTTGATCAGACGCCTTGACTCTCGGCTCCCCTTGTAAGCCGAGCGCGTCGATTCTGGACTGGACCTCGACGAGATCGTTGAGCTCCTGGCTGCCTGTGCCGGTGGTTCGTTCGGGCTCGTATATGTGCAGCACGTTCTCTTGTCGATAGATGGCTCTCCGTGGTGCGATTCCGTGCACCACCCATCCCAGTTGCGTGCGTGATGCGGCCGGTTGATCAGGGCCGCCGACTCTGAGCTCGCGGGACACGATGCACTCCCAGTGGTCTGTCCCCACTAGAAGTCGAGGGCGCGCCAGATCGTAGCACACCTCCTCCGGTGTCAGGTCCCTAATGTGCTCGTAGCTCAGCAGAGTGTCGGGAATGGACTGCTGGTGAAGACAGAGATCTTTCATGGTCCTCGCTCTGACCTTGTGTGTCTCGTCGCTCTTCAGTCCCCTGACATTGATGTTCACCAGTTGACTCCCCATTTCATGCTGCGACATGTTGACCCCGCTCAGGTGAAGAGGCTGCGTTGGTCCTTCCACCCCGATGCTCACCGCTAGTTCTTCGTCCACGAGGGTGATGGTAGCTCCTTCGTCTAGGAGCGCGTAGGTCTTCACCTCCCCCCGTGGACCGGATACGATTACTGGGCACATCTTCAGCAGGACGGCTCGCGGTCCGGTAGCTGTTCGGGTAGCTACGGACAGGACCGCTTCCTTGGTTGGTGGTTCAGCCCTCTCCGGTTCGTCTGTCTTCACGTCGCGCACTTGATGTAGAGTCGCATGATGTGGGCGGCGACATTGATCCACGCCGCACAGCTTTGCTTTGCAACTCATGCGCCTATGTTGCTTCTGGGCGCACTTGAAACAAATCCTTTTTTCCTTTAAAAACGCCCAACGCTCATCCACTGTGAGTGCCTTGTACTTAGGGCACTCGGTTAGGACGTGAGCTTCCTCGCATTTAGGGCACTTTTCCTTATTCTCCACGGTGGTGTACACTCTTGCCTTATTCTTAGTTGCCACCGGAGGGCGCACTTCTCTCTTCTGATTTGAGGCGTACGTCACAGGAGCGTAGATGTAGCGAAGCGCTCGATCCGCTTCTCTCATTAGAAAACGCGATAACATGACTATTTCCGGATCCGCCGTGCCTTCTTGGTCATACGCGTAGTCGCACCATCTGGACTTTAAGTGTGGACTGAGCTTCTCCAATACCTCCTGACTTAGCGTTGGGTTGTGGAGGTATCCTCGTCGGTCGATTGTTTTCAGAACGCAGACGACGTTTTGTACTTTAATCGCAAAGCTGTTTAGGTCTGTTGCCGCTGCGCCGGGTTTGGATAATTTCCTGAGCTCGTCCAACGCCCTATCAATTATTACCTCCGGCCGCCCGAAACATTGCTCCAAAGTCTTTATGATCTCCTCTGGATCCGTGGCGGTGTGTAACAGCGCAGCGACGGCGTCTCTAGCTTCACCTTTGAGACAGCTTCGCAATCGTAGCACGTTTTCGGCAGCAGTGATTTCATACATTTTGCTGGACTCTCGATACGACGCGAAGAATAGCAGCCACTCGTTGACAGCGCCGGTGAACGTAGGCAAGTCGACGTGACGTAACCTCGGTCGCGCTATTCTCTCTAAAATGGCCGCCAGTTGCTCGATCTTGTCTTTCGGCCGCGTCGGCGTCGGTGACCTCGCTCGTGCAGCTTCGAAGCGCAGCTGTTTATGTTCTTCTTGTCGGGGCCCCTCCTCCCCCCGTGCATTTGCAGGATGCTGCCTCAGCCACTCGTCGACCTTTTGCCGTGGCTCTTCGCTTGGGTGGGGCTCCGCTAGCTGCTCTTCGTACACGCTGTCGTCGTCCTGTATTGCCGACATTTCCACCGCCAAACGCTTCTTTACTAGGTCCGCCTCGAGCTCCAGTTCCCGCCTCTTTATTGCGGCCAGTTTCTCTGCCGCCACCAACTCTGCTATTCGTCGCCTTGTGGTGATGCTGGTGGTCGACCGCTGTGACTTCACTGATTTGGCTGGCGATCTCACTCGTTTTCTCTCCTCTGTCGTTTGGAGCTCCGATGGACCCGCGGTACTTGTTTCCGCCAACCTTGAGGAAGGTGACGCCGACGGGTCTAGCGAGATTCTCCGCACTAGCTCCTCTTCAATTCGTTCCACTTCTTGTTGCTGAGCACAGCGTTGTTCCTCCACGTCTGCTGCACCTCCTTGGCTTCTTGTAACTACCATCTTGCAGCACGTTTAAAAGCTCGAACAACGTCCCGACGGTGCTTTGACAGGTCTGACGGTTCTTTCAGTACCGCCTCTTAAATGCCACCCGATGATTTCAATCTTCTCTCTTGAGCGACGACCTTGAAAATCGCGTTCTGTTTCTAGGACCGGACGGGCTTCAATAATTCACCTCCAACGGGGCCTCTGTTCAGTGAGACCGGTGAATTCTTGACTTGTCAGCACGTGTCCTTTTTTCTACACGCAGCACGCGATATTTCTGTGTCTCTTCACACGTCGGAGTTTGTTTCTTCCTTCTTTGACGAGACGGCTCCGTGTTACGACGACCGCTGATTGTTGATTTTGATCTGGCGAACGATGGACCAGGCTGAACGTTGATCTAGATCCGGCGAACGAAGGACCAGGCTGAATGTTGATCTAGATCCGGCGAACGAAGGACCAGGCTGAAGTGGACTAGATCCGGCGAACGAAGGACCAGGCTGAACGTTGATCTAGATCCGGCGAACGAAGGACCAGACTGAAGTGGACTGTATTGGTTGGTGATAATTGTGCAGAGTGTCGTCAGGAATCTCCAAAAGAAAAATACTACTTGTGATCTCGATGCTTGTATTTCTCTATGATGTTATTCGTAGGAGATCTGGAGGCCGAATGTGGGGACCCTTGTGTCGCTCGAATAAATCCTACGTGATGATTCCTACTTTCTATTACGAGATACTTTATTTACCTAATTTAAAAATACCTCGTGTTATCCTATTATATTTACATAACTTATTCCTAGTTTAAGCTATGCTCGGCGTCCGCTACAACAGTTATACCATGCCGAATATGAATCTAAGCGACTGATACGACACGTTGCTGCTTTAACCACTTTCTGAATAAAAAACACAAAATAAATCACATTGCTTTTTTTTCTTGGACCAACGAATGGTTATCTAGAACTAATTGATGGACTCACAAGGCTGTTATTTACCCTCAAGCCGATAAAGCATTAGCGCTCAAATGAATGTGGCACAGCTATACTGGATGTTCCTTCTCCGGAAGAGAGATGTGTTGGTTATAAATTGAATAGTCTCTAAGCAAATTATGTTCATTCTATGCGCGTTTATTTCTTGTACTTTGTATGCGATTGTGACAAGTGAAAAAATTATTAAAGGAAAAGAAATAGAATTCCTCATAAACCAATAACTTCGCCCGAAATTAACGCGAACAAAAATCCAAACCGAATTTAGAAATTATAGGACGACTAGTTTTTGCCCGCGACTTCAAACACGAATATCCGGTTTTTTTCCCGTTCCCGTAAGAATTTTAGGTAATCCTCGTTTAATGCTACCCTACACTCCTCAAGGAACCTACATGCCAAATTTCACATTTCTACGACCTGAATTTTCGGCTTTACGTTGTCTGTTAGTCACTCGATCACTCAGTAACAGAAGATTTATTTTACCTTTTCTTTTAAGGATCGGAAATCATCAATTGACTCCACCCACTCTGGACGGACAGAAGGGAGCGTCAGACTCTTACTGACTAAAACCCATTCGTGTCACTGCTAAAGCCCTTTGCGTTCCAGGGCCGCGGTGACCCTTTCGAACTAATTCCGCAACCCTGGCAACTTCGGGTGGCCTTAGCGGGCCCCGCCTTCTATGCTGACATGTTTTTAAAGGCGCTCTCTCGAAAAAGCTTAAAAATAGCGTGCAAATGAAGCAGTTTTTCGTCGGCATTTACTGAGATATTACATCTGATAAAAATTGGTACCTGCTAACTATTACTTTTGTTTTTCTTTGTCGCTGTGCGTTTGTGTCTGTGCTGAATAAATGTTAGTCTATTCTATTCTATTCTATATGGTACGTAATTTGGTTTTGCCAGAATTTATGTATCGGTATCACATAATAAAAAAAAATACACCAAATCACCTCCAAATCGTTGAGATGAAACCATTTTGCTCATTATTTTTATAAATATGAGTAATGTTTGCAATACAAACGAGAATAATTTAATAACATTACTTTTTAATAACATGTATTATTTTAACTATAAAAAATTAAAAACACGGGTAGCGGAGTGGCGCGTAGAGGCGTAGTTAGCTCCGTTTGTATGCACAAGATCTTTGGCATGTATACAAGCCCTAAGGTGCACGTGGTACACAGCGCGCAGTTGATCCGGACGTGGATCTGATCAGACGGCAAGCCGCCCAATAAAATAAAAAATAAATAGAAATAAAATATTTATTTCAGAAAAAAAAGTCCATATACTTATAGGCAAAGGTTGTTAGTAACAGAATTTTGCTTATAATGAATGTAAGTATTTAAAAATTAAAAAAAGCCGAACCTACTGAGAAGAAGAGTATCGATTCTTTCGCCAATCATCCTCAGGACACTACCCAATGCTCACAGTTCCAGTGGCCTGAAATCGCACTGCGACTCCCAAAGCCCGGGGCGTCTTCTTCTGTTGAGGCTGCACTGACCTGGAAATCGAACATACCACCTTATATTCAGTAATAGCGATTGCGGCCGCTAAACCAAAAAGCCAGATGACACTAACCTTGGTAAAAAAACCCACCAGCAAAAGGTCTTTGGCGGTCAATATTAACGTTCTGATTCAAAACTATCAATTTGAATGCAAACCCATCTTTCAACTCTACGGAATAAAAAAAATGTCACGTAAAAGATTGAATTTCCATAAAATATCAAGTCGCCAGAGTGTACCGAACCATTAAGAAAGTGGGTACAACAATAATAAATCCGTCGTGCTCATTCAATCGAAGGAATCACTGAAAGAACTTCGAGGATTAAGAAATATTAAAGTGAATTTTGATTCATATTTTTGGCTTTGAACTTTTATGTATTCACTAGCTTTTGTCCATTCGTACGTGCATATATCTTTTTTCCAGTTCCTGAAGGAATTTCGGGAAATCCTCTTTCAGTGCTTCCCTACACTCTCTAAGGAACCTGCATACCAAATTTCAGCTTTCTACAATCAGTAGTATCGGCTTTGCGTTGTCGGTCAGTCACTCAATAAGAGAATAAAGAGTCACTCATAAAGAGTTTTATATAAATATATCGATGACTATCTTTGGCCGCGACTTCGTACGCACATCTCGTTGTTTCCGGTTTCCGTAGTAATTTCGGGATATCCTCTCTTAGTGCTCCCCCTACGGAGTGTAGGGAAGCTATATAGTTTCGACTGTGCTTTTTCTGTCAGTCATTCAGTAATGGTAGAGTTTTAAAACTTTATATTTTTTTTATCCGGAGTTTGGGCGTATCTGTGAGGTACAGGTTGTGCCTCAAACTGTGTACTTGGGGTACACAGTTTCAAGCACAAATAAATCATAACAAAACGGTTTAGTTTTTTACAATAATAAATTGTACTTAATGGAAAAAAAATACATTTTGATGGACCTTTCCATATTTACACATAATAATATAATTTCATTGAAACACACTTCTTGCAATCAGGAATGATTGTATCCGCAAGAGAACCAAGGTTACCGACATATCCCGAAGAATCGCCAAACTAAAGTGACAGTGGGCAGCGCACAATCCTCGCAGAACAGATGGTCGATGGGGCCGAAAAGTTCTAGAGTGGCGACCGCATACCGGAAGACGCAACGTTGGAAGGTCTCTCACAAGGTGGACCGATGACCTGGTGAAGGTCGCGGGTAGCCGATGGCCGCGAGACGCGCAGGACCGGTCGTTGTGGCGACGCTTTTGGGAGGCCTAAGTCCAGCAGTGGACGTCTTTCGGCAGATATTATGATGATGATGAACACACTTCTTGTACAGCCGGTACATTCTATCAACGTGTCACCGTTTAAACTTGGGTGGAGGGAGCGTGAAGTGAACTGTCATTTCATAATTTTGCAGTGCGTTTCTGTAAACATGTCGAAGCGAGGTCACTTCACACATCTTGATTACATGGATTGACAGCTCACTTCGTAATCACTTCACCCAAGCCTTCACTTCGACATGTTTACAGAATCAACCGGTTGTTTACAGAATCGCACTGCAGAACTGCACACCACGTAGCTGTTTCTTTCGTTTCTGCACAGGTCTGTTTATACATAACAAGTGGTACATAGTTATAAAACTTGAGGGGGCAAATTGATAGCCCAATGCGTTTGTTTGCAAACATGAAACTGAAGGACTCCGTGACACTAAAATATTTTAATGCAAAACTTTGTTTTAGTTGGTGACTGACAATGTTTGCTTAGCAAAAGTACAATAATAATAATAATAGATCCGCAAGGCAGTCTTGTTTTTCATTTCCGGCTTGCCTTTATTGGCTGGCCAGAATGAACAACGACGAGGAACAGAGCTCTCTTGCCTTAATCGGCCGGTCTGAGTGGAGATTCGCAAGAGCAAACGTACCCGGGAGAAGGATGTACTTGTTTTTTTTTTACTATTGATAGGCACGCGCTTGACCACCATCTCACCTGATGGTAAGCGATGATGTGGTCGAAGATGGAGCACGCTTGCCTAGAAGACTCTTGACTTAAAGACTCCCAGGTTGTAGCTATCAGGAAACACAGACTCCGGCAGGGAATTCCACTCCTTAGCTGTACGCATTATGAATGTGTTCCCAAAACGTTTTGTGCGCGTGGGTGGGATGTCCACCATGTACCGGTGGCGCATCGCCGTTTCGTCTTGTGGTCCGATGATGGAACGGGCTTGGCGGAATTAAATTATGCAATTCCGTCGCACATTCCCCTAAATGCAACCGGTAGAAAACCGACAAGCCAGCAACTCGTCGTCGATGCTCAAGACTTTGGAGCTTCGTCACGACAAGCCTCTTATTGCCAATGATCCTTTTGGCTCGTTTCTCAATTGACTCAAGGGCATCAAGCTGGTATCTGGCAAATTCGTCCCAAAGATAAGAGCAGTATTCCATACACGATCGAACTTGTGCTTCATAGAGTTTAAGCAGCTGTTCCGGCGTGAAGTACCGTCTCACCTTTGCTAGGATCCCCAACTTCCTTGCAGCCACTTGAGCTTTTGCCTCTATGAAAGGGCCAAAATTGAGAGTAGACCTTAAAAATAACCCCAAGAAGCTCAAGTTGGTCGGTTATCGGCACGGTTGCACTTCGGAAAAATGGAGCTGGGTGGAATTGGCTCCTTTTGGCGGAAAATAGACCGCTTGGGTCTTAGCAGCATTGAACTTGACCAGATTGGCATCGTCCCATTCAGAGACAGCCTGTAAGGACACATTCAAGCGCTCAACCATAGCCTCCCGGAGAAACCGGATCTGCGACCCACCAGCTCGTGCATCGGACACGTATCTCTCAGCAACAGTGCTGTCGTCTGCATACCCAAAGGTACCGGGTTTTAGCAGATCATTAATATGAAGCAAGAACAGTGTTGCCGAAAGCACTGACCCCTGAGGAACCCCGGCATTAATATCCAACAATCCAGACGAGCAACCATGTATGACCACTCGAATAGACCGATCCCTCAGGAAATCTGCGATCCAATCACACAGACCGGCGGGCAGACCAAAGGAAGGAAGTTTACTAATAAGGCTATCGTGCCTGTCGAAGGCCTTCGAGATGTCAAGGGAGACCGCCAGTGCCTCCCAGTGCTTCTCTATGGCTTCACTCCAGATGTGAATGGCATACGCTAGAAGATCCCCAGTTTATCGATTTCGGCGGAACCCGTATTGTCGGTCACTAAGGATATCATTCGCTTCTAGGTGCGCCAGGAGCTTATGATTCAGCACGCGTTCCATAGTCTTACAGAGTATGGACGTTACCGAGATGGGTCTATAATTCGACGGGTTAGCTCGATTACCCTTCTTGGGCACGGGTTGCACGTTAGCTTGCTTCCAAGCCTTCGGCAATTTTCCAGTCTCAAACGAAAGGCGAAATAGGCGTGTCAAGATCGGAGACAACTCAGGCGCACAAGTTTTTAGAACAATTGCTGGTATCCCGTCGGGGTCACTAGCCTGTTCACGTCTAGGTTACGCAGTACCCTACGGACGTCCTTCTGATGAATGCCAATGTTCGACATGCTCGACTTGCATCCACCAGGAGAAGCAAGGGGCCTCGCACCACCAGGATCCAGACGCGAAGATTCCGCAAACAAGGAAGCAAACAAGTTTGCTTTCTCCTCAGCGGAGTGGGCAAGCGTCCCGTCGGGTCTCAGCAGTGGTGGTAGTGAGGGGCGGCAGAAGTTCGAATCGGCCGACTTAGCCAGGGACCAAAAAGCTTTACTACCTGCTGGGTATGAAGCAAGTTTGTTCCCTATTCGGCTGATGTGGTCAAACCGTGCCCTCCACAACACCTTCTTGCAGGACTTGGCAGCCCTGTTGAAGGCTCTCTTCTTGCGAGTCACGTCATTTGCTTTGCGCGTACGAGCGTCGACCCATGCCAGGTAAGCCGCACGCTTAAGCGCATCAGCACGATTGCACTCGGCACCAAACCATGGACGAACTTCGCCAGACGTTGTTATGTCAGAGAACGAAATGTAGTACTCCATTTCCCTCCGCAACACATCCGTCACGGCGTCCGCGCACGACGAAGCATCAGTCGAAGAAAAACAAGTAGGCTGCCAAGGATAAGATGCGAAGAAAGATCGCATGCCATCCCAATCTGCTGACCTGTACCGCCATACCCGCCGTGTGCCTCTTGGGCTAGGATCGGGTGGGGACTAAAGGGACAGTGGTCGGAACTACCCAATTGTGAAGAAATCAACACCGAATAGCGGTCTGGATCTGTTGTCAGCAAAAGGTCCAAGCAATTGGCAGTGTGCGAATCAACATCTGGCACCCTCGTTGCCCCCGTTGCTCGCTGGGTAAGATTCAGCGCTAGGGCTAGCTTTCTCGTCTCTCGTCCAGCATGGTCTGTGCACTGGTATGGGAAGAGCCAATCCTGATGGCGGGCATTGAAATCCCCCAGTAACACCAATTGGGCAGAAGGGTACCGTTGCTGAGCCGCATCCGCCGCCTCACTGAGGTGCTGTGTGAGCCCAGTTGTCTCCAAATCACCGCTGTGCGAACGGTAGACACATGCGTAGACAATTTTATCTAGGCCTGTGTCCACTAAAACCCACAGCGTTGAGAACCTGGAGTCTTCAAGATTCCTTTTTCTTGAAAAAGGATTATTATTTATTCTGCTGGATCGAAAGACGGCATTTTAAACACGACGCCATTTAAAAGATATGCACTTTCCATAGTTTTCCTTTTTTTGTAAACGCTACAACGGAACAGGAAAAGTAAAAAGATGTCTCTGAATAATGAAATTAGATCATGATCAAAGAGTTCATTTTAGTTGACTGTCTTGTAAAAAGCTGCTGTATTGTCTGCCTGCGTCTGTGTTTCCAAACGCTTACAATCCTAATCTCTACAAAATTAGAGTGAACAAGCTCCTATTGGGTAAGCCCGTTCCATCGCAGACTTTGTCTCTGTCATCTCTGACCTAGACGAGAGTCAAGAGCAAACCCATCACAAATAAAAAAAAAGAAAATTTAGGTAACATTTACAGCCTCTTTAGTCTAAGAGTCGGGTAGTGGCACTGGGTCTCATTTGTTATAGTAAACTGTGCCTAATTGATGGATCCTTAGTATATAAAACTATTCCACCAATTCGCACTAAGCGTTTCCAAACGTCTTTTATAATGCGCACAGCAAAGGAGTAGAACTCTCTGCCTGCGTCTGTGTTTCCAAAACCTTACAACCCTAACCTCTTCAAAGTTAGAGTGAACAGGCTCCTTCTGGGTAAGCTCAATCCATCGTAGACATAGACATCATCTCTGACATAGACTAGAGTCAAGAGCAAACCCATCATTAATTTTAAAAAAATAACTAGTGAAATACTTACGTGTATACTTTACGTACCTACACCTCTGCCATACCGAGAATTCATGCATTAAACAATTTGCTGTATTTTCAGTCCATAACTAAACCAGAGAACTATGGTACGCTTATTACTTTAGGATCAATTAACAAAACTAAGTAAATCATACAGTGAAGCCTTGAGTGTGCACTGTGTACAGTCGATAACAGAATGCCGGAACAAAGACGGTTCTAAACCGATTAGCAACAAACGTTCATTGGACTGGGGACGGTATGTATTGTACAGTTGCGCTCTTTATTATGTATACCTAAGTTACAGAAAAGATAGATGAAGAAAACATTACATAGGGTGGTACAGTGGGTGACCTTATCGCTAAAAGCGACCTTTTAAAGACAATCTATGGATGGATTTTAAAGAGAGAAGGAAAGACAGGTAGACTTAGTTGTACTATTTTAATAAACAATAATTACATAATAGATAAATATACAACAATAATTGTGAAACAAAAGCAGAGAACCCAAGTAAAGACGATTAAGGAGAGAAATATTGATTTTAAGAATAGTTTTAAAAGCAGACAATAATTAAGCACCGACACGGGTAAGGCTCAAATGTGTTTATTGAGGTTCATCTGAAGAAGTAAGCCTATTATATAAAACTGCCGTTTCTGACTGAGTCAGTGACTGACAGAATACGCACAGCCGAAACTGCTGGTCGTAGAAAGCTGAGGCATGCAGGTTCCTTGGGGATCTAAGGGTCAAGTAAGAGAAGAATTCACGAAATTCCTACGGTAACGGGAAAAACGGATAAGGTGCGCACGAAGACGCGGGCAAAAGCGAATATATATATATTTTATGTCTTTATGGAGCTGAGAGGCTGCAATGCCCACCATATGCCTGTAGCGGCATCAATGCCGCCACAAGAAAAATTAACGGAGCAAATCTACGTGGCAACAAAAAGAACCGCAACGCCATCTATCCAACTAGCAGCGAACTACTTCGTCAAAATCCTGCATCGCGCAAGTAGAGTTTACCGTGCGATTTGAACATATACATCAGCCCGAATATCAACTATCGGGCAGTAGCCCACCAGGCGCAACAGTCGCCTGGTTGGAGGATCCCCCTTTTCAATTGAGGTGTGCGGAATTTTACTCTCTGTTCCGCATCCCCCTAAATGCCTACGTATTTCAAACACCTTTTTTGGTTCGGCTGGCCGGTGCACTTTGTTGTTGAAATAGGTCTTCTTCTTCTTGTCGTATGGACAGTAAGGTCTAACGACCCTACACACCCTTGTGTCAGAGTTTCTAAACCACGTCAAGGGCCTCTGATATGGTTTATTTGGCGACCGCCATTTGGCAGCCGGAACCACCGTCTTATACGTGCCTTCCGAAGCACAGAATCATCTTTTTATCAGACAGTCATTGGTGATTAGGTATTCATTCAATAGGTGATTCAAGCCTGCGATGTCCTAGCCAAACTGGAAACAACTTTACAAAGTATGCTTTCCGTGGGAATTGAAACTACGACCACCGGGTTGAAAAAGGTTGTAGATTTAGATTCAAATGCAGAAGTTTTTCACTGTAGCCGAGCTGGAAAAGACACCCGAGCCGAAAGTGAGGCCGTTTTGGAGCCAAGAAACAGCGAAAACAAACGCTCACGTGCATGAAACGACGTTTTTCGATACACTATCCAGTTTTCGAGTAAATGTGTCGACAAATTACACCTACCACAGTGTAGACTTTTTAACACTAAGGTTGACTGATAGAGAATGCCTTGTTGCATAACTTCAATTAGGTTCGACCATGTACCACTATTGCACACAAAGTAAATCATCATCATCATCATATCAGCCGAAAGACGTCCACTGCTGGACATAGGCCTCCCCCAAGCGTCGCCATAACGACCGGTCCTGCGCGTCTCGCATCAAATCGAAAAGTTTTTTTTTTTTTTTTACTATTGATAGGCACGCGTTTCACCACTATCTCACCTGATGGTAAGCGAGGATGTGGTCGAAGATGGAGCACGCTTGCCTAGAAATAACCTATTCACCTTTGATTTAAAGACTCCCAGCTTGTAGCTATCAGGAAACACAGACTCCGGCAGGGAATTCCACTCCTTAGCTGTACGCACTATGAATGTGTTCCCAAAACGTTTTGTGCGTATGGGTGGGATGTCCATCATGTACCGGTGGCGCATCGCCGTTCGTCTTGTGGTCCGATGATGGAACGGGCTTGGCGGAATTAAATTATGCAATTCCGTCGCACATTCCCCAAAATGCAACCAAGTTTAAATAAGACCACCAAAAAACCAAATAAGGTAAAAAAGGTAAAGGGTTTTGTTTCTTGATTTTTTAACACCGACTTCCGTAATGAAGGTTATTACTTTGTAGTTTTTTGTTTGGAAGTCGGTTATATTTTTGATTTTTTTTCACTTTTAAGTGGTGATACTTGGACGACGTCTTCGTCTACGCATGAAATAAGCAATAAAAGCTCATAAAATAAAAACTACTTAGCCAAACTGAATTAAATTTTTACGGGACCAAATGGCATCATCGTACTAAAAAAGAATCTCAGAAATCGGATGAGAAGCCTCAGAGTAATCGATGTGTACCACCTCCTTTTTTGAAGTCGGTTAATAACACATTAAAAAATACTTCGCTTCAACTTCGCGTGACTCTCTATTCTTAACCAACAAAGATTACTTTTCCTCCTCGGCCCTTTACTTCAAACTTTCACTAAGCCCATACATTTCTTAGCGACAAATCAGTTGGCATAACGAACATTTGTCGCACACACTGTTTGAATGGAACTAATCCTTAGAAAGCGGATTGCAAGGGATTCAACGTGAAGTTGAACCTACGGAACCCTGATTACTTATTCTTTGGGGCCGTTACTCATTTATTACAGCTTCGAACATAGTGTAAGTAAATTCCAGCACGAAGTTTGTACACATGTACATACTCGTGCATATGCAAGTCTTACTTAGTTACCTGCGTAAAAGGAAAATCTGGTAGAAGGACTGATTAAAAAAGAATTTGGACTGATTAGAAAAGAATTTCAGAATCACGTCAATCCAAGAAATCTTGGATTGACGTGAATCTGATTGGACTTTTTTCCTCATCGCTAGTCTCAGTATCTGAATACAAAAAGGACATATTTGTGGTTAAAGAATAAAGAGAGTCAACAAGATAATGGCACACGGTGCGGCGTGCCGCTATTTTGAACTTGTGTGAGAGTATTATAAGAGTATTTAAAATGTAATAATTCGAGGTTTGGCTCCCGACTGTTTTCTCCTCCAATATTGGACCTATATAAGAGATATTTCACAAACTGAATAAGAAAGATATATGCTTAAGTAGTCTCTATGTTTACTTTTTTTTATGGATCTATAAAAACTGTTTAGAAACTTTTTTCCTAAGAGCTACCATTCCTGCGATAGAACGATTCAAAAAGAGTTATAATCAAATGGAAGAGTTGTAATCGTGATAGTATGCAGACGTTTCCAAGACAACTTTTTGTCATTTTTTATAGATAATTAACTGATCTACAATTTTGTCTCAACTAATCTATACTTAATATATAAAGCTAAAGAGTTTGTTTGTTTGTTTACTTGAACGCGCTAATCTCAGGAACTACTGGTGCGATTTGAAAAATTCTTTTAGTGTTAGATAGCCCATTTATCGAGGAAGGCTATATCATCACGCTAAGACAAATAGGAGCGGAGCAGTAATGAAAATCGTTTGCGTGGGTCAACTAGTTTTATGATAACACTTACCCTTTTGCTAATAATCGCATTTGTTACCTTTGTCCCCAAGTATTTTTTTTCCACGTATCGGATCGATGGGGAACTTTTCGATTTCATTTATAATAGTGTTTTGAGCAATCCTGCTGATATAGGAACCTTTTTGGCCTCGCACAGACTAAAATTTGTATACACTTAGTAATACTGTTAGTTTTAATTAAATCTAAATCTATCTGTTTTGTGCGAGTCCCAAATAAACATTTTTCTTTCTTTCTTTTCTTTCAATTTTGAACTTGTTGCGGATTATTGAAACTTCACCCATATTTTTTCCGCAGTTACGAAAATCGAACATACTCAAAACTAAAATACAGGTTCGCTACACACAAGTTGTTAAAAGTAAGTTTCATTATCCCAGAATATTTAACTAGGCAAGTTTTATAAGCTCAGAGACTGGATTCAAGGCCCACGCATACACTTAGGACTAAAGTTTCAGGAATTATCACTTTTAGTATGCCTATCTTGTTAGGGACCCAAGGACATAGCTGTATAGAGGAGGATACTTAAACAACGATATTTTAATGGTCTGTCTAACAGAATACCTAATCTGTCAAATAACCTTCCAGATGTCGTTGTGTTTCGTGTTTTTATGGGGGGTCTGGACCATTATCACGCGCTGCACCAGTGCGTGTTGGGAGTTCGCCAGAGCCTCGTTGTTCGAATGCAGGGTATACCACGGGTAGACGAGATTAGCTTGGGTTCTTAGGCTATTTTTGGGAAACCCTTACACCATGAAGGAGCTACTGATCCATGAAGGCGCTGATGAAGGGTGAACTTCCTATCTAACTGTAACGTAAGCTTTTCAACATGTGTATTCTGACTAGCCAAATTCTAAGGCTTTGAAGTCTAAACCCAGGGTGGCCAAAGAGCGAAGAAGCGTAGCATTTTAAAAATGAAACTCAATAATGGAATCCACAACACAATAATACGATCTAGGACAGGCATCGCCGACGTTGGTGACCATTCTGCGAGGCTGAAATGAGACTGGGTGGGTCACACTTACAGGATACATCAAGACCAATGGGCGAGGATCGTCACGCAGTAGATGCCTGAAGACAGTCACAGCTGAGGCACCGTATAGAAATGATTTAACAGTTTACCTGACGTATTACAGGAACAGCAAACAAACCCAAAGAAGGCTTAAGAGCTGGAAGACTGTTCTTCGCTTCATACAAACCATCCAAGTGCAAACTCCCCTAAAGTAAGATTCAAACTGTGGAAAGAAGGTCATCTACCGTCACCCGACTTCTTGAAAGCCCAGAAACATCTGACAATTTTTTTTTTTTGGAGGATTGGTTATTTTCAAATGACATTTTCCGCTCTGCTCAGAGCGGAAGGGAGTATCAGACTCATACTGACTAAAAACCCATCCGTATTCCTCCTAATACCCTTTGCGCCTAGGCCCGAAGTCCGTATATAGCTTCGGCCTTAGCTACGGGTGTTTTCTTGAGGAGCCTTGAGGAGCTAGTGGCTAGATAATAATAGCCGCATGGGTCGATCTTTCAGGTTAAGCAACGCTTGCCAAGGTAAGTCTGTGGATGGGTGACCATCTTAACATACCGAGTTTCCTCCATGCCTCGGAAAGCACGTTAAGCTGTTGGTGACGGCAAACATTGGGTGGCTCGCCGTCCGATCAGAACCAGGCCCGGGTCGACGGCGCGCCGTGTTCCACGCGCGCCTCAAAGAGTTGTCAGCATGGGAGACGGGGCCCGTTAGGGCCAGTGCCTGTGCCTGCGGAACCCGTTCGAAATAGGCACCGTAGTCCTGGAACGCAAAGGGCACTAAGAGGAACACGGATGGGTTTTAATCAGTAAGAGTCTGACACTCCCTCCTGCTTCACCCAGAGCGAGTAGAGTCATTTGACGATTTCCCATCCTTCAAAAAAAAAAAGCCGTTGGTCCCGGCTGTCATTTGTAGATCTTTGACAGTCGTTACGGATAGTCAGAAGCCAGTTAATCTGACTCCAGTCTTGCCATGAAGTACCGTATTACCCAGTTAATGGGTTGTGGAGGTCTGGTAAGCAGCCGCTCCGCGTAAAATACTGGTATTCAGCTAAATCCGGTTTGACTGGAATCCAACCCCAATATATAGTTGGGAAAAGGCTAGGCAGATGATGAAGATGATAATGATCACCTACTCCGAACCCGAACTAAGAATGATTGACAACACGATTTGACAGTTACTGTCAAATAGTGTTGTAAACCGTAACTAAGACCAGAACTGCGGACTTCGGGCATAGAGAGTAAGCCTCCTGGCCTTGAACTGCAGTATTTGTTAAGTCCTGGGTGGGAGTCTTTAAGTCAAGAGTGAATAGGTTACTTCTAGGCAGGCGTGCTACATCGACCACATCATCGCTTACCAACAGGTGAGATCAAAAATAAAAAATATAGTGTAGTACAAGGTACTTACTAATATTACACAATTAGCTTCTAAAGTGACAATTTATTCCTAAAATTAAAGCATGTTCTTTGTGAAAAATTCCTTTAGGACAAACACGCTTAAAAAAATCCAGCAGGGCCACGCTTTAAGCTAATATTGGAATAAAATATCGCATTCCATTACCTTTGTTTAACCGGAATACGAATCCGTTATGCACATGGCGTAGTTTTAAAACACGCTGGAAATACGGATTGGCTTATTTCTCATTTTGCGTAGTTTTTGTTTTGCGTATTTTCTGACAGGAAGTGAGGTCCAGTTAATTGTATTTAGATGAATGGATTTCAGTTTTCATATTGCTACGTGTGTAAGCGAGGGAAATTGAAAAAAATGCATTGGGTGAAAATGGACTAGAGATGTGAGCAGTAGTAACATGTTGCAAACTGTGATATTTACTAAAATGAGGGAAATAACAATGAACAATCGATTTTATTTAATTTTTGTGTGGAGATAGTGATGGTCTTCTGTGTATTAATGTGTTTAAATCCGTAGAGAAACTGAACTAACACTTTAATCTCTGTCAAAGAAACTAAACATCTTTTTAGGGTTCTGTACCAAAAATTTTGGTACGGAACCTTAAAAAGATGTTTTCATAAATTTTGGTACGGAACCCTAAAAAGATGTTTCCAAATTGGTCCAAGCGTCTTCGAATAATCGGAGAAGAATAGTTAATAACTGCTTGGTCTGCTTAGCGAAAAAAAAGGCTTTTATCGGTAAATACCTAACTATCCAAGAACAGCTTTTATACACAAAGATTTACTACTACAAGAAATACTATCTTTGTCTTCAAGCTAAAGCTTTAAGCGAAGTCAGCGCTTTGTCTCCCGCTGAAAGCGATTCATTGTACACATTTCTAATTGAACGATCTCCAGACCGTCTATTGACTGGATCCACTTCTAACCGTTTGATCTAAATTCTGTGTTACTGTTGACGTTATTGATAGTTAGTAAACTAATCTCGTTTTAACTGAACGCTGCCGCTGCTAGAATTAAATGTAATAATGGGTTGTGGAGGTCAAATAGGCAGACAGCGATATTCAGCTGAATCTCACCACCATCATCATATCAGCCAAAAGACGTCCACTGCTGGACATAGGCCTCCCCCAAAGGGGTAATTTGCCATAATCGCCACGCTTGTCAGGCGGATTGGCGATCGCAGTGTAGCTGTTGCAATGTACAGAGAATGCTGCTGCCCATTCTCTGGAGAGTCCCTGAATCTGGTTCTGCTGAAAGCCGACCTCAATGTAGTTGAGAATAGTAGCGTAGCGAGGGGGCGGGGGGGGGCGCACCGGGTGACACCCGTTTAGAGGAGACACCCGACCGCTCGCTGACTGGTTTTTGTCCCTATTGGGTGGCACCCCTAAACGCATGACGTAATGAAACCTGTCGGGAGTAGGGTGTATAATATTTAGAGCACGCTTCGCTCGCACTTGCATTTTGCACTCTCTGACTTACTGAGTTTTTCTGTATACGAGTAAATCAACAACATTCTTCACTTTTAGTATGAAATACAATAAAACCCTTCCGCGTTGAGGTGCAAAAGTTTCTTTATTTCTTCAGGTTTTCTGCATTTAGGGGTGACACTCGTTCGTTGACCTTTTGTCACAGTCGGGTGTCACCCCATAAAGGGCGACGTAATGAAATCCGTCCGTGGTAGGGTGTAAAAAATTTCGAGCTCACTTCGCTTGCTCGTACATTCTGCACTCTCTTTGTTCTCGAGCGTCTCTGTATACTTAACTCAACTAAATGCAAAACTCAACTACACACATCAAAAAAAGTTTGTGATCACTAGCGTAAGCTGTTTTATTTTTTAAATTTTTATTTATCAAGAAAATTTATTTATTGTTTGTTTTCTTTAAATACAAAAACCCTTTTTCAACTTGAAAAATAAAATTATTTTTGCTAACAAAAATTGAGTAATTAATATGACTGTAATTACTCAATTACAGTCATTTCTGTAATTATGAAAGAAATTTAATAGAAAGAAAAAGTCTGTTTAACCAAAGTTAAACCACAATTTATCCTACAATTATTTAGCCTTTTTTCGAGATTTTGTTTGTAAGTATGATGTAAGAATACTCTTAAAAATAAAAACCTGCTGTGCAAATGGTACACCTCCCCCTCTCCCTTGCGAAAAAAGGCCAAAGGCGCAACTCATAATTATATGGAGAGGGGGGATCATTTGTGGGGTGACACTACGTTATCCGCCCCGGGTGACACCCACGCTAGCTACGCTACTGGTTGGGAAAAGGCTTGGCAGATGATGATTAATTTTAAAAGTTGAAATCTTTTGTTGCTTATATACAAAAACCACCGCAGGATTTAAAATATATTTAGGAACACGAGCAGATAAGTTAGCTTAGTCTATTTTAAGTTTCCTTCTTTGTCTCTTTACACACTCTGTCTACGTATCTTATCCCACTCTCCTGTCGCAGGTCTGCTGAAAGAAATTTCTTATGAAATAAGCAGTACCTTTGTGCTCTTCTCACTGTATAAATTTTCGTGTTTTAAGTATATTGTGTGTACATAAATAAATAAATAAATAAATATTATGTATGTACAGGATGTTTCAGAAGTGCCTGGTTATATTTATCGTTGTTTAGTACTTATCTGCTAGAGAATAAAGAAACAATATCAAAATAAAAAATTTTTTATTATTTAAAAAAAAACCGGCCAGGTCCGAGTTGGTCTCGCACACGAAGGGTTCCGTACCATAAACCAGAAATACATCATCTGTGAAAATTTCAACTCTCTACCATTACGGTTCTTGAGATACAGCCCGATGACAGACAGGCGGACAGACGGACGGATAGATGGACGGACGGACTGACAGCGGAGGCTTAGTAATAGGGTTCCGTTGGTTACCCTTCGGGTACGCAACCCTGAAAACGAACGCAAAAATCTACAAAAAAAGTAAAAAAAAAAACACTTTTTGAGCGGTTTGATGCAGTTGTTGGCGTTTACTTTAGTTCAATCAAAGATTCGATGCCAGTAACTGCATCAGACCGCTTGAAAAGTGAACTTTAAAGTCACTGTTTTTTTATTATAATATTGTTTCTTTATTGTACAGCAGATACATAACACTACCATTAAATATGACCACCTCTGAAACAACCTGTATTTCCAATTATATTTTTACAATAAAATTCAGCCTCATACCCGTTTAGCCTTACACCCGTTTTCACGTTACCGAACGTTTTATATTTTTCAATTTCCCAAATTGTGTTTCTGTTCTTGTTGAAAATAAGTGAATTGGTCGTTTTAATTCCATTTCAAAAATAGAATAAATAGTTCGTGAAATGTGATGAAAATAAAATTATTTGTTAAAATCCTTTGTAGAGCGAGGTTCAACGCTTTCTGGACCACGTCAGATCCAACTGGAGCAATGACGCAAATAACCGTCAAAAATAGAGGAACTACGCTGTATACCCGAAGTCCGTAGTTTCAGCCTTAGTTGCTTACTTCCGATTAGTCTCGAACCAGAATTAAGAATGAATGACAGTTTTGACATTCATTCTTGATACGGAGTAAAAAACGCCCGCAACTAAGACTGAATCTACCGACTTCGGGCTTAGAGAGTAGGCCCCCAGTTTTTAACCGACTTCTTCAAAAAGGAGGAGGTTCTATGTTCGGCTATATGTATATATTTTTTTTTTATGTATGTTCACCGATTTCTCCGCCAATTCTGGACTGATTTTAAAAATATTTTTTTATTCGAAATCCGCCTATACTCCTGAGGTGGTCCCTTTGTCACCAAGTCAGAATCTGATGATGGGATCCCATGAAAATCGAGGGAAACCCTCAAATTTTATAAGCACACTCAATGTGCTATTTTGAGTTTGAAGCGAACTGTCTTGTACTACACAGTGAGGAGGACTCCGGTGCTTGCGTGTTTCCTCGACCTGTCGAAAGCATTTGATCTGGTCTTATATGACTTACTTTGGGACAAGTTGAGGGACGCGGGTGTGTCTGCGGAAAACACCTCCCTTCTCAGGTATTGGTACTCCAACCAAGAGAACCGGGTGAGGTGGGGGTGCACTATGTCGGACGAGTACAGGCTGGAATGCGGAGTCAGACAAGGGGGGTTAAGCTCGCCTCTGCTATTTAACCTGTATATCAACCGGCTCATCGAGCGACTGAGCGGTACACATGTCGGATGCCACATTGACGGAACGAGTATCAACAATATAAGTTATGCAGTTGACATGGTGTTCTCAGTCCCTCGATGAGAGGGTTGAGGAGGTTGCTGCGAGGCCTATGCGGAGGAGCATGGCTTAATATACAACTCAAAGAAAAGTGAAATCCTTGTATTTAAGGCACCTAAGCAGCAGTCGCGCAGTGTTCCTCCCATAAGTCTCAACGGCGTAGCACTAAAAGTTGTAAATAGTTTTAGGTACCTAGGGCATATTGTCACAAGCGACCTAAGGGATGATTTGAATATAGAGAGGGAGCGCAGGGCGTTGTCGGTGAGGAGTAATACGCTTGCCCGCAGGTTCGCCCGTTGTACCACAGACGTCAAAGTAACTCTTTTTAAGGCGTTCTGTCAATCGTTTTACACGGGTGGCCTGTGGGTATCATACACGCGCCGAGCCTACAACGTCCTGCGTGTTCAATTTAATAATGCTTTTAGGATGCTGTTGGGACTGCCATGGCGTTGTAGTGCTTCAGGAATGTTCGCGGAGGCTCGCTCGATGGTTTTCATGCCATCATGCGAAAGAAAGCGGCCTCCTTACTACAACGCTTGCATGGTAGTGACAACAGCATCCTGAAAATGATAGCTGCCAGACCGGACTGTCCCTTTCAGAGCCACTGGGTGGGGACAGTCATAGGTTTACTTAAATAAATAAATGTTATAAACTAACAATACTAACCTACTTAAGTAAGCCCCATTGTTACTAACACCAATACTAACTAAATGTATGGACTGTATAGTCTGAAATAAAGTTTTATTTAATTTTATTAATTTAATGTTTTTCATAAACTTTCTAACGCAATTCAGATATTTGTGCTTGGTAATCATCATCACATGTTGCTGAGCTGATGATGGAAGGTATAAGTCAGGATCTGATGAAAAATGTTTGTTCAGCGATATTTTCGCCAATTGTTCAACGATTTTGATGTTTTTTTTGTTTGGAGGAGTATTTTCTCGGACTGGTCCCATTTAAATTTGGTGAAGATCTGATGAAGAACTTCGGAGGTAGGCAACTCTTCAATAAATGATAGCAAATGGATCGGGATTTCTGAAATCGCATGTCTGTTACACCAGTTTATAACATAACATCACGCTGGCACGCTGTGTTTGTGGTACTTACTTAAGTATTCTTTTTTTGTAAAACTTTTCAACAAAAAAATAATATTTTGTAGTGTTTTGTTTTTGGAAGTCGGTTTTTTAGGGTGCGTTCGCACAATGCATGAGCATGCATAGCGATGGACGTGTTTGTTAAAAACCAATAGAATCGCTTGCGCTAAGCGAGACTAGGTAAATGAAGCAATTCTATTGGTTCTTACAAACACATCCCTCGCTCCGCATCTCCGCACATCTCTGGTGGAAAGGAAGCCTTATATAGTGTTCCGTACTTCAAAAGGAAGCCTGATCTCTTCTCTAAGAACTTATTTGTTTTGTTAGCAGTTTAAAATCTACTCAGTGGCCTAATTTAACTTTTAATCGAAGCCTCTTTGATTTTTACTCGACTGCTTCAAAAAAAGGTTGTGTTCCTTTTATGAAAAACGTGAAACGGTCGTTAAAACGTAGCAAGTTTATAAGTAGGTACTTAGGCAAGTTCTTCACTAGTGATGTGATCAATTAACTACGCTCGATTAGGCGATTATCTTTACTTGATTAAGCTGACCATCGATTATTATTTGTTTGGCGCTTTTAGTCATAAACATCTTTAAAAAACTTTGAGACTTGGAGAATAGAAAAATATATCTTTGGAACTTAATTTAACGACAGACTTAGATCAATAATAGACTAAGATCCCAGAGCCACCTGCGGGTCTAAAAATGCCACTTTAGCAGAATCAGAAAGCAAGTCACGCTACCCGTCACTGTCAAATTTTTCCAATTAACCTTGAACCTAATGCGTTAGTGATAAAGATGAATATGAAATTTAACAGATTGTTGCGTAATTAATACAACGATTCTAATATGATTCTCTTATTTTATCACTAAAAAAATGTGTGGTATGGAATAGGGTTAGGGTAGCTATTCGATCTTCAAGGTCAAGCAACGCTTGCTAAGGTTAGTCTGTGGATGAGTGACCATCATAACATTACGAGTTTCCTCCATGCCTCGGAAAGCACGTCAAGCCGTTGGTCCGTTGGTCCCGGCTGTCATTTGTAGATCTTTGGCAGTCGTTATGAACTGTCAGATGCCAGTAAATCTGACTCCAGTCTTGCCATGAAGTACCGTGTTACCCAGTTAATGAGTTGTGGAGATCTGGTAGGCAGCCGCTCCTTGTAAAATACTGGTATTCAGCTAAATCCGGCTTGACTGGTAGCCGACCCTAATATAGTTGGGAAAAGGCTAGGCAGATGATGAGAGTAGGGGTAGGGTGCGATTCCACCAAAAATTTGCAAGGATGCGTAGCGATTCTATTATTTCTTAACAAACACATCCTCGCACATCTCTGAAAACGCACCCTTAGTATCTACTTTTAACATACGTACACTTTTGATTATATAATGTCTAGATGTAGATGGAGCGTCACCCAACAATCAAACCAAAAAGAACGAGCCAATAATTGCAAACACGTTTGCGTGCGGCAGCGTGCGGCCGGTGTTCATACACAGTGCGTCTATGTCTGTGTGTGTGTACTTGTTGTTTTTTTCACGTTTACACGCATTTGATTCACTATCTAGACATTATATTTATAATCAAAGGCGCACACAGATACACTTATTGTAAGAACAAAAATAAGGAGACTTCATTTTAAAACAGTAGCAATATGTGCCTCACGGCTGTGCCAGCTAGATCTTATTCAGCAAAGTAGCTGGTGCTGGCTTTGAAATGCTTTTTTAGGATATATAAATTGTACTGAACCAGGTCATACTAACTTTTAATAATCCGAATGGAAAAGGTGAACATTCGAGTAACTTTTGAGATGATTACACATCTCAAAAGTTACTCGAATGTTCACCTTTAGTTTTGTTGGCTTCCGCAGCAAGTAACTTTTTATTTTCTTTGGATGCAAAAGATTATGTACTGAATTCTATCTGACCTAGAGTCGTTTCTTCTTTAGTACCCATACAGGAAATCGTGTTTCGTCTTTACATTACATTCTGCAAACACGAACAATTTTTTTACTGTCGATTTTTAATGAACACACTGTTTAAGTTAGACCGAAAGACATGGATGTCCATATGTATGAACGTAACGATAAAAAAACGGAATATATAAGGATCGTAGCAGGTGGTGTTCTTTATATTCTGCCTATCTCCTCAAAAAAGGCCGCGAGTCGAGCGTATTCGTCAATTGTGTGTCAATTGAACTTGCTTAAACTTAATTTGAACCTAAGAAAGCGCGAAACACCGAAAATCCAAAAATATTAAGACAAATTCAGAAAGCAATTATTACAAAAACCTGTTTTTTTTTTTGTTTGCTCTTGACTCTAGTCTAGGTAACAAATGACAGAGACAAAGTCTGCGATGTAGCGAGCTTACCCAGAAGTTTGGAATTCCAAACAAAACACAACAAAACAGTGAAAAATCGCAAAATGTATAAATTATTTCAAACCAATAAAACTAAAATGCACTTATCTCCAATTTTTTATCCAAAAGAAAACTGAGATAATGGAAGTGGAATTTGTTAAAATGTAATTTATTATGAAACTAGATTTTGCCCGCGGCTGTACGTGTGTGGAATAACCTTTAGTTTTTCTTCTCTCGTAAGTGAGAATGTACTTATAGAATTGAAGATTGAATTTGATTTTTGATTGCAGATTGAAGCGGCATGAAACTGGAAACTTGAAAAGTTGGAAAGATTCTGTAACAGAGACTGTTCGTTTTGTAAGTGAAACACAGTGTCATCACACATAATTCTCAATCTCAATATCTAATAAATAATATCAATATCGAATAATATATCCAATTGTTATTCTCAATCTGAAACACTGAGAAAGTAAAAATAAAGAGAGAAAATTGTGTTTATTGGCATTATACAAATAAAAAAAAACCCTTAAACTAAACAAAATAAATAATTAAAACTATTAATACCAAAAAAACCCAGCTCAGCAAAATGTCAGCTGGCAACACAAGGCATACAACCTGACGCTGATTTTCAGCTGCAGCCCAGGAGTGCCAAACGCTCGAAACAATAACACACAGGACTGAAGCCATCTTTGTATCCTGGGCCCCCGATGGCAGCGGTAGTAAACACAGGAAATTAATCGGTAGGAATCCAATGTAACCTTCCCTTCTCATACGAATGATATATCTGAAGAAAGTAAAACATTAGGTGCATGTAGGTAAATAGGTATGTTTTCACCTAATTAATTGTGTTTCTGCAATGACCACCATTAAATTATTACTAGCTTTTGCTCGCGAATTCGTACGCGCATATCCCGTTTTTTTTTTTATTTGGGGAAATTCTCTCTTAGTGCTCTCTTTCATTCTTCAAGGAACCTACGTGACAAATGTCAACTCTCTACGACCAGTAGTTTTGGCTGTGAGTTGTCTTTCACAAACGGGATATGCGCGTACGAAGTCGCTGGCAAAAGCCAATAAATATTACTAAAGCTAAAACAAAAAAAAAAAAAACAGGAAAAAATAAAAAATAAAACTAGAAACAAAGAAATTTCGAACAAACAAATTCACTTTCCTTTTATATTATTAGTTAGTACAAATGAAGTCTGACTTCAGAATGCCGTCCGCTCAGTTTGACCTAAATGAGATATCTTTATTCGGTTGGAAGTCTCCACGGTAAAATAATTTTAGATCAAGCTTCAGATTTTTTTTTTTAATTGACGTTGAAATAATAATGCTTCGAGAATTGCGATTAAATTATTTCATTTCTGAATGATTGATTGACGCCCGGTTTCTAAGGTTTATTGGTTGTTTTCTTCGTTAACCACCAGCCAACCAATGGCGTTATTACAAAAAGCGTGAACGGGCAAAACGACCGATAAAATGCCTCAGAAACTGGCATACAATTAGATTGCGTAGCGGAAAGAGGTTTTTGAAGACTAAAATTGGTAGTGCCCTAATTTTTTAATAAAAAGGCATCAAGAAACAAAACCAGGGTGATTGCATTGCTTTTTTATTAGACATAATAATCTATACTTATATGCTAATATTTTAAAGAGGTAAAGTTTGTGAATTTGTGGGTTTGCGAGGTTGTAGGAGGTAATCTCTGGATCTACTATACCGATTTTTAACAATAGACAGCCACGTCATTTGTGATTGTCATAGGCTATATATATACCCAAATATTGCCCAATGAAGTTGGCACGGGTCAGCTAGTATCTTATCTTATACTAATATATAAAGCTGAAGAGTTTGTTTGTTTACTTGAACGCGCTAATCTCAGGTCCGATTTGAAAAATTATTTCAGTTTTAGATAGCCCATTTATCGAGGAAGGCTATAGGCTATATCATCACGCTGAGACCAATAGGAGCGGAGCAGTAATGAAAATTGTGACGCCGACGAAGTTGCGACGGTCAACTAGTCACAATATAAAGACTGGCGGTACTAGCACGATGTATTGCAGCCATCATAGCCAGCCCTTGGGTAACGCGAAGTGTCAACTACGTGTTTAAACAGATCTTTAACCTGTGATTGACAGGGCGCAATAGCCGTCGTGACGCAACAACAAATGAATAGTTTTATTGTAAAAGGATCAGGGGCTGCCATGTTTTTGGTCGATCGGGGGCCATAACTACTGCGTTTTTTTTTAAAAGAAGTTTAAACCGGTATGGCATGCGGGGATGCCATTATGCATAAGGTATACCACCAGAATCCCAATAACATTTTTTCGGCTTACTGGAACACTGAACCGTGCCCCCAAATGAAGTAAGCCCCAAGACGTAGGACTACATTTACTGCAGACCATTAGGACACAGCTGCCCAATTTGTAATGGTCAAGACGAGTAATAGGCCAATCTAAATTAACTTCACCAGAAATCTGTCAGGCTTAAAACAACATCATAATTTATAAATTTAGGTAAAATGCTAATACAGCCAATTAATATCAAAATTACAAGGTCTACATTTAATGTGCACTAGCCTATAAATGCAATCAATTGATAAAATAATTTTGTTTCAGAATTAATAGTTTTGTTCTGATAATAATCTAAAACAATAATCAAGTTGTTTATCTAAATATGACAAATGTTATTGCATTAATTCATAGTCAGGCTACCACGATCAATTTAACAACGTTAAACTATTATTAATAACTTTGTAATATTGTTCATGATTTTGTTACTGCTCAACGAAAAATAAAGCGCTTGAAAATATATTTTTTATCTCACAATCTGTGTATCTGAATTGGGAATAAGGAACGTTTGTAACTCCGACGTCTAAAGTAAAGGTAAGCCCACACTGAGACGCGACGCGACGCTGTATGCATTATAAGAAATAGTGATACGAGTACAATAATATAGAAACAAAAGAGTAGTTTTTCGCCAAGTGTACCATCAAAACAAATAACAAGTTTGGAAAGTATGCGTCATTTCCGCGCAAAACAGCCGTAGGCCGAAAGGGACTCATGTGCAAGACAGAGCCACAACGCTGTTTGCAGTGACATTTGGCGTCAACTAGATGACGTCAGCTGGAACAGCACAGCATAGTATTCACTACTAAAATAGATACAACTTCAGCTTGAAAATTAAAACTGTAGTAAACGCATATTGTTGCGTCGTATTGGTCACACTCCCCCAGCTGTCAAATATTAAATGCTTGCACCGCCAGGAGTCTAGGCACAGCATGACGGAATTTGTTCGAAAGAGTCACCGCAGCCCTGAAACGCAAAGGGCATTAGGCAACACGGATGGGTCAGTAGCCAGTAAGAGTTCACTCCCTTCCGCTCCGCCCAGAGAGGAAAGAGTCTCTTGATGAATTACAATCCATAAAAAAACAGATAGCATGCCGCAGAGCCACGCAGCATAACACTGCGATATTTCGCCTGCCCAGAGCGCTACAATGTCTTCAAGCATCGTTGCGTCACATCATCTCGATGTGAGCTGACCCTAAGGCAAAACTCTGATAAGATCGCAGCTGCTAAGACCTCGTTTAACTTATCCTGATCATTGTTGATCTAGAATAACTTTAACGCGATTCAAATATATTTGTCTTTCTGTCAATTACACTTCCTGACAATTTAAAAGGAATCTTAAGACCTCATACAACATAAATAGCAATCGGGAAAAAAATAGACGCTACCCAGGCGGTCTATTCTGTCCACATATCACCACACTTTAGGTGGAGTGAACGACCAGTGACCTGTCATTCCATCTTGTTTTGTATGGTTGGACAGCTCACTTGTTCTTCACTTCGACACGTTTACAGAACCGCACTGCTGAAAGCCTTTAAGTTTAAATGGGATTGGGCCTGAGAATGGACAGGGAGGAGGGCTTTACCCAGCAGGGAGACAAAATAGGGCTATATAGAGTTGAGATATGCTTTAAGTTCGAGTTTTGAAGCACAAACACCCATACCCAATCTTACCATACAACGTAAACGACGAAGATGAGGCCAATAGCTGCCAAGTCAAATTGATCGTTTAAGAACAACAACTACTCATATCGGTCGGGTCGGCTTCCAGTAAAACCGGATTCAGCTGAATACCAGTATCTTACGTCGAGCAGCTGCCTACCAGACCTCCACCCACAACCCATTAACTGGGTAACACAGTAGTTAGTTAGTTATTGATTTGTTTTACTTTGTTGTTTGTCTTGTACGAGTTCCAAATAAACAGTTTTCTTTCAAACATAGGTCCAAACGGAACCAAAACGGTTTACCGATAGCAGGAAACCGCATCTGACTCTACCCTTACACGGAAATTTGCCGGTTCCCTCCCATGTGTACACTGGACAAACACCAAAAGTTTTAATGTATTTTTTTCAATTCTCGTGCTCGTGAGTTTGTGACCGCTGTTTGAGGAGTACAGTTTCCTTTCCATTATTCATGTTCGACAGTTTTCAAGGAATGTAAATTCTTTGTTGGAGTGTGACCTGAAAATTATGCACTTGACGTCAACTATCATCGTGTGTCTTTAAGATCATGCACAAATATTAGCCAAAAGACTGATTGAATAACCTGGATCGTGATATTCCCCAGGTTATGATATCAAGAATCCGGTTGGAAGGTTTTCCTAAATCGATGCAGGTAACTTTACTTTGTAATGAAGTTTTTTGCCGGGGGAAATATTCCTAGAACCTTTAAAAACTTTTAAATTAAAAATCCGGTCAAGTGCAAGTCGCACTCGCACACGAAGGGATCCGACCCAAAAAATCTTTATTTTTATTATTTGTTGTTATAGCGGCAATAGAAATACACAATCTGTGAAAATTTCAACTCTTTACCTATTATGGTTCTTGAGATACAGCCCGCTGACAGACAGACAGACGGATGGGCGGACGGACGGACAGCGAAGGCATAATAATAGGGTTCCGTTGGTTACCCTTCGGGTACCGAACCCTAAAAACAAATTGATCAACCAGTATCTATGAAATAAGGTTGTCGCATCGTTGTCGCACTTTTGGCATTTTAGCGCCGATGCCGTGTCTGTCCTCAGGAACCTTTACAATATTTTTTTTTGTCTGAATTATATATAGTACATACAAGCTTTTAGAAAAATGTACAAGCGGAGTAAAAAAGGCTAGGGGAAGAACTTATAGGGCATTTAAAAATTCGTCCACATCGCTGTCAACGGGGAAAGTGCCCTGAATTCAGGCCGCATGGCCACGTTAAATGGCAGTTGAAGACCAATTTGCAACTATCATTAGGTTTTAGTTCGAAGGAAATTCTATCCACGACAGTACCTACGTCAGAAGGACACTCTTACAACTTTGTTAAACTGTGAAAAAACATAACCATCATCACAATTATTGTTCTTAACACGTTGGAAACTAGATGTATATTCGAAATTGTTTCTCCACAGTTTACAGTATAGCCTTGGGTTTACTATTTACAGAGCAACCACTATTCTGTCAGGACTTCAGGAGTTAGCGAAGTTTCAAACGGCCGCCGCCTCGTGGAGTGAATGATCACAAACTTGCGGACATCTTGCGACACTTAATTTTGTTATAACTTGATAGAGCTGTCCTAGTTGGTGATGATAATAAAACGATTGAGTTGTGTGGCATCTCAATAGTCAACGTATAAACACACATTTATACAAAATACACTTTAGTTTTCACACACTGCCATTAACACGATTTACATTTTTTTTTTTTTTCATTTTTCATTTTATTGGTTTTATAAAAAAATGTGTAACTTATCTATACCTAATTAGCACAACGAAACAATTGTTAATAAATCGAGGAAGAGCGAGGTTTATCCCATCACAAGTATCTTCGGATTACTTTCTGGGAAGTTATACTACCTGCTAATTCTACATCTAGGTAGGTACTGTTTGACAGGTGCGTTTGATATATAAGAAATCTTTTTTTTTAATACTTCTATGCAAAAGTGCCTGGACCTAACACCTCAGTGCTTCCACCTGGTTCACGTGATTTTAGAAAACCTTATTAGCACACAACAAATAAATCTAAATTTTAGTAACAATCTGTCTCAGTTAAAAGTCCAATAGACAAAAGCTTTCCTGGAAATCCGCCACAGCTTCCGGTGGACTCCTTGGCAAGTACATATAAGATAACATGATTAGGAGCTTAAGCTGCGTTTTAAAAACTGAGCATATTTTTGTTATTTCAGAAATCTTCTGATAGAAATAAATTTGCTGCATGAATTCCATAGCTCATTCTTAACTGTTTAGTAGCCTCCGCTGTCCTTCTGTCTGTCTGCGAGCTGTATATCAAGAACCGTAATAGGTAGACAGTGTATTTCTATTGTCGCAATAACAACCATCATCATCATCTGCCTAGCCTTTTCCCAATTATTTTGGAGTCGGCTTCCAGTCAAACCGGATTCAGCTGAATACCAGTATTTTACGTGAAGCCGCTGCCTACCAGACCTCCACAACCCATTAAATGGGTTACACGGTATTTTTTGGCAAGACTGGAGTCAGATTTACTGGCTTCTGACAATCCGTAACGACTGCCAAAGTTCTACAAATGACAGCCGGGACCAACAGCTTAACGTGCTTTCCGAGGCACGGAGGAAACTCGGTATGTTAAGATCCACAGACCAACCTTGGCAAGCGTTGCTTAACCTTATAGATCGATCTGTGCGACTGTAATTTTTTAGCCACGAGCTCATCACCTTATTATTTTATTACCTTATTATTTGTTGTTATTGCCTCAATAACAACAAATAATAAAAAGTAAGTCAAATTAAAAATTAAACGGGACTCCCATACAAGAAACGAGTTTTTCGGTTTATGGTACCGAACCCTTCGTGTGAGAGTCCGACTCGCACTGGTCTGGTTTTTAGCAACCAACTTGCATGGTTCTTTTACTTACCATGGGAATTCCTCCTTTCTTTTCTACCATCCTATTTATTCCCACGCTAATCGAGAACTAAAACAATAACGTCTCCGGTTACTAAGCCAACTCAACGATTAACTTAATACAATTGATTCTAACTTGTTTTATTGAGTCCGTTACCGAACACATTGATAGGGACTTGGCAAAAATTCAATTTCGCGAAAGTTTCTACGAGATATCGAGTAGATACATTTATTTAGAAGTAATGGCTAAAGGATCTTTTAAAAGCCAGCGCAGGATTTATGTTTGCAGATAGCTTTTCTGGTTGAACAGAGTAATCAGTAATCAGGGTCTGTGATTAATGGGAATTCGGCTTCATCGGTCAGAACCTACGTATTTATCTGTGAAAACATAATATTAAGACCAGCTTTTGCTCGCGACTTCGTACGCGCATATCCCGTTTTTCCATTCCCGTCGGAAATTCGGGAAATCCTCTCTTAGTGCTACCCTACGGAGTGTAGGGAACTTACATGCCAATTTTACCAGTAGTTTCGGATGTGCGCTGTTTGTCAGTTACTGAATCAGTAAATTACGTCTGACTGACCTAATTTACTGAGTCAGTACTGAATACACCAGTAATGGAAGAATCCCATATTATAAATGCGAAAGTTTGTGAGGATGGATGGATGGATGATTGTTACTCTTTTACGTCAGAACACCTGAAAGAATCTTCATGAAATGAGGAACAGAGATAGATTATAGTCTGGATTAACACGTAGGCTTCTTTTTATCCCGGAAGTATGTTCCATAAGGACCATGCAGGCACAGCCGCTGGTAGGGCCTAGTTTTCATCATATGCCTAGCCTTTTCCCAACTATATTGGGGTCGGCTTCCAGTCAAACCAGATTCAGCTGAATACCAGTGTTTTACGTAGAGCGGCTGCCTACCAGACCTCCACAACCCATTAACTGGGTAACACGGTACTTCTTGGCAAGGCTGGAGTCAGATTTACTGGCTTCTGACAACCCGTAACGACTGCCAAAGATATACAAATGACAGCCGGGACCAACGGCTTAACGTGCTTTCCGAGGCATGGAGGAAACTCGTTATATTAAGATGGTCACCCATCCACAGACCAATCTTGGCAAGCGTTGCTTAACCTTAAAGATCGACCCGTGCGGCTGTTATTATTTAGCTACGAGCTCCTCAGGTAGAGCCTAGTTTTATATACATTAATTAACTCACTCTGGGTTCATTGGATGACTAGCTCCAGACAGTATCTGCCTAGCAACATTGTGCGAATGAAAGGAACCTTTTTGGCTTCAGCATTCTACTTAAGCACGATTAGGTACATACTATACTACTTTCAAGTCAATTTTATCACCACCAAAATCACTTTCTTTCAAGACTAGCACTTCACCCGCAACTTCGTCAGCGCTGCAATTTTCTAAAGGATCTCCAATTTTTTTTTTAAATAAATTATAGCCTGATACTTCCTCATAATTCAGCTTTCTATTGGTGAAAAGGTTAAAATCGGTCCAGTAGTTTCGGAGCCTGTTCGGTAGAAACAAAAAAATCTTTCCTCTTTATAATATTACTAGCGGACGTTACGCAGTTTCACCCGCATAGTTCCCGTTACTCTCGTACGGGGATAAAATATAACCTATGTTACTCCCTGATAATGTCCATTGCTGACAAAAAAAACAAGTCGGTCCAGTAGTTTTTAAGTTAATTCGTTACATACAAAAATACAGATCAATCCCCTTTATAATATTAGTATAGATATAGATAGTATAGATTACTATAGACACAGTTTCACGAAGCCGCAAAAATTAGCAGAGTACCCCCGTATGTTCACGAACCCCGTAAAATACCGCCATACGGAAAACCCTTACTTATCCCAACTTCACCGGAGAACTGGGAGTAGAACACAAATTGATTTTGCAAGCGAACTCCGAGGAAGCGGTCCGTTCATTAATTTGATTGAGTTACCGCCCCTTCATGCTAGCCATCCTTTTACTTAGGCGATGATATTTTTAAATAATACGCTGGTTCTGAGTGGATTTTAAGTAAATCCAACGGCTTTATTTGTAGAAAAGGGTTGGTATGGAGATTTCGTCCTTTGTTCTGTAATTTTAATATTTATATTTTGCTTTTCGTTGGATTTATTAAAGTTTGTAGTGGTCTTGTTATCTCGTGGCAAGATAATAACAGCCGCACGGTTCGATCTTCAAGGTTAAGCAACACTTGCCAAGGTTGGTCTTTGGATGAGTGACCATCGTTAAGCCGTTGATCCCGACTGTCATTTGTAGATCTTTGGCAGTTGTTACGGATATTCAGAAGCCGGTAAATCTGACTCCAGTCTTGCCATCAAGTACCGTGTTACCTAGGTAATGGGTTGTGGGTGTCTGTTAGGCAGCCGTTCTACGTAAAATACTGGTATTCAGCTAAATCAGGTTGACTGAAAGCCGACCCCAATATAGTTGAGAAAAGGCTAGACAGATGATGTTGTGGTCTTGTTATTTGGGTAAGGACAATATCCAGAAATACTGGATGCTGCAATGGCGACCGCGTACCGGAAGACGCATTGGAAGACCTCCCACAAGGTGGACCGATGATCTGGTGAGAGTCGCGGGTAGCCGATGGATGCGAGACGCACAGGACCGGTTGTTGTGGGGAGCGACACTTGGGGGGAGGCTTATGTTTAGCAGTGGACGTCTTTCAGCTGATGTGATGATGATGGTGATGTATAATATGTATTACTGTACAGTGTACAGACGAAGTGAAAGGGTGTCGAAAAAAAGACAAATTCGCAGTAATGTAGAGAAAAATAAATATTCGTGGAAAACTTCCATATTCAATAATCATAATATATGCAAAAGTAACTCTGTCTGTTTGTTGGCTTTTTACGTGTTAACGGCTAAACAAATTTGGATAAACTTGGCACAGTGGTGGCCATGTCCTGGAATACGTCATAGGATCCCGGGAGTACATTTCCTTGTAATGGTTTTCTAGTTTCACGCTGACCAAGCCGCTGACAGAAGCTAAGAGGAAATTATATTTTTTCCTGTTGCGGGATCCAAGACTGTGGTATCGTTTCTCCGGGACTGATCGAGCTTCACTGACTCGGCGTTTTTCTGGTGGTCGCCACTGTTAATTCTGACTTTCAGAAGTTGCTGTGGTTGGGAATGTGTGGCGGGCTGGCAGAAACTGGTACTATATTAAAAGAAAAAATACCGTCACTTTATCGAAATAAAGGTATAAGTAAACTCCGAAACAATCCGAAATTAAACGAACATTGAAAGTAGGTAAGAAAGTTTTCTCGTTAATAAAACTTGCAACGGACAATAGAGTTAGTCGATTCTCGCCATAATTCGATTATAACAATCGACTTGGTCCGTTTATAAGTTTTGGGAGCTCTATAATCGAGTATTTACTAAAGAACCAGTATACCTTGACAGGCGGTGGAATTAACTTTTTTTATGTTAGGTATTCGATTAATAGGAGCTCGTGGCTAAATAATAACAGCCGCACGGGTCGATCTTCAAGGTTAAGCAACGCTTGCCAAGGTTGGTCTGTGGATGGGTGACCATCTTAACATAACGAGTTTCCTCCGTGCCTCGAAAAGCACGTTAAGCCGTTGGTCCCGGCTGTCATTTGTAGATCTTTGGCAGTCGTTACGGATTGTCAGAATCCAGTAAATCTGACTCCAGTCCTGCCAAGAAGTATTGTATTACCCAGTTAATGGGTTGTGGAGGTCTGGTAGGCAGCCGCTCTATGTACAATACTGGTATTCAACTGAATCCGGTTTGACTGGAAGCCAAACCCAATATAGTTGGGAAAAAGGCTAGGAAGATGATGGTGATGTTAGGTATTCATTATCATCGTCATATCAGTTGAAAGAAGTCCACAGCTAGACTAAGGCTAAAGATGTGCGAGGATGCGCAGCGAGGGAAGTGTTTGTTAAGAACCAATATAATCGCTTTAATTACCTAGCCTCGCTCAGCACAAGCTAGTTCTAGTTTGTCCCCCAAAAGTGAACCCCAAACTCAAAATCTATTATTTACGTAACGCGTCCGTTTTTGGTTGGTTCACAAAAGTTCAACAGACGATTCTGTTGAATTTTTCTCCGAATCAACTGAACCGTCGGAGAAAATTGGCTGTGACTGACGGACAGACAGACAGACCCGAGTGATCCTATAAGGGTTCCGTTTGTTACGGATTTTCGGAACACTAAAAAAGAAAGAAAGTAACATTGCCAGAATTTAAACTCTATTTAACAACTATCTGATTCAAAATATACTCCGATCATTACAATAACCAACGTTTTATTTTTCGACTTATACATTAAACTATCTTTAGGAATGACCAGAAGAAGCAACCACAGACTTTTCTGAAGTTGATTGGAGTGAGCAACGTCTGAGTGATTGTTTTGTACAACGGATCGCGGGCTCAGCTCCGAATAGCACAAATATTTGTCCTTGATAATTCATTATTTGTAATGTTTGTATTTGAGTAACCAAGATGCAGAAGAAATCGTAGACTTATATATTTGAAATCAGCCGGTCTATGTAAACATCTCATGGTGAAACCTGAGATGGAGTGAGCTTTAAATGAACTGTCATTTCACCTTAATTCTTCACTCTCACTTCATTTTCATTTCATCTGTGTTTTCAACGTAACATTCTTTAGATGTCGCACTACAAATTTCCGACGGGAACGGAATACCGGGATAGAAAGTCTCCTATGCCCTAATCCAAGTGAGATAAATGGTCTATCGTATAGAAGCATGCGGAACAGGGTGGAAAGTCCCAGAACCTCCATTGAAATAGGAGGATCGTCCGACCAGACGGTTGTTGTCTTTAATGGGCTACTGTCCGATGGATGATGTCGGGCTGTTGTACATGTTCAAAACACGCGGAGAACTTTTATACCGCGATGATGTGTCCAGCAGTGTGATGTCTAGGTCTTTTTGTAGTTCGTATGTGGTGGATTTGGATGCCGCTACAGCCACGTGCCAACTTTCATTCAAATTCGTTCATTCGTAGCGGTGTACATGCATCCAAAGCTCCATGCTAACACATTTATAAATATAAGTAAGATAAGAGCTTAGACTTTGTTCATTTTTACCCCACAAAGACTGTGCTCACAGAGAGAGCACACAATAAAAATGCTTTGTATATGAACAGTTCATTGCTCGTTCGATACGTGACTCACGCGATCCTTTGTGGTTGTAAACTTCGTTGGTTAACGTTCAGTGACTTAGATCGTCTCTTTGGCTACGTTCATTGTGTGAACGAATATTTGGTACCTATATCTATAACTGCTATAATTAGTACCTAATACATATTTTGCTTCTCAAAACTAAAATTTCACTGTTCCACTTTTATCAAAACGTTATTTCCTATTTAAATTTTCTTTAAACTTTTACTATTAAAGCTGTAATAAGAAAAACAACTAAGTACTTACTTATATAACACTAGTTGGCCCGCGCACCTTCGTCTGCTCCGCTCCTATTGGTCTTAGCGTGATGATATATAGCTTATTATTTCTGAAATATTCATTATTTCGAACTACATGAACTTAGAGGGCTATATTGATGATTAAAATGGTTATAATTCTTTAGACAAATACGCGTTACGGTCGCAGATCGCATTTGGTCCACATACACCTTCACCCTGACCGGCAAATTGCAAAAAACATAAAAATATTTGAATTTCGCGGGCTACCCTGGAGCATCCACCTTAAGTAAACAAACTCTTTAGCTTTATATACATACTAGTTGTCCCGCGCAACTTCGTCTGCGACACAATTTTCATTACTGCTCCGCTCCTATTATATAGGTCTTAGCGTGATGATATATAGCCCATAGCCTTTTTCAATAAATGAGCTATCTAATACTGAAAGAATTTTTCAAATCGGACCAGTGGTTCCTGAGATTAGCGCGTTCAAGTAAACAAACAATCAAACAAACAAACAAACTCTTCAGCTTTATATATTAGTATAGTATAGAGTATAGATATAGATGAAAAACTATTTATATACCCCTAGTTCTATTTCATCGCCACCTACGCTCCAGAAATAACATACAAGCCTTCAATTAGTCTCCCACATACTAAGATACGAGTAGGTACTAGAACTTCAAAGATATTGATAAAGTAATTACACCTATAGCTCACACGGTTTTTTGCCTCGTCTTTCGACAAAATGGCGGCCAAACCCATTAACAGCTGATCAAATGAGACGATATGCGACTTTTTAACACTTGGAAATTTTTGAGACATGAAAAGAATAAAAATTGGTGGTAAAAATGCGTTAAAGATTCTTTTCGTATTAAACTCGTAGATTTTATCAAAAGCCGTTTGAAAGAAATGGATTTGGAGCTTGTACTTAAGCATGGATTTTCGCTTAGTTTTCTTTACCACTCAGTGTCACGTGTTGTCAGACCATTTGCAACTTTATAGCTTGGGATGCTTCTAGTTTCAGTGGCGTATACGGCATGCATAAAATTAAACTTAACTATCTCTTAAAACTTTAAACCAAGAGTGAATAGATTACTCCTAGGCAAACGTGCTCCATCTTCCACCGCATCATCAGATACCGTCACCTAAGACAGTGGCTAATCCTAAAGCTTTTTGTTCGATGTTACGAGTACATTTTCTTTTTAATACTTTCAAGGCTTTATCTATCCCTTTGTGAGTTTTTGCCTACCCAGTTCTTGTTCTTATCCTTCAGTATATGGTGCAATACCCAAAACAACCATACACCCGCACTTTAGAAAACCAACTTTTTTTTTCGAGCGAAGAAAATGCCTAACGCATACCACATCATCCGGGGAGACGACGTGGTTATGTGGGACTTGCACCCACTAAAAACTTCGCCTGTGCACCTACTTTCGCCTTGATGGGTGGGTCGCGAGGACTGCTACGCATGACATTCGCGACCCATCCAGCGTGGCCTGTTCTGGACTCCCTGCTTCTATGCCCGCCTTCGGGCTCCCTCTTCTTTCCTCTTCTTTCAGCGATGTCCTGGTGCACTGGGACATCACCACGACTCCAGGGACTTTATAGCGTGGACGATAGAGTCCCCGATCTATCGTCTGCAGGCCCCTCTTACGGCGGCATCAAGCCGCCTTCGCCGCCTGCGCCGCCCCGTCCTTCTGCAGCGAATCGGGTCAGCGAGAGTCTTCCTCCCTGCCTGACCCGCTCCGCCGCTGCCTTCTGCGAGATTGAGTCCTCGTAAAAGGACGCAACCGCCCCCATATCGTTTCACTGCCGACCATACCCCTAACAACGACCGGCAGTGATAGATCTTCTCCAATTTCTGCCACCAGAACACGGCGCTGCGCTTCCCAGGCAGGGCACTGCTCGAGAGTGTGCAGAGCCGTGTCTTGGCTGCAGCCACACTGGTTAGAAAACCAACTTAACGCAACTGCTTTTACGTGGTCACCTACTAGGCCGAAAAAATATGTGGATAGGTAGGTACATCATGTGGCCAAATCAGCTCATTTATTATTATAATTCCAAAACCTTTGTCCAAACATATATCCCGACAAATAGCTCATTCATTCAGACAGTAATTCATGCATACATTCATCTACTAGGTGTAGGTACCGATGAAAGCACTTTAAATAAAATAAACTCTATCAAAATCTTTCTCTATCTAAATCAGACCACTTTTTACAGATTTCTCTAGATTTTCTCTCCCACGGTCGGCAGCTAGTAGACAGGTTGTGGATAGCGTATCGTTACCGTATCGTACGTTAGTAAATAACTAATGTGCTCCTGATGTAATCCGATAGTTACAGTCCAAGATCCCTGAGCCGCCAGACCTTACTTATTTTCTCGAAAACAAAATGTGTGGCATAGAGTAGTAATAGTACCAATGTATGTAGGTACTTTAAATGGACGGATAACTGCTAGCTTGGATCGACAAGTCGCCTGACCCATGGAGGTAGCTTTGCACCCTCCCAAATCCTGGTACATATTCGTTATTTACATCTAGTAAATAAATTATGCCCAAACCAAAGCCTTGTAAATTGGATCGATAAGATCACTAGAGGTAACGACAACACTAGAGGTAGACTATTATAATGACTAATAAGTATTAGTCGTCAAAATATTATTTAATTACTAATTATTTAAGAATATTCTGCAAAACCATCAAAATTAACACTCGGACTTTTAACAAAGTCAGATAAAAATGATTTTTTAGTTACTTTTGCACCTTTAAATTGACCGGTGGCCCACTTTTTTTAAAGTATGGCAAATCATCAAATCAAACTTCTTCCGATCTGAGCGGAGCAGACGGGAGGGTTAAACTCTTACTGACTGAACCCCTCTTTCGAACAAATTCCGCATCCCTGACAAAACGTACATGCACTTATAGTAGTGTGATATACATAGTAGAGTGGGATACATACATTATACTCTCTACTATGTCATCTGCCAAGCCTTTTCCCAACTATATTGGGGTCGGCTTCCAGTCAAACCGGATTCAGCTGAATACCAGTATTTTACGTGGAGCTGCTGCCTACCAGACCTCCACAACCCATTAACTGGGTGATACGGTACTTCTTGGCAGGACTGGGGTCAGATTTACTGGCTTCTGACAATCCGTAACGACTGCCAAAGATCTACAAATGACAGCCAGGACCAACGGCTTAACGTGCTTTCCGAGGCACGGAGGAAACTCGTTATGGTGGGTGACCATAACGAGTTTCCTCCGTTACACCCAACCTTGGCAAGCGTTGCTTAACCTGGAAGATCAACCCGTGCGGCTGTTATTATTTAGCCACGAGCTCCTCTCTATTATAGTATGTGGTATACTCTCTACTATACATACATAGTAAATCCCACACATTTTGTTACTGAGAGAATAAGTAAGGTCTGGTGGTTCCGGGATCTTAGGTTATTAGGAACGACGAGGTATAGAAACAGGGCAGGTAAATAATCTATGAAGTGTCGTGGAAATTAAGTGGAAACTCGCCGTTACAATATGGAGTTGGTCCTGGAACTGGTAATTTTTAGGTATTAAATGATGAATTTAGCTATTGGTTTTCCTATAATTAATTACTGGAAAATATCCTATATTTGTTTTCTACAGGGTGATTGGTACGTGAGGTACCTAGAAAATTTCCACAAATCCTTAAAACTAAAAGTAAAAACACATCGATATTAGTATCAAGAAACATCCACAAGTTATTACTTACGAGAATTAAAACATCCAGAAGTTACCGGTGTGTCAAAATCATTGCATATTAGCTCCAAAACATCCCATTTGAAATAATGCACTCTTTAGAGATGTGCCTTGAGGGAGCTCGTGGCTAAAGAATAACAGATCGCACAGATCGATCTTCAAGGTTAAGCAACGCTTGCCAAGGTTGGTCTGTGGATGGGTGACCATCTTAACATACCGAGTTTCCTCCGTGCCTCGGAAAGCACGTTAAGCTGTTGGCTGTCATTTGTAGAACTTTGGCAGTCCTTACGGATTGTCAGAAGCCAGTAAATCTGACTTTAGTCTTGCCAAGAAATACCGTGTTACCCATTTAACTGGTTTTGGAGGTCTGGTAGGCAGCCGCTTCACGTAAAATACTGGTATTCAGCTGAATCCGGTTTGACTGGAAGCCGACCCCAATATAGTTGGGAAAAGGCTAGGCAGATGATGACTCTGTAGAGATGTGCCTGATCGCTAAGAAACTGGAGATACTCGTGTTTACGAGCACTCATAAATCGATGATCAAAAATCGTTTTACTATTTTTTTGTTTGTAAGATTAATTCTATGTTATAGCTTGCTACACGCTTTGGTGCAAACTGTCTGTATAGTAAGCAGTTTACAAAACAAAATAAATGAATAAATTTTCTGAATCAGCAACATTCGCTCCAACATCCAGACCGCGAAACCTCTAATTACCGTGTCCCAACAGCTTATTTCGATATCATTTACAATAAAAGTCTAGTTTTTGCGTTTCATTCCCCGCCGTGTATTGTTAGGCCTATTTCCAGTCGTTAGGCTCGCGGGCCTGCCGTCAAAGTTGGCTCTCGTTCTGCCGAAAGAAAAACGACGTATCTACCCAAAACGAAATACGAAACAATTTCCGACTTTAAGCAAATAGGTTAAGGTTGGAAATTGGTTACTTCGTTATGTGTCGAATACGTCCTTTTTCTTATGATGGCAGCGTTAGCAGCCAACTTGACGCGACCCAGCAATTTGCTGGCCCTTTGACTTTTAGCCTGAAATTAATTTTCGCACTTACTGTTAGCTAGGTTTTGGAGACACTGCAGTTGCTGATTAATTAGTGTTGCCCTTTTATTGTAGGCTTTCGTTCTCCAAATCTTTTGATGATATTAAAGAAATTACTTTAGCAATCGAATTAAAAGACATTGTCATCAAAAGAGCAGAAGAATGAATGGATTCCTTGGGAGAAACCATTTGAATGATTTCTTAACTTTAAACGAGGTACCGAAATTCACGGTTAACCATTATTATACATATTACTGTATGGCTGAGCGCTGCGCGCTCTCCGCCCTCTATCTCAAAAACGATTGAGCGCATGAAATAGTGTTCGTCACAAAAATTATTCCAAATTTGTCCCTCTACAACTTTGATCGTAGGTTTATACAACATTAGAGCTATTAAAACCGATTTTGTTGATATAATCATGAAAAACCGTTTTTTTCTGACCTTCAATAACTTACGACGCAGACACGAGATTTTATGAGACATTTCACAAAACATTTAAAACGCCAAAATGAATGTGTATACAGGGTTATTTGTAAAACACCAGCAACCTCTTAGGCAGTGAAAATACACATGATTTTAAGCAACTTTTACTTTGGGAAAAATATCAGCTGTTTCATACAAAATGCAATATTTAGCCAATGAAAATGTATGAAACAGCTGATATTTTTGTTGAGATTTCGGGGTTTGATCAACGTAAAAGTTGCTTATAATCATGTGTACTTTCACTGCCTAAGAGGTTGCTGGTGTTTTACAAATAACCCTGTATGAGTTTTCAGTTTATTCCGAGGTAAAACGCTAACTTGACTGAACTACTTGTGGTTTGGAGAGGAATAATTACGAAGGGTTCCTTTAAGAGCGGTGTCCTTCTTAAGTGTAAAAATAAGTCAAAGTTTTAATACATTTTGTGCAGTTTGCATCTTCAAGAAGCAACGAGCAGGTGTAGATACAGTCAGCAACAAAAGTCGATCAAAACTTCGGATATATACTCGTAAATCCAAATGATTGAGCAAAACATTTGTATGATATATCAACAGAAGCAAAGAAAATCAATACTTATCTGTTCTAGACAAATAATGGTAAAACCAGATTATCGAATAATTTTGTTCTAATTTAGAGTTATCTTTAGAAGTAGACGTTAATCGAGTCAAGTCGCTGACAATACCGACCCACACAATTAAAAAATTACAATTCTCAATAACAATGTAACAAAAACATTAGATAAAAGCCTTAATTTAGATTTATCTTTAGAAGTAGGCGTTAATCGAGTTAAGTCGCTGACTGTACCGACCTTTATTTTTTAGGATGGGAAATCATCAAATGACTCCTCCCGCTCTGGGTGCAGCAGGAGGGAGTGTCAGACTCTTACTGACTAAAACCCATCCGTGTTCCTCCTAGTGCCCTTTGCGTTCCAGGGTACGGTGCCTGTTTCGAACGAAGTACGCAGCCCCAGCAGGCACTGGCCCCAGTGGGCCCCGTCTTCCGTGACTGTTCCGACCTGCATAATTAAAAAGTTCACAATTCTCAATAACAATATAAAAAAAAAGCTTTAACAAGAACAAATAAACCTAATCGGATTGCATTCGGGTTGCGGTTTACATAGCGCTCCGATTTAATGGAGTCCGCACAATGATCCCGTATCCATGGCTATGGTGCGCGGATAGCGACACTTTCAGTAATGAAACGGCGGAAAATATCGAGGAATAAAATGTCATGTATTAATAATCTGTATGGAATATGAGAAGGAATTATTATAGTTATTCGTGGTATCGGTCCACCTAGTGGGAGGCCGTCCAACGTTGCGTCTGGAAGGCAAGGTGGAGCGATGACCTGGTGAAGGACACGGGTAGCCGATGGAGGCGCGACGCGCAGGACTGGTCGTTGTGGCGACGCTTGGGGGAGGCCTATGTCCAGCAGTGGACGTCTTTCGGCTGATATGATGATGATTCGTGGTATCTCTAGAATACTGGCTCATGAAGGTGGGTATCGATTTTTTTGTAACAATTGATGGTAGAGTAAGTGAAAGTTTCTGAATGGAGTATTTACTTCTTTCTTAAACGTTACCCCAAACTTATTTTTAGAATTTCTCCTGTATCGTGAGTGCGTTTACGTATACAAACAGCCGGACCCGGACTAACGATCTGGACCATACAAATATATATTCCGCGCGGAAATCAAACCCGCGACACGCAGCGCAGCAGTCAGTCGCTAAACCACTGCGCCAACCGTGTCGCCATTTTGAATTAGTTTAACGATACCCGATGACACTTCTCTAATTCTCTTTACCAGCCTTCAGGCTAACTACCCGTAACAATGACAATAACCCACAATATATGACAGTCTCTTTTTAGGATTCTTTACCCAAAGGGTTACCAACGGAACCCTATTACTAAGCCTTCGTCCGTCCGTCCGTCCATTCGTCCGTCTTTTTTTTTTTTACTGTATATATGCACGCGTTTGACCACTATCTCACCTGATTGTAAGCGATGATGTGGTCGAAGATGGTGCACGCTTGCCTAGAAATAACCTTTTCACTCTTGACTTAAAGACTCCCAGGTTGTAGCTATCAGGAAACACAGACTCGGGCTGTATCTCAGGAACCGTAATAGGTACACAGTTAAATTTTGTACAGATTGTGTATTTCTATTGCCGCTATAACAACAAATAATAAAAATTAAGATTTATGGTACGGAACCCTATGTGTGCGAGTCCGTCCTGCACTTGGCCTGTGTTTTAAACCCGATGGGACAAACTGAGCTGTATTTGACCTTCGCACTACAATAGGTGCCTATAAGTCAAGGTAGCTGTTTGGATACCTTTGTAAATTTTTTGATGAGCATTTCGCTGTACCCAGATCCGATGAACCATTTGCGCATTAGAATCGCTACGTCCCTTCTATTAGGGTTTTCAGTAACTTCGACTCGAGGGTCACTTCCCGTATTTTAACTCAAACTCTCAAACGCCTCCAATTTCCCTGCATTATTATTTATTTATTTAAACTTCATGTACAATAGTGGTACATGGGCGGTAATGCAACAAGGCAGCTGTCAACCTTTGGGATAAAAAACTTTTAATAAAAAAATAAAACCGACTTCCAATACAAAACACTACAAAGTATAAAATAACTTTAATTTCGGAAGTCAGTTTTTGGTATTTTTTTGGTTTTTTGACCTGCGTACCACTAAGAAGTGAAACCACAAATACAGCGTACCGGCGTCATGTTATGAACTAATGTAAACAATCAATAGACGTGCGATTTCAGAATTCCCGATCCATTTGCAATTATTGATTGAAGAGTTCCGTTGCCTACCTCCGAAGTTCTTCATTAGATCTTCACCAAATTAAAATGGGACCTGTCTGGGAAAATACTCTTACAAACAAGATAAAGAATCATCCAAATCGGTTAACAATTGTCGAAAATATCGCTGAACAAAAATCTTGCATGGGACCCATCATGAGATCCTGACTTCTACCTTCCATCATAAGCTCAGCAACATGAGATGATGATTAACAGGCAGAAATATCTAAATTGCGTTACATATGTGATGAAAAATATTGTGTATGCCTATAAAATTTGAGGGTATAGACCACCGCAGGATAGGCTTTTAAACAAAGAAAGAATTTTTAAAATCGGTCATCAATTGGCGGAGAAATCGGTGAACATACATAAATAAAAAACAAAATACATACAACCTAACGTAGAAACCGAACATAGAACCTCCTCCTTTTTGAAGAAGTTGGTTAAAAAGACTACACTGTGGTAGGTGTGGTGTATTAATGTACGAGAATTGGACGTCTCGCACTTGACTAAAAAAATAAAAATTTATATAATAATTGGTATAAAAACTGACTATGACATAAAATACTTTGACCGGCGCTTTAATTAAATGGTCTGACCACTGAAAACTCGCGCTCACCGATAACTATGCGTCGATGAACAAAATTCATTTGAGTATTCTCCTCCGTAATTAAAATTTGGCTCAATAAAAATATTTGCTCCACAAACTCTAGGCTTTTTCAATTAATTGACAACGATATCGCGTGATGGCGTCAACTATTTTTGTTTTAATTTGATTAATTTTTGACGGCGGCAAAATACGATTCGGTCCTTGTAAAATATTTTGTCAGGGTTGGATCTGTAGAATATATTCATCATTTTTTCTACGAATTCCGCGGAATTTAAAAAAAAATCAGATCTCACCATCTTATTTCCTATTTAATAAAAGTCTTTATGTTGGTTCATCAATCAATCAATCACACCTTAACGTATTAAAATCAAGGGATCAATCACATGGATCAATTTACACACCTGTTGAACCAGAAATCTTAATATCATGGGTACCTATATCAGCTTCTAGCACTCTCTTCTACCTGGCGTTAATCCCGGCTATTGCCAGGGTCCGCCTTCCTACTTAGCTTCCTCCACTTTGCCCGATCTTGAACATCCTTCTCAGTTAGGCCATTGGCTCTCATGTCGGACTTAACGACGTCCAACCAGCGCTTGCGAGGGCGACCACGGGACCTAGCCCCAAGAACAGCCATATTCATGCATCCCCGACCAACGTACTCCATAGGGCGGCGCATGATGTGGCCATACCATCGCAGCCGACACTCTTGCAGTTTTTCCCCCACGTCACGGACACCAAGACTACCTCTGATGAAAGAGTTGCGTATGCGATCGGATCGCGTTACGCCACTCATCCACCCCAGCATCTTCATCTCCGTGACGCGAAGCTCCTGGGTGTGTCTGCTTAGTGCTGGCCAACATTCACCGCCGTACAGTAGGACAGGCCGTATGATGCATTTATATATCTGCCCCTTGAGCTTCGGAGGCATTTTGCGGTCGCATACAAGCCCGTTACCTCGCGCCACTTCGCCCAAGCCGCGCCTATACGTGCTTGGACATCGTCGTCCACGTTGCCAGACTCGTGCAGCAAGGATCCAAGGTACCTGAACGTATCGGACTTTCTGATCAGGTCCGAACCTATTCGGATGAACCTATTTGAATCCGTGCCGCCACAGGACATGTACTCAGTCTTCGCCACATTTAGTCTCAGACCACCGTTTTCAAGCGTGTCCTTCCAAATGTTGACTTTGCGCTCAAGATGGGCTTTGTTCTGATTAACGAGGGCGATGTCATCGGCATACATCATTAGCCATGGGGGCTTATCTTGGATGTTTGCCGTAACTACATCGAGCACTACGTTAAACAAGAACGGGCTAAGAGCCGAGCCTTGGTGAACGCCAACAGATATTGGGAAGCCATTCGATTCGCCAACAGCGGTCTGGACAGAGGACACGGAATCGCGGTACATGTCTCTGATAATGTCAATATAGGCCTCGGGAACGCCCCTGAAGCGCAGTGCCCACCAGATGGACTGCCGAGGTATACAGTCGAAGGCCTTCTGCAGGTCTAAAAAGGCCATATGCAAAGCTCTCCTTCTCTCTCTGTAAGCCTCAGCCAGATTCCGTAAGGCGAATACTGCGTCCATGGTGCTGTTACCCGCCCGGAAGCCATATTGACACTCAGAGACAGTACACTCGCTACGGAGCCGTGTGTCAATGATGCGCTCGAAGAGCTTCATGGTGTGGCACATGATCTTGATACCGCGGTAGCTACTACAATCCTGTACGCTACCTTTGCCTTTGTATACAGGGATAATCAGGCTATATCGCCACTGGTTCGGCATTTCCTTGGTGATCAGGATGCGGTTAAAAAGATCCGTCAGAAGGTCCACGCCATGTGGGCCCATCGCCTTCCACACTTCAATTGGCACATTGTCAGGCCCGACCGCTTTCCGGTTCTTCATGTGGCGAAGAGCAATGCGGGTTTCGTCGGGGGAAATAGGGGAAATAAGTCCAAGGTTAGGAGGCGGTTCGGGAGGAAGGTTATGGGGATGCTGTTTGTTAGACAGCTCCGCGAAGTATGTACACCATCTCTCCTTAACAGAGGGGGCATCGTAGAGCAGCTTACCCTGGGCGTCCCTTACACAGAGACATTTGCTAATGTCCCGTGTAGCTTTCTCCCGGGCACGCGCCAGCTTAAAAATAAGCTTTTGCCCCTCCGCAGTTTCCAGCTTGTCGTACAAGGGCGCCAGACTTTTGCTGCGGGCTCTGGCTACAGCTTTTTTGCAAGTGCGCTTAGCCGCTCCATATGCCTCTCTGTCATCCGGAGAGTTGGACCCTTGCCACTGTTTAAATAAAACCTTCTTCTTCCGAGTCGCCTCCTGCACCCCGTCATCCCACCACCACGTCTCCTTTTCTATGGTGCGGCCACCACGAGAAGTGCCAAGGACGCGCTTACCCGCATCGGTGATTGCTGAATGGATCCTACTCCAGATCTCTTGAGCGGACTCATGCGGAGCACTGATCTCGAGATGCTCGACCTCCGCGATGAAGTCCGACTGCCTAGGACCATCAAGCAACCACCACTTTGTGCGGGGTTTGCGTTTTTCGGTCACTTTCTTTTTCGGTACAACCGCAAAGTCCAGGACAAGGAGGCGGTGTTGAGCCGTTAGGCTTTCACCTGGGATGACTTTGCAGTTGGTAACCTTGCCAATGTGGCACCGTCGCACCAGCAGGTAATCTATTTGGGTTGAGTAGGCACCACTACGGTACGTAATAAGATGCTGGGGCTTCTTCTGAAAGAACGTGTTCGCGATGGCTAGGTCAGACAAAGCGCAGGTGCTGAGTATACTGACTCCCTCTGCATTTAGCTGGCCATATCCAAAACCACCGTGAACACGTCCGTACTCTCCAGCAAACTGACCTACGTGACCGTTGAGATCCCCCCCAACCAAAACACCTTCGGAATTCGGAATAGCGCGTAGTACGTCCTCGAACTCATCCCAGAAGGCCTCCTTTTCAGACTCACAGCAACCATTTTGAGGAGCATAGGTGCTGATTAGGTTCGTTACCGACCCTTCGATCAGCACCCTAACTCGCATCAACCGGTCGCTGCATCGGTCTACTTCAAGGAGTCCATCCTGAAGGTCCTTAGACAGCACCACGGCCACTCCGCCCCTGCCCGTTGGTGATCCGGTGTACACTAGCCGGTACCCCTGCCCGTCACGTGACTTATTTCCCTTCCAGCGCGTCTCCTGAAGGAAGGCGCACTGGACCCGACGCTTCGCAAGTACGTCCGCGAGTTCTCGGCAACGTCCGGTTAGGGAGCCAATGTTCCAGGTGGCAAAGCAGAACTTCTTCTTGGGTACTATCCTCTTTAGCCGTGCCCGTACTCGACACGGTAGCCCTAGCCCACTTATCGCAGGTTTAGGGCGATGTGCCTGCGCGTCGTTATGCGGCGACGCCCTAGCCCGAGTACCCGTTTTCAACTTCTTGTCCATTTTAATATTTGGCTGAAGTTGGTTTTACGTGGGGCGACCAGCCGTCTGACCCCCACAACCCTACGAGAGGGAAACCAGGTTCGCCAGAGCCTCGTCCGTTGGACAGCAGGGTGCACCGCTAGCAGGTGAGGTTGGCTTGGGTCTTAAGATGGTAACAGACCCCATGCACCCCTGGAGCCCCATGCACCCCGCCCATGGTGGAGCAGAAGGGAGTATCAAACTTGATGTGCGTGTTATGGATAGGGTCCAGAAATAATTTTAGGCACTTTGGATTGGTACTGGATATGATAAAAGTTTATTGAAGGTTAACAATTACTCGGTTGTATTATTACAGTAAAATATGACGTGGCTGAACGGAGGTATGTAATCGACTGGCGTGCCCGGCTCTGACGTTCTTGTACAATATCAAAACTGCAATTCAGCAAACCGCGCCGCTAGGGTCGCTACAAACTCTTACTGACTAAAACCTATCCGTGTTCCTCCTAATTCCTTTTGCGTTTCAAAACACTGATATCTATTCGTGCCAGACTAACTCTTGAGTGAACTGAAAGAACCCAAGATAAAAGGGAACAGTCGAGGTAGTTACGCCACCTCTTACTCGGCTGTCCACCCTCAGAGTGCACGTTCATCTTCATAGGTCTACGCTTTGGAGCTTCACGTTTTGGCTACCCGACCTTGACAATTCAAAAGTGCCTGTTAATGATTTATTTCGAATAAATGCTTTGAATGATCCGATTTTAAGAAAAACCCCGTACCTACCTAAAATTTACCTAAACTAAATTACCCAAAATTCATCACTTTCACCCTCTACGTTCAAGCAAACAACTAACTCCACCCGGTCATTCTGCACATCATCCAGTTTCATCTAAAAACGTATTTCACTTAAGGTGGAAGCGCCAGAGTAGCCCGCGAAATTCAAATATTTTTATGTTTTTTGCAATTTACTGGCCAGTGTGAAGCTGTATGTTGAATAACGCGTATTTATCTAAAGAATAAAATTATAACCATTTTAATCATCAATTTAGCCCTAAGTTCATGAAACCCTATAGAATGGTAATTTCATGAAAAAGTCATTCTTTAGGGCTTCTTGAACTTGGGAGTCTTAAAGTCAAGAGTGAACAGGTTACTTCTAGGCAAGCGTGTCCATCTTCACCACGTCATCGCTTACCATCAGGTGAGATAATGGTTAAACGCGTGCCTATCAATACAAAAAAAAAACGGGCTACCCTGGCGCATCCACCTTAATACTGTAGAGGTTGCGCGCGTAACTCGTTTTTAATAGTTACTGGAGGTTTAAACTGGGCCGGTTTAAGGTCTTCGCACACTACGCATATAATTTGGGTACGCCAGTCCCTCATTCCATTGTAGACAAAGTCAAAAATCAAAACGTTCTTTTTCAATCACACCAAAACCATAATCACACAAGCGCGGCTGCCGAGCGTGGGGTCCGGGGTTCGAGTCGCAAATCGGGCATAAAATGTTATTGGGGTTTTCCACTAGGTATCTCACAGTTATTACTGTGAGATACCTAATGGAAAACATACCCAAAAACAAACATCAAAATCGTTGCAGCCGTTTAGAAAGAGTTCAGTGACAAACACAAGAGGAATTAGGTATACGTACATACAAAGATAATATCAACTTGCCAGAATTGTTAACCGTTGTTTTACCACGTTTAATACCACTACCAGATATTAAATTAGACTCAACCAAACTGAAGCGACCAACGAGTAGCACATTGTCGACGTGCGGCAGACGAATGACCATCGCATTTCTTCATTTAGATGGTCTCTAAAATGAACGACGCGGTGGCAACGCACGGTCCACGTTACAGATAGATAGAATATACTTTATTGTTTATCAAAAATAGTTAAACTACTCTTTAATACAAACTTTATTCTATGGGTACAATGGTGGCCTTCGGCTGATACCTATTTCCACCATATAACCCATAGATGTGATAACCCAGTAATGACTTATGGAACTACAACGTGGTTACAATAAGCCTCATCAGAAGGCTTAAAGTTACTCAAAGGGCAATGGAGAGGGCAATGCTTTGAGTTTCCTTTCGTGGTCGAATCAGGAATGATGACATCCACAAGAGAACCAAGATTACCGACGTAGCACGAGGGATCACCAAACTAAAGTGGATGTGGGCAGGGCACATTGCTCGCAGAACAGTTGTTGTGATGACACTTGGTCTATGTCCAGCAGTGGACGTCTTTCGGCTGATATGATGCATCCATAGATGGCTGAAAGAACTTAAAAAAAAAGTCTGTGATGATAATACCCTTTTTTTAAAGATAAGAAAACATCAAATGGCTCCTCCCGCTCTAAGCGGAGCGGAAGAGAGTGTCTGACTCTTACCGACTAAAATCCATCCGTGTTCCTCCTAATTATCTTTGCGTTCTAGGGCCGCGATGATTCTTTCGAACAAATTCCTACGTAACTCAATTTCAATGTAGTCGAGTCGTTAACGTGTGCGATAACCTTTATTCATTCTATTCAAAGGTCTGAATCAAGTTATTTCCATAATCCGCTATTAGCAAGACATTGTACTGTTTTTAAACGATTTTCCTTCAGCTTCATTCTTTTCTTGGTTTTTAAAGCCGATTATTTCTGAAGGATGAATTGAAAATGAAAGACTTATCATTATTGCTTTTATTTTTATGATTGTTTAACATTATATTTTGCTTCTTAAATAAACAGGTCATTTTTGAAACATTCATGGGAAAATAATGAATGTATTTTTTTTTGTGGAAGGCCTGACCTTTTAATGCCACCGGTTGACTTTTTGGTATAATTTATTCAGTTATTACTTACAATTGGATAAAATCATCGTGGTCAGCTGTAACAGTTAGTTTTTGTCCAACGCAAAGTACATGAATGTCCGCGCTGTTAATTTGACAGTTGGCCGCAAAACGACGGGTTCCGTTGGTTACCCTTTGAGTACGGAACCTAAGCCTCCGCTGTCCGTCCGTCCGTCGTCCGTCCGTCCGTTGTCCGTCCGTCCATCCATCGTCCGTCCGTACGTCCGTCCGTTTGTCTGTCAGCGGGCTATATCTGAGATTGCGTATTTCTATTGCCGCTATAACAACAAAAAATAAAAATTAAGGTTTATTATATGGAACCCTTCGTGTAAGAGTCCGACGCACTTGGCTGGTTTATAATAATAATAATAATAATTCTTTATTTTCGGACAACAGTGATCCAGCGTGTTAGTAAACAATATTATAACCTATTACTAGTGTTAGTAGCCAAAATAAAACAGACAAGAAGACAGAATAGAATAAATAGTAATGTGAAAAGGATATCCCTAAACTAATGTTGAGTGATTGTCCTTCTCACAAAACTTTTAATTATCGGAGAGTCGATACTCCCCGCCACAGTTTTTAGTAAGTACCTATGTTGTTGTCACTCGCCCGCAACCTTGACAATAGCGACGCGGTTTTTATGCGAATGACGGCGTGGAAGCCGTCGGTTTACTTATTATTATTTTTATAAATCATTGTTTTTCCCGTGAAGTCTTTATTTTAAGATTTAGCGGCCTGGACCTAAAAGGTACGCAGCTCCAATTTATCACAAGAGTAGGAAAAACCTAAATTATTTAAAGTTCACTTTTAAACAATGCACACTTTGTTCAGTTTTTAATAAAGGTACTTTCGCGTACGAATCCGACTTGCACTTCCATTTTTATTTCCTCAATCTAAATTCAACAGCTAGCTTTTCGTCTGGTCCCAGGAACAGGCCATTCTTCTCAATGTGACAATCATTAGGCTTGGGTGAATTCGGCAGCGAGCGTACTTCATAGTTCAGGATTATAGCTGCCAAACCACATCGCACTGTTTGGTAACCGAAGCGCTTCCCTGAAAGAAAACTAAAGTGGTTATTTCTGGGTTAATCTAATATGTACAGTCAACAAAGCTGTTCGGTATACAGGCAAAAAAAAATATTTTAACCACAGCACTGCCAATATTTATTTCTAATGCGAGCATTATAATTTTTTAAGCTTTTGACATACTTACGAGTGTGTTGTACAATAATTGTCTACTCAGCACTCTCACAACATTGTTTAAAAATAGTTGCAAGTTAGCTGCCTGCATACCGAATAGCTTTGTTGACTGCATCAGGGTGGGCAAACCTACTGGTTTCAATGTCACCGGCAACTCTAAAAAACCAGTAGTTTATCGATACAGACACAAAAATATCTTGATGAAAACATGTCTAAGCCCAGTATAATGTATTCCAATTAAAGTCAAAACTCATTTATTCAAATTAAGCTGGATGCCAGCACTTTTTGACGGTAAAAAATTTGCCTAAAGACAGTCCCCCAAAACGAACGCCCGTCACCACTTCCTAGAACTTTTTTTTACTTTTGATAGGCACGCGCTTGACCACCGTCTCACCTGATGGTAAGCGATGATGTGGTCGAAGATTGAGCACGCTTGCCTCGAAGTAACCTATTCACTCTTGACTTAAAGACTCCCAGGTTGTAGCTATCAGGAAACACAGACTCTGGCAGGGAATTCCACTCCTTAGCTCGGAAGAAGGGTTGGCGCAACCAACTCAACGACAACACATCTGTCTGTTAAATTGTCTGTCGGTTAAGTAACTTGAATTTATACAGAAAGTAGTATGCAAATCTTTTTTGATTAATTTCGTTGCGGGATCCAAGACAGTTGAATCGTTTCTCCGGCACTCATCGGGCTTCATTGGTTCGGCGTTTTTCTGATGGTCGCCACTTTTGATTCTGGTTCTCAGGATTTGCAGTGGTTGAGAATGAGTGGTGGGCTTGTCCCAAAAAAAAAATAGTATGCAAAGAATTCAAAAAACGACACAGATTTTAGAATTTATTTAAGAATTTATAAGGTCGGCACGTGTCTTCTTCCATACTTTTCTACTAGCCCTAATCTCCGTAGTCACTCTTTATCTCGAGCTATCATCTTCCTCACACTCCACCCATTATTTCTTTGGTCTTCATCATCATCATATCAGCCGAATGACGTCCACAGCTGGACATAAGCCTCCACACGCTTGTCGCCACAACAACCGGTCCTCACCAGATCGTCGGTCCACCTTGAGAGAGGCCTTATTTAACGCTGCGTCTCGGAAGTGCTTCTTTAGTCTTCCCCAATTCTAATAGGTTACTTCTAGGCAAGATTGCTCCTTCGTCGATCACATCATCGCTTTCATCAGCGGGTCTAAAAGGTCACTTTATTTAAAATAAGGTAGTTGCGCCAGGGTATCCCACGAAATTCCGTTAAAATCAGTAAAATAACTCCATAAGCCGGTATAATCCTAAAATGTCAAGATTTAATGAAATAGTCATTCTTTCGGGTAACCTGGCCCTATGGAGCTTTATTGCTGACTTAAATGGTTATGATTCTGAAAATACATAATTCTTACGCCCGCGAATCATACTTTAATCAACATAGGTTATACTGACTTGCAAATTGCAAAAAGCGTAAGAAAATTTGAATTTTGCGGGCTACTCTGGCGCATCCGCCCTTAAACCAAAAATATACATTCAGTCAAAAAAGTATCGGGAATGGATGATTTGTTCATGGTTCCAAATTCAAATTTTTGTTTTTTTTGTAGTTGTTAGATTGGCACAACTGTTTTCCATTTTGGCGCGGAGTTTGAGTTGCATCTGTTATTTATATTAAATACAGTGCTGGTTTAAGTAATATCATATATAGTGTGTATTGCGAATTTCATAATGGACAAAAATATCGAACAAAGAGTTTGTCTTAAATTTTGCATCGCCAATGGAATTTCGTGTTCGGAGTCACTGAAAATGTTACAGAAGGCTTACGGTGAATCGACTTTATCAAAAACTCGTGCTTATGAGTGGTTCAAAGCGTTCAAAAGCGGTAAAGATTTGCCTCGCTCTGGTAGGCCGTCAACGTCTGCAACTGAAGTTAACATCGCAAAAGTGAAGGAAATAGTGACTGAAAATCCCCATTCAACTCTGAGAGAGATAGCCGCCGAACTTTCTGTATCTCACGAGTCGATCCGTACCATTTTAACTAATCATTTGGGTATGAAACATGTTGCTGCTCGGCTAGTCCCAAAAGATCTGAATTTTCTCCAAAAACTCAATCGCATGAAAGTCGCTGAGGACATGCTAGAACGAGTCAGTTCGGACCCAACATTCATGAAATGATGAAACGCATTGTTACTGGTGACGAGACGTGGGTTTACGAGTTTGACATGCAAACTAGTCAACAAGCTTCGGAGTGGCGCCTTCCAACTGAACCGAAACCGAAAAAACCACGCCAAAGTCGATCAAAAGTCAAAGTCATTTTGACTGTTTTCTTTGACTATCGCGGTGTTGTGCACTCTGAATTCTTACCGGAAGGTCTAACGGTAAATAAAGAATATTATTTGAGCGTTATGCGGCGTTTAAGAGAGCAAATTTGACGAAAAAGGCCAGATTTGTGGAAAGAAAATTCTTGGATTTTGCACCACGACAATGCGCCTTCGCACAAGGCTATCATTGTGAACGAATTTTTAACCAAACACTCAACAAATACCATCCAGCAACCACCATATTCACCAGATATGGCTCCTGCTGACTTTTTTCTTTTTCCTAAACTCAAATTACCACTTCGTGGCACCCGTTTTCAATCGATAGAAGACATAAAGGAGAATTCGCGGCGAGAACTGAACTCAATTCCGGAAGCAGCGTTTAAAAAATGTTTTGATGAATGGATTATTCGTTGGCGCAAGTGTATCGTTTCTAAAGGAGCATACTTTGAAGGTGATAAAATAAATTTGGATGAATAACAGACATTTTGTGTATTATTGATCTTTTCCCGGTACTTTCTTGACAGAGTAGTACAATTAGCGACCTTATCGCATTCCGCGATCTCTTCCAGGCAACCTGGAATGGAAAAATATAGCCTGGACATGAAATGGGTCTACAATTGGTGTAAACATAATAAACAGCTACTTTAGCAGAATCATAATTTGAACCACACAGCAATCTGTCAAATTTCATTTTCATCTTTATCGCTAACGCATTAGGTTCAAGGTTGATTGGGAAAATTTGACAGTGACGGGTAGCGTGATTTGCTTTCTGATTTCGCTAAAGTGGCCGTTTTAGACCCCCTGGTGAGATTGTGGTCAAACGCGAGCCGGGGTTTGGTTTTCTTGTATTGGACCATTGTGCGTGAATGGAACCTTTCAATAAAAACCTAAGAAATAACTGTTAACCAAATTACTTACCAATACATCCTCTAGGACCCTCGCCAAAAGGCAGAAACGTATACGGAGTGATATTCCTCTCGTTCTCCGGTAAGAACCTGTCTGGGTCATACACTTGAGGTTCAGGAAAGTGCTTGGGATCCTGTTGCATGCCTACAGCGTTTACGTAGACCACTGTACCCTTAGGGATGGTCAGGTGTTCGTCGATCTGGTAGTCTTGGGAAGCTATGCGGTCTAACCAGCCCATTGACGGGAATTTTCGGAGGGCTTCTGTTTTACAAAGAGAATAAAATAGGTGAGTAAGAATTTTTGAATCCATTATATGGGAAGAGGATTTAGTACCATCCGTTCACATTCACAGTTATATTACCTCTGACAACAACCCATCATGTGCCTTTAAAGCGAGAGACAAACTGGTCCCACGTATGCAACGCTATTGTATCGTATCGTATGTTGCGTCGCATAAGACAAGTGTGTTTCTACTGCATAGTTTTTCATATACTAGAAGTCCAGACCAGAAATTATAATGCGTTGCATACGTTGGGTACGTAAGACAAGTGTGTCTCTCGCTTTAAAGGTCGCACCACACAGGTGGTACCTACTGCTAGAGAGCAACTAAGCATCATTTTTGGCCTCTAAATTATAGCAAGCAATTAAAGCGTGCATATTTCGTCTCCATGCTACAGACCAAGAGGCTACCAATATTGTACTAAAACTGGACAAAATCATGAAATAAGGGACAAATATGACAACAACAAAAAATTGGTTTACATAAGTACATACCTTTTATAACACAGTTGATGTACGTCAACTCAGCTAACGTGCTAGCATCCAATTCCTTGCCACCATTCTTTTCTTTTGCCTCCAACAGCTCTTGGTAGAGTCGCTCCTGAAAGCGTAGATTTTTTTAATAAACTGACAATATTTCCTTATGTACATTTCTATACCATTTCTTCTTATTTATTATCTAGAAATAGAGTAAAGTCAAGCTGGAAACTGTTATTTGAATTTAGTCTAATGCATGTCAGCTCTTCATAAGGACATTAATTTTTAATTATATTCATGACTAGATTTTACGACTTAGTACGCGCATAACCCGTTTTTTTTCCGTTCCCGTAGAAATTTCGGGAAATTCTATCTTAGTGCTCCCTTACACTTTCCAAGGAACCTACATGCCAAATTTCAGATAACTACAACCAGAAGTTTTGGCTGTGCGTTGTCTGTCAGTCACTCAGTCAGTAACGGAAGAATTTTATATATATTGATTGTCACATGGTGACTTTACCACGAAACATCTCGGCAACGTGACACTTTAGGGCACCATGTTCCTAACATGTTTTGTTTGTTGACGTGCCCTTTACCCATAATGCATGTTAGATCGTGCGCCGTAAATTTGAAAAAAATCATATGCCTCAGATGATTCTCTACCCTTTCGTCATCATCATATCAATCGACAGGCGTCCACTGCTGGACATAAGCCTCCCCCAAGCGTCGCCACAACGACCGGTCCTGCGCGTCTCGCATCCATCGGCTACCCGCGACCTTCAACAGATCATCGGTCCACCTTGTGCGAGGCCTTACAACGTTGCATCTTCCGGTACGCGGTCGCCACTCCAGAACTTTTCGACCCCAACGATCGTCTGTTCTACGAGCAATGTGCCCTGCCCACTGCCACTTTAGTTTACTCTTTAAACCAATATAAATTGCAGCACGACTTTCAAGCTTAAAAAATCATCACTTCACCCCCAAATAAATAAACGGACGAACGTTTATTAATATTCATATATTCCCGTGTATTTCCGCATGTGCATTAATATGTAAATTATGGAATTAATACGTTGTTTTTTAAGCCTTCACACGTCGTTTCACGTCAAAGTGTTTCTGAATACGTGTTGACGTTCGTTATTTAAATAAGAATGTTAAACAGCTTGTGTCATCTGGCCCAGTTGTGAAACCCGCTTCCCGTATTTTGTCGATTTAAATAGGCTACCGGCTTAATCGCCGAACAGATTTAATTTACTACTAGCTGTGCCCCTCGGCTTCACCCGCCGTTTACGGACTTTTCTTGTTGCTCAGCTCCTAAGTGTTGTGGCGTAATTTTTCTTTCATAAAAAACTAGCCCTGACAATTACGAACACAAAAAGATTTTTTAATTTGGGTCTGTCGTTACGAAGTTATGCGCGAACTTACATAAATGAAAGTCCCTTTACTAAGTAAGCCATCCAATCAATCTATACCACATAAACCTGCATCTTTTTGTGTCCTTAAAGACGAACTGTCAAATTTCTCGCATCTTTACGACAAAAACAATGGCAGCGACTACAAACCTTTCAAAGGTGACGTGAAAGATGCGAGAATTTGACATTTTGTCTTAATGATAGTGAAACAGATGAAGGGATATCGCGGCTTCCTATATTACCTTTCATCTGCCTAGCCTTTTCCCAACTATATTGGGGTCGGCTTCCAGTCAAGCCAGATTTAGCTGAATACCAGTATTTTACGAGGAGCGGCTGCCAACCAGACCTCCACAACCCATTAACTGGGTAACACGGTACTTCATGGCAAGACTGGAGTCAGATTTACTGGCTTCTGACTATCCGTAACGACTGCCAAAGATCTACAGATGACAGCCGGGACCAACGGCTTAACGTGCTTTCCGAGGCACGGAGGAAACTCTGTATGTTAAGATGGTCACCCATCCACAGACCAACCTTGGCAAGCGTTGCTTAACCTTGAAGATCAACCCCGTGCGGCTGTTATTATCTAGCCACGAGCTCCTCAACTATTACTATTTTATGTAAATGCAAATATTTGTGTGGATGGAAATATGGAACTCTTTCGTGACGAAAGAGTCACTGGCGTAGAACCCGCTGTGTCAAGTGAGTGTGGCTTTACTTTATTTGATTTATTGCTCGCCCAAACCGCCATCTAGAAAGATGGCGGCAGTCTTCACTCAAAGTCATGCCAGACGTATAGAAGAAAGATAGCTGCTTGAGCGAGTAATAAGTCTTCACTTAAAGTCACACTCACTTGTCACAGCAGGCTTCACGCCAGCCCACGTTAACCTCACGCCAGACTTATCGAAGCCTCCAAGAAGAAAGATGGTGGCTTAGGAGAGCAATGAGTCTTTGCTTAAAGTCACTCACTTGACACAATGGATTCCACGCCAGTTCATACAGGGTCCACGTCAACGTCACGCCAGACGTTTCGAAGCCTTCAAGAAGAAAGACTTATAAACCTTTACTTAGGGTCACACTCACTTGACACAGTGGATTCCACGCCAGCTCATACAGGGCCCACGTCAACGTCACGCCAGACGTTACGAAGCCTTCAAGAAGAAATACCTATTAGTCTTTACTTAGAGTCACACTCACTTGACACAGTGGATTCCACGCCAGCTCATACAGGGCCCACGTCAACGTCACGCCAGACGTATCGAAACCTCCAAGAAGAAAGATGGCGGCTTGGGCGAGCAATAAGTCTTCACTAATTTCTGGAACCAAAACGTTGGTTTCATCAGTCATCCATACAATCCGTACAGAAGAAATCGAAAGTTTTCATTCAGACAGCAAAATTGCCGTGAAACAATTTAGCAGTATGAATGAATGAATTTTGGGATAGACTGGACCTTATTAATGGACATAAGATAGCTACTATATATCTTAGGATTACGTTCCCTTGGGATTATTTCTGAGATTAAGGCGGGCTAAGCCACGGGCTGATGCTAGTTCAACATAAATCACATTCCCACTTCACAGAGATAGAACTTCAAGCACAGCTAGTTTTCAATTTAAACATCCTTAGAAAGAGCATCGCATCTAAATTAACTGAAGTTCAAGCCAAGTTTTCGCTTGTTCTTCAACGTCATTTAACGTTCAAACTAAGGCTGGGTTCACACAACACGTTCTTGCAGTACCTATCTTCAATTCTGCAATCTTATCGAGCAAATAGTGGCGCATACTTTGAGAAGAACGTTTTGAGGGTTCCGAACGACCGTATGGAAAAACAGAACCCTTATAGGACCACTCGTGTATTTATCTGTCTGTCCGTTCGTCTGTCACTACTTATTGTCTCCGAAATTGGGTATACAATACCTCAGTGACCCAAACACGGACGCGGACCACGGATTTTTCAAAGTTGCGCCGCACTGTCTAACATTTATTTTGTGTGACAAACATAACTATCATTAAAATAGAAGATCAAAAAACCTGTGAGAACCTACACAGCTTATATTAGAGCATAGAGAAGCTTTGTCTGACACGTGAACATTAGCGTCACGTTAACGCTTGGTAGATTTTAACTGTCAGACTAAGTTTCCGTCAGGTCTGTTATTAGTAGTTATTAGTGTGCCTTCAATGTTCTCAGTGATGTCAGATGAGTGGAAATGTAACTTATCTAGGAGTATACGTAAATACTTAAAGCATATCGAACTTTAGAAGTAATGGGGTATTTTACAAAAAAAAATCTAATTAGTCCGTCTGATAGATTTTCAAAAGAAATTCGACATGTATTTTTTATTTTTTCTTAAAAATGTACCAAATTTACCAAGCCAGATGACGTCACGCGGGTCTTCAACTCGCTGTATTTCCTTTATTTTTTGTTTATGTGAAAAATGAAAAAATACGTGTCGAATATTTTTTGAAAATCTATCAGACGGACTAATTAGATTTTTTTAGTAAAATACCCTATTGAGAACTGTAATATGACTTTTCGTTTTCTGTTTGCACTAGCTTCTGTTTGCGGCTTCACCTTCGAAAAAAATTTTTAAAAGGAAACGTACTACCGGGATAAAAATTATCCTATATTCAAATCTAGTACAGGGGTGGCTTTCGTAATACGTTCCGCTGTTGGGACGTGATGTATTAACAAACACGCAGACTTAAAATTAGAAGGATAACACGGAAAAATTGGTATTTATTTACTATAAATCAATCAATCAATATACTCGTATATAAAATTCGTCCGTTACTGACTGACTGACTGAGTGACTGACAAACAACACACAGCCGAAACCACTGCTCGTAGAAAGCTGAAATTTGGCATGTGGGTTCCTTGGGGAGTAAAAGGGAGCACTAAGACAGGATTTCTCGAAATTCCTACAGGAACGGGAAAAAACTGGATATGCGCGTACGAAGTCGAAAAGCCAGTAGGAAGTATATTATTTAAATGCAAGTGGCCCAACACTGTTTTGCCACCGAGCCGAAATAGAACCCTAGCCGAACTCTAGACCGTTATGGAACCGAAAAACTGCAAATGACAAATACCCACGTGGATCAAACGATGTTTTTCACCACACTCGAAAAAATTAATAAAATCTCATTAAAATAATGCATATTTCAAAATACCCTAATAGCAAGAGGTTTTTAGCTATCCCAAATACACCTTTCATAAAAAGATAGCAATATACAAAAAAAAAACATTACCTTCGTTCTCAGTTGCAGCCTTTTGCTTGATCTTCAACAGAGCATCAAGGAGGTCCCTACTTTCCTTGACCTCTTTATCGTATCCTCCTCTCTGCTCTATGATCGTTCGAAATATATGGCGTAAGACTTCCAATGTGTCCTTGGGGAACAGTGAGAACCTATGGGAAAGAAATATGTCTAAAGAAGTTTAAAGAAAATGAAAAGAAGAACCCAAGCATAGATTTAAATCGTAAAAAAAAATACAACTGAATTGAGAACCTCCCCCTTTTTTTGAAGTCGGTTAAAAATAGGGCCGTCTGTAGGTTTTTTTATTCACATGCACAAAAAACAAATACGGAAATTCGCGCACACGACCGCCACCGAAGACTGCCGACCGCGTAGCGAGTTTCCTTTGGTCTGGAGTCTGGACGGGCCAATTAAAGGCCAACTTGTGCTTCAAAATAATGTGCGTTACGGCCGGTTCTTACTATAAAAGGTCCCATGTATAGTTTTCCCAGTTGGACATTCCATGCACATCATATTTTTTTTTGTTTTTTTTTTATTTGGAGGGGATATCAGACGTCTAGTTCAAACTGACTAAAAACATTTGCCTATAAAAGTGGTATTTTTAAGATATTTGCAAAATAAATATCATTTATAATTACATACAAAAAAAATTGTACCTACTAGGTAAAATAAATATCAAAGTGCAAGCGAAACTAAATTCAAGACAGTAACTGGTTTTTTTTCGTACTTTTTACTTTATTTTAAACTTTTCTGTAAATGGAAACACCTAATTATAAATTATGTCTGAAAGTAATATCTTGTTCTAGTTCAATTATGACCATAGGCAATGAAAAAACCTGTACAATTTCAATTACAGCAAAACTATAATAAGATCTGCAAAGCGAATTAAATTACAACTTTTCTTATTTAAATTAAATCTAAATCAATGCGAGTAGTTTAAAGTTCTTAATTTAGAAAACTTATTTTCTTATAAACTAAAAAAATATCTTCGAAGAAAGCCAATCTCATTTCATTAATACAGAAAAAAATGAGTGAAACATCTATTTCTATGTTTTTATTTAAAATCTTCAAAAACTTATCTACATTATATTTTGTAACCTCCATTCACATGATTATCTTTTTTTATTCGGTCTATACTGTCTCCTATTACCGAATTTAGCCCTCCATAAAATCCACCTGTAAAAACTAACGAAGCGAATTTTGTACGGCAACAAAAATAACCGCAACGCCATCTATCCCACCAGCAGTGAACTACTAACGAAATCCTGCATCGCAGTATCAGTCGAACATATGCACAATAGTCCGAATATCAACTACTCGTATCGGGCAGTTGCCCACCGGACACATCAAACGTCTGGTTGGAGGATCCTCCCTTTCCAATGGAGGTTTGCGAGACTTTACTCTCTGTACTGTATTCCTCTATACACCCATGTATTCTTTTCCCGAACCAACCCTGGCAGTAGGCGTCTAGGTCATCTCGCAACCTATTCCTTAGCCAGCGTCGTCTATCCTCTAGTTCCCACTTTGTGGAAACTGTTACTGTGTTTACCACTGACACTTAATCATTTTTTAATGGCGCCTAGAGGTATTTTATGTCCGATACATTGAGTGGACCACCTTTGCAAGACGACAAAACTGTCACTGTGTATATTATTAATATTAGACTTGCCTAAAAACATCGACCATCTCAGGAAAGAAGAATATACTGGACCAGCACAGTCCTCTATGGAAGTTGAACTTGACAAAGTCCTGGGTGACTCGTCTCATCACGCTGTCTCCAGTCCTGACGGCTTCACTCTTTAGTCCAAAGGCAGCTTCCCCTATTACATCTGTTGTGAAGTCTGAGCATAGGACCTAGGGCGAAAGATTTTGTTCAATAACCGGTTCACAGTCATCATCATCATATCAGCCGAAAGACGTCCACAGCTGGACATAGGCCTCCCCCAAGCGTCGCCACAACGACTGGTCATGCGCGTCTTGCAACCATCGGCTACCCGCGACCTTCACCAGGTCATCGGTCGACCTTGTGGGAGGCCTACCAACGTTGCATCTTCCGGTACGCGGTCGCCACTCCAGAAGTTTTCGGCCCCATCGACCATCTGTTTTGCGAACAATGTGCCCTGCCCACTGCCACTTAAGTTTGGCGATCCTTCGGGCTATGTCGGTAACCTTGGTTCTCTTGCGGATATCATCATTCATGATTCGATCACATAAGGAAACTCCAAGCATATTGCCCTCTATGGAGAGGGCAATAAAAAGAAAAGAAAGTCACTGAAAGGGTAATGGTACCCTTTGAGTGACTTTGAGCCTCCTGATGAGGCCCATTGGAAGCGATCGGTTCACAGTCCTATAAACCAAATGTGGTCTTCGCTAATTGTTTAAATATTGTGCCTGCCTTAGTGGTGGTGGTGGTGATGGCGTGATGGTGATGGTGGTGGTGATGGTGGTGGTGGTGGTGATGGTGGATTGTTCGGGCTGCTAAATTCATTACAAAAATGATCTATATCGACTAAACTTATGGTGATGAATCCGTCGTAGCCATATCATGATGAGGCCGGGTTAGATTTGGTTAGGTCGCTTTTGAGGTGGCAATTTCATGAAGTGGCCAACTAGTATGTGAAATAGCCGACCACAACATAAAATAGCACATATCGACGCTACCATATAATTTAGAAAGCTTAGTTTCCGGAGCAGTACTTAAGGGATAAAGGAGAATGGGCAAAATCGTACGGCACTTGGTCTATCAGCGGCCAGGAACATTTTTTTTTTTTTTGGTTTAATATCACCCTACAATAACGGGTTCAAGAAGTTTTATATCTGTAGTGTCATTATTAATGGAACTAAATACATTTTTATTTTAGATATGTAAGCCTGTGATTTAGCGTATTAATTACTAAGATTTAGTCTTAAAAATAAGGAAATAAAATAAAATGACTTGTTTACTTCAATACATTTATTTTACATACATTTACATACATAAACTCACGCCCTTTTCCCATGGGGGTAGGCAGAAACCACAGAACGCCACTTGCTACGATCCTTACATACTCCTTTTGCCTCGTCCACATTCATACATTTAATGTACAATAATAGCACTGAGTTCTGATGCCGGTAATAAAATATCCTCGTCTTGATGTCTAGCCCATGCCAGATACCACACTACACACATAACGTGTGCGCAACAACCGATTGTGCGCCTTCCACTCAAACAACTGCAATAATAATGAGCAATTGCTTCTCTATTTTGTCTTTGTCGGTTAATTACAATATAAGAATAATATATTCTGGACCTTACATGTCTAGATTGTATTCGCACACGTAATAACCAAATATCTTCTTCTTCAATAAAATCTCTGAGCTGACTTATTTGTCGCTCCCGGTATACTTCGATATTGTATAAGCCTTCAATTAAGTGTTCAGCGTAGTAGCTGCGAGCCAACTTGATTTGGTATGTGCCAAGTGCAAACAGAATTAGGTCTTCTTCAGAAAAAACCGGAAAGTCTTCAAAAATAGGTTGGTCGCTGCTGAGTCTTTCAAATGATGCCCTCTGTCTATTTATGTTATGACGGATAACATAGTCCGCTAAGAGGTTCGGTATTTCAAAACGTTCATTAATTATATTTACGAACGATGATGCATGAATACTATCTTGTATTGGTGTTTGGAACGCATTGATGAGTGCCGCTGCGTTTTGAAAGTCCTCAAACATGTGACTTAAGGCGCGATTAAAATATTCTTGCCTAAACAATTTGAAATCTCGCTTGAACCTGCCATTTATAACTTCCACTACCCAGCGGCATAGAGTTACCAGCCTAGTTCTATTGGTATAAAACAGCTTTTTTAAAAAGCTCTAGTATTTGCACAAAATGAGAGCTGTTAAAATCATGTCTGAGATTTGGACTATCAATGAGCTCTTCCCAATCATTTGATGTTAAATGTGCATCACATATTCTGGCACTGTCTGGTATGAATAAGTTAGAATGTAACATAAGAGTAATCCTTACATTCTCAGGCATTCGACGACGTGAAACACTACGGCATCTGTCAAACATACAGTTTGCCGAGGTGCTAGGCACTCGTGAATATTCTTCCACTTGAAGAACACATTCGTGCGGGGCAGGGTTATTGTTTGGCTGCACAGCCCGTTGAGCTCGTTGCCAACAGGGTCGACAAACGTATTCTCGGCCGTTGTATTCAACCTGAAAAGGAAAATAGTTTATAACATAGTATTTAAAACTCACAGCAGTTTCAGTTAAATCATGTGTTGTATAGTAGAACATGCCGAGCTCTTTTTCAACGTGACGAATGAGTCATGCTCATACGCATTGTTAATGAGTGGTTGGCCTCTATTATATTTCGAAGCTAGATAACGTTGGCTCTGTTTCCATATGCACCATGTGTGTAAAAGAGAGAGAAGATCTGTTTTGACTATAACTTAAGTATTGTTAGAAAAGAACCATACGCTTAAGGAAATAACATAATTCACTAAAAGGACGTACATAAAAATACAATCAAAACTGTAACGTGGACTTTCAATAAAGAGCCCACACTTCACCCAACGATGTGTCGCATATGCACATCGTGACACAATATTATGAGGCCATCACCGCTATAGGGTGCGTACATACGGGTAAAAACAACCAAAAAATAGTCTAAAAATACTTACTTGCTGTGGAGCTATAGCTTCAATAATATATTGAGCATTGGCAGCATTTTCCTCAAAAAGAGCATGGGTTATTTCTAACCTTCTTCTATTAACCACTGATCGATTGCACAAAACACATATAGGTCGATTTTCTGCCATTTTTCAATAATGTTCCGTTGGCGTACACAAGTCCAGAGTCCAAGTACACAAGCACAAACGTACAGAAGTTCAGAGTTAATAGCCAGGTTATCAGGTTAGGAAGAAACACAGTCCAGAGGGTAGCCAGGGTCAAAACGTTTGAAAAAGAATCCGTAGATGAGCGCACAGTACACAACGTCACAAGGGTAAGCGAAGGACTGCGCCGAGTGACGCACACGCACCCCACACCTCGGCTCTTTTGTTTGCACTCGAAGCTGATTGGGCCGTTCGAACTCAGGTAGTCCATGTAGTAAACCCATTGTTGAGCTGAGTCTTGTAAACGGTATGCTGACAACGTTTTGAAATACTTTTGAAGACATAAACTAATGTTAATAAGTATTTTATAAAATGGGTTTGCACATTTTCTTGCACTTATTATCTAAGTATTTTACCTATATGTATTTTTTTTTCTAAATGAGCTGCAATGTTACGTTCATAGTAAAAGTTAGTCCTTAGTAATAGTACTTTCATTTAATACCTATTTCGTTGTTGGCCGCTCATAGACCATTTTGCTCTTTCTCCTTTAAGCTAAGTCATCTGCCTAGCCTTTTCACAACTATATTGGGGTCGGCTTCCAGTCAAACCAGATTTAGCTGAATACCAGTATTTGACGAGGAGCGGCTGCCTACCAGACCTCCACAACCCAGTAACTGGGTAACACGGTACTTCATGGCAAGACTGGAGTCAGATTTACTGGCTTCTGACAATCCGTAACGACTGCCAAAGATCTACAAATGACAGCCGGGACCAACGGCTTAACGTGCTTTCCGAGGCACGGAGGAAACTTGCTATGTTAACATGGTCACCCATCCACAGACCAACCTTTATAAAACTTTTACAAGATAAATTTAAGCTAAGTACATAGATCAAACAAGTAATGGTGGCCTCTGTCTGCCAAGTGCCAGGCATCGTTTCTAGGAAACTAGGAAACTTTTTTAGGGTTTCTAATGTCCATGATGTCTATTATACGATCACTCGTGTGTCTTTACGTCCGTCTCACATAGCCGATTTGCTCCGAAATTCCAAATCTACTGAATCAATTCACTTGAATTTATTTCTAAGTTATACTTTAGTTATCTCTCACCCTCAAGTTAGCAGGCTCTTTGTTCCCCATTTCAGCTGCAATACGGTACACCAGATCTGCAGCCTTGGTCGACAGCAGATTGTTCAGGCTTCTTAGTCTCGCTGCTGTGAAGAGTACCGTCAGTCGTCGCCTTAGGAACGACCAGGTCGGATCCTGGTGACAAGAAAAAGCTTTTTGTAGGTAGTAATGCCAAAATTGATGCAGGAAATTATGAATATGGTGCATATAGTTATCAGGTTCTATTATGGAGAGGGCAGGAGTTTCCTTGCGTGATCGAATCAGGAATGATTATATCCGCAAGAGAGGTTACCGACATAGCCCAAAGGATCGCCAAACTAAAGTGGGCAGATTACATTGCTCGCAGAACAGATGGTCGACCGAGGCCAAAAAGTTCTGGAGTGGCGGCCGCGTACCGGAAGAAGCAACGATGGAAGGCGTCCCAAAATGTGGACCGATGACCTGGTGAGGGTCGCGGGAAGCCGATGGATGCGAGACACACAGGACCGGTTGTTGTGGCGACATTTGGGGGAGGCCTATGTCCAGCAGTGAACTGCTTCCGGCTGATATGATGATGATGATGATTATCCAAAGCCCTTCCAGGATCATGGTGGTCTAGTCTAGGTACATGATCACTAATATTATAAAACTAAAGAGTTTTATTTTGTTGTACGCGCTAATCTCAGGAACTACTGGTTCGAATTGAACAAATATTTTAGTTTTGGATAGCCCATTTATCGAGGAAAAATATAACATTATTAGTCTATGTGACATTACGCTACGACCAAAAGGAGCGGAGCATTAATGAAAAATGTGACGCAGACGAAGTTGCGCGGGTCAACTAGTTTACTGATAAGCGTATGCTTTGGAACTGCCATAAAAATGCAAAAAAACAGCGACTTGCACATACCCTGCTATACGTCCCACCTACGTCAACAGCTTTCCTAATTAAGCTTCCAAGACCATTTAAACTCTTATTAACCAATAATAAAACTGACTTAACTTGTCGGTACCGCTACAGCAACCCGGCATTTATAACTGACTTGCAACCACCGTACATAATACCCGTATCGGCTACATGTCGGCAGGCATAACCGGATAATTCGACATGAATGCGGCAAGACACCGGCTCACAGATGATGTACGAGGAAGCTGGGCTTTCATGCTTATGGGACTTTGCTTGGTAGAATATGGAAACGTTGTACATTGTTGTGAGGTTTAGATGTAGTTACGGTCACGTTTTGAAACTTGATTTAAGAACACCATTCTTCTTATTGTGTAAAGGTCTAACCATGCATCAATTTAACAAACAAAAAATGTTAGGAACATGGTGCCTTAAAGTGTCACCTGTGTCACATAGCCGAGATATTTAAAGGTAAAGTCGCCATGTGAGAACAATGAAAATCATTTAAATTAACTTATCTCGCGCTTATGATCAGTGAATTGTATTCTTAGGTTGATCACAATGGTTCTATGCCCTTTTAAAATAGAACAAGATAATAGAATAAAAAAATACAACATAATTGATACTCAAAAACGTCTCTAAATAATTATATAAGTAGGTAATAATAATTATAATACTCACATTAACAGTAAACAAATTAAGTCCTCCAATCGGATCAGACTTGCCAGAGCTCAGGAACCTGTTCTTGAAGACCTCATGGTCTTTGACCAGCACTTTCCTCGCCAACTCCGGGCAGTTGATGACCAGACCTGGTCGCCAGAAGGCCCACATACCGACATATGGGGACTTGAATTCGTTGTATACTTGTTTCATCCATATTGCCTGAAAGGAAGCTAAATTTAACTTTTTTTTTAGATGACTCTCGTCTAAGTCAGAGATGACAAAGAAAAGTCAACGATGAAGTGGCCGTAAGCTCTACCTAAATAGCTACGTGGATAGAACCAAATTTAGGGTCGACTACTCTAGGAAACACTGAACGCAGCCCAATACGTTGGTCTGATCAGATCCGCTCCATCTTTAACTCTACAGTTCACAACGCAGTCCACACCGCTAGGGACCGAAACAGGTTCCGGAGCGAGGAGGCAAGGAAACCAGTCACCTCCTTCTGCGAAGCAGTAATGCTAGCAATGGAGGAGGCCGAACGTGTGAGAGAGAGGGCAACCTCACGTCCCAGTCGCCGCAACAGAAGAAGACGCCCCAGGCGTCGGGAGATTCCCGGTCGCCGTAGGCGCGGGCCTGCGGACGGCGAGCAGTGGGTGGCTCGCCGTCTGATCAGAACTAGGCCCGGGTCGGCGGCGCGTTGCGATCCCAGCCCGCCTCAAAGAGATGTCAGCGTGGAAGATGGGGCCCGCTAGGGCAGGTGCCTGCTGGGGCTGCGGAATCTGTTCGAAAGAGGTACCGTAGCCTTGGAACGCAAAGGTCACCAGGAGGAACACGGATGGGTTTTAGTCAGTAAGAGTCTGACACTCCTTCCTGCTTCACCAAGAACGGGAGGAGGATTCCCCATACTTAAAAAAAAGGGACAGAAACAGGTGGAGAAATATCGTACGTGAGAAAGTGATGCAGAAGGGAGGTCACGACCCTCAGCACTGAGGAATACGACGCATGGAGTAGGACTCTAGGGAAACCCTGCCCGTAATTGTTGAACTTTATTAAATCAAGTTGAGATCAATTTCTTGAACCAAGATCAATCAATCAGAAAAAGAGACACTTACAGGATTCTGCCGCTGCAAAAATGTCAGACTACCCACAATAGGATGTGGAGGATAGTGAGGTACTCCCCTTTCAGCCCAAAAGTTTTTCACCCGTCTCCATTTTATTAAAAACCACAGTAACAAAAATATTACAACTGCACAACAAGGTACTGTTAACATGATAATTTATTGTCAACTGAAGATTTTTTTTTACGAAAACACACGAATATCATGCGCTAACATGATTTATTGATAACACAGGTCAACAAAAAAAAAGAAAAAAAAAATGGTATAGAGTTAATGGTTTTTAAGGTTCCGTACCCGAAGGGTAACCAACGGAACCCTTTTACTAAGCCATCGCTGACCGTCCGTCCGCCTGTCACTCAGTGGGCTGTATGTCCAAGAACCGTAATAGGTAGAGAATTGAAATTTTCACAGATTGTGTATTTCTATTGCCGCTATAACAACAAATAATAAACATTAAGGTTTATTATTATGAAATACTTCGTGTAAGAGCGAGGCCCCATTAGTGCGTTGCGCTGCGTTGCGTTGCGTCGCCGCTGCGGCGATGCGATGTGGTGTGCCAATGAGGCAGAGCTCTAATGTCCATGTTTCACGCCGCGATACAAACACGATTTGGTCGGACAGTCTGTCCATCCATCTGCCTAGAAATAAATCGAAATATATGGAAATCGACGCAGCGTCACCGCTGCGACGACGCAACGCACTAATGGGGCCTCGCTCTAAGAGTCCGACTCGTATTTGGCCGGTTTTTTATTAAGATTCCATTGATAACCTTAAAAATTTTGTTTTTCTTACGTGTAGTTTTGTATTTACCCTCAGTTTAATGTGTGAATTTCGGCAGTAATCAGTACTTTCATGCGTTCGGTTTGCTTACTTATGTACATTTCTATAAATACAATGGTTTTAATATCTGTCTAACATACTTATTTTTTAAGTTCAATGAACAATTTGAAATTACCTGCGCGGATTTCGTTTGTTAAGATCACTAAAAACTTATTCGGAAATCACAATTCAAATAACTTCTCTAACATTGCAAATGACACAACTCGAGAGAGTCCTAACACAGAATCGCGTTTTCACTCACAAAACTGTTGACCCATCGCATTATGTAGAAATTAGGCAGTTTCAATTACGTTTATTTTAGGGTTTCTTTTTTTTTACTATTGATAGGCACGCGTTTGACCACTATCTCACCTGATGGTAAGCGAGGATGTGGTCGAAGATGGAGCACGCTTGCCTAGAAATAACTATTCACTCTTGATTGTTTCTTATTTATTTAAGAAAAAAAGAGAAGATAAAATCACTACACTGTCGCATTAGGTTGAAATGATGGTTGTAAGGAGAAATAAATAAATAATAATTTATTTGCCGAATATTTATTAAACTTTAATATCTTATGAACTATGGTTTATGGGTATTAATTTTTCGCAATAACATTAATGTATTAAAGAGAAAACAGTTAATTTTGAGAATACTTAGTTAAACTTTACTTATACTTACTCAAAATGAACTGAAAGTCAAATGCTCGTCAAAAACTGAATTCTTCACGAAGATGTCAATAGACATCTACTCGGATTGCCTACTCGTATGCCAGGAGCTCGGCTTGCCTTAGCTGTTTTCACAATAACAGTAGCTGTCCAGTCTCTTGCGAGGCGCAGCACACAAAAAATACAGGTTTTGCTCGCAACTGCCTCGCTGACACTACCATGCGAGTGATGTCCGAGCTGCTGCCATGTGCGAGTTACGGACGGGCGAGCAGGCGAGTTAAAACAAAAAAAAGTGGAAGTAACTCGGATATGTTGCGAGTTACTGCACTGCTGCTACTCGGCAGACTGACTCGCACGCTATTTCACACTGTGTAAACAAGTCATCTGCCTAGCCTTTTCCCAACTATATTGGGATCGGCTTCCAGTAAAACCGGATTCAGCTGAATACCAGTATTTTACGGGGAGCGGCTGCCTACCGGACCTCCACAACCCATTAACTGGGTAATACGGCAGTTCTTGGCAAGACTGGTGTCAGATTAACTGGCTTCTGACAGTCGGTAACGACTTCCAAAGATCTACAAATGACAACCGGGACCAACGGCGAGGCACGGAGGAAACTTAGTATGTTAAGATGGTCACCCATCCACAGACCAACCTTGGCAAGCGTTGCTTTACCTTAAAGATCGATCCGTGCGGCTAGTAATCTTTAGTTACAAGCTCCTAAACAAGTCATAAGTATACGTTCGTCATTCGGTTATTCGTGCCCGCACCTGAATGGCCCCAGTTTGATCCAAAACTGGAACTTTCTTTTCTTTCTTTCTTTACAAAATGGCACCGAATCTAGGAGGCCTACTCTTTAAGCCTGAAGTCCAAAATTTCGGCCCAAGGGATCGTCTCCACGAGCCAGAGAATCGCGGCGATATTATCGTCCGTGCCACGTATTTCTACAACAACTGTATGAGCGTGTCTCCACACGGCGATACTATCGCAGTGATTCGATGTATGAAAAAACGTCAACTCGCCGCGATTCTCTCGCTCGTGGAGACGGTCCCTTAGTTGCGGGCGTTTTCTACTGCGTGTCACCTACGGACGTACGATCAATCCCGAACCGAAACAAAGAATGAATGACAACACGATTTGACAGTAACTGTCTAATCGTCTAGTCGTTCATTCTTAGTGGTTAGGGCTTAGAGAGTAGCCCTCTGGGGCCAGTGCCTGCTGGGGCTACGGACTTCGTTCGAAAGAGGCACCGTACCCTGGAACGCAAAGGGCACTAGGAGGAACGCGGATGAGTTTTAGTCAGTAAGAGTCTGACACTCCCTTCTGCTTCACCCAAAGCGGGAGGAGTCATTTGATGATTACCCATACTTAAAAAAAAAAAGCGCTTAGAGAGTAGGCCCCTAGCAGCCTGTAAGCTGTTGATAATACCAAGTGGTTTGTGTTTTCATAGACCTGTCGTTTGCATACATATAAGAGTAGGACCTTGTACCTAATCTTACTCCTAAGTTTCAAATTAGCTACGCAAGATGGAACAGTCTCCTTCGTGCATGTTTCCCTAAATAGACCATGCAGGAACTATAGATGGCAGGTCAGAAGTGTCATTGTCAAGTATATAATCCGGACCGGGCCGGGCACCGTATAATTTGTTCGGAAAGCATCATAAAAACCTTAAAGCTGCGTTTCTACCAGAGATGTGCGAGGATGCGTAGCGAAGGATGTGTTTGTTAAGAACCAATAGAATCGCTTCATTTACCTAGCCTCGCTCAGCTCAAGCGGTTCTTTAGGTTCTTTAAAAACACATCCCTCGCCATTCGCCAATGCTTTGGTATTAGTGTTAATATATGATTAATTGTGCTTGGCAACTGGGCTTAACCCAGTTGTAGATATATGTCCCTTGGCACCTAATGGCCTAGCTCTGTTCTGTCGCTTGCTTGTTAAGGAGGGAAGTGGAAATTATATTATTTTCCTACCCCTCCGTTGTACTTTTCTGATTAATTTCGTTGCGGGACCCAATACAGTTGTATCGTTTCTCCTCGAGCTTCATTATACCAGCGTTTTTCTGGTGGTCGCCACTGTTGATTCTCGCTTTCAGGAGTTGCAGTGGTTGGGAATTTGTGGCGGGTTTATTCCTCGCTAACAGCAGCCTAATATAGCCCGGCTTCTGTGTTAGGCCTTGCAAAACTAATCGGGCATAGTCCACAATCGTGGTACAGCTCCGCAAAAAAATGTTTTTTGCGGATTTAAAATATTTTTTGTAATTATAAAGATTAAATAAGTCTAGGTCAATAGGTTAGCTATTAATATTGTTCCGTATCTAACAGAACGGTCAAGTTCAAATAAACAACTATTTTACTGTTGTGCGATAATTATGTTCATTCATATTAGGTAGGTCTACAATTTTATAGCCGGTGGTTATTTCTAGAATTTGTTATTTTTTTGCCAAAGTCACGCTTATCAAGTCCCTAATATATCCAAAAAATAGCTATCCTATCATCTAACGTCATTAGTGTAAACATCTAAAGTCCCCGTCACGAGAAGCTATAAATTTTGTTAATAAAGAAGTTACAATAAGTTACGTATCAACAACAAGTAATCCCAAATTCAATCAACTCGTATTACACGTACTCGTATGTTACTTTAAGGCGACGACATACGCCAGCGACCTTGAGAGAACAAAACGCGCACTCATTTCACATCCGCGCGACCCAAAATTCAATAGCTTTTTGTACTTACCTTATAAAATAACCGTATATCTAAATGTAAACAATTACATTGTCTTTGACATAGTGAAGTTCCATTAAAATATGCCAGCGGTTTTCGTCCGATTGTCGTTTTTATGTCCGTGTTAGACATAACTATACAAATAAATTACACTCATCATCTTCCTGCCCTTATCCCATGTTACTTGGGGTCGGCGTAACACGTTTTATTCTTCCATTCTGTTCTATCAGTCGTCACTCTATCACTAACTCCCTTTTCTTTCATATCGCTCCTCACACAATCCATCCATCTTTTCTTTGGCCTTCCTCTCCCTCTCCATCCCTCCACATTTATGTTCATAACTCTTCTAGTTATGTGCGTTTCATCCCTCCTCTTCACATGACCATACCAAGACAAGCGATTCCCTTTTAACTTTTCCGTCACTGGCGCCACTTTTAAAGTGCCTCTAATGTACTCATTTCTCACTATATCTACTCTCGTTACTCCACACATCCATCTCAACATTCTCATCTCTGCTACATGCAATCTATTTTCATCCCTCTTTTTCGCAGCCCAACATTCTGATCCATACATCTATTATATATTTTCCCTTTTAATTTGAGGGGCATCCGAGGGTCACAGGTTGTTCCAGTGACCTGTCGCCATTTCATCCATCCTGAGTTGATCCGGTGCGTTACGTCTCGATCTATATCGCCATCTCCCTGGACAAGCGACCCGAGATACCGAAAGTCGGAGCAAATCGGTATAGGCGTTCCGGTGAGAGCTATAGGTATCGGACTAGAGAGACCGCCGAAATCGCAGAACAGGTACTCTGTTTTGGTTCTGCTCAATTTCAGGCCAACACTCTCCAGTCTTTGCCTCCACGTCTCCAATTTGCTCTGGACCTCTAGGCCGCTTTCTGAAACCAGCACAATGTCATCAGCAAACAGCATGCACCAGGGAGCCTCTTCCTGGATGTCCGACGTCAGAGCGTCTATTATCATCAGGAAGAGATAAGGGCCGAGCCCTGGTGTAAACCGACTGCTACACTGAAGCTGTCAGTGGTGCCCACTGTAGACCGGACTTGAGTACTGCTTGAGACTGTACATCGCTCGGATCAACTGCACATACTTCCCAGGCACACCTTTCTCCTTAAGGGCCCACCACAAATAAATTACACTATGTTGATCAAATAAACCTCAAAAATTTCATTATATCAAATTATTAAGAAAATAGTCTAATGTTACATATATTTTTTCCAAAAAAATACGACTAGCCGTTTACGCACTTTGAGGAAGTCTTCCGACTGTCAGCAGCATCAACACCTGACGCTCTAGCGGTCAGTTTCTAATCGTCACGGATCATCCTCAACATCAACACGGATCCACCGTCAACTTGCAAAGTGGCTGAGGCGGTCCTCTCTTTGAAGACAGTCAAAGCACCCGGACTCGACCTAATAACTGCGGAAATGCTACAAGCCGACTTAGCGTCCGCTGTCGACGTATTGACGCCTTTGATTGAGAAGATCTGGACCGCTGGAGAACTGCCGGATGACTGGAACAAGGGGCTTTTAATTACCGTACCCAAGAAAGGTGATCTAAGTCAATGCGATAACTGGAGAGGCATTACGTTGCTGTCGATTTCCTTTAAAGTCTTCTGCAAAATAATTTTGGATAGGCTGTTGAAGACCGTGGAACCCCTACTACGGAGGGAGTAGGCTGGTTTTCGGTCGACCCGCTCATGCACGGACCAGATCAACACTCTCCGTATCATACTGGAGCAGGCATCAGAGTGGCATAGGGGGATTTATCTTACTTTTGTCGACTTCGAAAAGGTCTTTGACACGCTGAAGCGGTCCAGTATCTGGTCCCGCCGGACATTGGGATGCCGCCAAAAACGGTTCGCCTGTTGGAGAGTATCTACAAGAAATATTTTTGCAAAGTGACTCACGACGGCCTCATCTCGGACGATATCGCAGTGCATGCAGGTGTCCGCCAAGGTTGCCTCCTTTTGTCTCTTCTTTTCATAGTTGTTCTCGACGGAATTTTGCTTCGCATATATAACAAAAGGCATTTAATATATGACAAAAGGCGCCGCGGGATAGAGTGAGGATTATCCAACATCTTGGAAGATCTAGACTAGGCCGATGACCTATGCCTGCTGAGTCATACACACGCCGACATGCAAGCAAAATTGTACGACCTGTGCCAGGAGGCAGCGAAAACCGTTCTTAAAATTAACACCAGGAAGACCCAGGAGATGCGTACGGGGGTGAATAATTCTACACCGTTACTTATCGCGTGGAACGCGTTCACATGTTTGCTTACTTCGGGAGCGTCGTGTCGGAGACTGGAGGAACGGAAGAGGACATCACTTCACGGATTACCAAAGCCCGAGCTACCTTCGCGCAGTTGAGATCTGTCTGGCAATCACGGAAACTGACCCGAACAGTCACACTCAAAATCTTCGGGTCAAATCCGTGCTGCTCTACGGGTGCGAAACGTGGAAGGTAACCAAAGACATCTCACGCCAAATCCGAAACGTGAAGCTCAAGAACGCTCGCGATGGAGATCTACTGTGGATGCCCTCTGCCCCAGCTAGGGGTCATAGACCCTTAAGTCAAGTAAGTCAAGACATAACTTTACAAATAAATTACACTATGTTGAACGAATAAACGAGGAGCTCGTGGCTAGATAATAACAGCCGCACGGATCGATCTTCAAGGTTAAGCAACGCTTGCCAAGGTTGGTCTGTGGATGGGTGACCATCTTAACATACTGAGTTTCCTCCGTGCCTCGGAAAGCACGTTAAGCCGTTGGTCCCGGCTGTCATTTGTAGATCTTTGGCAGTCGTTACGGATTGTCAGAAGCCAGTAAATCTGACTCCAGTCTTGCCATGAAGTACCGTGTTACCCAGTTAATGGGTTGTGGAGGTCTGGTAGGCAGCCGCTCCTCGTAAAATACTGGTATTCAGCTAAATCCGGCTTGATTGGAAGCCGACCCCAAAATAGTTGGGAAAAGGCTAGGCAGATGATGATGATGTTGAACGAATAAACCTCAAAACTTTCATTATATCAAATTATTAAGAAAATAGTCTAATGTAACATATATTTTTTCCAAAAAAATACGACTAGCCGTTTAGATGTCATTCTCATTTTAAAATCACCTACTCTCAGGTATCTCCGCCTTAAGGACGAACTCCACACACACATTCTTTTACTCATAGCGAAGTACATAAGATAGCTTATCAATTCCTAATAGTCATGTCATGTGAGAACAATGAGATAGGAAAGCGCTAGGTGTAATCAGAGCAGACATACCGGTGATACCGGAAATCATTAGTGCAAGCATACCTACCGATAGTGTGCTGAAGTAATTTAGCTGTACAGATTCTGCTTTACATTTTTAAGAGCCCTATTACAATTTGACAGTATTTTTTGCGTAAAATGACCAATATTAGCTTTCTTATTCTCAGCAACTGAAATATTTAGACAATTTTGGCTTATTGGGTAGTTGAGAATAGTTACGGGCAAGGTAATAAATAATAATAATAATAAAAATTGTTTATTGTTTCTAAATCAGTACATAAGTGTATTATGTATGAGGCAACCCCATTAAGTAATTTACAATACTTGTGTTGGGGCCGACTCGCTATTACCCCTATTTTATATTTGCATAATTGAAACAAATAAACTAAAGTAAAATTATAAAAAAGAAACAAATGCAAATTAAAAACTATAATAGATTTAAAGTAAATGAGTGCTCTTAAGATCGTTGCTCAACTGTGTATGTATGTGTGTGTGAGAGATTGTGTGCGTTGGGTAGTAAAGTGCGTGTGTGTGCGTGGGAAGTGCGTGTGTGGGGGGGCGTGTACGTGTGTGTACGTATGTGTTTGTGTGCATGGTCTCTTATTATGTGTTACGTGTTACTTTTTAGCATGATCTACTCAGATTTAGTTCAATTTCCTCGTATGTCAATGTTTTTAACCATTCAGTTATTATATTCTTGCATTTAAATTGAGCCTCTGGATGGAATTTTAATTTTGAATTTATTTTATTGTAGACATAGGCAGACTGACAAACATACTGTCTCTTTGCAAAAGCCGTGCGAACCCGCGATGAGTGGACCACCCTATTATTGCCTCTTTTTTCCTGGCATTTTGTGTTAAGTGGGGTAGATTTATGCAGGTATAAAGTCATGTTTAATAGGTAGAGCTGTCTTACTGTTAACAAACCACACAAACTATATAGTCTGTTAGTGGAATATCTGTATGGTTTAAAATACATGACTTTTAAAAGTGACCTCTGGGCTCTTTCGAGCTCAAGTAGTTTAGTTTTGCCAGCTCCACCCCAAACCGGAATGCAGTATGTGGTAACAGATTGTGCCAGCGCAACATAGATTTTACCGAGCACGTCCGGAGGCATCACATAGCGAAGGGTTTTAAAAATCCATATCAATTTTCGCACACGAGAGACAGTATTATCAATCTGTGCCTGCCACGACAAACACTCATCAATAATAATGCCTAAGTATCTAGTAGATTTGACCCGGTGTACGTTTTGAGTAATTCTGTTTAGGACAGGGCTTGTCACGCTCTCGCGGATAGCTATGTTAAATTCTGCACCTGGCTTAGATTTGGCACTTGGGGAAAAGCAGATGTATTTTGTTTTAGAGATGTTTAAGGTTAGAAGGTTTGCTTTTAACCAGTTTATAATAATCAATAGGCCACATTCAGCTTTTTGGCGCACAATATGCCAAGATTGACCAGAAAAAACAACGGCTGTATCATCCGCGTAGGAGAAGATCTTTCCACCGCTTTCTCTGAGGTTACAAAGGTCATTTATGTACACTAGGAACAGCGGTGGGCCGAGCACACTTCCTTGCGGGACGCCAAAAACAACGTTTTCTTCATCACTATTGGTGTTTTCTATCTTAACCTGCTGCTTTCTTCCCCGAAGATAGCTGTCAAAGAGGGAAAGAGCCGTACCTCTTACTCCTATGGCTTCAAGCCTCTGCTCAAGGATGGGAACAGAGACGGTGTCAAACGCTTTTTTAAGATCCAGGAATACTGTTAAGCATTTATACCCTTTGTCTACTTATCCAACGATTTCAGTTGTCAATGCTGTGACAGCATCCTGTGTCGAGAGCCCTTGTCTAAAACCATACTGAGAACTAGAGAGAATATTATATTTATTCAAGAAGCTTGTAAGTCTTTTATTGAGTATTTTTTCCAAAATTTTAACAGGTAAATGTCCATAACTTCGTGCTAGTACGTTATTTCGTTAGTTTTGTTTCTGGCGCAAAAATAAGCAATTGAAATATTATTTATATAAATTATACATGAGTAAAAAATCTCTATCATTTAATCTATTTAAGAAACCAATTTACCAATATTTTAGCGACTAAACTGAAAGAAATACGAGGCCTGAAACTGTCGGTCGGCCACAAACAGCTATGCGGTCTCCGCGTACTCCTTGTCGCCGTAAGGTGCTCGCTCCGACTTCATAAGCATATAGAAAGACAATAATGGTAAGTCCATTTGTATAAAACTTTTAATAGTATTATTATGGGTTCCTAAACAATTGATTTAACATAGGAAAAGGTCATATGAAAGTATAGAAGTCCCCTAAAACAGCAAGAAATCAACTCACGAAACAGCGTTCATTTTATTTGTCGTATGTTGTTTCATGTCATTGCCGAATCAAAGGTTTTAGCGATACATTTTGGTTGCTTAAGCATTAATATAGAAAATTAAGGTAATTTAAATGTGAATTATAAAACAAATAATATATTTAATGAAGTTTCGTATGAGCTAAATTCGGTACATGTTTTGTTCATATCATAAAACGAGTTTTATTGTGACCCGAGTTTACAATTTTAATGTAAGTTAGTAGGTAAGAATATTAAATTGTTAAGAATTTACTCAGAGATTGGTTCCATTGGATCTTTTTATTTTTCAGGGACATGCAAGGTCATAGACATATAATTCCAAAATGCTATCTGTAAATTTTGCAAGATGAACATCCTAAACATGAGACATTTTGTTTTGTTTCAATTAATAAGTACATAAGTACCTAGATTGTAATTAACAATAAAAGCTTTACCTAAGCTGGATCTCACCTTGATATGTATATTTTTTATTTAAACCCGTTTTTTTTTAAACCCGTTAAATATTTACAATTTTTAATGAGAAAGTTACCTGGAAAATTTTATCACGAAACAGGAGCCACGAACTTACGAACTTAGGAGCAGAGCGAAAGAGAAGCCAAATAAGAGGTCCACATATAAATTCATATAAAAAGTATGACCTAAAATTGTATATCATATTTACAAATATTTAGAAAAAAATAACGAATTCGTAAGAGCCTTAACATGCCGAAATATGGGACATTTACCTTATAGTGCATAGCGGCCTCACTTTTCGCATTATTTTTTCTTATCGATTTGTAAATAGCTAAAATTCCGAAATAAGTTTCTCATGAAAAGCGCGACGGCACTATTTTGAGCTCGTGGATTGAACTACTGTAACAACCAAATGAAATGAAAAATATGTCATAATATACCTTGTATAGTGGTTTCGTGCATAGTTACCTCAGAAATTTGAAATAAAAAAATCCCAAAAAACTACTAAAAACGCTCAGAATTAACTGTCAATTTTTCCTTAATCATCTGCCTAGCCTTTTCCCAACTATATTGGAGTCAGCTTCCAGTCAAGCCGGATTTAGCTGAATACCACTATTTTACGAGGAGCGGCTGCCTACCAGACCTCCACAACCCACTAACTGGGTAACACGGTGCTTCATGGCAAGACTGGAAATGTCAATTTGTCCTAAATACATTAATATTATTACGTCAAATTTAAACCACAATAAACTATATTTCATTAGAAATGAAAATTAAATAAATATTCATTAAATAAATTAACAATAAACCTTAACAACCCATTCCATTTGAAATGTCTAAAGAGGCCTCTGCGAGTTGGCTTCGGCCCCTCGTACGCCTACCAAAGGACCGGGTCTTTTTTTTTTACTATTGATAGGCACGCGCTTGACCACCATCTCACCTGATGGTAAGCGATGATGTGGTCGAAAATGTAGCACGCTTGCCTAAAAGTAACCTATTCACTCTTGACTTAAAGACTCCCAGGTTGTAGCTATCGGGAAACACAGACTCCGGCAGGGAATTCCACTCCTTAGCTGTACGCATTATGAATGTGTTCCCAAAACGTTTTGTGCGTATGGGTGGGATGTCCACCAGGTCTCTAGGAAGAGGGACCCGAGAAAGTAAAAAACCTTAACATAAACGTAATTTCAACTGCCTAATTTATACACACTGCGATGAGTCAGCAGTTTAGTGAGTGAAAATGCAATTCTGTGATAGGGCTCTTAAGCAAATGCAATGTTGCTAACATATTTTTATGACGGTTAGTTTTATTTTACTTTTATGTGTCTTGTGCGAGACCCAATTAATATTTTTCTGTCTTTTTTTATTTCTTTTCACTTAGTGCATTCTCCCCACGAATATGAAAAACTTCTACCAAAACTCAAACTCAAAAACACTCGAAATGTTGGTGCCTCAAAAATGAATTTTCCATACAAAGTAATTATCTTTTTAAAAAGGAGATTTTTTACTAACTCGTAAGTATAACCGTAAATTCGACCCCAGCCACTTTAACTAGACCTTAACAAGGCACGCTACAATAAACCCATCCATAACATAATATCGTTATTAACTGTAATTCAGCCAGGAAACCTAATTACCTGAGCTATTTGCCGGCAATTATAACAGGCGCCATCGCTGCAATATGCACAAATCAATTTAACGCCCATTGACTACGGTATTCGCTTTGAATAACTTAAGGGGAGTTGTGGTTACTGCTCCATACGAAATGCTCAATCAATCAAACATGTTTAATTTGTTTTATGTTGTTTGAAAAATCAACAAAACCTTTTCCGCGCTGGTTAATAAATTATTTAGATTCAATACTGTGTATTTATCGATTGAATATTATTCCTATTCTTCCTATCCTTTTGTTTTTTTTTTTTGGATGGGAAATCATCAAATGACTTCTCCCGCTCTGGGTACAGCAGGAGGGAGTGTCAGACTCTTACTGACTAAAACCCATCCGTGTTTCTCCTAGAGCCCTTTGCGTTCCAGGGTACGGTGCCTCTTTCGAACGAAGTCCGCAGCCCCAGCAGGCACTGGCCCTAGTGGGCCCCGTCTTCCGTGCTGACATGTCCTTGAGGCGCGTTGGGATCGCAGCGCGCCGCCGACCCGGGCCTGGTTCTGATCAGACGGCGAGCCACCCAATGCTCGCCGTCCGCAGTCCCACGCCTACGGTGGCCGAGAATCGTCCTGCGACTCCCGACGCCCGGGGCGTCTTCTTCTGTTTCGGCGGCTGGGACGTGAGGTTTCCCTCTCTCTCACGCGTTCGACTTCCTCCTTTGTTAGCATTACTGCTTCGCAGAAGGAGGTGACCGCTTCCTATGTCTCGTCGCTCCGGACCATGGCTTGAACCAGGGCCGGACGCGAGAGATCCCCGCCGCCGATCGCCTCGACGAGGACACGGCGGTGCTCCGCCCAAGCAGGGCAAACCTCCACCGTATGCTCCACCGTATTCTTCCTATCCTGCTAACATTATTAATTTGGAAGTGTTTTTAAATGAATATCTGTTGCACTTTCACTAAGATTAAATTATTTGTCTTTTAGTTTAAGTTTCATTTTGTGTTTCATCTTTGCTGTGCAATAAAGTATAATTATCTATACTAATATATAAAGTTTGTTTGTTTGTTTGCTTGAACCCGCTAATCTCAGGAACTCCAGGTCTGATTTAAAAAAAAAATCTTTCAGTGTTAGATAGCCCATTTATCGAGGAAGGCTATAGGCTTTACATCATCACGCTAAGACCAATAGGAGCGGAGCAGACGAAATTGCGCGGGTCAACTAGTAATAAATAAAATAAATATGCACCTACGCATTTATTCTGTCTGCCTGTCATTTGTTGTTCCATCTACTATGTCCTATCTCTGCACTTTTCTAAGCTCGACTGGTAGAAAATGCCTAAGGCATTTAAGTCCGCTTTTGTACATTGTGTTTTACTAGTACCTACATAATGTTTTTTTTTTAATGAAAATTATCACCTTTACAATCAGCTAAGCAAACTAACCTAAACTAATTAATTTCACCTGGTCTGCAATCGACTTGTTTTGAGATTTCTTTTCGAAGAACATAATTTTGTATGAAGAAGTAACGAAACCGTAACCTAATCAGGGGGGCTACTCTATAAGCCCGAAGTCCGTAGTTTCAGGCTTAGTTGCGGGCGTATTCTACTCCGTATCACCTAACCACTAAGAATGAATGAAAATACGATTTGAAAGTTAGTATCAAATCGTGTTACCCGAACTAAGAATGAATGACATTCTTAGTTCGGGTTCGGGACTCATCGTAAGTCTGCAGGCGATACGGAGTAGAATACGCCCGCAACTAAGCCCGAAACTACGGACTTCGGGCTTAGAGAGTAGCCCCCTAGTTTAAAATGAAACGGTTATTACCTAGTTTTTAGGTACATATTGTCTGTTCTTGTATAGCATTATTGGATCAACTCAGTAGGTAGATGAACCGAAGAGATGTTTAGAAACTGCAGACTGAAGAACATGGCTCCATATTTGGTCGTTTCGCTGGATCTACTAGGACGGAAACAAATAAGAAGTTCGAAACAAAGTCACTTTTCAAGCAGTTGCTAGTTGGTGGCGTTTTTACACAGATTTAGTGCCACCAACTGCACCAGACTGCTTGAAAAGTGTCTTGTTTACTCCTACATGGTCCAACCCGATCCCAAAAATCAATCATATGCCAACTGTTTACGGCACTGACAATATCTTATGATAGTATTGTTGGTCTTGTAGGTGCAAACCACGGCTGGTGAACGTGGGGTACCGGATTCGATCCTCGGGTTGGACAGTGTCATACTGTTTTCCTTTAAGTAATTTTAAAGTAGCTGCCTTGAGGAGACCGTGGCCAGATAATAACTGCCGCACGGGTTGATCTTCAAGGTTAAGCAATGCTTGCCAAGGTTGGTCTGTGGATGGGTGACCATCTTAACATACCGAGCTTCCTCCGTGCCTCGGAAAGCACGTTAAGCCGTTGGTCCCGGCTGTCATTCGTAGATCTTTGGCAGTCGTTACGGATAGTCAGAAGCCAGTAAATCTGACTCCAGCCTTGCCATGAAGTACCGTGTTACCCAGTTAATGGGTTGTGGAGGTCTGATAGGCTGCCGCTCCTCGTAAAATACTGGTATCCAGCTAAATCCGGCTTGACTGGAAGCCGACCCCAGTATAGTTGGGAAAAAGCTAGGCAGATGAGAAAGTAGGTGCCTGGAGTTTGGAAGTCGGTGGAGTCCGGCTGACACTAATTTCTAATGACAGCTAGTCCAAAAATCGAATCCATCCAAGGCTGGGTATTAAGTGTCTAGCACGCTTCGCTTGCTCATTCATTATTGTTACTCTCAGGTTTTCAGGCATAGTTTGGCAAAGAAACTTCTATAAAAGTACGAATGGTTAAGACAAAATCTAATCTGGGGGCTACTCTCTAAGCCCGAAGTCCATAGTTTCAGGCTTAGTTGCGGGCGTATACTACTCCGTATCACCTACAGACTAACGATTAGTCCCGAACCTGAACTAAGAATGAACGACAACACGATTTAACAGTAACTGTCAAACTGTGTTGTCATTCATTCTTAGTAGTTAGATGATACGGAGTAGAATACGCCCGCAACCAAGCCCGAAACTACGGACTTCGGGCTTAGACAGTAGCCCCCTGGTTGGAGGCGGCCGGGGTACTAACATTTTCGAGCTCACTTCGCTCGCCTTCCCATCTGGAATTTTCTAGGTTTTTGTAGCCCTTCTGAATAAGTCAATAAACTCAATCCTGTTTCTATGCGAATGGTTAAAAATCCTAAGCTGGATCTGCTCTGGATCCGCGCCTGCTTGCGTGACCACCTTAGAGGTGCTTGCCTAGGTGCTACCAACAGTACCAACATTTAATCGGCCTTTGGCCATTGCTCGCACCGAGAGTTAGACGCCTGAGTTACTAGTTACAGCCATGAGAGGCCGGCACAGCTCTGGTGTTCTATTTCTATTAGTATTCATCATTTCAGCCGAAATTCATCATCATATCAGCCGAAAGACGTTCACTACTGGACATAGGCCTCCCCCAAGTGTCTCCAGAAACCGATCCTGTGCGTCTCGCATCCATCGGCTACCCGCGACCTTCACCAAGTTATCGGTCCACCTTGTGGGAGTCCTTCCAACCGTTACGTCTTCCGATACGCAGTCGCCACTCCAGAACTTTTCGGCCCAACGACCATCTGTTCTGCGAGCAATGTGCCCTGCCACTTTAGTTTGGGGATCCTTCGGGCCATGTCGGTAACCTTGGTACTCTTGCGGATATCATTATTCCTGATTCGATCACTCAAGGAAACTATGCACTGCCCTCTCCGTTGCCCTTTTAGTGATTTTATCACAATGAAACTTTAAAAATAAAAGTATTACTTATAGAAGGTTAATTGAGATATAAGATGGATAAACGCAACACAATATCTCTCATCTCGCCTGTTTTCCCCAAGAGTTGGGCAGAGAGGTACCTAAAGCACACCCACAATTCACAAGTTATGTTTTAGTCTGAAGTAGGGGGGCGAGTTATTCAGACTCATCATCATCTGCCTAGCCTTTTCCCAACTACATTGGGGTCGGCTTCTAGTCGAACCGGATTCAGCTGAATACCAGTGTTTTACGTGCAGCGGCTGCCTACCAGACCTCCACAACCCATTAACTGGGTAACACGGTATATCTTGGCAAGACTGGAGTCAGATTTACTGGCTTCTGACAATCGGCTTAACGTGCTTTCCGAGGCACGGAGGAAACTCGTTATGTTAAGAAGGTCACCCATCCACAGACCAACCTTAGCAAGCGTTGCTTAACCTTCAAGATCGACCCGTGGGCGAGTTATTCAGACTCCGGGCCGCTATTCACTGTGATGTACAGTAGCCGGCACGAGCCGTGAGGACAGATGAATGCAGCGGGGTGATCTCGCCAATGTACGGTGGGCGAACGAAAACTAGCAAGACCAATAGTCGACGAGTATTTTCTGACGAACCAATCAGAGCTGTCGTCAAACTGACCAATGGAGTATGTGCTTACGACCACTGCCTAACTGCCAGTTATTATAACACTGTGCAACCTGGGAATCGAATCCAGGACCTTTTACTCAATTAACGCTTGCGACATCCAGTAATGATAGGATAAAAAATAAAACTTTGTAGTTTTCAATGTATTTATTAGTCCTGTAGGCATAGGTGTATTAAATATAAGCACTTAAATTACTAACTTAAACTAAAATAATTAACTAAAATAGCACATTAAAATCTAGGTATAATAATGAAAGAAGGTTCGATATTTAAAAGCCTAAAAATTTTTAGGACTGACTACACTAAATTTAAAATAAAAAACAATGTATTATAAAAACATTACAAATAAAAGTCCAATAGTACTATTGCTATTAGGAATTCAGTTGAAACATAGCCATAATCTTAAATAATATTAATAAGCTTTATTAAAACAAAATAAGTTCATCTTAAACCAACATGAGTTATGTATCAATATTAAGTTGCCAGTTAAAACATAATTTATAACCTTAAAATTATATCCTATAATTAATTTATAGAACTAATTAAAATCTTACTCGAGATTACTAATCAAGTCAATTGTTCAGAAAATTCATGGTTAGGTACCTTATGGCTAGGAAACAATTTCCATTATATTAAGATTAATTGGCATTGTTACTCGTAAGTCTAGTTGTCGACATGCCAAGAAAACAATTAAAATTAAGTATGTACAGTAAACAAAGCTATTTGGTATACAGGCAAAAAAAATGTTTTTCCTCTGGACCTGCCAATATTTATTTCTAATGCGTGCAATATAACTTTTAAAGCTTATTACATACTCACGAGTCATCTGCCTAGCCTTTTCCTAACTATATTGGGGTCAGCTACCAGTCAAACCGGATTCAGCTGAATACTAGTGTTTTACGTGGAGAGGCTGCCTACCAGACCTCCACAACCCATTAACTGGATAACACGGTACTTCATGGCAAGACTGGAGTCAGATTTACAGGCTTCCGACAATCCGTAACGACTGCCAAAGATCTACAAATGACAGCCGGGACCAACGGCTTAACGTGCTTTCCGAGGCACGGAGGAAACTCGGTGTATTAAGATGGTCACCCATCCACAGACCAACCTTGGCAAGCGTTGCTTAATCTTAAAGATCGACCCGTGCGGCTTTTATTATTTAGCCACGAGCTCCTCATGACATACTCACGAGTGTGGTGTACAATAATTGTCTACTCAGCACATTCACAACATTGTTCAAAAGTAGTTGCAAGTTAGCTTGCAAACCGAATAGCTTTGTTGACTGTACATGAATAATGAGCGTAGATAAATCTTATTTATTTTTAAATATGAGATTTGTTGTCAAAATTGCAAACACCAACTTAAATAATGTGCAATTTACACAAAATAATGAATTATTATCATAAAAAAAAGAAAGAAAATTACTTTGACGCCCGTTTTTATAACGTTAAATAATATTAAAAATAAGCGAACGTAAGATTTCAAATTTAATGAAATTAAAAAGCCTTTTATTTCCTAATGGAAATTATTATCTTTTAATGTGAAAAGTAAATAAGTATATTGGTTACGGTGGCTCGTTTGTTGTTTTGGGTACTTCCAAGTGAACCCAGTCGTGATCATAAGCTAGTTTTATAAATAAACTAGCTGACCCGCGCAACTTCGTCTACGTCACATTTCTCCGCTCCTATTGGTCGTAGTGTGGTATAATAAAATTATATAGACGGGGAGAATGGTCATTTTTCGCCTAATTTCTAGAATAACTTCATTTATTTTATAATTGTGAAAGAATTATAATTAAAACTCTCACAGCAAGCCCTTTCCATTTGATATGTTACACGATATTGTTCAAAAAACTTTTTTTTTTTTTTCTAGTTTGACCCCCAAAACTGACCCACACTAATACTAAAAAAAATATAATTTCTTTAACGCGTCCGTGTTTGAGTCACAGTAAGTGTACCAAATTTCAACAGAATGGGTTGAGTGGATCGGGAGAAAACTGGCTGTGACAGACGGACAGACAGACACCCGAGTGATCCTATAAGGGTTCCGTTTTTTTGTTCGGAACTAGGTTGCCGAATAAACAAACTTTTCAGCTTTATAATAAATGTGTCAAATCGTGTGTCATTGTTGTGTCACTGTTGTGTCACTTTAACTTCATAAAGCTAACTAATATATAATAAAATAAATTAAAACATTAAAAACTAACCTATTTCGTCCCAATGCAGGGCAAAGCTAAAATAAACACACTTAAAAAATAATATTACAAATTTCATTTTTTAGTAGACACTCATGAACGTTAGACAGAAAATAAAACTAAAAAAAAAAAAAAAAAAAAATTCTATTCTATTCTATTCTTCTTCTTAAAAAGTTAATTTAAACGTCTCCAATTTATAAACGAGTTATAAGTCGAGTCGCTCTGTTCACAAGTTTCAAGTCAGAAACACATTATTTTTAAAACTGTTGATAGACTGGAGACGTATGAATACTTTCAGTAACTAAGGATGTAAGAAGACAATTAGGAACTAATACTAGATTAAAATTAAGGTCATTTATGACAGACTTCATTAAAAGTAGGTATAGACTAAGTAAATTCATTATTAGTAAACGACTTGTTATAAATCCGGTTTCACTTAATTATGATTAACAAGCGCGACAGAAAACGGTGAGTATTTTATAAAATGAGAAAAAATATACCCGCCGAATTGATAACCTCCTTCTTTTTTGGAAGTCGGTTAAAAAACGTACAAGAACATATATATAATAGCGTGGTTTGGCATCTGAAACCATACAAAAAGGTACTTTAATGAAAGTAAAATCTGTGAAAATTTTAATTTACAAGTGCATTACTAAAATCTAAATGATGGTTGAATAAAATTTTTTTTTTTTTTTTTTTTACTATTGATAGGCACGCGTTTGACCACTATCTCACCTGATGGTAAGCGAGGATGTGGTTGAAGATGGAGCACGCTTGCCTAGAAATAACCTATTCACTCTTGATTTAAAGACTCCCAGGTTGTAGCTATCAGGAAACACAGACTCCGGCAGGGAATTCCACTCCTTAGCTGTACGCACTATGAATGTGTTCCCAAAACGTTTTGTGCGTATGGGTGGGATGTCCACCATATACCGGTGGCGCATCGCCGTTCGTCTTGTGGTCCGATGATGGAACGGGCTTGGCGGAATTAAATTATGCAATTCCGTCGCACATTCCCCAAAATGCAACCGGTAAAAAACCGACAGGCTAGCAACTCGTCGTCGATGTTCAAGACTTTGGAGCTTCGACGCGACGAGCCTCTCATTGCCGATGATCCTCTTGGCTCGTTTCTCAATTGACTCAAGGGCATCAAGCTGGTATCTGGCAGAACCATCCCAAAGATGAGAGCAGTATTCCATACACGATCGAACTTGCGCTTGATAGAGTTTGAGCAGCTGTTCCGGCGTGAAGTACCGCCTCACCTTAGCCAGAATCCCCAACTTCTTTGCAGCCACTTGAGCTTTTGCCTCTACGTAAGGGCCAAAATTGAGAGTAGATGTTAATGTAACCCCAAGAAGCTCAAGATGGTCGGTTATCGGCACGGTTTCACCGCGGAAAGATGGAGCTGGGCGGAATTGGCTCCTTTTGGCGGAAAATAGACACGCTTGGGTCTTAGCAGCATTGAACTTGACCAGATTGGCATCGCCCCAATCAGAGACCGCCTGTAGGGACACGTTCAAGCGCTCAACCATTGCCTCCCGGAGAGACCGGATCTGCGACCCACCAGCTCGTGCGTCGGACACGTATCTTTCAGCAACAGTGCTGTCGTCTGCATACCCAAAGGTACTGGGGTTTAAGCAGATCATTAATATGCAGCAAGAACAGTGTTGCCGAAAGCACCGACCCCTGAGGAACCCCGGCATTAATATCCAGCAGTCCAGACGAGCAGCCATCTATGACCACTCGGATAGACCGATCCCTCAGGAAATCTGCGATCCAATCACACAAACCGGCGGGCAGACCGAAGGAAGGAAGCTTACTAATAAGGCCATCGTGCCAGACCCTGTCGAAGGCCTTCGAGATGTCAAGGGAGGCCGCCAGTGCCTCCCCGTGCTTCTCTATGGCCTCACTCCAGATGTGAATGGCATACGCTAGAAGATCCCCAGTTGACCGATTTCGGCGAAACCCGTATTGCCGGTCACTAAGGATATCATTCGCTTCTAGGTACGCCAGGAGCTTATGATTCAGCACGCGTTCCATAGTCTTACAGAGTATGGACGTTACCGAGATGGGTCTATAATTCGACGGGTCAGCTCGATTACCCTTCTTGGGCACGGGCTGCACGTTAGCTTGCTTCCAAGCCTTCGGCACTTTTCCAGTCTCAAACGAAAGGCGAAATAGGCGTGTCAAGATCGGAGACAACTCAGGCGCACAAGTCTTCAGAACAATTGCCGGTATCCCGTCGGGACCACTAGCCTTGTTCACGTCTAGGTTACGCAGTACCCTACGGACGTCCTTCTGATGAATGCGAATGAAATAATGCATGAAATAAAATAATAATGAATGAAATAACTAAGTTATAACTAAAATGACTAATACTTTACGAAATAACATAAAACTCTTAATAAATTTAGTGGAAATTGTACAATGAATCGTCAATTAATGATATTTATCACAAAGCAAATAATATAATGCATGTAGCATTCAAATCATACTATTTATACTTATCATAATATGCACCGGTAAAAGCCGAAATGAATGACATTTCCGTTTAACGGTTTTTTTTTTATTTAGTTACCTAATTTATTTTTGGCCTCAATAAGGTCAAAAGCCCTGTTTAATTTCCGCGCGCTGCAAAAAAATTAACCTCTTCATGGACAAATAAATGCATACTTACCACGCTTCAAGCAAAACCAACTGCAACTATGAATCCTTCCACGTTCATACCGTTGAAACTTTCTGATTATTTGCTAAGGAAATTATTTATTTATATTTATTTATTTATTTTCTCTCATGCACACAACACACTTTACAGTATATTTATTATTTCCTTTTGTGCATGAACGCTGTTAGGGCACCGCAAACAAACGATTTCTCGCTGCTGAGTATCAATTAATTACATTAACAAAAAAATATATAAACATCATCATTAATCAACAAGTATATGTAACTTAGAATTTTGTAAAACAGAACATGATTTAAAAGAGTGTCCGTGGAGTTTTCTTGCACGTTCTTCTCCATAGAGATCTACGCTTTGGAACGTGCAAATAGCTTCCATGTTTTTGACTGACCGACCTTGACGTTTCAAAAGTGCCTGTGAATGGTTTATTTGAAATAAAATGCTTTGAATTTGAATTTTAAAAATCAAAGGTCAAGGAGAGATGAGGTAAGATGATTAAAATGGTTATAATTCTTTAAATGAATACGCGTGACGGCCGCAAATCGTATTTTGTTCAACATACAGCTTCACACTGACCGGCAAATTGCAAAAAGTTCAAAGTTAGAGTGAACAGGCTCCTTCTGGGTAGGCTCGCTCCATCGTAGACTATGTCTCTGTCATCTCTGACATAGACTAGAGTCAAGAGCAACCCATTACAAATAAAAAAAAAATTGAATTTCGCGAGCAACCCTTTTTTTTTAACGGGGGGTAATTCTCATGAATGTCCTCCGCCCTGTTCTGTCACTCTTACTGACTAAGACCACCCCGGTGTTCCATCTCTCACCAACGCCGGGGATCGCGAGAACTTAATTGGCTTTCCGCGATCACCGACTGGTTCAGGCCCGCCTCTGCGGAAACACATGTTGTAGCTTACAAATCTCGCGAGGGCGGAAATTCTCGTTTGACGCCTCTTGACGGTCGAGAAACTTTCGTCGAGTGTGCGAAACATAAGCAAAAGAATATTATTAAATGTAGGCTCAACTGTCCCACTAGCAAGGCAAAGGCTTCTCTCCATTCCTTCAATAGGCTAGTTGACTAAAAAAATCGAATTAGTTCGATAGATAGATTTCCAAAAAAAAGGATATGTATTTTTTTTTTCACATAAACAAACATTAAGACGATACAGTGCCTTGAAAACTCGTGTGACGTCGCATGTAAGTTCACTTTAACAGAATAGTGACGTCAAAAGCCCCCACTCCTGATCTTTTATGCGTTTTATCTTCGTCCATTTTTATTGATTGGATAAACCAAAAAAAGTGTCTAATATTTTTCGATAATCTAACTGACGGACTAAATAGAATCATTTTTTACTCAGGAATCCTCCCAATAGGTTTTTGGAGGTATGCGTAACAGAGAGTAAAGTCCCGCAAACCCCCATTGAAAAGGAAGGATCCTCCGACCAGACGGCTGTTGTGCCTGGCGGGCTACTGCCCTATAGTTACTATTCGGGCTAATGTATATGTTCAAATCGCATGGTAAACTTTGCTTGCGCGACGCAGGGTTTTAGTTCACAGGTAGTATAGATGGCGTTGCGGTTCTTTTTGCTGCGATGTAGATTTTCTCCGTTGGGTTTTTTCTTGTGGCGGTATTGATGCCGCTACAGGCTAGTTTCCAGCAACAATAAATTGCAAATCTATTTAGTCTGTCAAAGTATTGAAAAATAATGGACATTATTTTTTGTTTTTGTTAATCAAAGAATATTGACAAAGATAAAATGTATCAAAATTCGGGAGTGGAGCTCGTGACGTCAGAACGCACTAAAAATTATACCACGGCGTGACGTATTGAGAATTTTAAAAGCGTCGTATCTACGTTAATTATGATTTACGTAACAAAAAAGCAGGTCAAATATTTTTTGGTAATCTAACTGACGGAAAAATAAGATCTTTCAGTTTACAAGCCTCTTTTCGACAATAGGGAATCTGCATTAAAAACATATTTATCATCTGTACAGTTTATCTAAAAATATAATACTAACAGTGAAAATATAATCAAAATTACTCGAAAAACGAAGGAGATATGATTATCTCTCGCGAAAACGCTGTTTTCTATGCGTATTCAGCTGTATAGGCGTCATTGACGATGACGTCAAAGTTTACATCGGACTTCTCTTTCTAATTGTAATCTTTGAAGCTACCTTCATCGCTAATGAAATTATTTTCTAATAAGTATTTCATGTAGCAAATTAAAAAATCGCATGCATATTTCCTATTCCAAGTCTTTGCGCCATCTTTTCGTCGCTTTGCGCGGCCCCATGTCGCGATTTCTGGACCCCAATTTTTGTTTTACGGGCCCACCGACCGATGGGCATACGGCAGACATGTCCAGCCCAGTCCCGTTTAAGCTGGGCGGTCTTCTAAGCCACGTCAACGATCTGTGTCTTAGAGCGCAGTGTTTCTAATGGGATCCGTAAATACCAAGTATACTGCGCTACATAGCACGTTGGCAAACCTTGAGTTTGGACTTTTGGATGTAAGTCAATCAAAAGAAAACGTTCAACAATGTTGTATGCAACGTGTAATAGAATAATCGCAATATCTTTTAAGGGGTCATTGTACTCATTACTCATTATTTTGAACAACTTTCACTTCGGGATCAATACTACAATCGCGAGAAAAATATCGACACATTTATGTAAGTGAAAGTTGTTCATAATGAAGAGTACAATGACGAGATATTGCGTTTCTTCTGTTACAGGTTGTATAAAAGAATGAGAACAAATAATTTTTTGTTCTCGCTTTTTTATACAAATTAACTTGTAAACAAAGGATACGGAAACATCTTTCAGCGTGGGAAGGATGGCCGAACGTGGCCACAGCACATCCTGGCGTAGTCAGCTGTACCGACATCACCTGCCCGCACTGGGCCAGCAGGTCACAGAGCAACGGAAATGTCGTGGATGGCGGCAGCTGGAAATTACATTAATGTTACTGTCAAATTTATGAACTACTAACTCTATCACATACGAAATAGAGTTCAAATTCCATTGCAAGACGTTCTGTATTTAGGGCCTTTTTAATTCAAATCAATTTGACGTACACGTCGCTAAATTCGATTCTTAAGTACGCTATGGATGCAAATAACTTCGAATTATAAATTCAAGTATAGTTGAAGACAAATTCCACTTTTAAATACAAAAATATATATATCATACTTACATTTGTAAACTTCACAGTCACAGAATTCCCTACATTAGCTCGAGGCCCATTGAAGTTCGCCTGCGGAACTGGTGGCCTCATAACAGCTGGAGGACCGAAAGGAGGCCTCGGTTGCGCAAATGGAGGACGCTGGATCGGTGGCGGAATGTAGGGGACCCGCTGACGGAAGGGACGGGGCTCTTGTGGGTTACCAGCTCTAAAGAACGGCTCTCGAGGGGCAGGCATAGGTCCAGGATTGCGTATTGGAGGTGCCATCGCCATATTAGGAGGCATAAAGCCTGGACCGCTTGGTTTAACCGGCCTGACATGAGGGTAGGGAGCAGCAGCCTTAAATGCGGGTGCAGCCAACTGAGGCGACTGACTCTGTTGCTTTTCAGGCCCTTTTTTAGGTTGTTCTTGAGGAGATCCTACGCTATTATTTTTACTGCCTCGTCTATTTTTGGCAGTAGCCGTTTCAGACGTTGAATCAGTCGCGTCCATCGAATCCGAGGACTGCAACTCGTCTACATTTTCTACTTTTATCGGAACGGTTGGATTTAGAATATTGCAACCTGGACGTGACTTCACAAATTCAGAGATCTGTTCTTCGATTTCTTCTGATTTTTTCTCATTTTTAATCTTATTTGCATATTCTTCAGTAAAGTCTATTTCGGAAAATATTATGGGGTTGATAGAAGAAGTTTGTTTATTGGCATATCTGTGGTATTGTTGGACTATGTTGCGAATTGGTCTCGCTTTTATCCCCAACCCTTGTCCGATGCCGGCCAGACCTTTGGGTAACACAACGCTGTCTACTGGGTTCTTATCTATGGTAATTTTAAGGGGAGTCCCGTAGTACAATTGTCCGTTGAGCATTGAAATCGCCTGAAAGGAAAAAGTAAAGCATTTATGAAGTAAAATGGATCTAACGAGTATCTATTGAAATTAAAATTAATTAATGTAACTTTTCGAAGCTTCTGCTCGTTTATTTGTTCATTAGAACTTTTAATTAGACTTCATTAAAAGCCCGCACAATGTTCAACGTACTCTAAATGAAATGCTATACACTGTTTGAAATAACTTTTTGGCCTATCTTCAGTCTAAAACCGGATATGAGTCTCACGTTAAACGAGGACAATATTGATCCACTTCAAGCAATACTTTTGTTTTCTGTATGACTGTTATTATTAGAAAATTATTAGAAACTTCAAGTTACATACGGATAGACCAGAAAAGGTGTGCGCTTCAATAATGTTCGTGTTTCCGAAGTAGCACGACTTTCGTACTGTAGAATACTGCCGTCATAGGAAAAAACGAAGCAACCGATTTCCGACATTAAGAAAATAAGTTAAGGTCGGAAATCGATTACTTCGTTCTGTGTCGATACGTCCTTTTTTCCAATGACGGCAGACTACCTAACACCTAATAGTGCAATGTTTTCACGGGCGAAGCCGCTGGCACAAGCTAGTAGTACCATTAACAGTGGAATATTATGTCAACATCGCTTTTACATATTTCTGACGATGATTTTCGAAGCGCATTAGTTTCTTGCTATGCAGGTACCTATAATTTGACTTTTAATTCTATTCAGTAACTTGACAGTTCAATTCAGATTTTAATAGTGTTTAACGTATAATTTTAAAACAAGTTATAAATTTAAAATAAAAAAATGCAAATAAATACATTATTTAAAAAGTTCATTCAATACGTCCGTTCTTTTACCAATTAACTACCTTTTTCATGTGAAAATCTGACAGTTGAACTGTCAAATTAGTGAATACAATTAAAAGTCGAACTTTACTTAAAGTTTTTCAAACAGGCAACATCAGCCTATTCAGCCTATTTTACTGCTGACAGCAGCAGTCAAATAGGCTGAAATGAATGAAATGAATAACTACCTGTACCTGTGATCGACTGGGCGCAATAGCCGTCACGACGCAACCACAATTGAATAGTTTTATTGTAAAAAATCGGCGCCCGCCATGTTTTTTGGTGGATCGGGGGCGGTAGGATATTAAATACTGTGTTTTAAAAAAAAAAATGTAACCGGGTGATTTGGTATGGCATGTGGGATGCCATTATGAGTCGAATTCTGTTGACGCCCGATGGCACCAACGATAAATCACCGGTTAAAAATTAATAAATGTTTCATACCTGAACGGCTTCTAAGGGATGACTGTACATGACCTTGGCGTATTTCGTGGCGGTTGCTACCACACAACACATGAGCACGTTGCCAGCCAATTCCATCACTTCTTTCAATTCATTTTTATCGCATCTGAACTGTTGGGAAAAAATAGTAATATTCAGAATCATCAAGACATTCATAGACAAACAATAAAGGAAGAAAATTCTAAAAAAAAACCGGCCAAGAAAAAGCCGATAAAAACACGTTTCATATATTCCCTTTAATAATTGAATTTTTATTATTCCGATACGTATTATTTCTTTTTTTCACGTAAAGAAATAATTAAGACGATACAATGCGTCAAAACATCTGCGCCATATTTTTTCTTCGCCAAGACGTTCTGTCCTGGGTTTTCACAGATGTGACATTTGCGCCCTTCATGTCCTTATTTACAGCGGCTATCCATGTGAGTTGGGTCTACCTCGCTTTTTTTTTGTATACTTTTTACTTAAAGCCTCCGTGCCTCGGAAAGCACGTTAAGCCGTTGGTCCCGGCTGTCATTTGTAGATCTTTGGCAGTTGTTACGGATAGTCAGAAGCCAGTTAATCTGACTCCAGTCTTGCCAAGAAATACTGTGTTACCCAGTTAATGGGTTGCGGAGGTCTGGTAGGCAGCCGCTCCACGTAAAACACTGGTATTCAGCTGAATCCGGTTTGACTGGGAGCCGACCCCAATATAGTTGGGAAAAGGCTAGGCAGATGATGACTTTTTACTAAAAGCGACGTCCCGCCTCCTCTTGAACTTTGATGCGCTTTACGTTTATCAATTTTTATCGATTTGAAATCACAAAAAAAGCGTAGGTAGGTATACAATATTTTGTGAAAGTCTAACGAAGATACTAAATAGAATAATCATATTTCTATCTAGGATAACAACTAATACCTGGAGGGCTTCTGAGGGCCTAGCAAGAATACTTTGACGTATAATAACGTTAACGTAAGTGAATTTTGGATGTGAAAAACTAAAACCTCATAGGTTGATGGTGGTATTTTGTGTGGGACATACATAATTTATATCATAGAGGAGCTCGTGGCTAAAGAATAATAGCCGCACAGATCGATCTTCAAGGTTAAGCAACGCTTACCAAGGTTGGTCTGTGGATGGGTGACCATCTTAACATACCGAGTTTCCTCCGTGCCTCGGAAAGCACGTTAAGCCGTTGGTCCCGGCTGTCATTTGTAGATCTTTGGCAGTCGTTACGGATTGTCAGAAGCCAGTAAATCTGACTCCAGTCTTGCCAAGAAGTACAGTGTTACCCAGTTAATGGATTGTGGAGGTCTGGTAGGCAGCCGCTTCACGTAAAACACTGGTATTCAGCTGAATCCGGTTTGACTGGAAGCCGACCCCAATATAGTTGGGAAAAGGCTAGGCAGATGATGATGAGATGATGATATTGAATGATGATGAATTTTACGTTACTTTACTATACGTCAAAAAATTTCGTGCTAGGCTCTCTGGACTCTCTGGTCAAGCCTCTGCACAGCAGTAGGACAATAAGGACTATCATAAAAATAACAAACAAGAGAAACATTGCATTACTTACATTTGTCACATGAACCATACTGTTTAATGGTGGTGTTATCCCCAAAGCTTTCAGAAACTCAGGCCTTAAGCCATACAGGCCTTCAGGGTCTGTATCAAAAGAATCCAAGTCTGGTCTCCAGCGCCTGCCAGGATAACATGGAAAACTTCAGTGAACAAATACAACTAAACAACGAAGAAAAGAATAAACACAATACTTTTATTCTGGCACCAAAAAATTGGAAAATCAGCTGTTCAATACATTTCGTCGAGTTATGCGCAGGACCGGTCGTTGTGGCGACGCTTGGGGGAGGCCTATGACCAGCAGTGGACGTCTTTCGGCTGATATGATGATGATGATGCGCAGTTAGGGGCAGTCAATATTTATTTTCGCGTTTTCAGTGTTGGTCCCACAATGAAAGTTGATTTTAATTATGAGTACAATGAGAGAGTAGAGAGAGAGAGAGAGAGAGAGAGAGAGAGAGAGAGAGAGAGAGAGAGAGAGAGAGAGAGAGAGAGAGAGAGAGAGAGAGAGAGTAGAGAGAGAGAGTAGAGAGTAGAGAGAGAGAGAGAGAGTAAAGAGAGTAGAGAGAGAGAGAGAGTAGAGAGTGAGACAGTAGAGAGAGAGAGAGAGTAGAGAGTGAGACAGTAGAGAGAGAGAGAGTAAAGAGAGAGAGAGTAAAGAGAGTAGAGAGAGAGAGAGTGAGACAGTAGAGAGAGAGAGAGTAGTGGGTGTGTGTGAGAGTGTGTGTAACTGTGGGGCAACATTAAAGCGCCGTCCACACACATCCGTGTCAGGGATGTCGGGCTATCCGAATTCCGTGTCAGGGCAATCCGAGTTCCCGTCAGGGACGGGCCGTCCGTGATCCGTGTCCACACAAGTCTAGGGGCGTCAGGGCTATCAGAGTTCCGAGTTTTTCGTTCAGTGTTCACACACATCAGGAAAATCAGAATAATCTGTTTCGGTGGCTGATACGCAATTTCCTTGTTTAACAGAGGAATTGGCAATGATTGCAATAGCGCTAGATGAAGATAAAGAAGAAGAAGCAGATGAGATATAGAGATATAGATGTTTTTGAACCCCTGACGGGACACGGCCGGGACGGAGGCAAAAAATCGGAAAGCACTGTCAGGGCGTCCGTGCGTCCGTGCGTCCGTGCGCGCTCCGGAACACTGACGATCCGGAACCCCCTGACACGGATATGTGTGAGCAAGTTCGTACAAATCGTATGTAAACGATTTTTCACCGGCCACCGTCACGTCAGGGACGGGAACCCGGATGTGTGAGCACGGCGCTTATAATAAAATAGTCAAGGAATGGAAAACATTTACGGCAATTTCTAAACAGATAGAAATGCAAATTTATTGATGACTTACGTAGCAGCTATAGTTTCGTTTGTGATTGTGAAATGTTTAATACTATCCTGAATAGAAGTTGGAATGGTAACGCCAGTTGGAAATGTTGTGTATGTATCTGTAACAATACAAAAAAAAATGCATTTTATTTCGTGCAATAAGTACCAGTTAACCATAAGTACCAAGGCTTAAAAGGCCACTATAGGAGAATCACATTAGAATCATAATATTAATCACGGAACAATGTGTCAAATGTCATTTTCATCTTTATCGCTAACAGATTAGGTTCAAGGTTGATTGGGAAAGTTTGACAGTGATGGGTAGTGTTATTTGCTTTTTGATTCTGATAAAGTGGCATTTAGACCCGCAGTTGGTACTATTCTGTAAAACTAAACTTTGTCCATGAAAGTTTAGGTGAATTGAATATGAAGTGAGCTGTCAATCCGTCCAAGGTGGTGTAGTGGCATCTATAGCACCACATACTAACTAAACAAGTGACGTCTTAGCAGCACCAACACATAGGAACTGAAGACCTGCTAAGAGCCAAAAGATGTTGTATCAGACTATAATTTTATAAAATATACTCATTTTATAGTTGTACACAACTATACAAAATATACTTATTTTATATAATTATTATATCCTATAATCAATTATTAATCAATTAATACCATAAATAGCAGAAATTTTTTTTTTGCCATTGGAACAGTTGGGCATCGGCGTCGGGGTACTTCGAAGCGTTTAAGGTAGCTCACAGTTGCCATAAATTATTAATCTAAAAATAACACAAAACTTAACATGGAATATTTTGAAAATAAAGTTACGTACCACTTATCTTCACTTTTAGTTTCTTATTATGAACATATTTGTTTTCTAGCTTTTTAAAAACATCCGTACATTTCGCAATGCTTTGGAATGTTAGCCTTATGCAGCAGTTCTTTGATTTTTTATGTTTCAACATCTCCATTTCGTCCACATGGCCGCACTAAAACATAAAAAAACGTAATTAAAAGGTAAGACTATTAAAAAAATACAATAATTATTCTCAATCATTAATTGCTTACCAATATTACATGTGACAGTAAATATAATTTTTATTTTTTATTTGTGATGGGTTTACTCTTGACTCTAGTCTATGTCACTAGAGACAGAGACAAAGTCTATGATGGAGCGAGCCTACCCAGAAGGAGCCTGTTCACTCTAACTTTGAAGAGATTAGTTGTAAGCTTTTGGAAACCAGATGCAGGCAGAGTTTCACTCCTTGGCTGTGCGGATTATTAAAGACGTTTGGAAATGCATAGTGCGAATTGGCGGAATAGCTACAAGGTAGGGATGCCATAGGATTAGGATGCCCAGCTTTCTGGCCCCAGTTTGGGCTTTCTACTCAATGGTGGCGCCGAAGTTGAGACTGGATATCAACTCCATGCCTAGGAGCTCGAGCCAATCAGTCACAGGAACAGATTCACCCCGTAAAGTAGGAGTTTGGTCAAAATAACTTCTTTTTGTGGTAAACAGACACGCCTGTGTTTTGGTGTCATTAAAAGTGACTAGATTGTCATCACCCCACAGGGAGACAAGGCTTAAGGTCAAATTTGTATGCTCTACCATGGCCTCTCTCAAGGAAGGAACATCAACCCCAGTGATTGCTGCGCTGTATAAGTATCTCTCTGAAACCGTACTGTCATCTGCATACTCAACAGGACCAGGCTAAGTAGGTCATTGATGTGCAGCAGGAGAAGAGTTTCAAAGAGAACAGACCTCTGTGGAACTCAACTCATGAGGTCAGAGGAGCAGCCGTCAGCAACTACTCGGATCAACCATTCACTTAGGAAGTCTGATATTCAGCTACAAAAACCAGCTGGGATGCCATAAGCAGGAAGCTTGCTGAGTAGACCTGCTTGCTAGACCCTATCAAAAGCCTTCGAGATATTGAGCAACATTACAACTATAGTTCCTATCACGAGAAGCTATATTGCGGTTAAAATTTTAATTCATTTCAAATGAACACTTGTCCTTGAATGGATTGATTATTGAATTGAATTGCTGATGAAACTTACCTGCTGGTCCAAAAAATTTTTAATTTGCATATAGGTCCAATCTGTTGGCAAGTTATGTATGGTCAAGAAATACTCTTCAGTTTCGTTTGACTGGTCCATTTGTTCCATTTCTCCTGTTTCATTTCGGTTTTTCATATCTCCAGCTGCCAGTTTATTAAGTTCTGTTGCATTTTCCTGGGATTCTTTGTTAGAGTTGGTTTCATCCACACATACATTTTCAATCTTAACATTGCAGTCTTCCGGTGTGTTAATGCGAGGTTTCTTACTAGTACCATCATTTGCATCTATTGGTGCCGTTTGTATTCTCTTTTGTCCATTTTTTTCTAGGCCATTCCCATTTTTTTGATTTGGCACAGTATTATTGTTTCGTGTTTTCGGCTTTGGAGTTGTATGGAGAGGTATGAAATCAGATGAGCTTGCATCATGTGTACTTGTGCCAGGTGAGCTTGCACTAGGTGAGCATGCACCAGCTGAGCTGCCATCAGGTGAGCTTGTATTAGCTTCCAGAAGCTCTTCTTTTACCTCCCGATCAATTGGAAAGGTGGTAGAGTCAGTCAATTCCTTTTCAGCCATTTTTCGGATAAAATGGTATAAAACTTCACTTACATACGTTTAAAGTCTATAAACTAATATTATATGGTATAAGCACGAAAGTTTTACTCAAAAACTACACCAATAACATAGTTAACCATAAAAAATGCTGATCTATGCAAGCAGCAAGGCCGAATATGGATAGTATTTACATTCTGGTATTATATTCTGATATCATTTGATTGTTGTAAACAAAAGGTTTCCTATTTATCGGCTTTATCTGTGTAGTAATTGTGTACTTGCAGAAATTCTTGTAAAGTTTCGGTAAATTCGGTATATTTTTTTACATCACACAGATTGACAGTCAACTGTCACTGACACTGACATTTGCGAAGTCAAATGTCAAATCCAATCAATAGGTAGTTTGTGCCACAGACTCTCAATACCACACAAAGAGCAGGGGATGGGATGAGAGGGAAAAAACTTTAGTAAGGAAGCGATCTGCCAAATACTGTCTCCTAAGGTGTAGAGGAGGGTCTGCACATTCTACTTGAAGCGCGTTTATAGGAGAGGATTTCATGGCCCCAATGACAATTCTTAGGCATTTGGACTGGATGCTGTCTAATTTCTTAAGCACTTCTTTGTTGCAGGGCTCAATAAGATAGCTGCAGTTACAGTAGTCTATAGCACTTCTGGTCAACGCATTATAGACCAGCTTAAGGGTGTAGTGGTGAGCTCCCCACCATATGACCATACCCCAGCCAAAGCTTAAGGACCGACACAGAACGTTCACACTTTTTGACCGTGTTGTTGATGTGATCGACCCCAGACAATCTTGAGTCCAAAGTTACTCCCAGAAACCTAGCTTTATCTTCAACTGGAATGCTTTGTCCATTAATGTTTACATCAATTGGAGGTACCGAGCGCTTGCGTGTACAGATGACAGCTTTACTCTTTGAAGCACAAGACAAACCATTGTCAAGTAGCCATTGGTTTAATGAAGCCAGAGAGACATTCATCGAAAGAGCGGCATCCTGAATGGAACTGCCACACACCATTAATGCAATATCGTCAGCTTACTGAAGGATTTTACAGTCGAAATTAAGGGAAGAGGGCAGGTTAGCAGTATAGATGTTATACAATGGGGGACTAAGAACTGATCCTTGTGGTAATCCTCTCCAAACCGATCTTTCTTCAGAGTCAGCCCCAGGTATTCTCAATTGAATGGTGCATTTGGTAAAAATGCTATCAATGATGCGACAAATCCTAGCCGGGACTCTCAGCTCGTGCAGCTTTTGCCTGAGATTAGGCTGGCCCTCAGCAGGAATGAGTCCGTGTTTTTTCTGGAAAAACAGCAACCACAGACTCATTCCTGCTGAGGGCCAGCCGGACCTCTGACGTGAGGATACCCACACTATCAGCTGTTCCAAGACCTTTCCTAAAGCCGAATTGAGTCGTTGGGAGCAGTTTCCTGTTTTCCACCAACCACACTAACCGGTTTTTGACTAAGTGTTCCAAAAGTTTGATGAGTATCGACGATAGAGCAATAGGTCTGTATGAGCAATGATCATTAGGATCTTTGCCTGGTTTTAAAATCGGAATGACAACTTGAACCTTCCACTCTGTTGGAATATAGCCAGAAGTAAAGCAGAAATTAGCCAAGTCCAGGTAGTATTTGTGAGTTTTTGGACCAGCTTTAGAAATAAAGGAGTACGGGAATCCATCCACTCCCGGCGCGGAATCCTTAACGTGGGATAGTACAGTTTTTAGTTCCTCCAAGCTAAATGCCATGTTCATTGGGTCGTCAGTATTGTCTGCATCATGGATGTCAACACTGGTTTCCTCAGCACTCGGAACATAGGCTGGAGCAATTTTTGAGAAAAACTGATATCCCAGCTCTTCCGTGAGGTTGTTCGAGGAGGCAGGTGCTAAACTACTCCTAAAACGTTTCACCTTCCGCCAAACCACCGAAACTGGGGTGGAAGGACTCAGCGAACTACAATATTTTGACCAACCTTCGCGATTTTTCCTTTTTAGGAATTTCCTGGTCATGGCTAGTATCTGCTTGAAGGCAATGACATTATCCAGGTTCATATTGCCGTTGACTGTCTTTTCAGCCTCATTCCTGGCTCTGACCATGTTAGTGCATTCCCTATCCCACCATGGTGGAGAAGGAAGTTTACCGGAATGGGGTTTTTTGGACAGGAAACAATCATCAGCTGTAGAGGCAATGGTGGAGGAGAAGGACAAAAAACAATCCTGGGCATTATCCCTGTTTACTTCTAGAAGGGAAGATATTCTTAGATCCAGAATTTTTGAATATAAATCCCTGTCTGCTAAAATTAATTGGTGTTTTAAAAGAGGGGGGGAAACCTTAGAAGGAATATTTTTGGAAGGAAATTCAATTATGATGGGGTAGTGATCACTTCCATAGGTCATATCAAAGCAACGCCAAATGAGGAGACTAGATATATTGGATGAGCAGAATGTTAAATCAACACAACTATTATTCTGACCACGAGCAGATCTGCGCGTAGCACTGCCATCATTGATGAGGCAAAGGTTGAGATCATCCAATATATCAAGCAAGCCAATGCCAAAGTTATCACAAGTATCCGACCCCCAACGATAATGATGACAATTAAAATCACCCATGACAAGTATTGAACCGCTAACACTGGACAATAAATTTCTTATTATCGAAAGATATTCGAGTTGCGGGTGCGCAATATAAAAAGAATAAATATTTATACCCTCAGCCTTCACAGCAACAACATTTATGTCATCACCAACAAAGGTTAGAGGAATCTGGGAGAATGATACCTTGCTATTGATGAGCAAGACACATCCTCCGTATCCATCAGATCTATCATTACGCACATTGCCAAAACATGGCAACCTGAAATTTCTTCCAGGCAAGAGCCATGTCTCAGCAATGCCGCAGATTGATGGTTTGAACTTATTAATTAAAAAAGAAAGATCAGGCTTTCTGGGAGTAATACTCCACACGTTCCACTGAAGGAATGTCAGGGGATGGAACATTGTGGATGTAGTTTAATATTGAGGTCAATTTTGATGCAACGTGGTCAGGTACAGATTGAGTTGGGTTTGCAAGGACAGACATTAACATATCAGTAATTAAATTTAAAATATTTGAGGAGTTATCCTCCCGTCTGTAGAGTATTGGGTTTGCTGCTTCCGTTGGAAGAGCACAGCCGTTTCTAGATGGGGAAAAGGAGTAATTTTGAGTGAGATTCAAGGAATCTCACTCAAAATAGGGGAGGGATATGGAGTTTGGGTTTCATAAATACCGTTTTACGGTTTGATTTTTGCGTTACTGGAATGGGACTTGAGGACTGGGATTGTGATTTATATGCAGAAACCTTATTGCGTGGGGAAGATTTGGAAACTTCGGCATATGATTTGGAAACAGGTGGGAAAACCCGACTTGCCTCCGCATACGAAATCGATTTTTCTGCCATCAGAGCTTTGATGCTCTTCTGACGACCTAACTCATGACAAGCACTGTCGTTTCAAAATAGTTGCCAGTACACGAAACACAGAAACTCGATTCAGGGGTGACTTCACATCCATCACCTGGATGATCTGCACCACATTTAAAACACCTAGGTTTCGATCTGCAAAGTGTGCGGGTATGGCCAAAGCGACAACAATGGTAACATTGAACTGTTGGGTAAGTGTATCGCTCAACTGGGAGAGCCGAGTAGAAGCTGTACACACGTTTAGGTAGGACTTGTCCATCAAAAGTTAATACAATAGTCCGTGTGGGCCTCCACTCAGTCACACCAGAAGAGGACACCTTACGGTTCATCCTTCTGGCTTTGATGACAGAGCCACATCCCTCTGGAACCTGAATGTTTTTAATTATTTCATCTTCTGACCAGTCAACTGGTACATCCCTTACAATACCCATTCTTGTGATGTTGAATTGTGGAATGGCAGCCATGTATTTGTGTTGGGATAGAATTTTATTGTTTAGAAAACTGTTTGCATCCTGTGCGACTTGAACTCAACTGACACACGATTTCTGCCTATACGTTTGATCCCATCGAGACGTATGTTGTTCATGTTATTCATCGTCAAAAACATACCAAACTTGATAGGTTGTAGCACTGTGCCGGAAGTTTGTTCGTCTTTAAGTGATACATTAACTATGTATGGTGGATTATCTCTAGCTGTGTATAAGAGTCTGCCAATAACATTTTTCGCAATCTTAGGCTTTATATTGGAAGATGCAGGGGGCGAACCAGCGACCCGCTTGCGACTAGGGGTGTACGTATCCATAATAGGGTCCTGTGGGGGTATTTCGGTGTCATTGGGAAGGGTGATTGTTAGTCCAGGGGAGAGATCAAATAGTTCATCCGGGGGGTCAGGATCGGGGGGTTTGTTTGAGTTCATATTTGCTAAATTATAATTAAAAAAAGGACAATTATCACGAAAAACAAACCTCAAACCTAGAACACAAACACAAGGAACACTTTCGATCGAGTTTCACACTAGAAAAGTTCACCAAAATCGAAAATATTCGTAGCACTGACAAAAGCACGTGTTTAGCCTTCACCACTACCAACGAAAGTCCCCATCTACCAACTTATCCGTGAAATGGCGAAAATTGGAACTACGGCCGTCATGTTGAAATGTCATTCGATTGTCAGTGTCTACTACAGTCCTACCCATAGGGATAAAATACTTAGATAGCTTCTATAGTAACCTATCTTGTATTCAACATTTCATGTGACAAAAAGAGATAGCAACAGCATTCCCATTCCCAACCGTCTTGAAATGCCGCGCGCCACCAGCCGAGAATCGCCATTTTGATTGCTAACCAGCTGGTTAACACATTAGTCTACCAATTTTATCAAAAATACTGTCAAATTTTGTAAAATATTGTGGTTTGAGTTGAGTGCGGTTTTCTTTTTGTCATGAACAATGTCATGTACTGTACCCGGTTGTTCGAATGGAAATGGTGTTTTGTAAGAAAATATTGCATAAGTATCGTTTCATCGGTAAGTAAATCTAATCATATCTTATTGTTAAAAGACATGTTGAACAGAAAAGTCAATAAAATCAGATCATGTCATCAGAAGTAATGCGAGTATATTTTGACAATCGAATCGAGAATCTCGTGGTTTGAGCTTGCGTCTGCTTGCGCAGTATTTGTGGGTGCATAAAACCGCATAGCAAAACCAAAAGTATCAATAATAATCGACTAAAATTGTGTATCACCTCTACCTGTACCAAAGACAATGAAAAAAGAACAATATACGTACGTCAAAAATGGAAAGACAAGAAAGAATGTTGAGTGTCAAAAAACAAAATTGAGAAAATTCTCAAAATTCACATTGTTTGAGCCGTCGAAAATTGTTTGCATAAAAATTGTCAGTGTTTCTAAACAAAAAAAAAAACTACAAAAACAAACTAGGAAACAGGGTAACACAAGCTTGAAATGTCCAGAAGTGAAGTCCTATACGCAAAGGGGCTGAATACTGTAAGTTGAAGACATATCATACTGTTTAACAAAATTATTATAGGACAGGTAGTTGTAATTTTATTTATTATTCAGTTTCAGTCGGATACTGATGATGATGATCAGTGGGATGATAAAAAACTGAACGATGCGTATGACAAAGCTCTGAGGGTCGCCAATATTGAGGTGGCGAAGCGTGTAGCCATGTCGACGAACACTCCGAGTCCATCGAACGACTGTAACACAGAACGTTAGTATCAACCATTTAATTTTAGTTTGCAGAAACGTTCTGGTGTGGTGTTTGCATACCTGCTGGGCAAGTGTAGTGTGGGTATTCTGTGGTAATGCTAACAGTAGCCTGGAAAATACCATAACTATACCAACCTGTGCCTTAGATTACATTCTGACTGACAAAGTGCTGCATCCAGAAAGTATAGAAGCGATGGATGTTCTGCTATATCAGTAGAGGCTCAAGCTCACAATTTATTTGCTTGAGCATACAACTTGCAGTCTTAACTGTTGCTGAACTATAATGGTTCAGATTCATTACACTTACTGAGGCTTGTTCAAGATATTATAATCTGGCATATTCATTATTTGATGTTAGGTTTGTAACCTGTTGAAGTGGTAAATATGCCTTTTGTTTCATCTTTAGTTAGCTGGAATCCCTCTTACAGCTACCAAAAATATTTGGATAAAATTTCCATTATAGCCTTTGGAAGTTTGTTTTTATTATTTTGTAGATAGTACTTATAAAATGACTTTTTACAAATTTTCAATATGCTTTAATAATTCATTAAAGTTTCAATAGAAAAGTCAAAGTTGTGATTTCACGTTCCGTTGACGTTAGAAGCTGATTAACTTGAGCATTCACTTGTAATTAGCATTTGTGCGAATGTTACATCACAGAAAAATACGAGAACATTTTAGCGAGCGTTCTGGTCAGCATTCTATCGAGCATTGCTTCGAGCTTTATGCTGAGCCAAGCTTCGATCATCGTTCTGCGCCCCACCGCTCTGTGACGTGCCTCCTTGCACCCCTGTTGCTCTCCAGCTCCAGTGTGACAGAGTAAAGTCATTTGGCTGGTTGTGTGTTTAGTGTTGTGTGTGTTCAAAATGTCTTGGGACATGATAAGCGTCTACTTTTGATTTCAAACTATAGAAATAAAAGCATTTTGTGGGACTCAAAGCATCCTCAGCATTACAATAAAATTTTGAAAATCAATGCTTGGGTCGAGTTAGCAACTGCATTGGACTGTTTCATAGATGATTGCCGGAAATGACAAGTTTGTTGGCTTCTATGCGCCGAGAAAAAAGTAAACACAACAAAAGTAAAGGAACCGGAAAAGGTTAGTTATTTAGGTACAACGCCTATTTTTTTAGTTTGGGAGTAAGTAATTAATTAATAATGAAGTTGTGCCATATACCTATTCCAAAGTGTTTTGTCTTAATTGGCACCGACTTCATTAATAATTGATTGTTGGAAATATAATAATGAGAACATAAATATGACTTTAATTGGTACCTTTAATATTATTTTGTTACTTTTTTGTGCCAATTTGGTTTTGTCTTATTAAAAAAAAAATATATTTACATAATATCTATATAAATGTTCCATATATTTCAGGAGCGGAAGAAATTTAACAGTTTGTGGTTTGCCTATGAGAGTTTGAAGTTCTTATTGGACAAAAATTAACTTCGCACGTAAGTATTATTTATTTATTCAAAAGCAGACTTAGCTGCGGGCTTATTCTAAGCATATCTATATTGCCATTGTATTTCGCCTTCTTGTGAACAATATTCAGCAAATTCATCTCTTTTTCGACTGGGGGGTAGTATTGTTTGAGTAGATTTGTGGAGATTCAAGCAGCATAAATGTAGTTTCTTCAGTTCCAGTTCCAATTTGTGAAGCATAAGTTGTGCTTGATTTTGAAAACCTCATAAAATTATGTAAATGATATATACAATTGACAATCAAAGTAACTTTTTCCGGGCTTAACAACAAAACACGAAACACCGTAGACAATATGCCAAACACATGTTCAACTACTCGTCGTGCTCTACAAAGTCTATAATTATATATTCACTTTATAGAGCCAATAGCATGAAATCCTGAATAAACTTTCATGACATTTTCATTGATAGGGAATGCTTCATCGCCAACAAAAAAATATGGAATAGGTAATTGTCTTTCAGGTAGAGGTGATGATTCCGGAAGGTTTAGCGATTTATCATTTAATTTTTATTTAACACTAGTTGACCCGCGTAACTAAGTCTGCATCACTATTTTCATTTTCAGCCTTCCTCGATAAATGGGCTATCTGAAAGAATTTTTCAAATCGGACCAGTAGTTCCTGAGATTAGCACGTTCAAGCAAACAAACAAACTCTTCAGGTTTATATATTAGTATAGATACAATAGGGAATATGCATGAAAAAGATATTTATCATCTGTACAGTTTATCTAAAAATATACATAAATATAATACTAACAGTGGAAATAGAATCAAAATTAGTCGAAAAACAAAGGAGATATAGTTATTTTAATTAAATATATCTGTCCCTCTCGCGAAAACGCTGTTTTCTATGGCAGCTGTATAGGCGTCATAGACGATGACGTCAAAGTTTACATCGGATTTCTCTTTCTAATTGTAATCTTTGAAGCTTTATAACTTCATTGCTGATGAAGGTATTTAAAAAATAATTTCATAATTGTTTACTAGAGCTAATAAGTATTTCATTTTGCAATTTAAAAAATCGCATGCATATTCCCTATTGTTAAAAACTTCTCCGTCGGATATCCGTCCTTGGCAGCCAATGTTTGCATATATTATTTTATTGTTCGCATCTACCACTATTAAAAGAACCACGCTGAAGAATTCTTTATAATTATAATACTCGCTTCCACTATTTAAGGGTGCTTGAATGATTATGTGCCTTCCATCCAATGCTCCCAGAAAATGAGGAAATTGTCAAGATCTTTCGTATTCTTTTACGACTTGCAACCACTGATCAGGTGTTTGTGGTAACTGTAAAAAACATATTTTTATTTCAGATTAATGTAGAGCCTTCCCAAGATTCTACCAATGAGAATGTTCAAGAATACTTTAATTCTGAAGGCGAACTATCCGATTCTGAAGGACAACCATCTCAATGAGAATCATTTAATTCTAATAAAGTGCAACGTGAACGCAACAAACATAAACGGGAGACAGATGATGATATGATGATGCGATCAGCTTTTGATACCTTGCAAAAATCACCTAATTCACTCAATACCATGAATGACGAGTTTGGGACCTTTGGGATGTTCGTTGCTAATCAATACCGAAAAAGAAAAAAGAAAATATACCGAAAATACAAAAAACCATGTAGAACATATGATTTCTAACATACTCTGTGCAGACAAAGGAGAATTTGATTTATCTGCCTAGCCTTTTCCCAACTATATTGGGGTCGGCTTCCAGTCAAACCGGATTTAGCTGAATACCAGTATTTTACGCGGAGCGGCTGCCTACCAGACCTCCACAACCCAGTAACTGGGTAACACGGTACTTCATGGCAAGACTGGAGTCAGATTTACTGGCTTCTGACTATCCGTAACGACTGCCAAAGATCTACAAATGACAGCCGGGACCAACGGCTTAACGTGCTTTCCGAGGCACGGAGGAAACTCGCTATGTTAAGATGGTCACCCATCCACAGACCAATCTTGGCAAGCGTTGCTTAACCTTGAAGATCGACCCGTGTGACTGTTATAACCTAGCCACGAGCTCCTCACAAAGGAGAATTTGGTTACTACGACACAAATATGTATGGCGGTTCTCATGGGTATCGCAAAGCACACTCTACTCCATCGAATGCTTCTACTTCGGCTGTTGCGCAAAATCCCAATCAACAAGACACAAATAATTCGGAGGCCAGTCTCGCCGACTTGGTCGTAATGAGGGAATTATCGGATTACATAGAGTCGCTTTTTTGGATGAAAATAAACAATTTGTACTTACTTCGATGTTTTCTTCCAATAATCCAATGATTGCTTTACATACTTCCGGTATTATGTATCCAATGGAATGTCTTGAAAAGACATTTTGAAAAGATACTGTGAACTTAAATAACTATCTCCCGTTGCTAAAAAACGGAGAGTTACTGCTAACCTTTCTTGAATCGTGATTGCAGCTCCAAACTTGTGTGTCCTGTTTGACTATTTTTGGACCAATCATGTTTAACAAATATTCAAAATTACTTGATGACATTAACAGAAAATTTCTATAGTTTCCGCTTATTTCTTGTTGTTTTAACTCAGCAACTAATTGTAGACCTCCACGTCCACTTCTAAGACGAAATAGATTATTTTGCCACCATCTTCTATTTTTCTTTTTCATTTTTTTACATAACCAATGAGTATAAATGCAGCACACGCGACCGTCAAGTTTGACATCTTCGTGAAGAATATTTTTTGACGAGCATCGACTAGAGGGAGCGTGCTGAAACTATAGGTGGCAGCACAGAAATGTCACTGTCAAGTATGTTTCAAGTACAAAATTCGAAATAACTACGCTAGATGGCACAGTCTTCTTCGCGCACGTTCCCCTAAACTGAGCGTGCAGGAACCACAGGTGGCAGCACAGAAGCATTAATGTCAAGTATTCTGACCCTGAAAAATTCGAATATGCGACACTAGATGGCTTAGTCAACGCCGTGCACGGTACAGAGCGTTCACTAGAATGCTCATGAAAATGTTCATAGCAATGTTTGGCTCTGCTTGGCTCGGCTCGTTGTTCAGTTCGACAAATATAAAAACGGCGAATGCTCGATGTTCTGTTACAAGTGAATGCTCAAGTCTATCAGCACCTTTAAATTTTATGTCATGTTTTTTTCATAAATATATCTTTATGAAAAAAAAAAAAACATAAAAGATACCCCATTACAAAATGTTAAGTTCACTTTACAACTAATAAATACAACCAACAAGGTTCAAACATAACATACCTATCTCTCATAATGATTGGTAAAGATAATAATAACTCAACTGCTAATAACAAAATCAATTTTACGAAAATGTCTACTTCTAACATTGAAATCACTTAAATCATTAATTAGGAATTCCTATAATCATCTGCTTAGCCTTTTCCCAGTTTTATTGGGGTTGGCTTCCAGTCAAACCGGATTCAGCTGAATACCAGTATTTTACGTGGAGCGACTGCCTACCAGACCTCCACAACCCATTAAATGGGTAACACGGTATTTCTTGGCAAGACTGGAATCAGATTTACTGGCTTCTGACAATCCGTAACGACTGCCAAAGTTCTACAAATGACAGCCGAGACCAACAGCTTAACGTGCTTTCCGAGGCACGGAGGAAACTCGGTATGTTAAGATGGTCACCTATCCACAGACCAACCTTGGCAAGCGTTGCTTAACCTTGAATATCGACTTGTGCGGCTGTTATTCTTTAGCCACGAGCTCCATCTGGCCATAATTCAGGTGGTGGAATAACAATCGGCGGATCCTGTGATAAGTCAGAGTCCATCTCATTGGCTGGCTGCCTGTCAATGACAGGTGACCCATTAGCTGATGTGTCTGGCGGTCTGGCCAGTATTCGGTCTGCGTGTCGCCGATACAGATCTCAATCTTCCGATCTTATCACATAAGTGGCCGCCCCCTCTACCGTCTCCACGGTGGCCCGTAGCCACCTGTTCCCGGGCCCATACATGCGTATGAGCACGGGCTGCAGCAGCGTAAAAGTTCGCGTGGGCGCGGGCGGGTGATACGCCGCTGCCTCCAGTTGTTGCTCGGCGCGGCTCGTAGTCGAGTCGGGGAAGCTCGACACGGCCGTCCTGTAACTCACCAGGTGTTTTATTAGTAGAGCTATTGAGCACCGTCCGTAAATAGTATAAAACTTTGCAAAGTTTCTCCTGCCATTGCATGTCCCGATTCTCTAGTTTTTTATTTTATTTTATTCTTTGTTTGAAGCGTGCGTTCAATCTGCCTGTTCGTCTCTAGGTGGTAAGGGCGCTGAATAAAAAGTTAAAAACGTTTAATTCCATTCTTTCTCAGAAAATTATTAATTTCATCCGAGGTGAATACACGTCCATTATCGGACACCAACACGTTGGGGAGCCCTTAAGATGTGAATTTTTTTCTCAACAGCTATCACCGTACCACTGTTCATCGCTGGCATGATTTCGACCTCAAACCATTTGCTGTAGCTGTACTAGAACTAGAAAAGTTTTTCCCTGAAAGGGCCTCTCAAAGTCCACATGCACACGACTCCACGGCTTCTCTGGAATAATCCAAGCTTGCGGGTTCTTTGGTGGGTTATTTATCACGAGCTGAGATTGCTGACACTTGGCCACCACACTCTCAATCTGCCGATCCATGTCCACCCACCACACGTAGCCTCTTGCATACGCTTTTGTCTGGACAATGCCCGCATGAGAGGCATGTAACAACTTTAATACTTGTCCTGTAAGGACGAAGGTATTATGACTCTGTTGCTCCACAATAAACAACCATTATTATGTGAAAGAGCCTCTCTCCGTGTCCAAAAAGCTTGTAGACTCGGGTCCTTGTTCCTTCGTGGCCATCCGTGCAAAACATGTAACATTACTTTTTGCAATACCACATCTTTTTTAAGTCTCCGCGGCTATCTTAGCAGCGACCAGCTCCCAGCCGCTCGACTGCTCCTCCAGCAACAATTTACCAGGGCCTGTACTGTATACTGTAATTATTAGGTCTTTACCTATGAAATTGCCGTTCTGCAGTACTGGCCATTTCATTTAATATGGCGCCAATTTTTTTGTATACCCAGTGTCACTCTCTCAGTAAATACGAATCTAACGACACCTCTCAAGCTAGAATCCATCGAGTCGTTTAGGCTCTAGGGCGTGCCAAAGAAATATACACCCATACATACACTCGAAAACCTCCTTCTTACGAAGTCGGGTAAAAAGGTAAAATCTGTAAACGTCAGAATTATTGAAATAAAAAATACACCCTAACCACTAGGCATGGGCAATGACATGGCAATATATCGCTTTTACACGAATGTTGAATATCGGCGCAATATCCAATGACTTATTCCCCAAACCCCAAAGCTATTGTTCTCAAAACTCTACAGTACATACATTCATTCCACTATAAACCCTAGTACTTGAATTTCTCTTAAACCCCAAAACAGTTTTGGTAGTCAACAGCAAAACATGGCAAACTAAAGGAAAGGTCTCATTTTTAACAAATTAGTTTTAAAATACACAACACCGTATCGCACTATGATATTCGGTTCAATCTGATTTGGGTAGGTACGAGGGGGCGTTTTTAAGTTCGCGGAATGGAGGGCAAGGAGTGAAAATAAAAATACTAAATTATTTTTCTTTTTCAATATATTCACCTGCTACCCTAATACATTTTTCAGATCTTTCAATTAGCTTATGTATACCTTCATAAAAAAATGTTTTGTCTTTGTCCGAAAAATAAGCTGAAACCGCGTCCTTTACTTCTTCATCAGTTGAAAATTTCTTTCCACGAAGTTCTTTTTTCAGATTTGGAAAGAGGTAATAATCACTGGGAGCCAGGTCTGGGCTGTAGGGTGGATGGTCTAAAATATCGAAGCCCACCTTATGCAGGGCAGCCAACGCAATACGGCTCTTGTGAACAGGCGCGTTGTCGTGAAGAAGAAGGACACCTTTGGTCAATTTTCCCCTTCTTTTTTCTTTAATACTTTCTTTCAACCTCTCGAGGATAGAAGCATAGTATTCTCCGGTTATAGAAACGCCTTTATCTTTATAATCGGTCAACAGAATCCCTTCCGAATCCCAAAACACTGTTGCCATGATTTTCCCAGCCGATTGTGACACTTTAAACTTCTTGGGTGGTGGTGTACCTTTTTTATGCCACTGCATAGAGTCCTGTTTTGACTCAGGCTCATAATGATGAACAAGTTTCATCTCCAGTAACAATTCGACTCAATAGTCCATCCTTATCTTCGTTACAGAGGTCCAAAAACGTGCGAGAACACTCCACGCGGCGTTGTTTCTGAGACGGCGTGAGCATTCTTGGCACCCATCTTGCACTGACCTTTGTCATGCCAAGATGATAGTGTAGAATTTTGAAAATTGTTGTATCCGATACTCCAACCATTTCTGCAAGCTGTTTCTTCTTTAGTCTGGCATCTTCCAATATTATTTTTTCGACATTTTTAATGACTTCCGGAGTACTCAACTCGATCGCCCGTCCGGGCCGCGGGTCGACTTCAAGTGAGGTCCTGCCTTGTTTAAAAAGACAATGCCACTTGTAAACCATGGTTTTACCCGGGCAAGAGTCCCCGTAAACGGATTCCATCTCTTCCAGTATGTTTTGAACTGACTTTCCTTGCTTGGTAAGGAACTTTATTACGGCACGGTACTCGATTTTTTCCATAATGCACACTTTCTTCCCGATTGAGTTGTTTGCTTGACGATAGTTCAAAGACTAATGACCCAATCACCCATGGAGTAGTCGCGGCGCCCCCGCAAGGGGGCGCGGCGAGCGGGCATAGGCTATGCCTTTAATCCCGCGGGATCAATATGCGTGCCCGTAACGACGGGCACGTCGTTGGGTTGCCGGTTTAGGCGCGGCTGGTGGCAGCGCGACTTTATGACGCTGCATGCCTGATGTGTGTATCTGTTGAGTGTCGGCAGAGGGCGCCACGGCACTGTCCCACAGTGCCGTCTCTTCACGACCCTACGGCGGTCAGTCCCCGCCGGGTGAGACCTCCGGTTGCCCGGAGGAGGCCCAGCGAGAGACGACCAGCGACGTAGGCGCCGACTTTAGGGCGCTTCCTGCCGAGGGTGCTGATCCCCCGCCTGTCCTGCTTCCAGAGCGAGCCGGTCACGCTTCAGGCTGAGGGACCGTGGTGAGTGTATGAGCGGCAATGGAATTGTGAGACACCGTCTCATGTAGCGAATGAAACGTACGTCCGCGCCGTACGTTCATCGCGTGTGTTTGGGCGCATGGAGAGTCGTGCTTGTATGAGGTTCGACGCACACTATGCCTATATTAACCTAGCACACAGTGCGCGCCGAGTGCATGTAGTGTTGTAGAGTCGATAGTGAGGGAGTGAGTCGCGTGTCGGTGTCTGCGACTCACTCGGCGTCAAGTCCGGTGGGTTAGGTGGGGTCGTCAGCGTCCTGCACGAGGTCGCGCGGCAGGCGTCTCGCGTCAGGTGGCCGCGCGTGCCAGGGCGCTATGTGCTTGACGTGGGGCCAAGCGGAAGCGTCGGCACGCGCGAACATAGTGGACGCGAGGCGGGCGCAGAACTCGTCCAGGCTCTCGATCCTAAGGTCCCGCATGATGACGCTGTTCCTCACGAAGCGAGGGGCAGGAACAATTTTCCGCAGCGCTAGGTTCTGCTGCGCGCGGAGGATCTTTTTGCTTGACTCGCTCGTGAGGGCGAGCCAAGCTGGGGTGATAGGTGAGCAGCGGGCGGATGTATGTTTTATACACGCCCAGCTTGACTCGCAGCGGGAGGCGGGATGAGAGCACTGGGTGGAGCAGAGCGCGGGCCGCTCTACCCTTCGCGGCGACCTGGCGGACATGACGACCCATAATGACCCAATTAAGACAAAACCTGGTATTTATACTAATATTGAGTGGCTGAAGTCGTGGCCACCTCGATAATGACCTATTTTTATCATCTACCCTCCCATTCCGCGAACTAAAAACGCACCCTCGTACTTGAAATACTGCGCTACACCTACCTTCCTTCGACTTCGTCAAGTGTACAGTAACAAATAAAAAACTACAATGATGTATGTAAATCGAAAAATTCGAAACCTAACAATCATAATACCTTACCTATCACTTTCGAGTTCCTTGTAGATTCAGCCAATACATTGAAATTAAAATAAAACGCAAATAACATATTCTAAACCGCTACATTTATAAGTTTAGCTATAGTGTAAAAACGATATTTCCCATGCCTAGACCCGAGTCTTGCTGACTGAGACTGTCAATGTTATTGTCAAATGGCAAATCCACAGGGCTGCCAACCCCAAAATATAAATATTGTTTGTATTTAGTGATGCAAGCATTTTAATTTTCAATGCTTGTTTAAAAAAAACGGGGGGCTGTAAAAAAAATTAAATGCGCAAACACATTAAAATAATTGCTGTTTCAGTTACCAATTATTTTAGCACCAAGCTTCATACATTTATTGAACGTCTCTTTTTCCTTATAAGTTTGAACTATTAACTCATTATACACAATTTATATGATCATAAAAGCTTGTCGCGAGGTTAAACTTTCGCAAACCAGAGCATTTAAATAAAAGCTTCATTTTTTATTTAAAGGCTTTTTTTATTTTATTTTTTTTACTCAAATGCTATTCTAACCTCAAAACTTTAAGCATGGATATTTCCATAACCATAGGGCTCCGCGGGTTGGGGGTGGTGCAGAGGGCACCCCTCCCTACCCTTCCCTTTACCCCTCCCGCCCTTTCCCTTAAATCGGAGGGCTATAATGGAAATTTTAACCTTATCATAGCTCCTAAATGGATGAACTGATTTTGATTGAACTTTATTTTATTTCCACAGCTGTATTTATGCTAAAAAACAAAAAAAAAACTTTGAAGTCAGCCATGAAGAAAGATCAGGCTTCAAATGCCATGATGTTTGAAGAGACACCGAAGGAAAAAATATGGCGAGCTGGTATGCCTTGCCGGCTGGTTTTCAGTGAAGATGGATTGGAGTATGAAGCTGTTATCGCAAAATTGGTTGACAATGATAATTGCATTGTCAGATATTTAGGTACGAAACTATAACTAATACTATAAAAAACCTGCTTAATGATCACAGGTTGTTGGTTGATGGGGCTTAGGGTCATGATTACAGGTTTACCACTTAATTGCGAGTTGGAATGTGAGGCGAGTTGTTCTATCAAAACAGGCATGCCCCACATGCTTGTTTACTGAGGTACTGCACAGATAAAAGCAAATTTCAGAGCTACTTGTCCGTTGGGCCTCCAAAGCAAGTGTGCACGCTCGCTTCATCATAGAACTCATCCGTCCTTTTCCATCAGGTGTGATTAAAATAGACAGAGCAAGCCTATTCCTCTACAAAAATAATAAATAACTGAGCCTGACTGCCTCTGTTAGCTAAATCAAGTAACGATTGAACTGACAGGTTTATGCTTACTTTCTCCTGCCCTCCAGCACTAACAACAACTTGACTAAACATTTTTACTTTATCCATTCAACATGCATCTTTTTTTGCAATATTTCAGGCTATGAAAATCAAGAAATGGTGTCTTTAGATGTTCTAATGCCTTCCCATGGCAAGGACGCCCGGTCTCGTCAGATCGTAGAGGCGCAAGCAGATCAGTTCAAAGAAGGTAGCTTGTCTCCCAATGTGGATCTGCGCACCTGTATATCTCCCAACACGGACGAGCGGGGCTGCAGTGATCGGATGCCCAGTCCTGATAATAATGGTATGGATTACACCCGCTGAATTATCTGGCAAACATCCAATGTTGTGCAATTCATAATTATAATTCAACAGTTTTTTTTTTACAATTGTCAAATAACTACGGACTATTCAGAAGTTATTTGACAATTGTAACAAAAAACTAAACTGCCAAAAAACAATTAGAATTCTGTAAATACGAATTGTCTGAAGATTGAAAAATAAAGACAGAAAAAAATATTCTGATAAAACTAATATGTACTCATATCCCAAAATATTTGTAATTATAATTAACTAGCGACCCACCCCGGCTTCGCACGGGTGCAAATGTTTATTTAGCCCAAACTAACAAAGCGAACATGTAATTACCAGAATCAATAATATTGCGGTTCAGGATGAAATAAAAAGTGCCATAGACAACCGTCAACGACGTCTGCTCTTTGGTGTCCAGTCCGGAACATCTCTACCTCCGTTATAATTATTTGGTTGCGCGACTTACCTTTATTTTGATATATCTCCTAAGATATCCACCCAAATTAAATGGTGTGAACAGCAATTTTATCACGTACGCTGCGGAAACTATTGACAACCGAATGATGTACTACAGTTTTATAGAAGACATAAATATCTACAAAAAACTCTGCAAGGGTATTTAAATAATAATAAAGCTTTATTTTTCTACACATTTACAGAGTTTACAAATAAACAAATACGTAGAACTATTAAAAAGTATTTGTTGGTTTATGGAGTTCCCTCTTGGGTAAAAGCCTCCTCCAACTTGAACCATTCTTCGCGGTTTTCGGCAATCTGCATCCATTCCTATCCTACGTTAATAATTCATCTTACTATTATGGCTAAGTCACAATGACCGCTTTTTGTTCAAATTAATTTATTACCCGGGTGGAATTATTCAAATCGGATCTTTCCTTTAAAAGTTACGGCGACTATAAAAATACTCAAGTAAGAAAAATGTTGCTGTCTGAGCGAACTGCCCTACGTTTAGTCTATTAATAAGTAACACGCACAAGTTACACATTACCCTATTAAGAGGGTAGAGGGGAGATGAAGTTCGTGGTGTTAATAGCTAAATAGGTGATGAGGTGTCTGGAGCATGACATTGTTTTGGATGAAAAAAGGCACACTGCGCGACTAATGCTTGCTTGCAAAATCTTGGTATTAAAATAGGTTTGATCTTCGAAGAAGGACATAGAATACTTTTTATCTGGGGAGCATTTTCCCTTGGGATTGTTTCCCATATTCACGAGGATAAACCTAGTAGTCAATGGAATGACATTGTTCATTGCTTTTTATAAATTTACTAGATGACCCGTGCCCACTTCGTTGGGCGGTATATTTAGGGTTAATATATAGCCTATGACACTTACAAATAACGAGGTTTCTAAGGATTTTTTTAAAATCGGTTCAGTGGATCCAGAGATTACCCCCTACAACTTCGCAAACTAACAAACTTTTCCTCTTTATAATATTAGTGTAGATACATTTTAAAAGAAATGTCGTGTCTTTTGCAAATCTATTAAACAAGCATATTTATAATTTCAGACCGGACGTCTCAAAAAAAGAAAAAATCATCTAATAAAAAGAAAAGGAACCAAGCTAAGAACATGAACATCAATGGATTTGAATTTCCCGAGATTCCAACTATGCCAAATTTATCTGTGTTGACTACTGTAAGTATTATTTGATCATTTTTATGTGTACAGTACATTGATTGGAGGAGCTCGTGGCTAGATAATAACAGCCGCACGGGTCGATCTTCAAGGTTAAGCAACGCTTGCCAAGGTTGGTCTGTGGATGGGTGACCATCTTAACATAGCTAGTTTCCTCCGTGCCTCGAAAAGCACGTTAAGCCGTTGGTCCCGGCTGTCATTTGTAGATCTTTGGCAGTCGTTACGGATAGTCAGAAGCCAGTTAATCTGACTCCGTCTTGCCATGAAGTACCGTGTAACCCAGTTACTGTGTTGTTGAGGTCTGGTAGGCAGCCGCTCCGCGTAAAACACTGGTATTCAGTTAAATCCGGTTTGACTGGAAGCCGACCCCAATATAGTTGGGAAAAGGCTAGGCAGGTGATGATGATGATGATAATGAGTACATTGATTTCAAACTTACATAATTATTAAAAAGAACGGGCTAAGAACTATTTTGGCCCACGCCGCTTTTTTGTTTTTTTTTTTTAATTTTGTGGCGCACGGTCTAACATGCATACTGTATGAGTAGAGGGCACTTCAACGAACAAAAAGTGTTAGGGACATGGTGCCCTAAGCCCTAAAGTGTCACGTTGCCGAGATATTTACATCAAAATGATAGACTTTAATGTAAACCTAGACTTTTCCCAACTATATTGGGGTCGGCTTCCAGTCAAGCCGGATTCAGCTGAATACCAGTGTTTTACGTGGAGCGGCTGCCTACCAGACCTCCACAACCCATTGACTGGGTAACACGGTACTTCTTGGCAAGACTGGAGTCAGATTTACTGGCTTCTGACAATCCGTAACGACTGCCAAAGTTCTACAAATGACAGCCGGGACCAACGGCTTAACGTGCTTTCCGAGGCACGGAGGAAACTCGGTATGTTAAGATGGTCACCCATCCACAGACCAACCTTGGCAAGCGTTGCTTAAACTGAAAGATCGATCCGTGCGGCTGTTATTATTTAGCCACGAGCTCCTCAATTTAAGATAAAACTATCCTATCTTTTAAGTTGGATGAAATAGTTACGAAGTTTGATCAAACTCGGTTCAGTAGTTTCAGAGTTCATCTCGAACATTGACATAATATTTTTTATATATTAAGCCTATAATAACGCACTGCAAGAGCGAGGCTCCGGGCGAGTGCCTCTTTCGCCACTCCTTTAGGCCGCCACTGCTACGGACCTTATGCTGATAAGATATTATTATATCAGCACTATGAATTATATAGATCAACAGTGCTGTTTAGTACAATTTTAAATGCTCCTTCTTAATATTTTCAGCAACTGGCCTCAGCAGAAATCCCAATGCCGCCTCCACCGGTGGCGTTCGCGTCGTCAGCAGACCGCGCGGACTCTGAGGACCAAACCATATCGTCTATGCTCATCAGCTGGTACATGAGCGGGTACTACACAGGGTTATATCAAGGAATGAAACGGTAAATATGTTCATTGTAAGTCTATGGTAGGCGCCAAATAAATTTGCAATAGCGTCATTTACTTACGATTGTTGTCACATTCTTACACTCGTATTCACAAACGTTACTATGTGGTCTCACAGTAGGCGCGAGCGCACAGGGCCCCTAAAACTTATTCATAGACAATATTTGAGTGGCGGCTAGCACTATGCGCCCCTTTGAATGAACGCACAGCTAGTCTCTTGATTCTCTGTGGTCTATTATGTGTTACGAGAAATATATTTCGGGGTTGGATTTTGCTTTTTGTGATAATTTTCCATTTTAATAGCGTTCTTTTACAATAGATTATAGTAGTGAAGAAATGTTTGATAATTATATTAATGAGAGAAGCACAATAAATACCAGAAAAGTGATACGGGATTTCCAAAATCCTTTTGATTACAGTTCGGATGAATTTAGACGACGCTACAGGTTTTCCAAAGATGTGGTTCTTTATATACTCTTGCCATTGATAAATGAAGACTGAGAAATGAACGTTAAGCAGCGAAGTGAACTACGCAACACAAGCGAACAATACAATCACAGAGCTCTATTCAACGCTGTGCGTTTGCTTAGTCAAGGGTCGTTTGAGTATTGCTTATGAATTGAAAGGCTTGCCATATGCAACGCAGTGAGAAATGCCTTACTTCGCATAGCGTTGCTACTTTACTGAGAAAAGTATTGTTTGTGAATGCGGGTGTTAATTTCAAATCCGTATCTAATCTCATTGGTTTAGCAGTAGTTCTATTTCTATCAAGAATAAGTTTTAACAAACAGTTACAATTCATTCAAAAGAATGTTTCTTCAAGAATTTTATAGTAAAACTCTAGATCCTTAGGGACGTCAAGAGTTCGTTATGGATGATGTACTCATGTCTTGTATATTTTCTTTACAGGGCAAAGGAAGGACGCAGAAACTAGTCTTCTTAGTTCTATATAGTGTTTTTGTAAAAAATGGGGAAAAAATAAAAAAGTATTATTTTTTAAATTATTTTATTTTTTAGTCTCACATTAAATGAACTACAGCAAAAATAGAAAATGTTGTCAGTTTAAGAAAATAATAATAAATAAATTTCGGCCTCCTGATTTCTGAGTAAAAACACTATGTACAAATATACATTTTGACACTATTATTATTTCGGATGCTTTTTTTTTCTTATGTGTTGTCTATGATCAGATTGGTGGGTTTCAATTGTAACACTAAAATCGCTATAAAATCATTAACATTTTTAATCCATTCAAAAGACATCCTTCATATAAATATGGACTGAATTCCAAAAAAAAAAATGTGAAAAGGAAAATAAATTATAAAAATTACAATTACAAAAATACACATATTTTAAAAATTTTACATGTTAAATTATTTCAAACAGTATACACAAGTACACATCCGAAATTATATAAAAATGGCTAAGTTTTTAATACATTATCTAATCATTCATCTCCGTTGCCAGACTACACATGAAACGATAAAAAATATCGTGATATTTGAAATTCGATCTTCGTGGCCAATCATGTCAGCCAATCATTCGTTACTTTTTTTTATTTCGCAAACCGATTTTAGTCGATTAAAAAAATAATCGGATTGTATTACAAAATCGGACTTTGACTAATTAATTTGTGCAAGTGATTAAAAGTTGATTATGGTAATTAGAGTAACATGAGCTCGCGAACTCTTTAACTTTAAGAGCAAAATATTTCACCAATCACTCACACAAAACAAAATAGATCTTAAATCAACGGATTACGATTCAAACTTGCGGCAAGGACCATTTTGGAGAATCTTATAAAACTAATTAAAATAAAAACATGGCAATTTTAAAACATAAACTAAATAAACAATATTTACAGTTACCTCAATATACAATAAGAACAATGTTATAGGCTTATTATGGCCTTTGAGTTAAAGATATCAGCCAATGCTGAAAGTTTGAGATTCTCCTGTTCTGAGATTTTGAAATGGCTAAATTATTAACGTAGAAAAGCATTTAGTTGCTCTTATATTTAAAGACTATTTTTAAAGCTTAGCTATTGACGTGGATGCTGTTATTATATTTTTTACCTGCAAAATTTCCCAATCAACCACTTTTCAACCCTATTGCTAAGGCATAAGGGCGAAAATTCTACAGGCAACTTTCGCTGTAATACTTTCTAAGGCCAATAGACGAGCGTATATAGATTTGAAAAAATATAAATTAATGATGGGGCTAATTCAAATCATCTTAAATTAAAGCCGTGAAAATACTTATTAGACATCTGAATATCTCAAAACGAAAAATCTAAAATTATAAATTAATTCATATAACTCAACACACGTATTCTCAGTCCCCAGCCATACACACAAACTCCCACATATGGGACACTCAAACATCAAGACAATATTGTCAGACACTGACAACTTCGAATAAAGTCAAACCGAACAGAATTGGCAAGTGGAATAAAGTCGACATTTCGCATGTATTGATTGTACTAGGTACATATTAATTCGTAAAATAATGTTATTTCGTTGCATTAATGTGTTATAAAACACATGATTTTTGTAGGCGGAAAACCTAGCTAGCTAGTTTTTAATAATCTTGTGCGAGTTATCATTATCAAGCCTCCGAAATTGAATATCATGTTGATTGCACGTCGAAGGCGTTACAACTTGTGAATTTAGAATAAACAATTTCTCGTACATATTGACGTCAAATCTCGAATAAAGTCAACTCGACCGAGTAACAGTTTCGCATAAAGTCAAATCTGAATAAAGTGAAGCGTTTCGCATAATGTGTCGCTGCTAAAAGAACTTTAATAATGACGTCAAATCTCGCAAAAAGTCAACTCGAACGAAGAATAGTTCCTCGTAAAGTCATCTTGAACGAGTAACAGTTTTGCATAAAATTAACTCTTGGAATAAAATGAAGCGTTTCTATAAAGTGTTGCATCGCGTCTCATACGAAAGTACTCATTAAATAAAGTGACACGGTGCGGCGCAAACGGGCGTACATAATGACGTCACATCTCGCAAAAAGTCAACTCGAACGAAGAATAGTTTCGCATAAAGTCAACTGTTGGTATAAAGTGAAGTGTTTCGAGACACGGCGCGGCTCATACGAGCGTGCTGAGCTCGTGCGTGTCGTGGCTGAGGTCGATGGTGGCGGCGGGCAGACCGGGCACGCCGGGAGTCACGGCGCCTTCGCCCGGGGGCGTGCTGGTCGGAGGCCTGGGAAGGAAAATATTGCTTTATTACATTTTTAAAATAATAGTATTTTTTTTTATGATGAGGAAAGTATTTCAGAACTGAACGGAGTCTACAGTGAAATATAATAGCAACATTTCAAGACGCGAGTTCGGGGCGTCTTGAAACCTGTTTGATGAAACCGAACGGGGGGGTTTCTGGAAAATTTACAATAAAATCTGCCCCTTGATTCCTAAATCATATAATAAATCTTCGTTACTTCGAGTTAAACTAGCCTAGTTGTCTAGTAATTTAGTCAAATATTAAGTCTTCCATTTCTTTCTATAAAATGTTGAACTTTTCGAAGCCTGGCTCCGAAAAGCGAGCCTTGGTTGTCGTTTTTACCATTAATCAATCAATATACATTCAGTCAAAAAAGTATCGGGAATGGATGATTTGTTTATGGTTCCAAATTCAAATTTTTGTTTTTTTGTAGTTGTTAGATTGGCACAACTGTTTTCCATTTTGGCGCGGAGTTTGAGTTGCATCTGTTATTTATATTAAATACAGTGCTGGTTTTAGTAATATCATATATAGTGTGTATTGCGAATTTCATAATGGACAAAAATATCGAACAAAGAGTTTGTCTTAAATTTTGCATCGCCGATGGAATTTCGTGTTCGGAGTCACTGAAAATGTTACTAAAGGCTTACGGTGAATCGACTTTATCAAAAACTCGTGCTTATGAGTGGTTCAAAGCGTTCAAAAGCGGTCGAGATGTGATGGAAGATTTGCCTCGCTCTGGTAGGCCGTCAACGTCTGCAACTGAAGTTAACATCGCAAAAGTGAAGGAAATAGTGACTGAAAATCCCCATTCAACTCTGAGAGAGATAGCCGCCGAACTTTCTGTATCTCACGAGTCGATCCGTACCATTTTAACTAATCATTTGGGTATGAAATATATTAATTTAACTAATCATTTGGGTATGTATGTTGCTGCTCGGCTAGTCCCAAAAGATCTGAATTTTCTCCAAAAACTCAATCGCATGAAAGTCGCTGAGGACATGCTAGAACGAGTCAGTTCGGACCCAACATTCATGAAACGCATTGTTACTGGTGACGAGACGTGGGTTTACAAGTTTGACATGCAAACTAGTCAACAAGCTTCGGAGTGGCGCCTTCCAACTGAACCGAAACCGAAAAAACCACGCCAAAGTCGATCAAAAGTCAAAGTCATGTTGACTGTTTTCTTTGACTATCGCGGTGTTGTGCACTCTGAATTCTTACCGGAAGGTCTAACGGTAAATAAAGAATATTATTTGAGCGTTATGCGGCGTTTAAGAGAGCAAATTCGACGAAAAAGGCCAGATTTGTGGAAAGAAAATTCTTGGATTTTGCACCACGACAATGCGCCTTCGCACAAGGCTATCATTGTGAACGAATTTTTAACCAAACACTCAACAAATACCATCCAGCAACCACCATATTCACCAGATATGGCTCCTGCTGACTTTTTATTTTTCCTAAACTCAAATTACCACTTCGTGGCACCCGTTTTCAATCGATAGAAGACATAAAGGAGAATTCGCGGCGAGAACTGAACTCAATTCCGGAAGCAGCGTTTAAAAAATGTTTTGATGAATGGATTATTCGTTGGCGCAAGTGTATCGTTTCTAAAGGAGCATACTTTGAAGGTGATAAAATAAATTTGGATGAATAACAGACATTTTGTGTATTATTGATCTTTTCCCGATACTTTCTTGACAGAGTAGTATATAAAATTCTTCCGTTACTGACTGATCGAGTGACTGACAGACAACGAACATCCGAACTACTGGTCGTTGAAAGCGTCTACTGGTCGTAGGTGAAATTTGGCATGTAGCTTCCTTTAAGGAGTGCAGGGGCGCTCTAAGAGAGGATGTCCCGAAATTTGTACGGTTCGCGGGAAAAATCTAGTTTTTATAAAAATGAATAGTGATTTGGCGATGATTAGATGCTAAATATCTTATAGACACTAGGCTCATACTTGGTTACTTGAAGCAAAATAAAAGCTGAACAAGGCCCTGTTTAATATATCTAAGTATATAGCTGACAATGCGACAAGGTTATAAACTGTCATAGGTACCTAATTAATTGTTACAATTTCGCGACAGATAAAGCAGAGAATGTTTGAAATAAACGTACAAAATTGTAGAATTGTCACTTGTGACCGTCGAGTCAGTTTTATTAAATAGGCCCCTGGAGTCATATGACAATCGTTAATTTGACGTGCCCAATATGGTAGCGTGCCACCGCTTGTCGATGGTTCGCCATCCCCGATCTAAGCTACCTCAAAAGTTTCGAAAACACAAGAGGCAGCATCAACTCACCTTATAATATAAGGGCCTCCTTGCTGCAACAGTGTGATAGGATGCGTATACGGACCACCAGCAGTCATACTATGAAAACTCAAATTCCCCATCCCAGTGTTATTTAAGTGTCCATTCCCAATAATTACACCGTTGGACGCGTTCAAGTTCGGCGAAGCAGTCGAAGTATTCACTTCTTGAGTTCGAAATGCCTTTACTAGGTTCGTTTTCTCTTTCTGCCAAACGAAGACATTGTGTACCATTGCGCAGCCGCAGAAGATGATCCCAACGCCGATGAATACTGACGTCACTATCGCTGGCGTTGAATGGAACTGGATGAATGTGTAGAGTATTATGCCTGGAATTGAAAGGGGTGGAATTAGTGTGTGTATGCGGAACAGAGAGAAAGGTCCCGCAAGCCTCCATTGAAAAGGGCCCCGACCGGTTGTTATGTCCGGTGGGCAACTGCCCGATAGTTGATATTCGGACTGTTGTTTATGTTCAAATCGCGCTGAAAGCTATGATACCGCGATGCAGGATTTCGTTCCGTAGTTTTCTGCTGGCAGGATAGATGGCGTTGTGATTCTTTTTGTTGCTGTAATTTCGCTTTGTTAGTTTTGTGGTGGCATTGATGCCGCTACATGTGTTCTATTGTTGCGTGTTGTTCTCGGCCAATCTGGTCTCGATAGCCCTGTTCAGTAATGCTATTCTGTAACAACGTGTTCGTGTCTCGACAGCGGAATCCCAGGTGAGTATCAAATTCGTATAAATAAAAACCTTTATGTTCTGTATAAAGCTCACTTTGTGAGCTTTTCACTCAGGTGAATCTCGGTATCGAAATAGTTATTTACAGAATAGACTAGCAATACTCATGCAAGAAAGAGCAACGGCAGTTCCGAGTTTTGTCTAGCATCTGTGCTTTGACACAACACATTACAAAGATAAGCAATCTGGTAGCATTCACGTGGTAGAACCATCAAGATCGAGGTTTTTGAAACTATCATTAGTCTCTCGGTCGTTGAAAAGGGGAGGTCGGGTAGTTGTTTGTTGTAAATTATTAAATTAATGTTTGAACCAAATATTGTCTCGCATCAATGGGAAAAGGATAGGCTGCTGATTATTGACATCTCACCTTGAAAAACTGAAGCGAATAGAGCTGTCAATTCATAGCTTTAGAGAAACGACATCCGGTCGATTCTGTAAACATGTTGAAGTGAAGTGATCACGAAGTGAGCTGTCAATCCAAGTACCTAATCAAGATGGAATAACAGCTCCCTTCGTGATCACTTCACATCGACATATTTACAGAATTGCACTGCTGTTCACGCTCGCTTCACCCAAGTTATAATGTTAACTTTACAACAAAATAGACTGGCAGTTAAAGATGCATTCATCTTTAACGTCACAAGACTTGCACCCTAAGCACGTCTCACTAATCAAGTCTATCCAAGACTCAAAGCTCCACATGATTAGTTCCCATCAGCACTTATTGCGTGCCCTAATCGCCTTTTTCTATAGCGTGGGAAGCTAGTAATTATAAAGAACGTAATCGTACGAACCTGTTAAAAATACCGGTATGGATATAAAGAATCCTCCGACGGCGCATACCCTCGTGATTGCTGACTTTTGCAGGTATTTGTTTGATCTGGAAGTAAAGAAAAAGATGTGGATTAGTATCAGTTTATTTCAATTAGACTAAGGCACTTTTGAATGTCAGCATTTACAGTAGAAAAGAAAATTATAGTGACTATTCGCCCTAATTAATTCAGACAAATACAAAATAATACATTCAGAATTCTCACGGTCCACTATCTGATCAATACTACAGCTACAGAGATACCTACAAGACACCAATAACATTCGAGATTTCAAGACAGTTTTATTCCACAACTTTTACATCGAAAAGCAGTAAACACAGCGTGCCCCAAATTCCCACCATAATCTGCTCAAAATCGATCTCGTTTGTTTTACACGAGAATCTCGTTTTACATATTTGTTTCAAAATCCAGCAGCAATTATTTAATGGTACAACAAACATTTAATCGATTGTATATTATAAGAACTCGATTTTAATGAAAACTCGTTTGAACAGTCATGTAACGGCAACGGCACGGCACCTGTTGATCGAGTATGGCCTTGGAAAATTGCGAAGTCAGTGTATCAAACGGTCATGTTTCCCGTGGAAAGCTTTTGAAATCGGTCGGATTATATCATTTGCTGCATGTCAGTGACACTGGCACAATATTCTGATGGATATTATGATCATTGATTACAACATAGTAACTGTTATCGAAAGACTACAAACTTGTTTGAATTACACGATATTTTATTGGACTTGCTGCATTTGGTTGAAATAATGCAAGCATAAGTGGACTGCATACTGCATTTTACAAGTTTTGAATGAGTTATAAAGAAATGGATATTTTCGACATAACACAGGTAGGTATCTGATTTGTTTCAATGTTAACAGTCCATTTTAGGTGGTTTTAAGAACAACAGAATTGCAAACTTGATGCTATAAAGACGTATTTAGGTAAGGTTTATGGAAAGAAAATTATTTTGATTAGGTACCTATAGGTACTTCACCTCAAAATTACTAAACTAACCTTTTTTTTTTTTAAGCTGGGAAAAAATGCATTACGCATACCCGCCCGTCGGGGGAACGGGAGGGGTATGTGGGACTCCCCGGGCTGACCCGGTATACCCACTAAAACGACCCAGCGGCATTCCCGCATCGTCCGAGTGGAAGAGGACTGGGAGATCGGCGCAGCCTTAGCGTCCAGTCCTCCTCCGACGACAACCCGCCTAAAGCGGCGGGCCCCTCAAGTCCTCCCCGTTCAGGGGGAGGGCTGGGAATGACCGGCGAGGGTGGTGTGGAGTGCAATGCGAGCGGAGGCGCCCCCGCGCCTATCGCCCGCCCATCACCACCATGAGGAGGGAGAAGACGGCGTCCTCTCCGACCTCTTTTGCGCCTGCGGAGCGGCGCAACGAGAGGGTCGTCTTCCCGCGCGCGCTCCGCCGCCTCCTTTTGCGAGATGACATCCTCGCAAAAAGAGGCGACAGCTGCCCAGGACCCCTCACTCGCTAGCATGGCGTTGACCACGCCGGGAAGTGAGAGGTCCTGTCCGATCTCCGCTGTTAGACTGCGGCGCGGCTCAGACCAAGCCGGGCACACCTCGTGGCACGCCGGGGTCTCCTCCCTCCCGATCCGGTGCAGGTGCTTGCCGAAACAGCCGTGGCCTGACAACACCTGCACCAGACGGAATGAGAGGAAACCGTGGGAGCGCTCGAGCCAGTCTCGCAGGACCGGACCGAGCGCGTCCAACGTACGGCGGCCAAAGGTGGCGGAGGCGAGGTCCTCCGTCCAGTGGACGACGATAGCGTCCCTCGCCTCCCGCCGCACGGCCTCCCGCTCCTCCGCGACGGGGCGCTCGCCGAGGGCCTTTCGCCGCGCCGTCCACTCGTACACTCTGGCGAGCACCCACGCCTCCAACTCCCAAGGAGGGGTGCCCGCCAGAGCGCACGCCGCCGAAAAGCCCACCGAGCGGTAGGCCCTCGCCACCCGCAGTGAACCTAACCTAACAAAATGTCAAACGCGTGGTAGATGTGATTGATTGAGAAAGATTAAAACAGCACGCTATTATCAGTGACGGTGATATCGGCGTTAGTCTCTCGCTTACAGAGAAAGAGTTGATGAGTTATAGACAATCCGTATTTTTTTTTGTTAGTAGTGTATATAGAGCTGAGGAGTATAGTGCCTGGTCTAAAGCTCTTGGGAAATCAAGTCGGACCTACCGCAAAACCAAGAAATAGGACTCATTATGTACCTGCAATCGTCCATTGGTATGATACGAGTAAGCAGCTTTTTTTACTATTGATAGGCACGCGATGATGCGGTCGAAGATGGAGCACGCTTGCCTAGAAGTAACCTATTCACTCTTGACTTAAAGACCAGCTAGTCTATTCTGTAAGCAACCATTTCGATATCGAGCTTCACTTGAGTGACAAAGCTCACAAAGTGAACTTTATTGCACACAACATAAAGGTCTCACGTTTAAACTCACCTCGGATTCCGCTGTCGAGACTCGAAAATGTTGTTACAGAATAGCACTACAGGTTGTAGCTTGTAGCTATCAGGAAACACATATTCTGGCAGGGAATACCTATTAAATATTCGTTGAATATGCATTAAAGCCGTACAATTAATATTCCCTTAGCCAAGTTTATAGTTCGTACCTACATTAATGTTATAAGATTTATTTATTGCCTGAGTCTTTCGTGATAAACCAGCATTTGGGCAGTCGACTATATTATACTTATTGGGAAGTATTCCATGGTTTATTGAGTAAAAGACAAGTGAAAGGAGGACTGAATTTGATCACTGTTAATTCCTTAAGTAACAGTTTCTTGCCGACTTCTTATAATTATAGTCCTCCTGAAGTCCTGTACGTCCATATCCTGTTTTTCTTCGTATAGCCTCATGAGTTTAACTACCATATACAAAAAAACAACGGGTTGCACTCCGGGAGTGCCGGCAGAAGTGTAAACTTGAATACGTGCTTCTCTCCCTCCATCTTACGAATTTCCGATCAGGGTCATGTGTCCTGACGCGAGTTTAACATTTTTTACCCATCAAAAAAACAGTGCACAACGCCGCTAAAAAAGTTTTCATTTCAAAAAGAATTACCAAATCCTACTGGTAGTTCTAGAGATTAACACGTTCAAACAAACAAACCCTCTTCTTCATAATTTCTATTCAAAACCAAATCTTTTTCAGTACCTAGTAGTAGTAGGTATTAAGGTACCTAGGTGTACCTACCAAGGAAGTAACCGCAATAGAGTCGTTCCCTCACAAGACCTAACAATGTTAGCTGAACAATACAGGGTCACACGTTTGTCTGCGACCCACACGTTGATACAAGAATGGATGTCACCAGCGTTCTCATGTTTATTCCCGAGGTAAGGTATTGACATACAGCTAAATTACAAGACTAACGGTATTAGATTTTTCTGCAATAATTATAGTCGTACTTCACTATCTACTCAAGCGTCCAAATCAAGTCAATTCATCTCAGTGACACTCTAATGTCAAAAACTGATAAAATGTCCCTAATTTTACCAGTGTTTGACATTAGTCAGTGTCAGTAGCACAATGTCAGAAACACCTCTAACTTCCCTAAATTAGGGGTTTTTCTGACTGTGTGCGCAAAGACTTATTTAAACACGAGAATTGCCCGCCCCCCCCCCCTCCCCCACCTGTGATTTCTGGTTATGTATTTCGTTTGTAATTACAAAAACTTTTTCCTTTATCTTATAACTAGCTTCTGCTAGCGGCTTCGCCCGCGTGGTCCCTAGGGAACATACTCCCGGGATAATGTCTATGCCTGTCTTTTGTCAGGCTCTAGACTATCTCCGTACCAAATTTGTTTTGGCCTGAAAGCACGGCAGACAGACAGACAGAGCTACTTTCGCATTTATAATATATTATTAGTAAGAATTATCCGTATAGTATCCGTATTAAATCCGTGGCTTAGAGGAATAAAGCGTAGAAACAGACAAGAGGCAGACATCGACTTCTTGTTTTCTAAGTAACTAAGTGTTCAAATAAAATGCATTAAAAGTAGTACTTTCAGACTTAAATATTTCGGCAATTGTAAAATAAAATAAAAAATTGAAGCAATAGTAAAGACCGGTTCATAAGTTTAAAAAAAATACAACCGAGTTGAGAACCTCCTGTTTTTGAAGTAGGTAAAGAAAATCAACTACAACTTCCGCATTTCGCCATTTCTGTAAATCTCAGGTATTTTCTAAGATTTTCTATCTAAGTACACGTTGCCTATGCTCAGGAATCGAATCCAAGCTCAGCGTAGGTATCGCCTGCTACCGCTAGGCCAACGAGACAGTCTGTTATTATACTTATTCTCATACTAGCTTTTTCCTGCGATTTTTTATTTATGTATTCATTTATTTATTGACCATCTTAACATACCGAGTTTCCTCAGTGCCTCGGAAAGCACGTTAAGCCGTTGGTCCCGGCTGTCATTTGTAGATCTTTGGCAGTCGTTACGGATTGTCAGAAGCCAGTAAATCTGACTCCAGTCTTGCCAAGAAGTACCGTGTTACCCAGTTAATGGGTTGCGGAGGTCTGGTAGGCAGCCGCTCCATGTAAAACATTGGTATTCTGCTGAATCCGGTTTGACTGGAAGCCGACCCCAATATAGTTGGGAAAAGGCTAGGCAGATGATTCATTTATTTATTGACACACCAACGACTTATTCACTATGTCATAACAATTAATATATTATATTTAATAGTTAGTAGTTTAGGTAGTTAGTTTAGATTTTTTTATATTCCGTTTTTTCTCCGTAAGTATAGCCAAAAATATATATTATATACCTATTGTATTTTTTATCCTTGGCCAAGAATGTGGCAATCATATAAAAAAATATTTTCCAAATCCTACTGGTACTTCCAGAGATTAACGCGTTCAAACAAACAAACTCTTCAGCTTTATATTTATAAGTATTGTTTAATAACAATCATCTATACTTCTTTACTAATACTAGCTGACCCGCGCGGCTTCGCTCCCGTCAACTGGCTACCCTACCTACCATACCGGACCTACCCTACCTACCCTACCCGACGTACCCTCAGACCTCCCCGATATGCACACAAAATTTCATAAGATCAAGCCGTTTCGGAGGAGTACGGTAACTAACATTGTGACATGGAAATTTTATCTGAAGAGTTCGTTTGTTTGTTTGTTTGCTTGAACGCGCTAATCTCAGGAACTAATGATCAGATTTGAAAAAATATTTCAGTGTTAGAAAACCCATTTATCGAGGAAGGCTATATAGGCTATATATCATCACGCTAAGACCAATAGGATCGTAGCAGTAATGGAAATTGTGACGCAGACGAAGTTGCGCGGGTCAACTAGTTATCTATAATCCACGTTATATACTATACCTTCCATACTCAGTGACAAGGCTTACCTACGTACGTAATATTAACTTGACGGTTCCCTAATACAAGTACTTCCGATGACATACGGGACGCAACGGTTTTCCGTTGCAACGGCGCGTCTTGCTCCCAGGGCTGCCAGATTGTATATTTGGATACAAAATTTGTATAATCGGACGGTGTATTGTATCCATGATCATTCTGTATAATACGATACAAAAGAATACGACATGAAATGGAACGTGCGTTCGCCTCTTGCTTTTTTCGAAGTGGTCCGCTGTCTCTGTCTGTATAGGATGAACAGAGATGGAGATAAGATATTGCTAATTTTACAACTATGATAGAGTGTCGTGTTGTGTTGTGTGGCTACAATGTGGCTCAAGGTGGCTTTAGTTCCTGATTGTGACCGCTTAAGTGGGTTGAGGTTTCGTTTGGTAGTCTGTGGAGTTTTTCTTTTTCAAAGTTGTCATATTGTTTTATCGTGTCGTAAGTTATTTCTTGCCGTTGGCGCCTTCGCATTATAGTAAAAGAGTGTGTTCCGAAATACAACCCAGTGAACTGGCCAGTGCTCATGACCTTATGAATTCGACGTATACATATTGTACTAGTGTGCCACCCTAGTGTACTGGTGAGACAATGTCAAAGGTGACGTATTAGTAGTATATCAAACGATAAACAGGCGTGTGTGCATCAGACTTTGAGGATTTTTTCAATATGATGTCAATTTATGACGTCAACGTACTTGCAAGTATATTTCGGAACGACTAAAGAGGTCTTTTTAGACCCGCACGTCAGTACCTATGTTAGTTTAATGAAATTATGAAGAAAAATCGATTTATAGAATATTTATGTATAATGCGGTCCAATTTCGTATAATTGCAGATAATTAACCGTATAGCCGCGATTTATTTGCTGGCAGCCCTGCTTGCTCCACTGACTCTAGGGTAGGCCGGAGCGATGCACGTGCGCGAACGTTGTCCCACCTTGCGTGACAACCGCAGTTTTATCGATACGTTTGAAGGGGAGGTTGGGGTAAAATGGATATGGGTTAAATTTTTATTTTATTTTTTAACTAGTTGACCCACGCAACTTCGTCTGCGTCAAAATTTTCATTACTGCTCCGCTCCTACTGGTCTTAGCGTGATGATATATAGCCTATAGGCTTATCGAGATTTATCGAGGAAGGGGATGCATGTTATGCCTTCCTCGATAAATGGGCTATCGAACACTGAAGTTTTTTTCAAATCGGACCAGTAGTTCCTGAGATTAGCGCGTTCAAATAAACAAACAAACTTCTTAGCTTTATATATTAGTAAGTATAGATATAGATGTTACTGTCTTCTAGAAAATGTCTAATGCATTAAGTTTTCTTCTCTACATTTTGTTTGCTTAAAGTAAAAAAATAAATGGCTCATTTGGAACCGTTGACCTTCCGAAGTTTTCTTTTTTTTTTTTGTTTATCTTTTACCTTTTTAAACTTGCAATAATGTGTCTCTGCTGTTGAGTGGCATAAATAATTTTTACCTGTTTTTTCTTGTTTGTGATTTTATAAAACTATAAAATTAGATAAATAAATAATGAAAACTATATTTTTTGTGGTATTACGTATAGCATATTGTTACCTTATTATTATGGTTTGATCGGTACCTACCAACGTATTTAATAATGTTATCGGCTTTAGATAGGTGCTGACGTACTTGTGTTTTATTTCGGGCCCGAGAATTTTCGACCTCGACCGAAGATCCTTATCATGGGCTTATCGGTATTATCTTGTTTCTTAATCTACGTAAGCACTTGTAGGTAAATTTTATTTTTATCAGATGTAAAGTTTATCTCAAATCATACGATTTTTAAATTGCGACACATTTTTGACTGAGTTCTGGAAGTATTTCACAAAGTTGTGTAACATTTTATTTGAACATTACCAAGATCATAAACATACAGATCTCAATGTAGGTAAAATGATTTAATGAACAGAAATATTTACGTTACCTAGTTTTACCGCCATAACCGTCATAAGTTTGTTTAAATTACCTAATGCATCCGGAGCTCTTACGAAATTGTGGTTAAAAATAACAAAAAAGTGTTCTAGAAAGCAGTTGTTTATGCAAAAGTTTAACTGTATGAAAGTCTGGTCAATTATGGGGCGTTGTCAAAAAATTACAAATTATTGACAATAGGCATTTATTCATATTATTAACCTAGATATCCACCTCAATCGCACTTTCACATGTGTTAAATATTTGAAGTCCTAAAGTAGTGCAATAGTAGTCCAACGTTAACCCATCCAAATAAAAAAAATCTTCTCAGACCAAATAGTAACTTATTTCATTTTGTTGTAACAAACTATCATTTTTAAGTAATCAGTCCGAATTACATATTTATTCTTATTCAACACCACCCATACGCCAAGCAAAATCAATAAAAGATGCAGCCTATGCTCAAAAGACCAATTTCAATCGTATTAATAAAACATATTATATCAAATGTCACAATGGACCAAACTGTTATGTTAATCCCCGCACTGGGTCTGTAGGCCATCTCCATATTAGTAAACATGGGTAGGCAGAACTGACTGAGTTTGTCATACTTACTTATAAAAAACAAATGAAATATTAAGTTCCATTTGTCTTATGATAATTCTAGTTTTCCTCTTATAGCTGGGAGATCTTATAGCCAAGGGTAAAGTTGTGGAATTTTTCGAAAGGGTTAGCGCGGCCCTGAACGTTAAAGCCATTTAAAGGAAAACGAGTGGGTTTTAGAAGAGACTCTCTCGCCCGCTCATTACCCATAAAGAGGGTAAATAAATGAAACAGTATTGTAATGGTATCTTTAGGCACGAAGAATCGCCGAAGTGGCAGTGGATCACATTGATAGAGTCGAAAGGTTCTGGAGTGACGACCGCGTAACCGAATACCCAGCGTTAGTAGGCCTTCTACAAAGTGGACCGATGACCTGTGGCCTTAGTGCGAGTTTTTTAACGTTCTCGATCACGTTAGCGTAAACGTCAATTTGTATTGAAACTGAATAAGCGGCGTCTCGTGACAGTAACGGAGAACCTCTTTTTTTCTATACAATTTGACATAAGCGAACGTTTACGTTAACGCAATCGAGTGTGTTAAAAAACTTACTCTAAGCCGCGTGAAGGCCGCAAGAATTCCTCTGCATGCGAGACGTACGGTCCGGTCCATGTGGCGACACTTGGTCCTACACCTATGTCCAGCGGGTCTAATGCCACTTTAGTAGAATCAGAAAGCACATCAAGCTACCCGAAACTGTCAAATTTTCCCAATCAATCTTGAACCTAATGCTTTAGCGATAAAGATGAAAATTTGATGTTTTTTTTTTCCTATAAGGGACGTCTCACGACTGAAATGATGGTGACTATATTTGAGCACTGCTCATTTGAAACCTAACAGCCGGTCGATTCTATCGACATCACACGGTGTTCACTTAGGTGGAGTGAGCGACAAGTGAGCTGTCATTCCAGCTTGTTTGTATGGTTTGACAGCTCACTTGTCGTTCACTTCGCTTAAGTTTTCACTTCGAAATGTTAGCAGAATCGCACTGCAGTCTATTCTGTAAATAACCATTTCGATATCGAGCTTCACCTGAGTGACAAACCTCACAAAGTGAGCTTTATTGCACACAACATAAAGGTCTTACGTTTGACGTAATTTGATACCCACCTCGGATTTTGCTGTCGAGACACGAAAATGTTGTTACAGAGTAGTTTAGTTTAAAAGGTGAGTTTGGAATATCTAGGCTAGGTAAACTAAAAATTCGTTTGCAAGCAAGATTCCCAAGTCATTAAGAACGCTCAAATGATAGTAATACATCTTATGTTCCATAGTCATTAGAATAACAATAGTGTATTAGTCGGTAGTCATTTCGCAGAAGTGGTTTCAAACAGATTACATATAAGTATATCTATTCCTACTACTAGCTGCAACCACTATCTCAATAACTCCAGATTGTCATTACAAAATGAAGAAAAAAAGTCCTTCTCTAAAAACTTAGGTAATTAAGATAAAGGCGTATCTGTTTCAATGTTTTAGCAAACAAAAGTATTATCACACTTAAGCATAAGTATTTATTACCCACTCTTCAAAATGTCTTACAGATAACTAATCTTTCAGACATTTTGAAGATTTCCAAAAAAGCAAATAGTTTTTGAAAAAAGGCAATGACTGACTGCAATGCATCCTGATTCATGAACCAATTAGTCTACCTCTCTCTCTGCATGGAGCGATTAAAATTACAGTGTGGTACTAAGTCTTAGTACACTTACACCCGGTTTCTGGAACGACAACTATAGACGCGCGAAAACTAAACTCGGCGCGTTTGAGGGCGCTAGACTATTTGCCTCATTAATTTTCGATTCAAAACCTGGGCGTCAGACCAAAAAAGCAACACATAACAAACCACACCTAGAATGAAGTAAGCTCACCAACTTAGAACAACTTGATTATACTCCTACAAGACTATAAAATCTTACAAGTCGTTATCAGAAACAGAAGCTTGAATCGTTAAAACGAGAAAACGACTAGTGTCAGTATTCTCCAAGCAAGTTTTACGGTCATTTTTAATGTTACTACCAATTAGTCGAAGCAATCGAACGGCTTCCACAACCAAAGATAAGCTGTTAAAATTAGTGGATATCGGTTTAAAACACTGTTTTAATAGAAAATTAATTGCTACGTTGGAATTTTTTTAAAGCAGGACCGTAAGAGGACAGTTAAATTGTACCTATAAAACCTGTAGCTAAAGCACAGCCTAAGGGCTCACTCAGATGTTTAATTGAGCTATCTCCACTCATGCGTACTCAATCAGTGACCCAACTGTATATTTTTTATCGCTGGTATTAGGGCCGCTTGATGGAATGCTAAGAATGGCAATAGAAAAAAAACAAAAGATAAACAGACAGCTAAATAAAGCTTAATTCCCGATGTAATAGAAAGTGTTGAATAGTCTCAAGTGCCAGGATTGTCGGCCAAAAGTAAAAAAGAAAACACAATCGATCAGTCCTAAACTTAGTGGAAGTAAGAATACTACATAAACATTCGTCGATCAAACAATCATTCGCGCTATTCATCCAAGACCAATGGGGTATTTTGCTGACTCATAAAATGACAAAACCCCCAAAGGGCAACTAGGGTTGCCATGGCAAAAAAAGAGTGCAACAAATAATCCTATTATCTATAAAAATAACATGAAACTACGGTCTACTACGCAAGTTGGGACTTTCAACATCAGGTGCCATCAATTTACCGAGTCTTCCCAACTATGTTAGGTATGCTTCCAGTCCAGCCGTATGTATTTTACATGGAGCGACTGCTTATCTGACCTTCACAACCAAGTAACTAGGCACGATACCTCTTGGCAATACTGTACCCCTATTCTGTAACAGCATTTTCGTGACTCGACAGCGGAATCCGAGGTGAGTATCAAATTACATTACATCAAGCGTAAGACCTTTATGTTGAGTGCAATAAAGCTCACTTTGTGAGGTTTGTCACTCAGGTGAAGCTCGATATCGAATGGTTACTTACAGAATAGACTAGCTGGTGTCAGATTTTCAAGCTTCGGACTACCCGCAATGACTGTCAAAGATCTACAAATGACAGCTGTAAACAACTGTATACGTGCTTTCCGAGACATCAAGGTGTATTTTTCGGTATGTTGCGAATGGTCACCTATCCTGGGACCGACCTCAGCAAGACTTATTTAGCCAAGATTATCAAGCCAAGAGCTCCTCATTTCAACATCTGGTACATGCCAGTGGTAAAATCCAGGTCGAGTTTTATCAGTATATCTATATGATGATGATATTCTACTGCATTCTCATATAATCTATAAACCGACTTTCGTAACTTAGAGTACCACCACACTCTTGTGGTGTACACTCGAAAATATTTACTTACTCTTACGGCGTGACCTTCTTTCGTGTTCGCGTGACGACCCTAATTACCGTTGTCTGGGAAAGATTGTCCGTAGAAGGAATTCACCATATCTGTCTGACCGTTCTTCAGGGCAAAAAGGGCGTAGTGACCGCCATTCAGCTTCTGCCTTATTTCGCATGTATTACGTTTTTATTTTGCTCTTGTTTTTACTGGCAGGTTAGGTTTTTTCTTTTTTTTTTTTTTTATTTGTAATGGGTTTGCTCTTGACTCTAGTCTATGTCAGAAATGACAGAGACAAAGTCTACGATGGAGCGAGCCTACCCAGAAGGAGCCTGTTCACTCTAACTTTGAAGAGATTAGGGTTGTAAGCTTTCGGAAACACAGACGCTGGCAGAGAGTTCCACTCCTTTGCTGTGCGCATTATAAAAGACGTTTGAAAACGCTTAGTGCGAATTGGTGGAATAGCCACAAGGTAGGGATGGTAAGATGCAGTGCGTCTGGATGTCCGATGGTAGAAGGGGGCCGGTGGGATGAGGACGTGGAGTTCTTGGGCACACTCACCGAAGTACAATCTGTAGAAGACCGACAAGCAGGCAACCTTACGGCGATGAGCCAAGCTATGTAGCTTGGCATCCACCAGTTTTACGTCGCCGATGAGCCTCTTAGCTCTGCGTTCCACCGAGTCAAGCGCGGCAAGCTGATACTTAGCTGAGCTTTAGGTTTTGTTTTGGGATTCGTTAAGGGTCTGATTTCTTATCTAAGTAGGTTCTAGTCTATCTTAATTTGTTTGCTTCTGGGCATAAATTCTACTACCTACCTACCGATTTCATAAAACAGGAGGATGTTAAGGATGTTTTCGAAGTATATTGAAGAAAAATATTTTGTTATTTTTTTTCAGAGGAAATAAAAAAATACCTATTAAGTAGCTGTTTTCTTAAGTTTAACTGATTAAAACACAAAAAAAAAACTTTAAAATTTAACAAAAAAAAAAACAAGAATGAAAATAACTTCAAAATAACAGTGTTCCAAAGTTGCCAATGTTTCCCAAACGTAGGTACGTATCGTACAATAGCAAAAATGTATAATTTTACTAAATGTTTAAATACTTTGTAAGAACCTATGATGGCTAAATTAATAAATAAAAAACTGTTAAGAATTCATGGTGTAACGTTTACTACAAACAGTAGCCACATAAGTTACTATATCTGCTAATCTTTATGCAAATACCAGATTTCACCTCAAGTTTGTTTAACCTAAAAAAGTATGAAAAGGACCATAAACAAGGCAATTGCGTAGAAAAAAAAAACTTGAGAAATCGTAAAGTTGTTGGCATCTTTACAAAGTAGAGTAGTACCTACTTAAATAGAAGTACTTACATAAGTATGGACAATACAAAGATAAATATAAACAAAGAACTTTAGGTTCGGTAACATTAAAATTGGTGCCAATTGGTCGTAATAAACTAAACTAGCTAATTGTTACCTGCTTAGTCGTAAAAATTGTGGATTCGAAGGATTTGTACCTACTACCAACCATAATATTTTATTACAGTACGTACGGTCCCGTAAAATTATTTAGGAATTTTACTCCGGGAAAGCCTTCTTTATTTTATTAATTCGTTTGATACCAATCATCATCATCATCTGCCTAGCCTTTTCCCAACTATATTGGGGTCGGCTTCCAGTCAAACCGGATTCAGCTGAATACCAGTGTTTTACGTGTAGCGGCTGCCTACCAGACCTCCACAACCCATTAACTGGGTAACACGGTACATCTTGGCTGCCAAAGATATACAAATGACAGCCGGGACCAACGGCTTAACGTGCTTTCCGAGGCACGGAGGAAACTCGTTATGTTGAGATGGTCACCCATCCACAGACCAACCTTGGCAAGCGTTGCTTAACCTTCAAGATCGATCCGTGCGGCTGTTATTATTTAGCCACGAGCTCCTCCTAATTCGTTTGATACCAGTATACCGGCTAAATCACAAGCCAAGCCGTGATTTAGCCTTTTACTCTCACAATTTTTCTAACACCGCGCGTTTTCTCAAGTTTCTCACAATAACATTTTCTATTCTAGATGAAGACATGCAATGTCATGTCTAGAGAAATGAAGTGAAACTCTTTACAGTTAATTAATTATTATAATAGATAGTTTGGTACTTATGAATTTTACGAGATGTTTTACAAAACATTTTCACACTTTCCAAATAAGAAGACACAGCTTAAAGTTTGAAATGGCAGGTTTTTTTGGTATTTTAGAAAATATATTGTTTTTTTTTCTTATTACTATTGAAGTAAGCTTTTAGGGTTCCGTACCCAAAGGGTAACTAACGGAACCCTATTACTAAGCCTCCGCTGTCCGTCCGTCCGCCCGTCCGTCCGTCTGTCTGACAGCGGGCTGTATCTTAAGAACCGTAATAGGTAGACAGTTGAAATTTTCACAGAATGTTTATTTCTATTGCCACTGTAAACAACAAAATAATAAAAATTGAGGTTTATGGTACGGAACCCTTCGTGTGCGAGTCCGACCCGCACTTGACCGGTTTTTAATTAATTTGTACTAATTTAAATTAGAACACCATATTCGTACGCCTCCTGGTATTTTATAGCGCTCTTTTTCATCTAAGTTAAGATCTGTAATCTAAAAACACCAATGTTAACAAACAAATAAATTGTTAAGAATATTATGATAAGGACAGTCTCGCGTTTGACCACCATCTTACCTGGTGGTAAGCAAATTAATGGCCGATAATGGAGCACGATAGCCTAGAACTAACCGCTTAAAAAGTACCCCTAGTATACAGATTCTTATCAATTTATCACAGAGTTTAATTTCGTAATATGGCGCAATTAACTAAAACAAAAAGATAAGAATTGATTACAACCATCCATTAACAAAATGGTTGGGTACTAGATTAGGTATTTTTGATAACATAATGTCGCTATTTTTGGCACTATTTTCTGCCAGTCATTACTCTACTTTAATCTTGTTAACAATGTTTTTATCGGTGATAATGTCTATCTTTACATGACAAGGGAGTCTGCAGTAATTTTGCTATCAGTATTTAGTTTGCTATTTAATGTGAGGGTCGTATTTTTGTGCACATTGGTCTTTCCGATATCTCGTGAAAAAGGTGCTGTATTAATTTCGCTACCGTACTTCTAGTGCTCAATTTTGTTCCAGCAACTTTTCAAGTCCAGGTAGGTACCTAGATTTAGGTAATAATATATTCTTTTAAATAGCAGGCAACTTCAATATACGCGCAAATTTTGAATATTTTTAATGTTTTTTAGGGTTCCGTACACAAAGAACCCTATAACTAAGCCTCCGCTGTCCGTCTGTCCGTCCGTCTGTCTGTCAGCGGGCTGTATCTCAAGACCCGTAATAGGTAGACAGTTGAAATTTTCACAGACTGTGTATTTATATTGCCGCTATAACAACAAATAATAAAAAATAAGGTTTATGGTACGGAACCCTTTGTGTGCAAGTCTGACCCGCACTTGGCCAGTTTTTTTCAATAATTAATAAACCTCTACATAGGTACTACTCTACCATATCCTAATAGCGTAATTTCTTTTTTCCTAATATTTAATTAAATTTCAATGTTAAATCGTAAGATCGATACATCTTTATTTAGAAATTAACTAGTAACGATCTTTAAAATGCCATAAACCATAAACCTTCATTTTCATTTGTTGTTAAAGAGGCAATAGATATACACAATCTGTGAAAATTTCAACTGTTTACCTGTTTCGGTTTTAGAGATACAGACAGACGGACGGACGGAAGGATGAACGGATGGCCGGACGGTCGGACGCATGGACGGATGGTCGGATGGAAGGACGGACAGCGGAGGCTTAGTAATAAGGTTTCGTTGGTTACCCTTTGGATTCGGAACCCTAAAAAACCAAACTATCAAAACATTTTTTTTTTGTTTAGAGCAAGCAAAGCGAGCTCGAACATTTTAGCACTCTGCCTTTTGACTAGAATTTTCTTTAACTCATCATCATCGTCATCATCATCATAACAGCCGAAAGACGTCCACTGCTGAACATAGGCCTCCCCCAAAGGGGTGGTTTGCACCTCAGGGGTCTGTTCTCTCTGCAACTCTTTTCCTGCTGCACATCAATGACATTCTTCAGCCGGGTCTTGTTGGGTACGCAGATGCCAGTACGGTTTCAGAGAGATACTTGTCCAGCGCAACAACCAGTGGGCTTGAAGTCCGATCCTTGAGAGAGGCCATGGTAGAGCGGACAAATTTGACCTTAAGCGTTGTCTCCCAGTGGGGTGATGACAATCTGGTCACTTTTAACGCCGGCAAAACACAGGCGTGTCTTTTTACTCAATCAAACTCCTACTTTTCGGGGTGCATCTGTTCCTGTGACTGACCGGCTCGAGCTTCTAGGCATGGAGTTGACATCCAGTCGCAACTTCGGCGCCACTATCGAGTACAAAGCCCAAACTGCGGCCAAAAAGCTAAGCATCCTAAATAGGGTGAAGCGATACTTCAGGCCTGGACAGTTTTAAACCCTATACAAAGCACAAGTCCGATCCTGCATGGAATATTGTAGCCACCTTTGGGATGGCTCAGCTAAGTATCAGCTTGCCGCGCTTGACTCGGTGGAACGCAGAGCTAGAGGCTCATCGCCGTAAGGTTGCTTGCATGTCGGTCTTCTTCCGATTGTACTTCGGTGAGTGTGCCCAAGAACTCCACGACCTCATCCCACCGGCCCCCTTCTACCATCGGACATCCAGACGCACTGTATCTTACCATCCCTACCTTGTTGCTATTCCATCAATTCGCACTAAGCGTTTCCAAACGTCTTTTATAATGCGCACAGCAAAAGAGTGGAACGCTCTGTCTGCGTCTGTGTTTCCAAACGCTTACAACCCTAATCTCTTCATTCAAAGTTAGAGTGAACAGACTCCTTCTGGGTAAGCTCGCTCCATCGTAGACTTTATCTCTGACCTAGACTAGAGTCAAGACTAAACCCATAACAAATAAAAAATAATAATTTGTAAGTGCACATCTCATAATAAGTGACTTTTGGGTCTTGTAATTATAACACCTTGCTGACTTTTCGGAAGGTTTGCGAAATTTCGTATCACTTGACTAAAGTAACTAAGTAGGTACCTTTAGTTTATCTGTTCATGGTGCCACCCCAGACGTGGTGCCCTAAGCAATTGCTTAATTTGCTTATGGGTTAATCCGCTGATTAGGCTCGATTCATCCGTTTCCATGCGTCTCTCTGCACCTCATTTTCAGTACCTACAATTTTTAGTGAACAAGGAACCATTCAACAGTAAGAATAAGAACACGATTAAGTAACATAAATAAACAATAATATTAATCGATTAAATAATCGTTATCAAATTCCCACACATGTAAAACGATTACAAAAAGTACAAGATTAGGTTATCAATCTCCGTTCGCGCGCTTGCCGCCATTTTCTTTGGCGTCAGCTGACGAAACCGGTATGCTCTCAGTGTCTACACAACGAAATTCCTGGCAACAGGTACGTACAACCGGCTTTTGAGTTGGGCCAATGTTGGAAGGAGTTGGGGCAAATTTACCTAATGGATGTAGTGACAGTCTGTCTAGTGCTATGATAGTGCATCGCGGTTTGAAGATTGTTTTGCAAGAATATCAATCAAATTTTGACTTTTTTATTGTGTAATTTAATCAATATTCTGGACAGATTTTGATTTATTACTCGATATATATTAAATTATTAATCGTTTCCAATCAATATGGAAACGACCATGACGGCTGTATTCTAAGTATTTCTGAGTATTTTAACCTAACATCTTCGCAGCTTTTAAAGTTTTGAAGACTCTTCTGTCTCCTATCGGTTGTCTATCCTTACATTACAGTCGCAAATAAAATTTATTGTTTTGCTCAATATGATGCGTTTTTATTAATTCTTTTTAAATCAACTCTAAAGATAAGAAGCGATCGGAACATTAAGGGGAAACGGGGTCCATATTTCCATAATAATAAAAAATTGCGGAAAGGAAACCATTTTGTTTAGCACAAACATAATGTAAGTGACAGGCCTAAAATCAAGAGCTCAAAAGCTTATGAATACTTTAAGATGAATGAAAACATGATACAGCAAAGATAACAAAAACCAGAATTCATGATAACAATCATAAAATTATATTAAAGTCAACACATCAGCTTAAATGAAATTCAAGATGGCTACCAAAGATTCAAACGCATTCCAAAATGATTCAGCTCAAAATTGAAGCCGGGGTATACCTACCATTTGCATTTAGGCCAAGTGTTGGCTCCAATTTATTGGTTCCAACTCATGGAGTAACACTAATAGGTACCTACTAGCATTCGTGAACATTCCTGGGTGTTTCGTGAAAGTAACGTTCATTTTGTTTTTACACGACAATATATGGTACCTAGTTATGGTACTTTTGGCGCCATAGTTTGCAATTTATTTATTTATTTATTTATTTAAACTTCATGTACAATAGTGGTACATAGGCGGACTTAATGCAACAATGCATTCTTTACGAGTCAACCTTTGGGGCTTTTGGGCTTGCAATTTTTTGTTAACATATCTGAAGCATGTATTTCTCAAGTTTTCATTTTTGAAGTGAAAACTTCTTTAACGGAGTTGTGCACTTTTTTGTGATGGGTAAAAAATGCTAAACTCACGTCAGGACACGTGAACTGATCGAAAATTCGTAAGACGGTCACGTGTCCTGCAAACTTCATTAGCGGCGCTGTGCACTTTTTTTTGTGGTGGGTAAAAAATATTATACTCGCGTCAGGATACGTGACCTGATCGAAAATTTGTTAGACGGAGGGAGAGAAGCACGTATTCAAGTTTTCACTTCTGCTGGCACTCCCGGAGTGCAACTTGTTGTTTTTTTTTGCTTGTTACCTATGTGCCTATACCGAAGGTAACTTTCATGAATTTTAATAAGTCGTAAGACAACGTTAGTGCCTTATTAATTAACGATAAACCTAATACCGGTTAATTTTAAAGAATTACTCTTAGGGATAATTTTTGGTCCTTGCAATATTTTTCGCTCTTTTTCGTTATGATTGGTCATGGCGCATGGGGTAAGTTAAAAAAATAATGGCGTTAAGACCGACACTTATAATTATTGTATCTGGTAGATACAAATATAATGTTAATTAATATAAATATTTAAGTACTTAGAACTACACTCAATTTGGATTTGGACATCATTAAAATAAGATAAGATAAACCTATTTATTGCCAGTGGTCATTATCAAATATCCATTCAGATAAAACTAGCCTGAAATTATTCAAACACTTGAAATTACAAGCGGTCTATAATGCAGTATCTATGTAATGCTATAATGTTATCAAACAATGCATTATATAACTTTATCGCTAGCCTTGTTCTAGATCTGTGCCAATACAGTTAGGTTTTATGATAAGTGTGTGTAAAGTGGCCCAGATTGGCCACTACGGTGTAGGCACGTGGTACCAAATGATGAAGTGTGATTTCCTGCCTGCCATGATAGAAGCCGGCACGAGTCGTGAGTACATTATTTATTCACGAGATCAGCCTGCTGCATTCATCTGAATGCAGCAGGCTGATCGCTCGTCAATGTACGGAAACTTGCAAATGCAAAATCGATGAGTATTGGCTGACGTGCCGTGCTCAATAGCCAAAAAAATTGAAAAAAAAACTTGTAAATTATCATCAATCAAGTTTATGAATGCTTGAAAAAAAATGGCGAATTTTTCACATCCTTATCAACAGCACGTGCTGTACAAACTAATCGATTAATCGTGTGAAATTATTGCTACAATCGATTTTTCTCGGTTCCAATTAGGTACTACAACTGTACTTTGCAATTAATAGCGGATATAAAACCGTAATTCTAAGTTCTTTTATCCTATTGCAAAGTTAGGAAGCCTAGAAAATGCAAAAAGAAGACCTGTATGGGTTTAGGTTGTTGGTTGCTAAACCTAGACCAGAGGGCTTAGTGTATGTTTTTTAACGCACTCGATCGCGTTGACGTAAACGTTCGCTTATGCCAAATTGTATAGAAAAAAAGAGGTTTTCCGCTATTGTCACCAGACGGCGCTTATTCAGTTTCAATACAAATTGACGTTTACGCTTACGCGATCGAGAACGTTAAAAAAACTCGCACTAAGCCCACAAATTTATTTTTTAAACGTTGCCCTACACTAGGAATTACTCCTGTATTGTGGGTGCGTTTACAAACATAACATATAAATACACATACACAAACAGCCAGACTCGGAACAACTATCTGTATTCTGTAGGCAATACAAATATTTATTCCGTGCGGGAATCGAACTCGCGATACGCAGCGCAGCAGTCAATTGCTCAACCACTGCGCCAACCGTGTCGTCAAGATAATTCGAAATAATTTGTTTATTGGTTTGTTATCTCTTCACGGCTAGACGGATTTGGAAACTTGGCACACGATGGACCATGTCCTGGATCAGGACCAAGGATATTTTCATGCGGGCGAAGCCGCCTGGAAGCTAGTACAAAAAAAAGTATTAATAACTTGTATTTCGCCCGCGATTTCGTCCGTGCTGAAATTTCCCAAGGATCCCTAATGTTTTCTAGAAATAAATATAGCCTATGTTACTCTGGGATAATGTAGCATTCTAATGGTGAAAGAATTTTTGAAATCGGTCCAGTAGTTTTTGAGTTTATAGGTAACAAACATACAAAAATACAAGTCTTTATAATATTTATTATTAAGTAAAGAACAAACAGCTTTGTTTATAAATATGTACTTTCTTATAACACTCCACTCCAATATTTATTTTAAAATTACCATAGACAAAAAAAACAAGCAAACACTTTTAAAAAGTCCGTTACAAATCATTCAGCCAGCCACAACACTAGTGCCTACCTGCCCCTTTCATTCAAGGTCGCGCCAGGTAAACGACGTAGTTATACCTCGTTATAGTAATATTGATTTAACTTGAAAATAATCGTCGGTGCATTTTTATGGGGGAGCCTTGAACATGCGAAGGGAAGTTGTATTTTATTTATGGTTTTGTATTGATTTTGCTGCGTTATCGTCGCAGAGCATGTTATTTTTTTTTAATAAACAATGTAGGTAGGTAATTAAATCACTGTTTTCATCGGGCTAATGTGGAATGTACCAACGTATCTGAGTTGCAAAGGAGATGTTCCAAAATGTATGGACCCTGGGCCAGGTCCTTGTACACTATAGGTACTTAAAAATAGATAAATATATTTAAAACAGTTCTCAACTGTCCAATTTCTTTAAAATGGCTTTGTTTGCTGGTAAAACAAAAGAAATTACATACACTTGAAATTGCAACACGCAACAAAAACCCGACATGGCTTGTAATTTTTTTCAGACATATTTATTTACCGGCAACTAGACGAAAGTGACTGAAGTGACATTATTATGACAGCTGACAGTTATTTTTCTATGATCTGTAACTAAATCGGTGCTACGCCATGTTGAAAATCGATAAAAGTAATTTATAAACATCAATTAACTACCACAACAGTAAACATTGAAATGAATTAAATGTATTTTTCCCGAATTCTACGGATTTTTCTCTTTTTTATGAGGTAATGTAGGTACATAGACCTGGCCCATTTTGAAACATCTCCTTTGTGATTAGGCAGTAGGTACCTCTGGTAATTTAGCCTAGTTATATAAGGAATATTAATATTATGCCCTTGTTTTGCTGGTTATTTCAACCGGATTCTAACTTAACATTGTGATGACAAGTAAAAGAAAAGACCAAGTAAGTAACTGCATAAGCACCAAGTGCAGATAAACTGTTAAGCTATAAAAATGACACTTGTCCATACGTTATACCTTAAAATAGCCAGTTGTTCACCGCTTACCTCGTTAACGAGTAATAAAGTTCGCAAGATATTATGTTAAAACTAGCTTGTACCCTTGACTTCATACGCGCATATCCCGTTTTTTCCCGTTCCCATGGCAGTTTTAGGAAATCCTCTCTTAGTGACACAAGGAACCTACATGCGAACTTTCAGCTTCCTGCGACCAGAAGTTTCGGCTGTGCGTTGTCTCATTGTCTGTCAGTTACTCACTCCATCAGTCAGTAACGGATATAAGTACCTATATTGATATTGCTGAAGGTATCGAAAACTAAAGATTCTTTCATCATCTGCCTAGCCTTTTCCTAACAATATTGGGGTTGGCTACCAGTCAAACCGGATTTAGCTGAATACCAGTATATTACGCGGAGCGACTGCCTACCAGACCTCCACAACCCAGTAACTGGGTAACACGGTACTTCATGGTAAGACTGGAGTCAGATTTACTGGCTTCTGACTAACCGTAACGACTGCCAAAGATCTACAAATGACAGCCGGGACCAACGGCTTAACGTGTTTTCCGAGGCACGGAGGGAACTCGGTATGTTAAGATGGTCACCCATCCACAGATCAACCTTGGCAAGCGTTGCTTAACCTTGAAAATCGACCCGTGCGGCTGTTATTATCTAGCCACGGAAGACTAACGATTCTTTATTTTCGATTTTCTCATATACCTAAACAAGATGGGATGATAATTCACTTCACATAAGTTAACACGGTGAGATGCTGTCAGAATAGACTGACAGAAACAAGAATATTTCTTCTCTATTTCTTCTAAACCAGATTTTAAGGCCGCTCTCTCGAAAAAGCATAAAAATAGCGTGCAGATGAAGCAGTTTTTGCGTCGGCATTTACTGAGAAACTAAATCTGATAGTAATGTACATGATCTGGTACGTAATTTGGTTTGACCAGAATTTATGTATCGGTATCACATAATAAGAAAAAAATCACCAAATCACCTCCAAATCGTTGAACCATTTTACTCCTTCATTTAAAAAAAAAAAGACTAAACAAATATTCTACTGCTTCGCAATACAAAAGAAAATAATTTGGTTTTATTACTTTTTAAAAATATGTATTATTTTTATTATAAAAAAAAAAAAACACATGTAGTAGAGTGGCAAGTGACACGCGTAGAGGTGAAGTTTGCCACCTCTCTTCATGACTTGCGACCAATTTTCTCGCAGTAGGTGTGAAAAGTAGAGTAGGCTCCTCAGGGAAGAAGGTGGCTTTGGGTTAGCTTGAATCCCTCGCTGCATTCAGGATTTTGGATCCTTCATTAGCTTCGGGATTCAATATGATGCCCGTGACATTAGACACTGCTTTATCCTATAATATTATATTCTACACTTCTTACAATGCTAACCTGCCTTTTCCTACCTCATCTACAAGTTGTTTAACAGAAAGATATTAAAGTGTCTGCGCTACTTTCAAGTGTAAATGATAGCCGAGTACTTAACAAGATAATTGACATAAGTACTGGCCATTGTCTTGAAACTTGAAAGCGTGCTTGAAAATAAAAATAAATGAACACAAACATACTTGTCCATGAACACACTGTACTTGTCAGTCGTTGAGGCGTCATACATAATTATTAATTATGATATTTTGCTGCAATTATCATAAATATGACTGTACTGACTAATTTTTAACAAAATAATTATAGCTTTTAAATTTAAAGTAATGTATTTGTAAAGAAAAAAGTTGTCTCATGATATGTTTTTTTTCATCATAATGTTTATTTGTATGCTTGTCAATTTAATCTCTGGCATTAGGTACTGGTTCAATTAATAAAAAAACCTTTCCGTGTCAAAAAGCTGCGTTGATTGTCATAGGATATTTTTAAATTAAATTTAATAAATAAAACTTTATTTCAGACTACAGTCCATAAAAGTTAGTTTTGGTGTTAGTAACAATTAATAATTTAAAATTTTGATCACGGAAAATGCTGAAAAGCAGGATAGGGAGCAAACTCGCAGGATTAAGCTGATTCTTCAATAAAACAGTTTTAAGATTCAGTCATCTGCCTAGCCTTTTCCCAACTATATTGGGGTCGGCATCCAGTCAAACCGGATTCAGCTGAATACCAGTGTTTTACGTGGAGCGGCTGCCTACCAGACCTCCACAACCCATTAACTGGGTAACACGGTACTTCTTGGCAAGACTGGAGTCAGATTTACTGGCTACTGACAATCAGTAACGACTGCCAAAGATCTACAAATGACAGCCGGGACCAACGGCTTAACGTACTTTCCGAGGCACGGAGGAAACTCGGTATATTAAGATGGTCACCCATCCACAGACCAACCTTGGCAAGTTATTTAAAGATCGACCCGTACGGCTGTTATTATTTAGCCACGAGCTCCTCCTAAGTTCAGTAAGTAGAAATAAAGTCGATTTGAAGGTCAAATTCACTTAACTGCAGCATAAAAATTATATGATCGAATATTTATTAAGAAACGTCGAGTGTAATCTGATTTTAATATCACAGAATACAATTTTAATGTGGTCGTTAATGTGCTGAACTTTGATGTCCGACGGTTTAATGTGGTTTTGAATAGTTAAGTTTGTAATGTCAGAACCCGCTTACTGGATACAACTGTAAGCTGACATATTAATTTTAACGAGCTAGCGAAGAATTTATTGAAATAGTTTCTATTCCTGGATTCTGTTCCTGTTTGTGTACATGATTCTATTTCTGTGACAGCAATCACTAGAAAATACATAAATGGATAAAATGCATAATAATAAATCAGCCTACTGGTAGGGATCTTGACCGTATTTTCGAGATTGTCATGATAGCCTCTCCACTCCTTTAGCACCTCAGAATATGTTGCCCCTTTGGCCCTACGTCACTTTGTGCTAGCGACCGTTTTCGGGGGGCCCATTTTTGAGTGTGCAAGTCCCCCCTGCCATTTTAAAGCAGATTTAACTGTCAGTGGTCAGGCAGGGGCCAATAGTTCTTCCATAGTAAACAATTATGAGTCCCCTAAACCACTCAAACCCATAGTGTTTCATCCTTTGTTTCCATATTCTGCAATAGTCCTGCTCCAACCGAGGATTGTCCTTGGGTATACTTTGACAATGCATACAGGGATAATCGTCGCTTGGTGTCCCATTCCATTTAAAATGTCTAACGGGGCCTGTGCGAGTTGGCTTCGGCCCCTCGTACGCCTATCAAAGGACCTGGTTTCCAGAGACTCGAGGAAAAAACACAAAAAAAAAACAGCCAATAATCTCCGCTTGGCTACCTCTATGTAAGAGGAACTGAGGAGGAACACTGCACCACTCGGGTCCAGTGTGGATCGTGGAAAGTGTTGGTTTTCAATCAATATCTTTCTTTTTCGATTTGAGAGCATGATTAAATAAATTATACTAATTTACTGACCTAAACTGGTACTATCGTACTGGTACTAAAAGGTTATAGAATCGCATGACTGATTTTCTATTATCGTGCACCCTACGTTATTAAACGAGTTCAAAAATATATAATATATAAACGTGATCTCATTCGTTTTATACAGCATCCATATTTAGAACTAGTGTAACTCTATGAAAATAATGTAAGTTATGCATAAGGAAGTTGAAACCGCCAGCAGGGACGTAAAAAATACGAAATAATTCCGCATTATGTTTATGGTATCATTTTGCTGGGCTTGCAAGTAGGGTAATGTTGGAAGTCGTGAAGACAGGTACCTACCTAATGTAAGTTTTTGTGAATTAGGACAGTGATAACGTGATAAGACATGGTGAAGGCAAGACCCCACTTAAATGATAGTGGAAACTTTAATGGTCTGTCTCAATAATGAAACAATGAGATTGATGAGTCTGTGTATACGTACAAAACGTTTTAAGAATAACTATTTTATGTAATTGCGCGATTTAAGCGTACAGCTAAGGAGTGGAATTCCCTGCCGGAATCTATAACCTGGGTGTCTTTGTCCTCCTCTGTTACTCTTTTCTGATTAATTTCGCTCGAGGCGGTTCAATAGATTCTGCGGGGCTTGTCGAGCTTTCTCTATAAACAATAATATAACCACTCACGATCCGTAAGTCCCTTTCGGGATAAAATTATGTGCGCAATCGCGCGAGCGTCGGCTTGTCCCGAAAGTGACACGTACCCCGAGTTGTTAAAGAAAGTAAACTAGCCATAAAATAAGTCATACACTGTCCTTTAAATTTCGTTAATTTTAAAGTCTCAAAGTTACTGTTATATTAAATAATGGAGTTCAATCTTACTTTTTCTCTACCCATTAAAACATCAACTGGGACGCAGTACTACCCAACCGTTCATGCCCAAATAGTGAAATAAACCAACAGCTATCCATCCCTTTTCATCCATTCCGGAGTAAAAGGGAGAAAAGACTTCCACTTTTAAATAGTTCTCATTTATTCGGAATGCTACACTGGTTTGGTATAAGTGCAAAAAAGCTCTGGAATGCTATTGTAGGTGACGCCAAAGAATTTTCGCTATGCATTTTATCTTGTTGTAAGCTAAATGGATCCGTATTGAAAATATGCGTGCAGAATTTAAAATAGTTTGTGAATTACGGTTTACTTTGGAATTTGTTTAAAAAGATGTCAAGTGTGAATGTGTCTTGAATTATTTTTTTAAAACGGTGCTGTGATCTCTTTCACAGACGATGCACAGACTATGTTATCTTTAATGATATACGGTATTTAAACTTTATTCAATCTTGATTTGTTGTGCGTTTCTAAAGATTAAAAGCCTTGAACACTTTAGCTCAAATACACTGCCTTACTCACAGCAAATTATTCTTAAAACCAATCAAGCCATTTACGAAATATCCTATTCAAGAAAAAAAAATCTGCATAATTCATCTTTACCCAGCAGAGATCGCCCACTTCTAAACATGGCCTCCCCGAGCTACAACGGGCATTCTTGAGGGTAATGTGGCCATTGGAATCCACACTTAGCAGGTTCCACAAATGTGTTTGGTGTTGCCATAGCAACGGTACTGGCAACTAGGAAACTTGGCATCCCGCAGTTTTGAAGCGGTAAACTACTTGTAGGCTACTTATTATAAACTACTTATATAGTTGTTAAAGACCTAACAGGGTAACGGGTCGAAGACCAGATATAGGCAGACACAGCCTTAACTAAGGCAAAGATGTCTCGATTAGCAAATAACTCTACGGCTATACCAGATAAGCCTTGCATTGACCGTAAGGTCATCTTGTAATATTTATTTAAGTAATCATTTTTTCCGTTCACTATCTACTGAATTAGGTTTTCTGACTTGTCCTAAAAGTTCTTCTCCACTTACGGAGTAAACGTGTCCCGAAAAATTTATTCACGATTCAAGTTAAGAACATTTTGTATTGTCACAAAAGACCAAAACCCAAACACACAAAAAAAATCGAATAAAAAAATATGCCAAGAATTTCTGAGCAAAAACTTTGGCGCCATATAAAGTTCGCGCCTAATTTCAAAAGCATTTAAACAAACATTTACTTACATATTGCGTGTTGGTTATCTCAGTGAAGCCAAGGTTATCGTCTCATTTTATTCGCCGCTCTACTATAAATAGGCGTTGTCCTTTTAAAACTGATTTATCCATCGCCATTTTAGTGTTTAATTAAGTGTAATCGATTAATCGGAATCGATATGAAGCTACTGTTTTATTTGTGCGTTTTATCTTGTTTGTCGGTTCTCTCTTGCTAAATGATGTTTTTGGTTCGAATTGTGGTTATCGAATCGATGAGCCTTTTAGAGCCGGCCTTTAGCGTTTAGTTACTGCTGCACACAGTTTTACGTCCTGATATTTGAATTATGAATTTGAAGTTGAGCATTTGTTAAATTCTACTTAAGCCTGTCAAACTTTGGCGTCCACAATCGATATCTCTCGAATCGAATCGATATTGTTTCAGAAACCTAGGATAAATCTCTACATAGTATAAAACAAAGTAGCTTCCACTGTCTGTCTGTCCCTTTGTGTGCTTAAATCTTTAAAAGTACGCAACGGATTTTGATGCGGGTTTTTGTAATAGATGAAGTGGATCTCGAGGATGGTTTTAGTATATAATTTGCACCCGTGCGAAGCCGGGACGAATTAACTGTTCTCTAATATGAGAACAGTTAATTCAGATATTTACCGAACAGGTGTTTTTTTTTTATGGGTGACATTAAGTTTATGTAGGTACCTAAAACCAGCGCTGTGGCTCGTGTCTCGCACACAGCGCGAATGTAATGCATATCTTCCCTACCTTTATAATTTTATTTTCATGTTATTTTTTTGGTATGCGACACGCTTAGCGCAAAAAAGCGCTTTTTCTTTCTTTTAAATTAATCATCATGTACAACTATATTGGGGTTGGCTTTTGGTCCAACCGTCGCCACAACGACCGGACGTGCGCGTCTCGCATCCATCGGCTACCCGCGACCTACAACCGGATCATTTCTTTTAAATTAGGTAGTACACTCCTTCAATGAATTTCTGTCACGTGGATGACAGCTATGCCCTTGAAATACAATAAGCGTAACGATACCCAATAATAAGAAACATAACGAGCATTAGACAAGCTAATATGTCCCGCTACTGCACAAAGTCCTCGAAAAGCCACGTTTTGAAATCCGTGTCATCAATTTAACGCCCATAGTGCAAATCTTTTGTGAAAAATTGCTTGTAAAAGTCATCTTTTGTGATCACGTTCATTTTTGCACAATATTCTTTTGTAATGCCTGAAATATTTCAAACGTCTGCATCTTTTATGCAAGTTCACTGCGTTTCAACTGTAAAATGTTGTTTTTCGGTCTCTGACAAGAAATGTCTCCTTTATCGTGAATTGAGTGAGTGACTGAAAAAACCCCGAAATAAATTCTCATTCTTCTTCTTCATTTGGTGTCTCAAACCTCCGAATATTTCTTCTTGCCTTTACGATTTGGATCAGCACAGCAGCACCATTGCGTTCTGAAAGAAAATCCCCCTGGCCCCGAGACAGTGTGCAAGCCGACTTAGCTATTTCTTAGGCATCTCCACTTCTGCCAGGATTGTGAAATTGTTCAGAAGAGGTACAAAATTATCTAACCCACTTTACTATTATTCGCTAATAGTCAAGTGGGTTAGATAATGTTGGTCACAGACTGTACCACTGCCCTGTAACGCAAAGGGCAATAGGGTATTTTACTAAAAAAATCTAATTAGTCCGTCTGATACATTTTCAAAAAATATTGGACACGTATTTTTACTTTTTTCACGTAAAAATGTACTAAATTTACTAAGCCAGACGACGTCACGAGTGTCTTCAACTCGCTGTATCCTCTTTATTTTGTTTACATAATAGACGGACTAATTAGATTTTTTAGTAAAATACCCCATTGTCGGAACACGGATCGGCTTTAGTCAGGCAGAACGCTCCGGCCACAGCGAGAGAAGTAATATAATGAATGAATTTAATGACCATCCAAAAACTGGCAGCTCTATATGGACCAACGACAGCACTTGAGGTTGACGGCTTTCTTTATTTAAACTCCAATTTTCAACTTGCCTAAGTGCATTTCGTTAATGATGTTTTTGAACTAATTTTCAAGTAGTATTTTTTTTATTATAGGTCTTATACAGGAAGCTTGAAAACAAATGATGTGTTAACTAATGACTGTGTTGATGGTATAGTTTCTGCTTCCCGACAGCCATTTATAAGATTGGCCTAGATATTGAACACACGCGCATTCAATAGAATAGAAGGCCAGCTTATACGAAGAGTTTTTGTAACCACCATCGTGTGGCTGACCATACCCATGCCAACGATAGGGAAATATAGAAGAATTTTAGACGACCACTCATCTCAATTTTATGTTCTATTGACTAATTTATCCAAGATCACCTTGATGACAAAATATAGCGCTTTACAAATGTTACTTGACAATATTGTGTTTGGTTGCGCCAACTAGCCCGCGAAATTAATTCAGAATTATAATTCTGAAAATACATAATTCTTACGCCCGCGAATCATGCTTTAATCAACATATAACCTAATACTAACTTGCAAGTTGCAAAAAACGTAAGAAAATTTGAATTTCGCGGGCTACCCCAGCGCATCCACCTTAACGGCCCTCCTCCTTATTTTTGGCCAGACATTTTTGAGCTTCCTCTTCGAAAAACTATAATTTATTAAACTCTTGTCCCACCATTACCATCACACAAGTGCCGATGTTTTAACAGGCAAAACAATTTATGCAACTAATTGATATGCTAGAACCGCTATTTCTTTGTCTATGCACCGAGGTCGGAATCCGTAGCAACGCAAACCTGTTACCTCATACCATGCTGTACGAGATTAATACTGAAGGGACTTAAACTATCATCGGGTTTAAAGTTGATAGAATGAATTTGAGAGAAGGTTACTAATGAAGAATGGCTCCCTGTTGGGGCGAGGTTTAGGCTATGTAGATCGAAGATTGGATTTTCATAAGGTACTTATTCGGTATAGCACGTTAAGCCGTTGGTCCCGGCTGTCATTTGTAGATCTTTGGCAGTCGTTACGGATAGTCAGAAGCCAGTAAATCTGACTCCAGTCTTGCCATGAAGTACCGTGTTACCCAGTTACTGGGTTGTGGAGGTCTGGTAGGCAGCCGCTCCGCGTAAAATACTGGTATTCAGCTAAATCCGGTTTGACTGGAAGCTGACCCCAATATAGTTGGGAAAAGGCTAGGCAGATAATGACTTATTCGGTATATACCGGTTTATAAAATTGAGCATGCGACGTTGTCTTGTACCCATCAAACTCTACTTTAGCGTTTAGCATGAACTTTTCAGTTTTGCATAATTATTTTTACAAGTTTTTGCCATAAAAATGTACCTACAAAATGCAGCAACCAACAGGGAGTTTGCATAATTTCCTAAATTATGCTTCTTTAACTGCCAACTACCCTAAAAAGTCTCCGATCCTATTGGATTTGTAGGTATATCATACTTTCGACTGTTATGGGCTGATGATTGCTTATTCTATTCATCAGTTACTTTCAACGATCTACATTACAACATGTTTATCTGTTACTTTAACTATCTACTGTTAAAATTTATCTTATATGAAGTTTTCATTCAATTCCTCAAAAACATTGATGAGTGAACATGTCCTTAATATCATTAACGCTATGCCTTTAATAATATTCTATCCGGTGTTACACTTCCGTGGTGTTACCTTACTTCCTCAAGGAGTTAGTAAAGAAATGCTACTTGAATGGCTTCATGTATGTCGATATGTATTGGTATCAAATGGCATTAGGGTGGTCGAGGCGTTCGAATTTGGGATTTACAAACGGTAAAAATGACTAGTTGACCCGCGCAACTTCGTCTGCGTTACAATTTTCATTACTGCTCCGCTCCTATTGGTCTTAGCGTGATGATATATATAGCCTATAGCCTTCCTCGATAAATGGGCTATCTAACACTGAAAGAATTTTTTAAATCGGACCAGTAGTTCCTGAGATTAGCGCGTTCAACTTAACAAACAAACAAACTCTTCAGCTTTATATATTGGTACTAGCTGACCCGCGCAACTTCGTCTGTGTCACATTTTTATCAATGCTCCGCTCCTATTGGTCGTAGCTTGATGTTATACAGTCTATAGCCTTCCTCGATAAATGGGCTATCAAACACTAAAAGAATTTTTCAATTCGAAACTCTTCAGTTTTATAATTATTAGTATAGATTTAGTGACTTAGTGGAATGCTATTTCAATCTCAGTCGTTCAAAACAAACGCTCTGCCGTTGTACCAAAAAACTTTACAACCGAATTAAAGAAACGGATATTTTAGTCAAATTTTACACACAATCGACCTAGTTCTGCTTTTACCCCGTCTCGTTATTCCCAAAAAAGTTGTTTTCGGCTTCCCATCTCATACAAGCCAGGTACATTACAGAAATTTCTTTGATTCAATTCCGCCAAAATTCCTTCTTTCGTCTTTGAAATAACGTGCAATAGAACCATCAAAACATTTTAGCACTATACAACTTTCAAAATATTGTACAAATTGATTCTGTAAACATTGTGGTCTGGCATTGAGCCTCTCCTTGTTATGTAAGTTTTATATAATTTTATAGCGGTTAAATGGCCATGCAGGTATTTAAACCTTTCCATTCTGAACCCATCTGTAGCTTAAGTATTTAAAATTTTAAATGCAACGATGTAAGTGTTAAAATTATTAAGCTAATTGGAACTCATTTAAACATGCAACAACTATTTGCAATGATTCTGAATATTATAGTCACCCTATTATTTTAAACTGCACTTTATTTCAAGTACTTAGTTCAGATAGTTGCTAAGTGTGATAAAATTGCACCAACAAAAATAAACATCTAAAAGGTAACGTAACTGCCTTTTATTAAGGATGGAAAAACATCAAATGAATCCCTAATTGACTAAATATCCGTGTTCCTCCTAATGCTCTTTCTTCTCTAGGGCCGCAATGACTCTTTCGAACTAATTTCATATTGTTTTGTTTTGACTATGACTTTTGTCTTACTTTTCAGTTAGTTACTACCAAGTCAGTTGACATGCTCTTTCGTAGTAGTAAATAAGTTCAAACAATAATATGATTGGCTCAAAATTAACCAAGTGAATTCCGCTGACTGACGCGGACGCAGTCATTAGGTCCTTAAGTGTTGGCTTACTATATCCAATTAAAGGAGACATTTAAGTATTTTATTGATTGCGTTTAGCTTTGATTAATTAAATTAAAACTAGTAAGTGCTAAGTACCAATCATCTACGCAACCTTATTCAAATTTATTTGGGTTTTTTTTTTTTTTTTGGTCACAGATAATAATAAATACTAGGCTCGGCACAGCATGTCTTCTTTTCCGTAAACCTCTTTCTATTCGTCGAAATATCAATATTTTCCTCTTTTCTATTCGTAGCTAAATCATTCGTAGCATTCGTAGCTGTCTCTTATCGATAATCGTTTTTTTGGTACACTGGTACAAATTTCCGAAAATTTGTATTTCAAAAGGTAGGTACATAAATCAAATATTTGATTTATTCCTTTCACATAAAAACTGGTTAAGTACCCAATAGTACAGAATTCCGAATACGGTCTCAAATACAGCAATATGAGGATTCCTCGCTGTAATGAACGTGCGCGTGGGCACACCCGGTTTGCCCACGCTTGGTGACCTAGCGAACTTGAAATAAGTAAAGAAACCGCTGGCTGTTTTATTTATCGTCCATTTGTAGAACAGTCCTCGAGTTTTACTTACAAAATATCATGATTAGTGATTTGTATTGAAATCACAGACATATGTATAAATAGTAGATTGAAATAGGAATTGACAATGGATATTTTTATTTCCTTCGTAGCTTTGGACATACAAGTTAGCATCGTGTTTGTTTTTTTTTATTGGAAATCATCAAATGGTTTCTTCCGCTCTGGCCTGTGCGGAAGGGAGAGTCAGATTCTTACTGACTAAAACTAATCCGTGTCCCTCCTAATGCCCTTTGCGTTCCAGAGCCGCGGTGACTCTTCCTAACAAATTTCGCAACCTTGGCAACTTCGGGTAATTTGGCAATTTTTAAGATGTTCAAAATCATATCTCTCATTCTCGGCACAACGTTGGAAGGCCTCCCACAAGGTGGACCGATGACCTGGTAAAAGACGCGGTAATTTGCTGGATGCGAGACACACAGACCTATCGATGTGATGATACTCTCTAAAGCTTCGCTTCATGTCCAGCAATGGACGTCTTTCGACTGTAATGATAATGATGATGGTCATCATTCTCTTATTCTTTTCCTAATGCATTTTGGAGTCGGCGCAACATGCCTTCTCTATTATTCGTCATCTATGAAGTCACATCCTTTCTTGGCTATCGTGAAAACGTTAAAATTACTTAACTTAAATGCAACTTAAGTCCACCTTAGTTCAGTTGAGCATTTATCTGACCGAAGCCTTAATCATGGACCACCCACAGAAGAATTACGTCAATTTCCTCACCAAACACACCTTTTTCAATTATTTATGCATTTGTGATATATTTTTGATTTTATTATAATTTAATCAGTCCATATTGGAACCTGTTATGGAGAGAACAGTTTAACCTTTCAAGAATGTGTCTCTTGGAAAAGATTAGGTCATCCCATCTCGTTTTTTCATGCATGCTGTGAATTGAAATGAGCGGTCGAATGCATTGTATTTTTTATGAAATAATTTTCAATGAACGTAATGTCTTTATCGGGGTGATTTTGAAGTGTGTCTTCATGGCCAAATCCGAAACTATGAAGAATATCGAAAAACAATGAAAGGAGTCTCGAGCCCGATTTTGATGAAAAGACAAACTGCATCATTGGATTTTTGAAAAATCGTTGTTCCTACCCGGGAATCGAATCAGTTGATATTGGAAAAAATAACACAGTCTGTATTATTACACCATCATAAATACATAAGGATCAAATTCTGGGAAGTAATAACACATGGCAAACTAAAGAAAAGAGCTCCTTTTCCCTTAGCTTATTTTCACATTCCATCGTTACTTTACTTGCCCTTCAAACGTTTTAACCATTCAATTTGTTGCACGCACGGCTTCTCAGATGGTTCGTGCAGCCAAAGCCATCATAAGTTCATATCTCACGAATCGTGTATCCAACAATAGAAACACCGTAGATTTAACAATTACCGTTGATTACAATAAAATTACTTCATTAACATTTAATGACTCAATAGTACTGACTGAGCATACAAGTTAGATGTAAGTTAGCACGGTATAGACAGTTACGATCATTGATTCCATCCTATCTTAACATTATATTGGTCTTGATTATCTTTCAACCATTCATAATAGTATTGATGACAATAGGTGCGATATGAATGGCAGGAGAAATAAAAGTTCATATAAGATCGAAGAGCTAATTAACAAAACATTAGAGAAAGATCTTTAAACAGCAAAGCAGGCTAATCTAGTTGAACTCGAGGAACATAGCTGCGAATATCGACTCTAATGATCACTTGAATATAGTCGTATCAAAGAATAACGTAGGCACAAATAATATTCTACTTATTATGGAAACACAAGTTGATGATGGCAAAAACTGTAGGTTTTATAGGCCTACTTTGAAACCTAATAAATCCGCATCGGTATAACATTTCCTCAAGCCAGCAATTAACACAGTCAGGTAACGTCACGTCATCATAACCGCTAATGTTCCGCTCGTTTGGAACCTGCCGTCATCAAGGTCATGGCGTAGGTATATTATGTTCTATAACACTAGTAATTTATTGGCGCCTCTCGCGTTTCTATGGAGGAAATTGTGAATGACGAATACGTAACCCTGAGGCTATAATCACAATTTAATACCAAAAACACGGCCACTGCTTCCAAAAATATAAATATAGCACCTCTATTACCAACTAAAGAAATACATATCAATCATTTAAAAGCTTTTGAATCAGACAAACATCTAAGAACGCAGAAAGCTAATAAGAAAAATGACATAATTCAGTTCAAGACATTCCTAATGATCATTGACATACTATAGGAGATGAATACGCAAGAAGAGACATTGACCCTAGCAATCCGGTCAACGGTGAAGGTAACATTCTTTATAGCGGAAATACCTTGTATTCTGTGCAACTATAGTGTAGGCAAGAATTATTCCTTTAAGCTTCCATCCCTCGGCAGGAAGGAGATAACACGTTTATCAAAGCCAGGTGCGAGTCTACTGAAGTAGCAAAGTTTAGTAAGAACGTGTTGGGACAGGTAGTAACGTGTTTAAGAGCATTGATATGGAATTTAATGTCGATAAATATTTTAAGCTTGACATTTAAATGATGGGACGAATCTGGAATATCGAGCTTTATTTTCACATGTTGGAGAAAACTTTTGAATTCGTCATTAATATTGTGTTAGTTTTAGACTGGATACATAAATATAAAAAGATCCATAGAATATATTGAATAATATCCCAAAAATGATACAAAATCAGTGAATGAAAAATGTTAAACTATGTATGATGATTTCTTATGAGTCTCTTAAGTTAATATCGTCATTTTGTCATTTATAAGATCTCACAATGTACGGTAACCAAACTCCCCAAGACAAGACAATGACCAGTCACGATCTAAAGCCCAGCAATTACAAGTTCACAACAGACCCAGCAAGGCATAACTAACTCATAAGCTACGGCAGATTCACTCGGCTCGGTTACACATTCAATACAACTAGAGCAGAACACCACAATAGTGTCGTCGACTTATATCCGACACGGTGTTAAATGTCAAGTTTTATGAAAAACGTTTTGGGTTAAGCGTTTGAGTACTTGTGTTTAGGTCAAAATATTGTTTGTATTGAAATGTCAACAACCAGAACTTGTACCGCAAAGAAAAAACTGGCATAGGCACTTATCATGATTAGTTGGTCCCAGGGGATTATCTTGGGTCCAATCATGATTTTAATCAGTAGAGATAGGAAATCGGTTTCGGTAATCGGTAGAGGAGCTCGTGGCTAAATAATAACAGCCGCACGGGTCGATCTTAAAAGTTAAGCAACGCTTGCCAAGGTTGGTCTGTGGATGGGTGACCATCTTGACATACCGAGTTTCCTCCGTGCCTCGGAAAGCACGTTAAGCCGTTGGTCCCGGCTGTCATTTGTAGATCTTTGGCAGTCGTTTCGGATTGTCAGAAGCCAGTAAATCTGACTCCAGTCTTGCCAAGAAGTATCGTGTTACCCAGTTAATGGGTTGTGGAGGTCTGGTAGGCAGCCGCTCCACGTAAAACACTGGTATTCAGCTGAATCCGGTTTGACTGGAAGCCGACCCCAATGTAGTTGGGAAAAGGCTAGGCAGATGAGATAGGAAATCGGTTTCAGATCGATCTTCAAGGTTAAGCAACGCTTGCCAAGGTTGGTCTGTGGATGGGTGACTATCTTAACATACCGAGTTTCCTCCGTGTCTCGGAAAGTACGTTAAGCTGTTGGTCCCGGCTGTCATTTGTAGAACTTTGGCAGTCGTTACGGATTAGTCAGAAGCCAGTCTGGTACATCTGACTCCAGTCTTGCTAAGAAATACCGTGTTACCCATTTAATGGGCTGTGGAGGTCTGGTAGGCAGCCGCTTCACGTAAAATACTGGTATTCAGCTGAATCCGGTTTTACTGGAAGCCGACCCCAATATAAGTTGAGAAAAGGCTAGGCAGATGATGATGATGATGAGATAGGAATTCGTTATCTGATTTCAAGTTTTTATTCATTAAGTCAAGACAATTAATGAAAGCCACGCATGATGTAGATTGTAAATGAAATATTAACTAAACGTCGTACTGGTCAACCCACAAATCTGCCCTAGCAAATCTAGGATAAGTAACAACAACCTGACTTCGACCTGGTTTCCCTAATCATTGTTAGGCCAGATCATTGCTTGATTTGATCATTGCTTGCTTTAATCATTGCTTAGCACATTAAGCATGGCACATTAATCTGTTAGTCCAAGCACGACTAATGTAATCTAAAGCAAAAGCATTGCCAGCAGTCACTGGGTCATTTAAGACGACCTAAAGAATCTTAAGCAAATCACAGTAAAAATGACACTATTAAGCGCTCCAATGATTTTCAATCCCATTTTGTAGTTCAAATACTCAATCAATTGGAATCTTCTAAATTGGAAATTAATTTGAGACTAACAACGGTCGAATTTGAATTTAGAGTGGCACTGATACTTAAATGTCAGTCTATTAATAAGTCTAATAATTTTAATAGTTGCTATTAAAATGTTACTTGTAGTGCAATCCTGTGGATTGTGATTATTATTATTTGATGCTATATGTAGCTTCATATAATAGAGAATATTTAGTTGGCCAGCCAGTAAATCTGACTCCAGTCTTGCCATGAAGTACCGTGTTTCCCAGTTACTGGGTTGTGGAGGTCTGGTAGGCAGCCGCTCCGCGTAAAATACTGGTATTCAGCTAAATCCGATTTGACTGGAAGCCGACCCCAATATAGTTGGGAAAAGGCTAGGCAGATGATGATGATTTAGTTGGCTCCGGAGTAAAGTCCAGTACCTATAGTTTTAAAACCAAGACTTAGAGATTTCAGTCCGTTTGTTTGTATCTTCTATATTCGATAGGTATATTTCTATATTCTGTATTCCATATTCCATATGCGATAGTTCCTATGAGTTTGATTGTTGGGCAATGATTTGTTTGGGCATCTTTTGAAGGTGTACCTTGTCAGATCTTCTCAAAAATGTCACCCATCAGTATGGTCCCTTGGGTAACATACAATCTGTTTTATTCCAACTCATTAACTACTTTAATCTTAAGCCTCATTGACACTTGCCCGTAACAGCAATTACACAAAACTGTGACTGTCCACGTTAACAATAGACAAAGTCGGTGAACTTGGCACGTGTAGCGTAGTATTTATAAACTGAAGTGTTAATGAATCAGTATTGATGACTCAGTTCAGTCAGGATGGTGTAGAAAAACTTACGATTATAATGTTGAATGGCGTCAAACGATATTGTTGACGCGGAAATTCTTTCCACAGCTCATATTTGCTTGATTTCATACAGGCAATTAACGATTTAAAAAAAACCTTTTAACAATAAAAATACCAATAAAATGTATTCCCGGTTCACAAGACCAAAAAGGAGATTATTTTGTATTTGTAATTAAAGATACTCACCCCACTAACCAATCCTCCTTATAATTAGCAATCAGGGCAAATTTACATCATCGCTTACCATCAGGTGAGATAGTGGTCAAACGCGTGCCTATCAATAGTAAAAAAAAATATAAAAAGAAGAAGAAACCACCTTGCTCAAAACTATATATTACACGGATATAACGTTAAATCAAAATGATACGTACTTCTAGGAATTCAAAAGTTACCTTACCACTTAAAAACTTGATTCGTAGATGACCGGAAATAATTGGGATAGCCCGAGCGGCCTTGCCCAAGGACTGGCCCTTGGAAACCGTTTTTTTTTTTTACTTTTTTTTGTATTCGGAATTCAATTCGATGAGTTACAATTTGTGGTTAGCTGTGAAGATAGTGTTTAACTTTGAATCTGTGTATTTTGAGAAGCGCAGGTTCGTGTCCATATTTTGATTAAGATACTAAGAAAGAAGCGTTCTACGAACAGAATACTTTTTAGTTATTAAATTTACAGAGGAATTGCCAGAAAGGTGCCGCATGAGTGTTGTGAACCAGGGCTCATCTATACTAATATATAGTATAAAGCTGAAGAGTTTGTCTGTTTGTTTGTTTGTTTGTTTGTTTACTTGACCGCGCTAATCTCAGGAACTACTAGTCCGATTTGAAAAATTCTTTCAGTGTTAGATATCCCATTTATCGAGAAAGCCTATAGGCTATATAACATCACGCTCAGACCAATAGGAGTGGAGCAGTAATGAAAATTGTGACGCAGACGAAGTTGCGCGGGTCAACTAGTTTATAAGATATTGAGCTTGTTCAACGAGAACTCAGATCCTATCATAGAAATATAACAAACTATATCTGTGGATCCTATTAAGGCGGAAACTCATGTCACCATACAAATGAAGACGGCCGAGTCAGATTTTTTCCGTTTTCTTGATTTTAACTCGAGTCGCTTTAGCAAACAAGAGCTGATTCAAATATGGAACCCGTTTCTGATATACAACACGTACCATAGAAACTAATCTATAGGAATTTAAAATAGATAAATTGTGATCGTTTCCTTATCGTCAAGAAGAACAAAAATATGAACGGTACTAAGAATTGCTTTAGAAAAAATCTATGGTGAAAGGTTGCCCATCATCGCTCACTAATATTATTACAGTAAATTACATTCTGTAGTTGCTATTTAAATCTAACCGGAACGGTGCGAACAACTATTGTACTACTATTCATGCCAATGACCTTGTGCATACAAACGGAGCTAACTACGCCTCTACGCGTCACTCCGCTACCCCCATTTTTATTTTTTTTATGATAAAAGTAATACATGTTTTTAAAAGTAACAATACCAAATTATTTTCGCTTGTATTGAAAAGCAGTGAATATTTTTTTATACTCTTTTGATAAAAAGTTAAGGAGTAAAATGGTTTCATCAAAGCGATTTGGAAGTGATTTGGTGTTTTTTTTTTCTTATTATGTGATAACGAATAGACAAATTCTGGCTAAACCAAATTACGAATCATATCATGTAGATTACTGACAATTTTTTTAGATGTAATGTACTCGTATCTGTAAGTTCCGACGAAAAACTGCTTCATCTTCACGCTGTTTTAAGCTCTTTTCGAGAGTAGCCCGCGAAATTCAAATATTTTTATGTTTTTTTGCAATTATAAAATACTTACCGGCAGGTAAGTAGGAAGCTGTATGTTGAACAAAATACGATTCGCGGCCGTAAAGCGTTACTATTTTAGTCATCAATTTAGCCCTCTAAGTTCATGAAGCCCTATAGAACGGTTATTTAATGGCAAATGTGAAGAATTTATTTTCCATGTATCAAGCCTTCTCAAAGTCTACAAAGAACTTCTTCTATACGCGTTTCTATTTCCTTTCCCCACCATCTGTCACATCAACTGTAGATGGTTTGTCTTCTTCATTTGGTTCTTATTCTCTCTCTACTACCCATATACCTACTATCTTATACTAATATATAAAGCTGAAGAGTTTGTTTGTTTGTTTGTTTACTTGAACGCGCTAATCTCAGGAACTACTGGTCCGATTTGAAAAATTCTTTCAGTGTTAGATAGCCCATTTATCGAGGAAGGCTAAGACCAATAGGAGGGGAGCAGTAATGAAAATTGTGACGCAGACGAAGTTGCGTGGGTCAACTAGTAATATTATAAAGCTGAAGAGTTTGTTTGTGTTGCTTGTTTGAACGCGGAAATACTGGTTCGAATTACAAATATTTAAGTGTTGAATAGCCCATAACAGCCCATTTATCAATGAAGGCTATATATATGTACAACATCAAGCTGCGACAAAATAGGATTTATGAAAAATATGACGAAGACGAGGAAAATAATCACAGATTAATTCTTAAGAAACAAGAATAAAGAATTCATCAAAAAAAAGTTGCATAGATCAAATAGCCAGTAATATCTCGACCCTAGACACAAAAAGCAGTATACATAACCTAGCCCTCTCAGATCATGATACTGGGCAGTCTTTAACGTTCTTTCTTCCAATAGCACATAATAAGCCGAAAATTCCAAATTTCTTTTATGAAGTGAAAAAAGATTACAATGAAAATAATATTCAAAAATTTCTTGAATGTATATCAGCTTTAAGTTTTAATGAAGTATATGAAGAAACAGATTGCAACAATGCATTTAACTTATTTCATGACCTATATATACCCTTTTACAAACTATGTTTCCCCGAAATAACAGTTAAAAAATATAATAAACCAATTAAAAATAAATGGATTAGTAAAGGTATAAAAATATCGTGCATAAAAAAGAGAACTCTATATTATAGTTACCAACACGATGCCCTAAGCAAAAAATATAATAAGGGAAGATACCTGACCTATTCAAGAATTTTAAGAACATGTATATCACATTCACAATTAATAAATAATCAAAAACATTTACATAATTCCAAAAATAAATGTAAAGCGACTTGGTCTATTATAAAAAATAATATAAATAATGATGATAATTATAAAAATGAAATCAAAGAATTGATAATAAATGATAACCTAATTAATGATCCCAATGATATATGTAATCAATTTAATAACTATTTTATAGAGATGACCAATAAAACTAACCTTAGCAATAGTAATAACGTAAGTAACATTGACATTACCAATAACACTAACAGTATGTTTTTGACTCCAGTAAATGAACAAGACGTAATAAAAATTATCAACTCCTTAAACGATACTAATGCTACTGGATATGATGAAATAACCACAAAAATAATAAAATTAAGTGGCAAATGCATAGCAGCACATCTTAGTTATATTATCAATCTGTCATTTGAGACAGGAACATTTCCTACTAGATTAAAACAATCTATAGTGAAACCGCTATACAAAAAAGGTAACCGTTCGGATATGTCCAATTATAGACCCATTACATTGATCCCTATCCTTTCAAAGATTTTTGAAAAAGCAATGTACGGGAAAATAATAAACTTTTTAAACAAAAACAGCATACTTACTGAGAACCAATTTGGATTTAGAAAGAATAGTTCAACTTCACTTGCTTGTTTTACTCTGGTCAAACTGATATCTGAAGCCCTCAATAATAAAATGTCTGTATTATCAGTATTTCTAGATATGAGCAAAGCATTTGACTTTGTCCCACATAAACGACTACTTTGCAAAATGGAGAAATACGGCATAAGAGGCAAGGCGCATGACTGGCTTAAAAGTTATCTATCGAGTCGCCAGCAAAGGACAATGGTATCAAAAATTGACCATAACAGAAAAAAAATATACAGTTCAGAGTTGAAAATAAATAGTTGTGGCGTTCCTCAGGGAAGCGTACTAGGGCCTCCATTATTTATAATATACATAAATGACTTTTGCAAGAGCCTCAAACATAATTGTACACTATTTGCTGATGACACTACTTTGACAATAAAATCTTCAAATAGAAATGACCTAAAAACTGACACTAACAATGAAATTCTACAAGCAATAAAATGGCTGGAATCTAATAACTTACGTGTAAATATTGAAAAAACAAAGTTAGTACAATTTCAAACACACAAATCTTCGGTAAAACCACCTCAAATACACTACGATAATTTAATTTTGGAACCCGTGCCTTCAACCTTATTCTTGGGAATAATTATTGATGAAAAATTAAATTGGAAAGAACACGTGAAAAAAGTCTGCACTCGACTTGACAAGTTTGTGTTTGCTTTACGAAAACTGAGACGAATAGCCAGTAAAGAAACAGCCCTCCATGCTTATCATGGCTATGTGGCATCAGTGCTTCGTTACGGCCTCGTGATATGGGGAAATTCAGTAGATGCGAACAAAGCATTCATTGCACAAAAAAAGTGTGTCAGAGCTGTATACGGAGCAGAATATTTAGAGCATTGTAAGCCATTATTTAAAGAACTAAAAATTCTTCCACTTCCTTGCCTATATATTTTTGAAATTTGTATGTTTGTTAAAAGATATCCGCACATGTTCCCATTGTATGAACACATTTCTCAAAGAGTGAAAAGCAGAAGTCCAAATAAATTACTTGCACCTAGCCAGAGACTACATTTGTATAGCAGGAATTCCAATTGCATGGCAGTCAAAATCTTCAACAATTTACCCTCACGCATCAGAGTGTTGCCTACCAATAAATTCAGGAAAACAATATTTACCTGGCTTTTAGAAAACTGCTTTTATTCAGTTAATGATTTTTTTAATTACAAATTTTGACATTACAATTTAAATAATATACTTTATGTGTGTATGTACTTGCCTATTGACTTGTTATTATTTTATTTATAGTAGTAGTATTGTTGTATTTTTTTTTTTTAGCATTTGACATTATATAATTAGTAAATTTTGACATTTCGTTCCTAAATAATAAATATAAATAATTGCGCATATAAAACATGACATTGTAGAAAAATCACCTATTTTCTTAAAAACTGATTTATTACATTAATGGAGACAAAATTTCTGATACTTTTTTTTTTTTTCATGACAAACAAGTGTACTTAAATTGTTGTGGTCTCGAATTGAGCAATTTTTTGGCATGTCACTATTTTTTATTTAATATTTCTACACCGGCAACGGTAGTGTATGTGAAACTGGATAATGAATAAGACCTTAATGTACCATATGCTCAGAAATAAATGATCTTTATCTTTATCTTTTTATCTTTATCACCAACAAATTCATCAAGACATTTGAATACTAATCTGAATTAATTCTAGCACTTAATTTGACATCGAACATATCAATCACAATTCAGAGCAAATTTGCTGTAGTAAACCAATCCTTTTTACAATTTATATAAGGTTTAATTTTCTTTGTATTATGTGGTATTGAACGAACCGGTCTTGAATGACCTCGGGTATGAAACATACGGATAGAATAACGATTCAAAATTCCTTACCAGGTTCGTTCACGAAGCTTGATGTGTAACATCACGGATTTCCGTTATTGGTAGGCAGAGATACAAGCGCGTCATTCTTGTATAATTAGCCATCCAGGGTATACCCAGCTTAGAGATAGCCTTGCATATTATCCATGAAGATTGCTTTCAAACGCATTATTAGTTTCATCTTTCTGACTGTCCGAAACCTTGATAAATCAAAAGCATATCTGTAAATGGTTTAATTAAAATGAATGATTTGAGTTTCTTTCACGAAAATTTGCTGTCAGATATATACATATATGATATAGATATATGTCTTATTCATAGATAAGACGCTATGCCATGGGATTCTTGACAAGACTGCTGTCAGATTCTAGTTTTCTGACTACCCATAAAGACTGTTAAAATCTAAACGATAAAAATTAAATCTTCCAAATCAAATTATCAAAATACACAGGTAATTTTTAAAACATGAAGGGTCTTTCAAGGAATAAGTGCATACAGTTGAATAAGACGCAAATAAAAGAACTCCAATTTCACACGATCGAGATCCTTTAACAAAAGGCAGTAGCTTTTTATACGTCTGTTCTCATGTGAAAGCTCATTCAAAAGATTTTGGTCTTTTTGGATCCTTTTATTTGGTTTTTTTCTTTGGCCTGGAAGATTGTAGTTTTATGTTTTGGCTATTAATAGTAAAACGAGGTGCATGTATGCAGGTTCATGAGTCAATAAATTTTACTTGTGACAAAATTTATTAGCTCTTAATATTCTATGCTTCTTGCTTAACTTTTTGTTTTACCATACCATAGTTATTAATATCGCCGCAATTGTCATTGCCTAACTCAAAACGGACTTGCCGTGTATTCTTGCAGCTAACAACACTGCCATTGAAATATCAAGCATTACAGTAGTATGTAGATGATTATTATATGATATTATATGATATTGATATTACAACAAACTGAGTGGACTAAGGCTGTTCACACAAAATCCATTCACTTCATCACAAAAACTAGATGTTTCCACTCAAGTCGAGAATGCATCTTATTGATAGAAGGCCAGTACACTCATTTTACCTTTTCAGCAAGGTTTTATACAGAGAAATACTCCGAAGTATTAGGAAAGCAAATTAGCCATGACATTTAGGTCCCGTTTGTAAATTATCTAAATTACAGACTGTGTATTGGCAAGGAAAAACCGGAGCGCCCTGTATCTAAATGGACCGACGTTCTTAAATATGTTAAGGACAAAATAGAAGCGGAAGTACCGGATGTTATGGCGTAACTTGTCATAGAAGTATTTTATGATTATACTCAGCCGTGAACTGAATTCATCGCTCGAACGACAAACGTTGGGAGATGAAACTAATTCTTCTCTAGTATCTCTTTCTATTGGCCGAATTATGCGATTTCCCCAATTTTAATGCTGATGCCTCGAATGAAAGCACCTTTGGCAATGCCTCGCATAAGCCATTGTACTATGTAGACACAATGTTTACAAACTATAAATAAACTACAACACACAGTTACTTACGACAGTTTAAATCAATGTTATGTACGCTACTCTCATACTAATTTAATTTGTCAGTAGCTTATATGTATTGCTTAGCGTTTGACTAATATTGCAAGCACGTTTCATAGAACAAAATGTGTTTATGGTGTCATTCTTTTGAGTATGTGGTTTAACTAGCTTGTGAGCAGTATTTTAAGGTACATTAAACTTTTGAATGCACTTTATGGATATAATTTAAGCACTGAATGGTTAATGACACTAAATTATTTAGGCTCAAGGCATATTTCTTAAGAGTTCAATTTTGGTTTTAACTTTTTCCTCCGGGTCTCTAAAGACAGCTTTGCAAGTACAAGTGGAGGCTACTCCTATCTTCTTTTTATTAACTTTAATGTCAGTATGAAAACGAAATATTTCATAAGAAAGGCTAAAACACCACACGCCAGTCAAATATGTTCGAAGAACCAAATTTTAGATCGTCTTAGCAAAACTTTCATTCGCTTTCCTACATCCTGTTAAGTAATCCGAGCAGTACCTACATGCTCCAGTTTCACCACCACATTTTCCAACTCTTACAAAATTAATAAAAGGAATTTACTCGAAACCGTAACACCAACTATGCATTTGTCTGCAATTTGAACAAAACACACATTCTCCGAAATACTTTACCTTAGAGCATAAACCTAATTCGTTAAGATTGCGATACATTGACGATTTTCCTCTTGTTTTCTTGCTATTCAACTGTTTTATTCCAGCAATGGATCATGCAAATCTCGATGTTGTTTTAAAAAAGTCGTTTGTTACGGGTTTCTCAGTGGGAGCTTGCACCTGCCTTCCGATTTTGCCATAAATTATGAACATAGGTCGATTCCAGCTTAGAAAACAAGTTTGTTCGTAATTATAGTCCGATAGCTCTTGAGAAATATGTTATTTGAATTCTTTTGGTCGTGTTTCTATGAGAGCGATGAGAATAGATTTCTTGTAATGGTCATGGGTCTTGAAGTCTAGAATGTGGTTTGGAATTTGTTTACATGACGAAGATGGATTAGTTGGAGACGAATACGAAGCATCATGGTTAGAGCTCTGGCAAAAATATTGGTATAAATTTGCAATTGTATAAATTGTGAATAAAATTATTCGGATCTTTAAACTTCTTTATTCTAGTCGACTTGTGTCTGGACAATCAATTAAAAATGAATAGGAAATTACCAATCAATGCAGTTATATCTTCCAGAATTTGATCAAGGATTCAAGAGCTGAAGCTAAATTCAATCCTTTAAAGTTTCACGCATATTTTCTCTAACGAGGTGTATAGAGGTGCGGCTAACGGCAATCTATTGTTACAATACTAATTATTTGGCATCACTCCAAGCGATACAAGAAGTATTAAGTTGCTTCCGACGTTCTAATATGGATCAAAATGTGGGAGGTCTGACTTCAGTTATTCTGAATGACCAAACTTTCCCGTGTTGACATTATCTGATCGGATGATCATGATCTAATATGAGATATTCAAGTGCATCTAAACAGATTAAGTTTGAACAGGATTGTCCCTGAAGTACAAACGTCGTCTTTTGGGATTAAATTAACTAAAGTGTTAAAAGACAGTTGATGGACCATTAAGTTGACATCGAATATTATCTTCTTACTTTCTCCCGAGATATTTAGGAGCAGGAGCGGTATGTTTTCTGTTTCCATACCTACATCTCTTTTTGCTTAAATCTGAACTCAATAGTCTACACTACCTTTATAGCCTCATCACTTTTCACACAATCTATCCATCGTTTGGTCGGTTTTCTACTCTTAAAAAGTTACAACCAACCTCATTCATATACAAAACCTTTCTCACGACAAGTCCTTCAAGTTGACATTGATACTACATAGCATTATTATCTTTTCAGCTAGTTTGAATTGGTCCTTTGGTGCTAACAGTCTTACTACTTACAACTTCGATATTAAAGCTGAGTGTCTGAATATTGCTGATGGCATTGCTTACAACAATTTGCAGTCACCAAAGGTCAGAACCGAGAGACCTCTGCAACCGGTTCCTTGTACAAAGTAGAAAATGATTTGCCTACTTTATGCTTTATTTTGTGGTCGTGCTTAGTTTATTGTTATTGTGTCTTTTAAATCACCTCTGTCCTCTGACCGTGAGCCCTCATTGGTATGTTGTTGGTGAATGTATGGGCACTGCGAAATAATTGCTTGTAGTTTTATTACCACATTTAGTACTAACCAGTATTAGTACTAATGGCTTTTGTGGGCATAATATTCATAATTGGAATAGCTGATATAAATGTTTCATTATTGAGGCAAAGCTGAGGGAAATATTGAAATTCTAACAATGTTTTATTAGTTTTTTTTTGTGTTTAATCCAGTTAAGAAACTTCGATAGAAGTTCGATAATCCTGCATTTTCACATGGTTCAATTTGAGCACTCAAATAACATAAGTTAGTTATTTGGTCCTTCTTCCTTACTCTTGTTCCTTTCTCTAGCAAGTTATTTCATAACATTTTCGTTATCTAAAACATCAAAATAGCACTTTCTGACCTGTCTCTGTGCTAGTGCTCCCTGAGCTATGCGGTCACGGTATAAATACAGGCAACCCGGAAAGTAATACCGGTTGAGGCACGTAACATGGGGTCGCATGCTCTGTCCTACATGCTTGGCTTTACCAAATTACTGTTTAACTTTGAAAGTGGTCTATAATTTTAAAAGGAACTGTTATTTTGATTCTCGACTCTTCAAATGCTTTGTGTTTCATTAAGCTTTTTTAGAGTATTTTCATTGTGAAACTCAAGGGTAGAGATTTTATTATAGTCATTAAAAGCTACAATCATCTACTACAGGGTAAAGTGCATTATGCCTTCTTCATTTTCTGCAACGATGTGTGCACTAAACATGTCAATACATATTAAGTTTTCAGTCTGTTCTGCCCCAGTGCAGGGCAAAGGCTTCCCTTTCTGACTATCATTCTTCCCAGCCTTGGTCAAGTGTGAAGTTGTGAACGAATCCTGTCAAAAGGCTTCGAGCTCCTGATCTCTCATTTTTTCTCTCACTCCAATTTACTTGTTCTCATTTCCAATAAACTCATCCAACTTACTTTGTGTGCTCGTATTTGAAACTGCTGTTATACCTACTACAATCTTTTGAAAGACTGCAATGGAATTTCTTCCCCCATGAATAATAAAGAAGCAGCTGTAAGGAATCTTAGGTCCACCTTAAATTGCTTCTTATTTACTAAGAAAATGAACCGGTACAGATCTGATGTAGTAGGTGATAAAATTGTTGTTTTTGACGGTAACCAAAGACTTAACAGTTACAGCTATTGGTGCTACTACTAAGTGAACAGCTGATTGTAATGTAGCGACTCTTTTAGGAGACCGTTTTAGGGAATGTTTATGTTATTTGGTTTCCGTTTTGATTTCATGGTTTTCTCAATTAAGATATATCTCAATTTGATACACACAGGTGATATTTTTTTAGGGTTTAATTTCTAAGTAACTTCATCGACTTGGCTCCAAAATTTGAGCTCGAATGAATGGTTGATTATCTACATTCCTCTGAAGTAAACCGCTCCAAAGGCCATAATAGTCAAATAGGTGCAGCAATCAACATCTTGAGGAAAAAACGATAACAGTAGCTAACGAGCTCAGCGAATTAACACAACTGTACAAAGCATTGATTTGATAGCATAACGGATCATATTCTCACGCAACTGAAAACATTATTAATACGTATGTGGATGAAAAACTTGATAAAGAACGGCCTAGGCGCGTGCGAGCCAATATCAACCGTTGAACACTGAGCATTTTTTATCGAACCATTCACGAATAACCGCCACTTCGGACCGTTAACACCTGCTCTACCTACCTTACATAAACATACGCTGATAAAAGCAAAGCAATCTCAACAAACTGCCGAATTCCATAATAAACCTTAGAAGTCTCTGCCATCAACAGTTATAGCATTAATTATACGAAAAATACTTAAAAACCCGACAGTCCAGTTGAAAACTTGAAGTTTTCTTACAGTTATGCCGTTGTGTAAGAGATAACCTGAATTGAGATAAGTCTGTTCGGAACTGAGCCAGCGACGCATGCCGCAAGTAATAACCTAACAGATTATAATATTTGTGTTGGTAATCTTCGGATTCCTATCTCTTGAAGAGATCGTTCTGATTCTGAGGGTCTAAAAGCAAACAAAACAAGGTTGTTTGAAAGACTTACCGTCCATTAGGTGCTGAGGGGGAATGCACCAATTTCACAGCAAAGAGGAACTGTATTGCACACACGAGCAAACAGCAAAGATTCAATGAGAGCGTCAACGCACACAACGCTAATGTCACTTCGTACACCACTGCGAACTCCTCGGGCGCACTGGTGGCGGGCGCCGAGATCTTCAGCAGGAACAGCAACGCCAGCAGCGCCAGCAGCAGGCTGACGAGGCAAAGCAACGCCAGCGACGTCAGCGCCTCCTCCGTGGCCGCGCGCGTGCTCCTGTTCCTGATGACGGCCGGCCGGAGATGCTGGAGACCTGTCGCGTTTCCATTAGCCAGCTTCGGGGGAGACGCAACCGGTATGGGGGCGACGACTGACACCGGGGCGGGAGTCGTCGCCGGCTGCGCGCCCGGGCTGACGCTCGCCGACGTCCCGCCGACGGAGTGCTTGGAGGAGTCCAGGGTCGACACGTTGAGGGGCAGGTGGTGGTGCGGCCGCCGCGGCATGTTCTGGTAGCGGTGGTCGGCATCGTTAGCCGCCGGCGGCCGCTGCGCGTGTTTCAACATGGCGCTACTAGCGCGCCGAGACTCGCCATCCCGCCGACTGGTTCTCCGGCATTCGGGCCGGTTTGTTTGCTCGACACAGACGCGGGCGCTCGGGCGACGTGCGCGGGGCGACTGACGGCGATTTGTACCTGCGCGCGCGCGTATGTATGTCAATCAAACGGGAGGGCTGCAGGACTGAGCTAGGCCGTCGGGCCACTCGTCTACCCCGACAATAGAAGAATGACTGTTTAGTGACACTGTTCTATTCCTTGGATAAACAAATGGCCTTATTGATAGCAACAATGGCTTTGTTTACAAAACATTATTTTAACAGGTCGCTAGTTTATGTTTGTGCAGAATTTTTAACTGACTCGTTTGTAAACATGATGTCTTCGACTCCTATATTTCGTGTTCAAGTTCAAAGTTGATAGGTTGTTTATTCATTCGTACCTAAGGACCAACTTTTCATACCCTTACAATTTGCTCAATGTGAAACCGAAGGGTGAAAGTTTTCAAAAGGGAAGCCATATGGAATCCTATTAAGTGCAGTTGAATGTTGACTGTTTGCATTCAGCAAACATTCATCAACTGAAATGAATTTATTTTTTCTTACTTTCATTAGACCTTTCTTGACTTCTTAAACATCAACATTTGGGGTATTGTTAAACATCAGCTTTTGGTACAACTGTTCCGCACACAGGGCACTGGTCTACCATTGATTTCATAATTATTGATTTTGACAAGTTTGGTAATCTACTAATATAAAAGCGTCATTATGACTTTTCAATGGTCAACCACTGACACTCTATTGAAAGAAATTGCATAGAATGGTAATCACGTACATAATGACAAATGAATAAATCATATGTAAAAATATATATAAACCAAATCTGGCATAACTTGTTCAAATTTAGTATATTTTTTCGAAAATCATGTCTAACAACGGATTTTATAATAATGGCAATACGAAAATGTCTTTCTACCACGATTCTATTACGAGCCCATTGACCGACCAGTGATCGACCATTATGAATTAGCAGATTATACGAACTTTTAGCAAAATGACAATGGGATCGTGTTGGAATGACGAATTTATAAAAAATAGCAGACTTAGGGCCCAGGACCAACCAGAGATATTTTATTCTGACTCAAAACCTCTTCATAGACAGCCCTTGATGCTTGTCTATGATTACCTACATAGACGCATTAACAGGGGCACAAAAACCTGCACCCATGTTACCTGCGTCTTCCAGCAGCAGGTTTACAGTTATCAAGAGGCGTCCATCTTCTGTCGCAACTACAATACGACAAAAACTCTATGTTACATTACAACTGTAGCTCCAACTTTGTGAGGAGTATCTATTGTTCCTTGGTTGAGTTTTAATGACGGTTAACTGCAGCCTCTTCACTTCATAATATTATAAAACAAAGTCCTCCGCCGTGTCTGTCTATCTGTTCGCGATAAACTAGTTTTTGAGTTTATCGCGAACAGATTTTCATGCTGTTTTTACCAATGGTGTGGTTCTCGAGGATGGTTTTAGTATATAATTTGTCTAGAAAAAAAATAGGGATCGTTAAAAGAAAATTGCAGCGCTTACGAAGTCGCGGGCGAAGTGTTAGTTAAAAATAAATTAATGCAATCATCTACATCTACACTAATATTATAAAGAGGAAATATTTTTATTTTTGTATGTTTGTAACGAATAAACTCAAAAACTACTGGACCGATTTCAAAAATTGTTTCAATATTAGAACGCTACATTATTCCTGAGTAACATAGGCTATATTCATTACTAGAATAAATAGGGATCCTAAAGAAAATTGCAGCGCAGACGAAGTCGCGGGTGAAGTGCAAGTTAGGTATAAATTCAAGAGATTAATCGCGTATTCCTACGTTTTGACTTTTCAACAATATTCATCGCTTGTTTTACGTGGTCCACCACACGATTTTTTAAGCATATGAATCAATGTATCTGGAATTTCTTTCGATTTGATTTAATTATGTGCTGGGGAGGTGGTCTTTTGTTAAATTTAATTTATAAATACCTAGGTGCTTTAATTGACTTATCTCATTACATTTTGGTTAACCTTCAAGTGCCTCTTAGCACCAAAGGCATTTAATGGAAATGTTTACAAATACTAACGGTAGATAAGCAATGCATCGAAGGGATAAAGCAGTGTCTTATGTATTTATTTATAAATATTTTTTACTACTCAGGTAATTAATTCAACTCGAACGATTTCTAGCAATTGCAATTAATTTGCAACAGGCGACATGGGTAGCATCCTGTTAGGTGTTTTAATTGCAGCTTGTATTCATTAAAATAAACACCGGTTTATCATTCCACTAATGGTATTTTCTATGTACCTATTAGGTAGATGTCAAAAGATGATATATTTTATTATAAACTAGGCTTTGCTTGCGGCTTTGCTCACGATAATAAGTTTAGAAAATAGCAAAAAAACCTAAAATAGATTAACCGTTAAAAATAATTAAAGGTTGACTGGTGGAGAATGTCTCGTTGCATTGTACCACTATTGTACATGAAGTAATAAATTAATTAATTATGCTATGATTATAATGCCACAAATCTAGTACCTAGCAGTTTTGCTAAACAAATAAAAGTATTCAACAAAAAATAAGTATTCGCCGATGTTGCCGATGCGACATCTTCCTTGTGTCCAACGAAACAGGAAATCAACGCGTAATGGATTTTATGATAACAACGCGACTGTGTCAGTGAACTTAAAATAATGCTTAATGGCGGGTGTCGAAGAATGTCTAAAATTTTTCATAATGGCACGCAAAAAAGAGGTACCGTACCGTAAAATGCAGTTCAGGCAGTTGGAATAATTAGCATTGGTGGTTTTGTTGGTTGTAAACCATAATCTACACTAATATAATAAGGAGGAAAGATTTACGAATAAACTTAAAAACTCTGGACCGATTTAAAACTACATTATCCATGAGTAACAGGCTATATTTATTACAAGAAAATTAGGGATCCTTAAGAAAATTGCAGGGCGGACGAAGTCGAAGATTTTTGTTATGTAAATCAAAAATACCTATACCAGAAACACCAGATCCACCAACCTTCACAACAGTCAAAATGATCGTCTATAGACACTAATAAGTACTAATAACATAATATATCTTCAAAGACAAACGCTGCAATTATACAAGGCATATTTAAACCAACTGACATTTACTGCGCGGCATTTACGTTCATGCTAGAATTGGATGACATTTGATGCGATTCAGATGTAGTAATTAGTTAAATTAACGGTTGATGCAACTTTGGAAATTAATTATTAGACTACTTATCTATTTTATACATGAATGAAAAAAAAATATTACCACAAACATGATACGCACCAAACTTTTTGGGAAAAGCATAAAAGTACCTACAACCTTCTAGACAAGCATGGTCCATCGCCAAACTGAGATAGTGATCAAACGCGAGCCTATCTATAATGACAATTTAAGTACCTACCTCCCCCGTTTGGGGGAGGCCTATGTCCAGCAGTGGACGTCTTTCGGCTGGTCTGATGATGATGATAATGAAGTACCTACCTAAAACTTGTCATTTGAAACTAATTAATGCGAGCATTGACTGTCTAGAACTCTATACAATCAATGCTTTCAAAGAGAAAAGGGGGCCTTTTCGCAACAATATGGAACAGCAAGGCCTCGACAAAACAAATCTGGGAGACATTCAGAAAACAAAGCACAATGTCTGAGCACCTTTCCAATGTCCACCTTAGTATCATTTATCCTTCATGACTATAAATGACTACGAAGCTCAATTTCACTCCAACGAAAAAGTCTGGTACATCCGCGAAACCATCTAATATTCTCATAAGAATTCTTACCCAACGTCTGACTGAACTGACAAAGGAGGTGGTTCCTTCCGAGCCCACCCATGGCACGTGCACACCTGTCGCGCAGGTGCACGTATATCAAGTTATCACAAAAAATATCTAGCGCCTCCAACGTGTGCCTTCATGCCTACTTGGAGCATGCGCTTGCGCAGGAAAAAGACGTTGACCAAATAGTGCAGGGGCTTCTTTTGAAATTAAGCGTGCTAATTGCATTTGCTTAAAAAACGGACGTTTAATGGTCTAAGGCCGTAGTCTAGTGAGTTAGTTAACTGTTAATGGTCAGACAGCTCAGTTTAATTCGCTTGGCAAACGTCTATTTGAACCAATATAGGCACTTCACTCTTCTAGTCAGGCTCCCAGTCAAACCGGATTCAGCTGAATACCAGTATTTACCAAAGTTCTAGAAATGACAGCTGGGACCAACCGCTTAACGTGCTTACCGAGGCACGGAGAAAACTCGGTATGTTAAGGTCACCCAACCTTAAATATCGATCCATGCGGCTAGTATTCTTAAGCCACGAGCTCCTCAACAAAAAAGCACTTCACCCTTCTAATATCCCCGGTTTTTAGTCAGCGGACCTAATATTTAAAGATTTATCGTAGTTATGAGTATGATTCAATGCAAGTAGGTAGGGTTATAGAGTCTCCAATACTTAGCTAAAATGGTAAAAAAAATATGATCTTAGTTTCAAAGAACCGACATGCTTAGACTACCCATTACAGATAGACCAATCAGTCTAAACGGTTACCAGCTAGTCTATTCTGTAAGTAACCATTTCGATATCGAGCTTCACCTGAGTGAGATAGCTCTCAAAGTGAACTTTATTGCACACAATATAAAGGTGTTACGTTTATACTCACCTCGGATTCCGCTGTCGAGTCACGAAAATGTTGTTACAGAATAGCACTACAGCTAACCAACAAATGCATTCAAGAAAAGGATTTCGTTTTAGGAACACAAAATGGCCAAATCATGTTCAAAAGAACACGTTGTTCGACTTGTTCCAAATGCTAGACCAATTAACCTGAACACTACTAAGCAAGCTTTTCCAGACTCATTAACAAATGCACTAAATATTTTTTTTGCCTGGCAACAATCCACTTCAGCTCCCTTAAAACTATAAAATGCCACAATATTGCACTGTGGGAAAGACGCGCTGCCCAAACCGCAACAATGGCGTAACGGGATATTAAAATATTATATTAACCTGCCCTCGCATCTTGACCACAACCGTATACTGTTACTAACATGCCAGGTTTATCCTTGACTACGGACTTTGCTCCAGAACCTGAAATACTGTCCTTCAAGGGACATTAGGGTGACATAAGCCACTAGTCAGGTTCTCTGAGATTGGTAGTATTAGATACCTTTTTAGGGTTCCGTACCTCAAATGGTAAAAAAGTAACCCTTATAAGATCACTCTCTTGTCTGTCTATCCGTCTGTCTGACCGCGTGTCACCACCGATTTTCTCAGGAACAGGTGGACCCAGCAAGTTAAAATTTAGACTGGATACTGAGGTCTACAAGTCCCTATTGAGTGTGTAATTAATTTAGTTTTTTTTTTAAATGTACCTAACATAGTTTAGTCTTTCTACTAACAATATTATGGACCAAGAATGTCTGATTTTTTTTTTTTTTTATAAGAATCAAAGTCCTGAATCGACATGATAAAAAGATATGGGTAAATTTAGATTTTCGCGAAAACTTTTAAGGACCAACTTTTTATTTTTCAGATTTTTACCTTTACTTGTGCTGTAAGACCTTGCTTTTCAATTCTAGGTTAACCGGTATTTCTTTCGAAAAATTTCGCTACCCTGGCTGTATTAGATACCTACTACTAGCTTTCGCCCGCGACTTCTCTCTATGGTCCCAAAGATCACCAGGGCCACATCTATCTGTTTTTTTCTACCAAGATTGGCTAATTAATCAATATCTATAAAATTCTTCCGTTACTGAGGGACTGAGTTAGTGAAACACCGACAACACACAGCCGAAACTTCTGGTCGTAGACAACTGACATTTGGCGTGTAGCATCTGGGCTTCCCTACGCTCCATAGAGGAGAGGGTTTCCCGAAATTCCTACGGGAGCGGGAAAAAATGCCCATATGAAGTTAGAATAAGTCCAAAATTAAAATTTCGGCCGATTTTGAAACCTAAAATTTGTCTATAATAATAATAATAATAATAATAATTATTTTTTTATATTTTTAAATGTTTTTTGTATTTTTATATAAATATTTAAAAATGTATTGAATATGTATATAAATGAATAAATGGAATAATAATAATAATAAATTTATTTCAGACTTACAAAATTAAAAAAGATTACCGCTTTGCATAATTAATTTGCATATAAACACACAGTCTGCATATTTGTGCACGTCTTCATTGTTATTCCTAGAACTATGTTTAGAATTTCATTCATAAAACCGCTGTACACTCAAAACATCATGTTTCAATCGTGTACATTGCAACACGACGTTTGAGATTTGATTTCTTTGTAATCTTACAAATTGGTTCAGATATCAATCAATTGTTTTATTAGTAGGTAAAAAAAAACGGTTGCAAAACTTTTGTCAATGAAATCAGCAAGTTGACCTTGCTTGTTGCCATCTATGTAGACGGCAGATGCAATCTAAATTCAAACACAATTCGCATGATTATGGAAACCAAACAACCACCAAGGTAACCTTGGATGGGATTCTGGATTACATCCGTCTGGTCAATGCAAAAGTACCTACGAAATATCACTACCTATGAGCTGAATGCTACAAGCTTATAAGATGATGAGGGTTGCGACAGGACGGTTCTTGTGGCGACTTTTGGGAGAGACCTATATCCAGCAGTGGACGTCTTTCGGCTGATATGAAGCTGAATCTACCAGGAAAGCATTCATCTGCATCTTATGCAATCATCATCTGCTTAGCCTTTTCCCAACTTTAACGGGGTCGGCTTCTAGTCAAACCGGATCCAGCTGAATAACAGTATTTTACTGGCCTGCCTACCAGACCTCCACAACCAATTAACTGGGTAACAATGGTACTTCATGGCAAGACTGGAGTCAGATTTACTGGCTTCTGACTATCCGTAACGACTGCCAAAGATCTTAAAAAAACGACAGCCGGGACCAACGGCTTAACGTGCTATCCGAGTCACGGAGGAGTCTCGGTATGTTAAGATCACCCATCCATAGACCAACCTTGGCAAGCGTTGCTTAACCTTGTAGATCGACCCGTGCGGCTGTTATTATGTAGCCACGAGCTCCTCCTGCATCTTATGCAATGGCGTATCTATTTATCCAACAGGTAGATAATAAGCCCGTTATGTCCCACAGAGTCTCACTGCTGGGGTAACGGCTCCCTCTCCCTTTTCCACACACGTCTATCCTCTGCCATATACCTATTAGGAAGAAGATATATATTAGTCTATGGGAAGAAGTGAGAACCACCTACTATTGGGTACCGGCGAATCCAATCAAATTCACGAATGGATCTGTCCTTGACTGAGATCGTACGAACTTCACACCGTCTAAGGATATTTATCTAATTTTTTTATTCAACTCTCATCTGAAGTTAGTATGACAGCTAAAACGCCACAATAAAAAGCGATACAAGGTCCCAGTTCTATTTTTATCTTGATCGGCTCGTAGTACAACGAGCAGACAGTTGTGCACTGTGATCAATAACAGTCACGACGAGAATTTGGATTTGGACATAATTTTCAGTGAGTAGGAACTTTATTATTTTGTCTTTATCCGTCTCCAAGGTGCCATCTCTCTCTGTGCCAAAATTCATCAACATCGGTTATGCGATTTAGGCGTGAGACAAACTCACCTTCGCATTTACTTATAATATGAGTAAGGCCCTGTCCACACTGCGATATTCCACCGCGCGATTTTTATTCTCGCGTAGTAAATTCCGTGATCGAGATTACATCTTGCACGCACTGCGAAGAAAATTTCGCAGTGCGGACATACCTGTAAGTTACTTTATACTTTACAAAACAGTCGCGCGGAAATAATCAGCACCGCACCGTCGCGTTCATTTTAAAATAAAACAGGTTTTTTTTTCGCGCGAATTTTTTACTGCCAGCGCGGCCGCGGCTACTCGTATAGGAATTATAGGATTCAATGTATATATAGCGCGATTTTTGTAACAAAAATCGCGCTATGAAATATCGCAGTGCCGACAGGGCTTTAGGCATAGATATATTTATATGGCCTTAGGATTATAATTGCGTGAGTTTGTTTTTTTCCCAAAAGGTGCGATGTATGAATTCAGATAAGGCTGCTGCTAACGAATTCAACATAAAATCCCGATCAGATGAAAACTAACTTCTTTAAATGTGTTTAGGACATTACTGTGAACAGTTTATTTAAGTACCTAATCTATCACAGGTTTTGGGAGATGCCTTTGCCCAGCAGAGGGACAGTAAAAAAAAATTGTTTGCGTGGTAGGGAAAGTCTATGTACCACTGTAAGTATGCCCAGCTCAGCGTCTAGCCTAACAAAGAGGGTACTAGACGGTCTAGTACCCTCTTTGTCTATTCTAGACCTACTGGTACTGGGGTACTTATTAGCCAATATTCCAGGAAAGCTACTGGTGTTATGTGTTCATAGTCTCGTAACATGTTACATAAGCCAGAGGACGTTGTCCGCGCGTCAAGCAAAAACTTGCATCTTGTGTAGGGACGCCATGAATTGGCGTTACAGGAGACAGTTCCAAAGACTCGATAATTCCTCGGGAACGATTGCAGGCAAATAGCCAATTGTAGTGGCAAAGGATCAGATATTTTGGTCCTGTTTCTACCGACGGCGACGCTACTACAACAATATTTCAAAGTAATTGTTATTCAAAGTTTCTCATTTTTTCCTACCAACGCTACTAAACTGCTGAACACTGAATATTAGTGAGTTCTGGACTAACATAGAAACTACCTACCAAACGGCATTCACAAAGCAAATGAAAATTCAGGGGTTCATATTTGCAATTAGATATTGAAACATCTTTTTTATTGAAAGGAGTTTCAATTCTGTTGCTTTTTACTTTGTAATTTTAAACTGACTAGCTGACCCGTGCAACTTCATTTTCGTCACACTTTTTCATTAATGCCCCGCTACACGACTGACGATGACTAACATAGCGTGATTTTATTATAACCTATTATAGCCTTCCACGATAAATGGGCTATCCAACACTAAAATAATGTTTAAATTCATACCAGTAGTTCCTGAGATTAGGCGTTCAACCAAACAAACAAACAAAATGATCAGCTTTGTATTATATGTATTTGTATCGATTTCGAAAAATCTTATTTTGTTTGAAAGGAAATACTTCCATATTGGACCTATTTTTAACCGACTATAATTTTATCATTTACTTCTAAAGTAGCTTGTCAAAACAAACAACTAAGTAAGAAAACTTTGCTCTACCTCGTAAAATCCTGTCCGGGCCCTACGCACAACGCATGGTAACCCTTCCAGTCGGTCGCGTGTCACAAGGATGGGCCTAAGAATGCCGCTGATCCTGTTAGCAGTGGCTCTATCATGCTCTATGTAATAAAAGTCTTAACTAAACGAGTGGACATTTTATACAATACCATTAGGGGAAGGTAGAGCCGCTTTAAAAATGGTGGGAACGAAACGCTACCGTGATTAGATGATTTTTAATTGATTTGAATAATAAATTAGGTATAAATAGAGTACCTACCTATATCTACTAAAAAAACATTGCTGTGAGTCGGTGACAGACAGACTGACAGAGAGACAGCAACACGAGAAATGCTTGCTTTTTCATACGGACATTCGGATTCCTAAAAAAAACGATAACTGAACAATTCGTACAGGAATCCGTGTTAAACAAACATACAAACATTAGAAAGGTCGGAACCTTGGTTTATAACCAAAAAACCTTTTGAATAGGCAGCACCTATTGAAATTTTTTGCCAAACAATTTCTTGTGGTGTTATTTTTGCCCGGAAAATAGATAATACTGTTGACCTTATATGGGGACTGACTTGGTGAATGTTAATCCTATTTCGCCAGTTATTTATTTTTAAGTACCATGTAATATAGAGACTTTAGGATACCCAACTCTATACAGGCTACTGAGAGAGTAATTCCAAATGGAACAACTCAATACCACTCTTACCAACCCGGGAATCGAACTTGGCTCAGCAGCAACGATCTATAAAAAATCACGTAGGTAACCCAAAATAACAGAATTCAAAAAACAAGTCAACTCAAATTACAAAAAACCCGACTGCAAAAAGTCAACTTATAAGCAATGCACTAAAAAACTGAAATTGAATGTCAATTCATTATTCGTAATTAAATTTAAACATATGACTGATAAATATTTTTGTAATCTCGATTTAAGTTCCTTCATTTTGATATCCTACTCGATAGGTTTGGTTACAAAAAAATGTAAACGACTATTTAGCGCCTAAATTCCGCCATTATGATTGTTTTATAACTATTAGGCCTGTGCCTCGAGTTTTGCGGGCAGCGGGGCGGGCAATGCAGAACCGTTTTCGAAACCAGCGGGCAGGGCCCCAAGTCTGCTATTTTTTATAAATTCGTCATTCCAACACGATCCCATTGTCATTTTGCTAAAACTTCGTATCAGCTAATTCATAATGGTCGATCACTGGTCGGTTAATGGTCTCGTAATAGAATCGTGGTAGAATGACATTTGCGTATTGCCATTATTATAAAACCCGTTAGGAGAAATGATTTTCGAAAAACTACTACTAAATTTACATATTATTTATTCATTTGTCATTATGTACGAGATTACCATTCTATGCCATTTCTTTCAATTGAGTGTCAGTGATTGACCATTGGAAAGCCATAATGACGCTTTTATATTAGTAGATTACCAAACTTGTCAAAATCAACAATTATGAAATCAATGAATGACCATTCTGACACTATTGTAATAGCAGACTTGAAGCCCGCGTGGCACTATAGCGGTGTAGTGTTGTGTTCGTGGTTGTGTCGTCAAGATATTTGTTTTTATTCGCGAACGAAATGTCTGAACAACGGCGACAACATTTTTTTGATTAAAATTTATTCCTAACCCTCGATTTATTGCGGGCAAAAGAAGAAAATAAATTGGACAACACTGCAATGCAGACGCGTGGGCGGTGATGTTAGTTGCCTGCCCTCGCGCCGCTGCCGAGCCGCTCTTTCCGAGGCAGGATCTAATGTGTAAAATCAAATGGACCGACCATTTGATTTTACACATTAGATCCTGCCGCTCCCGCTGCCCGCAAAACTCGAGGCACAGGCCTAACACACTAGCATTTCACCCGCGACTTCGTTCGCGCGGGTTTAGTAGATACTCCACGAACTTCGTCTCCTATACCTCCATCTTTATGGAGTAATGTATAAATTACTCATTAATAGACTCAACGTAGGGCAATTTGTTCTAACCTTAACAGTTTTCTAACTTAGAGTATTTTATACCCGTCGTAACTTTTGAACAAAAGGTCAAATTTGAATACTTTAGTCTAATTTACGTGTACATAATCAACCTTAATTATCAAACCATTTAACCACCACCACAAACACCACCAAATAACCACTATTCCATTCAGCTCGGGTTTGGATTCAATTATTTAAACAAAAAGCGGTCATTGCGACTTAACCATTATAGTTAGACATACTTATACCCTTCTGGACTTTTTTATGGGAAATAATGAGTAGGTACTTCAATTATGTAGGATATTATTATTATGTATCATCAATAGTTTTCTCAGCGCACGCCAAATAATGAATTTTATAGGCAAAATTTTGCTACTTTGGGTTACATTATTGCAAATATAGCCATGTTCATCAAGGATAACGTAGGATTCTAATGACGAAAGAATTTTTCAAATCGGTCCAGTAGTTTCGGAGCCTGTTTATTTCAAACAAACAAATAAACAAATCTTTCCTCTTTATAATATTAGTGTAGATATGTGTTACAAAAAAAACATTGTTGTCTTGCCTTCTTAATCATTGTCTTCTTGCTCTCACGATACCTCACTGTCGAAATCCATTTACGAGTAGGTAGCCGTTTGGAAAACATGAGGTACCTACCTAATAAAGTTAACAAACATACGTAAGTACAAGATATGCGCGCAAAACATAACCCTGCCTGCACTGCACTGCTGGCAGTTGAGTTAAAATAAAATTATTTTATTTTAACAAGTTCAGTGACAAACTACAGACTAAACCAATTTAGCACAGCTATGACAATATAAGTATTATACATAAATCTGAAGTCCAATTATTACTATACACAGCACTCAATAATCTAATAAATGCTTTATTATTATTAGTGACAATAGTGAAAGTTAAGGTTACCTGTTAAATGCTATTCATCTTATTGTCACATTTATAATTAATTCAATAAGTACCTACATTACATAGATAAACATTTGCCCCCAAGCTGAATCTACCTACATAAAACAGTAGCAAAAATTGATAACATCGAATAACATCGTGGTTCACCGATTTCAAATATTACGTAATAAGTAATAACGCGCGATATTGTATGAATAAACAGATGAATCTTTAGTTTATATTCTGCTGTGTTGTGGTATAGTTATTTGTGACAAAAGGCGCATTTTAATTCGTCAAAGTGGCGTGAGTTATATTGTTTTTTTTTTTTAATTTTCTCAGAGGAAGAATATGGGTTCCCAAGTCTTAATTAATTATTGATATATCCTGGGATCTTTTGTTTATTTACTCCAGTTATTTTAAATCAAGAATAAACTATTATTTCTAGGCAAGCATGAGGCAGCAATTAAGAAAATAATAAATTGAAGTAGTTAGGTATTATTACCTACAAATATTTTCGCACCTAAGCAGGTTTTTGGAAGTTTTCCAAACATGTTAGAATAATACTCGTAGATAGGTATATTATATGTAAACGTATTTAAAATATAACCTCCTTCTGAATCAATCGGGTAAAACGTTCTAGAAGTTCTCTTTAGAACGATTATTTATCATCAAACGTGACTGCCTTTCTTATCCCATCACAAATTCCGTAATACCTACCATATTCTATGTACATACCTATACCTAATATAAATCTTCATCGTATGTGTCCCAAATTCTAAGACAAAGATTAATGTACACTGGCCGCAAACATTGATATTTGCATACTACTCACCTAATTATAATAATTGCTAATGGAATTCATCATTTTAATTCACTCAATGCCCGTGCGGTAGACGCGTAGGTACCGTAGAAATTATTCGCATGGCCGACTTTGGCCGAAGCGCGCGCTGTTCGTCGATTTTGTCAGTGCAACTGAAGGAACCAGAGACCTAACAAGTGAGAAAAAAATCTACGGTAGAAACTTACCTAAAATAAACAGCTTATCTAGACATAAATAATTAAGCATTTAATTTTCACAATACCTGTCTGTGTATCTCAGGGGCCTTGACATTTAACCTCTCAGTTATTGGGCGGCAACTGAAACATTTCATTTTAAACACATAGTATGATGCATTGATGCCCCTCTAGCGTTCTTCTGGATTGTGGTTGCGACTGTAAATAAGTGCAAATGAAACTTGTAGGTACTCACTGCCTTAGCAATTGGTTGTTGTAAATACCTGTCTGAGAAACCAATACAAAAAAAACTTGTTTAAAAAATCTACAGGCGAGGTCGATCACCCAGTGGCTCTACTCGGTCAGGCAGCCACAGGCAGGGCCAAAGGTTAGCACCTTTTGGCCTGTGGCTGCGTAACTTAGCTAAGTTTGTGCTGAGGATATCGGACCATGATCATTTCAACCGCTGGAGACAGATGTCCACTGCTGGCCATCTCCAAGTGTAATGTATCCAGCGTATTTCCACTGCCTTCACCAGGTATCGGTCCACCTTGTGGGAGGTCCTCCAATTCTTCGTCTTTCGGTACGCGGTTGCCACTCCAGAACCTTTCGACCCCATCGACCTGTTCTGCGAGCAATGTGCCCTGCCCACTGCCACTTCAGTTTAGTGATTCTACGGGCTATGTCGGTAACTGGCAGCAGATGCTTATTTATGTATTGTTTCCTCTTTTTTCAGGCGAATAATGGACGTAATTGTGATCGGGTGCGGCGCCGCCGGCATCTCGGCGATGAGGAAGCTGCATGAAGCTGGTCTTCAGGTCCTGGGCCTTGAGGCCGGCAACAGGATCGGTGGCAGAGTCTGTACCACGGAGTTTGCAGGGAAACCTATTGATATCGGTGCTGCATGGTAAGACAACTGAATATCTGAACTGATAGTTGCAGAGAAAAATCTTCTTTTAACCTTTACTCGGTTCCGTTCATTATAAACACTTTTCTCATTCTTTTAATATCCTATCATCGCTATTGGGGCTTATTGCCTGCTAGATAGATTAGATAACGTGATGGTGCAGCTTCTTGGCGTTATTCCTTACCTAGTTAATCGTCTTTTACTCCACCTATTAATTGTGTCCTTTACAACGCTATAGCTTTCTATCATTTTTTATCTTCACATGTCCCTAATTAAAAAATTCCAGGTGCCACGGAGAGAAAGACAACGTAATCTTCGAAATGGTGAACCCATTGGGTCTTCTGGGCAGATCAGACCCTGACACGAACTTCTACGTGCGTTCTAACGGCGAACTAGTGCCTGAAGACAAAGCCAATAGCATCCTGAAGGCTTTGGGAGACGAAGTGGAAGGAGCCGACAAGAACATCAAGCAATCAATTTCGCAGTTTGTGAGGGGCGCGTAAGTAGACTATAAAATTGTATAAAGAACAGCCTCTCTAGTATTTAAGACATTGCAGTCATGAACAAGTTTTTATTACATTGAAGTCCTGTAAAGCTACGTCTCTCTCTTACAACTGAATAGACCTTTGCTGCCACCAGTGATGCCGTGGAGGTGGCAACGTTTTGGGCCACCAAAATATAAAAAAATACCTGTCGTGCCAGCGACATGAAGAAGAAGAACTGAATAATGATGGAAATGGCACGTCATTTTAAAGGGACACTGCTCATTTGGAGGAACACGGACGAGTTTCAGTCAGTTAGAGTCTGACACTTCTTTCTGCTCCACCCAGAGCGACAGGATATGCCATCAAAGAAAAGGAGGGGACACACATTGCTGCCCGACATTTAAATCTATTCGAATAAAGGAACAAAATCTACCTTTACTTAGTAATTTGCATTTGCATTAGGTACTTGTCATAAGTTTAATCCTGAAGCAATATGCAACATTCTTTAAGAAGGCCATAACTTGCAACCTCCTTTAAGAACGCCATAACTTGCAACGTCCTTTAAGAAGGTCATAACTTGCAACGTCCTTTAAGAAGGCCATAACTTGCAACGTCCTTTAAGAAGGCCATAACTTGCAACGTCCTTTAAGAAGGCCATAACTGAAAATTATAAATCATATTCAAGCTAAGCTAAAGTAAAACTCCATTCAATTTCCAGAGCCAACTCTAACGCCACCTTGAAGCAAGACCCAGAGCTCTCCAGCTCGTTCATAGAATGGTTTGAAAGGAACAACCACCTTGGTGGCCAGGACGACCCGAAACAAGGCAAGTCTTTGAAGGTGCTGTCGGAGTTCTGGGAAAGTGAGGGCGATCCATTCTTGAACTGGAAGGGAAGAGGATACAAGACTATTCTTGATGTTTTGACGGTAAGCGGGTCAATTATATTTGTTTTACAAATTGATAGGCACTCGTTTGACCACTATCTCATCTGATGGTAAGCGATGATGTGGTCGAAGATGGAGCACGCTTGCCTAGAAGTAACCTATTCACTCTTGACTAGTTGATTATTATTTTGATACTGGTCAGTCCATGCATACCTCTTGGATGTCATTTATCATCCGGTCTTGATTGTGACGACATAACCTGACTGATGTTCTGTTATAGCGAGGATAGTCCCACGCCCGATAGTCAGGCACCCTATCTACTTTACAATAGGGAATATGCATGAAAAACATATTTATTATCTATAGTTTATCGAAAAATATATCTAATACTAACAGTGAAAATAGAATTAAAATTACTCGAAAAACGAAGAAGATATAATTATTTTAAACAAATATGTCTGTCCGTCTCGCGAAAACACTGTTTTCTATGGCAGCAGAATAGGCGTCATAGACGATGACGTCAAAGTTTACATCGGACTTCTCTTTCTAATTGTAATCTTTGAAGCTTTATAACTTCATCGCTGATGAAGGTATTTAAAAAGTAATTTCATGATTGTTTACTAGAGCCAATAAGTATTTCATTTTGCAAATAAAAAAATCGCATGCATATTCCCTATTGGAGATCTGTCTGTCATACGGGTCCCGAACTTAGTTCAGACTCCAACTCTCGCAAAGGTTCTAGCGTAAGGCAAAAATGTATGTTATGAATTAATTACCTACTGAAACAATGTACCTTTATGAGAGAATTAAACTATATGTTGTCGATGTTGTTGTTGAAGCCTTGGACTAATGTTTTACCCCCTGTTTTCCAGAACAAATACCCCGACCCATCCAAGGAGATACCCCTACAGATTCTGCTCAACAAGGAAGTGGATAACATTCGCTGGGGCATTACGCAGCTCGGCATCGACCCTAGCAACCCGCTGGTGCAAGTCAAGTGCAAGGACGGCAGCTTGTATGCAGCCAAGAGTGTTATTGTTACCGTGTCTGTCGGAGTCTTGAAAGAGAGGTAAGAGATAACTTCGATTTTTATGGGAGTTTGATAAACAACTCGATACAACCGAAAAAAAAAAAATTACAACGCTAATCTCTTCAAAGTTAGAGTGAACAGGCTCCTTCTGGGTAGGCTCGCTCCATCGTAGACTTTGTCTCTGTCATCTCTGACATAGACTAGAGTCATGAGCAAAACCATTACAAATAATGAAAAAAAAAATGAAAAAGATGTCGTCCTTGGTGTGCAGGGTGCGAGCCAGTTCCAACAGCATCCTGGGTATGATTGCTGACAGGCTGGACTGCAGTACTGTTAATCATTGCTCCAGTATCTCAGCTGGGATGCTGAAGCGGTGATAGTTATGTTGTGTGTGTTCGTATAGTTGTTGTATTGTGTCACTAACATAGTTGTAAGTTTATTTATTGTACCAACTAACACTATGAGTCATTGTTGCTCGTAATAAATAATTTGATTGATTGATTGATTGATAATCAGTAGGCCATATCTCCTATATTAGAGGCCGAGGCTATTGTCGGGCGGACTCCGGATGGGTACCTACCTACTGAGAAATTCCTAGGGACAAACTTAAAAACACAGCCTCAACTGGGGATCGAATCGAACTTACTAATCCGACTCGATATCCATCGCCCAACATTATTTACTATCTGTTGAAAATGTTCGGGGTCTTTCGAACAGATATTGGACTAAGGTCAATGGCCACTATTGCCACGCTAAAACGAAACAACTAGACCAAATGGGGCAGTCCTACTCCAGATTCCTTTCCATTACCTATATTTTTTTTTTCTTTCCATATTTTTTTTGTACCTAAGTGTAAAATAAAGAATAAATAAATATACAAACCCACTCTTATGATTCATAATATCGCATTAAGTGCTAAGCACTAATTCTGTTAACACGTTAAGTAAACACAATTATCGTCGGTAATGTGCGGCGAGGCGTCGTCGTAACTAAGTATTTACGAGTAAAGTTTTCTGCCTACACATATTTCCGTTAGTCTAAAAATAAGCGTTCTAACTGTGTATTAAAACTGAGTTATGGTGCTTCACTGAAATACATAATTGTAGATTAAGCATTCACTTCAGTAATAATGACTTGGAAAATAAGCATAAATTATTACCTATGTTGTGTGTACCAACCTAATCAAAATACGTCCATCAAACTAGCCAGTATAGATTAGTTGACTCCTTTTCCCCCAAACATGCGGAATTTGTTCGAAAGAGTTACCGCGGCCCTGGTACGCAAAGGGCATTTGGAAGAACAGTCGGAACGGAGCGGCAGCGATCTTTGATGATTTCCTATACTAAAAAAAAAACGTGTGGCACTCAGAGACTGCCGCGGTAAAGCTATTGCATAGCATTTTTTATCAACTTCTGCAATTATAATTATAGGTATAGGTATTTATTTTATTTATGCAGTATTTTTTTTTCTTTATTTTTTTTTTCTTTGATATTAATTCAAGTTACACTTTGAGCGTGGTGACCGATAAAAAAACTAAAAAGTATCACCGCTGTGCCGGTCGGAGTGGGGGGTGTTAGGTTTTTTTCGTTACGGAATTTCTGGATTCGGTCTCCACGCTCAAGGCCCGCGATAGAAGCTATGCAATAGCTTAAAAGAACCCCAAACTTCGACTTATCTTTCTTATAGATACATTATAAAATTTATTAAAAGACCTTAGTTTTGATAGTAAATTCATTTTCTATCACATGACGATCTTTAGCTCATAATGTGCGGTTGACCATGATTTCCCAGGCTTATTTAATAATTTTAGCTCCTTTTTCATAGACACGAACAACTCTTCATCCCCCCACTGCCAGTCGAAAAAGTGACCACAATCCAAAACCTGAACATGTGTGTTCTAGACAAAATCTACGTCGAATTTGAGACTCCGTGGTGGCCCAAAACTCCCGCCAAATTCTCTATGCTATGGCGAGAAGAAGATAAAGCTCAATTCGGAGCAGACCAATGGATCACAGAGATATTTGGTCTTTGGACCGTGGACCACCAGCCCAATGTTCTGCTTTTCTGGATTCAAGGCAAAGGAGCTGAGTTCATGGAAAAACTTAGCGTTGAAGAAGTGAAAGCGGGCGTTCAGAAGCTAATTGATATTGCTATCAAGAAGAAGTTTGATGTTTCGCCAATTAAGAATATTTTGAGGTGAGCTTTCTATGAATTCTTATTTTTTGAGGCAGCCTAGAATGGTTTTATCTACCAAAGGAATATCAACATTGCGTTTATTATAAACTGTAAAACAAATGACCTACACCTCGTATCTAACTCTCTTCGCTTTTATAATATCTTGTGGGGCTTAAGTAAGTTTACTTATTTTCAACCTTATCCAACTTTTACAGAGTTGATATTTATTAGACAGTCCTGTACTTTATCAATTTTGATTATGCTAGTATAACGCAGGCAAAACGCTCTGAGAGACAATCCGTAAACCCCGTACCCGTACCACAAGTCTTATGAAGCTAGAGACCTCAATCTCTCTAACCTGTCCAACTATGTTGGGGTCAACTGCAATAATAATTATGAAGCTCGAGATTGAAAACAAATATTGAAGCGCGCCTCTTTACTGAAACTTCCAATCACAGCGGTGTCATGTTGGCAACGTATTTTTGCCAACATGATCGCGTGGCCCACAACCTCTCTCTCTCGCCCCTAAGAACTTGACAGAAGGCACGTACGCGCTCGGGACCCATCTCTATGTTACTCTCTACAATATTTATTTATTACAGTTGTAATTAATTTAACTCTTTCAGATCACAATGGGCCTCAAACTCCTTCGCCCGAGGATCCTACGCATACCGAACAGTCTACACGGAAGAAAAGAACGTCGGTGGTGCCATCGAGCTATCAGAACCCTTGTACCATCCCAACAAGTTCCCTGTCGTCTGCTTCGCAGGAGAAGCGACCTCGCACCATAGACACAGTGACTGCCATGGAGCCGTGGAGTCAGGGTTTAGAGAGGCTGAGCGACTGATTGCAAGTTTCAAGGAGTTTGGTTATAAGTAAATACTGGCTGGTTGATGATGATTTTGTAGAAGATACTATAGTATAGGGAACATGCACGGCAAAGACTGCGATCTGGTGTTGCAATTTCGAAACTTTTCCGTTCTAAATACTTGCCATTGACACTTCTGTGCTGCTACCTGAACACACCTACGTGTTTATGTACAGACCAAGGATTTCGGCGCGTGGTCAAAGTCAGAACTAATGCCGGCAATTTTTTTAATGATCAACAGCGTCCCTCTCTGTCATTCAGGTGTCAAAAGATCCTAGCAGCAATCAAATTATGATTGACTAAGGGCTGCGTTTTCAAAAAAAACCGACTAAGTACGAGTCCGAATTCACTAAGAGTTCCGTACAAAAACACGAAAAAAAAAAACATGTTTATTGTTATAGTGGCAATAGAAAATCACACTGAAATGTTCAAGTTCAACCTACTGCGGTACATGGTTACCCATCGGATACGGATCCCTATTTTAAAGTTACCAGGCGACTGCAAAAATCAGCTCTAAAATTGTTGCTTCGTGAACCTACAATACCTTCTAAATCTATCTGCAAAATCATCTAAAAACTATTTTTTGTGTTTTCAAAGGTTGTTTACTTTTTGTATGTTTTTGTTAATAAAATAAAAATACAAGTTTATTCTTAAAAGTTATTTTTATTCAAAACTATCGCATTTACTTACTATAAAAACCTTGGAAGTTTTAACTTACAACCTAACAATATTATGCATTCAATAATGCCTTCACAATCATTCCTTTCTTACAATCAATTAGAGCCATTAACACGGCGTTTTTTAAACGCGCCGACGCGCAGATGACGCGCGCTAACGCGCTTTAAACAAAACTCGGAAGCAGACAGTACTGATTTTTGATCATCTACAGCGCGTTCGTGCCTAAAACGTGCGTCTACGGCGCGTTAAAAATACGCCGTGATCATAGGCTCTGATACAGCACAAAAATCCCTTAGTAAAAAATAAAATACAAATTAAATAAACTTGCAGAACCAAAGTTAAATAAAACATAGTACGCAAATAAATAATAATTTTATTCTAGGTGTTGCATTATTGTTCTATTACAAAAATATATAAATGTTCTATTTTGTTTTGCATAATTATGTTCCGTTTTCGCCCCAATTCAGAAATAAGATTTTTTTTTGTTTTTGAGGGTGGAACGAAAAGTTAAAGCAGAATATGCCATATACATATTATTTTTACTACAAAAAATTACAGACAATAGTTATACGTAAGATACGTAAAATTGCTTTAAAAAAGTACTGTAAAATCATTAAAAAATATTTTTCAGTGAATTAAATATAAAAACAACACTTCAATTGATGATTCGAGATTTCAATCCATCGCTCAAGTATTGACGATGGACGGAAGTATTAACTTTGTGTTTTTTTTTTAGGTTAAATTATAAGAGACCATTTGTATTATAAGGCCCTAAAATGGGCTAAAATTAAACTCTATTGTCAACCATATTTGAGATGGAGTTTGTTGTTTCAAAATATGATAATAGCGAATACGCATGCAATTTTTTTTATTTGCAAAATTAAATACTTTTTCGCTTTAGTAAACGATTCATCATCGTCATATCAGCCAAAAGACGTCCACTGCTGTAAATAGGCCTCCCCTAAGCGTCGCCACAACGACCGGTCTTGCGCGTCTCGCTTCCATCGGCTACAGTAAAGGATTATGAAATAATTTTTAAAATACCTTCATCAGCTATGAAATTATAAAGCTTCAAACAACAATTAGAAAGAGAAGTCCAATACCTACCAACTCTGACGTTAAATACCATGACACCTATATAGCTGTCATAGAAAACGGCTTCTGCACGAGAGGGACAGTTATATTTGTTCAAAATAGTTATATCTATTTTGTTTTTCGATCAATAAAGCTTCTTTTTCACTGTTAGTATTATATATTTAGATAAACTGTTTAGATAGTAAAAAAAAATCATGCATATTCACTATTATCTCAAATCCTGAATTCAAATACATATATTTATGAAATCTTTATCACAGACTACAAGAACTTGTCCAATGTAATGTTTTTAATACTATGCACAGCACAAACTTATAAAATAGTGTCCTTATAATTAAATTAATAGGAAACTTACATCTAATAATATAAAACGCAAAAATTGTCGCAAACATTAAAATATAACACTAGAAAATCCAGTCAATAAAAAATCTACAAACAAGAAAATATAAGAACCTGGAAATCTAATATTAGTAGCGTACTATACGGAAGTCCTACCTTAGGGCTTATAAAACATTCAAAACATTTAATAAGACCTTACCTGCGCCAACGTTTGCATAGCATCATAACACATGACATAATACTGCCCATTCATGTGCCGAGTTTCTTTCAAATCCATCAAACCATTGAGGCGTTAAAAACAGACTTTGCGTTAAAAACAGACACACACACACACACACACACACACACACACACACACACACACACACACACACATAACACAAACAAACAAAACAACATTTAGATAAATAAAACAAAGTCGGGTTTGTTCGAACACTTATAACTCAAGAACGGCTAGACCGATTTTCAATAACTTTGGTTTGTTGGATTTTTCTTTGCCCGGAATAGCAGAATAACTATTAACACATTGGAAAAATAATTAAAAATATATGTAGGTACAAAAATCATTGACATAACTTCGAATACAACGCCATTTCGGATACATAGCAGAAACAAAAAACCGCAAAAGATAATTCTGAGGCGGTACGAAGCTCGCTGGGACCACTAGTTCTTAATATTAGTAGGATAAAATCACGTTCAATTCTCGAGGATTGGGTAAAGGTGCAAAATACAGCCACACCTCCCCAATTATATTTCAATCACAAGGTGTTAGCCTTTTGCCTATAGCAGGGGTCACCAAATGCCAGGGTTTCAGAATTTATTCGAAAGAATCACCGCAGCCCTGCAACGCTAAGGGCATTATGAGGAACACAGATTGGTTTTATTCAGTAAGAGTCTGACACACCCTTCGGCTCCGCCCAGAGTGGAAGGAATCATTTGATGATTTTCCTTATGGCGGACCGCCAACCTATTTTATCCTTATGGCGGAACTTAAGCAAACAGTAAAATATATTATAACAGAAATAAATACACAGAACTAAAAAAGTCGCCTCGAAAATTTTATGTTTAGATGAACATGTGAAGCATCATTTTCCAAGACGAACTTCATGAAAAATTGGGGGAGTAGGTGACTTTGAATCGCATGTAAGGTTTAAAAAGTAGATACAGACCGCAATAGTTGCATTATTTTAAAAACGGACCTCGTATGAAACTAATTGGTGACCCCTGGCCTATAGCATTTCCAGGGCATGAGGCACACACCATTGACTCACACTAATCACTACAATTAAGGTTTCCAGGAAAATTCACGTCAGCAGTTGGCGCCACTTATGCGAGAAAAAGTGATTATGAAATTGATGTTAATATAACAAAATTTTTATGTCAGAAAACATCAGCGCTTTGACAGGTGCCTGGACCTAACGCCTCAGTGCTGCCATCTGGTGTTCGTTATCAAGACACATTCATTAAAAAAAATCTACCTCTCTAACTTCGGTATCAAATCAGACTTATTATCGATAAGTTCAGAACTTATAATATTCCCATCTTCATCGGCATCACACATTACAAATTCGACTTTATTTTCATTAACCAAAGGTTTCATATCAATTTCTAATTCATCATCATCTTCTGCCATTTCAATATCCTCATTCTTCAAGGTGATTTCGAAACATCTTGGTGTGGACTCGGTGGGTTCTGCAACTTGTTTGAGCTTAAATCCTAGACTTGTTAGAGGCACTTTAGGGCTGGTGTAGCCATCCATTATTTTCTCGGAGACTTCCAAGGATTCGTAGCGAGTCGTTGTCAGTCTGTACATGCCGTCTTCGCTCATTTGGTACCTGAAATATTAAGGCTTGTATATTTGCCAATGACCTTGTGCATACAAACGGAGCTAACTACACCTCGGTGCGCCACTCCGCTACTCGTGTTTTTAATTTTTTATAACTTAACAAATACATATTTTAAAAAAGTAACAAAACCAAGTTATTTTCGTTTGTATTGCACAGCAATAGATGTTATTTTTTCAGTCTTTTGTTAAAAAATGAAGGAGTAAAATGGTTTCATCTCAACGATTTGGAGTTGATTTGGTGATTTTTTTTCCTATTATGTGATACCAATACACTACCTATTTTTTTAGATGTTATTTCTCAGTAAATGCCAAAGAAAAACTGCTTCATCTGCACGCTATTTTTAAGCCTTTTCGAGAGAACACCCTTAAGATGGAGTTTCAAAAATCACCGAAAGACGTACATAGAATGACTATTCACACCACATTCACGCGAGAAAGCGAGAAAAACACGAGAAACGTGAATGTGGAACCGATCCACATCGGTTCCACATTTACGTTTCTCGTCTCCAAAAATAACATTAACAACAAGGTGATTTTTTTAAGTAGGTATAAGCAGTCAATAGGGCGTGAATGGACAAACCCGAGACTATGAGGAACATAAAAAGACACTGAAATGAGGCTCAAGCCCGTTATTGATGTAAACTTAAACTGCATCATTGGATTAGCTAGAAACAAACTCGTTGATTTAAAAAAGTATTGCTAATAAGGATCACCATTTTAAAATTGTTTTGTTTTATGATGTTGAAATTGGAACACAATGTATATTGTAACGAAATAAATTGAATTGAATTTAAGAAACGCAGTCGTAGAAACGACGTTGCGATGCTTGGGTGAGAGTGAGACCTATGACAACTAGTAGATGACCGAAAGATCATGAAAGATAAAAGGTGGTATAATGAACTTACCTAAACCTGCTATGCCCAAATGACCACTGAGCACCATGTTCCTTCACCAAATGCGTAGTCAGCCAATTCCCTCTAGTAAATATCTTCATATTTTTCTCAGGGCACAAATGACAGGCATACTTCTTCGCAGAACTCCCTTTTTTCTCCTTTTTGACTTCATAACAGTCAGAGTCGGAATTATCTTCATCAGAAAATATCTCCTTTTTAATTGTGGTTTTCTTCTTTTTCTTTTTGTGTGTTAGTATGTGTTGGCGGAGGTCCGATTTTGTTATAGCTCTGTGAAAGATGGAAAGACTGGTTAAATTCACATTCGGGTAGGTATATTATTTAAAGTCAAGGCACCGCAACTCAGATATCTACGACATCGTAATCGCAAGCGATCATTGCGCTGATACACGAATGCGCGATGATCGCGTTAACTTGTCCGGTAAACAGAAAAGCTCCCTGCGGGCCCGACGCGACGACACGATCTGTTTGGCCAGACAAAATATTGGTTTTGATCGTGTAATCGCGTAAGGAAGGCCAAAGATGGATGGATTGTGTGTGAAGTTACATGAAAGAGACAGGTGTCAGTGATAGCATGACGAGTGATAGGTGAGAATGGGGAAAAAACGTATTGCAGGTTTTTTGGGAACGCCCAAGAATTCGCGCAATGATCGATTTGTATTAGGACGGCATCGGATTTATGTTACGGTCAGTTTCAGTTCTGCAATCATTGTAGAAAGAATTTTGTAAGAAGAACCTGGTACACTCGACTTTTAGGCGGACGTTCCTGTCAAACAAACAAACATTTGCTTCCTAGCTTGTTGATTGTCAACTGTATATCGAGTGACAAGCTCGATGTTAGTTTGGCTGGCGGGTTGTAACTTACTTATATTCACAGTGCGGGCACGCATGCGTCCTCGTATCCTTGCGCGACAGATGTCGGTAGCGCACGTGGTTGGCCAGCGTGGACGGCGACGTGGCCGACATGTCGCACAGAGTGCACGCGTACGTCGAGATGTGCTGGCGGGTGTGCTCTCCTAGTAGCTACTCAGTAGGAGCTTGTTGATTGTCAACTGTATATCGAGTGACAAGCTCGATGTTAGTTTGGCTGGCGGGTTGTAACTTACTTATATTCACAGTGCGGGCACGCATGCGTCCTCGTATCCTTGCGCGACAGATGTCGGTAGCGCACGTGGTTGGCCAGCGTGGACGGCGACGTGGCCGACATGTCGCACAGAGTGCACGCGTACGTCGAGATGTGCTGGCGGGTGTGCTCTCCTAGTAGCTACTCAGTAGGAGCTTGTTGATTGTCAACTGTATATCGAGTGACAAGCTCGATGTTAGTTTGGCTGGCGGGTTGTAACTTACTTATATTCACAGTGCGGGCACGCATGCGTCCTCGTATCCTTGCGCGACAGATGTCGGTAGCGCACGTGGTTGGCCAGCGTGGACGGCGACGTGGCCGACATGTCGCACAGAGTGCACGCGTACGTCGAGATGTGCTGGCGGGTGTGCTCTCCTAGTAGCTACTCAGTAGGAGCTTGTTGATTGTCAACTGTATATCGAGTGACAAGCTCGATGTTAGTTTGGCTGGCGGGTTGTAACTTACTTATATTCACAGTGCGGGCACGCATGCGTCCTCGTATCCTTGCGCGACAGATGTCGGTAGCGCACGTGGTTGGCCAGCGTGGACGGCGACGTGGCCGACATGTCGCACAGAGTGCACGCGTACGTCGAGATGTGCTGGCGGGTGTGCTCTCCTAGTAGCTACTCAGTAGGAGCTTGTTGATTGTCAACTGTATATCGAGTGACAAGCTCGATGTTAGTTTGGCTGGCGGGTTGTAACTTACTTATATTCACAGTGCGGGCACGCATGCGTCCTCGTATCCTTGCGCGACAGATGTCGGTAGCGCACGTGGTTGGCCAGCGTGGACGGCGACGTGGCCGACATGTCGCACAGAGTGCACGCGTACGTCGAGATGTGCTGGCGGGTGTGCTCTCCTAGTAGCTACTCAGTAGGAGCTTGTTGATTGTCAACTGTATATCGAGTGACAAGCTCGATGTTAGTTTGGCTGGCGGGTTGTAACTTACTTATATTCACAGTGCGGGCACGCATGCGTCCTCGTATCCTTGCGCGACAGATGTCGGTAGCGCACGTGGTTGGCCAGCGTGGACGGCGACGTGGCCGACATGTCGCACAGAGTGCACGCGTACGTCGAGATGTGCTGGCGGGTGTGCTCTCCTAGTAGCTACTCAGTAGGAGCTTGTTGATTGTCAACTGTATATCGAGTGACAAGCTCGATGTTAGTTTGGCTGGCGGGTTGTAACTTACTTATATTCACAGTGCGGGCACGCATGCGTCCTCGTATCCTTGCGCGACAGATGTCGGTAGCGCACGTGGTTGGCCAGCGTGGACGGCGACGTGGCCGACATGTCGCACAGAGTGCACGCGTACGTCGAGATGTGCTGGCGGGTGTGCTCTCCTAGTAGCTACTCAGTAGGAGCTTGTTGATTGTCAACTGTATATCGAGTGACAAGCTCAATGTTAGTTTGGCTGGCGGGTTGTAACTTACTTATATTCACAGTGCGGGCACGCATGCGTCCTCGTATCCTTGCGCGACAGATGTCGGTAGCGCACGTGGTTGGCCAGCGTGGACGGCGACGTGGCCGACATGTCGCACAGAGTGCACGCGTACGTCGAGATGTGCTGGCGGGTGTGCTCTCCTAGTAGCTACTCAGTAGGAGCTTGTTGATTGTCAACTGTATATCGAGTGACAAGCTCGATGTTAGTTTGGCTGGCGGGTTGTAACTTACTTATATTCACAGTGCGGGCACGCATGCGTCCTCGTATCCTTGCGCGACAGATGTCGGTAGCGCACGTGGTTGGCCAGCGTGGACGGCGACGTGGCCGACATGTCGCACAGAGTGCACGCGTACGTCGAGATGTGCTGGCGGGTGTGCTCGCCTAGTAGCTACTCAGTAGGAGCTTGTTGATTGTCAACTGTATATCGAGTGACAAGCTCGATGTTAGTTTGGCTGGCGGGTTGTAACTTACTTATATTCACAGTGCGGGCACGCATGCGTCCTCGTATCCTTGCGCGACAGATGTCGGTAGCGCACGTGGTTGGCCAGCGTGGACGGCGACGTGGCCGACATGTCGCACAGAGTGCACGCGTACGTCGAGATGTGCTGGCGGGTGTGCTCTCCTAGGAGGTACTCGGTGGCGCAGCGGGTGCCGCATAGCTCGCAAACATAGGGAGAGTTTGGGTATACATTCTGGGAAACGAAACAATATTTTCTTCATATTATCATCATCGCCTCAAAGAGACGTTCTATTAGACTACGCAATTTAAACCTTACGTCAATGATTTTAAGACCTATCGTGCGCTCATAAATAATTAGCGGCAAAAACACTATTCTAAGCTACTTTTCTTTAGGAAAACACGATTAAAACATACCTACCTTCTTAAATGATCGCTTAGCTTCCTATTATTCGCAAAGTGCTGTCTACAATGGTAGCAAGCGATCAGTCGTTCCCCCGTTTGAGTTCCGAGATGGACCGTTATTACGTGGTGCAATGCAATTTTAATCTTATACCAATGGCACTAAGGTCCATATATCATGCACTCTTAAGTAATTTGCAAAAATAATAGCATTCAAAGCAAATATTCCAATAGAACACACGATAAAAACATACCTGCCCTCTGAAATGAGCGCTTAGCTTCCTATTATTCGCAAAATGCTGTCCACAATGGTAGCAAGCGATCAGACGTTCCCCCGTATGCGTTCTGAGATGTACTGTTACAATGTAGTGTTATGCAATTTCAACCTTATGCCAATGTGTTAAGGTCCACATACCGTACACTAACTAATTTGCAACCACAATACAAAGCTACTTTTCTATTGAAAAACACGATTAAAACATACCTGCCTTCTCAAATGATCGCTTAGCTTCCTATTATTCGCAAAGTGCTGTCCGCAATGGTAGCAAGCGATCAGACGTTCCCCTGTGTGAGTTCTGACATGGACCGTTAACATTTCTTTACGGGGAAACATAGCTCCACAGCCAGCCCACGAGCAAAGGATTTTTTCTGAATAGTTCGTGTGGACTTTAACGTGGTCAAAGAGTAGCTGAAAGAAGGGGAGAAGTCGGTTAATATTGTTTATTAGCTTATCCACGCGGCTTCACCTGCGTTAGATTTTTCATTAATGCTCCGCTCCTATTGGTCGTAGCGTGATGTTATATGCATATAAATCCTTTTTCGATAAATAGGCTATCCAACACTAAAAGAATTCAGCAATTTGAACCAGTAGTTCCTGAGATTAGCGCGTTCAACCAAACAAACTTTTCAGCTTTATAATATTAGTAATTAGTATAGATTCTGTGACATATTAAACATGACATAATGGCACTACACTACATAATAATGCGTTATGTGTAGTGCCTAGTGACCTCCGTCAAATGGTTAGCTACCTTTTGACGCTGTTAACCAGAGGTTAGCCAGATTACTAAGTGATGATTAACATTTTATAATACTAGGGTGTGTGGGGTCGTTTAGACTTTAGACCTTACTGCACACACGATAAGAAGTATACTGATACAAGGGGTGGTTGTGCCCAAAATCATCAAGGCAAACAAGTTCAGTTAAGACTTGAAGAATTCTGTGGATATGAAATACTAGACAGTCAACACCTGATGCCTCGCCGAAGTTATCTCTTCACCACCCTTGGTTGAGAACTTAGAAGTCAGAGAACGCCGATGCCATTTAACACAGCACAGACGTATTTCATCATCATCTGCGTAGCCTTTTTCCAACTATATTGGGGTCGGCTACCAGTCAAACCGGATTTATCTAATAACCTTTAAGGTGCTCAAAGCTAGCCCATGCTCCAAGGTAGCCCGCGAAATTCAAATATTTTTTATGTTTTGAATGAATATTTCAGAAATAATCATTCTTTCGAACTACATGAACTTAGAGGGCTATATTGATGATTAAAATGGTTATAATTCTTTAGATAAATACGCGTTACGGTCGCGGATCGTATTTGGTCCACATACAGCTTCACACTGACCGGCAAATTGCAAAAAACATAAAAATATTTGAATTTCGCGGGCTACCTTGGAGCATTCACCTTAAGATCGACCCCTGCGGCTGTTATTATCTAGCCACGAGCTCTTCGGCACTGTGCGTATTTGCATAAAAAGTTTTAATAAATAATCACTCACCTGTATAGATTTATATTTAGCTTGGTCCTCGCAGCCAACCCACAAACAATTATAATCATCAGCTTGTATCGGTATCTGGTTCCGTTTACTCGAGTCCTTCTTGCACGGGGCTAGCTTCAGTGTTGCCCTGCCGTTGAAGCCGATAGCCAACAACTTGCCATGGTAAGAATGATAGTTCAGGTGACGGACCATTTCATTGAAATCTGATGTTTTGTGCCCGCATACGTCCCAGAGGCACACGTATTCAGCTGGCAACAAAAATGAAAATAGAGTTAGTGTTTTAGGGTTCTGTACCTCAAAAGGAAAACGGAACCCTTATAGCAGGGAACACGCTGAGTTCCTAAACGGGAATAATTGACGTGGGTAAAGAAGGCTGCCAGGCTCAAATGCGATTGGACGGATCACGTAAGCCAAATACACTGTGACCGTTGGGCAAGTCTTCACGCAATGGGTGCCCAAAGATGGCCGGCGCCGCTGGTCCAAAATGAGGTTTTATTTTATTTTTTTATAGTAGATAAACCTTACCAGTAACGCGCTAATCTCTGGACCAGTAGTTCCTGAGATTAGCGCATTCAAGCAAACAAACAAAATCTTCAGCTTTATATACATATTTTTTACTATACATAGGCACGCGTTTGACCACTATCTCACCTGATGGTAAGTGATGATGTGGTCGAAGATGGAGCACGCTTGCCTAGAAATAACCTATTCACTCTTGACTTAAAGACTCCCAGGTTGTAGCTATCAGGAAACAGACTCCGGCAGGGAATTCCACTCCTTAGCTGTACGCATTATGAATGTGTTACCAAAACGCGTGTTAGTAGATAGTATAGATAATAGACATTTCCTTAGAGTGTAGGGAAAATTTAATTCATAATATTTACATTTCACATGATAAAATTACATTACACTTCTAATGATTCACAATAACAACAAGTTACAGCATATCAACAACAAATTAATAACTATTTTATCAATAGATTATTACATCAGCATATTAACTTTTACCATGTAGATAATGTACCTATAATAAGTACCTATGTATCCTACCCTAGCTCTTTTTGATTTAATATGGCTTTTTTAGGATCCTAAACAAAAAACGGAACCCTGTCTGTCTGTCCGTCTGTCACAGCCAGTTATCTCCAAATCTACTGGACCGATTCTGCTAAAATTTAGTACAAATATGGACTTCTATGACCCAAACACGGACACGTTACGTAAATCATTAAATTTGTAGTATGGGGGTTACTTTTGGGGGAAAACTAGAAAATTTCAAAATATAGTTAACTATATTGTGTGACATATCAAATGAAAGGGCTTACTGTGAGGGTTTTAATTATATTCTTTTCGTAATTTTATAACATATAGTTTTGAAGTTATTCAAGAAATTCACATATAGATTACAGGAAAACCTAAAAGAAGTCTTTAAGTTAAAATAACATATTGAAAAAAAAAAAATTCTTTCGTAACCAGTTTTTATTACCCAATTAAAATACTGGTATTCAGCTGAATCCAGTTTGACTGGAAGCCAACCACAATAAAGTTGGTTAAAAGGCTAGGCAGGTGATGATGGTTTTGCTGTGACTTTTGACAGGCTTCTAATTTGAGTTAATATTGTGTTAATCCCTACTTAAATGCCAAATTCTGGCCAGTTTTCAGGATAACATAGATTTGGATAAATTCTGAACTTCAGTAGTGGCTGCTTAGTAAGTACTCGGTACGGAGTTTCAATGGAATATGAGTCCAGCTCTTACTGGTTTTGTTACCACTCAAATGCAGACACACAAGCACAATACTATTGGCATACCAAAAAAAAACTTTCCAAGTGCGAGTCAGACTCGCTCATAAAGGGTTTCGTACCATAAATTTAAATTTGTATTATTTGTATGCAATAGAACTACACATTCTGTGTAAATTTCAACTGTCTACCTATTATGGTTCTTGAGATACAGCCCGCTGACAGACAGACGGACGGTCGAACGGACAGCGGAGACTTAGTTATAGGGAATAGAATAGAATAGAATACTCTTTATTATGTACATCATATAAGTTATAGAAAAGATAGATGAAGAAAACATTACATAGGGTGACACAATGGGCGGCCTTATCGCTAAAAGCGATCTTTTCAAGACAACCTTTGGATGGATTTCAACGATAACGGAAATACAGTACTGCAGGTAGTCTTAGGTGTACGAATTATATAAATAAATACATAATAGATAAATATATACAATTATAATTATGTTACAAATAAATAAAAAGCATAGGAATCGAGTGAAAACGATCAAACAGAAAGTTTTTGACCATTGTTTTGAAAATGGACAAAGATCCCGTTAGGTCCCTAAAAAGATAAAAGAAACTTTCCAATACTTACCTCCAGATTCTTTTTCAATGACATGCAAGTCTGAGGAGTGGTTGAGGATATGTTTTTGGTACAGGTTATAATCACTGAAGGTGCGTCTGCATGACTGCCATTCACATTCCATCTGCAGGTTGGCGACACGCAGCTTACGTCGAGACTGTAATGAAAGAATGAAAAAATAGTTTATTTCAGACAAACAAAATAAAATTCACATTGCATAATCAGCCTTTTTTTTTTAAGGATGGGAAATCATCAAATGACTCCTCCTGCTTTGGGTGAATCAGAAGGGAGTGTCAGACTCTTACTGACTAAAACCGATCCGTGTTCCTCCTAGTGCCCTTTGCGTTCCAGGGTACGGTGCCTCTTTCGAACGAAGTCCGCAACCCCAGCAGGAACTGGCCTTAGCGGGCCCCGTCTTTTGTGCTGACAGCTCTTTGAGGCGCGCGTGGAACACAGCGCGCCGTCGACCCGGGCCTGGTTCTGATGAGACGGCAAGCCGCCCAAAGCTCGCCGTCCGCAGGCCCGCGCCTACGGTGGCCGAGAATCGCCCTGCGACTCGCGACGCCCGGGGTGTCTTCTTCTGTTGCGGCGGCTGGGGCGTGAGGTTTCCCTCTCTCTCACACGTTCGGCTTCCTCCTTTGCTAGCATTACTGCTTCGCAGAAGGAAGTGACCGCTTCCCATGTCTCCTCGCTCCGGACCATGGCCTGAACCAGGGGGGCTACTCTCTAAGCCCGAAGTCCGTAGTTTCGGGTTTAGTTGCGGGCGTATTCTGCTCCGCATCACCGAACCACTAAGAATTGATGATAACACGATTTGACAGTTACTGTTAAATCGTGTTGTCATTCGTTATCAGTTCAGGTTCGGGACTAATAGTAAGTCTGTAGGTGATACGGAGTAGAATACGCCCGCAACTAAGGCCGAAACTATGGACTTCGGGCTTAGAGAGTAGCCCCCCAGGGCCGGACGTGAGAGATCGCCGCCGCCGATCGCCTCGACGAGGACACGGCGTGCATAATCAGCCTACAATGTTCCCACTGCTGGGACACAGGCCTCCTCTTGGTGAGCGGGAGTGGGCCGTAGTCCACCACGCGGGCCCAGTGCGGGTTCGTAAATGCTACATGTCTTCGAATTTCTGATTCTAGGACATGACGGTTGCCTCACGATGTTTTCCTTCACCGTTTTGAGAGCAGTGGTGATGAAATAATTTACACAAAGTAAAACGCCTGCCTGGGTTCGAACCTACGACCTACAACTCTTCACATTGCAAATATAGGTAATCAAGACTTGTAAACAGTGAGTCTATACTAATATTATAAAGAGGTAAAGTTTGTGAGGTTTTAGGGGGCAATCTCTGGATCTTCTAATTTGAAAATTCTTTTACCAATAGAAAGCCACGATATTTGTGAGTGTCATAGGCTGTGTGTATTAACCCGAAAACTACCGGCCAACAAAGTGGGCACGGGTCAGCTAGATAAAAATAAAAAACGACCAGTTTTTATTTTTAACTAGCTGTGGTGTGAGTTGAACTCGCACACAAAGGGTTCCGTACCCTCAACCTAAATTATTATTATCTATATCTATCTGGGCAGACGAAATTAAGAAGGCGGTAGGCAATACAAATACATGGACAAGTATAGCGAAAGACCGGAGAAGTTGGATAGAGTTGGAGGAGGCCTTTGCCAAAAGGCAAACAGACAAGGAAACTGATGAAGAATAGAATAAATAGATTAAGAGTTAAAATTAAACGAAAAAGCAAGAATTAAGTTTGTAATAAGTTAAGAATTGTCTGAATAAAGGCTGTTTTTATTTATTTTATTTTATTTATATCTATCTATACTAATATATGCCAGTCTAAAAAAATCCAACTACCCCAAAAATGGATAAGAACATGGAACTGTTGTTGGCGAAATTGGACGAAAAGTTAAACCAACAGACATTACTCATAACAACCGCTGTAACAAATAACGTAATGGAAGCTTTGAATGAAAAACTGTCGAATATAGTGGAAGAAAACAACAACCTTAAAAAGAAAGTAACCTATTTGGAACAAAAACTAAATAACGTAGAAAAAGAGAAACGCAAAAACAACCTCATATTTTTTGGAACACAAGAACTGCACAAAACAGAAACCGAACTCGTCGACTACATTAAAGAACTGATTGTAGATGCAGTCGTGCACCTGGATAGTCAAGAGATCAACTGCGTGCAACGAATAGGCCGTTGGACAGGGAAGAAAAACCGTCCCGTAGTTGTATCCTTCTCTTCTTTATGGAAAAAGCACCTAATTATGAAAAACAAAACAACCTTGCCACAAGGCATTTATATCAAAGAAGACTTTCCTAAGGAGGTTCTTGAAAAAAGACGACAATTACAAGTTCAAGTCGAAGAGGAGAGGAAAAAAGGGAACATTGCTTTCATAAAATATGACAAGCTTGTTGTTAAAACATCCGCGGAGACAAGCCGCGACAAAAGAAAAAGAGAAGAGTCCATTTCACCAAATATGGCACAGCAAAAGAAAACGAATACACAAAATAAACCAGCACCTACACTGCCTGAAATAACGAGATCAAATACAATAATGAAACCTAGTATACTAAACTATGTCGAGCGTACCAGATCAGCTTCACTATCTGGATCTTCAAAAAACTAGCATCTATCAACACCCGGAACCGAAACAACAACGAAAATAATACCTCTATAACTAAACCAAACCAAAAAAATTGCACCCCAAACCGGCTAGTCACCGTGGGGTTAAGCGACTACAACCCTCCAGGAAATCGTAAAAACAATAATATATTGCCAAAGCTACCACTTAAGACACTTCACATCTGCACATAATTATAATGTCAAATCCCTAAGTACGAACGAAAAACTTCTAGAACTAAAAGAAACTATTAAAAACATAAAATATGATATCATCGGGTTAGCTGAAGTACGACGTTTAGGAACAAAAATTACAGAAGAGAATGATCATATTTTGTGTACTACAGGTCAAACTCCAGGCCAATACGGCGTTGGATTCCTAATAAAAAAAGAGTTAAAACACAACATAGAAAGCTACACAGGAATATCGGAGAGAGTGTGCTTTCTAAAATTAATATTTGATAATTGTCATCTTACTATTATACAAGATTATGCTCCAACAGAAAGCGCCAGCGACGATGAGACCGAAAAGTTTTACCATGACGTTCAACTAGCCCACGATTTAGCAGGGAAAAATGTGATAAGCATGGGAGATTACAACGCAAAAATTGGCGAACTAAAAAATGTAGACTCACTGATAACTGGGAAATATGGATATGGAACCAGGAACTAACGAGGAGAAAGACTACTTCAATACGCGTACGAACACAAGTTAACAATAATCAACACTCTATTTAAGAAAAATAAAAATAAAAAATGGACATGGCTCTCCCCTGACAGGAAGACGAAAAATGAGATTGATTTTATCTTAACAAATTGCCCATATTCATTTACTAACTTCGAAACCATATCTACAGGTTTCCCAACAGACCATAAGATGTTAAGAGGCACAGTCAAACTAAAAGCCGCGAAACTAAGTAGGAGAAACTTCACCAACCCAAGAAACCAACTAAAAACAATAGAAGACCGATCAGAATATATCACCAACTTAAAAAACGCAGAACACGACCTCACCGAAGAAAGAAACGTAAGTCTAGATGCCAATACATACTACAAAGAGATTGAAACCACAATTAAAACATGTTTAAATCAACGAAAAGAAAATAACCTTAATCAGAAACCAAGTATACTCACAGAATACACCTTAAACTTAATGAAAGAGAGAAGTCAACTACTCCACAAACAACACCTAAGCCGCGACGAAAAAGCTAGACTTACCTGCCTATTCAAAACAATTAAAAAATAAATTAAAAAGAACTATAATCTATTTTTTACAAGACATTTGAAATCTTCCGGAAGTCTCAAAAAGGCTATAAAAGAACTAAATAATGCAAAACAATGGATACCATCACTAAACGCGAACGCTCCCAAGAAACAAACTCGAGCAGATGTCATATACACCGCCACAGAATTCTACCGACGACTATATAGCGCCTCTAAGGACCTCATGTACCATGAAAATTCAGAAAGTCAATCTGCACCAAAACAAACTATAGAGACACCATACTTCAAACAGATCGAGTTATTAAGTAAATTGGAGAAATTAAAAGATGACAAAAGTCCCGGTAGCGACGGAATATCAAACGAAGCCATAAAATTAGCCAAAACAGTGATCCTTTACCCCCTAACGTTACTATTTAACAAAATTCTCGATGAAGAAAAAGCTCCAAAGACATGGACAGAATCAGAAATAATACTGTTGTATAAAAAAGGAGACCCAACAGACGTAGGAAATTACAGACCCATAAGTATGATGCCATGTTTGTATAAACTTTTTGCTAGCTGCCTACTGGAACGAATTAACAACGACATAGAAATACATCAACCAAAAGAGCAAGCAGGGTTTAGAAAAACATTTAGCACCATCGACCATATACAAGTACTAGATCAAATAATTGAAAAGTATTATGAATTTCGCAGGCCATTATATCTCGTTTTCATCGACTATAAAAAGGCATTTGATTCTATATCTCATCAAAGCATCTGGAAAGCTCTCTATGAACAAAATATAAACAACAAATATATCAGAATCATTAAATACATCTACGAAAACAGTACAAGCAAAATCAAACTAGAAAGTTCAGGACAAAAAATAGAAATAAACAGAGGAGTTAGACAGGGCGATAAAAAAGAAAGTGATGGATTCATGCCTCTTACCCTGTCTTACATATGGCTGCCAAACGTGGATATTTGATTCAACAACCAACAGGAAGCTAACTACATGCCAAAGAGCCTGAGAACGCAGCTCACTAAAAATAAAATTGTCGGACAGAGTCCGTCACAGGGCAATAAGAAAGCAGACTGGCATGATGGATGCCTTGTCCTTCGCACGAGGTCTGAAATGGAAGTGGGCAGGTCACGTGGCACGCTACACTGACAGCAGGTGGACGAAGACCGTGACTATGTGGAGAGGACCTCATGGCTACAGAAGCAGAGGGAGACCAAAGGCCAGGTGGAAGGACGAGATAGAGACCGTGGGAACACATAATTGGTCCAACCTCGCAAGCAATCGCGACGAGTGGCAAATTGGCAATCCCTGGAGGAGGCCTTCACCCGAAGAGGGGTCCAGACAGCATGCATATCAGAATAACTAATATAATTCATAGTAACCCATTGCAATTCAAACGAATGTACAAATAAATGGATAAATAAAGGCATTTTTATTTTATTATACTAATATATAAAGCTGAAGAGTTTGTTTGTTTGTTTACTTGAACGCGCTAATCTCAGGAACTACTGGTCCGATTTGAAAAATTATTTCAGGCTTGAAGGCTATATATCATCACACTAAGACCAATAGGAGTGGAGCAGTAATGAAAATAATGACGCGGACGAAGTTGCGCGGGTCAACTAATTTGTTGATATAGCGGTAATAGAAATAAACAACCTGTTAAAATTTCACAGATTACAAAAAGACACTTTCACAGAGGAAAATTAAACTGTATACCTATAACGGTTCTTGAGATGCAGCCTGCTGACAGACAGATGGACGGACGGACAGCGGAGGCTTAGTAATAGGGTTCTGTTGGTTACCCTTTGGGTACGGAACCCTATAAAAGTAAAACTGTTTCTACCAGTTGATAGTCCCAATCGCCGAGCATGTCAGATACCATAAATACTGAAATAAGTAATTCCTCCCTTAGCAAACAACACTGCTTAAGTCATTTCACCACCATCTTTCTTGGCCCAGTAGGTGGCTATGTTAACTGTAGCATTGGTGACATTCTTTATCCTCCAAAGTACAGGTGCATGGGCACTTGGGGATTTATGATGAACTTAACAGAAGAGCAAGAAGAATGGATTAAGTAATTTATTGTTACCATTGTACGGGGCTGTGCGACAACTTATTTGAATTTTTACCTTAAACTAAAACAATATACAATCGGCGGCCTTATTGCGTTGTTGTTGCGTTTTCGCGATGTGAATTTTGTCCTAGAAATGGCTGATTGCCAAGTTTAACACTGTTAGTTTTATTTGCAACAAAGAGTTTTGTTTTGAAATGAGTCCTAGATTGTTGTGATTGAGCACTTGGTAGGTACCAAGCGGTGAATCCTGAACATTTTTGACTTTAATAGATAAAAGTTTAAACATAGTGTATTGTAAGTGTGAAGAGTTGAGGACTATATACGTTGTTATTTTTAAGGGTTGATTTCATGATTGTCTGGTAGTTTGAGTAAACTTAGCGGCCTACCCAAATGTCCTTGCTTTGGTATTGTTTGTCAGTTCGTTGAGCTCCTCAAAGTTTTGAGTTGAGCTTGCACGATATCTGACAAATGCTTACACTGTCTGGACAGGCCCGCTCAACCCTGCGTGGTGCTTTCATCAAAAGGCCACCTCAGACATTAACCTACATGGTTTTCATATGTTATTGGTGGTTGTATGGACTTCAAAAGAGACTATGACCTCTGAATTTTTTCGGTGTTTCGGAAACACCGGCTTCATCTAGATTAATGCAACAAAAAAATAATTATGTGTAAAAGAGTTATGTACTTGTAACCTGTTTGCAAAATAAACATCATTTAATCGTGGGTTGTTTAAACCTCATTTAAAAGTTAAACAACAAAGTTTTTAAATGCAACTATGGACCAGTAAGTCGTCCTAGGGGATATATTATGAGTATTTGGGCATAAACATATATTCACATAAATTATATATCAACATTCAATTTATGTTCAATCAATACAATTTTTCTGTAGTGGATTTAAATTTAGAATCTACTAATCAGATGCAGCATCAGACTTTTATAAATAAACCTTATGTGTACAAGCAAAAAGAGTCAAATCACCTAAAGATAACCATGTTGACTCCACAGAGTTTCAGAGATACATACACTATTGATACAGGACACAATCATATTAAAAAAAGTAGTTCTAACTGAAGAAGTCTTGGCATTACTGTTCATAAAATTACGCGCCACAATACTTGTTACAGAGGTGGAACATTTTATGATCCAATTAATGATGAAAGAACGTGATTAAAAACTAACTGCGGTTACCGGCTGTAAGATTACAAGGCTTTTTGTATCACTCACCACTGTTTTAGGTTCCAGTGAATGTTCATTGACGCCTGTGGGCACAGTCGCGTCATCTTCAGCCACAGCCAGTAAAAAGTTCTTCCTGGCAGCATGCGTTTGTATAATAAACTGTATGTCATTTTTATTTTCCAATGATAACTTCTCCGTGTCTTCATTATTTTGTTTTTGCAACCATTCCATACATCGAACGAGTTTATGTTTGTCATCTGATTCCTCACCCATTATAGCTTATATTATTGTAGTTGTTTATCTTGCCAAATTATAACACTTCACGTAACACTGTGTGGCAAAAGCTACAAGTATCTATTCACTAAAGAATACTTAAACTATCAAAGACTACTATAGTATACTGGCTATAAACTTTACTATCTTCAGACTCAGACACTCACTCCTCGGAAACGTTTCGGTTTGATTTCATAATTCAATCAATTTGATATGACAGTGACATTTTATTTTGACAACACACTCTGCTGGTTTTTTTTATTTCGTCTAGTGTCCTCGCTTAGTTCGCACAATTTAGTGAGGCCATAGTCGATTTTTCAATACGTAACGTTTTGTTCTATTTCACTCTTATATTACTAGCAGACTTTATAAAAGCATTTCAACTAAATAGATATTTTGAGAAATACAAACAATTTCATCAACATCGTATTCTTTCTCTGATTTTTTGTTTTAACGCACCGGAAGAACTTTTGCAAAAAGTTGATTTCACACCTACAAAAAACATGTTCCGTAAGGTTTTTTCGTATTTTTCCACCCAACTCAATAGCGGTATCAGGGTTTGTTCGTTTTAAGAAACAACTAGTTAATTTTCACGCAGTGTATTTGGCAGTGTTATTGAAAACTAAAAATAAAAAGTTGTAATCGATTATAATAGCGCTAAAATTAAGTCATTGATAAATTCAAAATCTCCAATATGTCTAAATAATATTTACACTGATTGAGAAGGATAAATTTTAGGTTCAACGGGTATAAATGTTTTGGCACACGGTACCTAACGCAAACAGTTCTATGTTCTTGACATTCTTGACAGGTCAAATCAATTTTAGTAAAATAAAAAAACGTGCGAGTAGAGACAAGGCGAACGCGTGAAGTCAAGTGCGGTGGTATTTACAGCACGGCGCGGCGGTCCCCACGTTGCCGCTGATGTCTCTTATCGGTAATTAGACACACATAAATAGTTCATCTTGTTATTCCCGTCGCATATACCGCGAGTGACGGTCGAAGGGTCGTATCGTTGCTGTGCTGATGAAATCAACCGTAACTATACAAGAAGTAGTCAATAAATTAGATCACCTATCCTTACCTCTAACTACCAGAATGCCTAACATCAAAGTGTTCAGCGGGAGCTCCCACCCTGACCTGGCGCAGAAGATCGTCGATCGTTTGGGCATTGATCTGGGAAAAGTTGTAACCAAGAAGTTTAGCAACATGGAAACATGCGTGGAAATAGGTGAATCTGTACGTGGCGAGGATGTTTACATTGTGCAGAGCGGCAGCGGCGAGATAAACGACAATCTGATGGAGTTGCTGATCATGATTAACGCGTGCAAAATTGCATCTGCGTCTCGGGTGACAGCAGTGATACCGTGCTTCCCGTACGCGCGGCAAGACAAGAAAGACAAGAGCAGAGCGCCCATCACCGCCAAACTGGTCGCAAACATCCTGTCGGTATCCGGCGCCGACCACATCATCACAATGGACCTCCATGCGTCGCAAATTCAAGGATTCTTCGACATTCCTGTGGATAACCTCTTTGCTGAACCTGCGGTCTTAAAATGGATCAAAGAAAATATTCCTGACTGGAAGACCAGTATTGTGGTGTCTCCTGATGCTGGAGGAGCCAAGAGGGTCACATCCATTGCTGACAGATTGAATGTTGAGTTCGCTCTGATTCACAAAGAGAGGAAAAAGGCTAATGAAGTAGCTTCAATGGTACTTGTCGGTGATGTAAAGGACCGGACAGCTATCCTTGTTGATGATATGGCAGACACTTGTGGAACTATCTGTCATGCCGCAGAGAAACTGATAGAAGCTGGGGCAATTAAAGTGTATGCCATACTTACACATGGTATTTTCTCGGGACCCGCTATCTCAAGAATCAACAATGCGTGTTTAGAAGCAGTTGTTGTCACAAACACAATTCCTCAAGAGAGGCACATGCAGGATTGCCCTAAAATCCAGTGTATTGATGTGTCTATGATGCTTGCAGAGGCCGTGAGACGTACACACAATGGCGAATCTGTTTCCTACCTATTTTCTAATGTTCCATACTAGTATAATTTTCTTTATTTTACATGATATTTTACTTTAATATAGGTGAGTGTTATGATTCGTATCATAAAATAAAAGGGCATGTAACTCGTAACATTACTGTTATAATGGCTTGAGTAAATCTTAGTGTTACATATATTTGTTATGAAAAAAAAATTTTAGTTTATATTGAGCTATGAAAGTGAAGAAAGTTTTTTGTTGGAGCTCAGTTTTCTGAGTACGATCCTGTTAGGAATCAGACATGGCGATAAGCAAGTAAGTGATTAATTTGTTAAGAAGATAAAATGTATTACTTCGAGAAAATCCTGGTACCTTTTCTGAAAACAAATAGCCAATTTTATATAAAAATGAGTTGCGTTTTGCAAAACAGCTTATACAGTTTTAAAAGAAGAAGCAAAAATTATATTTGTTGACTACATATTTAGACTACTACCAGTTTTAATTCTGCAAATGCCATTTTGATAATGTCATAGTAGTTTAGTATGTTATCATTTTATAATGGAATTTAGCCCATGAGGCACCAAGCATGCAAGACAATTGAAAGACAATACCATTTGGCCCCGATTGGGGCTTACGGTCCTTTTTTGCCAGATCACTTTATTCCATTTACTCCATTATCATTTTTGGAAATTAGGTCTGCATTTGTATTTTTAGCTGATAACTTCCATTTTCTCCTGAGAACCTCACTAAAACTGTGTTTATAGACAAAATCAATTGTTACTTTAAAATAAAAGACAATTTAGTTGTTAAAATGTATCCCTAAGAGCAGCTAGGATGTTAGAAGTGCATCTATTCTAATTTCAAACTAATCAACATTGTAACATTTATATACACTTACATAACCATCTATTTGTAAATACACTGATGTCAAATAGAGGAAAACTATGTTTACATAATCTCTAGTGTTTTGCAAATATTCAATTAATAAGTGTATTCAGTCCAGTTTTTTGTTTTGTGTCCTTGATTCAGTTAAGGCATGAAACCTAATAATTGATGCTGTTTAACAATGATTAAAAAAATAGACAATAAAAACTGTATACCAGTATTTAACTTTATGGTATATTTTACGAAAAATACCTAGTTTTAGATATTGTCTATCAAACAAGGAATACAATTTCATTTAATTTGTAAAGAATGAGATTAATCCTTTTTGCAATAGTCAGCTTTTACATCATTACGCAAAAAAGTGTAAGTACCTAAAAATATAGTTAACTATAAGCATGAAGTCAACTTTTTAATATTTTAAAAAGACAATAGTGAAGCTACAAACATCCTACTGTGTATTTTATTGAATTTTGTTTTTTTTTTTTAATTCTAGTTTCAAGTTGTTTGTGTTGCAACTGCCTAGCAATAAAATGAATTAAGTTTTACCTTTTCTTTTCATAAAAAATTATCCATGAATTAAAATTGCTGTAAAAATTCTAAATTACTACAATAATCATTTTTAAATTGGCAAATCGTTATAAATGCGACGTTATTCAAGGCTATTGTTATAATTGGCGTTAATAGTAAATTAGAAGCAGATTGATGTACCTACAATAAAAAACCAATTGCCTCTTTGTATATTTTTTTTCTAAATTTATATAAAAAGGATTATGTATATTTGGTTCTGATAACTACGATTAAGATAATAAAAAGGATTTAACCCAACCAACTTATTTGTTTGATAATAAAATGTCAGAACAAAAGCTTGACAACCTGTACACTTCTAAAATGATGACGACAGAAACTGCAAAATACTAGTGTTTACACGGAATTCGAGCTGTTATGAATTAAACATTAGGTTGGATGACGTCACAGGTCTGTTCCAAATTCGGTTTTCATTCACACGCAAATGTGTCGACTACGTTGTGGCCTTGAAGTGACGTAGCGGAAACCTAAAGGTCATCGTCCATCCATCAATATCTTTATTCTGTTATAAGCTGAGACGGTACTCGAACCGATAAAATTAATAATGTCCTTATGACATTTACTAGTTTTTGCCCGTGACTTTGTACGCACATTTCCCGTAGATATAGCCTATATATACCTATATTGTATATATATAGCCTTCCTCATGAATGTGGCATATAAACAAAAATAATTTTCCAAATCCGACTGGTAGTTCCAGATATTAGTGCGTTCATACAGCAAACTTTTCAGCTTCATTACATAAGTACCTTTAGATTTGATGGTATCAGTTAAAGAGGGCCTGTTCCTGCACACGATTTCGTCCCTCGCAAACCCAGATCCAGAGCTGTATTATTAATTTCCTTGACCTACTATCGTAGCCACCTACATAATTACTTTTTAGAACAAGGTGCTCGCTCTTGAAGAAACTCGTGAATGGTATAAAAGCAAGGGATGTCGGTCTATTTTTTGTGATGGCAGACCTTGACTATCTGTATTGTTTGGACCGGGCAGTAAAAGCACCTTTTCTTTACAAGAGAAATTCGGGTCGACCCGTTTTTTATGCTTTCCGGAATCTCAGGGTGCGCAAAGATTTGTGTCCCAAATGGCCGCCTTGGTCGTTACCTGTGCCAATGGTTGCATTCAAAAGGGCCTTTAATTCGGACCTCTTTGTGTATGTTCTCGAACCCACCTCAACAACAGAAGTGCACGTTTTGAATGGAATACAACCTGCAAGTTACATAACGCCATTGTAGACTGTCCTACCCTTGAGTTTATCAAACAATGTTAGTGAAACTGTCACGAAAGTAGGTCATACCTACCAAAGGTTTAATTAATATCGATTTCTCTAATATTCGTACCTAAACAGCGACTATAGAGAAATCGTACAGAAAAAAACTGAAGTTTACCTATTTCACCGATTAAACATTGTCAGTGTACCAAAAGTCGCAACTTTGGAAGATCTTTCACAAGGTTACGATTACCTGGTGAGAGTCGCGAGTGGCCGATGGATGCGAGACGCACAGGACCGGTTGTTGTGGCGACACTTGGGGAAGGCCTATGTCCAGCAGTGGACGTCTTTCGACTGATATGATGAAGGTGATGAACAGTGCTAGATAGCGTGAGATGAGACCTACTACATTTTTATACCCATTTGGTGTCACCAGGAGGAGTAAGCAGAAATACTAGCAATACGCTCGTGTGAAATAATCCGTGATAACTAGCAATGCCACAACACAAGGTGGATCGATTACCTACCGATGAGGATTGCAGGTGGCCGATGGATGCGAGACGCACAGGACCGATTGTTGTGGCGACACTTGGGGAAGGCATAAGTATGTCCAGCTGTGGACGTCTCTCAATCTCAACTGATATGATGATGGTGATGAACAGTGTTAGATAGCGTGAGATGATCTAACAGCACACCTACCACCTAACACCACCACCACCACCACACCGCACCTTACATTTTCATAGGTTCCTACCCATTTGGTGGCGAAACAACCTTTCATCGAAAAACGCTACTTCGACTGAACGATTCATCCAATGTTTATTAACTGACGGACTGCTCTTTCCAACGAGTTTTATTTATTACTAGCTTCTGTCCACGACTTCGTCTCATATTCATTCTCGGAAACACTCTGGCATCCTGGTAGTTTCTGAGTCTTTACTATTCGTACTTTCAGCCCCTGAATTACTTCGATGTTTCCTGGTCTCCTGGTACTTGTAAAACTTTATCGCTTAAGATTCCAGCCCCAGAAATACTTCGACATGTTTCTGGTCTCCGGGTACATGTGAATCTAAACTGCTCACAATTCCAGCCTCGGCAATACTCCGACATATTTCTGGTTTCGATTAGTGATTGAACATGCACATTGGACATTTTTCGGCTGACATGTTTTTGAACCAGCAATGGGTGAAAAAAGCTAAAACAGTTAGCTCTCATTATTTGGGGCCATCAAGTAGTGACGGATGAGAATTTTAACAGGCGGTTCACGCTTAGCCTCATTGTAGTTTTTCCATAATGTAATGATAGGTGTAGGGATTTATGTTCCGCTCTATAACATTATGGCTAGCCGTGTTGAATGACGTATGGCGCCGAATACATTCCGGCGGTTTTTTATTCAGCCGCATTCAATCCGGCTCATCGTTGAACCGCCGCATTTTTAAAACGGCCCTGTTTTTGATAACAGCTAGCCGCAATGTAATACGGTGGATTAAACAATCCGACTGCGACATCTATATAAGATTTTGTACGGAGACCTCGGTACGCGAGTCAAGACTCACTCACACTCTGAAGACTTCACTCTTATGATATAAAATAAGTAGGCATTTAAAGCAAGACTAGAAAACAAACTATTTTCTCCAGCCATCTCAGAAAATTATCTACTTAGGTCTTTTTCGGCTCTCCACTTGCGCTCGTTCAAATAGAGACTCAACACATCGCAAATGACCTTCTTACATCACAGTACAAGTCTTAACAGTATCAATATGAAAACTGACCCTAAGGTCACGGGCCAATGATGTAAATTGTTTGTCAGTGGGTGCGTCCATCCGTCACAATAATACACATAATAAACACACTAACGCAACGATCTAGATTAGGACTTATCGGTTATTGCACAATCGTGGCAGATAATAGAGAAATAAAAGTGGAAATGGTGTTAAAATTATCTATGCTCAATTAAAAAGAATATGCAAAAGTAAGATGGCGCCATGGCGGTTAGGTATCAGCCGGTATCAGCTGTATTGTAATGTATTTTTTTTAGAATACAAACTGGACAAATACAAGAGAAACCTTTTTGTTACATAAGTCAGTTGATGACGATAAAATTGCATTTGAGAAGTCGGCCGTTAGAGCAGTTTAAGTATAGCAATAAGTAACAACTGGGAAAACGTTTCTATTGAATTTTAATACAATTCGTGAATGTCACGGTATAAAAATTGGAGCGTTATGTACCTGACCCACCTCCTTTAATGTGGCTTTGTACCAGTCTTCCGTTGGTACCTGTCATTCGAAAACATCCGCAGAAATATTATCCTGAATTTATTCAAGGTCTTGCTAGTAGTTGCTAGTTAAACGTTGTGGGACAATGTCATGCACTTTCCATAATTTCCGAATAAAATAAATCCATGCTTTTTCACGCAGCTCGACGATAAGGTCAGCAAAAAAAGTCGGTTTACCTCTTAGATTATAATAATGTCTAGATGGAGCGTCGCGGCGTCGCCCTACTGTCAACACACTAAAAACGAGCCAACATTTAATTTGTTAGCTACAACATTTTTTCCCATAAAATCATATAATAAAAAAAAAAAAGTTTTAGTACCTAGTGTCTTTTTATTAAGTAAGTAGTTACTTTCTTAAATAAAAAAAAAAAGATTACATTACAATTGTATGTGAATGTTGTAGTAAATCAGCTAAGTTAGTGAAATTACTATAATAATATTTAACTTTTTAGGCATTTTGTAATTTGGAGACCACAGATATCAGGAATGACATTTTAATACACTAATGTTATAAAGAAGAAAGATTTGATTGATTGTTTGAATTGAATAGGTTCCGATACTATGGGGCCGATATGAATTTTGCAATAATGTAATCCAAAGTTGCAAAATTATGCCTAGAACATTCATTATTTGGCGTCGCGGTCGCTGAGAAAACTACTGATGATACATAAAAATAAATGTACTACATAAATCAAATCTGCGAGGGTATCTGGGGGCTATTATGGTTAAGTCGCAATTACCACTTTTTGTCTAAATAATTCAATCAAAATATTGTGTGCCCCTCGGCTGGACTTTTTTTGGGACAAGCCCGCCACACATTCCCAACCACTGCAACTCCTGAAAGCCAGAATCAACAGTGGCGACCACCAGAAAAACGCCGAGCCAATGAAACCCGACGAGTCCCGGAGAAACGATTCAACTGTCTTGGATCCTGCAACGAAATTAATCAGAAGAGTACAGCGGAGGAGTAGGAAAAAAAATATATATATAATTTCCACTTCCCTCCGTATCAAGCAGGAGACAGAATAGAACTAGGCCAATAGGCACCAAGGGACAAATACAACTGGGTTAAGCCCAGTTGCCAAGCACCACGGATTATATCTTACCACTTAAACTAATGGGTCCTAAATTGTGAGCTACTTTTGATTCCAGTAATAGGTATGGCAAAATCGCTTGAACGCACGGAAATTTGTTCTGGTTTCAACAAGGTCCGTATAGTAAACTACCCCAGATGTAACCTTAATACTATCTAACATAATATTGCGTTCAGTTTGCCAAAGACTACACTCCCATAAGATGTGATGTGCGGATTGTTCGTATTCATGGTCAACTGTAGAACATTGACATAAAGGCGAGGCCACAAGCTTAAAGGAAAATAATTTACTCTTAAAATTGCCATGACCTGTGAGAAATTGGGCAACACAGTGATCCACCTCCAGCCATGTCCTGTCCAGCCGCTCACGAACAGATGGAAAAAACTGGTGGAGGTGACGGCCTTTGATGGAATTTTCCCACCTACATTGCCACTCGGATAAAAGTTCCTCCCAGACATCAGTCTGGGGTTTTAGTAATCTAGAGATCTTAGCACGGCCGCGTTGCGGCTGGACTGTTAAAAAACATTTTTTTTTAATCTCCGCGGCTGTTTTTAAATGCGATCTATCCAACGATTCCTGATAACAGGATTATTGGGTATCCTAAACAATCGAAGGAGTTAACCGCGGCTCTGGACTGGAATGCAGAGGGCATTTGAAGGAAAATAGGGGTATTTTAGTCTGTCTGTAAGAGTCTGACACTCCTTTCCACTTCACCCAGAGCGGGAGGAGATATTTGTAAATTTCCCATCCACAAAAAAAGGCTGACCTCTTCATTAAAAATCCGTTTGCCAGGCCAGATCAAGTTCAAAATATAGCTGAGCCTTTTTAAGTATGAGGTGTCCCATATCTAGGGTTGCCAGGTCTTAAAAGTAGAAAGCCGAACAGACAAATTTTACGTCTATTTTAGTCGGACTTTTAAGTTTTGAAAAATACTTTTAAAATTTAAATGAAATGGCCGCGCAACTTATCGTATTCAAAATTGTGTCTTTAAAATAATATTTAGTACCTGGCTGGCACTCTTGAAAGTAAATTTAGGTTGTATGCTTTATCTAATGAAACAAGGTAGGTCTTCCATGCAATATGACAGAATGGAAGAAAAACCGGCAACGTGCGAGTTGGGCTTGCACACGAAGTGTTCTGTAAGTACCAAAAACCTTAATTTTTATTGTTGTTGTAGCGGCAATAGAAATACACAACCTGTGAAAATTTCAATCCTTTTACGGTTCTTGAGATACAGTCTGCTGACAGACGGATGGACGGACGGACGGACGGACAGCGGAGGCTTAATAATAGGGTTCCGTTGGTTATCCTTTGGGTATGGACGGAACCCTAAATACAAAATTTGATATACTTACCTACTTATCAATCTTTAATATGCATTTTTCCGTAAAAATCTGGTAAATTAAAAAAAGCCTAGACCTAGCCTACCAAAAGCCAGCCAGGCCCAACTCGGTCTAATTTGACCGGACACGCATCCTAAAATCCTGTCTATGTCCGACTTTATCCGGACGCTTGGCAACCCTACCCATATCGGTGCATCATGTTACATTTCCAGCACCTAGTGTATTGATTGAAGCAGACTATAATGTAATGTCACACGATGTTCTCAAATTCGTTGTTACACAACCTTGACCTTGGCTAAACGTTCATGTTGTTCTTCCTTTCCGTACCTACTGAATTAAGTAGGCAAAGCGATGAATTTAATACTTACTCGTCAATAATTTAATATTGATAGCGTCTTTACGTCGTGCCAGTAAGGGCGGTTTTTGTAGTGTTATATGCGAATGACTGTACTACACCTTTTAGTGTTCGATATACAAAATCCCGAGCTACTGTTAAAAAAAAATACTCTAAATGCACTGTCTTAAAATATCGTGATATGTTTGTATTTCCGTAACTTAGTCATCAATCAAGATTATGACGTGATAAATTATTACCTAACTAAAATAGCTATCTACCTTGGTATCTGTAGACAGAATCCTAGAGGTCGTAAACGCTGCTGCTAAGCTTGAGTCCTAGGTTCGATTCCTGGAGATGGCGCAAGAGTTATTGAGTTTTTATCTATAGTTTCTCAATATCAGCCCGGAATTCGGATTTATGCCCTTAAGGCAATAGGCTTGTCAGCTGTAACATGGGATTTAACTGTAACTGTCATGTCATACTCTTATGCCTAACCTCCAGGGGGAGGTTATTTCTCGAAGGGTCGAGAAATACAGGCTTTGCTTTCCTGTTGCACCAGAAAGGTTGTCCCTGCAACACCTTATGGTCGACGTGTAGAAAATTCCTAAGGCATTCAGTCCGCCGTTCTTCTTCTTATCGTGTGGGCAGTAAGGTCTAACCGACCCCACACACCCTGATGTCAGAGTTTTTAAACCACCTCAAAGGCCTCTGACATGGTTTATTTGACGACCGCCATTTGGCGAACGGGACCACCGGCTTATATGTGCCTTCCGAATCACAGAATCATCTTTTTAACAGAGAAACAGGTGATTCAAGCCTGCAATGTCCTAACCAAACTGGAAACAACTTTACAAAGTATGCTTCCCGTGGGAATCGAACCCAACACCACCGGGTCACAAGGCAATCGCCGTTGTACAGTGTATTATACGAGTACTAGTGCTTATAGTTTTAATAAATAATAAAAAGACGGCCCTTAATTCAGCGAGTATTGTAAGTATTACTATAACCCCGCTCGTATCAGCTGCTTATCTCTCTAGCTGAAGAAGTCATCTAGGGTCAGAGGAATACTACAATTAAAGCGATATCTTGTTAAAATTAACACTGTTATAATAAGTTTAACATTTCTGACCCGAAGTCAACCAAATTATAATTGGTGGATAGTTAGTAACGCCCGCTACTATAGCGGTCACAAATTCAATATCAGTCAAGTAAGAGGTATAGTTCCTATTTACTTAGGTAACTAACATAATTAACTCAACCGATATATTCCCAGTTCCCACTGCTAGGCAATTTAATGCCTCCATGGTCGAATGGTTTTAGGCGTTTGCCTTGTGACCCGGTGGTCGTGGGTTCGATTCCCACGGGAAGCATACTTTGTTAAGTTGTTTCTAGTTTGGCTAGGACATTGCAGGCTTGAATCACCTGGTTGTCTGATAAAAAGATGTTCATTGTTGTGATGAGATTCCGTGATTCGGAAGCAAAGACTATTAAGCCATAGGATAGGGCTCAACATCATCTTCACACTACCTATTCATTCGAAGAAAATAAGCAGTTTGTCTTGAAACAAAAACATTACATAGGAACAACTATATAGGTACTTACCTACTTTAGTATCTAGATTTATAGATATGGCCATATGGAAACGAAACTATCGTGTCATTGATAATTCTTATCAGTGTCGTCGTGAATAAACATAAATCGCTTCCATATAATTCAAGAGGACTAGTTTTTAAAAGACACGAGTTTAACCCTTTTGAGGGGGTATTTTTAGACAATTTTTCAATCTAATCTTAGTCCGATATGTACCAATGCTGGGCAAAAGCCTCTCTTCCTTTTCCAAACACGTCTGTATTCTGCCGTTGCGTTGAGTGTCAGTCCTTCCGGTAAGAGTCAAGTTCATCTCTCCATCTTCATCTGACTCTAGTCTAGGTCAGAGGTGACAGAGACAAAGTCGACGATAGAGTGAGCTTATCCAGAAGAAGCCTGTTCACTCTAACTTTCGTTGAATGTGTTCGAAAACATAGACGCAGGTAGAGAGTTCCATTCCTTTGCTGTGCACATTATTAAGGTGAATGCTCCAGGGTAGCCCGCGAAATTCAAATATTTTTATGTTTTTTGCAATTTGCCGGTCAGTGTGAAGCTGTATGTGGACCAAATGCGTTCCGCGACCGTAACGCGTATATATCTAAAGAATTATAACCATTTTAATCATCAATATAGCCCTCTAAGTACATGTAGTTCGAAAGAATAAATATTTCAGAAATAATCATTCTTTCGGACTACATGAATCCACCCATCCACCTTAAGACTTTTTTTATTAATGATGGGTTTGCTCTTGATTCTAGTCCATGTCAAAGATGACAAAGACAAAGTCTACGATGGAGCGAGCCTACCCAGAAGGAGCCTGTTCACTCTAACTTTGAAGAGAATAGGGTTGTAAGCGTTTGGAAACACAGACGCAGGCAGGAAACTCTTAGTGTGTATTAGTGGAATAGCAACAAGGTAGGGAAGGTAACTTGCATAATGCGTCTAGATGTCCGATGGTAGAAGGGGGCCGGCCGGTTGGATGAGGATTGAGAGGGGATGAGGGATTCCCAGCTACGGACGGATTTCTTGTTTCTATTTAATTATCCTTTCTTATTACTTCTCTGTCAGATCACATGATCTGACAGAGAAGTAATAAGAAAGGATAATTCGGATAAGGATAATTAGTAATTTGCTATTCTATAGAATAGCAATGCTAACATGGCAAGACAGCAACACCATGTGAATAGTTAAAGGATGTAGATAGATCAAAACGGTTGTAGGAAAATCAGACTGGGCTATGGATCCGATGCACATACATTCAAGATTTTCTTTATGAGTCTGGCAAATAGCAAACAATCTGAACGTTGCCTACCGTCTCAGAACCTGCAATACCAGTCATCGTAGATGCATTGCCATCTCAGTCGAAACTAAGCCGACTGTCCCTTACGCCTGTATCAAAATCAACCACCCATACCTTGAAACCGGAACAGCAGCAACGTGTTTGGCGACTGAGGATTAGGGTAAGTTCAATCCCACACAAATCTAGATCTGATTTTCCAGTTGAACTCACTCATCACATAGTGGTCTCCTAGTTACGTAGGTAACTTACCAGACCTATACGACTCATGGTCATGGATGACATTTGCCGTCCTCTATTAAATTATAAACTTTACCGGCGTCATGCTTGGTTACCAATTTTTGCACGCCAATTGCCTACTATATTGACTACGGGCGATAAGAAATGGGATAGGTAAGTATTTTTATTGGCAAAAGCTAATAAAGCATTCTCTCAATACCAAAATTGTCTTCCAAGCAGGATGTCTTAAAAATCGACCCTGTGGGCTGATGTAATAACGATAATCTAAATATAGTGCAGAATGTTTAGTTACCAACTTTCGTTGTTTATTCACACATAGATAACAGTCCACGTAATATTAACTGCCAAGCAAAAGTAATGAGAGAAGAGCCACGTAGCGTCATATCTCCTCGAGTTTCTTGACGCAACTCGATAGCCCCCGACCTTTCTGAGACCCCCTCTAGGTATAACAAGCGTCATAAACTCACAATCACAGTTCAAAGATAAAATGTCAATAATAAATATGTTTTTGCAAAAATGTTTATTACCACAGAATAATAAATCACAACATGTTATTTTCGCAAACATTTCGATAGGTAGGATACGATCTGAAATTAAGTCTGCTTTTTTCCAGTTAGTCGAAGGAATATAATTATTGTTAGCCCAATAAATGGCGTCTGTGTAATAAAGTCGATTAAAACTTCAATTTATTTTTAGGGTTCCGTACCCAAAGGGTAGCCAAAGGAACACTATTACTAAGCCTCCGCTGTCCGTCCGACCATCCGTCTGTCTATTAGCGGGCTGTATCTCAAGAACCATAACAGGTGGACAGCTGAAATTTTCACAGATTGTGTATTTCTATTGCCGCTTTAACAACAAATAATAAAAATTAAGGTTTATGGTACGGAACCCTTCGTGTGCGAGACTCGCACTTTGCCGGTTTTTTTTAAATGTTGTATCTGTAATAAGAACACACGGTCGTAGACATAATAAAGCGAGAGTTATTAAAAAAACGGAACGGATGTTCAATAGTTAAAACGAATTCGTAGCTATTTATATAAAATGCTGAAAAGTTCTTTTTTTTTTTGTAACTAAAACAAAAAATATTTATAGTAGGCATTTTAAAATGAACACATCACTTTTATGAGATTAAAAAAACAAGTAAGTAACTATGTACCTACTAATGTTAACCGACTTTTGTTGCTGACCGTGCCACCAGACAGCACAGCCGTGCGGTATTGCTATGCTAAGCAAGCTAAGTACCTTGCTACACTAGAAATGTAGGTACGTAGTTCAAAAAACGGTAAACAATCTTGATGTGTCTTTTTAACCGACTTCAAAAAAGGAGGAGGTTCTCAATTCGGTTGTATATTTTTTTTTATGTTTTTATTTAAAACCTCAGTTTAAAACTAAAATGCAACTAAAAACCAATGTAATTAATACAACGATTACTTAACTACTAAATCAGTTGAACCATTCTTAGCAGTAGTGTATTTGTTTAAGATTTGTGTTTGTTTAAAAAGACACATCAATATTGTTTACCTACCTTTATTTAACTACATAAACCTTTCTATTAGGTATAGTGGAAAGTTTGAATATTTAATCATAGCTCGGTCCAATAATAATCCTATTCTTTATCGGTCATTGGGCTAGTTCTCGTAAACTCGCCTGTCAAAGTTCTATTCTTGGACCGGAAAACGTAATTTTATTGGGTTTCACTGTTATTAGGTTTATTATTTATTTATTGATTCCAGAAAAGTAACATAGAAAAAAATACACAAATATCTCCTGCCAAACTGCTGTACAGTTTGTCGGTAAGTAGGTAATATACCTACCTAGTTAGGTAAGTTTAAATATCTACTACACTTTCAGCGTACCCATCAAGCAATAAGAACCTATGAGCCTATCTATGTAATAACGACGATCTACGCCAGCGACCTTGCGGAGGAACAAAACGCGCACTCGTTTCAAAACCGCGCGATTCAGTAGTTTTTTGTACTTTCCTTATTATTCTATGACTTTCAAATTATTTTTTTTTTTTTAATTACTGCTACTAGCCGTTTAGCCGCCTATTAGACGTGATGCTTATTTTTAAATCAGCTACTGAGCCGTTTCTGAGTCTTAACATTAACGTTCATCATTTTAAAGATTAAACCAAACACTGATCTAGTCGGTCCAATTTTATAATATGATCAAAACAGCTGATTCATTGCCATAACTGCTTCGGTCGGAGACGCGAAAAAGCAAATAAAACTAAGAAGTACTTTATCGCAAATTGATAAAAAGTTATCAAAAGTATCGCTAGGCAGAACGTGCTCAAAAAACTTGGTGTCATTGACTTAATTTTGGATCCGCATCCGCCATCTTTTTTTTTCTCAATTATTTTGTTTTGTTTGACTTTTTCTACACTGTCTTCAGTGTAGAAAAAAGGCTGATTTGTTACTATTTTATCTTCATTGTAGTCTATGACACTTTAGTGCTTATCGATTAAAAATCTTTGAAGAGTTCATGAAAAATTGAATTCTCCTTATGTTTTAGCGGGAAATTCAAGTTCATCAGCTCTTTTATTATGTTTAAGGCTAAAAACGAAACTACATCTTTGTGGGACTAGCAAAACCAGTAAATAATGTAGGTAGGCACTAGGTACCTATTGAGTAGGTAGTGATAGCCATCCAAATAAAAGAACACCTAGATATATATATATACACCTACTTCTTTATACTTAACTACTTTATCACTACATAGTATAAAACAAAGTCTCTTCCGCTGTCTGTCTGTCCCTATGTATGTTTAGATCTTTAAACCTACGCAACTGATTTTGATGCGGGTTTTTTTAATAGATAGAGTGGTTCTCGAGGAAGGTTTAAGTATATAATTTGCACCCGTGCGAAGCCGAGGCGGGTCGCTACTGTCGCTAGTAATATATAAAGCTGAAGAGTTTGTTTGTTTGCTTGAACGCGTTAATCTCAGGAACTACTAAATTTGAAAAAATCATTTAGTGTTAGATAGCCCATTTATCGAGGAAGTACAGTAGTATAGGCTATATATCATCACGCTAAGACCAATAGAAGCGGAGTAGTAATGAAAATTGCGACGCAGACGAAGTTAAGCGGGACAGCTAGTCCTATAACTAAAGTTTTAGTACCTACTTACAACAACGTTATTTTTAATACTTACGTAAGTAAAACCAAATGCCTATCAAATAACGTACCTTCATAATTATTACTTACATAAAAAAGTGGACAGGCTTTGTCGCGGAAGCAAGCCAAACCGACTGATCAAATAAAACTTGAATTAAAATTTAAAAATAAATTGGTGCTTGTATGGCACTAAAATTAGATAAACAGGTTTAGTTTCATTTTAAATGGATCAATTTTAATTCTATGGCTTTTAATTCTAGTGGACACACTTGACTTGCGTTTGATTTGTGAAGGGTCGATGTTTTGTTGTCCAGAAACTGGTGGCGACCCCCAACATCCGTGTGGAACATGCTTATTTTTATTTGCGTAGGCAAGCTCACTCTATCGTTGACTTTGTCTCTGACACCTCTTAGCCAAGCTTGGCCAGTCTAGGTCAGAATCTAGACTAAATAGAGTCATGAGCAAACCCACGTCAATTAAAAATACCTTTTAGAATCTTCACGATTTACCTACAACTGAAATTGCCATAAAAACTGAACTTGATATTCAGTCATCATCTACCTTTTCCCAACTATATTGGGTTCGGCTTCCAGTCAAGCCGGATTTAGCTGAATACCAGTATTTTACAAGCAGCGTACCCTCCATAACCCATTAACTGGGTAACACGGTATTTCATGGCAGTTTTACTGGCTTCTGACTATCCGTAACGACTGCCAAAGATCTACAAATGACAGCCAGGACCAACAGCTTAACGTGCTTTCCGAGGCACGGAGGAAACTCGGTATGTTAAGATGGTCACCCATCCACAGACCAACCTTGGCAAGCGTTGCTTAACCTTGAAGATCGGCCCGTACGGCTGTTATTATCTAGCCAAGAGCTCCACCATTCAATTTTCTACCTAGTTGACGCAGTGCTGCAACCGCTTTCGGTCTTCAAGGTTACGGAATCGATTTGCGCATCGGAACAAATATTTGTGTGACCTATGGATGTTTGTCCCTTTAGTTTACCTACGTAATGCTTCCCCCATGACGTACAAAATTCTATAGATCTATGTGGGTCAGTGAGTTTGAAGCAATATGGCGGCGACAACGTGAATGACGCTCGCTGTCGTAGTAGATTGATGAATGACTTTCTTAGTGAATGAATCGATTACGCTTGAAGTTCGTTTATTCAGGGCTAATATAATCGATAGCAAATACCTAGAGCAAAATAATTTTAGAGTAGATATCCAGTTTTGCAGGTGAAGACGAAAAACACAAACCATGATGACAAGCTTACGACATTATAGACAGGAGAATCACAAACAAGTACCAGTAAATAATAGGGCACATTGCTCGCAGTGCAGTAGTTGATGGGGTCGAAAGGTTCTGGATTGGCGACTGAAGACCTCTCACTAGGTGGATCGATATAGTGCGGGAAAACGAAACGCACAGGACCTGTAGATGTGGCGACATTTGGAGGAGGCCTACTATGTCCAGTTGTGGATGTCTGCCTCTTACGGCTGATATGATGATGATCATCACCTGTTTTTATATTTCTGTGATCATCACCTATGATGAAGCGCTAAATGAAAAGGTAATATGAAATGACAAACAACTTCTAGGGTTTCGTAGTCCGTACTCGAAGAGTAACCAACGGTACCGACGGTAACCAACGATTTATGTGAAGCTGCAGGTTACTACCACAGCAGCATCACTGGAAACTAAGTATAAATAAAACAAAGACTGGGTTCAAGGGATAATTATTGGAGCTCCTACTTAGATCAAGGCTAATACATCTCACTCATTATAAAATAATACATTTTTACATCGTTCTAATTTAATTGAAATCCTATTCCATCTTTTCCATTAAACCTTACAAAGCTTTAACGACTGGTCAATTCAATTCGTGATAGAAAAATTATATTATTCCTGTCTGAATCACCGTCGTTACTTGGCAGCTGCCCTCATTAGTCTTGGTATTTAATTCTCGTCATGATTGGCAGTGTTGTCTGTCACACCAGGGAATTGCAAGCATATTTGTTTGTAGTAGAATCAGCGGCATGTCATTTATTAGCATTTGAAGCTGCCGATTTTAGATAGATACCCAGTTTTGTTCTCAGTAATCTGCCGCCTAATGAAAATATGGGCGCATCTGTTATTTTTGGTAATGTTAATTATTTATCATCATCATACATAACAGCCGAAAGACGCGACGTCTACTGCTGGACATAAGCCTCACCCAGAAGGGGGTTTGCCATAAAATTTATATTTCTGATTTATTCATAATTGATAAAATAATTGTTTTTTATATTTCTGTGGATGGTATTATCATAGTATAAATACTATGGTATTATTCTTTTACGGAACAATACGTCGCCGGCTGACACCATACGGCATCAAGTTAGTTATTCACATATTTGAAATCAGTAAAATAAAATAAATAACTTGTATCAAAAAGTCCGCCCGCAGAGAACGACTAAATAGTTCCAAGTCTGGATGCTGGTGGCATTTAATTTAGTACAAGTACCACCAAAGATTACATGCTATCAAATTTCCTTTTTTGTCCTTTTTAGAAACAACGTTGCAAGCAGCACAATATAAATTTCCCTTGTATCGTGGGTATAATATACTCACATACATAAACAGCCATACCCGGAACAACTGTAGGTCATTCAAATATATTTTGTTCCGTGCGGGAACCGAACCCGCGTCACGCAGTGCAGCAGTCAATCGCTCAACCACTGGCGCCAACCGTGCCGCACTCAACGCCAACTGCATCAGTCTTGCTTGAACAGATTTTAACAATCCTCTTTTTTTTTTAAATCTACTTCTCCGTTTAGAAGCTACAGGTTTTGTCAAAGATTTCCACCACCGCTTAGCAAGAGTAGCAGGTCGCTACGAGCCCCGCGCATTGGGAGGCCCCCGCACTTGGACTTACAAAAACATGTTGCTGGAAAACTAAGGAGTCCCATGGTAAAATTTGCTACAGGTCGCGAGGTGGCTTGATCCGGTACTACGAACAACACTTCTCTTCTTTTAGGGCAGTTGAATAACAAGGCGCGTCTTGTTATCTAGTTTGCCTGAACAAATATTCAACATTTTGTAGTTAGAATATTTAATTATTTCGTTGTTTTTGTAACATGTACCATTTTCCTTATGGCGGCAGTACAGTATGAATCATTCATAGGTAATCAAATCACCAAATTAAAACAATATAAGTACAGATCGACAGTCAGTACTTATTGCAACGTTGAGGGACTGCTAAATGCAAGTGCAATTAAGTTGTAACTGTTATTATGCTGTGCTATCGAGAACCAGAACGGTAGAGCGATATGGTGCGTTTGTTCTGGTTTTGTTTGTTATGCTTCATATTGTATTGGCCCGGTAAACAGGCACACTCGGATTATACTAAAAACTAGGCAATCACTAACCTAATTAAAGGTGTATCGCTGAGTCTAAGTGCGGAATATGGAATCTCTACTCTACTATAAAGCCGCGGTCAGGAACTCAGCGTCGCGGCAAGTTACATCTCTGTATTTAAACGCGCCGCTGCAGCGCTGCTCGCGTTAGATGCAGAGATGTAAATAGTAACATGCCGCGCCGCTGAGTTCGTGTCCGCGGCCTAAGGGACAGTCTCCACGAGCGAGAGAATCGCGGCGGGTCTTCGTCGGACGTCAATAATATTGCCGCGATTCTTACGCTTGTGGAGACGGCCCCTAAGGTGTATCGTACAATACAAAACACATCACTGATATAAATCTACTATTGAAATTGGATGGGATTAATTCTATCTAAAATAAATTCCATCCAAATATCATTTAGAAATTATAATGTAGTAAAGATTTATTACCATCTCACATAGTTTGCAATAATATCTGGTGACATTTGCATTGTGCTGTGGTGTCAAACAAGTGATTAAATAAAACAGCACATAAGTATAACTTAATTTATTGTTCACTTAGTGGGGTGTGGCGCGTGGTGGGCCTGAGCGGCAGCCTTCCTCATCTGGGTCAGGACGTTGCTGAGCTCCTCACGCTTCCTCTTGGCACGGATGTGTGTGCCCAGGCGACGCTTCAGGAACTTCAGGGCGCGCTTGTCTTTTGAGACCTATAAACAAGGAAATGTTGTGAGGAGAGTTGTTTTTCTCAAGTTGTACTTCATTAGAAGGAAAACTGGTACTGTAAGTTCCAAGTCCAGGATCTGAAGATATGGTGGATTAGCTTGCTAATTTTGTAATAATAAAATGAGTAATCATTTTCTTCATAGGTGGGTTATAAATCCACATTGTTTGATTCAAGTACGGTTTTAGACTTATTTTGTGAGCTGTAAAACTCTCAAGTTGAATCCACCAAATTTGGTTTTCAAAGCATTCATTATAATAAATTACTGTTTGGATTTATTTGTTTGGTAATACTGTCCATCACTCATCATTCACTTTCTTTATCTTTTCTTTCAACTCAGGTTGGAGTAAGAGATCGAGAAATGCGATACTACTGCCCATTGTTGTGTTTAAACGACAACAATCACTCAACATTAGTTTAGGGATGTCCTTTTCACATTACTATTTATTCTATTGTTTTTTATTTTGACTATTAACACTAGTAATAGGTTATAATATTGTTTACTAAAACGCTGGATCATAGTTTTCCGAAAATAAAGAATTATTATTATTAGCAGACAGTCTGAATCGTTCCACAGCTGGACAAACACTCCTTTGCACATCCAGGTTCTGTGCCAGTTATTGTGCATTTCTAAGGAAGACATCCAAGTCATCCCAAAAAGAAAAAATGGTGCTCAGCCCTGTCTTGTGATTTCAGAGCACCAATTATGTGTATTATGTCATTACTCCTCAATAGGCATGAGGCAGACATGTTCAGCTCAGTACCATTTAAGCTGGGCAGCCTTCTGAGCTTTTGTTATGGGGAAACATTACCAACCTTGAGCAACTCCATAGCCCTCTTCTCATACTGAGCGTGTCCAACGACCTCACGGACCAGGTCACGAACGAACTTGGAGTGCTTGGTCTGAAGCTGTAAACAAATGCACATATTTGTTTATAAATATCACAATATTGTAGACATTGGAATTTTATTAATTATTATTCCTGAATTAGGTACTTCTCAATCAAAATAAGTTAACACATTGAATTGAGCCTGTTTGTAAATAGCTCTAGAAATAACTAACTAGAAATTTACTGGAAATTACTATATGGTACTGCAAGGACTACAGTTAGGGTTGCCAACTCTCGAAGGGACCAACCCGGGAGAATTTGTATGTTTAAGAAATTTTGGAGGGGGGGGTTAGACTAAAAGAAATACATTTATTAATTTTTAAATTTATATTTAGTTTGTTTTGGAGCAGCATCTAATATTTGTCGGTTTTTCACCACAAAATCATAAAAGTTTTTACATGCAAAATTGAAGTTTGTTAGTAGGTACTTGTAACTCTGATTTTACTAAAGAAATACTCATTCAATTTCTTTCCTTGCTCCATCATCATCATCACGAGTGACTAGCGACGACTGAGCGACGATTGCATTAAATTTTTAAAAAAACCGGAGAAATTATTGCTCTCCGGGAGGTCGGGAGGTTAACCATTATGTCTCCCGGGCAATCCGGGAGGGTTGGGAACCCTAACTACAGTGTAGTAATTTTGTGATCAAATTTTTCTCCTCAAACTTTTAAGTTATCCAAAACGTAAAAATATCAGACAAGGATTCTAAAAATGACTGACTATGGTAGTGGTAATAATATATTATTGTTTTGAAACCTAGTGGCGTCGATAGTTGAGTTAGTTTACTTCCTGGATACACCGTTGAGACAAAACGGGAGAAACAATGAGGTTTGTTTCGTTTCTCGGTCACAATTGGACGTAGTTAAGCGGAAAGGATCCAACCCACACTATGGGCAAAAACGAGTTATGTATACCAAAACACTCTTTGTAGTTCAAATTTTAATATCACAAAAACAACCCAAGTAAAATTCCAACGCATCATGTCATAATGACGTTACGTTACCAACCCACATGTATGGCAGGTCATTTTTTTTTTTATTGATATCGCTCCAAGCTACTTAGATCGTTATTGAGAAATTCATAATTACCAAATCACTTAATACTAAAACGATCCAAACTACTTGGATAATTGTTATTCTAATGATATAGTAAAACGAAAACAATTCATGTAACATGGATTGTTTTCGTTTTATTCGAAATCATTACTTATAGTGACTTAGTGAAACATCGATAACGATCCATCTTACATGGATCGCTATCGCTTAATTAAATTGCTTCATTAAAAATGACTGAGCTAAAAATCGATAGTGATTCATGTAACGTGGATCCTTTGATTGTAATTCATTGTGTGACTAGATTAAAATATTGAATCGGAAACAAGGCGCTTGAATCCTATTAAAAAAAAAAAACTTTATTCTTTAGAGTAGATACAAAAGAATATAATATTACTAGCTGATTGTTTGTAAATAAAGCAATCATTTGAGTTATAGAAATAATAAATAATATTGATTAATAATTAATTTTGAAGGTATTTTTGTGGGAATAGGATAAACTTTGCATTTGCAACATTGATTACCTGCATTTCATTCAAGTTCGTACACGTTTGTTGTCGTGCCGTCGCGTCGTCGCGTGATTATATTGTGGTTTTTTAAGTAATAAATTCATTGTGTAGCAAGTTATAATGAAGCCATGCAGGATTGAAAAGATTATAATGAACGCGTTGGAGAATTCAAGTACTCACACAGAACAACATAGTTCGGCGTGTAAGTAGAACTTATACATTAACCTAAACAAAAAACATTTTACTGTTATGCATAAGTACTTGCATCTTATTGCTTTAATGCTTATCCTTGTTTTAGCTATCAATAACACAGTGGTGCTTCCGGTAATGGATTTGTTAAATAGTACTGTGAAAACTGATAACGCTATAGGCGATAGTAAGTTTTATCCAAATATTTATTTCATTCTGTTTACTTGCTGACTTAATAATATTGCACTTTTATATGACTGACTGCTTATTTTTTCACAAGCATTAAATTATTATGGGGTGTTTTGCAGAGGTTGATTGCGTATCAGTGCTTCCAATAACAGCTGCTATAACATCTAATGCTGTTGAAGAAAATAATGATGCTTTATGCAGCGGTAAGTTTTTAACTCGTAAAATGTTTGTAAAGCACGTCTATATTTGCCAATTTTATAATTTTTGCATGATTTTTTGTAGAATCACCAGCGGCTCCATTATACTCGCCTTTAACCCCGTTGGTTAAAAATAATAAACCTCACGCTGAAATCATTTCTGAAAGTAAGTATCTTCTTTTTATTACCATTTTAGTGTGAATAGTCCATCATGTCAGAAATTAAAATGTTTGATATTTTCTATCTTGGTAGATATAAAAGAAACATCGTCTCCTCTTCGAAGTATGTCTCCAGATACTCTAGATTTATTGCAAACGTTGAGTGGTGAAAATGAAAAAGAGAGTTACATAGTTCCAAATGTAATAGATGTCGAACAAGAAACTGATTTCAGTGCAGATACTGATTCGGATTACGTGCCAGATAGTGAAGAAAATAGTGATAGCGACAAATTAACACTAAAATCGAAAAAATTTAAAGTTGTAGCTATGGTGCATAATAATAAAAAAGACAATCAGGAAATTTGTGAAATAAGTCGAAACACTCTTTATGATATTAGACCCTACAATAATAATTCATTCCAGAACTCGATCACCAATATAGATACTGTCGAAGCAGCGGAAAGTAACATTGTAAAAGAGATAGAAATGCATTCCGATCAAAATGAAAACTCGATCACCAACATAGATACTGTTGAAGCAGCGGAAATTAACATTGTAGAAGAGATAGAAATGCATTCTGATCAAAATACTCCAATAATTCTAGGTGGTCGTCCAAGAAGGGGGCGAAAACGTCTTCACAAAGACCACACCATTGGACAAAGAAAAGAAAGAAAATATGCGAACTTGCCTTACCACAACAACAAAAAATTTATTGAATCAAAAATATTTAAAGATTATGTTTGTCACTGTAAAAGAAAGTGTTTTAACCTTATTGGGAAGGAAAAACGACAAGAAGAATTCGAAAAATATATTAATTTGGGGTCCTATGAGGCTCAGTTATTATATATAGTGAATTACGTTTCTGAAAGACCAAAAAAAAGATCATACTGCAGTAATGATAAGAATACTAACAAACACAATCCGAAACAGTTCAGTCGCATTTACACAGTAGGAGGCACTCAAGTATGCCGTGAAATGTTCGTAAACAATTTTCAAATTACGCCAAAAAAAGTAGACGAATGTCTGAAAAAATTTCGGAAGGGTATGATAAAAGATGGAAGGGGACAGACTGGTGGCTGGAACAAAACTACTGAGGAAGACATTGATTTTATAAAACAAGTTATTGACTCTCTGCCGAAATATGAATCTCATTATAGACGAGAAACAAACAATGGTTGTCAGTATTTAAAATTGGGGATGACTGTGCCAAAAATTTATGAATTATACGTAGAACAGTATAAAAATGCTTATGGGGAAAGTAAAAAGCCAGCAAGTATTGGTACACTAAAAAGTATATTTCATAAATTTTTCAACTTGCGTTGCAAAACCTTAAAAAAGGACACTTGCAATAAATGCGACACGCTGCATATAAAAATAGCCAATGCCACGGAAACTGAAGCTGTCAAGTTTCAAAGAGAAAAGCAGGAACACCTTGAACGAGCTGAAACCTTAAGAAAAAACATGAATGATGATCTGAAAAAAGCGACCACAGACGAGAAGTTTGAATGTTTAACATATGACATGGAAAAGACTCTTCCACTCCCCCGGATTCCCACTAGTATAGTATTTTATAAACGCCAATTATGGCTTTATAACTGCGGAATACATGCAGGATCTACAGACAATGGCTACTGCTATGTGTGGCTCGAAGGTGAAGCTGGCCGAGGGGCACAAGAAGTTGGGTCTTGCCTCATAAATTACATAAAACACAAAATGGGTCCCAAGGAACACCTGGTGTTATGGAGCGATTGCTGTGGGGGACAAAACCGGAATATAAAAATGGTTTTAATGATGAAATCCGTGCTAAGCTCCCACGCCACTCTCAAAACTATAAAACTAAAGTATCTGGAATCAGGCCACACGTTTCTACCCAACGATACTGATTTTTCCAAAATCGAAAGTCAACTCAAATATCATGATAGAATTTATACTGCTGAAGAGTATTTAAATGTTATAAAGAGCTGCAAGAAAAAAAAACCATTAGAAGTTTATAAGATGAAGACAAACGATTACCTAAGCACCAATAAAATAGAAAAAAAGATAGTTAACAGAAAAATTTGTGTTAATAAGAATAAACTTAACTGGCTAAAAACAAAAGAAATATTGATCGAAAAAGAAAAACCATACTCTATATTCATGAAAACAACAGAAAGTGAAGAGTTTCAGGAGCTAAATATAGAAAAAAAAGTTAAAGGAAAATCTTTAGAAATTTTGGCAGAAGATTTGACTTTGTTATGGCCAAATGGTAAAGAGATTCCGCAGGCTAAATTGGATGACCTTAAATCAATGTTTGATTTAATACCAAAAGATTGCTTACCTTTTTATAAATCGCTCAAAGGAAATGAAAATATTATGGATGATGTTGATGGTTACGGGGATGGGATTGATTTTCCCATTGAAGGTGAGAATGATGATTAAGATTAAGCAAAAAAATATAGCCTGTACTAAATTTTGAAGACATATAATTTGATTTTTTTTAATGTTTATTCTTTCTTATGAGTCTTTAATTTATGCCTTTTAATAAAAATGTTCATTTCAGTGTTTTGATCTAAGATCTATACTTACTAAGCTCGTAATTTATGTTAGTAGTGATTGAGAATTAAAGATATATTAGACTATATGAAGTTTTATTTTCTAAAACATACAAATTTGCCATAATTCCTTGGTAACTTTAGTGTTTTTGTTCTATTTTAAAGTTTGGATCTTTATGGCTAAATATGTTTATTACCATGGGCTTTTTAAATAGTATTATAGCGAGAAGGATCCATCGTCATATTTTTACTAATATCTCGAAAAATATGTCATGATGTCGGACTAGAGGTTAATAAAATAACAAATTATGTGTTTATCCTTTAGTTAAAACCAACCCCAGAAAGTTAAAGTTGAGAATCGAAGAAGAAACACGATCTGAACTTAAAACTTGAATATCTCAAAACTAACTCTGTGTGGGGTGGATCCTTTCCGTTTAACTACGTCCAATTATAAACTAGTTTGAAACTCTTTACACTTTTGGCAATAGGTTTCCGAAATAAGTAATCACATTAATCTAACCTTAAATCTAGCAATAAATCACTTCAACACTTCAAAATCTTATCCAAACCACAACGTTTACACGGTACAAAACATAACCTCTACGTATAGTTAATTTGTCCAAAGATATTGTTGAAATACTTACACCCTTTAGCCTGGCGGGTCTAATTTTGATTGCTTTGTCAGTAATACCCTTCCTGCCGGCGGATATTTTTGTGGTTTTGTGTCCCTTTCGGAGACCGACTGCTAACTCAAACCGAGGAGCCATGCTGAAAACAACAAACACAGAAACTGTAAAGACGAAATACGGACACTAGCACTTTTTTCTAATTATGTAGAATTATAATTCACTATAACAATATACGAAATCACTTGGATTATATTGATTTTAATGGAAATTATTTTTTACAAAATTTTTACGTACATTTCGGATTGACAGATCCGACCAGAAAGAATTTGTACTGTTTTTAATTTGTACAAACGACTCTGACAGTTGGGATGAATGGTCATAGACATTTAGTCGATTTTTCATTTTGTCAGTCTTTTTGATTAATATATTAAAGTTTTTGTTGAAACTTTCGAATTTATTCAATAAAAGTCGAAGTCAAACACGTCAACATGGGGCTTGGCAGGGCATGGCTTGTGGTTGACACTGATTGACACTTTTTTAATAAATTGGACAACATTCTTAAGTTAGGCAAAATTCCACAATGTCTGAAATCCAGCCGCCACCAGTGTTTTGCCCACCATGACTTACGGTGCCGAGACATGGACGCTTACGCAGGAGACTGTGTACGAGTTGAGAGTTGCACAGAGAGTTATGGAGCGTTCCGTGTTTGGCATACGGCTAATGACCGAGTCCCAAACGTAAAGATCCGAAGACGTACGAAGATTTTCGACATCGGAAACCGAATCGCGGAACTAAAATGGAGCTGGGCAGGAAACCTGGCAAGACGCAGTGATGATAGGTGGAGTAAGGCAGTGAGCGAGTGGCGTCCAAGGCCTGGAAGAAGATGTGTTGGTCGACCAGCAGGGAGATGGACAGATGACATTGTTGCCATCGCAGGAGAAACCTAGATGAGGCTGGCACAGGAGCGTGGGGATTGGCACAAGAAAAGAGAGGCCTATGCTCAGCAGTGGGCGAAGTCAGGCTGTAGATGATGATAATGACACGTTTTCTACCAATTCAATATGGATTCAATCATGAGCTGATTTTTGTTTTTGAAAACAAAGAAAGCTTGTGTCAAGCACTTGCGAAGGTTTTAAAACCTTTGTGTTGCAGAGAGTTTTTAGTCTGCTGCAAGTGCCAAGCGTGTGAAGACTTTTTAGAGTATAAAACACTGTAGATGTCTTTAAGAGTAAGCAGAATATCAGTTTGTTTGGCATTAGCAGTGGCTGTCAGTGCTGTCACTGTCAATAGTGTCAAGAGAATGTCTACTGTCTGTCATTCTGTTAGGTGTGTTCGTGTGTTGATGAATTTTGCAACACGAGTATGTTATGTGAAACATTAATAATTGGTAAAGAAATAATAAAACATAGGCAAAGCAACCGAGTATCTAATTGTTTTACTGATTCTTTACCGTATTTTATCACCTTAACCGGGAAGAAATCCACACTTTGCAACATAACCTATTCTTTGTAAATAAGTCGTAATATTTTATTAAAATGGAAGTTGGAGCAGTGAAACAAGATTTTAATACTGAAGTACGAACTTTTGCTTTATTATCTTAATAATTATTATGTTGTTGTTATCTCAGTTTACCTTGTTTTTTCATACTTGTAAAAAATTACTAAAAAGTAGACAATGCTTGCTATTCATAAAACAGCTACCAATGTAAGTTTATACACTGTGTAGCTATTCCATTATATGCATAGCAAACTATTGTATAACTATGGTTTCTGCTTTTAATACAGTTACAAGTGGCTGGCTAAGCAAGTACAATTTAATTCTCGTGTTGTGTAACTAAAAATCTTTGTAGTATAGATGTAAGTTATGAGTGGATCACTGAGAGCCTTGCATGAATATTTTGACGTATAGTTAGTGCATTTTGAATATGAAAAACTTGACCCCAATAGTATTTTAATTTTTATTTTATTTTAGTATCTAATTCAAATAAATATTATGTGCGAAACGATTATTGCAGCTATAGTAAAATTTTATGTTACCTACATTACTATATGTAAAAAAATATTCGTCCTTGATAAATAATGAGTAATATCTACAACTATGTGATTTTTTGGTTTAAGGTTTTCTTTATGTTTTTTTTTTTTATATTTCGGTGTACAATAATGCATATATAAATAAACAACTAGAAATGCTTTTCAATTTTTATGTTCCTGTAATGAAAATAGTCTGCTTATACAAAAACTTTGAATTAATGTATACATCTTGTACTAATTCCAGGTTATATTACTCAAAAAGAAACTGAACCAGGCTAAAATACAGATCATACACAAGTTAACCAGGAAGGCCAAGCAACTGACAGAGAAGAAAGCTCCGGAACAATTACAAGAAAAGTTGAAAAGGAAAGCAGAGTCTGCTGTGAAAGAAGTTTTGATCATTAAGGTAAGCAGTAAATGCTTGTTATTATATTCTCCTAGCTGACTGATAGTTGAGGAGCTCATGGCTAAATAATAACAGCCGCACGGGTCGATCTTGAAGGTTTAAGCAACGCTTGCCAAGGTTGGTCTGTGGATGGGTGACCAACTTAACATACCGAGTTTCCTCCATGCCTCGGAAAGCACGTTAAGCCGTTGGTCCCAGCTGTTATTTGTAGATCTTTGGCAGTTGTTACGGATTGTCAGAAGCCAGTAAATCTGACTCCAGTGGCCATGAAGTACCGTGTTACCCAAAACACTGTATTCAGCTGAATCCGGTTTGACTGGAAGCCGACCCCGATGTAGTTGGGAAAAGGCTAGGCAGATGATGATATTCTCCTAGGTGTTCCTTGCCCACTTCATTGGGTAGTTGGACAGTATTTTTCGGGCTAGCCTATGACACTCACAAATAATGTGGTTTGCTATTAGTAAAAGTTTTTGAAAACCGGTTCAGTAGACCCAGAGATTACCCAGTACAACCTCACAAATTTTACCTCTTTATAATATTAGTATAGATTAAAAACCAGTTTTAGCCAGTGGCTTAACCTGCATAAAAGTCATAAATTTTCCAAAGGGAGCTCCCAGGATGAACAGTTTTCTACCTACTATTCCGGAACTAATTCTGCCCTTGTGCCAAGTTTCATACAAATCAATTCAGCTGTAACGAGGTGAATGAACAGACAGACAGAGTTACTTTTGCACTTATAATATTAGTATAGATATATTTTTAGTTGTTAAATTTTATGAATTTTGCTGTTGTTGTTGTAGGTTTAAAGAATTTTATTCTCATAAGAACTTAAATAACATTTCACTTAAAATGAGATACATAGTGCTTACATCTAAAAAGTATATTCACCTCTAGGGTGTTGGCGACGTTACAGGGGTACATATATGAGGGGCCAGTTCCCACTTCGTTGGAAGACGGGGAAACTGGTCCTCATTAAGAAGCCGGGGCGCCCTGCGGACTCTCCGTCCGCATACCGGCCCATTGTGCTGCTCGATGAGGTGGGCAAGCTCTTTGAAAGAGTTATTGCAAACCGCCTCGTCGAGCACCTAGTGAGGGTGGGGCCGGATTTGGCGGAGAACCAGTTCGGTTTCCGCACGGGACGCTCGACGGTGGACGCCATCATGCGCGTGAGAGCCCTCTCGACGGGGGACGCGGTTTCCCGGGGCGGGGTCGTCTTGGCGGTGTCTCTAGACATCGCCAATGCCTTCAACACCCTGCCCTGGAGTTGCATCAGGGAGGCACTTCGGTATCACCGGGTGCCGACCTATCTTCGTCGCGTAGTCGAGGATTACTAGACGGACAGAGCCGTCATCTACCCCGGTCACCTGGGAGAGTGGAACCGGCGAGAGATGTCGTGCGGTGTTCCACAGGGTTCCGTTCTGGGGCCGCCTCTGTGGGACATCGGCTACGACTGGGTGCTGCGCGCCGACCTCCCTAGTGGCGTCAGCGTGGTCTGCTACGCTGACGACACGCTGGTACTGGCGCAAGGGAGATCGCACCAAGCGGCGGCCGACGCTATGACACGCGGGGTTGCGATAGTCATTGAGAGGATCCGGCAGCTGGGTCTCGAGGTGGCCTTACACAAGTCCGAACCCATGTGCTTTCATGGTTCTCGGAACAGGTTGCCATCGGGATCCCAAATAACAGTAGGAGGGGTTCACATCGGTGTCGGATCGACAATGACGTACCTGGGTCTCGTCCTTGACAGCCGGTGGAACTTTGTCGAGCATTTCCGACGTTTGGCTCCCAGACTGGGGCGAGCCGGGGCTGCCTTCAAGCGGCTTCTACCCAATCTAGGGGGTCCAAACGCCTCCTGCCGAAGGCTTTACGCGGGGTTCGTGCGGTCCATGGCCCTTTATGGGGCGCCGGTGTGGGCGCCTACTTTGAGGAAGCGACCTGCCCGTTACCTCAACGCGTCCCAGAGGGTCATGGCCATCCGGCTGGCCCGGGGATACCGCACGGTCTCTGGCGAAGCAGCGAGCCTCCTTGCCGGACTGCCGCCATGGGATCTAGAGGCGAAAGCCCTCGCGCTCATTTACGAATGGCGCGTGGAGGCGCTACGCCGGGGCGAGACTCCTCTGCCGCGGCAAATTGCAGCACGGCGGACGGAACTCCGGCAGGATCTCATGGCAGTATGGAGACAACGACAGTCGCAACACAGCGCTGGGCACGCTACAATTGCGGCGATAAGTCCCCTCTTTGAGGAGTGGCTAGAGCAGCGCCACGGCGTCCTTACCTTCCGCTTGACGCAGGTACTCACCGGACACGGTTGTTTCGGGAGGTACCTTTTTCGGATACGGCGGGAGGATACACCCGGGTGTCAACACTGCGAGGATCGTCCGGAGGACACGGTGGAGCATACGGTGGAGGTTTGCCCTGCTTGGGCGGAGCACCGCCGTGTCCTCGTCGAGGCGATCGGCGGCGGGGATCTCTCGCGTCCGGCCCTGGTTCAAGCCATGGTCCGGAGCGACGAGACATGGGAAGCGGTCACCTCCTTCTGCGAAGCAATAATGCTAACAAAGGAGGAAGCCGAACGCGTGAGAGAGAGGGAAACCTCACGCCCCAGCCGCCGAAACAGAAGAAGACGCCCCGGGCGTCGGGAGTCGCAGGACGATTCTCGGCCACCGTAGGCGTGGGACTGCGGACGGCGAGCATTGGGTGGCCGTCGTGGCTCGCCGTCTGATCAGAACCAGGCCCGGGTCGGCGGCGCGCTGCGATCCCAACGCGCCTCAAGGACATGTCAGCACAGAAGACGGGGCCCACTAAGGCCAGTGCCTGCTGGGGCTGCGGACTTCGTTCGAAAGAGGCACCGTACCCTGGAATGCAAAAGGCACTAGGAGAAACACGGATGGGTTTTAGTCAGTAAGAGTCTGACACTCCCTCCTGCTGTACCCAGAGCGGGAGAAGTCATTTGATGATTTCCCATCCTAAAAAAAAAAAAAAAAACAGGGGTACATATATATTTCTTACGTGTTGCTTTAAATAGGTTATTTTTAATTATTTAATCAAAACTTGTGAAAACATTTAAAAAAATATGTTTATCATTGTCATATATACTAAAAACTTCTTTTTTGTCATTACAGAAAATCAAACCGAAGGACTTAGCAAAATTTATAGTAACACACAAGGGAGAGTTAAATACTTTCTTGAATAAACCACAAGTAGATGAAGATAAAGCATGTGCCAGAATACTTCTCCACAAAGCATTACAGGACAAGTACAAATTAATTAGAGGCAGATTCTCCAATGTCCCTATCCAAGACCTATTCATGTCTAGAATAGAAAGGAGAAAGATGAAGAAGGAAGCTAAAGAAAATAAGAAGAATAAGAAAAAGGCTAAGAATGATAAAGTAGTTAATTCTGAGGGAGATTGGGATGTTGAAGATGTTGTTATGGCTGATGATAGTAAATTGAGTGGAGAAGGAGATGATGATGAGATTTCTGGTGATGAAGATAGTAGAAATGAAATGTCTGGTGATGAAAATGATGATAATGAAGTATCAGGTGATGAAAGTGATCAGCCAGAAGGAAATGACGAACCTTTTGGTGATTCTGGACCACAAGATGTTGAGGAACAAAATGATTCAGAAGTTAGGGAAGATCAGAGTGATGTAGCTGAAGAAAGTAGTGATGATGAAGTAAAGGAAAAAGTTAATAACATTTTGAAAGTCAGTCCTAAAGTCAAACCATCTGTAGGTGATGCTAAATCAAAAGCAGTCAAAGAGGAAGTAGTTGATACTAAAACAGTTCAAGCTAAAGAAATTAAAAACAAGAATCCACCAAATAAAATCATAAAGAAAAACCCAGCAAAGAAACAGAAAGAATTGAACAAAACTAAACAATTCAATGAGAAAATACAACAAAAGAAATTAAAGAAAGATTCAAATGCACTTGAAGTTGAAAACAAAATTGTAGATCCATTCTTTATAACATCAACTGGAGAGAATTATATGTCTGTTGTAGAACCTAGAGCACCTGATGAAATTAAAGGAGAACATTTTAGAGGGAATAGAAAATTAAGAAGAGCAGTACAGTTTGGTCTAGTCCCTAAAAGTAAACTTAGACAAAACAATTACAATAATAACGACAGATTTAATAAACAAAATAGTTATGATAGAGGGAATGGTTTTAAAGGAAAATTTAATGACAGACAAAATGATAGAAAGAACTTCAATGATAGGAAATCTTTCAATAATGATTTTAATGATAAAAGAGGTTTTAATAATAGGAATGATAAAAGTAATGATGAAAAGCCAGAGAAATTGCATCCATCTTGGGAAGCGAAGAAGAAGAAATCTGGTCTTTTACCATTTGAAGGTAAAAAAATTGTTTTTGATGAAAGTTGATAAAATATTATATTATAGGAATAAATTATATTTTCAGCATAATGTTCTTGTTTCATTTTTTAACCCCTGGCCGAAAAGAGGGGTACTTAATAGACGTTTGAAGTCTGTGTCTGTGTGTGGTGTTGTAGCTCCTAAACGAATTACCGAAAATGTTTTTTTTAACTGTTGTTTATAATTCCGGTTTTAAAAGCCGGATTCACCTTATCGTGTTGTCGTGTCGTGACCACTGTTAGTAAATCAGCGGGTCTAAAAAGGCTACTGTAGTAGAATCATAATATTAATTACACAACAATCTGTCAAATTTCATTTTTATCACTAAAGCATTGGGTTCAAGATTGATTGGGAAAATTTGACAGTGACGGATAGCGTGATATTCTTTCTGATTCTGCTGAAGTGGCATTTTAGATCCGCTGAACTCATGATATGAAATAAGCTTGAACAGATTCGTTTGCTCGGTGTATCCTGCACCACGATACAGTAATGTGCCGTAGGTAACTGTTTTGTAGATAAACAATGTTTTGTAGACAACAATATAGGCAATATAAAAACGGAAAAGCCCTTATTACTTTATTCATGACTTCTAACTCAGAGTGTTTTACTGGACCAACGAGACAGCTTATCAAAAAGCATACTTATCTACTAAATCAACATTCCCCAGCTCCAATTAATTCAGTTACATAATATGCTGCTAATACGCTCGTCCAAATTACGGCGACCGCGAGAGCACGGAGTATATATGCCTTGACCCATTTGTGGCTTGAGCGAGGCCCAACAAAGCCAACATACGGCCAAGAATGTACCTAGAGCCGTGCTTACACGAACATTACCTACTTGGTTCGTGTTAGGAATTTTCTATGGACATCTATAGGTACAGGGTGGAACGGAAAGGTGTTGTCATATATTAAAAACTGCTTAAGCTTCGTCTTCTTGCTTCTTCAAGGAAGCCAAATCCCAAAAAAAGGAAATTTTTATATAAAATCTATATACACGGTGCCATTTTAGTCGTCTTACAACGGCAGTCCACTCCATCTATCCAATGACTACGCATTAATTAAAAGAGAATTTTGAAATCGGTCGGGGAGTGGAATTTCCTGCCGGAGTCTGTGTTTCCCGATAGCTACAACCTGGGAGTCTTTAAGTCAAGAGTGAATAGGTTATTTCTAGGCAAGCGTGCTCCATCTCCGACCACATCATCACTTACCATCAGGTGAGATAGTGGTCAAACGCGTGCCTATCTATACCTAGTAAAAAAAAAAAAAAATCGGTCCTCTTTCAAATATTAGTGTAGTTTTTAAAATACAAATATTTCCTCTATAAAACATTAGTGTAGTTTTAGGACACAAATTTCTCCTCTTTAAAATATTAGTGTAGTTTTTTAAATAAAAAATCTTTCCTTTTTGTAATATTAGTGTAGATGGATAGCGTTCGGTGACGATGACGCAAACTTTACTTCACCTTTTTTTTACTTCACCCAAAAAATGCTCAACGCGCCTAAAGTTTTCACTTCAAAAATGACCCCATTGAGGTAAAAGAATTACAATTTGGTGAACTTAGTGTGATTTTGATCTACCTACGTCTAACCATAAATTAAATACTGGTGTGATATTATTGAACTTTTTGACCTGGAAAAAAATGGACCTCTCTGACCATAAGTACAAATTCAATAAGACTGAGCCACATATTAGTTTCCGATGAGGTAAATTACATTGACTATACTACAGTGCATCTAATATAAAACCGAAATAGCCATATAACAGCAACTCAGAACGACACCCAAGAATTAAATCGCCAGAAAATCCTAAAATACCTGAGATTCCGTCTCCGATATAAGAATGTTACAATACAATCTAATAGTCCGTTGGATATTACTTCGACCATCATAAATAGCCTCGGGCAGCAAGCATTGCTTTCCGTTCTTATCAGGTCCGCAGCCGTATTGCAGTCGAGTGGTGTGCCGACTTGTAATGAAGCATTTCTCAGGTCCGACGCGATTTATCGTAGAGCCGAGCCGCAATGCAGACAGGACATAGAAGGCTAAGTCAGTATGTGTCAGAAAATGCACGCACAGATAGGGACTGCAAGGACAATGCCCATTAGTTGACTTATATTCCGGGCCGGTAGGATAGCAGTAGGAACTAGGTTTTTAGTTGGAATCAGTCCGAGATATAAGCTTCGCTTCTCCCCAGATGGAGGGCACCCATAAGGACTTCCTCAAAAATAAAAAAGTGCATTCATATAAGTAGTAAGCTGGTGCCTGACACTTGCCGACAAGCACGAGTTGTCAAAGCTTTTGGGTTGGGTGTTTTCATTATTTTTGTTCGAACCGGTGAAAAACAGTGTCAACAGGCGGTTTCAAGCTCTGAAAATTTTGGATTTGATCAATGTTGGTTGTACAAGCTCGAGCTGGAAAACTAAACCCAGCTACCAGCTTTTTACTTGACCCATGGCGATTGCCGCGCCGTACGGTCGCGTCAGTTGTATCTGTATACTTATGTTTTTGCTTATTGTATGGTATCAACTTTTATTGCTTTTTCAAGTATAGGAAAACAGAAGGGAGTGTCAGACTCTTACTGACTAAAACTCCACCGTTTTCCTCTTAATGCCCTTTGCGTTCCAGGGCGACGGTGACTCTTTCGGACAATTTCCGCAACCCTAGTATGGAGTCAGCCTTCTGTTATTTTCTCTATCCGAGCCACATATTGCGGATGGAGCTTGAATGCACGACATAGCACGGTGGTGGACATTTTGCAAATACCAGTGTAACACCTGGATTGCTGCTTAGATTTGGTCGATTTATTGTAAGCTATTGTGTTGCTACAGATTGGGTGTAAGGAATCTGGCTTAGTGGGGAAATGTATGGTTTTGTGGACATGGGAACATGTATATCCGCAGAGCACCTAGTGAAACACCATTATCACGTATGACAATCAATCTTGAAAGTCAGACTTGTCGATCTGGGTAGGCATCAGTCTTTTTGTACGGCAATGCTATAAGGGATCCTGTGTTTTTCTACCTGGGCAATTCCAACAACATAGGAGTCGAAATAATATGCAGCGTGTTACAAACCAAGTTACGAAAGGTGCCTAAGTAAAACTAGAGTAGTTATTTAAGTTATAATATTTACTGTAAAACAAACGTTAAATTGAAATCATGTTCCATCCCACAAAACTTAGCCAACATTAAAGAAAAGTCGTCACAAATCAAACAAGGAAAATCCTCATAAAATCATCTGGCCCGTGACAGTTATTTGCATTTACGTCCCGACACCCTTTGTGGGCCCAACTTGCGGAAAAACGTCAGCCGCTATAATGAACACTATTATTTAACTGCGGAAAAAAAGTAAGCTGGTGTCACTGGCAGTCAGGTTTTTCTTCTCCGCTTTTTTGAAATAAGAATCTTGTTTGACAACGTTGTGATTTTGTGAACCATTTCTGTTCCTTCTGTCGCGTTAAATGTTTCTGGTTTCTGGCTTTGAATGGGTCGTCTTTATGAAATTCGTAGAGATGGCAAAGGTACCTAGTATCTTTAAGCTTTGCCGTGTTGCGAAAGTAACAAGTTTAGATGTTCTGGTCCTTTTGACCCGTCTTTGGATGAAAGGACATCGTTTTACGAGTAAAGTCTTGCACTGGTGCTTTTGTGAAATCTCACGTAAGGAATATAACGAATACCTATAGGCACCACAGGTATGTTACCCATGAATGCATATGTACGAATTATGGTCGAAATATAATTCGAAATTCCTCGTTGAATAGATGGTCCTGGTCGTCAATCACAGAATTTGCAGTCCCAACCATAAATTCCATAACAATGCACGGAGCTAATACAACTCGTCTGTAAACGCGTAAGTATAATACAGACATTCACACACAGGTGCCGCTGCATGCGGAATTCGCAATACCGAATGTCCCGGCGCGGTGACCCACCATTAATTTGTGTACAGCGTTGATTCAACGCGGGGAATGTTTAATTACATACCAACACACCACTTACCAGATGACTTGAAGCGATTTACGGCCGCCATATTGGATTGGTTGAGTGATGGCGTGAACGCAGTAAGGAGGTCGTATATCAGTTGCGATCTCCTGAGATATTGCTGGAATTAATTGTTGACGGCCTGTTAGTGGGGATTTGAGTGAATAAATCATGGGGTTTATGTGCGTTACTGTTAATTTATTGTAGTAAAAGGTATATCCTTCTGAGATTGCTGGAAGTAGGTATATTTAGGTACCTATTGTTCTGCACACAAGGAGCAGACGCGGCATTTAAATTACCTACCTCCAGATAGGTAAGTAGGTAGAGTTAGTAGCGACTAGGTACATCAAGCAATATCACCTTAGCCTTTTATACATACTTATATAAACTTAACCTTTTCTATTTCAACTTAACCTTTTCCAATACCGATAGGGACGGCTTCCAATTTAACTGGAAGTGGAAGTCTTACCCCTTGGCAAGATTGGTACCAGATTTTCTGACTTCTGGACATTACTTTGTAGATCTTTCACAATGGTTAAGGGTAGCCTTAACCATTCGGAAAGAACAAAGTAATGTCAGCAGTGAATGGTCACTCATCGACCCGCGGTCTCGGCAAGCGGTACTTGAACAAATAGATCGATCTGCGGGTCTAAAAATGCCAATTGAGCAAAATCATAATATTAACCACACAACAATCTGTCAAATTTCATTTACATCTTTATTGCTAACGCATTAGGTTCAAGATTGATTGGGAAAATTTGACAGTGACGGGTAGCGTGATGTGCTTTCTGATTCTGCTAAAGTGGCCTTTTTAGGCCCCGTGTGGCTGTACCTACTTAGCCGTGACGTCACTGTAGAATGCTAACCTCGTACGTCCAAGGATCCAAACTTCACAGGAAACGAGAAAAATGGTTCATTTCGTGAACGTTTAAAATAAACTAGCGACCCGTCCCGGCGTCCCACAGGTGCAAATTACATACTAAAACCTTCCTTGAGAATCAATCTATCTATGAAAAAAAAAACCCGCATCAAAATCCGTTGCGTAGTTTTAAAGATCTAAGCATACATAGGGACAGATAGACAGCGAAAGCGACTTTGTTTTATACTATGTAGTGATTAGAGGTTATCATTTTACTCCAAAGATAGCACTAGGATAGTCATATATTAGAATCACGGTTTCGCTACATTAAAAAATACGTAAATACAAAAAAATAGCCTTTTTTGACTTTCTACAGCGACGATGAGGTCCTCACTACCTCGCAATCACCTGTGTTTGCAGGTTTATTTACTGTCCTAAACCCAAAGCATACAAACAAAATAGGTAGCCTTTAAGTACTGAGGCTAAAGCTAAAGGCCGTGAATTCCAGCTTCAAATATTACCGACATACCTAGAGCATACTGTATAGTCTTCTAATAAATAGAGGGCTAACCTAATGCCTATTAGAACCACAATGACAAAGCGCCTCGGTGACCGCTCCAACAAGATGATACTGGACTGTCCATCACTTTGAGATGTTCCGGTTAGTAAGATAAATCGTAGAGCGCTGGAAACTGCCTCGGTCAGATGAGTTAATTAAACAGGAAGCTAACTTAGCATCACGCCCGTATTCCCTAAAAGGATAGGCAGAAGAATACCTACAGTTGTACGCGTATCTTAATTTTGTGGGTTATGTTAACTAGGAGTAACGCCTAATTCTCACACCCTTGCTCTGATTGCTTTTGAAGAAAAATGCCCACTCCGCTCTACTGAGTCAAAAATACTTTCAAGTCAAAGATGTGTCACTATCTAAATAACAAGTTGTACCTAACTGAAAATTTGAGATGAGTGGGAGTAATGACAATAGAGTGTTAGGTCCTAATAAACCCATCAAAAATAAAATTTTACATTCAACATTCACTAAAAAAAAGAATACGTTCCATATTCAAATTTTTTCACCAACGTCACGTACAACTAAAACATCACACTTATATAGGTACCAACGTGACAATAAAATGTCGCGTTCACATGACGGGGACATTTATACAATTTTTTTATACGGCCATCGATGCAGTGGCAATAATTTAGCCGCGTCATTGCGTGGCGAGCTGTGCAATCAATCGTTAAGCTAGGTAGAAAGGACAGTTGTGCTTTATTATATAATTGTAAGTTTTATAGCGTAGGACTAGCTAACAATCGTAATACTTAGTTATGGACTTACAGGACATTATGGACATAGTTTTTTTTAGACAGAGTGCGGTAATTATACAGTTACCAAGATATTAACCATATTAACGCAGTAGTCAAGTCACAAATCCCTACTTCCTTCCTCAAGATCCATAATATAATCACTCATACATTATAGAGTTTAACCCATAGAAATATAACATCTTCATTATATCTATGGTTTAACCCAACAACGCTTTGTGAAAAACCATAGCTATCATAAAGGGCATTTTCGGCCTAACGTATTCATGTATTCAGCCAAAAGGGCCCAAGGGTTCTTTAACAAAAACTTACAAATTGTTTTTGCCCGAATAACGTTTGCCCTCTGACCAAATGTTGCCAGTTTTTTACCCGACAGTGAAAATCTAAATAGAGGGATATTAGATTTGTTTAAGGATAAACTTTTTGGTTAAATATTGTCTGAGTTTTCATTTTGTTAAAGTTTAATTAGTTAGAGTTGTATTACGATTTTAGTTTGTTTTTAGATAGATTTTGGGAAATTCACGATTAAGAACATACAGTCGTACACATTAAACTCGTAGATACTTTAGGACTTATGCTTGAGCTCCTGTCCTCTGTGGCCCAAAACATGTACCTACTTAGCCAAAGTGGCAATGTATTGGGTTCATCAGATCAAATCTAAGTACTGTCGTTTCCTTTAGAGGTTAGATTTTGGAAGGATTTTGACCTACTTATGAATTCGCACAGTTCATTACTGAACTTAATTGAATTAATTTACAGTATGCAGACACCCAGTTTTACAGTGCGTGTAGGTTTAGCAACGGACTACCAAGAGAAAATAGGAGAGTGTGTTTTGTGTGGCTGCTATGAGTCATTTTCAGTTTTTTAACAACTAATATTAAACCTACGTGCAAAAGTGAGTTTGTTTGTTATTGGTAACGTTGTCACGCCTGAATTACTGAACCCATATCAATGAATTTTCGTAAGTACATAGATTGTTGAGATACTAGAGGCGGTATTGTGCTACTTTTTTGTGAAAATCTGAACTAAAGCGACCAAAGCCACTGCAAAAAGCTAGTTGTTTATAAAGGGGGAAATACTATAATACCATGCGGAGTTGCTGCGTGGCTATTTTAATAATACTATATGAAGAAATCAACACAAAAAAGTCACATCCGTTATCAGCTTATCTTCAAAGGCTATCAGTAAAATGAATAGGCTTTTTTATATTTATAAAATCGCTAAGTCCACGCAGTCACGTCCAACGAAATGGGATCACGTAGTAAACGCATAATTACTATGAACGCTCCCCGTTAGATGCAAAGGACCGTGGAATGGAACGTTTAAAAAAAATATTAGTTGGCTTATTGGCGCGAGTTGTTTGCGTTGGCGCCAAATGTTTTTGATGTAAAGAATTTGAAAATATGAATCTTGTGATTCCTTACAGTGATTCTTACAATGTTCGTTGCTAGAAAATTTGATAAAAGCATCTGTCAAATAAATCTGCAGAGAAACTCGCATCTCGGTCGCAATTCTCGCAATCTGTCAAAATGTTGGGTTAGAGGTGTTTTCGGCAGAACATTTTCTCAGTCGCCTGAGATGGGAGTGCGAAAATTCCATTGTAAGGAATTTCCCCTCTCATTTATTGATTCTTGTTACAAATGTCAGAATCCAATTGCTTAATTACAATACTTAATACTAGTGATAAATCTGTTCTTTATAAGGTAGGCTGGTAGGTACTTGGTATGGATCAAAGAACTGATCGAGGGCATATATATGAGATCACATTATTGACTGGCATTGACAGACAAACGCAAGGACGAGTATAAAGAGCAATAATTTTTATTAAAAAATGATAATTAACCTGCTTTTAATATCGCTTACTACATCGGTAGTTGCGGCGTATTCCATTGGACCGAAAACATAATATTAAATGTTAACTATGTGGCTTGCAGTTAGTAATCAATGGTTGAGCAATTTATCTTCCGGCAAAGAGCCTTGTTCTACAATATTTTACTGAAATTGACTATCTATTATTATCAACTAGCACTTCGCCCGCGACTTTGTCCGCGCTACAATTTTCTTAAGGATCACTATTTTTTTTCTAAACAAATTATATACTAAAACCTTCCTCGAGAAACACTATCATCTGCCTAGCCTTTTCCCAACTACATTGGGGTCGGCTTCCAGTCAAACCGGATTCAGCTGAATACCAGTGTTTTACGTGGAGCGGCTGCCTACCAGACCTCCACAACCCATTAACTGGGTAATACGGTACATCTTGGCTAGACTGGAGTCAGATTTACTGGCTTCTGACAATCCGTAACGACTGCCAAAGATCTACAAATGACAGCCGGGACCAACGGCTTAGCGTGCTTTCCGAGGCACGGAGGAAACTGGTTCAGAGATTAAGGCGCGAAAGCGTATCAAAAAAACTCACTTTATCACTCATTCGGATAAATGAACGATTGATGTTCTACGACATGTTGAAATGTAAGTACCTAAGTAAAACAATCAAAAAACCTGAAAGTATTAGACATGTTTAATTTTCGGATCATCATATTTACCAACTTTCCCTAAAGAACGAAAGCCAACATTGGTTCCAACATGCGAAACAGGGGTAATACGTCAGTTTTTAATCCGTTTTCAAATTAAAACTCGGACGTGAACCGTTTGGGTTTTATCGTTTGCCAGTTTTATTTATTTTTATGCCACCAAAAAGGTACTGAATGACTTTTTCGTTGATTATTTTTTCCCATGGCTTTCATAGAGATTTTGAACAATTTGAATTTCGAGTTGTGGGTTTAAGGTTTGTTTTTACTAAATATTTTCAAGTTACAAAAACTAAACAAGTAGACAGTTTTATTACTTTATAAAAAATGTGGAACTGTTTTTAATGTGCCGACTTAGCTACTGCTTGAAAATTAAAAAAAATATATATAATCGTTCTGGAAAATTAATAGGTTTTATAAACGAAAATATGCCAAGTTATGAATGAAGAAATTGACAAAATATCATGAACAATTGTAACAAGAAATTCTTAGAGGCACCTTTATTCAGGCTACATATTTTTTGAAGATTAACTAAAGGAAGTAGGTAAATCAAAACCGAAGCTAAAAAAAACTTAATTTATTATTTTATCACGATACTATCTACAATAATATTGGACAGTTAAAATTGGCATTACAAAATTAGCAATCGTCATAATAAAATAAAACAGGGAGCGATGTAGGATCAGTGGGTCGATTATTTCAAGAATAAGATTTAAATTAAAATAGCCATTTTCAATAAATAACAAACATAATAAAGAAAACATCATCCATTAAGAAAGAAGTAATTAGCATTCGCCTTTTTATCCAACTGCGCGAGGCAAAGGATGGTAATGTGTTTACTTCATAGATCCCAAGTCGCTCGATCTTTTCCTTCAGTTCGACGTTTGCTTAATAGTCATAATAATAGAAGATCATTACTTCATTCCTTATTTCACTAGTATTATTATGTAATGTACCTATTTGTCTATAATTGCTTTGTATTATTTGTACATTCAAAACTATATTCGAGATATATTAATTTAAAATTTATGAAAAATACAATTTTTGTACCATTTTTAGGTTTGTTTTAACACTTGTAAGAGTGACACAATTTATATACATAACTCAATAAAAACATTAAAATACAAGAAACCAACAATAGTCGTGGTATAGCTCATCTTATTATTTTTTACATAATTCTTTAACATAATTTTATCTTACTAAATATTTTTATTTGACATGTAATTTAATAATAATAGTCACAAGCCTTGCTTAATTATTAAATTATTTTTTTAATGCCATATTTAACTTAAAGTATTTAAACAAGATGTGTCAAAGGGCTACCTTCTACACAATCGGAACATTTTTTTTAAACACGAGGAACTGTCCTTAAGTTATTTGTGTGTTAATAAGAACACTGCATGGTAACTACTTAACACTCAACACTCTTCTTTACTGCCAGCAATGCAAAACTTTGTGAATTATTTGAAACACTACATAAATTATGTTCAACATTATTTTTATGAACTGATCAGGAGTGAAACAGATGGTACAAAAAACTTAATTCGGTAGGATAATTTACCTTCTCGAAATTTTGAAAATAGCTACGTCTTAAGGATTCCAACAAGACCACATGACTGTTTTCACTGCAGATAATTTTTTTCCATACCTTACAAAAAATATCGAAATATTTTGTTTGGACTGCAGTTTTAGGAACCACTTTGTATGGATATTGGTACGAATTCACAACCATTTTAAGCGTTAGTATGGTATTATGTTTACATGTTTCTAATGCCACAGGCCTTCCGTACTTTGTACAACTAGTATCTGAAAAAGTAGTGAGACAGACCCTTAATTTACATTTTTTTTTCAAGCACTTCTGCCATAATAATGTGTCATTCAGCCTCTTCACATATACTTCAAATGGTTTTGTTTCATTTATTTCACTATTTTGTTCCAGCCATTCTTAGTTAATTTAAAATTAGCTATTATAACCTAGTTTGTTCTCTGTCGTTTTTTCTACTGTTTCCTCAACAGTCTCTCTCCTATCTTGATCCTCTGCTTCTTTTAAAGAGTCTGGCAACTTGAGGTTATTTGTCTCTGGCAACGTCAGAACTAGGAATCCTGACAACGCTGCCATTCCTCCGAAGATCATTGTTGGAAGGTATTCGTAGAACCTTGTCTGTGGAAGGTAAATACAAAAATATATTCAAGTGATTCATAATATTATTAATAGTTATATATCCAATTAATATATCAGCGGAAACAAATTAATATACCTATAATAATTAATCATCGGTTATAATAATTGACTTGTTTGTTATTGATGTTGAAATAGGCAGGCGAAGGTCATGAAATCATACAGCCTTGTCAATTTAGTAAAAAAAGGCTTCAAAGAAATAACGTTATATTAATATTAAAATACTTTGCCAATTTCTGACCACTTTCATGAAATCCTGAAATCCTTTTCCCGACTACGTTTGCTTCCAGTCAAACCAAATAGCATGCTTAACTTGAGGCGACTGCCTGTCTGAACGCCACAACCCAGAACTGGGTAACACTAACACGATACCCCATGGCAATACTGGTGCCAGATTTTCTGGCTTCTGAATATCCTTACCGACTGCCAAAGTTCTATCTTATGTTACCTCTCTCGACCACGTCATCGCTTACCATCAGGTAGATAGTGTTCAAACGCGTGCCTATCATTAGTAAAAAAAAATGTCTTAACTAGTCGACTCGCGCAACTTCGTCTGCTCCGCTTCCATTGATCTTAGCGTCATGATATATAGGCTATAGCCTTCCTTCCTTCCTTCGATAAAGGGGCTATCAAACGGTGAAAGAATTTTTCAAATCGGTTCAGTAGTTCCTGAGATTAGCGCGTTCAAGCAAACAAACAAACAAACTCTTTAGCTTTATGACTGCGAAAGTTTGTGAGGATGAATGTTTGTTACTGTTTCACGTCAGAACGCCTGAAAGGATCTTCATGAAAGGCACAGAGGTAGATTATAGCCTGGAATACACATACAATTTAACAAAAATAATGAATTAAAGTAACGTGAAACGGAACGTATTCAAAAACAATATCGATTTCATCACGCTAAGGCCAATAGGAGCAGAGCAGCAATGAAAATTGTGACAAAGACGAAGTTGCGCGGGTCAACTAGTTCTAAAATAAAAACGTTGCAATGGCCTTTATTTTATACTTTATAATCATTTTATTAACAACATTCTCGTAATAAATTCTGTCTTTGCGTCTTTCCTATTGGATAACGATCGTACGAAAATGATTCTTGTTCCAACTGTACTCGCGCGATGACTTGCAAGCTTCAATAAGGACACTCTAAACAAATGCGTGTGTTTAATCTCGTCGTGCGACGAAATCGCTTCGTTAAGTCGTACGATCGTTGAAACAATAAAGACAACGGCTAACGGGTCTTATTAAAGTCATTAGTAAGTGAGAGACACACTGGTCCTACGTACGCAACGTATCGTATATTGCATTGCATACGATAAGTGTGTCTCTACTGCATAGTTTTTCTTACAAAATCAATAGTCCAGATATCATAATGCGTTGCATACGTTGCACCAGTTTGTCTCTAGCTTAATACTTACAAGTAAAGGCGTTTGAGGTGCAACAGTAGACCCTATTCTTCCAATAGTAGAACACATGGCTAATAGAGAAGTCCTGTAGTTCGTAGGGAACACTTCAGCAGCAAACACGTATAGAGAGTTATACGCTAATGTTATGAAGAACTTTCCGCCCAGGTAGAGGAGTATCGACCAGTTCCCGGCTATAACAGAAGATACATATATAAATAACTATTTATTTGACGACAAAACCTATTTTATCAAAATACTCATCCAAACAAAAAAATAATTATCAAAATCTTTTGACAATTGGCCAAGATATCGCTGAACAAACATTCAAAAAAAAAATATTCAGTCGAATTGAGGACCTCCGCCTTTTTGAAGTCGGTTATTAAAGCTGTATTACTACAGCTTCCTCCCATACTAAGGAAGGAATAAGGGAATCCTTGGGATGCCAGCGGCTGTGTATTGGGTAACAGCAAGGAATGTGATAAAGGATGCCTCTCTTTCTTAAGAAGCTTTTCAATAATGCCTATATCACATTGCCACAAAGGCTAGTCCTAAAGATTGCCAAGATGAAGATGATGCTATTCCAACAGTACAAACTGCACTACCAATAGATTTAGAGCTATTAGCAATCATAAAAATAAAGATCATGGACATTAAATCCATAATATCAAACAAAACAATGCAATGTTTTCACATGACAGTCGGTATGAGGATGTTATTAACTTGTTTATCTAATAAAATAACGATTCGTGCAAACACATTAAATACTTAAACAGTTTACGGTATAAAATTACCATTTAAATACATTCGGAATGCGTACAATAACAGACGGAGTCGTATTGGTTGTGTAAGGTTAGTTCAGAATTTATAAGCGGTTTTATTTAAATTAAGTAAGGTGAATAATAATTATTACTTGAGCAGCAATCGAAATAATATATTTTTTTAAATATTAAACTGCTCGATACTAAAAAGCATAGATAATCTAGAGTTATAGCTGGCATCTCATCCCCATTATTGGAGCTACATTCGCTCCATTACTGAATATAAGCCTCCTGCCTTTTGTGTTATATTTTCTTAGTTTAAGCGACGTGTCTCAAAAAACATATTAGACTAAATGATAGTTATGCTAACATTTGCATTATACCAAAGTATTATTATGCACTAGGATTATTATGCTAATAAAAGTTATGCGAAAACGTTATGCCACACATAATATATTATGCCTTAAAATTTAATACCAAGAGGGGTATTACCGTCTCAGGTGCCTGGAATTGCTCCGACAGCCATTCTTAGTATAATTCTTTCGCTTCTAACCCAGCGTCATTGTTTTTACTATTTCCATGGTTTCATAGTGGTCATAAGAATCGAGAGAGAGAGTGCAGTCAAACTCTCTGAATTCATATACTGTTTAAGGAAAATTAATAAATAATAATAATAACTACTGATGATCAGGATTATCCATCAGCAACTTGCTCTGAAATACTCTCTTGTGGAGTCGGTGGTGCCGTACTACAAGTATGTGCCCGACCTAGTTCTCGAAAATGCCAATATCACATTGTACTGAGATCGGTCCATCATCACTGACAGGACTATTGTTGCCAATAAGCCTGATATAATGGTGGTGGACCGATTAGTGAGGCATGCAATGATTGTAGACATAACCGTCCCGCATGACGAGAGCCTCGTGAAAGCAGAAAAAAGATAAACAAATCAAGTATATTGACTTGGCTCGCGAGGTTGTGGGAAGTGGACTCCGCAGTCTTTGTACCGATAGTCGTGACAGCCAACGGCTTAATAGCCACGAGCCTCGACCAACCCTCCGGAGGCTTTTGTTAGGAAATCTTCTTTCCTGGATCAAGGGCTTGATTCAGAAAGTGGTACTTCTGGACACGGCTCGCATTGTTAGGAGGTTTTTCTCTCTGGAGCCCTGACCGCCGGTAGCTCTTCCCTGTTCCCGATACCAGTGGGCTACTATTTTATATGTATATATTTTTTAAGAAACATTTAAAAATGTAATAGAAAGTAACAAAATGAATAAACGAAGTAAATACTGACTATCCTAAAAAATAAAAGATGTTACTATACCTGGAACAAATCCATAGTTGATCAAAATCAATCCAGTCATGAAATACGCTGTCGCAATAACCCTCTTCCTGCCAAATCTGTCTAAGAATATCAACTTGCAGACATTCGCCGGGGCTTCGATCACCAATATCACGATATAATTCACATAGCTGTTCCCGGACAACTCTATGGCGTTTATAGATAGGCCATAGTAGACTAACGTCGAAGATATCCACAGGAAGGAGCATGTGAATAATCTCTTCCAAATCATTGGTGATGTTAGGAGTTGGTTGAATGTGGACTGGTTTCTTTCTATGTTTTCACATTTTCGCTCATCTCTCTGTTTGGTAGCATGCTTCTCAACTTGCTCGTAATGGTCTTTAGGAACATTAACTTTATTCATCTTTTCTGATTTGCTAAGAACGTTCAAACCTTCTTCGTATCTTCCCTTGCTAAAGAGCCATCGGAAGCTTTCGGTGAGAGTCCAGATGTAGACGAAGACAAAGACTGCAGGAGTGTAGATGATGAAGAGGAGATAACGCCAGTTGAGAAGCCACCAGGAGAGTAAGGTGACTGTGACTCCTCCGAGGATGAACATGGTGTTGAAGAGGAGGCTGACGAAGACTCTGCCTTTTGGTCCGACAAGTTCTAATGCTGTAACAAGAGTAAATATAATTAGGTAAAGATAAATATAAGACGAACCTAAACATTTTGGAAAATAAAAGAATTCTCTTTAGTTTCAATTAAAATTAAGATGTTAAAGCCTCCTTCCATTTTTAGATTACTGTATTTGAAGAACGTTCAAGTGTCGATGACACTATTACAAATCTTTTGAAAAATAAACAGCCACTGACTCGTGATTCCAGTCTTGCAACGCTTGATTGAGTTTTCGCAAGAAAAGAAAAAGGTGTGAATGGCAAATTTTTTGGTCCCCATGAAGTAACAAAGCCTAACTACCGGTTTCCCATGAACACTGCAAGAAAGGATCTAAAACAAAGACCGGAAGATGCGCTACAAAAAACCGTAGATTAGTTTCAACTGAATTATAAAGCAATCAATCGCGAAGGTTATTTGGGTGCTGATGGCTAAACTTAGATTGCTAATATTGGTGACAATTGCAGTAAATACAAGACTTTAGTTCGCAATGCGGTTGATGAGAAAAAAGCACCTGACAAATTCTTCAATGATTCTGAGAATTTTAAAAGTCACTTATCGCAAATAGATTGAATAAATCCTATTTTGACTGCAGAGTGAATTGAAAATTCCAAGAGTTTACGCGACAAAAAATATCGCATTGTGTATTGATGAATCATTTTCATTTGTATGACTTGCATTTGCAGGGCATATTTCATTTACTTTGAATCCTGTATATCCAATTATTGTCTTGAGATCGAATAAATAAATAAAATTGGCTTTTAAGAATTCAAGTTGGTAGTAAAAGAAAATTTACAACAGCGAAGTGAATGTTAGTCTTTTTATGAGCTATAAAAACTGCTTTAAATTATTCAAATAAAGAAAAGTAGTAACAAAAACATGAGCCAGTTGATAAAAATATTCTGAATGAACAGAGACAGTTCAAGATTGCTAAAACGGGACTATTAAAGTCAATGAAGCGGCAAATTGTTTAATTTGTCTAAATCGGTTCATTGGTCTTTTGGTCATCAGCGTTAATGTTTCAGATCTTTCACCGCTTCAGACAGAGGCTTCCAGATTGAAAGATCTTAGGTACAAGGGGATTTTAGTGTTTGTGTATGTCCGACTATGGTAAATGGCACCGAAAAATGCGAACCGATGAGATGCGAATGCGAACGTTGCTTAAAAGTTAGTAGAATTGGCCCTCAGCTGTTATTTCTCGCCTTAGAACCATAATTATTTTGGCGTGAGAGAGACGGAGCTATACAGGACGAATAAAACTGTACGTTTCTCACAATGGAACCTTGCTGGTATTGTCACTTGTAGGACGACCCGTGTTGGTAGGTGAATAAATATTTCAGCTTTCTGTATCATGATTTTGACGTTGCCAATTTTTACCTAAGAACCAACGAATTCAAGTTCGAGGTCACGATAATTTCGAGTCCTCAAATATTATGCCGGGGTTGTTACTTAGGTTTGAAGCCAGTATTTGTTGAGGAAGGTCCCAAACTGAGTCCTAGCCAGTTTGTTTAGGACAAACTCGAACTAATTTTGGTATTTGCCGTAACATTAATTTGGTGCCAGAATTGGGGTAAATACTCCTGCTTTACTTTTTAAATTGAGTTGTGTGTTAATTTGGTTAAGTATGTGATTAAGTTTTCTTTATGTTCAAATTTAGTAGTACGAAAATGAAATAATTTAGTAGTACGAAAATGAAATCAGACATAAGCCAGATTTCTTTTGTATATATTTTTACATTTTATTTATTCATTTGTCATTTTGTACGAGAACACCATTCTATGCCATTTTTTTCAATGGAGTGTCAGTGGTTGACCATTGGAAAGTCATAATGACGCTTTTATATTAGTAGATTACCAAACTTCTCAAAATCAACAATAATGAAATCAATGATAGAACATTCTGACACTATTGTAATAGCAGACTATAGGCCCAGGTTCGGGATTTATCGTAAGTCTGTAGGTGATACGGAGTAGAATATGCTCGCAATTAACTCCGAAACTACGGACTTCGGGCTTAGATAGTAGCCCCCCTTTGGAACGGATTATCAAATCTAATTAAAGAAAAGAAAACAGGTACTTTTTTCGTTTTATTTTTGATTAAATCTCGAAATTCCCCTTTTACTGTTTTGATGTTCCTTTAAAATGCCGCCTTTTATCACATGATAATAGATGGCAAGGCAAGAAAGGCGTAGCGTAGCGTAGCGTGACAGTCGAAAATTATCATGGTATAAGAAATACCTACAATGTGTTATTTTTGCATGCCGTAGGCAAAATGTATCGGGACAATTTATAAATATTCCAACTTATGTTTATGTATACCTACATTTTCAGCAAATAAATGATTTCTTACTTTCTTTCTTTCTTTGTCCTAAGTGTATGGCAAGTTTCGTCAAATTCCGTTCAGCCATTGCCACGAGAACAGTAGTATATAGACAGACGGACAGACAGAGTTACTTTCGCATTTATAATATAACTATGGATGGATGTATTGGTACTGTAGGTAACATTAACAATACAGTGATTATCTTCCGAAACGAAAGGATTATCACTATGGAAACTCCATAATCGACTTTCCTCGTAAATTAGAACGTTTTGTTGTCATGGTATGCGTATTTAGGTGTTAACAATGTTGGTCATGGTCTGAGACCAACGTTGGCTACACGTGATCCTGAAGACCATAGTAATTTTCACTCTTTTCAGGCGTGTTTGCGTTCCAGGGCCGCGGTAAGTCTTTCGAACAAATTATGCAACTCTGTTTGTTTCTACCCAACAAGTTCCATGCGGATGATTTAAGAACTTGATCTTCACCTGTAAATAGTAATAAACAAAGTCGCTGTTTACCTCCGGTCTGTTATTCCACTTTCTTCTTCCAAACCAATCAGTCATCTGCCTAGCCTTTTCAGGCTTCCAGTCAAACCAGATTCAGCTGAATACCAGTTTTTTACATCGAGCGACTGCCTACCAGACCTCCACAACCCAATAACTGGGTAACACGGTACCCTTTGGCATGACTGGTGTCAGATTTTCTGGCTTCTGTATATCCGTAACGACTGTCAAAGGTCATCAATTGATAGCCGGGACCAACGGCTTAGCGTGCTTTCTGAGGCGTGGAGGAGTCTCGATACATAATGGCACTTGACTTCGGCAAGTGTTGCTTAACCTCAAAGATCGACAAGTGTGGCTGTTATTATTTAGCCACGTGCTCCTCCGGTCTTGCAGAAAAACTCACACGAAGGGATTCGTATAGTAAACCGAAAAATAGTTTCTTAACGGGAACTGCCTTTAATTTTTAATTTCATTTTTATTATTAATTTGTTTAGCGGCAAAAGAAATATCTATACACTGAAAATTTCAACTGTCTACCTTTTAAGGTTCCTGAGATATAGCTCGCTGACAGACAGACGGAAAGCTGAGGCTTAGTAATAGGATTCCGTTGGTTACTGCTCGGGTACGGAACCCTAAAAAGTAGGTTAATATTAGTTTGGAATTTTCCTACACTGTAACTACGAAATATTCTCTATTAAACCGTCATGTCAACTTTGCAACATATCCAATGTTCTATGGCTAGTTATTTCCGTCAGAACTATCACTTTGCCTTCGCCGTTCCAATCTCAAGGAAAATGGTGGTACTTCTGTAGCCAGTGTTCCGCGTACAACGACCTTAGTTATTGAGCCGTGTGGTTCTGTTAGCCGTGTACCTATGTATTTGATACCTCTATTTACTGAAGGTAACATTCTAGACATAGATAAGTGAAATATAGCTGGAAGTACAAGCTCGCCACATTATTCCCAATCACTGCAACTCCTGAGCCAGCATCAACAACAGTTGAGAGTCATCTCATTATCAACTGTCTAGCCTTTTCTCAATTAAATTGGACCTGTATGTTACGTGGAGCGGCTGCCTACCAGACCTCCACAATCCATTAAGTGGGTAACATGGTACTTGGTAAGACTTGTTACAAATTTTCTGGTTTCTGAAAATCCGTAAAAACATCTACAAATGGCAGCCAGGACCAACGGTTTAACGTGGTTTCCGAGGCTCGGAATGTTATGTTAAGATGGTCACCCATCCACAGATCAACCTCGGCAAGCGCTAACCTTGAAGATTGAGTCGTTCGGTTGCGTTATTATTTAGTCACGAGAGAGAGAGAGCGAGAGTCATCTCATAATAGACATAATATTACCTCATGCACTTATTTCCTGAAGGCATGCAAAGCACACCCATATTATAAGTCTCTAGTATGTAGCTGTTCCATCAAACGAGCACAAATCCAAATTTCGGGTTGCTACTGGGCAGATAAGATGGAAAACCCATTAATACTTCACCTAATCTAGGAATTGAACCTTTGGCCCCATGCTAAGTCATGCTTAGAACGAATGAGTCAATAGTTAATACGGCAAAATATCGTAGGCATAATTACTCAAACGACTATTACTCCAATTTATTTAGACTATTAATTATTTATCAAAAAAGCTTACCCAAAACAAAACACGCCGTATAAACACCACCTCCGAGCGCCGGTTCCAAAAATTCAAACACAACGAACATGTCGTAGTTAACCGACAATGCCCGAATGACTCCGAAGACGCCATTGGCCACCGAAGCGAATATGAGCGCGGGACGACGGCCATATTTGTCTGAGATGAGCCCGGTGAGAGGAATGGCGATAAAGAATCCTGCGTTGTGGACTGTTCCCACTAGGGAACGCTTCCAGTCTTGGCAGGCGAGGTCGAACTGGAAATAAAGAGAATTTATGGTTAATCAAAGGCAGGAAAGAGGACTTATTAGTATTCACGAAAAAGGATAAGAAATAGTGGTAGATGTGATCACAGTCGCACTAGTTCACATTATGATCAATTTTTGCTATGGGACCGGACAGGAAAAGGACTTATGGATATTATAATTTTCGGGAGCATCAAATTTGAATGGTCCTTCGATACAGAACAGACTGAAATAGTTCTTTGTCTGTAAGTATTTCAAGACTTTCTCCACTTATAACTAATGGAATGACGCAGACCCTTTTACTATTTCCCATTAGCAAAGTAAATTCAAAAGCAATTAATTCTTTCTCGCAAAGATATATAATGTTGTTGCGTATTCGTTGATCAATCACGTCTCCACAACTGAACGGATATAGGTGAAGAACTTGGCACATGGGAAGCACCTTACGGTCTGCATCAGGACAAACAACGTTTACCAGAATAAATGCAATTCCTCTTATCATCTTTGTACTTATCATTATGAACAATTACTACTTTGGGACCAACACCGAAATCGCGGAAAAAAAGTCGACTCCCCCATAAAATTTATGTGCGCACAACTTGACAAAATGTACAGAACAGATTTTTCTTTCGCGATTTCATGGTATCACTGTGAACATTTTTTACCATATTAAAAACTAGTTGACTCACGCAACTTCGTCTGCGTTACAATTTTTATTACTGCTCCACTCCTATTGGTGTTAGCGTGATGATATATAGTCTATAGCCTTCCTCGATAAATGGGCTATCTAACACTGAAATAATTTTTCAAATCGGTCCAGTAGTTCCTGAGATTAGCGCGTTCAAGTAAACAAACAAACAAACTCTGCAGCTTTATAATTAGTATTAGTATATAGATATTCATAGTGATGAGTACAATGTCCCCTTAAGAGGTATTGCGTCTAACCTGTTTAATATCTTCTTGTTAACCAAGCCGTTTTTCCTGCCAAAGTTCAATAATATCTTTCGGCTAAAATAACGATGATGAGTTTTCCTTGAAATTATTTACTACTTTTACGCGATCGAATTCGCTGTCAGAAGCAATAACTATGCAAAAAGGTCGATAACAAGGACATAAAACAACACACATTGCGAGTTTTCCAACAATCAAAACCTCCAATAGTAACGTGAGGAGGTGTCATGGCACATTACGACACAGATCGATAGGTACTGTGAAATGCGATTATCAATGCGTTTCGATACTAGAGCGGAAATCAAAACGGGCCTTTATTCACGGTCAACGAATCAGCGAAATGCCATTGTTTGATCTTTTGTGTCAACTATTTTTTTGTGCTGTTTCAGATTTATTTTTTAACCTTCAGCATTTACTATTGCTTTAATAACAGAAAGCGTTGAACTTGACGATGTACAAATTCTAATCTAGCAATTACCAATTTCAAATGTACGTAGAATATTGGCGGTTGCTTTTCCAGTCAATTTGATTTAAATAATGAAATCTGAATTCGTTCGGGGACTAGTTATTGTGGCGACACTTGGGCGAGGCTATTTTGTTAGAAGGAAAATAAAAAAATCAAAACAAATAAGTAAATAGTATGTATGTATTTATGTAAGTATCTATTTCAAATTGCGTTTTATGTATATATAGTATGTATCTATTATTAAGCTATTGCATAGCTTCTATCGCGGGCCTTGAGCGTGGAGACCGAATCCAGAAATTCCGTAACGAAAAAAACCTAACACCCCCCACTCCGACCGGCACAGCGGTGATACTTTTTAGTTTTACTTTTTACTTTTTTTTAGCTCAAAGTGTAACTTGAATTAATATCAAAGAAAAAAAAAACAAAGAAAAAAAAATACTGCATAAATAAAATAAATATATAATTATAATTGCATAAGTTGATAAAAAATGCTATGCAATAGCTTTACCGCGGCAGTCTCCGAGTGCCACACGTTTTTTTTATAATTTATTGTTTGTTTTAATTTAGTTTGTTTTTCTTTTTTTTTTACACCAATGACAGCCCCATTTCATGTCCGGACAAATACTTTCCATCCTAGGTTGTCTGGAAGAGATCGCGGAAAGCGATAAGACTGCCCATTGTATGTGTTTTAGTTTTAACTTTCCTTTTGTATTACTTTTGGTGTATGTACAATAAAGCGTGTAATAAATAAATAAACTCGCGTCAATAGCCAACTAACAGTAAAATTTGACATTTAAAATCTCACGCTACACTAGCGCCTCTAGCGGTGAATTCAAACGACTTTATTGTACGATTGCATTATTTATTCTGATGCACTAGTTGCGCTCATTTGTCAACGTGAGCAAGTGATCATCATCTGCCTACCCTTTTCCCAACTATATTGCGGTGCGGTCGGCTTCCAGTCAAGCCGGATTTAGCTGAATACCAGTATTTTACGAGGAGCGGCTGCCTACCAGACCTCCAAAACCCATTAACTGGGTAACACGGTACTTCATGGCAAGACTGGAGTCAGATTTACTGGCTTCTGACTATCCGTAACGACTGCCAAAGATCTACAAATGACAGCCGGGACCAACGGTTTAACGTGCTTTCCGAGGCACGGAGGAAACTCGATATGTTAAGATGGTCACCCATCCACAGACCAACCTAGGCAAGCGTTGCTTAACCTTGAAGATCGACCCGTGCGGCTGTTATTATTTAGCCACGAGCAAGTGATATTTTTACAATTTATTTTGTTTAGGTATCTCAGTTGCACAGTACTTAAAACATTGATACTACTAATACGTCAGCTGTTGGTCTCATCATTCTTATAAAGGCGGCCCACTTAATGTACTCGACATAAACTACCTCTTAGGCGATTATTAAAAAAATAAAAAAAGTTAATAAGTAGGTAAAATAAAAATAAATAATGCATTAGCATTATGGGCTTAGTATGCGATTCGGCTGTTGAGTATCGTCCGATCCGGTCGAAACAGGAATTTCATTATTATTATTTTTTTGAGTAATGTTTCGGCCGAATCCTTTTTTATAGAGACAAAGTACGAGTAACGTCAGAAACATAATTGAATAATAACTGTTTTACTTTGAGGCCAAGAAAAAAAAATCTATATTACTAATATATAAAGCTGATGAGTTTGTTTGTTTGCTTGAACGCGCTAATCTCAGGAACTACTGGTCCGATTTGAAAAATTCTTTCAGTGTTGAATAGCCAATTTATCGAGGAAGGCTATAGGCATCACGCTAAGACCAATAGAAGCGGAGCAGTCATGAAAATTGTGACGCAGATGAAGTTGCGCGGGTCAACTAGGAACAAATATAATTCTCCTAAAGTATTTTTAGACCCGCAGTACCACGTTAATTCTATATTAAAAAAAAACAAACGTACATAATTCCAATCCATCGCCACAAACTCAACTATCGACATTAATGTTGAATATTTTAAGTGGATTTTTGATTGACCTATTGTATTAAATAAAAAGGCAAGAGAAAGTATATAGGTGATATCGAATTTGAACTTTATTTTGTATGCCATGTTTGTTGTTCTAAAAATTGGTAATTAGGTTCAAATATGAATATATTTTATTCATAAATAAGATTGGTTAAAAAAAAGGTTACTTCTAGGCAAGCGTGCTCCATCTTCGACCACACCATCGCTTAGGTACTATTAGGTAAGATAGTGGTCAAACGCGTGCCTATGAATAGAAAAAAACAAAGAAAAAGTACGTTATTTTGGCTTCTGAATCATTCCTGAACTTCAACAAAGATTTGTTGTATTTAATGACGTGTAATAAAAAACCACTCCTTGTCCTGGACTTTGCGGTTGTACCGAAGAAGAGAGTGACCGAGAAACGCAAACCCCGCACTAAGTGGTGGTTGCTTGATGGTCCTAGGCAGTCGGACTTCATCGCGGAGGTCGAGCATCTCAAGATCAGTGCTCCGCATGAGTCCGCTCAAGAGATCTGGAGTAGGATCCATTCAGCAATCACCGGTGCGGGTAAGCGCGTCCTTGGCACTTCTCGTGGTGGCCGCACCATAGGAAAGGAGACGTGGTGGTGGGATGACGGGGTGCAGGAGGCGACTCGGAAGAAGAAGGTTTTATTTAAACAGTGGCAAGGGTCCAACTCTCCGGATGACAGGGAGGCATATGGAGCGGCTAAGCGCGCTTGAAAAAAAGCTGTAGCCAGAGCCCGCAGCAAAAGTCTGGCGCCCTTATACGACAAGCTGGAAACTGCGGAGGGGCAAAAGCTTATTTTTAAGCTGGCGCGTGGCCGGGAGAAAGCTACACGGGACATTAGCAAATGTCTTTGTGTAAGGGACGCCCAGGGTAAGCTGCTCTACGATGCCCCCTCTGTTAAGGAGAGATGGTGTACATACTTCGCGGAGCTGTCTAACAAACAGCATCCCCATAACCTTCCTCCGGAACCGCCTCCTAACCTTGGGCTTATTTCCCCTATTTCCCCCGACGAAACCCGCATTGCTCTTCGCCTCATGAAGAACCGGAAAGCGGTCGGGCCTGACAATGTGCCAATTGAAGTGTGGAAGGCGATGGGCCCACATGGTGTGGACCTTCTGATGGATCTTTTTAACCGCATCCTGATCACCAGGGAAATGCCAAACCAGTGGCGATTTAGCCTGATTATCCCTGTTTACAAAGGCAAAGGTAGCGTACAGGATTGTGGTAGCTACCGCGGTATCAAGATCATGTGCCACACCATGAAGCTCTTCGAGCGCATCATTGACACACGGCTCCGTAGCGAGTGTACTGTCTCTGAGTGTCAATATGGCTTCCGGGCGGGTAACAGCACCATGGACGCAGTGTTCGCCTTACGGAATCTGGCTGAGGCTTACAGAGAGAGAAGGAGAGCTTTGCATATGGCCTTTTTAGACCTGCAGAAGGCCTTCGACTGTATACCTCGGCAGTCCATCTGGTGGGCACTGCGCTTCAAGGGCGTTCCCGAGGCCTATATTGACATTATCAGAGACATGTACCGCGATTCCGTGTCCTCTGTCCAGACCGCTGTTGGCGAATCGAATGGCTTCCCAATATCGTTTGGCGTTCACCAAGGCTCGGCTCTTAGCCCGTTCTTGTTTAACGTAGTGCTCGATGTAGTTACGGCAAACATCCAAGATCAGCCTCCATGGCTAATGATGTATGCCGATGACATCGCCCTCGTTAATCAGAACAAAGCCCATCTTGAGCGCAAAGTCAACATTTGGAAGGACACGCTTGAAAACGGTGGTCTGAGACTAAATGTGGCGAAGACTGAGTACATGTCCTGTGGCAGCACGGATACAAACACCATCCGAATAGGTTCGGACCTGATCAGAAAGTCCGATACGTTCAGGTACCTTGGATCCGTGCTGCACGAGTCTGGCATTGTGGACGACGATGTCCAAGCACGTATTGGCGCGGCTTGGGCGAAGTGGCGCGAGGTGACGGGCGTTGTATGCGACCGCAAAATGCCTCCGAAGCTCAAGGGGCAGATATATAAATGCATCATTCGGCCTGTCCTACTGTACGGGGGCGAGTGTTGGCCAGCACTAAGCAGACACATCCAGGAGCTTCGCGTCACGGAGATGAAGATGCTGAGGTGGATGAGTGGCGTAACGCGATCCGATCGCATGCGCAACTCTTACATCCGAGGTAGTCTTGGTGTCCGTGACGTGGGGGAAAAACTGCAAGAGTGTCGTCTGCGATGGTATGGCCACATCATGCGCCGCCCTATGGAGTACGTTGGTCGGAGATGCATGAATATGGCTGTTCTTGGGGCTAGGCCCCGTGGTCGCCCTCGCAAGCGCTGGCTGGACGTCGTCAAGTCCGACATGAGAGCCAATGGCCTGACTGAGAAGGATGTTGAAGATCGGGCAAAGTGGAGGAAGCTAAGTAGGAAGGCGGACCCTGGCAATAGCCGGGATTAACGCCAGGTGGAAGAAGAATAAAAAACCACTCCATTCAAATTTTATTCTACATTATCGATTTTGAAATTCCTTATCGTTGAATCGAAATGGATATATACACGCTTGCATCGGTTTCACTACGTGCTATTTTGGCTTCTGAATCATTCCTCATCATCATCATCATCTGCCTAACCTTTTCCCAACTATATTGGGGTCGGCTCTCCCAGTCAAACCGGATTCAGCTGAATACCAGTATTTTACGTGGAGCGGCTTCCTACCAGACCTGCACAACCCATAACTGGGTAATACGGCAGTTCTTGGCAAGACTGGTGTCAGATTTTACTGGCTTCTGACAGTCCGTAACGACTGCCAAAGATCTACAAATGACAACCGAGAGCAACGGCTTAAAGTGCTTTCCGAGGCACGGCGGCAACTTGGTATGTTAAGATGGTTGCCCATCCACAGACCAACCTTGGCAAGCGTTGCTTAACCTTAAAGATCGATCCGTGCGGCTAGTAATCTTTAGCCACAAGCTCCTCCCAGGATTCTGAATCATTCCTGAACTAGAATAAAGACTCTCTAAAAGTGCAACCAAGAGTAACTCCATTCCTTTCTTGCTCTACGATATCGATATTGAAGTTTCTTATCGTTGAACCGTATCGGATTTATACACGCTCACAAAGGTTTCATTATGAGCTATTTTGTTTTGGTTCCTACATCATTAATTTATTTGATAGTTTTAATGTTTAGAATTGTATGGATTATAAAAACTAATAGGTATAGGTCTCGCATACGAAGGGTTCTGTACGTAATTTTATTATTTGTTGGTATAGCGGCAATAGAAATACATTCTCTGTGAACATTTCAACTGTCTTCCTATCGCGGTTCTTGAGGTACAGCCCGCTGGTAGACAGACAGACGGACGGACGGATGTATGTATGGACAGACGGACAGCGGAAGCTTAGTAATAGGGTTCCTGTTGGTAACCCTTCGGGTACGGAACCCTAAAAAAAGACTTTGACCTCTGACTTTGTTTCGGTGCTTCTTCTCAGGGTAGTCAGCTAAGAAACACCGGCTTTATTTGGTTTAAATCGGCGAAAATTGTCGTGTAATAGTTTTATTTATAACCGATTTGCAACAAAAAAATATATAATTTATTCCCAAATGTCGTCAAACACCACTCCATTGCTTTTTATTTTACGATATCGATATTGAAATTCCTTATCGTTGAGCCGTAACGGATCCATGCACGCTGCATCGGTTTCATTAAGTGCGTATAACTGCTCTAAGGCAAATCGCTACACGTGCAGTGCAACTGAACATTGATTCGATACATTTTAGGTTTTCTGATTACGATATAGTTTGTAATGATGAAATCCGAAAGAGAACCAAGGTTATCGACATAGCCCGAAGGATCACCAAACTAAAGTGGCTGTGGGCAGGGCACAGTGCTCGCAGAACAGATGGTCGCTGGGGCCGAACATTTTTGGAGTAGCGACCACTTACCGGAAGACACAACGTTGGAAGGCCTCCCACAAGGTGGACCGATGACCTGGTGAGGGTCACGGGTAGCGGATGGATGCTAGACGGACAGGACCGGTTGTTGTGGTGACGGCGATGCTTGGCCTATGTCTAGCAGCGTCTTTCGGCTGATATGATGACAATATTATGATGATGATAGAAAAAAAAAATATTTTTGCTTGTGGTTTTGACGATGGAAAGGTTTTTGTAATGAAGAACATGCCAGATCTTTCTTTCTTATTTAATGCGGGAATTGAGGTAATATATTATGTACTTACGTAGTACATTATTACCTCACATCTTTCTATGATCTGTAACTAAATCGGTGCGACGCCATGTTGAAAATCGATAAAAGTAATTTATAAACTTCAATTAACTACCACAACAGTAAACATTTAAATGAATTAAATGTATTTTTCCCGAATTCTATGGATTTTTCTCTTTTTTATGAGGTAATGTACATAGACCTGGCCCATTTTGAAACATGTCCTTTTCAACCTCCTTTTCAGTCTAACATAATTATGATTATTTTAGATTCTGATTACTAGATTTTAAGTTCAAACTCTCCAAAGATTTGAAATAAAGATCTGAAAATATATATTTAAAATTAAATTGATCATGTTCTATTTAGGCCTTATTAAAAATCAACCGAAAGTATATAATTACACTTTTTAATAGAAATACAATGTTTTTCTGGATAAATAATCTATATTCATATATATTCAACAAAACAAGCAAAAAAAAAACACAATTTTACAGAAACGTGGGTCTACAAACTTCCTACATAAATTATAACAACAGAACAACAATCTCAAATCATATTTTTTAACGGACTTCCAAAAAAGGAGGAGGTACTCAATTCGGTGGATATTTTTTTTATGTATGTATAACCTTCGTTGTTAAAAAACAAAGAAACAAAACCAAAAACACCGACTTCTGAAATTAAGGTTATTTTAGTCTTTGTAGTGTTTTGTTAGGAAGTCGTTTATATGTTTTTGTAAAAAGTTTTTTTATAAATTATTGAGATGTTTACAGAATCGAACTGCTGTATTCTTGACTTTGTCATGGTAACATTGACTTTGAATATTAATCTGCGTTATTCTATTGGATTCCAATACATAAACACACATGTGGTAAATGGATTATTTTATCAATTTATCATAGCTATGTACCCACTGTTATGAAGGCCGCTAACAATGACGATGTGTGACTAATATGAAAATATAATAGGTACATGTGTGTAAATAATATTATTTTATTGTAGAAACAATCCTATTATTTTTTGTGGATAGGTTTTTATTTATTTATTATATATTTTATTGTAGACCTCATTACAAGTCATCGGCCAAACCAGCCGACGCGAGTTCTGGTTCTGGCTATATAGTGCCTAAGTGAGTGCGAAAACCATAGAGAATATGAGTCTTTGGCGCAAACACAGACGCACTCTCTCTTCCATCACTTTTAAAGCCCGACTAGCTGACCCGGCAGCTTTGTCTGCGTAACATTTGTCATTAATGCACCGCTCCTATTGACCGTATTATGCACAAACAAAGCTGAAGAGTTTATTTGATAAACTCTTCAAGTTTATAATACGAGTATCATATAGTATAGATGAGACGGCAATCCGACAGCGCCTGAGAGGGACTGGCGCAGGACCAACGACTTGACGCGCTTTCCAAAGCACCAACTTCTTTCAAACTCTAGGCTGTCACATATAAATTCTTAATGGAGAAATTCAATAAAACTTTTTGCCCCACCTCGAACCCAGAACCCAGTAGGGGCAGTTCTTGCGACCGCAAGACCGACGGAGCACAGCGGTGGACAAACACATGTATGTATAGGATACTTAGAAAGAGGTGTTGAGCCGCTATGACGCAATTGAGTAACAAACATCCATACATCAAAACTTTCGTATTAATCATTTTAAGTAAAAGTATAAATATATACCTAGTATAAGGGGTAGAATTTTGGTGGTGGATACCTCTGGGCTCTGCTTAACATTAATAGGAAATCATCATTACTAGGAAATATAGGTTTGATGTAATACTATGTGGTTCGCTTCTAGCTGCTTGAAACCTCACTCGGGGGTTTCCTTTACAACAAAACCCCGCCATTTGCAATTATCATCGTTTAGACTTCCTTTTAATACAAAAATGTTGCCTATATTATAACAAGATTTTCCTACTATAAACAATCAATCAAAATCGTCATTACATAGTTCGTATTATTAAACGATAATTAGGTTTTGCAATATGGCGGATAGAGGGAACATTACGTCTTAGGTGTTACGTGAACAGATACACAATAATTTGTCAAAGTAAATCATAAATTAAAGCGTGAGATACAACTGACTATTAGTTTCATAGAACAAGCTTTTTGTTGTCTATAGGAAAAAAACATTTGCCGTATGGTTTGCCGTAAAAGAATAATACCATCCCATCACTTCCCGTGGGTGTCGTAAAAGGCGACTAAGGGACTCACCAGAGAATGGACAGCAGCGTTCTCTATAAAACGCAACACCAAACACTGCGATCGCCAACCCGCCTGCCAATCGTGGCGATTATGGCAAACCCCCCCTTTTGGGGGAAGCCTATGTCCAGCTGTGGACGTCTTCCGACTGTTATAATGATGATGATGATGATGACGAAAAAGCATACTAATACGTTGTTTTTTTATCAGAACATTCTCAAAATTTTATAAAAACTAAAATTAAGAAATAAAGTAAACAAAAAGATTGCATAAAAATTCGTCCTCACCGCTGTAGCTGGTAATGTGCACAAAAGACTCAAGACAGGCGTTATTGCCACCTTGTATGACAATGCTTAGCCTTTGGCCAAAGTAAAAGCCAGCTCTTGGGTCACAGGGAGTGTTCAATTATCCTTTTCGAAATTTATTTGAAAAGGCTGTGAGCACAAGGGCCCCTCGGCCCGCGGGTTTCAACCACAAACGGTTCGAAAAGTTGCGAAAAACGGTTATGTTGGTTACTTTGCTTGAGGAGCTCGTGGCTAAAGAATAACAGCCGCACGGCCCACGGGTCGATCTTTAAGGTTAAGCTACACTTGCCAAGGTTGGTCTTTGGATGGGTGACCATCTTAACACACCGAGTTTCCTCTGTGCATCGGAAAGCACTTTAAGCCGTTGGTCTCAGCTGTCATTTGTAGATCTTTGACAGTCGTTACGGATTGTTAGAAGCCAGTAAACTGACTCCAGTCTTGCCAATAAGTACCGTGTTACCCCTTGTAATGGGTTGTGGAGGTCTGGTATGCAGCCGCTCTACGTAACGTAATAGTAAGATGGTCTCCCATCCACAGACCAACCTTGGCAAGCGTTGCTTAAACTTGAAGATCGATCTGTGCGGCTGTAATTCTTTAGCCATGAGCCCCTCACTAAAATCGAAAATATAATTACATTAACTGATTGTATATAGAATTCACTGACTTTCTTTTAAAAAAAAACAAAGTGCCTCGGGGAAGGGGCCAGGCTCGCACGGAACATTGTTTTTTTTTCTTTATGTGTCCAGCCCAAAGTCACCCACCGGTAAATAACAACCAGTTGAAGACCAATTGGGGGCAATTTGAGCATTTAGACGAACAATGTAAAATGGGCAAAGCAATTTACGTCGAACCTATTTATCACGTAGAATTATAATAATAATGATTATAATTCTGATAGTTAGGTTGCTCACAGAAGCGTTACCACTTACCACACGTTTTAATAAAGGAAAAAATACATAATGAAGTTGTTTTTGTGTGCATTTGAAAAGTTTGATGTTCAGATTCACGGGGGATATTTTGTTTTTAGTCTACGATTGTGGTGATTGGCCACTCTGCTATTACTCCAGGATTATAAAACTAAGCATATGTTTTTTTTTTATGAATAAGCCTTTTAATTTATAAGCTTGCTGGTAATGGAAAACTTCCAGGTTTTGAGTACCTACTCACTAGGAAACCCTGAAGAAAATGTTTTTGAAAATGCTCTGTTGCTGTTAACTGATTTTTTGGCATAATATCTAGAAACCTGTATTTCACTGAAGTTAGAGTTAGTATAATGTCCAAAGACAGCATTTTTGTAGATACATCCACTATAGAAAGAATTATAGGCATAAAAATAAGATTAAAGACATCGCTTTCTCCGAATGCTCCATTATATTTTCACTGAAACAACAAAAAGTTTCGAATTCTTGGTGACACAATAACGCCAAAAGTACTTTTATGTTTCACATTTCTTTTTCTAGCTAAACGATTACATTGATTCTTAAACCGCTTACTATATTAGTAAGCCAAAACTGAACTTCAATGATCGCTAATGAATGACATCTCCAAAGAAAGACAACACATTTGCCATTTTCAATAGCAATATTGTTGAGATGGCATCTAATTGAATAAACAATTTAGATTGTTTTTTTTTCAGGTCAAACATTGTGTTTAAATTTTTTACTTCAGGAACTTGTTAAAAATCTGTCCCTGCCTACCATCCTTCATATATCCTACTTACAATGTTTACGTAAAAACATGTAATTTAATTAGTAATGGGCGCCTGTAATTTTGTAAATATTTTCAACTGTGAGCCGTTCTGCCAATTTTACTACGTGTTTTTCATCTACATAATTATACAACCTATAAGTTATTGACGGATAACAACCCACAGCTTCATCATCCACAGCCTGACTGACGCCCACTACTGAGCATAGGCTTCTCTTTTTTTGTACCAATCATCACGCTCCTGTGACAGCCTCATCCAGGTTCTTCCTGCGATGGCAACAATGTCATCCGTCCATCTTGCCGCTGGTCGACCAACACTTCTTCCAGTCCTTGGACGCCACTCGATCACAGCCTTACTCCACCTATCATCACTGCGCCTTGCCAGGTGTCCTGCCCAGCTCCATTTTAGTTCCGCAAATCGTTTCCCGATGTCGAAAACCTTCGTACGTCTTCGGATCTCGACGATTGGGACTAGGTCCATTAGCCGTATGCCAAGCATGGAACGCTCCTTAGCTCTCTGTGCAACTTTCAACCTGTACACAGTCTCCTGCGTAAGCGTCCATGTCTTGGTACCGTAAGTCATGGTGGGTAAAACACACTAGTTGTAGAGGCGGGATTTCAGATACTCTGGAATTTTGGCTGACTTAAGAATGTCGTCCAATTTACAAAAAGCGGCCCACCCAAGCTGTACCCACAGCTTATAAGGAGATTATGTCCAGGACTCCAGGATGACCAGGAGTATATTTATGAGAAAAAATATGGATCAATGAAAGCAAAGCCGACTGCTACAGTTTAGTCTTCACCCATATAAATAAATGGTCCGATCATGTAAATATTTATAAAGACGAGTGGACTTAGTCTAATGAACAATGACACTCAACAAGAAATAAGTGACCGTTTGTTTGTTTGTATTGACTACACATTGTGTGCCATCAAAACAATAATAGGTATGACCTCTCATCCTATGTTATGTAAAGATTTATATAGGTAGCGCGTAACACTCTGAATGGACTCGGCTCCCAACTCAATGAATAAAATTAAGGGGTTTGTTTGAACTGCAAGAAGGAAACGTTCCATTATGAGCTAAATTTGGTCAAAGGCAAGAAAATTGTTATGATATGGAAGAACATCCTTCTGGAGAAGTTGGTTTTCAAGAATATCACGTGAAAATAAGGCAGTCTCTGCTAAATAAGATAACACTAAAAGTGAGATGAAATTTTAAAATGCTTTACCGCTGGCACTTCGTTTAACTTAGTTCAGCAGTTACAAATGTTACAATACGGTAAGGAAAAACATCGTTAGTGATGAGTGACCTGTCATCATCGTTAGTGAGGAGCTCGTGGCTATAGAATAGCAGCCGCACAGGTCGATCTTAAAGGTTAAGCAATGCTTGCCAAGGTTGGTCTCTGGTGTGGATGGGATCTTAACATACCGAGTTTCCTCCATGCCTCGGAAAGCTCGTTAAGCTGTTGATCCCGGCTGTCGTTTGTAGAACTTTGGCAGTCGTTACGGATTGTCAGAAGCCAAGAAATCTGAGACCAGTCTTGCCAAGAAATACCGTGTTACCCATTTAATGGGTTGTGGAGGTCTGGTACGCCACCATCCACGTAAAATACTGGTATTCATCTGAATCCGGTTCGACTGGAAGCTGACCCCAATATAGTTGGGAAAAGGCTAGGCAGATGATGATGAGTGATGAGACCTGTCCTAGAATCAAAATTTCTAAAATGGCAGGTGACATTCACCAAATCGCACTTAGCCCATTTGTTGCACCAGTGAGAACTTTATTGGATTTTATGCTTTCCTAAGCTTGTTGGTCATCATATCAGCTGAAAGACGTCCACTGCTGGACATAGGCCTCTTCCAACCGTCGCCACAACGACCGTGCGTCTTGCATCCATCGGCTACCCGCGACTTTCACCAGGTTATCGGTCCACCTTGTGGGAGGCCTTTCAACGTTGCGTCTTCCGGTACGCGGTCATCACTCCAGAGCTTGTTGGTAAGGTGACACAAATGCGGCAGGCCGTATGAGAATACCAGCGCTGCGTTTTTTATGTAGCTGTCTATGCTGAATGATTTTTCACCTCGTACTAGTCTTGATATATAAATTGTTAGATTGTCACGTGCGAGTCACAAATATATTTTTTTTTCGTTCGTTTTTCTATTTAAATAATATTAATTCCATCTTACCTCCTTAACAATAGAATGCTCCTCCAAATACACATAGGATTCACAGCCAATCTCCGTGGATGTGTCGTAGTAGTGTGGCGAACATTGGCTCAGGTTGGTGAAGTGTGACGCGTTGGCGAAGGGCGCGTACCGCAGGCACTTCGATGGAAACCCATCATTGTCGTGAGGGATCGTGAAATTTATATGGTTGGGGTTGTCTTCGCATTCTGGCACTGAGCATCTGGGGATGACAAAAAAAAAATAGTGTCAGATATGTTTTTTGTTATTGATTGCTTGTGTTTGATCACAATCTGACCTGAATGGAAGGATAGAAGATGATCAAAGAACTGACTGCCAATTCTACAAATGTTTAGTCAACGTTCGCATTAGCATGTTAATCGCAATTTTTCAAAAATGTATGGAAATTAAGGCTTTTTTGACAGATTGCGACTAAGACGCGAATTCGAATATTGCTAAAAAAATAGTGAAAATTTGGCTGGCCCCTTTGATGGAAACTTTTAGTGAACGATGTAAGTCATAGCTAGAAAGAGGGTGAGTGCAAAAATGGCTAATAGAGATGTATTGAAGGAGAATACATGTTGTTTCAACCTGAGAAACTTAAAATAAGGACATTTTCTTGGACTGATGACATTTGAGATGGCACTTGATTGTATGCTTTAAAAATTCCTAAGTTAACCGTCGTCGATGTTAATGCTGGTAGACTCCGATTAAGTCAAGGCAACGACCAGGTACGGGGGATTAACCTGCTTGCATTCTTATGAACGTTTGCCGAGTTATGGAGGATCTTAATTTCCCGTGACGGTCAATCTGGTAAACCTTGTAGGTACGCGCGTCATGGTCATAGGCGTAGGTATCTCAAACTTCAGCCTAATCAGAATGACTTGCAAACTTATTATTTCTGTTTTAATTCAGTCTTAGGAGCGAGATGTTGCGGAATTTGTTCGAAAGAGTTACCGCGACTCTGGAACGCAAAGAGCATTAGGAGGAACACGGATGGGTTTTAGTCAGTAAGAGTTTGTCACTCCCTTTCCCTGTGGAAGGAGTCATTTGAAAAGGGGCGTGATATGGTACTGACCACGAGTCAGTAATACAACAGATTTACTAGACAATACCACAGATTTTTCGTTAGGTATTTCCACGAGGAGCTCGTGGCTAGATGGTAACAGCCGCACGGGTCGATCTTCAAGGTTAAGCAACGCTTGCCAAGGTTGGTCTGTGGATGGGTGAGCATCTTAACATAGCGAGTTTCCTCCGTGCCTCGGAAAGCACGTTAAGCCGTTGGTCCCGGCTGTCATCTGTAGATCTTTGGCAGTCGTTACGGATAGTCAGAAGCCAGTTAATCTGACTCCAGTCTGGCCATGAAGTACCGTGTTACCCAATTAATGGGTTGTGGAGGTCTGGTAGGCAGCCGCTCCGCGTAAAATACTGGTATTCAGCAAAATCCGGTTTGACTGGAAGCCGACCCCAATATAGTTGGGAAAAGGCTAGGCAGATGATGATGATGATTTCCACTGGACCACTGGAGTCAGTTCTGTGCATTAATGCTTGTGCAAATAAATGTGTTTTCTTTTTTTATTGGTAGTCTAACTATTTAGAAGCTGACCCCAATGATTGATTGATTTTGATGTTTTTTTCTTTTTTGATGGCTTTTATTTCTTTCTTTGAGTTGATGATGTTAATGATGATGATTTCGTCAACCTGCGAGATAATCAGATAAAGACTCTATATGTCTTTGATAACTACAAAGTTTCGGATTCTATCAACCCTTTGGTCGAGAATGTGTCATATCTCTATCATGTTAACTTAGAATAGATTGTATTGCGATTGCGTAGGTAAGTGATACAATACGTGTGTTCCTCGAAATGTACGTACTAATCAAACAGTGAGATTTCAACAGTATGTTATAATAGTTATAGGACAATATAATCTCTATTTCGAAAGGCTAGGAAGTAGGTACAGATTTTGTAACAGAGATAACAGCATATGCTAGATAGACTTTTTTTTTCTGGGTGGATCTAGTCTTAGCCAGGACACCTACAAAAAACAGACCGAATGGGAGTCTAATAGGGTATATGCATGAAAAACTTATTTATCATCTAAACAGTTTATCTAAAAATATACAAAAATAGAATACTAACTGTGAAAAGAGAATCAAGATTACTGGAAAAACGAAAAACATATGATTATTTTAAACAAATATATCTGTCCCTCTCGCGAAAACGCTGTTTTTTATGGTAGCTGTATAGTCGTCATAGACGATGACGTCAAAGTTTACATCGAAATTCTCTTTCTAATTGTAATCTTTAAAGCTATATAACTTCATCGGTGATGAAGGTATTTAAAAAATAATTTCATGATTGTTTACTAGAGAGAGAAGGGAATCGCTTGTCTTGGTATGGTCATGTGAAGAGGAGGGATGAAACGCATAAACTAGAAGAGTTATGAACATAAATGTGGATGGATGGAGAGGGAGAGGAAGGCCAAAGAAAAGATGGATGGATTGTGTGAGGAGCGATATGAAAGAAAAGGGAGTTAGTGATAGAGTGACGACTGATAGAACAGAATGGAAGAATAAAACGTGTTGCGCCGACCCCAAGTAACATAGGGTAAGGGCAGGAAGATTATGATGATGATGATTGTTTACTAGAGAGATTGTCTACTACGAACGGACGGCAGTACAACACGAGCGGGGAGAGATAAATTGCAGGACCAACTTAGGCGACTTCCAAACTACGGGTTGCTTGCAAAAGTCATCATAATCATAGAAACCGAAAGATGTCCACTGCTCGACAAGGGCCTCCCCCAAGTGGCCCGCATCCAGCAGGTTCCCGCAGCTTTCACCAGGTCATCAATCACCCTTGTGAGAGGCCTTCAAACACCCACCGAAAATTCGCTTGCAAAAGTGGTTACGGGGTTTTAGGGTTCCGTACCCAAAGGGAATAGGGAATAGGGTTCCGTCGGTTACCAACGGAACCCTATTCCTGAGCCTCCGCTGTCCGTCCGTCCGACCGTCTGTCTGTCAGCGGGCTGTATCTCAAGAACCGTAATAGGAAGACAGTTGATATTTTCACTGATTATGTGTTTCTATTGCCGCTATAACAACAGATAATAAAAATTAAGGTACGGGACCCTACGTGCGCGAGTCCGACTCGCTCTTAGCCGGTTTTTATCTTATCCATTAAGAATTTCTCAATAGAGATCTTAATTATATGTATTATATATCATATCTTTACTGTCAAAGAGTGTCCTGTTGCATGTGTGGCCTATTTCTTTGTAGGTTATCGAAGAATGCACAAAGAAAGGTCGACGTACGTACTTTAATGAAATGATTCGGTATCTGTACAAATATTGACCTGTTCCACACTTGTGACAGGAAATGTATTGCACAATGTGTGTTGTCATTTTTTTTACTATTGGTAGGCACGCCTTTGACCACTATTTCACCTGATGGTAAGCGATGATGTGGTCGAAGATGGAGCACGCCTGCCTAGAAGTAATCTATTCACTCTTGACTTAAAGACTCCCAGGTTGTAGCTATCTGGAAACACAGACTCTGGCAGGGAATTCCACTCCTTAGCTGTACGCATTATGAATGTGTTCCTAAAACGTTTTGTGCGCGTGGGTGGGATGTCCACCATGTACCGGTGGCGTACCGCCGTACGTCTTGTGGTCCGATGATGGAACGGGCTTGGCGGAAATTAATTACGCAATTCCGTCGCACATTCCATTCCATTCCATTCATATTTTGTTCAAATTAATCAAATAAATAGTTTGAGGAGCTCGTGGCTAAAGAATAACAGCCGCACAGGTCGATCTTCATGGTTAAGCAACGCTTGCCAAGGTGGGTCTGTGGATGGATGACCATCTTAACATACCGAGTTTCCTCCGTGCCTCGGAAAGCACGTTAAGCTGTTGGCCCCGGCTGTCATTTGTAGAACTTTGGCAGTCGTTACGGATTGTCAGAATCCAGTAAATCTGACTCGTCTTGCCCAAGAAATACCATGTTACCCATTTAATGGGTAGTGGAGGTCTGGTGGGCAGCCGCTTCACGTAAAATACTGGTATTCAGCTGAATCCGGTTTGTCTGGAAGCCGACCCCAATATAGTTGGGAAAAGGCTAGGCAGATGATGATGATGAATCAATTAAACAGTTTGATACTAATGTTTCGTAAGTCACTGGTCGGTTCAGGTTCAAAGCAAGACCCGGAGGCGTAAATGCGAAGGCGGGTGACATCGCCGTTCCAAACGTAATCATAGTAGGTACAGCCACAAGCGAAGCGATTAGAGTATGAGTTGTTCTGTATTGCAGCCGTTTTTGTTTAAATAATGACTTTCGAAACCGATGACAGTGCACACAGTTTCCAAATATCTGTGGTATAGTCGTGTTTGTAATCTATACTAATATATGTATAAAGTTAAAGAGTTTGTTTGTTTGTTTACTTAAACGCGCTAATCTCAAATTCTTCCAGTGTTAGATAGCCCAGTTATCAAGGAAGGCTATAGGCTATATATCTTCACGCTAAGACCAATAGGAGCGGAGCAGTAATGAAAATTGTGACACAGACGAAGTTGCGCGGGTCAACTAGTGATTTATATATACGGACCCGGCTGCGCTACAGTACAGCTACTGTCTGTGTTGCAGCCGCCTTTGTATTAGCGCGGCCCGGAGTGGGTTATCTTAGTTTAAATATAGGTGTCACTTCATAACGTTATATTATGTCTACTACTACGTAATATTTAAGTAAGTGTAGCAATCCAGTATTTCACAAAGATCTTTCGAAAGAGTGAAAACATTGCTATTTATCTATACTAATACTTAATATATAAAGCTGAAGAGTTTGTTTGTTTGCTTGAACGCGCTAATCTCAGAAACTGCTGGTCCGATTTGAAAAATTCTTTCAGTGTTAGATAGCCCGTTTATCTATATATCATCACGCTAAGGTAAATAGGAGCGGAGCAGTCATGAAAATTGTGACCCAGACGAAGTTGCGCGGGTCAACTAGTATTCAATACAATTTAAGATCTTACTATTTTTAAACTCCAACTAAAAACAGGGATAATATAATTTAGATGTGTGTATCTGTTTGTCTGTGGCAGTGTGGCGTCGTAGCTCCTAAACGGATGAACCGATTTGGATTTTTGTTTTTCATCAATTTAAAAGTTGTTACTGTGTTTTTATCAATCACGTTTCAATGGCTGAAAGGATTTGGACAAGATTATTTTTTTAAATATTTTTTCGTTACTAAATTCTATTTAAATTAAATTTATTTGCTGTACACCTACCACAGTGTATTTCTTTTTAACCCTAAGGTTGACTGGAAGAGAATGCCTCGTTGCATTAAGTCCGCCTATGTACCACTATTGTACATGAAGTTTAAATAAATAAGTCATAGGACCTCAAAATTAACATCTTTTTTACCCCGTAGTACTTTACCGATAACTTTTCGACTGGTAAAGAGCTATAAATTTTACAAAACCAGCTTTTTACTAACTTCCATCCCTGAAAATCACAAACTATATACTTTTAGGCCCGTATTACAGAACTACAATCAAGACTCAAGCATTACTTAAAACTAGTCTCAGTTGGAGTTTTAATTTTGGAACTTGACTTGAGCAGAGAAACTACAATCAATAATCACCTCAGCAATGTCAGTTTAAATTGACATTTTTTACGTATTATAGAACAGTGCTTGAGGCTTGACTGAGCTCCACTAAATGTGTCCTTATTTTAAAATCACAATCAGCTCAGAATCACTGCTTGAGGCGAGATTTGATCTTTGTTTTCGCAAGTGTAGTCGAGACCACGCTTGAGCATAGATTCTCATGAAAATTGTTGTGATTACTTCATAAATCGAGTACCTACCTAATCAAAATGGATATTTTTGCAGATGTAGATTATTATAATGTTTTTTTTTAATAATGAGACAAATCGAACGTTTAACTTAAATGTTCGTTCGTCTGAGATATTTAAGAGATACGCAGGACCCTTATAATTGTGAAAACTGTAAGAAGAAGTACAGGTTTTCACATAATGTCGTGAAACATTTAATTTGACTTCAGACCTCTTTATTTTCATTTATATCTTTTTTGAGTTTCATTAGAATGCGGGTGCAACACATTCTAATTTTTTTTTGCAGTGGTTGGCAGCAAATGTATCGAGTCAGCCTTCTCGCAAACTTCGCTGAGGTAGTCAATACCAACAAAACTCTCAGCTCCATTTTACCGAGATAGCGCCTGTTTCAACGATTCCACAATTTCCACATATTTTACAGCAGTTTTGGTGTCCACAGAACATAATATGTACCAACTCTGAAGGGTTATGGGTGGCTGTCAGTGTCAATAACGTCGTGTCGTCCTCCTCGTCCGGTTTTGATCATGCGAAAAAAAAAGAATTGCAATAGAAAACAAACTATTGTTCAGGGTTACCATAATGATTGCTTACTCACGTAATCAGAGATCAAAATCTACTCAAGCGTAGTTTCTGAACGCTTAAGTCGAGATTCTTTGCTCAAGCAGTAATCGGTTGAACGCAGTTTAAGTAGTACTTGAGTAAGGTTCTGTAATACGGGCCTTAGAGTTTCGTACCCAGAGGGTAACCAGCGGAATCCTGATACTAAGCCTCCGCCGTCCGTCCGTTTATCCGTTCATCCGTCTGTCTGTCTGTCAGCCGGCTGTATCTCAAAAACCGTAATAGGTAAACGTAATAGGTTAAAGTGTGTATTTCTATTGCCGCTATAACAACTCATAATAAAAATTAAATTAAAAATGACAGGGAGAGAATTAAATGGGAGGCGCCCTATACAATAAAACGTGTTTTTTTTTTGTTTTATGGTATGAGACCCTTCGTGTGAGAGTCCGACTCACACTATGCCGGTTTTTCACACTACCAAAATAACAACACTGAGTGGAGCCCTCTATATGTACCCACCTATATCATACACTCTAGGAATAATCAGTTTTATACACCGTGTTTCGGACGATATACATAAACTTCGACCGGATGTTCAGAACACGGAAATAAGCATTTTTCATTATGGACACATCAATCAATTCTTATTTTTAGTTAATTCTCACACAAACTAAATACCTTGACGTAAATCACCCGATATGCATGCCTCTTTATCCGAATTGGCAACGAAAAACAAATGAAATTCAAAAAGCATTTAATAGATTTCTCATTTTAAATGCGGCAACATAGGCCACGTTAAGACCCTTTCATACTGCATAGCTCAATTAAATGAAATTATAAATACCTTTGTAATAAAGCCTTTTAAGTACAACTTCCTTTGTTGGATTTGATTTGTTAAAGCTAAAGAAGCGTTTGCTAATGTTTTTAAGTAACGTGAAGAACACGGTGTATATACTTATATAAAACCAATTATTCCTAGAGTTTACCGAATGTATTGGTAAGATCAATATTTCTCGGTTCATTCGCCGTTCAGTGTTCGGATCAGTTTCATTACTATCCATATGCTAATGTATGTCAAGGTGTGAAAGATATTATTACCATCTAAGTAGCTTGTGTACTAAAGTTTAGGCAAAATAGCAGTATGAAGTATGTAGTTCTGACACCGAGCAAGTGCCAATAAGTTTTCTAAACAAATTTTTGTGATATGATTTAATTTTAGCAATATGCACAAGGCGACGATTTGGACAAGGACGAAGCAAAAATAGAACTAAAATAAAATAAGGCTTTTGGCAAAGCAAAAATAGATTAAGACTTTTGGCAAAAATAGAACCTCGTTTGTTATGAAACTTAAATAAATATTAAATAATAATTTTTTATTGGCATACACAAGAACACATATTACATTGGTCGTGAAACACTGGTGCCTGTGGTAGGTAATTACAACCTGTATTACAGGTCACCAGCATTAATATCTGAGAGGTGAGCTCTCAGATATTAATTCACAAAATCATTGTATGATTTTGTCTAACAATAAAGAACAGGGTAGACAAGCAAAAAATAAAAATAGAATATGGTGTGGGTTGTGTTGTGTGACTGTATGTGTTGTGTGTATTGTGTGTGAGTAAAATGTGTGACTGAAGGATTAACTTAGCTAAGTCGGTACCTGCAGCAGACCCTCTTAAGGAGCCAATCCCGAACAACCATCTTGAGATTGTGTTTAGTTGGTGTACAGCTAGTTTGTACTTGTAAATAACAACAACAGTAAGTACCAGTGTATATAGTTTGGGGAATACTTTTATGCGTACACTTAAGAAGTGGAATTCCCTGGCTATTTCCGTGTTTCCTGATAGTTACAACCTACTTCAATGAACTGATTCACTCTTGACTTAAAGACTCTATGTTCTATTCATTCTTGATTTAAAAACTCTCTGATAACCGTGCATCGTTGAACTGTGTGATTTTGCCACGAACTCTTCGATATTCTACTTATAAGAAAATTAGCTTTTGCGTATTTTTCCAATAATAAATTCGGGAAATGCTCTCTTAGTACTCCCCAAGAAGCCCACATGCCAAATTTCAGGTTCCTCCGACCAGTACCTACTTTTGGCTGTGCGTTGTCTGTCGGTCACTCAATCAGTCAGTAACGGAAGAATTTTATATATAGTGATGATTGTTTCACTGATAGAAATTCTACATTATCACCGTTTTACACAGGCTTTTCTTTCTTCATCATCTGCCTAGCCTTTTTCCCAACTATATTGGGGTCGGCTTCCAGTCAAACCGGATTTAGCTGAATACCACTATTTTACGCGGAGCGGCTGCATACCAGACCTCCACAACCCAGTAACTGGGTAACACGGTACTTCATGGCAAGACTGGAGTCAGATAAACTGGCTTCTGACAATCCGTAACGACTGCCAAAGATCTACAAATGACAGCCGGGACCAACGGCTTAACGTGCTTTCCGAGGCACGGAGGAAACTCGCTATGTTAAGATGGTCACCCATCCACAGACCAACCTTGGCTAGCGTTGCTTAATCTTGAAGATCGACCCGTGCGGCTGATATTATCTAGCCACGAGCTCCTCAGGCTTTTCATCCTTGTAATATGCATATACCCTGTGGGATAAGCCAAGGGAAAAAAGTCTCGGAAATAGGCATTCTAAAGTATTATTTTAGCATTATATGTGTATTTTATTAGTATTATATACTACTCTGGCAAGAAAGTACCGGGAATAGATCAATAGTACACAAAATGTCTGTTATTCATCCAAATTTATTTTATCACCTTCAAAGTATGCTACTTTAGAAACGATACACTTGCGCCAACGAATAATCCATTCATCAAAACATTTTTTAAACGCTGCTTCCGGAATTGAGTTCAGTTCTCGCCGCGAATTCTCCTTTATGTCTTCTATCGATTGAAAACGGGTGCGACGAAGTGGTAATTTGAGTTTAGGAAAAAGAAAAAAGTCAGCAGGAGCCATATCTGGTGAATATGGTGGTTGCTGGATGGTATTTGTTGAGTGTTTGGTTAACAATTCGTTCACAATGATAGCCTTGTGCGAAGGCCCATTGTCGTGGTGCAAAATCCAAGAATTTTCTTTCAACAAATCTGGCCTTTTTCGTCGAATTTGCTCTCTTAAACGCCGCATAACGCTCAAATAATATTCTTTATTTACCGTTAGACCTTCCGGTAAGAATTCAGAGCGCAAAACACCGCGATAGTCAAAGAAAACAGTCAACATGACTTTGACTTTTGATCGACTTTGGCGTGGTTTTTTCGGTTTCGGTTCAGTTGGAAGGCGCCACTCCGAAGCTTGTTGACTAGTTTGCATGTCAAACTCGTAAACCCACGTCTCGTCACCAGTAACAATGCGTTTCATGAATGTTGGGTCCGAACTGACTCGTTCTAGCATATCCTCAGCGACTTTCATGCGATTGAGTTTTTGGAGAAAATTCAGATCTTTTGGGACTAGCCGAGCAGCAACATGTTTCATACCCAAATGATTAGTTAAAATGGTACGGATCGACTCGTGAGATACAGAAAGTTCGGCGGCTATCTCTCTCAGAGTTGAATGGGGATTTTCAGTCACTATTTCCTTCACTTTTGCGATGTTAACTTCAGTTGCAGACGTTGACGGCCTACCAGAGCGAGGCAAATCTTCCATCACATCTCGACCGCTTTTGAACGCTTTGAACCACTCATAAGCACGAGTTTTTGATAAAGTCGATTCACCGTAAGCCTTCTGTAACATTTTCAGTGACTCCGAACACGAAATTCCATTGGCGATGCAAAATTTAAGACAAACTCTTTGTTCGATATTTTTGTCCATTATGAAATTCGCAATACACACTATATATGATATTACTAAAACCAGCACTGTATTTAATATAAATAACAGATGCAACTCAAACTCCGCGCCAAAATGGAAAACAGTTGTGCCAATCTAACAACTACAAAAAAACAAAAATTTTAATTTGGAACCATAAACAAATCATCTATTCCCGATACTTTTTTGACTGAATGTATATCATAATTTCTTTTTTTGTATTTTTTTTCCGTTACTAAATTCTATTTTAAATCTTATTTATTTGCTGTACCTACACTTAGCACAGTGTATTTCGTGTGTCCGCCTATGTACCACTATTGTACATGAAGTTTAAATAAATAAATAATAATTTTGTAAACAAGCTGCAAATAATTGTAAATGAGGTCACTCCACATTGGAATCTGATTCACAACGTTTCTGTCAATATGTAACACTTCGCACAATCTGTAACTCAACGCCTTAAATAATTGTTTCTTTTGAATGCACGCGTATGAGTAAAGTGTTTTACATAGTGACAATTTTCCGCACGGCACGGTCTTCAAAGTTAAGCAACGCTAGCCGAGGTCGGTCCGTGGACGGGTGACCATCTTAACATACCGAGATTTTTTTTAAAGGATGGGATGTCATCAAATGACTCCTTTCGCTCTGGGTGGAGCGAAAGGGAGTGTCAGACTCTTAGTGACTAAAATCCATCCGTGTTCCACTTAATGCACTTTGCGTTCCAAAGCCCCGGTAACTCTTTCGAACCAATTCCGTAACATACCGAGAATCCAACGCGCCTCGGAAAGCACGTTAACGTTCTTTCCGCACTGCGATTTTGTCGGCCGGTTCCGTACGTATAGTGCCCTAATAGAATAATACCATCCCATCACTTCCCGTGGGTGTCGTAAGGGACTCGCCAGAGAATGAGCAGCAGCGTTCTCTGTAAAACGCAACTGCGATCGCCAACCAGCGTGGCGATTATGGCAACCCCCCCCTTTGAGGGAGGCCTATGTCCAGCAGTGGACGTCTTTCGGTTGATATGTTGATGATGAGGTGCATCCGCGTAGATTACAGCACACGGCACAGCAAAGGAGTGGAACTCTATCTGCGTCTGTGTTCCATAACACATTCAACCCTAATCTCTTCAAAGTTAGAGAGTGCACAGGCTTCTTCTGGGTAAGCTCACTCCATCGTCTCATCTGATCTAGACTAGAGTTAAGCAAGAGCAAACCCATCATAAAAAAGTTGGAAAAAGGCTCGTCAGATACAAGTCCGAGTCCATCACTACACCGTCGCATTAGGTTAAAGCCTATTTATTATTTATTAATTTATGAGATAAATAAATAATAAATAACATCATAATCCAAACTATTAAATAAACCACCATGTACTCGTAGGTATATCTATACCTGCGGGTGGACGGCGCGATGTGTTCAAAGAGCTGTCAGCGTAAAAGACGGGGCCCGCTAGGGCCAGTGCCTGCTGGGGCTGCGGACTTCGTTCGAAAGAGGCACCGTACCCTGGAACGCAAAGGGCACTAGGAAGAACGCGGATGGGTTTTAGTCAGTAAGAGTCTGACACTCCCTTCTGCTTCACCCAAAGCGGGAGGAGTCATTTGATGATTTCCCATCCTTAAAAAAAAAAGGTATATCTATACCTAAGTATAGTTTTTAATATAAACTCGATCAATACTTTTGGCCTTAGCTAAACTTGATAAAGAATTAAATTGGAAATTGTATTGTTTGTCACAGGCTGACAGACAGCTCAAGAAAAAGTTTCATTGTCCAATGAAAATGTCTAAGAATAACGAAAGTACAATCAACTTTTTTTAATCGATTGATTGGTAAGTTATCTGATTTAGATCGGGTTATTTTTTTCGTTACACTCTTTAGTACTAAAATAATAGTAGTGCCATTCTGTAAAAAAACTCACTATAATAACTTTTACACAGAAAATACCACCGACTTCCAAATAAAAAATAACTGTAAAGTCGTTTTTTGTTCGAAGTGCTTCATCAGATCTTTCCGAAATTTAAATTGGACCATTTCGGAATAAACATTCGAATAACCTGGGAGTCTTTAAGTCAAGAGTGAATAGGTTACTTCTAGGCAGGCGTGCTACATCTTCGACCGCATCGTCGCTTACCAACAGGTGAGATAGTGGGCAAACGCGTGCCTATCAATAGTAAAAATAAAGGCATTATAAAAATCCGTTTATACATATAACTGTTATAAAAATTAAAATTTAATTTAAAAAAAGACATGTGTATGAACATCCGAATCGATAACCCTTTTCCCTCCCCCTCCTTTTCTGAAGTCGGTTAAAAACCTTGGATAAGTGAACATGAAGTTCCAACTTGGTTGGATGGAATTACAGTCCCTCCAACCAAGTGGGAACGCCAGTTAACTTCCACGTCAGAGGGCTTAGTGTAAGTTTTTTAACGCACTCGATCGCGTTAACGTAAACGTTTGCTTATGTCAAATTGTATATAAAAAAAAAGTTTTCCTTTACTGTCACCATACGGCGCTTATTCAGTTTCAATACAAATTGACGTTTACGCTAACGCGATCGAGAACGTTAAAAAACTCGCACTAAGGCCACCACTGGTCACAAAATATTTCAAGGACACCATCGACTCGAAAAGAAGAAGTTAACTTCAAGCTCACTATACCTCAAATGTCACAGTGTGGTGTTTACAGAATAAACCGGTTACCGGCGGTACCCTTTAAAATGGTATTTATAAACTTTTAGAGGGATGCGGAACAGAGAGTAAAGTCCCGCACACCTCAATTGAAAAGGAGGATCCTCCGACCAGGCGTCTGTTGTGCCTGGCGGGCTACTGCCCGATAGTTGATATTCGGGCTGATGTATTATTCAAATCGCACGGTAAACTCTGCTTGCGCGATGCAGGATTTCGACGAAGTAGTTCGCTGCTAGTTGGATAGATGGCGTCGCGGTTCTTTTTGTTGCGTCGTAGATTTGCTTCGTTGGTTTTTCTTGCGGCGGCATTGATGCCGCTACAAACCATATTACCTATTTGCAAATATTATTGTAACAAAACCGGTCAACAGCTATTATCAAAACCGGTCATGTGCGAGTGGGCCTCGCACACGAAAGGTTCCGTAACCAACAATTCGAGAAAACAACAATCATGATGCCGTATGGTGTCGGCCGGTGCCCTATGGTGCTGTAAAAGAATAATACCATCCCATCACTTCGTAAGAGGTGATTAAGGGACTCGCTAGAGAGTGGGCAGCAGCGTTCTCTGTAAAACGCAAAACCATAAACTGCGATCACCAAAGACGAAAGCTTGGCGGTTATGGCAAACGATAAACCACCTTTGGGGGAGACCTATGTTCAGCAGAGGACGTATTTCGGCTGTTATGATGATGATGAGACATCATGACTCTAGGTGAACGGCAAATGCCCTATATAATGGTTGTGCGAGTATTATTACTACTTTAGTATTAGCACATATAATAATATAATAATAATATTCCACACAACTATCACACAACGCCATCTAGTCCCAAGCTAAGCAGAGCTTGTGTTATGGGTACTAGACAACTGATAAACATACTTATATATTTCTAAATACATACATATTATAGATAAACTACATCCAGACACAGAACAAATGATCATGCTCATCACACAAACATTTGTCCTGGGTGGGAATCGAACCCACAACCTCTGGCATAGCAGTCAGGGTCACTAACCACTAGACCAACAGGCCAGTCCAAGTAACTATGTATACATATGTATACATAGTCACTTGTAATTCGACGTATGTCCGTCAGGAGCTGATAGGGGGGCCAAGATGCAACAAATTGAATCCCCATGTATACGGCCAAAATTCATTAGTTTCAAGATATTTGAATTTAAAGGGTTTAACGATATTTACTCAAAATTTGACTTTTTTTTAATTGACCACTATCTCATCTGATGGTAAGCGATGATGTGGTCGAAGATGGAGCACGCTTGCCGAGAAGTAAACTATTCACTCTTGACTAACCCAGGTTGTAGCTATCAGGAAACACAGACTCCGGCAGGGAATTCCAAATAATAAAAAAAAAAACTACATATTGAATGGGTCTTGATTATTGGTTGCTATTAAAACATAATATTGTAAGGCCGCTGGTACTTCAACTAAGCTAAGAACATAATAAAAACGTACTTAATTCAATAAAATAATTAATACGATGAGTGATTTAAGAATAATATCTTACCAATATTTTCATTTTACGCTTCATAAAATGTTGTCTAGTTAAAAAAAAAATATGACGTTAATCATACAAATAACAAAACATATATCCTATTCTGTAAGATTTCCAAAAAGGTATATAAATTAATTTAAAGACACGGAATTCGTGGCATGGCATGTGTCTGAATCGGCGCGGGGAGAGAAATCATCTGTGTGCTTTTAGGTACTGGCGAAATTTTTCGTGATGGGGATGGGTGTGCGGGCGGGAAGTGCACGGCGTCTGCTGCGCTCGCGTCCTCTTCGCCGCGCAAGCACGTGTGTCGTTATCTTGCTATTAACCAATCTCTCATTGCATTAATTCATTGTCGATAAAATTATTGTTAATTCTTGGTTCTGTTTATTATTTTGCTGATATTCTTTTTTTAAATATGAAAATGAATGAGCATTCGTAGTTTCGGATGTTCTATTTTTAAATTTAAAATTTAATGAGATTTAGTTAATACATATTTTTTATAGTGTAGTATTTTTATTTATGACAACATTTTCAAGACTAAAATGAAAATATTGGTAAGATACTATTTTAAATCACTCATCATTTTAATAATTGTGTTGAATTAAGTACCTTTAATTATGATCATAGCTTAATTGAAGGGCCTGCTACAATATAGATATTTTTAATGGTAACCTACCAATTCCATATGTAGTCTTTTTTTATTTTGAATTAAATGTCTTTTGGATAAACATCGAAAAACCCTTAAAATTCAAATATTTCGAAAATGATTGAATTTTGGCCATACATGTGGGAGTTAAATTTTTTGCATTTTATATAGGGGGGCCTATCAGCTCCTGACGGATATACGTCGAATTACAAGTAACCTGACTATTTACTTACATAGTTTTGGAGAATTGAAAATACCGCAATATTTCATATTAATTTTAGTTGCATAAGATATAGGTATAGGTACAAAACCGTCCTCGTTGACAGCTTTTTGTATTATCTGCGTGGTTTAGAAGAATTGAGCGGAAAAACATGCAGAGGATCACAGCGATTTTGTTATATCTTAATAGGAGATTTGGAATCTGTCACCTGGAACATGATATTTTTTATACTTCTTCTTGAAATATTTCTAGTGATAGATAATTAGATTCAGGTATTCATCATTATCATCATCTGCCTAGCCTGTTCCCAACTATATTAGGGTCGGCTTCCAGTCAAACTGGATTCAGCTGAATACCAGTGTTTTACGTGGAGCGGCTGCCTACCAGACCTCTACAACCCTGGTACATTTTGGCAAGATTGGAGTCAGATTTACTGGCTTCTGACAATCTGTAACGACTGCCAAAGATCTACAAATTTGATTCAGGAATTAAAAGCAAACATTCTATAGGCGTGGGCTCGTTAGGGCCAGTGCCAGCAGGGTTGTAGAATTTGTTCGAAAGAGTCACCGCGGACCTGAAACGTAAAGGCCAGGAGGAACACGGATGGGTTTTAGCCAGTTAGAGTCTGACACTCTTCCGAGTCATTTGATGATTTCTCATTTGTAAAAAAAAAGGTTCTAAAGGCATCAAACGATAAATATGGGTAAATCCAGAACAGTCCACAAGTCAGTGCTAATTTTCGCGCGAAAACAATAACGCGCATCAGATATCTTTCCACGTATCACGCTGTGTTTACTAATACGACCGTTATTTTTATGCCTGGCCTATCCCCGTACAAACTCGTCCAATGGTGCAGTTTTTGTTCCCATCAAAATCAGGTCGAAGACTCCTTTGAGTGTTTACGCCCATTAGCAAAAATCAACCTGTATAATGTATTGAACTTTTAACTTTAGATATATATTTAAGTTTTCCTCATTCCTCTTCCAAATAATTATGGTTGGATTACGTATGTAGATAGGTTCTAGAGAGGACGAGTTAAAATAATATTATTAATAATATTATTTTGTTATAATTATATTATTAATTTATTGAATAATCATTATTATAAAGAGGGGGAGTGTTCGAATTTTGTGAGTTTGTGTATCTATTATATTATCTGTGCAGCTACAGCATCTATTAAAAAAAATAAAAAAATTCACCATTTGACAAGTACATTACATTACTTACTATGGATGGAAGATATATTGTACAAATTACTCAAGTCGCTAGTTTTTTTTTTAAATTAAACTTTTCCATAGGAAAATCAACTTCATACCGATCATAAATCACACTAGCAATAAAATAAGTATAGGTATATTTAGAAGAAAACGATATAATCTATTGTTATGTTAATATCAAAAAAATAATGTACCAATAAAATAAAGTAAATGCAGAGTACCTACGAGCATTGTTTAGTAATTGTGATTTTATGTGTTTCTAATAATTACGTAAAGCAATAATTTTCATTAGATACCTGATTTAATAATTTTAACAGTTTTCTAAATTATTAAGGTAAGCAATTTAATTTAAAACAAATTAATTATTAAAACAGTCTCACCTATATTTGAGATCCATAACTTCAAAGTTATAAACCGAAGAATACATTCCCGCCAAAAACACAGGGAACAAAATCAAAATATAACTATAAACATTGAACTTCCCAAAAGGTCCCAGAATTGTCAAAATATCGTCCACTGTCACTTCCGAATTCGGTTTTTTTTCTGGATCCATGATTGTGGCACAGCACTTTACCGATTATTAAAAAATACAATAAACACTTTGGTACGTAATTAATTGTAATTTTTGTTTGAATATGGAACGCGCGCGCGGCGTCGGTGGCCGGCTCGATAGTGCGCGCGACGGACTCAGTCTATGCTTTTTATTGTTCATATTAAAACCTATCGAAGCGCATTTACTTGCGATAACATTGAATATGAAACTTTATATAGTTACTACTACTTTTACTATGACAAGTACACTTATTGACAGGAGATATTAAGCTGTTCACTGGTTGTTAATTCGTGACATGAGCGACGCACGATGCGCGGTAAAACCCGCGAATCTGATGAGTGGTGGATAAAAATGAGCACTAGCTAACCTGTAAGAGATTCAGCATGATTTTTGCCATCAATACTTTTGCCTGAACTTCTGAGGGCCAATTCCACTTTCGCATTCGCAGATAAACCCTGTGAGGTTTGCGTTGTATGGCAAAAAACAAGTATAACGGTAGATTAAGTACTTTGGAAATAAACAAATAGTAATAATAATCTCAGTCGCAATCTGACAAAATGTAGGGAAATGTTTTTGACAGATTACGACTGAGATTTAAATGCAGAATAAGTAGAAATCGCCCTATGGTATGTAGCGAGAGTAATAATTGCTGAATCTACCACAATGACATAAACTCACTTAAAAAAAAAAGTGATTGTAATACTGGACCTGCTTAGTCAAACCTCTTTGACTTTCAGATTTTGAAATAACTGTATTATAACCACGAGTTCTTCTACAAAACTATGACAATTATTTCCTCTTTGATATCTTAATAAGTAAGAGAGATATTGGCCAGTATAAAAGCGTAATAAAATTGGCCATTATAAAGCCTGACTTAATAGACAAAGCCTATGAGCCTTATTGACTTGTGTAAGTCTATGTTAGTGTTAACTATTCAAAGACAATGTTGTTGTTAACAACAAATTACGCAAAGACTTTCCTTTCCGAAATGGAAAGTTATGGAACCGTCATGGACTTGTATTTTGAGGTAACCGCAGAGGTTTACGTTCTCTGTTTACCAGAATTAGGGAAATGGAAGAAAGAGGGCTATTAAACCAACACCTTAATAGGGTACTTGAATGCTTACAATGTGCGTAAAGCTAAGGAGTGGAATTCCTTGCCGGAGTCTGGGTTTCTGATAGCTGGAGGTCTTTAAGTCAAGAGTGAATTTCAGGTTACTTCTAGGCAAGCGTGCTTCTGGTGTTTTTTATGCATTTCATAACTCCGCCATATATACATCGTCCAGAAGTGCGCGTTCATATTTAAGAGTGGTCAGCGAGGAAGAGTCAAGGGGTTCTGTAACTGCATTTGCTGTATACAGGTTGAATTTTTCAAGTGTGCCTTCAGGGCGGTATCTGAAATTTTAAGGAATATCGGAAAACACTGAAAGGAGTCTCGAGCCCGATTTTGATGCAAACTAAAATTCTATCATTGGATTTTTGAAAAAGCGTTTTTCCCACCCAAGAATCGAACGAGATAATTTTGAAAAAAAAAAACATACCCTGTATTATTACACCATCCGAAAGTGTAGCTAATAAGGATCAAATTCTGGGAAGTAATAATACATGGCAAACTAAAAGAAAGAGCAAATTTATAACAAATTAGTTTTAAATTTCTGACTAAAATTACATATCTAAACCGTATTTTTTTTAATTCAAAGATGCAGTTGTAGATTCTCGGGCCTGATGTTGATGAAACCTAAAATATGATTTATTTTTGAAAAAAAATTGAGTCTCATTATTTAGCGACGAGCTTCATTGCTGTGGATTCATTTGCCAAGCCTTTTCCCAACTATTTTGGGGTCGGCTTCCAGTCAAACCGGATTTAGCTGAATACCAGTATTTTACACGGCGCGGCTGCCTACCAGACCTCTACAACCCATTAACTGGCAAACACGGTTCATGGCAATACTGGAGTCAGATTAACGGGCTTCTGACTATCCGTAACGACTGCCAAAGATCTACAAATGAAATCCGGGACCAACGGCTTAACGTGCTTTCCGAGGCACTGAGGAAACTCGGTACGTTAAGATGGTCACCCATCCACAGACCAACCTTGGCAAGCGTTGCTTAACCTTGAAGATCGACCCGTGCGGCTGTTATTATTTAGCCACGAGCTCCTCGTGAGTTTCATAGCTGTGAATTGATGTTTGAAAAATCATCAATCCATTGCTTCATTGTTTGAACAGTCGTCTTATTTCGTACTTAGGTTCCATTATACCAGTTCTTACGATAAGGTTCGAGCTAATAGTTAGCCTGTATTTACACGTATTTCTGTTGGTGTTATGTAATGGCAGACATGTTTTGTAAACAAACACGTACTCGTAGCAACGGAAACCTGCGCTCGACTACAAGTTATCGCTTGAACAGTTGCTAAGAACTGACTGTTTGTTCTTTTTTTGAATAAGGAGTTGTTGCTTCCTGCTTCTTAGACGTGCCAATATTATCATAATAGAATAAATCCCGAATATAAAAATGAAAATTTTATTTAGTCCGTCCGATTTTCAAACGTATAAAAGTTCAGGAGGCTGGTGACTCATGTTTAGGGTACTAACACCCTCCGCTGTCCGTCCGCCCGTCCGTTTGTCTGTCAGCGGGCTGTATCTCACGAACCGTAAAAGGAAGAGAGTTGAAATTTTCACAGATTGTGATCATTTGTTTGGTAGTGTGGTACGGAACCCTTCGTGTGTGAGTCCGACTCGTACTTGGTCGTTTTTTTATGAAAGAAATGTACAATTATTTTTGTAGATCTAATTGATGGACTAAATTGGTTTCTTTTCAGAAAAAATATAATGTTCCGTTGTCTATGCGTCAGATCTTGCAATACAACGTTGGAAAATACATATTAGATGCCATTTCTACAAATAAAGCAAAACAGACAAAAATACTAAACTGACCAAGGCAAGACTGGATCAACAATCACCTTTTTATACGAGTATCTATAAACAAGAGAAATAAATTGAAGCATTCCTCACCTGAAAACAAAGACATAGAAGACGAATTCCTACAGCAGAAAAATAGTGTGTTTGAAGATATTCAATGAACAAAGAATTAATAATGTTAACAAGGCCTTTAAACATTGAAAAAAAATCCTCTTCAAATGTGGCAACTTATTAATAGTCTGGCTAGCAGCGAAACAAAGCATAACTCTACTCTTGTAAAATTATACACGCCAACAGGCCAAATTACTGACACAAAGGAAATATGTGAGTGTTTTGACTTATTTTTCTCAAATATAGGTGCAGAGCTCGCTTGTAAAATTCTAGAATCGTACCATAATAATCAAACTTTACAAATACCCAGTAGCAAAATAGACAGTACGATCAATCTAACACAACTTATACCTGCTTCTATTGCAGAGGTACTTATAATAATTGAAAATTTAGATGCAATATATTTTTGTAACGCGGAGTAAGTACAAAAACTATAAAATGTGTTAAAGATGAAATAGCGCTTAAACTTAACATAACTCTTTGTATTAATAGGTGTCTAACAGAAAGACATTTTTCAGAATCCTTGAAAGTTGCAAAAGTCAGCCCCATATAGAAAGAAGTCAGGAAACAAATGAGGTCCGGGTAATTACCGACCGATACTTGTATTACCAATATCATCAAAGGTTTTTGAAAAAGTACATCCATTTATTCATTTTGCGGTCATAACGGGTTTTCATCTTTTCAGACATTTGCTGGTCTGATTCTCTGACGTGCTCATAAATGTCATTCATTTTGTTCCGCAAGACATTCGCATAATTCTCACAGTAGTTCGCTTCTGAATCGTTGTTTGTGTTCCTCAAGTTGAGAAATTAGTACTCGTGAGGGTACTTTGGTGTTAAATTGGCCAGTTGTAAAACTTGTAATTTTGTTTTAGATGTAACTACCTACTTTGACTTATATACTTTTACTATACTACTTTTTTTTACTATAGATAGGCACGCGTTTGACCACTATCTCTCCTGATGGTAAGCGATGATGTGGTCGAAGATGGAGCACGCTTGCCTAGAAATAACCTATTCACTCTTGACTTAAGGTGAATGCTCCAGGGTAGCCCGCGAAATTCAAATATTTTTATGTTTTTTGCAATTTGCCGGTCAGTGTGAAGCTGTATGTGGACCAAATGTGATCTAGTTCGAAAGAATGAATAATCATTCTTTCGAACTACATGAACTTAGAGGGCTATATTGATGATTAAAATGGTTATAATTCTTTAGATAAATACGCGTTACGGTCGCAGATCGCATTTGGTCCACATACAGCTTCACCCTGACCGGCAAATTGCAAAAAATATTTGAATTTCGCGGGCTACCCTGGAGCTTCCACCTTAAAGACTCCCAGGTTGTAGCTATCAGGAAACACAGACTCCGGCAGGGAATTCCACTCCTTAGCTGTACGAATTATGAATGTGTTACCAATATGTTTTGTGCGTATGGGTGGGATATCCACCGTGTACTGGTGGCGCATCGCCGATCGTCTTGTGGTCCGATGATGGAACGGGCTTGGCGGAATTAAATTATGCAATTCCGACGCACATTCCCCAAAATGCAACCGGTAAAAAAACCGACAGGCTAGCAACTCGTTGTCGATGTTCAAGACTTTGGAGCTTCGTCCCGACGAGCCTCTCATTGCCGATGATCCTCTTGGCTCGTTTCTCAATTTACTCAAGGGCATCAAGTTGGGATCTGGCAGATCTATCCCAAAGATGAGAGCAGTATTCCATACACGATCGAACTTGCGCTTGATAGAGTTTAAGCAGCTGTTCCGGCGTGAAGTATCGTCTCACCTTTGCTAGAATCCCCAACTTCCTTGCAGCCACTTGAGCTTTTGCCTCTATGTAAGGGCCAAAATTGAGAGTAGATGTTAATGTAACCCCAAGAAGCTCAAGTTGGTCGGTTATCGGCACGGTTGCACCTTCGTCATTAGACGACGATTTTATTTTTAAAATTTAAATCTCATTTAAGTTAACTGTACCTATGTTCTTTTGAGAAATAAAGATTCTTTAAACCTAAACCTGAAATCGGTTATACTGTGTAGGGTGTCAGGTGGTATTCCAGTGACCAGGTCTGCAGGCAGCCGTCACTCTCTACCAAGGTTTGCGAAAGCTGGTGTCGCCTATGTGCATTCGTAAACAGCACTTCGGTATGACAACAAAAACAGTAGTACGAGTATATACTTGTCCCAATCGCTTGTCGGCGTTCCACAACTTTTGCCAGGTATCTTTGCAATGTCTGATTGAATCGTTCCACTATTTCATCCGATTGTGGGTGCTAAGAAGTTGTTCTCGTTTTATGAGTACCCATAACTCGGTAAGTTTACTTTACTTAGCTGTGAATCTCCAAGGGTACTCTAAAACGACAAAAGACTTCATGAACTAGTTTATCTCCAACTGTGGAAGCTTCTTGATTTGAAATGGCGAAGACTTCCGGCCACTTAGTGAAGTAATCCATTATAAACATGAAATATTTGTTACCACTTTCACTCACTCCTAAAACACTAAGCTGTCCCATTGGGCCCAATAGCTTTTTGTGATCAAACTCATCGCTGAGACATCACTCTACGTGGGCTTAGGAGCACTGGCCTTCATCCACTCCAGAATCAGCTTGATGTTTAAATCTTCCTGCTGAGCCCGCTGTATGCTTTCCATCCACTCGTTGCTTGTTTTGAGCATCTTCACAGGTACGACTTCTTTACCCTCTTGCCTAGTACAATGCTTGCAGTCTTCAGGGCAAGGTCGTCTTGACAATGCATCTGTGTTGTTTCAGGGTGCGGTGCCTCTTTCGAACGAAGTCCTCAGCCCCAGCAGGCACTGGCCCTAGCGGGCTTCGTCTTTTGTGCTGACAGTTCTTTGAGGCGCGCGTGGAACATAGCGCGCCGTCGACCAAGCACTGGTTCTAATCAGACGGCAAGCAACCGAATCTCGCCGTCCGCAGTCCCGCGCCTACGGTGGCCAAGAATCGCTCTGCGACTCGCGACCCCCGGGGCGTCTTCTTCTGTTGCGGCGGCTGGGGCATGAGGTTTCCCTCTCTCTCACACGTACGGCTTTCTCCTTTGCTAGCGTTTGTGCTTCGCTGAAAGAGGTGACTGCTTCCCATGTCTCCTCACTCCGGACCATGGCTTGAACCAGAGACGGACGCCAGAGATCGCCGCCGCCGATTGCCTCGACGAGGACACGGCGGTGCTTCGCCCAAGCAGGGCAGACCTCTACGGTATGCTCCACCGTGTCGTCCGGCCCTTTTCTATCACCTGTTTCTTGTCACAAAAGTTCCGCATACATACCTGAGATGTCGGTGGCTCTGACCAATGTTGGTGTCACTTTACATGGAAGGTCATTGTTTATCCTTTCCACGAGTACGCAACGATGAGTCTGCTAGGATTCTGAGGAAGACAACAACATTATGTACGTAGATTTTGTCAGCGTCTATCGTCAGCTCACATGGTGTCCTGTTGACCTCACCCTTGATGATAAGGCTATTCCCGACACTGGATTGTGAGATCGAAATCCTTGGGGCTCTTTGAACATCAGCCAGCACCCGCCCCGCAGTCCTGGCTTTTACTCGTTTCCGTGGAGTCCGTTCAAGTTTAAGGTTGCCCAACTCCTTCTTCACATCAGCAATGTCGTCATTAAATCTGCTGATCTGAGTTTCAGCGTCTGACAGGCGGTGGTCAAGCTGAGCAACCTTATCCTTCACCTCCTTCATGTTTTTCCCGAAGGACGCGTGAAGTTCCTTCATGAGGAGCATCTGTTCTTCCTGGCGGTGCGTCTGCTCCTCCTTATCAAGCTTGAGCTGTTTTTCCAAGAGACAGGCCTTATTCCGGCGCATAACAATAGTATACCCTGAGTATTACAGCAGTGAGGTGACTTACGACTTGGAGTTTCTAAATTAAAAATTTAATTATTTTAATTAAATGACATATTTTCCGAAAAAGCTAAGTGGTAAACTAGTCAGTTATAAATAAATGTATTTAATGAAATATTTTAACAATAGACAGTATAATTAAAGGTTCTAACGGATAGATACCGCACCGATAACCTGAAAAAGCAACGATGCGTATACCGTCTCACAATTACAATTAGTTTTTTTTTGTGTTATATGATTTGGCCTGGGACTTCTGCAAGACTACAAAATAAAAATAATAGCAAAACTGCGGGCAAAAAGGCTTCTATCTCAAGTTGTGTAGCAAAAATTAAAAAAAAAACGCAGGTCTGGCCGGTTGTGATGCCGTGGAAACACTTATAGAAACGACTGAACGGATTTGGATGAAACTGCATACGATAGACCAAATCCTGGATTACGACAAAAATATACTTTTATCTCGGTAGAACGACCCCGTAAGATAATGTTCAACTTACAGGTGTGAGACGTCGGTAGCAAAAACTAGTATATCAATTTTGAATACCTATTTTAAGATCTTGTCGTTTTGGATAAGCAAACCATACAGAAAGAAACAAATCGTACTTTAGAGGAAAAAAAAACAATTCTTATTTTATTGGGTGCTGAACTAAGTTGTGGTAAATAAAATACTCTATTCTAAATGCAAGTACTTTTAAACTACCCTATTGTGAAAGAAACTATATTTGTCATACAATGTTATGCCCAGGTGTCACGGTCTAGCTCAGCAGGATCTAAGTACTAATGCCTTTGCATTCGCATCTCTGTCGCAAAAGCCTCAATTTCCATACATGTTTGATTGCGACTGACCTGCGAATGCGAACGGTGCTTAAAAATTAGCAGAATTGGGTCTCTAGACAAAGTGCCATTCTATTCGCGATTGCAATAGGGAACATGCAATATTTCAATTTTAAAGAACTCTATCTAGAATAGACCACCACATAAATAAAAAATCAAAACGCTTTAATTTATTGCCAAAATTGCGTTTTTAAACCGACAGTTTAAAGGTTCGCGCGAAAACGGACGATGATGTCACTCGTGTCTATCACTGGTCGAGAACCGTCCTAGCTCAAAGACATAAGGTTGCCATAACAGCAGATACGACACTAAACGCTGATTGTTGTTTTTAAATACGTTCCGTTTCACGTTACTTTAATTCATTATTTTTGTTAAAAAGCGATATTAATCAAAATAGAAACGTTGTAATGGCCTTTATTTTATACTTTTTTATTATTTTACTGACAACATTCTCGTAAATTCTGTATTTGCATCTTCCCTATTGTCAAAATGCCAAAATTCAAAGGAATGATCACGAGACATTTTGACAGCATTTGTCAATCCCATACATTTTTGACGTTATGACAATCGCCTTCGCCACTCTACCGCTAGCATAGCTGGAATTTCACTTGTCTATGCCTCAGGTCTGTTTCTGTTTTCCATTAAATAAAGTTGTTAATGGAAAATCACTACAGTAAAGTGATGACTCAATGAATGAGCCTTTAGTTTAAGCCTTGGGTTATTCAAGGCTAAAAAAATAAATTAATCGATTTTACAATAACAAGTGGGGTACTTGTGGCCCAATATTCTTATGCGTACTCTGTCTTTATAAGTATATCTGGTCTGTCTGACTATAGTTTTATAAATCCTCTCCGTAAGGTTAAGATAAACGTTGTTCGGGTTCTGCTATTTAATACGTAGGATAAGATAGGCCACGCAGAAAGTGCAAGTCATGTCAATAAGGCTTTGTTTAAAGATGGAAAATCAACAAATGAGTCCTTCAACTCTGAGCGGAGCGAAAAGGAGTGTCAGACTTTTGGTACTGATTAGAACCCATCCCTGTTCCTCCTAATGCCCTTTTGTGTTCCAGGGCCACGGTGACTCTTTCGAACAAATTCGGGCAACCCTGGCAGGATGAAAATAAGGTTAAGGCAAATGTCTTTGACAGATCTCATAGTTTATTGAGTAACGGCCCTTTTTTTTTGCGCTGGGAAAATGTATTACGCATACCCGCCCATCGGGGGAATGGGAGGGGTATGTGGGACTCCCCGGGCTGACCCGGTATACCCACTAAAATAACCCAGCGGCATTCCCGCATCGTCCGAGTGGAGAGGGACTGGGAGATCGGCGCAGCCTTGGCGTCCAGTCCTCCTCCGACGACAACCCGCCTAAAACGGCGGGCCCCTCACGACCTCCCCGTTAAGGGGGAGGGCTGGGAATGACCGGCGAAGGTGGTGTGGAGTGAATGCGGGCGGAGGCGACCCCGCGCCTATTGCCCGCCCATCACTACCATGAGGAGGGAGAAGACGACGTCTTCTCCGACCTCTTCTACGCCTTCAGAGCGGCGCAGCGAGAGGGTCGTCCTCCCGCGCGCGCTCCGCCGCCTCCTTTTGTGAGATGACATCCTCGCAAAAAGAGGCGACATTGAGTAAAGGGCCAAAACCACAAAATACGCATCTTCATAACATGCCTAAGTAACAGAACAAACAAACAAGGAAGGTATACTTGCGCACTAAATGTTAACCGACGTTGGAATGTCCTTAATTTTCGGCACACTTTCTAGTGTTTCCTAAGTCTAATTGAGTGGAAAATTGCAGGGCATTGAGTCTGCAAGGCTACAATAGCGCATCAATAACTGTTTGATTTGCTATTGGATCGTAATTCGTATCTTCTTTATTAAAGCATGTTGATGCCTTCTTTTTACTTGAGATGGATTTACTCTAGTCTAGGTCCGAGGTGACAGAGACAAAGTCGACGATGGAGTGAGCTTCCCTCGCCTGTTCACTCTAATTTTGCAGATATTAGAGTTGAATGCGTTCAGAAACACTGACGCAGGTAGAAAGTTCCACTCCTTTGCTGGGCGCATCATAAAAGACAATTGGAAACGCTTAAGGCCCTTTACATTAAAAAAAGTCTTCGCTTTCCAATGTTAGTGGAATTCCCCGCCGTTTTCTGTGTTTCCTGATGGTTTCAACTTTACTGGGGTCTTTAAGTCGGGAGAGAAAAAGTTATACTTCTAAACAAGCGGGCTTCGTCGTTAAACGCATCATCGCTTTCCATCTGGTGATAGGGTTCAATGGGATTTTAAGACACTAAGGTGCATTATGAATCTAAAACAACTGGGGCCATAGGCAAAGGCTGCCAACCAAAACGAGCTAAAGATGCATAAAGCTAGGTTGATAAATAAATAAGCAGTTGGATATTTCTGTCATTAAGTTGCCCAAGAAAAGGATTAATATTTCTCAATTTAATTCTGCCGTTTTATAAGCAGCTGACGTGATAGAACAGGACAAAGCCTTTCCCTTCCTGCAGTCTGCAGACTTATAAGAAACTTGTGTCATCATCGTCTGCCTATTTTTTTATATAAACCAGATTCAGCTGAATACCCGTATTTTACGACAGCGACAGCCTACAACCCGTTAACTGAGTAACACGGTACTTCTTGGCAAGACTGGAGTCAGATTTACTGGCAGCTATAGACTCGTGTAACCGGCACTAAATTTTAGTGCAAACCACAATAATATAATTTGTAATTGTATTAGCTAACTCTTAACCACAGCGCATTATTGAAGACGTTTCGCTGTCGTAAATTAACTCAGTACTCTGAATTACCTTTACTTGTGTACGACAATTTAAATTTTGTTTTGTTTTTTTTTTTACTTTATTTTCTCTCTACAAGCAATTTTTTATAATCTAAAATATCACCAAAATTGTTTGCATTAATAAGTGGTCACAGGCAAATGCTTACACAATACACAAGTTCACAAGTTTAATCTTAGCTTGGATGCCAGAGGTCGATAACCTGTGCTACTTGCAATTTTTAACAAACATGTTTTCCTTGTTTCTCTACATATTATTGTATAAATTGTAAATGCGGAAATAAAGTTTTACTTATTTATTAAAAAATGGAAAACAATTACTTAATGGAGGAGCTGGCTGTATAATAACAGCCGTACTCGTCGGTTTTAGAGTTTAACCAAAGCTTGCCGAGGTCGGTATATGGATGGGTGAACATCATTAAAACACTTACCAAGACTCCTTATAATTAATTATATTTGCGGAATTTGTTCGAAAGTGTCATCGAAGCCCTGGAACGCAAAGGGCGTTGGGTCCTCCACGGATGGGTTTTAGTCAGTAAGAGTCACCCCCTTCCGCTCCACTCAGAGCGGAAGGAGTCATTTGATGATTTCCTATCATTAAAGAAAAAAAACTTATATATACCGAGACTCCAGCGTGCCTCGGAAAGCACGTCAACCCGTTGGTCCTGGCTGTCATTTCTAGCAACCTATCTGACTTCCAAAATCAAGTAACTTATAGGCGATAAAGATAGTCGGAAGCCAGAAAATCTGACGCCAGTCCTGGCAAAATACTGGGTTTTGGAGGTCAGATAGGTACTCCATGTGAAATACTGGTATTTGGCCTCATCCGGTCAGACTGAAACCCGACCTTAACATAGTGGAGAGAATGCTAGGCAGATTAGTTGTGGTTGCAATAATGTCAGACACTAAATCATCTCAGTGCTATTACGTTCCGCAATAAACTCACAGTTCAATCAACAGTAAAGGGTACTCATTAAGTAGATTGGTCCGTTAATGACTCTATTGAAAGCAGACAATCAGTTTCATTGATAAAAGGCATATAGATCTGCATTAAACAAAAATCTTTGTTGATTTTCTTAAGTCCAGAAAATAAGGTTTTGGAAAAATGGCGAACTTCCATACAAACTCAACCTACTGGTCCCCTTCCACAATCGGACATCTAGACGCACGGAATAAATAAAAAAATAAATAATGAAATCTATAAATTAAAGCAGAAGTTCGGGCCGCCTCTGACCAAGTTCGGAGTTAGTACTCAGACCATTCGGAATTGCTTGCACCACACTGGTCTACGAGCACGGAGGTCTTGGCGAGCGCCTCTGAATTCCCGGCAACGTCAACGACGGAGATTGCAGTTGGCTAGGCTTCGGAAAAATGAAGAAGATGAAGAAGAAAACATTTGGAAAAACTGTCTCTTCGTCTTTGATCTCGTATCTAGACTTCATGACAGCAGACATGTATAACAGTTGCTATTGATGGAATTGTCAGACCATTCCGAGTAAACCATGGGCATCAATTTGTACTGGTTGATGATAATGCGCCCGCACATCGAGCTCGACGAGTCAATGCTGCTCTCCAAGAATACGACATCACAAGGTTAGACTGGCCTGCCAGCTCGCCTGACTTAAAGTTGTTGACCCGCGCAACTTCGTCTGCGTCACAATTTTCTTTACTCTTCCGCTCTTATTGGTATTAGCGTGATGATATATAGCCTTTCTCGATAAATGGGCTATCTAACACTGAAAGAATTTTTCAAATCGGATCAGTAGTTTCTGAGATTAGCGCGTTCAAGTGAACAAACAAACAAACTCTTCAGCTTTATATATTAGTATATATAAGTATAGATATAGATTGTTGTTTAAGTTTGGTTAAACAGTCGTTTTCTTTCTATCAAATTCCTGTTACAATTACATTCTGATTAATTACTCAATTTTTGTTTATAAAAAATTGTTTTATTGTTTAATTTCAAACAGGGTTTTTCTATTTAAAGAAAACACATATCAAATAATTATTCTTGATAAAGTTAAATTTAAAAAAATATAACGGCTTATGTTCGCAAACTTTTTTGATGTTTAAGTATATGTCGACTTTTCAGTATAAAAACTGTAACGTGTGTAAGTATAACATAAAGATCAAAAATAAAGTCAGACATAAGTAAGATAACGAATGTATGTAAAACTAGCCAATTCGAATCTATTTCAGGAATATCTACAGAACTTGGCGCCCATTGAGATTTCAATTCTTTTTTCACTAAAGAGATGAGATATATCATCATCATCATCATCTTCCTGCCCTTATCCCATGTTACTTGGGGTTGGTGCAACACGTTTTATTCTGCCATTCTGTTCTATCAGTCGTCATTCTATCACTAACTCCCTTTTCTTTCATATCGCTCCTCACACAATCCATCCATCTTTTCTTTGGCCTTCCTCTCCCTCTCCATCCATCCACATTTATGTTCATAACTGTTTTAGTTAATGCGTTTCATCCCTCCTCTTCACATGACCATAACAAGACAAGCGATTCCCTTTTAACTTTTCCGTTACTGGCGCCACTTTTAAAGTGCCTCTAATGTACTCATTTCTCACTTTATCCACTCTCGTTACTCCACACATCCATCTCAACATTCTCATCTCCGCTACATGCAATCTATTTTCATCCGTCTTTTTCGCAGCCCAACATTCTGATCCATACATTACGACAGGTCTTATCACGGACTTATATATTTTCCCTTTTAATTGGAGGGGCATCCGAGGGTCAAAAGTTGTTCCCGTGACCTGTCGCCATTTCATCCATCCTGAGTAAAAGAGTAAAAGGAGATGAGATATGATCTCAAAAATTAGTCATATTCTACTATCTTAGAATATGTAAAAAGCACCTCAATTCTCAATCTGGAAACGTGGAAATATGAGAAATATTGTTTTCCTGACAAAATCGATTTTGAGGAATCGGTTACACCATTAAAAAAAACCTTTTCACTAGGTAAGTAACTCAACCTAATTAAATGCACTATATATACTTATATGCAATATAATGCATTTAATTACAGTCATGTTAGTAAATAAAATTCAATAAGTTATAGAAAAAACAATATTTTGACCATCGATTTCCAATCGATTTACAGTCTTTTATTTTTAGTCTATGTCACTGGAATAACAGCTGATTGACATTGACACTAGACAGCTGCCAACTGTTTTTTTTTTACTGCCCAGCTTACTTGTTTCGTGTTTTCCGATTATTCTTCATACGAGTATTCAAGGACCACTGCTTTGTTTTTATGGATTCTGTCTCTGCCTACCTTTTACGATCCTTGTTTTCACTCTGGACATCGAAGATCTCCCACACGTTTGACTTGAAATTGTTATTTTGGGATTTTACCGCCGTATTGTGGATTAGACTTTGTTGCAAATATGAATCGCTGTGTGAATTGTGGGAGAGCAACTAGTCACTGCAATACACTACGCCGACGATCCACAGCTAAAGTGTGGAACTCTCTGCCAGCATCTGTGTTCCCGTCCACATATAACCCGTCTGTCTTCAAATCAAGAGTGAACAGGCATCTTCTGGGCACGCTCGCTCCATCATAGACCTCATCTATCGCTTTCCATCAGGCGTGGTTATGGTCAAGAGCAAGCCCATTCCTAAATTTAAAAAAATGACAATTATTCGACAGTGGCTTGCACCTCAGTCTGTAATTATAACCTCATCCAATCAGCTTCCATCATAGCAGGTTTATTCATATGACTTCAAACGTTTTCCACTAAATAGGTATAATAAATAGACATTAGTAAGCATCTTCTGCACCTCAGGAATCAGCTGTTAGTTAAAGATTACTAAACCTCTAATAACTCTGCTCTCAGATTGTCAAAACTTACAGAATAGGGAATATGCATGAAAAAGATATTTACTTCTTCTTCTTCTTCCACCTGGCGTTAATCCCGGCTATTGCCAGGGTCCGCCTTCCTACTTAGCTTCCTCCACTTTGCCCGATCTTCAACATCCTTCTCAGTCAGGCCATTGGCTCTCATGTCGGACTTGACGACGTCCAGCCAGCGCTTGCGAGGGCGACCACGGGGCCTAGCCCCAAGAACAGCCATATTCATGCATCTCCGACCAACGTACTCCATAGGGCGGCCGGCATGATGTGGCCATACCATCGCAGACGACACTCTTGCAGTTTTTCCCCCACGTCACGGACACCAAGACTACCTCGGATGTATGAGTTGCGCATGCGATCGGATCGCGTTACGCCACTCATCCACCTCAGCATCTTCATCTCCGTGACGCGAAGCTCCTGGGTGTGTCTGCTTAGTGCTGGCCAACACTCGCCCCCGTACAGTAGGACAGGCCGAATGATGCATTTATATATCTGCTCCTTGAGCTTCGGAGGCATTTTGCGGTCGCATACAACGCCCGTCACCTCGCACCACTTCGCCCAAGCCGCGCCAATACGTGCTTGGACATCGTCGTCCACGATGCCAGACTCGTGCAGCACGGATCCAAGGTACCTGAACGTATCGGACTTTCTGATCAGGTCCGAACCTATTCGGATGGTGTTTGTATCCGTGCTGCCACAGGACATGTACTCAGTCTTCGCCACATTTAGTCTCAGACCGAAAAAGATATTTACTATCTATACAATTTATTTAAAAATATACAAAAATATAATACTAACAGTGAAAATAGAATCAAAATTACTCGAAAAACGAACGAGATATAATTATTTAAAACAAATAATTATGTCTGTCCCTCTCGCGAAAACGCTGTTTTCTATGGCGACTGTATAGGCGTCATGGACGATTACGTCAAAGTTTACATCGGACTTCTCTTTCTAATTGTAATCTTTGAAGCTTTATAACTTCACCGCTGATGAAGGTATTTGAAAAATTATGTCATGATGTTTTACTAGAGTTGATAAGTATTTTATTTTGCAAATAAAAAAATCGCATGCATATTCCCTATTTTCAGTGAGGGACTGAGAAGTCTGAATCTATTAATCTACACCATTTTCATCTCGTTACATTTGGGCCCAAAATGACTGAGAAGTCTGAATCTATTAATCTACACCATTTTCATCTCGTTACATTTGGGCCCAAAATGACTGAGAAGTCTGAATCTATTAAATCTACACCATTTTCATCTCGTTACATTTGGGCCCAAAATTGTATGTAATCGTTTCGGTCTCCTTTACGATTACGGATATTATTAACATTGAACTTTTGGCTTCCTTTTTCACATTTGTGTTTTTAATAGGATTTTAAATTTCAGGCTTTAGTCGCCTCTTAAGGAATTACTATCATCTTATGTTTCCTACAAATGGACTATTGCACTTCCTTTATAATCACCATTCCACAATCAACCTCCTTTCTGTTTGGTGGCTTGCCAAGTGCTTTGTTATTTCCGACCATAAACTTATAGAAACTATGGCCTTACCTGTAAATCTATGGTGTCTAAGATTAACATAGAATACAAATTGAATAAATTTTAGTAGTCAAATGGGATGCCAAGTTTTTAACTCATAAGTAACAAGAGTCCAATAGACTTTATAGAAAACAAACGTTTGCCTGCGACTTCGTACGCGCCGTCCGCAGGCCCGAAGGAACATGGTTGGGTTTTAGTCAGTAAGAGTCTGACAACAAGGGAAATAGGGTATTTTACTGTAAAAATCTAATTTGTCCGTCAGATAGATTTTCAAAATATATTGGACGCGTATTTGTCCCACCTGCACACAAAATACGCGCTTAGTCGTGGAGTTGCGGAAACCAGCCCGATTTACATACGTTACACATACTATTAATTCTGAAATTGTTGCGAGACCCCCGTATCGCCGAAGTGTCAACGGGCAAAAAATATCTGTCTTCGAGAGCTGAAAATTCGGCTAAAATATAAAAGCGGTTTCTCTGCCAGCATCAGATAAGCATACGAGTATAATGCAATAGCACCAACAATTTACATTGGTGGGCACACGACTCGTATTGCAAGAGATTTCCGTGTTTTATATCGTTGACGTGAACTAGTATTCGATATTGCGCGTCCTGTAGTTTAGTGATGTACCAACATTTTATCGATACTTTTAAATAAGCTCATATTTTTTGGTGAAAGTATTTTTATTTCTGTTTAATTTATTCTTTAAGGTTTTATTGATATCATGGATATGGACCTTGCGACTAGTTTATTTTTCACTCGGAAATTCCAGTTAAAAATAAACCAAGTTTGAGTCGGTAGCGATCGGAGCGACCTTTCTTTCTTTACTGATTCGCAAGGTGATAAAGCGGATTATGACAAAAGGCGGCATCGATAAACGCTAATCTATTGCTTAATTGAAGTTATTAAGTTCAAAAGAAATAAGGTTGAGTAAGCGATTAGTAAGTATTTAGGGCCAATTATATCACTGTTGACTAACACTTTTAATCGCACATAGCTTTTCCTCTTGGATTTACTTTTTGCGAGCCATCGCAGTGGAGTAGATATCGAATTTGGATTTGAACTATTAACATTTAATTGATGGCGACAGTACTTGTTTGTCGCAAACAATTAACACTGCCTTCATTCAATGCACATTTTAGCGTAATTTCCCGTTTTTAAGGATGGGGAATCATCAAATGACTCCTTTCACTCTGGGCGGAGCAGAGCTGCTGTTCCTCCTAATTAATGCCTTTTGCGTTCCAAAGCCGCGGTGACTCTTTCGAACAAATTCCGCAACAGCGTAACTTCTCTTAGAGTTTGATTTTACTCATTAGGCCAAAGGTAAGCACTACTAAATAAATATTAAAACAGATAAAGCTAATTTAAAATATAAAATCTCAAACAAAATTTTATTCAATTAGTATGCAAGTAATAGAACAAAAACCGATTATAACAATCACGCAATCATTAAACACCAATATCTTGTTTCCTCCCAACGAGTAAAATCGGCTCGTCCCTAATAAGGTGGCTACTGTATTATTTAGAATTCTAATCGAGATTGTAATGGTCGCGCCACGCTTATGTTATATACAGTACGACAAAAGTATAAGGTTACAACACAGTTTACTAGACTTTCCAGAGGCTTCCGTCTCGAGGCCAATCTCGCATTTTATTCCTACCAACAGGCTCGTGTTTGACTATTTGACCGAAAGGTAAGCAATGATGTCGTTGACTATAGAGCACGCTTGCCTAGAAGTAACAAATTCACTTTTGGCTTAAAGACCTCCAGCTAGTCTATTCTGTAAGTAACCATTTCGATATCGAGCTTCACCTGAGTGACAAACCTCACAAAGTGAGCTTTATTGCACACAACATAAAGGTTTGACGGAATTTGATACTCACCTTGGATTCCGCTATCGAGACACGAAAATGTTGTTATAGAATAGGGGAACAGGTTGTAGCTACGGGTAGGATTTCGCATAGTAAAAGTATTACCAAAACGTTTTTAGCGGTTGCATGGTGGACATCACATGTCCACCATGTACAGGTGGCGCATCGCTACGTCCATACAATATCTTGTAGTCCAATGACATAAGAGTTTGGCGAAATTAAATTGAGCAATTCTATTCAGAACAAAGGGTTTGCGCTTTCAGCATACCATAAAATCACGCCTGTAAATTCCGCAAAGGTGATATTTTTATAAATGATTAAGATTATAATAAATTTAAGGTTTCCTTGTATAAAATGTGAGGGGGAAAACACAAATGCATAATGGATTGAGCCTAGCATTACACCATTACATTAGGTACAGCTTTGGACCAGTAATGAGAATATGCGTGATTCGAAATGACTCAACAATTGGTATTTCAATGATTTGCGTTGTCAACACACTGGATGGTATAAGGATAATGTAGCTTTAATAGTACCATCGAATGTGATCGTAATCGAAACATATTAACTACTAAGTATTTCGTTTGCTGGTTTTGCAACTCCATTATACAGCTCATATTCTATCTACAGCTTTTAACTTAAAACTACTAACTCACATTTTATAACGTTGACTAAAAACGTGGCAGAATAAGTGTAAATGAAGCTGAAAATAGACTGGTCGCTTTTAAATAATACCTAAATAGCCTTATTTTTAGTAGCATATACGAAAAAAATATTACACACACACGGACATAAACGAAACGTTTTTACCTACTGTACTTGGTAGGAAAAAAAAATCGTGTCATCAATTATTTTTCATGATATACTTATGTTTTAGGAAGGTCCTAAAAATAACTATCGATATACATCGATATGTTCCACAGCCATGTCCCATCCCTATTCAAGTCTATTCTGGAGCCGAGCTCTTTGTGGGATTGAAACTTTTTGACTCAGAGGGATTGTTATCCGACAAGTAGCTTCAAATGTATGCTTTGCTTCCCACTTTCCACCTTATTCGTTTGCACAGATATTTCTACGATTTCATCAGTTATTTTCATTTAAATTTGCTTGTTGCATCTACTTTCAGCTAAGGGCCAATCCTACAAATTGTGTAAAATATTACAGATATTTTTGACGGGTGCCGCTCATTTAATATAAGAATATCTGCTCTATTTTCAAAAACTATAACGCTCAAATGATATAACTTTTGCTTTATCTAACAACACTACATCATTTTTAGGGTTCCGTACCCGGAGGGTAACCAACAGAACCCTATTACTAAGCCTCCGCTGTCCGTCCGTCCGTTCGTCTGTCTGTCAGTGGGCTGTATCTCAAGAACCATAATAGATAGAGAGTTGAAATTTTCACAGATTGTGTTTTTCTATTGCCACTATAACAACAAATAATAAATATTAAGGTTAATGGTACGGAACCCTTCGAATGCGAGTCCGACTCGCACTTGGCCGGTTTTTTTCATTTTATATAACGTTCAATATGTATAAAAACATAAACGCTATGTCAACACTTTCTTTTAGGTTCATTTAGTATATTCTTATTTAGTCTACAGTTCTTTTGATCTAACATGACTTTTAATCATTTGTCCATATACCTATACATTAGTACGTGATAAGTATATCAACTGAAGCTTATATGAAATGAAATTAGGTATATCTCTTGGATGTATATCGTAAGTGGTTAAGTGATAATCACTACATAGTATTAAACAAAGTCGCTTCCGCTTTCTGTCTGTCCCTATGTATGCTTATATCTTTAAAACCACGCAACGGATATTGATGGATTTTTTTAATAGATAGAGTGTGTCTCGAGGAAGGTTTTAGTATATAATTTGCACCCGTGCGAAGCCGGGGCGGGTCGCTAGTCTACACTAATATTATAAAGAGGAAAAATTTGAATTTTTGTGTGTGTGTATGTTTGTAATGAATGAACTCAAAAACTACAGGACCGATTTAAAAATTCTTTCAGCTATGGATAGCTACATTATCAGTGAGTAAAATAGGCTATTTTTTATTCCTGAACTCTCACTGGAACGGGAACTACGCGGCTACAAACATGTGACGTCCGCTAGTAAACGAAATTATTCATTGATAGTTATATTGAAAATATGATGAGGAGCTCGTGGCTAAATAATAACAGCTGCACGGGTCGATCTTTAAGGTTAAGCAACGCTTGCCAAGGTTGATCTGTGGATGGGTTAAGATGCGTTATGTTAAGATTGTCATCTTAACATAACGAGAATCCTCCGTGCCTCGGAAAGCACGTTAAGCCGTTGGTCCCGACTGTCATTTGTAGATCTTTGGCAGTCGTTACGGATTATCAGAAGCCAGTAAATCTGACTCCAGTCCTGACAAGATGTACCGTGTTACCCAGTCAATGGGTTGTGAAGGTAGGCAGCCGCACCGCGTAAAACACTGGTATTCAGCTGACTCCGGTTTGACTGGAAGCCGACCCCTATGTAGTTGGGAAAAGGTACATGATGATGATGAGTTATATTGAAAATATAGTTATTCCTCACAATACACACTAAGTTGAGCTACACGACTACTGACAAATGCTCGCACTGACTGGACCGGTTCATTCTTTTAAATACCATCTCAGAAACTAATCTGCATGGTTCTTAAAAAAAAACCGGCAAAGTGCGAGTTGGACTCGCTCACCGAGGGTTTCGTACAAATTTATAGCTACAAATGACTTTAAATATAGACTATACTTTTATGATTTAATTACAAGTGTATAGTTTTCAGATTTTTCCCTATACTATTAGTGTAAGACGGTATTACTTGCCAAATTTCAATTTCTAGGTCAACAGGAACAGGAAAATGTGTAGGGTACACATTTTGATTCCGTTTAGAGTGTCGAAATATACGTTTTTTTGCGGCATAAACGACAGTTTCATTTTTTGACGTTTACTTAGAAAATTTATTTTTTTCGCAGCTGCTATAGATGCTGCCATAGACTTGAGTTCATGTTTTAATAACTGACAAATGCTTGCTCTGTCTGGACAGGCCCAATCAAACCTACCTGGTGCTTTCCCCAAAAGGCCACCACAGACGTTAACCTACAAGGTTTTCATATGTTATTGGCGATTTTTTGGACTTCAAATCTCTGAGTTTGTTCCGGTGTTTCTTCTCAGGGTAGTCAGCTAGGAAACACCGGTCATCTAGATTAATATGACAAAAAAATATTGTTGAGTAAAAGAGATATTTGTAACCTATTTGTAACCGTGACGCAAGAGCTGGCAGAGATTAAGCATTGCCATTCAACGTGGCAATGCCGCCAGTCTCTTTGGCACATTACCAGCTGACAGCGTTGAGGATGAATTTTTCGATTCTATATTTTAGTGTTTTTAGTTTAGTGTATTTGTTAATTTTGGTTAAATAAACATCATTTATCATTTGACAGTTTGCGAACGAGATGCGAATGTTTACGTTGCAGCGTTGCTTAAATATTAGTAGATATTACTTTCTGATGTAAGACCGTAGTTTTTTGCAAGAAAACCACGTTTTTGCACTGAGATTCTGAATGAAATTATTTATTCTGAATGGAAATTATAAATCGTCATTTAAAGTGCTATTAATAACTAAATTATTGGTATTGTTAATGAACGATTGGCGTTAAGTAATTAATAAACCTGCTTATTAATCTTGCCGTGAAATGTAAATCATTGTTATAGACGTGACAATATTGTATCTATTATCATATTGATTTATGTTTTTATGTTGTCAAGTAAGAAAATCATTTGAATGGATGAAGTTACACGATGAATTATTTTGTTAACCTTAACCTGTCAGAGTCCGTAAGGACCGATTGGGGCCAAATCACTCCAACCGTCAGAATCCGCAAGGCCCTATTGGGGCCAAATCACTCCAACCGTCAGAATCCGCAAGGCCCTATTGGGGCCAAATCACTCCAACCGTCAGAATCCGCAAGGCCCTATTGGGGCCAAATCACTCCAACCGTCAGAATCCGTAAGGCCCTATTGGGGCCAAATCACTCCAACCGTCAGAATCCGTAAGGCCCTATTGGGGCCAAATCACTCCAACCGTCAGAATCCGCAAGGCCCTATTGGGGCCAAGCCGACTCGCGCGGTGTAAACGTATGTGTCTTGCGGATCATTTCCGTTTTTTTTTCCCCAGTTAGTAAATAAAACAAAGGTTCTTCAGAGGTTAAGTTTCCTCGCGAACCTGTTGACTTATCAGGTAAGACTTGTAATGACCTAATTATCCTACGTAGAATATCAAAAGTTCCTTGACCTAATATTTTTAAAGAAAAATATAGGGCACCACATTCAACACTAATCTCTTCAAAGTTAGAGTGCTTCTGGGTAAGCTCACTCTATCGGCGACTTTTTCTCTGTCACCTCTGATCTAGACTACAGTCAAGAGCAAACTCAACCCAAAAACATAATAATAGAGTATTTCTGTCAGATTGCGACCTGCTGCGCTGTTTAGATAACAAAATCAAAATCGACATAGGTATATTTTATTTACATTCATCATAGTATTTTATGCAAAACCTTCAACTTTCTATTTAAGACTGATTTGGTCGTATCCATAGTTTCCTGTCTCCTAGCGACCTTCACCAGGTCGTCAGCCCGCCTAGTCTTCTAGAACATCAGGGAACATCACGCTATAAATAGCCACACAAGCATCGTACGATATACTGTGGTACGACGCAGCCTCTTTTAATTACAAAACCTTGGCCTTTTGACTACTCCTTTCAATTATTTTATACCCTCAATAAACTGACGGTAAAATTAAAATACGCTGCATTGGCAGCATTTAAGTCAAGAGTGAATAGGTTATTTCTAGGCAAGCGTGCTCCATCTTTGACCACATCATCACTTACCATCAGGTGAGATAGTGGTCAAACGCGTGCGTTTTTTTTTTTTACTATAGATAAGTAAAAAAAAAAAAGCACTAAAAATATTGCCGACTAGCACTTCGCCCGCGACTTCGTACGCTGGTTTAATATTGCAATTTTCGTAGGGATCCCAAATTTTTGTCTAGTAATAAGTATAGCTTATGTTACTCAGGGATACTATGCATTCTGAGGCCGTGGACACAAAGTCAGCGGGCGCGGGGGCGCAGACCCGGTCACAAAGCCAGCTGTGCGATTTGCCAGTTCTGTTATGAGAAATTAGTATATCTACTTAATTAGTTCATCTTTTTGATACTAATTTTGAAACGCCAATCGTTAAAAAAATAAAAAGCACAACACTACGTCAATGCAGACGGGCACCCCTAGTCACTCGTACGCCGTTGCCAAACCACACCCCGCGCCGCTGCCTTCGTGGCCAGTTCCATATAAATCTATGCATTAAAACGCGACGCTTGCCGCGCTGCCGCCACTGTGCGCCGCCTTCGCCCGCAGGCTTCGTGTACGCAGCCTAATAGTGAAAGAATTCTTGAAATCAATCCTACCGGACCGATTTCCGTTTTTTGAGTTTATTCTTTACAAACATACAAATTTTTCCTCTTTATTGAAGACATTACAGTTCCTAAGATATTTGATACTTTTCTAATCATAGTAAAGTGCTATTATTTTAAAAACAAAATGGCGTTTGGGCATGAAAAAGCAAACTTTGTAATTATGGAATGAGAACTTGTAACTTGAAGGTGGCTGGTCTGTAGGGCTGACAACCACCCATTGTGTTTGTGACACGTGCAAGGTTTTAATAGTTATTACAAGGAGACCACAAAAGCAGGTCGAAATGGCAACAATAACTGGTAACTTGTAATCTGGGTCAAGTGAAAACAATTGACAATCATGGAAAGATAATCTTAACTCCTCTAGATTATTCTTTGATTAAAGTTTGGCATTACAGTAAGATTTGACATGTTCATAAAGGCAAATGCTCAATATAGCAGCACATTAAATCGCATAGTATTGCAAGAATCGACGCGGATAGCAGGAGATCGTGGGTTTGAGGCCTGGGCCTGCAGTCTTTTCACAGTTACCGATCGCCTACCGACCGAATTCGGTCGATAAGTCTTAACGATTTGAAAATACTGATATTTTGTGGTCTCTATAATAGTCTCTTTATATACTATGCAAAGCCAACAAATGTCATCGCTAGTAAATGTCAAATTACTGAACCTTGTTGTCGAGTGTTGACAGCCCGTTAAGCGTTTTGATATTATACGGTAGAAATTACCGAAGTATTTATCAATATCGAGACTGCAGGCCCTGTTCAACTTAAAAATTCTTTTGAAAAAAATGGGATTTGAGAATAAAAAATTAAAAAATTCCAGTTATGAAAACAACTAGATACTTACTTTTAACTTTTGTAATACTTCTCTAAGCCACCTGCAGTCATCCCGACTTTAAAATACACTGGAGATACCAGCCCAAAATATTCACATTTTAATACATCGCCTCTGGCAACCCTAACACCAAACCCAGAGGTCTAAGGACGAATGGTAATTTACTTGAATAACTTCTGAATTATGAATACTGAAAATCTGACCCGAGAGTGTTGTGGAAGTTTCCTTAAATTTTAAGTACTTTCTCAGGGTTAACAGATTACTCGCCTTATTTGAGGTGCCTGACGAAGAAAGGGTTATGATTTATAGCCATTTGTATCATAATATTATTTGATACCTACTAGGTTTTGTCCGCGACTTCGTACGCGCATATCCCGTTCACGTAGAAATTAAAAAAAATCCCGTCTTTGTGCTTCCCTACACTCCCCAAAGAAACTACATGCCAAATTTCATCTTTCTACAAGCAGTAGTTTCGTCTGTGCGTTGTTTGTTAATCAGTCACTCGGTACCGGAACAATTTTGTATAATATAGAGGATTATTTAATAAGCTCGTGGCTAAATAATAACAGCCGCACGGGTCGATCTTAAAGGTTAAGCAACGCATGCCAAGGTTGGTCTATGGATGGGTGACCATCTTAACATATCGAGTTTCCGCCGTGCCTCGGAAAGCACGTTAAGCCGTTGGTCCCGGCTGTCATTTGTAGATCTTTGGCAGTCGTTACGGATTTTCAGAAGCCAGTAAATCTGACTCCAGTCTTGCCATGATGTACCGTGTTACCCAGTTAATGGGTTGTGAAGGTCTGGTAGGCAGCCGCTCCACGTAAAACACTGGTATTCAGCTGAATCCGGTTTGACTGGAAGCCGACCCCAATATAGTTGGGAAAAGGCTAGGCAGATGATGATGATAGAGAATTATTTAGGTAGCAGGTTGTTAGGTAGCGGCAGAAATAGATAGTGGTAATTAAATACCATTCAAGATGATTCTTCTCCATACTAATCATTAAACGAACACAGAGACCTGACCTAAGCATCGGATTCTGGTTTTTCGGATAGCTCCAATCTTTAATCTTGTGTGGCGTCTCTTCAGTCCATGGTCTATCTTTTGTCTTGCCTCTATCTGCACTTCTATGGACCTTATGGTTGCCATAGCTGAAAACTGGAACTGAGCCACCGACTACGTTAAGAAGAAGAACAAGTGTCACCATGTCGACCAGTCAAGGTATATCTCGCATCCAGCAAGTTAATGATGGAATGGCGCTTTAAGCTTTTGCTCGGTCATCGGCATATCTTATAGGATGCTTTCCAATATGGCCTTTCTTCATATAAATTTATTTCCCTCATCAACAAAATACTTTAGGAGCTCGTGGCTAAATAATAACAGCCGCACGGGTCGATCTTTAAGGTTAAGCTACGCTTGCCAAGGTTGGTCTGTGGATGGGTGACCATCTTAATATAACGAGTTTCCTCCGTGCCTCGGAAAGCATGTTAAGCCATGGCTGTCAATTGTAGATCTTTGGCAGTCGTTACGGATTTTCAGAAGCCAGTAAATCTGACTCCAGTCTTGCCAAGAAGAACCGTTTTACCCAGTTATTGGGTTGTGGATGTCTGGTAGGCAGCCGCCGCTCCACGTAAAACACTGGTATTCAGCTGAATCCGGTTTGACTGGAAGCCGACCCCAATATAGTTGGGAAAAGGCTAGGCAGTTGATGATCAACAAAATACTTTAAATTGAAGTTTTCGATTCTGATATAAACCTTTCATCCCAGATCGGCGTGTAATGCTGTCTTTTCGACATCACTACCACACGTGTAATAAAACAGTGTAGGTACAATACTAACAATTATTATCTCAAGACAGATCCTCCAAATGAGTTACTATGTAGGCAGCACACATCCAAATCCCAGTAGGAGCATAATTCTCTGGAAGTAAGTGCGTCCCCGTGTAGGGAATATTATACGAACCTATGTTATTTTGGTACATGTTTTAATTACTCGAGGACTTAAAAGCTAAATAATAAAAGTAGAATGGGTCGTTCTTCAAGGTTAAGCAACGGTTGCCGAGGTCGACGCGTGGATGGGTGACCGTCAATTATATGCCAGTGCTTTTACATGCCTCGGAAAGCACGTTAGATGTTGCTCCCGGCTGTCATTTGTATCTCTTTGGGTAGTCGTTACGATAGCTAAATGTCAGATTCTGTTGTCAGATCTTGGTGCTAATTCTACAAATTTTAAGCTACGTGCGCGTTCGCATCTCAGTCACAATCTGACTAAACGTATAGAGATTGAGGCGTTTTGCGCCACAATATAATAAAACTGATAATAGGGTATTTTACTAAAAAAAATCTAATTAGTCCGTCTGATAGATTTTCAAAAAATATTGCACACGTATTTTTTCTTTTTTCACGTAAACAAAAAATAAAGAGGATACAGCAAGTTGCAGACACGCGTAACGTCATCTGGATTGGTAAATTTGGTACAATTTGAAAAAGAATTAATACGTGTCCAATATTTTTTTTTAAATTTATCAGACGGACTAATTCGATTTTTTTAGTAAAATACCCCATTCAACAATTTTGTAAGTTTTTCATACATTTTCTGCTTTATTAAGGTGGATGCTCCAGGGTGGCCCGTGAAATTCAAATATTTTTATGTTTTTTGCAATTTGCCGGTCAGTGTGAAGCTGTATGTGGACCAAATGCGATCTGCGACCGTAACGCGTATTTATCTAAAGAATTATAACCATTTTAATCATCAATATAGCCCTCTAAGTTCATGTAGTTCGAAAGAATGATTATTTGTGAAATATTCATTCTTTCTACTGACCGGCAAATTGCAAAAAACATAAAAATTTTTGAATTTCGCGGGCCACCCTGGAGCATCCACCTTAAACACTAGCACTACGCCCGCGCGTTTTTTATCCATTTTATTATACTACAAGTTTTCTCGAAAACCTGTCTATATATTGGTGAAAACAGCTTGAAAATAGGTGCTGCAGTTTTTGAGTTTATTGCGAACAAACAAACAGTATGTAGTGACGTCATAAAATTGGGACAAATATGTCAGTTTGTGACTTTGTCGCATTGTCAGTTTTATTAAACAGAGCTCTGAGGGCCAAGAGGGAATATGCATGCGATTTTTTTATTTGCTATACGAAATACTTATTAGCTCAAGTAAACAACCGTGAAATTATTATTTAAATACCTTCATCAGCGATGAAGTTATAAAGATTCAAAGCCTTAGATTATTAGCTATTTGCCAACTATATTGAGGTCGGCTTCCAGTCAAACCAGATTCAGCTGAATACGATGTTTTACGTGGAGCGGCTGCCTACCAGACCTCCACAACCCATTAACTGGGTAATACGGTACTTCTTGGCAAGACTGGAGTCAGATTTACTGGCTTCTGACAATCCGTAACGACTACCAAAGATCTACAAATGACAGCCGGGACCAACGAATTACCGTGCTTTCCGAGGCACGGAGGAAACTCGGTATATTAAGATGGTCACCCATCCACAGACCAACCTTGGCAAGCGTTGCTTAACCTTAAAGATCGACCCGTGCGACAATGTCAAGTATTCTGATTCTGAACTTCGAATACGCGACACTTTATGGCATAGTCAACGCCTACTTCCCTATAAATGTAAAATATTGAAAAATTGATTGAGCTACTTATTTAAGTGGTCTTCTTGATAAAGTTTGATAGCACTTGTTAATTCTGCAGTGACGGCAAAACCTCGAATAAATGTGACAGGTAAGATGTCAAATTGCGCTTATCACGATAGATTGTACCAAGAAAATTGTTCAATTAACTCATTACTGTCAAGAACCAGTGGCAACTGTTGAAAATTATAAATGATTTAATTTAAGCGGTCAGTAGGTATAAACGACAAAGACGCAGACATTGTAGTTACAAAAGGTCGTTTTAGAATTGAATAATTCTGCCCATTGCTGGTTGTAGGTAGTAGGAAGTTTTAACATATTGCCGCAAAAGAACCAAGTTTACCGACATGCTTAAAGGATTGCCATACCGAAGTGACAGTGGGCAGGGCACATTGCTAGCAAAACAGGTGGTCGATGGGGCCGAAAAGTTCTGGTACGCGACCAGAAGAGGCAGCATTGGAAGATCTCACACGAGGTGGACCGATGACCTGGTGAGGGTCGCGGGTAGTCGATGGATGCAAGTCGCGCAGGACCGGTTGTTGTGTCGACGCTTAAGATCTTTGCCTTGCAGTGGGACAGAACTGCTGAAAAATAAAAATATTGCAGGGAAACATCTATTAATTATCTATAATATTTAGTTGGGTATTAATGGGTTGTGGAGGTCTAGTAGGCAGCTGCTCCACGTAAAATACTGGTATTCAGCTAAATCCGGTTTGACAGGAAGCCGACCTCATTATAGTTGGGAAATGGCTAGGCAGATGATGATTTAGTTGGGTATTAAACTGTCTATTCCCTATCTGCTTTTCCCTACATACTAGAGCTAAATATTCACATTACAACACAAACACAATACAGTTAATAAAAAAGAAAAAAAGACATCTGTTTAGTACCACCAACTGACTGTTTATGTTCTTTGTTAGTTTAAGAGTTTTTTTTTATATAAACCGTGTCTTTGATTGTAATCTAATGCTTGGAAAATGTGGTAAGGTTATTTAAAGGAAAGTCCTAGAAGGCCATCGAAGAACCTACTGGTGATGTTCTTCAGAATGGCCGGGAGCGTAAGTAGTATTCTAAGCCGCGTGCGTGTGACAGATGAATGAGTGTAAACTAAGCAAAAGGAACACGCGCCACACGCGCTTGCCAAACCTCAATGAAACATCACAAAACCAAACATATGAATAGAGAGTTTGACATGGTTTGTGTAGGTTTGCAAGCGCTTGTAGCCGATCCGACCGAGTATCGGTATTTTAGTACACATCAAAGGAAATTTGCGCAAGATTTTTTCCTTTTACCATAAAAAAATACATAGCCTATGTCACCCGGATTATTTTTACGAATTTCAGGCACTATGGTGGAACATACTTAATTACACGGAATACCTACTTGAGTGCGAAAGCCGTATCATCGAATTTTGTTCCTTCGAAAACCTTTCAACGACATCTCTATACTGCGTTGCCTTGTTAAATCGACGTCTTGTTACTGCGATACTTCGTTACATCGAAAAACTGTACTGCAAACGATTTTACTGCGTGAATATCATACTGCGAAGCCTTGTTCAGTCGATGTCTCGTTACTGTGATGTTACTTAAGAAAACTTACTTCGGACGACCTTACGGTGAAAACCAAGTACATCGATTTTTTTTTACAAAATAATACCTACATTTTTAAAATTTTGTTAAAAGCAGAGAGTGCCGTCTGCCATGAATATCAATGTTTAAGTAAAGATTGCAGAACATTTCATCATTCTTGATCATTTCATTGCAAAGTTCGTCTGTTCTGTTCGTCCGTAGGGACACAGTATACATCCTTCTCATTCAGTTTGTGAAAAATCTCTTAAATCGGTTCAATATTTGGTGGAGAAAACAGTCGAGAGAAAAATCTCAAACTGTGACTTTCTACATACCTACAAAGTCACGCCACCTGTTTCCTCTTAAGCGGCTGTAAGGCAAACAGCAATCCTCCTCTAATGTCATCATTCATCTGCCTAGCCTTTTCCCAACTATATTGGGGTCGGCTACCAGTCAAGCCGGATTTAGCTGAATACCAGTATTTTACATGGAGCGGCTGCCTACCAGACCTCCACAACCCATTAACTGGGTAACTCGGTACTTCATTGCAAGACTGGAGTCAGATTTACTGGCTTCTGACTATCCGTAACGACTGCCAAAGATCTACAAATGACAGCCGGGACCAACGGCTTAACATGCTTTCCGAGGCACGGAGGAAACTCGGTATGTTAAGATGGTCACCCAGACCAACAGACCAACCTTGGCAAGCGTTGCTTAACCTTGAAGATCGACCCATGCGGCTGTTATTATCTAGCCACGAGCTCAGCAATCCTCCTCTAATGTACTTTACAAAATAAAGCAGTATTACGCAAGTTAACAAGTAAATACATACAGTTACCTACTGCAATAGCGTAATTCTCACCAGCTGCTCAGCCAGAACAAATATTTGTTGAGCTGTTTATGAAGAATTTGCTTACGCTAACCGTTACTGTTTGTTTAACGTCTACGTTATTGAACTGATTTTGACATACTACTTATTCTTGAACTTGTACTATATTGATTAAATACTGTAGTGTTAAACTCGTAAAAGTATCTTTTATATATCATCTCGCAGAAGGGGCAATTTTTGTATTTGTATTTTTAAAGAACGCTTACATTTGTATCGCAGTCGAATACTGTCGAAACGCCTATGAGTGTCAATTCTACTTATTTTCAAAATAATCTTATTTTTTGTTTAAAAATAGTAGAATTTTGGTCCTATTTCATACATACTTAAAAAAAACTATGATTTTTTACTAACGTTCGTATTTGCATCTGTCGAAATCTGTCAAAAAAACTAATTTACATTCATTTTCCGTAAAATCTAAAACCTGTTATCCTTAAACCTATATTAGGCTTCAGATAATATAGGTTTAAGGATAGTAGACCAACTGACATTCTAACAACGATAACGATTTTGAAAAAGTTCAAAATAAGATTGACAAGCATAAGTTAAATGTGATGTGGTTAAACCAAAACATTATGGACTATGCGTTGTTGTCGCTGACAGAATGATGCTTTGTTTAGAGCCTCTTCTTCCCATTTTCAGGTTACTGCAGTACTACTTTTGTCTTTACAATAATTTCGAAATGTTATTCTCATCATGCAATAGGGATGTGCACCGCTTGCGCAAAATTGCGTGGAAACAATTCACACGTGTCACGGCAAACATCCCCGACGCGCTACAGAAGCGAGGCAGCCCCATGAGCATCCTGAACGCGTTGTTGTATTGGAAACGTAGAGCGCTGTACTGTTTCTGCGTGTAATCCACCCACAGACTGCCAGTATAGAAGGACGTACAAAATGCCCTAAATAGGGCTATTTTGACGGCCACGGAACATCGAGCAAATCTGCGAGCTATCATATTCGCACGAACAGACAGCACCCTACGTTCCCTTTCAATGTCTGCATCATCTTTCAGGTCAGCGGTTAATAAATGCCCAAGATACTTAAACGTGTCAACTGTATTGAGTGGGCATCCGTTGAGCTTAATTGCTGGTAAGTAAACTGGACACCCCCCCCTGGCCCGAAAGACCACGCACTCGCTCTTATTCGTGTTATACAACAAACCATGTTTTTCAGCATACTTTTCACAAATGCCAATCAGCCTTGACACACCACAGACAGAGGCGCTCAGCAGCACCGTTTCGTCAGCGTACAGTAGTACCCAACTTATAAGGCGCGTCGTGAATATTCGTTCGCGCAGAAAAGAAAGTATGCCCCGAAGACTTACGAAAGAATACTTAAAACTTACAATCAACCTTAGGTCACTATTATAAGGTTCATATTACACTGCAGTTGTTAGTTCCGTCTCACTCGCAAGTCACGTGCATGCCACGCGACGCGCGCTATCATGGCGGCGGCTGCCGACAAATAGTGGTACAGGAAACAGAAGTGCAGTGCAGGGAGCGTGCCGATTGGTCAATAGCATTTCCCGCACTTTGAAAATTCGTCTTCTGCGCAGGTACGTCGGCAAGCCATATCAGTTGGGTACTACTGTAACTGATTTTGTTTAGGCACACACCTCCAATATGGCAACCGACATGCGAATGAAAAAATTGGGTCTACTGCTCTGTTTTTAGTTTTAAGTAAAGCGTTCGACTATGTTGACCATTAAATTCTAAATTAGAAAAAAATGGTATAAAAGGAACGGCTTTAAAATTGTTCGAATCAAATTTAAGTAACAGAAGACAAATAACGAGAATTACCAAATATAACGATATTACAAAAAGCATAGAAGATTTTGATTCCGAACCCAGAAATAATGATCTTAGTGTACCTCAAGGCAGCATTTTGGGTCCTCTTCTATTTCTCATTTATATAAATGATCTCCCACAAGCAATACGCAAACATGATATCGTTTTATTTGCAGATAATACTACAATAGTTTTAGGCTAGAAGAACAAAAATCTTCTAAATTTAGAAACAAATAACACTCTGAAAACATAATGTCATGGCTAAATGAAAATTCTTTAAAAATAAATTTGGAAAAACAAAAGTAATTAATTTCAATACGCAAACACTTTGACTTAGATATAACTTTTAATAATCAACTAATAGAACAAATTCACAATTCCAAATTTTTAGGCATTTTTTTTTCTACTGGTAGGCACGCGCTTGACAACCATCTCACCTGATGGTAACCGATGATGTGGTCGAAGATGGGGCACGCTTGCCTAGAAATAACCTATTCACTCTTGACTTAAAGATTCCCAGGTTGTAGCTATCGAGAAACACAGACTCCGGCAGGGAATTCCACTCCTTATTTGTACGCATTATGAATGTGTTCCCAAAACCTTTTGTGTGCGTGGGAACATCGCACAGTTGAAGAACATCGCACGTGGAAAAAACACGTCGATAGTATTTGTAAAAAGTTAAATAAGTTCGTATTCGCATTAAATAAAGTAAAAGAAACAACTTCTAAACATACCGCAATACTGGTATACCACGCGTATGTATATTCTATCATACGATATGGTATAGTTGTTTGGGGATACATAGCAGAACTACCAATAGTTCTTATAGCACAAAAGAAATGCTGGCGTGCAATATTCAATATGCGGTGGACTGATTCTTGCCGACCTGTCGAGAACCTTTTAACCGTTCCGAGCATATACATTTCAAGTAAACGGTGTAAACTCACTAGGGTCTAAAATGACAATGTGCGTTCCGCAAGGCTCAGTATTGGGTCCATTCCTTTTTCTAGTTTACATAAATGACGCCCCAGTTATTTTAAAATTACCCAAAGATGGTGTTATTCGCGGATGACACATCATTGATATTTAAAATAGAGCGATGGTCATAAAATCTTGACGTCGTCAATAACTCTTTTCTTCAGGTCCAAAATTGGTTTACGGCAAACAACTTGGTATTAAATTAAAAAAATAAAAACAAATTTATTACATTTACTTTAGTAAATGTTAGAAGTAGCAAATGTGCCATCATATTGAATGATGAAAAACTGGAGTTTATTAATCACACGGTTTTCCTGGGAATCACTTTAGACGAGAAATTACAATTTGGACCTCATATAACATCTCTAGCGGGGCGTCTAAGCTCAGCCGCTTATGCTGTTAGGAAGATAAGACAGCTAACAGACTTAGAAACCGCACTTTTGGTCTATTGTAGCTATTTGAACAGCATTATGTCGTACGGTATTTTGATGTGCGGTCGGGCTGCTGACATTGAATTCATATTTATTTTATGAAAGAGAGCTGTCAGAGCCCTTTCTAATCTGCGTCGCCACGATTCTCTAAGGGAACTTTTAAAAAAGATTAATATTATGACAGTCCCAGCCAATTCATATAGAAAATATTATGTATGTACGGAAAAATCATCATCTTTCAGTAAAACTATTGATAGACATAATAGTAATACTAGAAATAAAGATAAATTAGATCAAAAATTTTATAGATTAGCTAAAGTACACACATCTTTCATGGGGTACTATGTTAAATGTTACAATAAAATCCCTTGTGACATATTAGAACTAAATGAAAGAAAATTTAAAACCTATATTAAAAACACACTTTGTAAACAAGCATATTACAAATTAGAAGATTACATTCAGGAATGCTTATAAAGAATGCTTGGAAATATGCTGGTCCTGCTTCATAGGACAATCAATGGCCACAAGATCAAACTGGTTGGTTTATGTATTTACTTTATAGTTGTACCTACTGTTTCATTTTTGGGTTTTTATTTTTCTGTTCACTCACACTCTGCTAATTAATGGTTCCAATATTTGTAAATATGTGAGTACCATGTACCTATTTAGAAAATTAATAAGTGTAACAAAAGTTTTCTATACCACAGCACATGTAAAACATTGATTTAAAAAGAGTAACTATGGAGTTTCTTGTCCGTTCTTCTCCATAAGAATCTACCCTTCCGAATGGACAGTACAGTCACTATGTTATTTTAAATGTAATGATGACGTTCAAAAGTGCCGTTTAATGGCCTAATTGAAATAGGAGTTTTGACTTTGACTTTGTCATTTTTGAAATAGCCAAATTTGTTAAGTGCATTAAGAAACTCTTTCAACAAAAATAACTCAAACAAACGCAAAGTTAATCATTCGTATTTAGAATTACCGGTACCCAGAACGGAATTGTTTGTTTATGGTGCCATTTATAGGCAGCTGTGTCACACAGCTGCCTATATATGGCACCATTGATTTGAGCTGTGTTTATAACTCACTGCCTAAGGGAATAGTTGACCTTCCTACCTACTTAAAAAATGGCTGATAAAAGAAATTTTTTACAGTGTCAACGCATTTCTAAAAAAGCACTCTTCTGATTCCTACCATTTTAGAAATGTATTATGAGCTCTCACTTTTCATGTTTTACAAAGTTTGTATCGTTGTAATTTTGTTTATTTTATGTTTTTCCATTAAAATGTTATTTCGTAAAAGGTTACTACTATTATTGATTTCTTTAATAATATATGTCAATATAAGCATATTGTAGCTACTTAGAATGTTATGTACCTGCGTATAAATGCCTGCCTTTTTTATTTTATGTTTTCCCTTTAAATTTTATTTCATAAAATTACTACTATTATTGATTTGTTTTGTTTGATAATTGATAATGTATGGTAGTATTATTTCAAAGTTTGTTTAATGATAAGCATAATGTTATGTCCAAATATTTGCATGCCTTCATAGAATGACGGAATGTGTCCTGCACCAGAACTATAAAATGTAACATCTTTTTATCTTTTACCATATTTTTTGCAAATAAAAACTTACTTACTATCAAATGACTCCTCCACGAAAATAATATCTAACTCGCTTATAGTACCGTTTACACACACATAGCCATGATTGAAAGTATGATTTGAAGTATGGCGAATCAGAAGGGTTTTTATGCCGTATTTTGATTAATTTCGATAAAGTGGAATATCCGATTGTCGCACCATTATTTCTGCGACTTAATATTGTTCCAATTACACTCGAAACAAAATAAAACTGAAAATGTTGACTTCAGCGCCATCTCGCGGGAAAATGGCAATGACCCGTAACATTCACCATAAGCTCATCTGCCTAGCCTTTTCCCAACTATATTGGGGTCGGCTTCCTGTCAAACCGGATTCAGCTTACCAGGATTTAGATTAGCATACCAGTGTTTTACGTGGAGCGGCTGCCTACCAGACCTCCACAACCCATTAACTGGGTAACACGGTACATCTTGGTAATACTGGAGTCAGATTTACTGTTTTCTGACAATCCGTAACGACTGCCAAAGATCTATAAATGACAGCCGGGACCAACGGCTTAACGTGCTTTCCGAGGCACGGAGGAAACTTGTTATGTTAAGATGGTCACCCATCCACAGACCAACCTTGCGAAGCGTTGCTTAACCTTCAAGATCTGAAAATGTCTTTTCTTAAGCTACAATAATATATCCCACCTTAACAACTAACTTAGGCTGAAAATTGACAATCTTCTGAATTAATAATTTTTTTACTTGATCTAGACTGTATAATACGAAGTCTCTGCCGAAATATTATTCTGTGTCCACTCTCAATTGCAAATGTTCTACCGTCCATCGCCTGAAATCATGAATTGTCAATAACATACGTCAGAAGAATCACGATCACACGTAAATTATACTAATGTTAGCAGAGAGCACGTGCCACGGACGTTGGTGAACGTGTTTTAAAAATAATTCGGCACACGCAGTAATGTTGTAGAGTATAATACTGGATTTGTCATCATTGATTTCCGTAAAGCAACACCTGTTTAAATTAAAGAGTGATTTCATTGTTTGCAGATATTGTATAGTAATTATATTTTTAGAGGGTGAGCCAGTGGTAATGGTTTTTTGTTGTAAGATGGGAAAACGTTAAATGGCTCCTTCAGCTTTGGGTAGAGTGAAAGGAAGTGTCAGACTTTTACTTAAAAATAAACCCGGACAAGTGCGGATCCGTTCCGTACAAATTCCTGTAAATAAAGTCTTTATTTTTTATGATTTAATTACAAATGTATAGTTTTCAGACTTTTTCCTATATTTGTAGTATAAGACCTGTATTACTTGCCAAATTTAATAGTTTTAGGTCAACGGGAAATACTCTATAATTTTCGATTTCCTTGAGAGTGTTGATGTATACAAGTTTTGCGGCATAAACGACCATATGTTTTTTTTACCTACAGTTTCAATTTTTCACAGCTGCAAGGGGCCAAAGACCTTTGCATATGGTTTTAATTTTAACTCGATAACTACAGTCCTCCTCGCGTTCCCGAGATAAACGGTCTTGACAGACAGATGAACGGACAACAAAGTGATCCTATAAGGGTCCCATTTTTTCTTTTGAGATACGGAATCCTAAAAATGACTTATAAGTTGTAGGTTTGAACCTAGGTAGGTAGGTGATTTATTTTGTGTAGTTATTTCATCACTGCTGCTTTCAAAAAGCGAGACTGACGTTGGCTAAATCTGCCGGTAGGGGTATTATTCCTGGATACGCCCGGGTGTCAACACTGCGAGGATCGCCCGGAGGACACGGTGGAGCATACGGTGGAGGTCTGCCCTGCTTGGGCGGAAAACCGCCGGGTCCTCGTTGAGGCGATCGGTGGCGGCGACCTCTCGCGACCGGCCCTGGTTCATTCTATGGTCCGGAGCGAAGAGGCATGGGAAGCGGTCACCTCCTTCTGCGAAACAGTAATGCTAGCGAAGGAAGATGCCGAACGTGTGAGAGAGAGGGAAACCTCACGACCCAGCCGCCGCAACAGAAGAAGACGCCCCAGGCGTCGGAAGTCGCAGGGCGATTTCCGGCCACCGAAGGCGCGGGCCTGCGGACGGCGAGCATTGGGTGGCTCGCCGTCCGATCAGAACCAGGCCCGGGTCGGCGGCGCGCTGTGTTCCACGCGCGCCTCAAGGAGCTGTCAGCATGGGAGACGAGGCCTGCTAGGGCCAGTGCCTGCCGGGGTGCGGAATCCGTTCGAAAGAGACGCCGCAGCCCTGGGACGCAAAGGCCAAAGGGAGGAACAAGGATGGGTTTTAGAAAAAAAAAAGTACTCTTAGGTATATAATGCCACTGATTAATGAGCCCTATGTCAGGGCAGATTGGCGTTGTTTTGATTTGAACCAACTTGTTTTCTAAGCAGCACAATCGTAAACAGTTACGTAAGTACAACTAAGCGTACCGGTTCTAATTTATAATCCTGCGTAGGTGAGTAATTATAAGTTGAGCCCTTATTTGCATGAGGAAATTATGCAAATAATAACAACAACGTACTTAAAGGATAGTAAACAAAAACACCCACATCTAAGGTTTACTCGTACACACAAATTCCCTTGTTTTGTAATATTTGGGTTACCAGACAGCCGCAAGCACTATTCAAAACCATTTCAAGTCCTGAGATCTGGAATCAACATTGGAGACCCCCATATAAACACCGACTCAATGAAGCTCTACTAGTCCCAAAAAATCGGTCAAGTGCGAGTCGGACTCACGCATGAAGGGTTCCGTACCATTGTATTTTTATTATTTGTTGCTATAGCGGCAACAGAAATACACACCCTGTGAAAATTGGAACTTTCTACCTATACTAAGGTTTATGAGATATAGCCCGCTGACGGACAGATGGACCTGTTGGCTACCCTTTGGGTACAGAAACCTAAAAAACCATTCAACTGTCCCGGAACCCACAACAAAATTAATCGGAAAAGAAGAGTGGAAGCGTAAGAAAAACATCACTCCTTATTAAGCAGGAGACAGATCAGATCTAGGCTATTAAACACCATTACAACTGAGAAAGTTTAATGCGCGAGCGGAGCCAAGAGCAATAGCTAGTGGAATATTAAATATTGTTGCTCGTTGGTTGCTCTAACTTCAGCAAACCAAACGGCTCACCCGTTTTGCCTGATGCGCATAGCCTGCATTTGATACAGAAACATTTCATATTTGCCATACAATTAATGTTCATGACATCTTTGACATTTCCATTATTGCGTGTTGGACTTCGCACTTTAGGGTTCCGTACCATCGCAAAATCAAGTTGGTTGTAATAGTAAAAACTACCCACGTGCGAGTCGGACTCACACACGAAGGGTTCCACAATCCGTACCATAAACCGAAAAAAAAAAGTTTTTTTTTGGGAGCCTCCTTTAATATTTTTTTTATTATTTATTGTTATAGCGGCAACAGAAAATACACTGTCTGTGAAAATTTCAACTGTCTACCTGCTACAGTTCATGAGATATAGCCCGTTGAGGGACAGACGGACGGACGGATGGACGGACGGACGGACGGACAGTGGAGGCTTAGTAATAGGGTTCCGTTAGTTATTCTTTGGGTACGGAACCCTAAAAAGGCACGGCCTTTTATGACCAGCACTTTTCTAGTCCAACCGGATGAAGTTGAATACCAACCGATCTATTCTTAAAATATAGGCATAGACAAGTGAAATTATTTCAGCGGAAGCGTGGCGAAGGCGATTGTCAAAACGTCAAAATTGTATGGGATTGACAAACGCTATCGAAATGTCACATGACGGGGTGCGTCTCATTTCATATAAAGTTATTTGCTATATTTTCATTTCAATAACGTTCACAAGATATAATAAACGTGAGATATTCCTACTGTTGATATAATTTCTTAACACATAACATACATATACTCTAAAACTTATTTCGTAAAATGTTATTAGATATTATGTTTATTTAATCGAATTAATTTAATTATTATGTTGTGCTACAAAAATTAGTGACATAAACGAATCGCTGCAAAACTGACTTCACGTAGTCTTGTCTGCCATACCCCTAGAGTGTAATTTAAGCCCGCGTAGGCACGGAGGGGCGAAGCGGCGAGCGAGCTGAGGAGCAGGTGGTTTTAACGCCCGCCGCCGAAGCTGCAGTGGTGAGCGATTAAACCATCTGCGACGATAACCAGAGCCCCGCAGCGCCGAAATCGTAACAGAAACTATGCCTGCTGCATGTTTGCTTGCTTGCATGACGCATGCTTGCTTGCATACTTGCTTGATTGGCAGGTGATAATCAGTTACTAAAAATAGGTATATCTGCTCATGCAACTTTAATGATATTTGTTAAGCTATCACTCATCAATATAATTAGACCAGACTAAGTTATAATGTTTATTTAATGTGCAATTCTGCTTTGTGTTTTTAAGTAGGCGTTGATATCATAATAGACTTAAAATGGGTTTTATGTTATTTTTGTGGTATATCTAACGATTTTATATTCAATGTATGTTATGCTTGTAAGAATCAGACATTTTAAAATTGATCATTATATCAAACAAAATTATAGGGTCAGTTGTTATTATATCTTATAAATACTAGGGATTTTGTAATTTTATCATATATTACTTAAACCACGTGACGCCCTTATATTTAGGCATTTCGACATTCGCGTTCGCTGATAGAATGACAGTTGTCTAAGGCCTCATATCGCTCATTTGGTGCATCAAAGACGTAATTAAACTATTTTACGCTTTGTAATACGCTCATTTAAAAAAAAACATAAAAATATATATATATATATATTATTGTCGCACCAAATGAGCGATATCATCGTGAAAGCATAGGAGGATTGGGCTTGATGTGCACTGTCATTGTCATTCTATCGTATTTTTTTGGATTGTCAGCTCTCTTCATGTTCACTTCACGTCAGTTTTGTGTTTCCTGATAGCTACAACCTGGGAGTATTTAGTCAAGAGTGAATAGGTTACTTCTAAGCAAGCGTGCTCCATCTTCGACCACATCATCGCTTACCATCAGGTGAGATAGTGGTCAAACGTGTGCCTACCAATAGTAAAAAAAAAGTTTATACGGTGTGATTCAGATGCGGACCTAGGATTTGGTTTGCGGGGAGGGGGCTTCACCCCACTGTGTGTAGATTTAACAAAGTAACTTCTAAAACACCACATAAAATTGTATTTAGATTTACGATGATTTGCGCATTACACGCCTCTATGGATTACTTTTCATAAATTTTTCAATGACTTCGTTAGATTGTAGACTAATAAAAATATCTGGGTTGTTTGGATTGGGGGGGGGATAAAGGGCTAAAGCCCCTCGCTTTAGCCCCTTAATCCCCCCGGATTCGCCCATGTTGAGGTTTTTACAGGATCACACCGCAGTTATATCTGTACGAATTTATCTCAAAAGAAACATTTTCAATAAACTAAGTTCCTACAGGAAGACCACATTAAAACCTCATTTTAATTACTCCTCAGCTTACACTCGAAGCTCTAATATAATAACAAAAATGTCTGTCCTTATAAAACTCGTATCAGGCAAATCTGTTTCTAATATCATCGGATAGTAGTTTGGAGCGCCTTGCAAGAAACTTATGCGCTCGACGCCGCTCACTTGGGTACGTATATTGCAGTTACGAAGTACAAACTACAACTACTGCTTATTAACTGACTTTAGAGTTTGTAATGAAATGACAGAATTTAGTTCTGCGGGGTTTAAGGGAGATTTGGGGCTTTGTGTTTTGGTTTCTTTGTTCTGTTTCATCGTTAATGCATTTTCACCCTATACTTTTTCGAATGCTTGGAAACGGTCCTCTGTGAGACCACTATGTGCTTCTGAATGAGTGGCCGGATGTTACATGTCTTCGATGTTTTGGTAATAGGACATAAAATAATCCTTACGATGTTTTCAACGTTTTTAAAAAAAATGGCGAAGAAACAATTTACAGAAAGTAAAGTGCACCGCCTCTTGTTTTTTCTAAAACTAGTTGACCCGCGCAACTTCGTCTGCGTCACTATTTTCATTATTGCTCCGCTCCTATTGGTCTGAGCGTAATGATATATAGCCTATAGCCTTCCTCGATAAATGGGCTATCTAACACTGAAATGATTTTTCAAATTGTACTAGTAGTTCCTGAGATTAGCGCGTTCAAGCAAACAAACTATTCAGCTTTATATATTAGTACTAGTTGACCCGCGCAACTTCGTCTGCGTCACAATTTTCATGACTACTCCCCTCCTTTTCGTCTTAGCGTGATGATATATAGCTTATAGCCTTTCTCGATAAATGGGCTATCTATCATTGAAAGAATTTTTCAAATCGGACCAGTAGTTCCTGAGATTAGCGCGTTCAAGTAAACAAACCAACAAACAAACAAACTCTTCAGATTTATACATATATTAGTCTAGATATAGATAGATAAAATAGTTTTTGCCCGCGACTTCGTACGCGCATATCACCGTTTTACCGTTCCCGTAGGAATTTCGGGAAATCCTCTCTTATTGCTCCCTTAGAGCGCTTGTAGACGTCCGTTTCTTTTCACCGGATAACGGACCTTCAATAAACTTCTATCCTTGTATACATATTTTTTTTACCGGATGGATGGACTGCCGTCTTTATGCGTTAGAACGCAGGTAGACGGCACTCAATTAACAGAAAACAGGCAATACGTCCGGCAGCGTCAATACGCACCAATACACTGGCGTGGATGACCGCCCTTTCTTACACCGGACCGGTGTCCGTCGCGCCGAGGGGAAGCGGTGGTGCATCCGGCGTAAATTGTTCGCCGGACCGATGTCCGGTGCATGTACACACATTCATTATAATTCATACACCACCGCGAATCCGGCAAAAAACACGGTCCGTTATCCGGTGAAAAAAACGGACGTCTACAAGCGCTCTTACACTCCCCAAGACATGCCAAATTTTATCTATATTTTCGGCAGTGCGTTGTCTAGTAACGGAAGAATTTTATAAATGTATTAGGATGAAGGATTGAGCTGTATGATGCCTGTTTGATGCTTACCAACAGTCAAGATGAAGGAAGGTGCAGGGATACAAATAGTGGACCTGTATTTATATAGTCCTTCCTCTAAGGGTTGTTTCATTCACAACCAATTATCTGATGTAGGTAATCTTTATATTAATTGTTTAAAGGGCTGCGCAAATGTAGACACACCATCACAGGAAACCTTAGTTGCTGTAAATGATAATGATAAATTATATTTATTTTGCAAATAGGTTACAAGTAACTCTTTTACACGTCATTTTTTTTTGACATATTACTCTAGATGAGGCCGGCATTTCCTAGCTGACTACCCTGAGAAGAAACACCGAAATAAACTCAGAGGTCACAGTCTCTTTTGAAGTCCATACAATCGCCAATAATATATGAAAACCATGTAGGTTAACGTCTGAGGTGGCCTTTTGAGGAAAGAACCACACAGGTTTGAATGGACCTGTCCAGACAGTGCAAGCATTTGTCAGTTATCGTGCAGCTCAACTCGGAACTTTGAGGAGCTCAACGAGCCGACGAACAATACCAAAGTAAGAACATTTGGGTAGGCCGCTTAGTATACTCAAACTGCCAGACTGTCATGCCAGAATTTCATACTGGTTGTATTGAAATCAAATATTCATTAGTAGTTTGTAGCCGACACAAGACACAAAAGTGTCAACGTGTGCGCAGCCCCTAAATTTTGACTGGAATACTCTTGAATTTTAGTTCAAATATCGTCATCTGATTTAATTTAATATCTGATTAATGATTTCAATATTTTCTGCCTCGCAATGTCAGGGGAACCTATGAGAAAAAACTCACCTTGAGGTGAGCCTCATGAGCTTTTTTTTTTATTGGGACAAGCCCGCCACACATTCCCAACCACTGCAACTCCTGAGAGCCAGAATCAACAGTGGCGACCACCAGAAAAACGCCGAGCCAATGAAACCCGACGAGTCCCGGAGAAACAATTCAACTGTCTTATAATTTCCACTTCCCTCCGTATCAAGCAGGAGACAGAACAGAACTAAGCCAATAGGCACCAAGGGACATAATATACAACTCCTCATGGTAAGCTTTGATGTTGTGGTCGATGATAGAGCCCGTTTGCCTAGAAGAGAAGTAAGAGTAAATAGGTTACTATTCACGCTTGACTAATCTACCTGTCTTTCTCACATCTCAAATACTATGCCGCTGTATCTGAGTTTCCAAACGTCCCCCAAGCAAGTAGTAATGTGAGTGTAGCACCGGTAGCACCTGTAATCTTGATCATCGTAGTGTGGTGATAGCAGATAGGCTGCGGCCTCCGCTTCAATCAGACAAAGAGCCTTTATACTGGTGTCAACTTGTAGGGATGGGAACGTAGAAAGAACAAGAAGTTGTCGATATCGATAAAAAGAATGAAAAAAAATTAAGAAATTATTAATATTTATCGCAGAGACGTTAAAAATTAAAACGTTTCAATGTTTAAGGGAGATAATATTTGTGCAATGAAGATTGAAATTACATAATACTATATACATAATACTTTATTTTTGTTGCACAACCTTAAATCCTTCAAGACTACAATTAGGCAAACGATAGAGCCGTGCAGAGGCAACTGATATTCTGTCAGCGGTTGCGTTGCAAAGGCGATTGTAAAATCGACAAAAATTTTGATTGGCAACTGTTGTCGAAATGTCACGTGATCAATCCCTTCTATTTTATTATTTCGATAATTGCCATCGCTAGTAGAATGACACCTTGTGTAGGGTCTCTGGTCGCTTCGTACTGGGCTGAGCATTAGGAGCGCTTCTCGAGACGATTAGAATCAGAAATCATTTATTTGCACAGAATTATTGAACAAAACATAGTTTTGATGGCGTAAAAAAGAACAAGATTTGCACATACAACATAATAATAAGTACATATTACAAATCAAAATTTATCAATAAATAGTTGACCCGCGCAACTTTGCCTGCTCCTGCTCCGCTCAAATCGGACCAGTAGTTCCTGAGATTAGCGCGTTCAAGTAAACAAACAAACAAACTTTTCTTTATATATTAGTATAGATTCAATCAGATTTAATGTCGTATTCTTAAAAGTAAAATTCACCGGATAAACAATACTCAGGTAATCAGTACGTCTACCATGAGTTTCATCAAACTATACTCGCTAGCGACTGTAGTTAAAAAAAAACTTTAAAAATAAAAGTTTCTAATTTATTTCTTGTTTTACTTGCAACTTGCTTACTTGTTAGTTAACAACTTAAACAAATAAATTAGAAACTTGTTTTTTAAAAGTTTCAGACTTTTTTTTTAACTACAGTCGCTAGCGAGTATAGATTGATAAAACTCATGGTAGACGTACAGTTCTTAATGCCATGTCTCGATAAGAAGAAGAATTTGAATGTATAAAACCAGGCTGTTGAAGGAACCGTTTTCCATCCTTAAGGCCTTAATATAGATGTCAAGATAATTAAATAACGTCAAACGAATAGATGTTCAACATTTTCTTTGATTTTTCCATAACATTCCTGCAGCGCTTGCAATATCCGCCACGAAAACAGCGAAGAAAAATGTTTACTTAAAATAATCACTAATCTGAAGATCACACAGGCAATATCTGCTTGAACACAAGAAGATAAAGCTATTTTATTTATTGCTGTTTTAACAGAATAACTAAGTTCTTCACTATTTTCAATATAACAAGGCATATCGATGCAAAATCCTTTTGTAACTTGCTATAATAATACATCGTTTAAAAATAATTAGTTTTGTTTAAGCTTATTACCCTTAGCTAATCACCGCAACGAAAACAGATACATATATTATTATATTTTCTATTGTAACGCAAATCAGTATAGAAATATGTTTTTTAGTGTACCTGCACGTTTCAATTTTATGATTGTATCATATTTTACAGTTTTTTAAACCACAAAGGATAATTCAGCATTGCTTCAATCAACATAATGCAGTTATTCAAATTAAATTACACGATAAATATAAACGTAGCGGTTACTCGCAGGTAAATACATTTTCGTCTACTTTTTTATTATTGAAGCGTCAAATTTATCGAGCAATTCAGGTAGCACCAATATTTGTAATGAGAAGATTTTAAATATCAATTATTAAAAAAAAATTGACTGTCAAAAAGTGTCAAGTGTCAGTTGATGGCATCAGATCATCAAAATACTTGAAAAGCGATTTGTTTCCAAATTTTTTGTTGTTTTTAGCGGTCGAGTTTTTTTGACAAAATATTTTTTTTTAATTACATTTTTTTTTGTGAGTTACGTTTTTGGAATCTTCTCCTCGAGCCCTTTATCTTGATACCCCACTCAATAGGTTTTGAAAATAAATAAAAAAATATTGAAGGCATAACATGGCGCCAAAAATCCGCCACTTAATTTTTTTTATATTTTGAAATACCCAGTGTCACTCTCACAGTAAATACGAATGTAACGACACCTCTAAAGCTAAAATCCATCGAGCTGTTTAGGCTTTAGGGCGTGCCAAAGAAATAAAAATATGTACATATATACATACATACACTCGAAAAACATAACCCTCCTTCTTTCGCAGTCGGGTAAAAAGCATATTGCAATACTATTTTTATCGATCTGTCATCATAATGCGACATAAAAGGGCCTAGACAAAGAAAAATACATTCCGTTAGTGCATAATGATAGTATAGGATTGACAGGCAGGCACTATCAAACAGTTACTTGTTACAAAGTCAAAGTCAAAACGCTTATTTCAATTAGACAATTAAAATACAGTTTTGAACATTAAAAATTAAGTGAAAAGAATTTACATAAAAATAAAAGTGACTCAATTCCTAGAGTTCATTTATTATGCCTATATGTGAGGACGATGCACCTAAAGTAAACTATGTACTAGTTAGAATAAATTAATACCAGAAAAGGCAGACTAATTAATTTTCTAACTTGACTTGATTAATAATTTGTACCTGCATTAATACCTAATATTTTAAATGTATCACCTTAGATAATGCTGATAGAATCTTACTTTGCTTTGAGACCAATATATGTCGTTTTCATAATATCGACAGTTTACTTTATCGATACGTATCACATCACTACATGGCGATTTAGAGAAGTGCAATATTTTGGGAGGCGCCGCGACCTGAGTGTTACACACAAAAGGGCCGGGACCGCGCCTTTGTTGCACCCAGATACCATCCCTCGACTCAGACTTGGAACATGCACCTATGACAGTCGAGAGAGATGTGGCATTATTTTTTAATAAATGCTCACCATATCGACCAGTCTTTCGCTTAAAAAGAGCCGGTGGATTTGGCAACGATTGTAGTAACTATGTCCAGAAGCGAACTGCTTGTGGATGATGATTTTTTTGCTAATACAATGATTCTGTCGGAAACTGCATCCTAGGCTAGGATACAATTTGAAACTTGGACCTGAGATCCCTGAAAAGAGCTATCAAGAAAAGCAAACTCCAACAAAATAGTCAATAAAACACGCTCAGAAGGATTATGAAGTTTTGATCATGAGTAATAAAAATATAACTATAACTGAAATACTCGTTTCATACAAAATATTCGTTTGAATTGAATACCTACTACATTCATATTTTTGTATGATACAATATGTCGCATACAATTAAACCAACTTACTTTCCCAAATTGCCGTATCCATATACTTCTGACGTCCACTATTCATTCCTTCTAGCTGCATTGTTACGTAGAGCGCTAAAGTTTGCTGTAGGCCGTTTTCACACCCCAAAAAACACGGTTTGTGGCCATGTGTTTAGCTTTAAATGAAAAACAAGAGAAAAATGGCACAGCCTCTGTCTCTAGAAGGCAATTTTTGTGAAATTAAAACGCTTTGTGGCGTGTAGCGAGCCTTCGTTTTAATGTGTGCTTGTCTCGGAGCATTCTAGGGTTTTGAAGATATTTTCGCATGAGTTTCATGTTGGAGATGCGAGTAAAATATATTCTAAAGACTACTTTATTTTCTTGACTTTTTGAATAAGAAAGACGATACATAAAGCATGGTTTAGTAAAGATATCCACAACGCCATAAATGTTTCTGGAGTACCTACCCATAATGACTTATGGAGCCGAAACGTGGCCACTCACCATAGGCCTGGTCCTCAAATTCAAGGTTGTTCAGCGTGCAATGGAGAGAGCAATGCTCGGGATTTCTCTGGTGGGTAGCATTTGCAACGGCCGGCCATGTCTGCAGATGGACAGACGGTCGATGGAGCAGACATGTGTTAGAATGGAGACCGCGGATGGGCAAACCTAGTGTGGGACACCTGCGGCACGATGGATTGATGATTTAAAGAAGGTGGCGGGCAGCGGATGGATGCAGACTGCTCAAGACCGGGATAGTTGGCGCTCTATGACCTACCCATAGGTAACCCAAGCTTGGGCATACCCAAGCGGGCGTAGGACTCACTTGCTCAAGCCAGAATATTTTTTTAACACAGAGTTTAAAGAATATCTCTGGTTTGTGCAAGCGAGCCAAAGTATCTTTTTCTATGCATTATCTTTCTTTTTGTACGAATTTCAATCCTGAATTATAGAAACTATGTATTCCTGTTACAAAGTCACCACCACCACTCCACATTTTAATACGAGTATGTATTCTACCGTACTTATCTCATAATTAGGAAAGTCTTGATCACGCCTTATCAGCTGAACATGTTTCGATGAAATTTGGAAAACGGTTAAACGATTGCCTGGATTAGGACATGCATAGCTCGCGGAAGATATACAACTTGCAAGCAAACGAAGCCACTGGCAAAACCCAGTTTATAACATTAATACCAATCCCGATTTTAACGAAATGATTTATGCTAAAGCTCTACAATGCTTTTACCTAAATTGCACAACAAAATCATATTAACCCTGCAGCAATAATCGTGATTGCGAGCCCACATCGAACTTAACCCGTCAAATGCTGGTGACACATCATCGCCCATTATCCCGTTACCATAAGTACAGTCGGCGACAAAAGTTGATGAGCAAGTACAGAGTTCCAAAACTCGCCCACACTTAGACCATCAACAGGGAATATGCATGCAAAAAAGAAATATCTATACAGTTTATCTAAAAATATACAAAAATATAATACTAACAGTGAAAATAGAATCAAAATTGCTGCGAAAAACAAACGAGATATTTTTTGGTCCCTCTCGCATAAACCCTGTTTTCTATGGTAACTGTAGTCATGGATATTGACGTCAAAGTTCATATCGGACTTCTCTTTGTCATTGTAATCTTTGAACCTTTATAACTTCATTTCTGATGAAGGTATTTAAAAAATAATTTCATGACTGTTTACTATAGCTAATAAGTATTTCATTAAGCATATAAAAAAAAAAACGCATGCATATTCCCTATTGTCCCCGAATACTTTTGGCCATAAAATACGGTGAACAGATAAAGGTAATAAATATCGGTGGTTGGGTAAGGAAAAAAGATGATCAGCTGGTCGATTATGGAAAAACTCACCGTCTTCTCCTTCTTTTCGTGTGACTGACTCTTGTTGTGAACTCACCGTCTTCTCCTTCTTTTCGTGTGATTGACTCTTACTATATTTTGTTCGACTAGTATTGAGCAACTTGTGCAGCTCTATCATTGGCCTTGCTCAAATCTTGGATACAGGTAGTTATGCATGATCGGCAATTAAGGAGGTGATGCATGTCCTGTGAAGGGGCTCCGCACTGGCACTGCATTTGGGTTGGGTGGAGAATGGCCCATTTAGCCAGGTTATGTTTACAGCGGCCAACCTGGGTCCGCAGTCGGTTAAGAGATTTCCAGATTGGCCACTGAAGTTTGCGTCCAGGGGGCAGATGTTCTGCAGGGGGGATGAAGTATGGAGGGGGAGGGTGTTTGTGCCTCCACAGAGCACATTTCTCATTTGCCGTGAAATGTTAGGCGACGTGAGCAGAAGAAATGATGTCGGGGATCGACAGCTCACTTCAAGATCAATTCATTTAAGTTATAGAAAAGCACTACTGAACACGCCAGTGTGATTAATATTTATTTTATAAAGACAATGTCAGAGGCCCTTGAGGCGGTTTAGAAAGTCTAACACTAGGGTGTGTGGGGTCGTTAGACCTTACTGCCCACAGGATACGAAGAAGAATAAAGACTAATTAGGTGGCGCTCGTGGCTAAATAATAACGGGTCGATCTTTAAGGTGAAGCAACGCTTTCCAAGGTTGTTTTGTGGATGTGTGATCATCTTAACATACCGAGTTTTCTCCGTGCCTCAGAAAGCACGTTAAGCCATTGGTCCCGGCTGTCATTTGTAGATCTTTGTTAGTCGTTACGGATTGTCAGAAGCTAGTTAATTTGACTCCAGTCTTGCCAAGAAGTACCGTGTTACCCACTTAATGGGTTGTGGAGGTCTGGTAGGCAGCTGAATCCGGTTTGACTGGAAGTCGACCCCAATAGTTGGGAAAAGGCTAGGAAGATGATGATGATAAGGACTAATTATAAATACAGTATAATACACTTAAACTATTATGGTTATTATGGTTATTTTTGTAGCGTGATGTTATAAAGACAAAAAAAAATACAATTTGAACCAGCAATTTCTGGGATTAGCGCGTTCAACCAAACAAACAAATAACTCTTCAGCTTTAATAAAAAAATTGGAACAAACCAATGAGAAGTAAATATAAAATAGCACTATGACGATACGCTTACTACACTCCAAGATGCTCGTCGAATTTTGTCGCTAACTATACAGCGACCATACTTCACAACAATTAATCATGACATAACGTCAACGTCATCGCGTCCCTTGCATACTTAAGTAATGACTTAAGCCTGGTTAAATATTTAAAGTAAGTTGGAGCGTTGCGGGGAAGTTTAATGAGCCAGGTATGCTGAAACTATTACTATGGTAATGATACTTAAATAGAGGTTGTGCTGTTGTCATGGTAGAGTATAAGCGAGGGAATTAAATTAAACTGATGTCGTCTCTCGCATCTTTAACAGATTTGCAAGAAGCTTATTCTTTAAGTTGTTGTTAATATAATAACGTACCGCGGCCGTAAAAAAATAATACCATCCCATCACTTCCCGTGGGTGTCGTAAAAGGCGACTAAGGGACTCACCAGAGAATGGGCAGCAGCGTTCTCTGTAAAACGCAACACCATGCACTGCGATCGCCAACCCGCCTGCCCAGCGTGGCGATTATGGCAAACCCCCCTTTTGGGGAGGCCTATGTCCACCAGTGGATGTCTTTCGGCTGTTATAATGATGATGATGATGAAATATATTGCGATGTAAATAGATATAGGGTGTAAAGACACGTCGGCATACAAACGGATACCATGGGTTTTACATGATTCTGGATCCCCAAGCATTTGATTACAACCAACTCCTATAGTAAGCTTATCTCTTTTTTCCCCTCGGGAGCATGCTTGATGCAATAATTACTATCGAACACGGTTTGCTGATCTAACTATCCATTCCACCGCACTTACTGCGCCACGATTTCAGTGCATATTCATCTATACTAATATATAAAGCTGAAGAGTTTGTTTGTTTACTTGAACGCGCTAATCTCAAGAACTACTGGTCCTATTTGAAAAAATATTTCAGTTTTGGATAGCCCATTTATCGAGGAAGGCTATAGGTTATATATCATCACGCTAAGACCAATAGAAGCGGAGCAGTAATGCAAATTGTGACGCAGACGAAGTTGCGCGTGTCAACTAGTTAACCATAATTTTAGCGTAGCTTCTCATCTCATAAGTACTGAAAATAAACTATTTTTAACCAGTGAAACAAGGCGTTTTAGTAGCCATCCTTATAGTCAATATCACGTAGATTGCGACCCCAATATTTTGGTCTTCTATTTAATAAGTTTCTCTGAAGACAGGAACTTGGCTCTCATCTCTAAGGTTTTCAATGGTTGTTATTTGTTGAAATAGATATGCAAAACGGTTGTCTACTTGAAAGTTTACTCATGCAATGTTACTTTAGTAAATAGATCAAATTGTTTTGCTCACCAAAAAAGAAAAAGGCACCGTCAGAATGTAACAAAAATACTACAAGAGTTAATTGACATCGCAATGAAACAAAAAAATATTTTACAAAAATTTTATTTATACAAATTTTAATTGTGTATTCAACAAAAGTGTATTTGTACCAAATACGAATCAAGTAATAAATTATATTATAATAGGTATCATAAAAGCACAATAATGACAATCACTGATGCACTACATAATAATAGTAATATTAATAATAATAATTACTTAAATTAATAAAATACCAAAAATGTATTTTAACATCAATAAACTAAAAATGCTGGGTGCAGTAGTAATTCGGCTGTATCACTACAAAAGGTACGTCCATAAACTACGCCATATCCTTTTTCATAAGGTTTTAATAATTTGACTGAAAATTTATGAATTTCTCACTTGCATGTCTTTTCTTTTTTTTTACATAACAAACATAAAAAATAATAATATTTATAATCCTTGTTCACAATTTATTAATGTTGTTGTATGTTTTCATGCTTTTGGCACCATCTTATTGGCTCTTATCAAATTTAGAGGCAGGCAATATTAATACTTGACTTGATATCGAAACCACAACTTCTGAAAGCAATTCAATCCACTCCGGTGCAGCGCTGTCAAATCCCATGACAGCTTACAATAACGTTGTAAATTTTGTTCAACATAATGACACATCTAACATGACATTTGACGTTTGATTAACAAGCCAGGGGTTTGAAACCACAGGTACATGATAACGTGAATCCCCGCTAAGTAGCATTAACAATGCATTTGATAATTATCTATCTACACCAGAGTAATTACTTTAGATACAATCCAATCCAATCCAAAAAGTGATTAAATATACATTTAGTTTTTACAAGATGATAAATGTTAAAATGTCATTGTTATGTTCAGCATTGAAATCACAATAAAAGTAATGATAAAAATAATGAAACAATCAAGTTGGCATCATAATTACGTGATGATTTAGTCATTAGAAACGAATTCATCACTGCAGTCGTGGTTCATTCGATGGAGCCATTTGTTATGCATATCACGGATGTTAAGACGTGCGCAATGCGTGTTAAAAAACTTCGGTTTAATTAAAGCGTTATTGGAAATTTGTAGTGGTTACGTAATCTTGTGATTATGATTTTTGTGTAAAAAAAATTTTTTTTCTTATTTCTAGGGTATGTCAGAGATTACAGAGACAAAGTCTATGATGGAGCGAGCCTACCCAGAAGGAGCCTGCTCACTCCAACTTTGAGGAGATTAGGGTTGTAAGCTTTTGGAAACACAAACGCAGGCAGAGAGTTCCACTCCTAAATGCGACAAAAGTCCAAAGAAACTGTCATACGTGTTACATACGAGTACTTCCGTGTAAAATATAACATTCAATTTTAGAAGGAATTGTGATGATTCTTGAATTTAAATGCTGCTCAATCGTAAAGAATGTTTGATTTTAGTCACTCCGTTTTTGTCTAATTCTCAGCTTATTTTTCCTATACAAACAAGCAACGGACTTTGATACTGCTTTCACTAAAAGAAAGAGCGTTTACACGAGGAATGTTAATATTTTGTACCAAATGGCTGAACTATGACGCTGTTACATTTACACAATTACGAAGCTTGGAGCAAGCTGCCAATTTAAAAATTACATTTTACATAAATTATTCAAATCTTAATCCAAACGTAGTCTATGGACGATGGTTTATATTGGTCCCACACTAAACTTAAAAACTACTAATAATAAAATGTGGACACTTAATACAAAAATACTGTTAAATAGTAACGTAAATATAATTAAAGAAATTAATTGATGTTGGTACTCGTACAGTTGATGTTTTTAGCACAATTTGTTCGCATTTTAAAGAAAAGACCTATGTTGTAGAATGCTCGGAAAAATCGCTTTTTTATACTTGGATTTTCGAAAACAAAAATGTTTTTTTTTTTTTTCAATTATCACGCAACTTATAAGGCAGTACAAAACGAGCTATAATTTTAGACCATCTCTAGCAAATAAGTTTACTTAACTGCAAAACTTAAAGGATCACATGATTGTGTATTATATATAATATTAAAATTATTATTCTTAGATAGTTTTTTACCTTTGTGCTAACAAAATCAATATAACCTCGCCCAACATTGGACAACACCTTTGTTTTTGTTACATTTTCATTTTTATTAAATGAGTATCCACCGCAAAACAGGGCATGGTGAATGATTGTTTTTATATTAAATAGTAATATAAGTAGCATTAAGTATAAATTAAGTGATTTATGCATTATATTCGAGTTAAGTAACCAAATGAATTGATTTTGACAAAGTATTTTGTTAATTTATTAGTGCCCGTTCATATTCATCAAATGTATTTATTTACTACACTTAAAAATAGATCAAACCATGAACTGACATTTTAAATATACGGTCACAAGATTGAATATCGGATATAAAACACAATGTATCAAAAGAAAATGGAGAGAGGCTGAAGTTCGCCGCTTTGTTAGAAAACATATCAAGAAGCTCATAAAAATGCTATTCGATTTTGTAATTTATAGCATGTTGGTGAAGTCTATAAGAGTTCCAGATTCCCATTGAATTTTCAGTTGGTTTAAGTGGAATGGAAAATCATTTTATATGTACTTTTCTTTTCATCTAACAAGAAAAGGCACACAATGGTATGTATTTCTGTTGAAATTGTTGTTTGTTGAAATGGACTTGTGTATTCGGACACTTACAAATTTTACCATATTGTTTTATTTAGAAAATTAACAAACGTGTCACTATTTTACTTTTGTAATGTTTTGTAAGTGTCCGAATACTTACAAATTTTACCATATTGTTTTATTTAGAAAATTAACAAACGTGTCACTATTTTAAAGCACTTTTATAATGTTTTGTTATGAAATGTTTTAATTCCACAAGAGGAAACGCAAAACATAATTTACCATTAAGCGACAAGTTTAATATTTCCGATATTATTTGAAAGAGAAAAACTTAAGTCGAGAATTTAAGTGATTTTGTAAGGAGACTTAAGTTTTTCAGAAGTAAATTGTTTGTGAGTAATGATAATGGCTTGGCAAAGTATCCATAATAGTCTAAGAAGTAAAGGAGAATCAAAACTCATTCAATTGTGTAACTTCACAGACTTTTTAGAACAAGACCGTATTGTGATAATGGTTTTTTTAAACATTATTATATGTATACAAATTTATATATTATCTTCTTGAAAACTGTTTTGGGTAATATTATTCCACCAATTATTCGTCGGTCTTAGGGTACAAAAATTAATGCATTTATATTAAGTAATTTTAAGTATTTTGTGTAAGTAAGTACTTAGTCTTGTAAGATCAGTAAATAAGTATTTAAATATAAGAGTGCATTGTATAAAAGGACTACACATAATATAACATGACAATACATTGGATCATCTCTATACATCATATTACCGGATCAACCGGGTATCCACATCGGTATATTCCTAACTCGTCTCAAAAATAAGCCCCACATTTTTTTTAATTTTTTTCAAAAAGAACAAGTACATGTGGAACGATTAATGAAGAGTCGAGTTAAGAACACACCTTCACAAATTAGCTTTATAAAAACCACTTTTTACAAACCAGGGATTAACAATCCTTTCTCAATTCTATCAGCTGCATTTCAATACAAAATTTTAAAAGATGTCTTTATAATTTTGGACATTTATACCTACTTAATTAATTTTTTAGGACATACAGCCTCAATTCTTGGTTCTTTTTCTGGAGAGGGCCTCTGCCTCCTCGATCGTGTCTGGCAGCCTCATGTTGCGAGTCTCTGGCAGCATCAGAACGAGAGTACTGGATATCAGACACATGGCCGCAAAGATCACCGTTGGCATGGATTTGTGGTATAAGGACTGTAAAAGAAACTCGTTGGTTAGATTTTAAATGCTAGTATTGTTTGCTCGGTTTTGTTGGGTTACGCTAGATTTTCTTTGCATAGGGTATTTTACTAAAAAAATCTAATTAGTCTGTCTGATAGACTTTAAAAAAAACTTGTACACGCATTTTTTCTTTTTTCACGTCAACAAAAAAAGAAGACGATACAGTGCGTTAAAGACACGCGTGACGTCATCTGGCTTGGTCAATTTGGTACATTTTTACCAAACCAGATGACGTCACGCGTGTCTTCAACTCGATGTATCTTCTATATTTTTTGTTTACGTGAAAAAAGAAAAAATACGTGTCCAATATTTTTTGAAAATCTGTCAGACGGACTAATTAGATTTTTTTAGTAAAATATCCCATTCTCATATACTACTACTATATTTGTCTGCCAATTTATTGCAAAACCTAGGGTTTTTTCAAATTGGGTAGATCAGAAAGGTATCACACTAGGTTATGGCTTCTGTCAATTTGCGGAGCTTGGAAGACCAAGACAATTGTGTCTCGAGAAAACTTTTTCATAGATCATTAAATTGCTATGGATGTTTATAATTGTAATTATTATGATTGTAATCTATCTGAAATAAATAAATTGAATTGAATTGAATTGAATTAAAGTCATATATTGTCTATTCTTCCCATACACACAACAAACACATACACATAAACTGTTAAATCAATCAATCAATCAAACAACTTTCTCAATCTGAAAGTACAGGATCAGCCTATAAGCCCACGCAAAAAGAAATACCTATCTAATTTCTTGTCAACTTAATCCATCTCAGAACGCATGTCCAGACAATCGCAGATAGCTCACGACCACGGTGGACCTATACCAGGTCACAGTTGCAGGCAAAGCTTTGGGATACAAGAGGCCAAATACCAAGTAAAGTGGCGTAAAATGGAGGCACTAAACACTAGAATTGGGTAAATACGGATTAAAAAAGAGCGAAAGAATAACTTACCAACAAAGGCGTCATCGGCGCTATAAGCGAGCCGATCCTGCCGGCCATGGAACACATGCTGATGAGCGTCTGCCGCATGTTGGTGGGGAACACCTCCGACACATAAATGTACACAGAGCTGTAAGCCAGGGTCACGCTCCACTTGCCGATCAGGTACAGCGGGATGGACCAGTAGTCGTCTGCAAGAGAGATGAAAGGTAGCTGTCTGTTAAATATAATAATATTGGTAGTTAGTAAGTGTACTGTACTTTGATATTTTGAACTAGTATAAATGACACATCATTATCTCTCTGTTTATAAGGGTAAACTGCCATGTTGTTGGAATCAGATGGCAGCTGCCTTAACCCTAAATATTACAGTACTAGCTACTGTCAACGGCTTCGGCCGTGTGATACTCGAAAAGTCTATGTGCTATTCCAGACTAAAGTCTATCTTTGATCTAAATTTCATCCGTTTAGCCGTTCCGGTGTGATTGAGTAACAAACATCTATCCAAATATCCAAATTTTCGCATTTATAATATTAGATAGGATTAGGATGCCGTTTGAGCGCAGGTTTTAGCTGATCTGATATAATCATTACTGTGCTACTGGACTTAAGCAATTTATAACCCAAAGGTTGACTAGTAGAGAATGCCTAGTTGCATTAAGTCCGCCTTTGTACCAATATTGTACATGAAGTTTAAATAAATAAATAAATAAAAGGTATATATAATTATACGAAAATAGCGATAAGATGAAAGAGTGGAATGATTTATTGACAAAACCTGTATATCGTAATCTGACCCTAGAGTTTTCAGAGGAAGTTCCAAAAAATATGCTATGAAACATCAAAAAATAAAAGAAGAACCATAAAATAGGTCTTTGCTCGTGCTATTCATATCTACAGGCGTCACGACTATAACAATTAATAATAAAACAACACTTTTATCGTCCCCGATATCGTTCGGACATACGATCGTGATGGTAAGTCTACGAAGCTGAGTGCAGTACACACACGTGTAGAATGTTTCGCCACATTCGCAAGGTTGACGCACTGACGCGTCAGCGAAGACCGCTTTCACATTGGCGATTTATTGAGCCGTGAGCGACTATTGAAAGTAACTAGACATTTTTGCTGAATAAATAACCATCATTAGGTTTTCTATCGGATCCGTGTTATAAGTATATTCCTGTTATTTTTTTATTTTGCATTTTGACTAGTATATACTAATTGCTAAAATATGACAGCCGCGGTATTGTTGCGGAATTTGTTCAAAAGAGTCACCGCGGCTCGGAAACGCAAAAGGCATTAGGAGGAACACGGATGGGTTTCAGTCAGTAACAGACTCCTAATGTCCTTTGCTTTCTAGGCTGCGGTGATGATTTCTCATCTTTGTTTACGGTTAAGCAAGGCTTGCCGCGGTTGGTTCGAGCATGGGCCATTTTAACATACCGAGATTCCTCTGAGCCTCGAAAAGCACCGGTCTTATTACCGGCTGTCATTTATAGACCTTTGACAGACGTCACGGGTAGTCAGAAGCCATGAAATCGGCCACTAGTCTTGCCAAGGGGTTGCGTATTACGCAGTTACTGGGTGGTAGAGGTCAGATTGGCAGACGCCTCATGTAAAATAATGTTTAGACTGGAAACCGGCCTGCTAACACTGGCATTAAATTTCGTTCGTGACTTTCGCTTCATAAAATTTAGTAGCACGACCAGAACCGCGGATGTGTAACCCGCCTTAATTAAATCCACTTGTGAACTAAATTCAATATATCCGCATTTTGTTTCCGTAGTAAACAAAACTTGTTTATCCACGCATAATGATATGTTTACTATTGAGCCGATATTTATATTCTAATATTTTCTATAGGCTTGTTTATGTATTGCGATAGCCTTGTTGATATATGAGGCAATGATTTATAATCAAATATGAGTTAATCGGTAGTGAATCTAAAAATAGATGTTAATTTTTCCATGCTCTTCATAGTTTTTTCTGGTACCTTAATAGAACTCATGTTATGGTAGGTCAACAAAAAGACAATGGAAACATGAGAATGCGTGACCAGTAACAAACAGTGTTTAAAATTTATTATGATAGCCTTAAGATATAGGCTGTTGGCAGATGTTCTGACCTTTAAGTTCTACAAGAAATGTAAAACAATATGTCCTTTGGTCATCAGAGTGACAACAAAGGTTAAGAAAGAAATGTACTACCGACAGAATGAAATATAGTTAGCAATAAAATGACTAATGTTGAAGAGTGATGAATATAAAATGGTGATGAATGGAGAGGAAGAGGAAGACCAAAGAAAACATGGATGAGTTTTGTGAGGAATTCAATCAAACAAGGTGAATAGGCGTTTAATAGGGAAAAATGAAAGAAGAAATAATGGTGCGCCGACCTCAAGAAACATCGGAAAAGGACAGAAAGGATATTGCTGAAGAGTCATTAATGTAAATGGTGATGAATGGAGAGGAAGAGGAAGGTTAAAGAAAACGTAGATCAAACGTGTGAAGAATGTGAAAAGCCGTGAAAGAAAAGAAAGTGCTCGTTAAGGGAAAATGGAAGAAAACAACATGTTGCGCCGATTTCAAGTAACATGAGATAAGGACAGGAACATTATGAATCACATGTCCATTCCGCACATCAGTAATTTTTAAATCACGATAGCGTGACCAACTGGCGATAGATTGAAATATATATGCTATAATAAAATCGATTAATGATACGATTGAACACGAGTCACTGACAACACATTTTACATATTAATATTATGTTACGGCATTGACCTAGTCTTCTTTATCGGTTTTAAATTGGTGGTTAAAAATATCTCGTCATTAAACTAGTTGGTTTAAAAGTAGAACAAAACCTGGTTTGGAAGTATTTCGTTATTTATGTTGGCGATATAAGTCATAAAATATGTAGTACGAGTAGGGTTTAAATCTGCTACGTCTTCTTCATAGAATTTAGTGACCAACCTTTGTGGTAATGTTGTACATTACCACGTTGGTTATCAAAATAAATATTTGGGATAGGTCTTGAATGAAGGTTTTAAATGAAGCATTGAAATATATAGAGGACATATATTACAGGTGAGACTGATTTTTTACAGGTAAAACAGACAATAGTATAACAGGAACTTACTTCTTGGCAAGAACGCGAACAGCAAGCTCATCAACGAACAAGTCAGATACGTGGCCACCAGCGTCTGCTTCCGCCCGTACTTGTCCAGCACTATCACAACCACGATGTACGCCGGGATCTCCACCAGGGTCACCAGCATGAAACTCACGTACCTATTGCTGCTCAACGACACAGAGTTAATCGACAATCCATAGTAAACTAAAGAACATGTCATCCACAAGAACGAACAAATCATCAGTCTTTTCCAAATTATACTAGAACGTATTGCCTTTGACAACTGAGACTTCTTATCTGTAGTTTGGCTTTCAACCTTTAATAACGGATCTCCTAAAGAGTCCAGCTCAAGTTTTCTAGGATCCAAATTATTGATTTTAGCTGCCTTTTTGAGTACTGTCACAGCCGTGTCTCTTTTTCCTTTACTGAGGAGCCAACGGGCGCTTTCGTTCATGAACCAGATGTAGATGACGACGATTAATGCTGGGCAGTAGAGGATGAGGATGTAGGTGCGCCAGCTGTCGATGACCCAAGCGAGCAGCGCGATGAGGACCACGCCAATGACGAAGGTCATATTGCACATGGCGGATACTATGACTCGCTGTTTGAGGCCGACCAGCTCAATAACTGTAAAGAATAAATTAGTCTTAATATGGGCAAGTCGTGAGAAACGCCGTACATGGTAAACGGTATTGAAGATAGTACGTATTGTGATGTCTTTCCTAATAGGTTTAGTGGAAATCGAAGCGGTATTAATAAAATAATGTTTTATTATTGTCTCAAGGTCTGCATCGTTCTTAAGTGAGATCTTATCGGAGAATCGTTATATCTAGATGGTCATCTTTATTTACAGATTAAATCTTAATATGGCAATTTACTTTAAGATTACTACAAGCATATCTATAAATGCTTTGCTGATGACGATTTTAGAGATTGGATCGTTTGTCTTTAAAAATCGGCGATATTATCAGGAAATACATCTTTACATATATCGTTACACTTGAAATATACGATAAATTTGTATGATAATAGACTTTGTACGATCTAATTTTCTATCAATCTTATCTAGAATCTAGGAGTCAGAAAACAAATAGTGCTGTATTTTTTTAGGGCTGCTACTGCCAAAATATATTGTTCTAAGTAGGCAACAAGCTAAATTGCCGAGTTGCGAAGTTCTTAACTAATTCCGAAGGCTTCCCTTGGGAAGTAACTCAGTTCCGCCGAATAATCATATTTTTTATTTTGATTATGATATTCTCGGAGTAGTCATATCTTGAACATATGATAATTGAATACAATAAGATTTAAACGTGATGTGAAATTATAATGGCTTAGAAAAAAAAAAGTACTTACTAAATACATAAGCTGACGGATACAATCCGCCTCCAAACGCGGCCTCCAAGAAATGCAACGCTACATAAGTCAAATAATTTGGCGCAAACGATCTCGAGAAACCAAATATAAAGCTGGTGGTAGCTGCGAAGCCAACAGCCACTTTCCTTCCAAACCGGTCAGATATGGCTCCAGTGAATAACATGGCGACGAACATTCCGCAGTTGTGGATGGTCCCAACCAAAGCCCTCTTCCATTCCTGACAGCCAAGGTTGAACTGAAAGATGAAGAAGACTTAGAAATTGCTCAAGTGTCTTAAAATTAAGTAGCATGTTTAGAGCGTGGAGTTTACATATTTCGCGCTGTGGCGTCCACCTCCTGTACTTCGATTACTGCGGACAAATATAGTATTATTATGTAAAGCCCATAACTTGGTAACGAGTCTACGTGCAATTTTGGTTCAAATTACATATAGACTCGGACTACAAACGCCCACATAAATAGAAATTCTGAGCGAGGTACTAAATGCAAAACCAAATGTATCAGATAAAGTCGAAAATATACATTTCAATGATAAAAGGCTCTTTTTTGGCAAAATCAACAATGTTCACAGAGCAGTTGACATGAGAAAGTGGAATACGCAAACAGACACAGTTTCATATTACACAAATAAGGATAAGAGTTTCTTTCGCAAACATTTTAGTATTACTTCACATAAGTACTTTACGAACGAGAAAATTTTCTCAGTTGGTAGACTTGATATATCAACTGCTATGCGTAAAAGCTAGACAGCTTCTTGAGTTTGTATTCTAGAATGAAAGTCAATCATTTATCTTTAACCGAATCGGAGATATTTGAATTTGGATTTCTGCTTGAGTAAACACTACGAAGATGTGAGGTGCGTTTTGAGGTATGCCTTTATAATTTAATACTCTCAAAAAAGCTGATTCAATTTCAAATTTGTTATCTTTTAAGTATCGTTCTAGAATACGAGCTTTAGACCAAGCATTTCGAACATAACATTCAAGCTATTGTAATAAAACTTAGCCTAACTAAATTAAAATATGTACTTTACTGACCTCTTTAACAAGAGAATATTCGTCTTCATAGACAAATTTCTCACATTCCATGGTTTTGTTCAAGTCAAAGTTGTGTGGTAGACATTGGAACTCGGAGTTGTTGAGTGGAGTGTACATCAAGCAAGACTCTGGTTTGTTATGGATTTGGTTCGTCGGGATGGCATAGTTGATCCAGGAAGTATCGTTGAAGCGTTGCTCGCAGCCGTCTATGTCGCATCTGTTGACAAAACAGTAGTTTTTCCATCAGTAAATTAGTCTCGTTCTTTATTTAAAGCTTGAAAACTTTCATCCTCGTTTTCATCCGTTTTATCTACGTACGATTTAGTGTAAGTACTTATTTACAGATTAAAATGTTTTGTCATTTTGTATCTTGTATTGCGTGCAATCTGCATCCGTGAATGAATCCGTGCAAAAAATATGTAATAAAAAATAATAATGGGGAAATCCAGATATACCTAGTAATCAAAATAATTAACCTCTTCTTAGTCTTTTTTTCATCATACCTTAAAATAGAAGAGTCGGAACAACAACTTATAAGGAAAATTAACTCAGAGATTATTTTGGTACACTACGAGTGCAACAACCGGAGCAAATTGAGACAGTACGTCGGTAGCGATCCTTAAATAAATTTAAAAAAGTATAGTTCAATCACCTATTTATAACAAGGGAGAATGATTATAAGATCCATATTAATATTATAAAAATGCGAAACTAACTTTGTCCGTCTGTCTATTTATTTAACGTCTTCACGCCTTAACGGCTGAACGAATTTGTATAAAGCTTGAGTCATGGGTCAGACCAGACTAAGATAGAAAATGGGAGACTTTTTATCCCAGGAGCTTGTTTCCTTGTGATAATTTTAGATAAAATCGTAGTAATGATTTTTTTTTTTAGCCTAGTACGAACATACTCTAGTATCGTCTACTGCTGAACTTGGACTTAGAGAAATTTCCATTTTATAGGAATGGGACAAAATAAATATTTCTACTTGTTTTAATAATTTAACAGGTGTTTCATGTAGCATGTAAATGCGTAATTCAAGTGTATAATTATAAAGTGTCATAATACCAACAGGTGTCATTTATACCTCTTGAATGTACTCGTGTATTGTATAAAGTGGCCAAAGTCATAAATGGCTTAGCATTCAAAATGCTATTGAAACAGCACTGTTTAACATAAGTTTTCAAGAATTTCATGAATTAAAACATATTAAAGCAATCGGTGACAATTTTTATGAGACTGAGACTGAGCCTAAATTTAATTTATACTCTAATCAATACGAAATTATGTACAAAAGCTTATAAAACAAAGTAAATCAGTGGGCATCAAAAAATAATCCACATCGCTGTCAATGGCAAAAGAGCCCAGAACACTGGCAGCATTGCCGCGTTGAATGGAAAAAGAGCCCAGAACACTGGCAGCATTGCCGCGTTGAATGACAATGTGACCAGAAGGCTGATTCTTTTGCCGAAGAAAAGCCCAGCCCTCTGGTCACGTGAACATTCGACAAGTTGTTTGCTAATGTCCCGAAAGATTCGATGCGATTTGATGCTCTTCCTATTCCAGGACGTAAGATACTCTCGTTCAGCCAACAGGAACATACAGCAGACAGACAGACTGACGTGCAGTCAGACAGAGTTACTTTGGCAATTAGGAACAAAATTCATACTACTCTATACCTTTACACAGTCTGTGGCATCATTATAATGACAATAATTCAAAGATACTCCATGTCAGTAAATACCATTAATTATGGGAATAGATGGAACTTCCAAAGCACTTTCAGATATACCTATCTCACATAATTTACGAAACATCTTAAGGCATGTAATAGGTCTTCGGATGAGGTCATTTGTAAGGTCCTGAGAAACGAAATTATACTTAGCATCGCGCAACGTCCAGAGAAGGCGATGTCTAAGTACAAGTCTAGCAGACTGTGAAGGTTGAGGAGGATGAGATCTATAGGTAAATAAATGTATTGTTTCTTTCAATTTTCATAGTACTTTTATGCATCACACAAATTTAATAAGTTGTATTTTTTTAATTAATGAAAAATCCAACATAGATGCAGCATATTAGATTAAGAGGATGAATTTGACAAAAATGCATTAATTTATTGTTTATTACAATTTTTTCAGAAGTTTTATGCATGCCATGGCGTCTAATGAAGGATCCAGCAGCACATCAGATTAGGATTGGATTAAGAGAATGTGTTCTATGAATATGCATTAATTAATTAGTGTTATGCAATTGAAGATTTAATCAATAGTATTTTTGTACCTGAAGTAGATACAAATATGACGTCTAATGAAGAATCCAAGATAGACGCAACAGAGTACATTGGATTAAAGTTTTCTAAACAAAAAACAGCTGCGTATTCATTTGAATGCTAATGTTTTGGGGCAAAATAAGGACAAATCGGTCGTTACTACAAAAACAGACTTCTCTTTGTTTGCATGTTTAGAGAATAATATAAAAATAGAAAACTAAAATGATCTTGACCAGTTTATTTTTATAGATGTGTGTAGAACAGCTCAACAACTAAGTGATATTCTTCTTCGTGTTACCGATATGACTGTTATTTTGTTTTGAGTGACCTAAAACATTGCTACCTCCACGAAATCGTTGGTGGTAGCGCATAGGTCACTTTGGCTGCATATTTTGAACTACATAGGGCTACATATTTTGTGACTCCGCTCCGAATTCACACGCTTCTGCTGATCCACGGGTATGATGACACGATAGACATTTTTAGAGTTCCGTAGCCAAAGGGTAACCAACGGAACCCTATTATTAAGCCTCCGCTGTCCTTCTGTCCATCCATCTGTCTGTCAGGGGGCTGTATCTCAGGAACCGTAATAGGTAGACAGTTGAAAATTTCACAGATTGCGTATTTCTATTGCCGCTACAAATAACAAAAATTAAGGTTTATGGTACAGAAACTTTCGTGTGCGAGTCCGACTCGAACTTGGCCGGTTATTCTTTTTACATCATACATTCAATCATCATCTGCTAGCCTTTTCCCAACTACGCTGACTACCAGCAGTAACCTCCACAACTCATTGACTGGGTAACACGGTAGTACTTTGCTAGACTGGAGTCAGATTTACTGGTTTCTGACAATCCGTAACGACTGCCAAAGATCTACAAATGACAAATCAAAATAGAGTTAGCTTACCTATAAGTCAGCTCTTGAGCTTCAAAGATGAATCCACACTCGAAAAAGCTGCTGAGCAGGACAGGGAAAAGGAGTAAGACGAAGTTCAGCAGGTTATATCTGCCGTAAGGTCCCAAGCTCTCGAGGACTGAGTCCAGGTTAATCTCTTTCTTGATTTCCTCCATGGTTTAGACTTGGTGCTTCGCTTGCCTTGAAGATTATCTGGAAAAAAAAATTGGAAGGTTAGTTATGATGACTGTGACAAGTTTTTCGAACAAAATTATTTTTGTTTTGAAAATTGATTAATGCGAATTATCTAGCCTTGGTTGGATGAGTTTTCTTCAGTTAATCGCATCACTTAACTTGCTTTTTATTGGGTCGATAGTTTTTTTTCCCCAGAAAGCAGGGAGCTGATGAAAATACTTGGACAGAATTAAAAGATATTATAATCGTTCTCATGACTTGGATAGAATTGAAGATGTCAACTTGAGTTTATTTTTGTATATATGCTGCCAAATTAAACCTCTATAAGTTATTATATAGAAAATGATTTGATGAGTAACTAATCATTAGACTGGGCAATGCAGTACCCCTTCGCCTGAGTTGACAATGTATTTATTGTTTTATGTTTTGTGTTGTTTTCATTGATTCTGTTATTACTTTGTTAAAAGTATGTTTGAATGGAAGTTGTTATGTTATTTTTATCATGTAATATTTTTAGGAATGTTATCGAACAAATTGGATTGAATTGAAGTTTTCTACAAGATTATTTATAAAACCCTAACCCAATACTTGGAGTTGTTCTTGGTATTGGACAGAGATACCTAGAGTAGTGGTTGCAAGATGAATACACAATGCTGAAGGCGACGTACGATTGAGGTAATAATTGACTACACGAGTAAGATCAAGTCGATTGCCATCTATGCGTCATAAAATAATGATTTATGTTTATCTTTGCATTTCATTAGGATAATCCTTATGACATTGCTTATCTAATTCGCCTATTGTTTTGTAAATTAACACTAGTCGACCCGCGCAACTTTGTCTGCTCCGCTCCTATTGGCCTTAGCGTGATGATATATAGCCTATAGGCTTTCTCGATAAATGGGCTGTATAACACTGAAATATTTTTTCAAATCGGATTGTTCTTGAGATTAGCGCGTTCAAGCAAACAAACAAACAAACCTTCAGCTTTATACAGGGTAATTTAAAAAATACCCGAAACCTCATAATCTTGACTTCGTATCATGACGCTGAACAACATTTGTTCTACGACTTTTCAAAATTCGAAACATTTTTATTCCATACAAAAAATATAACCATAGTTTAAATTTTGCATATTCTTTATAAGGCTGCCTACGAAAGGCCGACAGGCTGGCGGCGCGTGACTGAGTGCGCGCGCGCGCGCGTAGTATACGCGAAATAAACAGACTTCAAATAAATGAAAACAATTTGTTTTTGGCTACATTGTTTAGTTGAGGTCAAAGTCGTAGAACAAATGTTGTTCAGGGTCATGATACAAAGTCAGGGTTGAGAGGTTTTGGGTATTTTTTCAATTTCCCTGTATATTAGTACTAGTGGACCCGCGCAACTTCGTCTGCGTCACAATTTTCATTACTGCTCTGCTCCTATTGGTCTTAGCGTGACGATAAATGGGCTGTATAACATTGAAATATTTTTTCTAATCGGACCAGTAGTTCCTGAGATTAGCGCGTTCAAGCAAACAAACAAACAAATTCTTCAGCTTTATATATTAGAATAGATAGAACAACGATTTGAAATAGAACTGGCGTATGCGAAGACATGAGCGGGTGTTTCGCCATTCTTTTCTGCAGTGCGATTCTTTAATCGTCTAACTCGTGTAAGCTTAAATGAAGTGAATATGAAGTGAGTCGATCCATGCAAACAAAAATCTTCTTCTTCTCATCGTGTGGTCAGTAAGGTCTAACGACCCCACATACCCTGATGTCAGAGTTTCTAAACCGCCTCAAGGCCTCTGACATGGCGGCCAGGACCACCGGCTTATACATGCCTTCCAATCGAATCGAACCCACGACCACTGGGTCACAAGGCAAACGCCTATATCACTCGACTACGGAGGTACATTTTCTTCGTGATTACTTGGATTGACAGTTCACTTCGAGCAAACGCCTATATCACTCGACTACGGAGGTAGATTTTCTTCTTGATTACTTGGATTGACAGTTCACTTCGAGATCATTTCACCCAAGCCTTCACTTCGACACAAGAGCAAACCCATTACAAATAAAAAAAAAAGCTGATTTGCACTGCAGCTGTTCCATACCTATAGAATGGTACTTTACTTTCGGTTCCACTTTATTTCCAACTGTATTTTGCCCATTATTCTATTGACATTAATAGAATTATGAATGTAGTGTTTTTATTAGATCGTTAGGTCCTTAGAGCTTAACCAATTGATTTGATTCAACTGAGTCTTATCTGTGATGTTGCTTGTTACCGCATCAGTTACGCATGGTGCGGTAAAAATTGCTAAGGGAAAAACACAACAAAACCCGACTTTACAACAAGTCGAGAATATTGTATGAAAACAGAACATCCGTGACTAGAAATAATCAGAAACACATTGGATATTATAGTGCCCTTTTAAAAATAAAAAATAGGGTAGATACATTGATTGCTTTCGCAAAGTAGGTCATATTAAATTATTATTCAAATTTATTATTCAAGTTTTAGTCACTCACTCGCTGTGATGATGCAAATGAGCCATTGTGTGCATGCTGTGTTACTTTGTTCTGATTTTATTATTATTGTGACCAATCTTCCCTTCATTATTATCTGCCTTTATTACCTGCGGTTTTGGTTCTATTTCTGTTTTATTACAGACTTTGTTTTGATGTGAATCTGTGTTTGTGTCTCTAAATTGTCCATGATTGTTATTGTAACTATATGAGTGTCGTTTTGGATATTGAATCGATTTAACTGAAGCTTATGATTATGGAACACCCTCCATTCGATTCCCTCCACCGAAGTTTCTTATTCTAGGTAGTTGATACTTCGTATGAAAAGAGGGTTGAAAATCTTAATAGAAAAACTTTTTTTTTTACAATAGATAGGCACGAATCAAGCATCGAAGATGGAGCACGCTTGCCTAGAAATAACCTATTCACTCTTGACTTAAAGACTCCCAGGTTACAGCTATCCAGGAAACACAGACTAAATACTTGTGTTCAAAAACCCGACCGACTAAAAACGACTTAAAAGTTCCAAAAAAGTTACTTTTCAAGCAGTCTGATACAGTTAATGGCATATGTTTTAGTTCAATCACAAGTGTGATGACCGCAACTGCATCAAACTCACATAACCCTCCTTTTGCGTCGCATTTTCGGCCAAAACCACAACCGAATAGTTGTAGAAATCTAGCGTTTGGGACTTTAATCTCAATTCAATGGATGGCATGGATTTTGGCTTCATTCAACTAATAAAGTTTTCATTAAGGAAATGTTCTTGCTCTACTACTCCTTTAAATGTTTTATCTACTTCACCTTCTCTTTATACTCGCTTCATCCCTAATCTTCAAGAAATCCTTTGAAGAAATAACAGTCTGTTTTGTAATTAGCAATTTGCTACACCCGTGGGTAGTCCCTTCCTTGTTCAATTCCCACATTGTCACAAACTATCGCGTCATAAGAATATTAATGTAGATATCTGTGGGTAGGTATCAACGAATGATTCACACCATCAACATAATATCAAGGCGTGTGGCGCTTATTGTAATAATTGTGGCTTATTATTATGGTCCGATGTTATTAATAACAGTTCTTTTATTATTAAACTCGCTGTTGCTAACGGCTTTGTTCGCATGCCTGCACACTTTGTTCCTGTTGAGCATAATAATGGCAGACGCATCTTTATTGTTTCGTTATTAAGAGATTTTGTCAGTTTGCGACTGACATGCGAATGTGAACGTTGCTTGATAATTAGTAGATTGTCCTTCAGGTATTATCTTTCTTATTAGTATAGTCATAAATGTGTGACTATAGTATTTTGGGATATTTGTTATCAATTAACGATTGGACGGATTAAATAGTATTTACTCCTCACTCTTTACGTTATTCATGCAAACGGGCAAGTCCCTATTCTTGGAAATTACTTTGCCGTTTTTTTTATGTAACTTAAAATGCATATATGAGAAAGAAGTCTATGTAGGTCCCAAAACTTAGTTGATGGTTTCCGTCGCGTACCCAAAGGGTAACCGACGGAAACCTATTACTACGTCCAACCGTCGGGCTGTCTGTCAGCGGGCTGTATCTTATGAACCGTAATAGATAGACAGTTGAAAATTTCACAAAGTGTGTATTAATATTGTCGTTAAAATTAATGGTCTCATACAAGAAACGTGTTTCTTTCAGTTTATGGTACGGAACCCTTCGTGTGCGTCTGGTTTTTTTTTAATAGTCTTAAAAGAAAAAGATCAATTTTAAATTTTGACAATAATGTTGAATTTGTCTAACTTTAGTTGATTTAGACTAAAGTTTAAAAGTCAGTTTTATGTGTTAGCTTTAAAAATAAGTACAATGTTAATTATAACGGTATGTCGTAAATACCTACATCTAAATTAATTGTGTTGAACAAACAACGTTCTATCTTACGTTTTAATAATATAAATTATTCTACTTAGAAAAGCTACAATTAAGTTATTCATATTTACACGTGTAAGTGATTCATATTTATTTGACTTTTCCTCAACATACAAAGTTTCTGTTTCTACACTGTGATCGCTTGAAAACACGTCTGAAATATAAAACATATGTTCTTTATTGGTTTGCTCTTGACTCTAGTCTAGGTCAAGACAGAGACAAAGTCGACGATGGAACACGCTCCTACCCAAAAGTAACCTATTCACTCTTGACTTAACGACTCCCAGGTTGTAGCTATCAGGAAACACAGACTCTGGCAGGGAATTCCACTCCTTAGCTGTAGGTACGCACAGTGAATGTGTTCCCAAGACGTTTGACTGATCTGACTGTCACGACCTTGTAACTGGGTAACACGGTACCACTGCCCAAGACTGGTCAGATTCCATGGGTTTTGACTACTACCCGAAATGGCTTCCAACGATCTACAAATGACAGCCGGGACCAACGGCTTAAGGCGGAGATACCTGAGAGTATCTACTATCTTAACATAGGTACCGAGTTTCCTCCATGCCTCGGAAAGCAGGTTAAGCCGTTGGTCCCGGCTGTCATTTGTAGATCTTTGGCAGTCGTTACGGATTGTCAGAAGCCAGTAAATCTGACTCCAGTCTTGCCAAGAAGTACCGTGTTACCCAGTTATGGAGGTCTGGTAGGCAGCCGCTCCACGTAAAACACTTGTATTCAGCTGAATCCGGTTTGACTGGAAGCTGACCCCAATATAGTTGGGAAAAGGTGACCGGCATTGATTACTTGGATTGACAGCTCACTTCGTAATCACTTCACCCAAGTCTTTACTTCGACATGTTTACAGAATCGCACTGCTGATTTTAAAATGAGAAACACGTCTAAACGGCTAGCCGGCTAAAACGGCAAAAAAATGGTCTAATGTAAAATGTATGTTACATTAGACTATTTTTTTGATCATTTGACATACAAATATTTTGAGTTTGATTCGTTCAACATAGTGTAATTAATTTGTAAATTTATGTGTAACAAAAACTTATGTCTAAAAAAAAACCGGTCAAGTGCGAGTTCGACTAGCACACGAAGGGTTCCGTACCATAAACCTTAACTTTTATTTTTTGTTGTTAAAGCGGCAATAAAAATACACAATCTGTGAAAATTTTAACGGTTCTTGAGATACAGCCCGCTGACAGACAGACGGACGGACGGACGGACGGACGGACAGCGGAGGCTTAGAAATAGGGTTCCGTTGGTTACCCTTTGTGTACGGAACCCTAAAAACGACAATCGGACTAAACCGTGGGGCGTATATTAAAAGGAATTTACACTATCGCAAAGACAATTAAATTTAAAAAATACTAAATTCTGGGTGGCGCGGGCGCTAATCGAGTGCGCGTTATGTTCCCTCAAGGTCGCTGGCGTATGTCGCCGCCTTATCGTGCTTTCTGAGGAACGGAGGAGTCTCGGTATGTTAAGAATGTCATCCATTCCCGTACCGACCTCAAGCATTGCTTAACCGGTAAGATCGACCCGTGTAGCTGTTATTATTTAGCCACTAGAACCCCATAAGTTATCATGAAAAAATAATATTAAAATTAAATAAAAAATAAGAAATATCTTCTTTTAATATTTATTCAAAGCTAAGCTAAAGCATTACGTCACTAACAACACAAAACTTCTAAGTTAATAACATCAATGTCGAGTTGTCGACATCGTACCTACCTACATTAAGAAAACAAAACTGTTAGCTACTGGACTATACTAACCTTAGTAATGTATTTATTCGCTAAGTGAACAATGTATGTTATTTTAGAATAAATAAATTAATAAAAATAAGAACAATAATTAATTAATAAAATAAAAACATATAATATATACATTTTTTTTTTTACTATTGATAGGCACGCGTTTGACCACTACACACAATCCATATTCCTATTTTTTTCCTATTTTTTTTTTATTTTTTTTTATATTTTTCATTATTTATTTATTAATTAATTATTATTTATTTTCTATAATTATCTCCGAAGTTTGCTTAGAGAAAAGTCTAAAATTATTTATTCTATATGATAGAAGTTTATGTAAATATAACATGAAAAATAAAACGATGTCTCTGAAATTAAAGAACACTTTGCTCTACCCTGTACGTCAAACCTAACGCGGGCGACCCCTATACACGCAGAGGTAATCCGTAGTAATCTTAATTGTATAAATTAATCGTTCAATTGGTAATTGTGGCGATTAGGCACTAATTGACCTTTTAATTTATAAATGGGAGTTACTTTATTAACTAGGATTATTAGGCTGACTCACACTTATCAGGGCCGGGACGTTTCCTAGCCTGTATTGGTGAGCCCATGTTTGCTATTGTTAACTTGAGATTAAAGATGCCGATGCATTCCACCAGCTTCTACGACAAATCCTTTTCGGTTCAAGCGGTGCGGTTATGGAATGCCTTGCCCTGAAATCTTTGTCCATTTTTAAAACAATGGTCAAAAATCACTACCTTTCTCTTTGATCGTTTTCACATGGGTTTTTACATAATTATAATTGTATATATGTTTATCTATTATGTATTTATTTATATAAATCGAACACCTAAGACTACTTACAGTACTGTGTTTCCATTATCTTTACAATCCATTCAAAGGTTGTCTTGAAAAGATCGCTTTTAGCGATAAGGCCGCCCATTGTGTCACCCCATGGAATGTTTTTTTCATCTATCTTTTCTGTAACTTATATGGTGTACATAATAAAGAATATTCTATTCTATTCTATTCTATTTTAAATACGCTTCATCCCTACAAGCTGTGGTCCGTCACAACGTAGTCTGACACGTTTCTGGCATGGCTCGTCACGACCGAGTTAATATAAGAATGTCATTTCAACTAATTTTTAAACAACTTTCGCATTCGCATGTCGGACGCAATCTGTCAAAAATGTATGAAAATTGAGGCTTTTTTGACAGATTGCTACTGAGATGCGAATGTTTCTTAAGAATGAGTAGCATTGGCTCTCAGGTGTACGCACCGATATTGCTTTGAGCTCCAGACGAACCACGGTCCTTCCGCGGCCTGTGCAAGTGTGGATAACCCTTTAGGCTGGCTAAGACGGTGGGAGCTCAAGAATTAACTCTAGGTTTCTATTAGTAAGACACTTTTCTCGCCGCCGGTGATCAGCGAGTAGCGAGTAAAGCATCGAACTCGAAACGAGTTGGCAAGCAGCGAGTAGCGAGTGAAAAGTGACGTTGACGTTTGGCCTTCAGCGAGTGCTTATGTGCGATGGGCTTTTACTTGCAATACTCGCTCCGGTCCGCACTATAGGTAGAAATTACCACAGTTTGGTGAGTTCTGATCGCCAAGCAAGCATCACCAAGCGAGTGTCGCTGAGCGAGTACAATCTTTGATAGCTCTTGTCGCTGCGATCAACTAGAAGTAAGAGCCGCTCGTCGGCAGTGTGAACAGCCAGCTATCGACCATGAATGTATGTGTCTCTTTTACTCACACGAGATCTATATCTTTTGTCCCTTTCCTCAGCGAGCAAATAGTCGATAGCTAGTCGCGTCCTCGCTGGCGGTGAGACAAGTGCCTAATTGGGCGTTGCAGCGTTGGTACCACTGTTGCTGAGTGTCATTTGTTTTACTAATGTATTCAACTCGACGAATGTATGTTTAAGGTAAGGACGAGTCTTTTGATCCGTAGTTAACTCAAACAGAAGAAAAAAAAAGTGGATTTTTGTTAAAATGCGTTTCTAGATCAGTACTATTATTCATTAATTAATGTATGTTAGTTAAATGATTATAAACTACTTTTTCTTTGAGACAAACCCTGAAAACTCGACAAAAATATCAGCTGTTTCGATGAAAATGTATGAAACAGCTGATATTTTTTTCGAGTTTTTAGAGTCGGTCCTAAAATAAAAGTTGTTTATAATCACGTGTACTTTCACTCCGTAATAGGTTATTAATGTTTTACAAATGATCCTGTATATGAGAAACAAAATAAAACAATTTTTATTAAAACTTCAATTGTACTAAAAACATCTATTTTTCACCGTAATTCTATTTACTGAGAATTTGACACGATCAGGCTAAATATTATTCATAGTCCAAATAAGGTCCTGTCTACCACATATGGCATACTAGCGTGAAACATTTCGCAATGCAGCGACAGATACTGGCTGTGACCGGTTATCAAGTTTCGGAAACCGGATTAATCCAGTTCAGTTCAATTTTTGATACAGTACGTTTTGGGAAACGCTGTATTCGGTAATTTGCATTGCCAACTGGTGTTATTTTGGTTATCGGGCAATTTTGGTATTTTTAAAGTCACTTTGAAGTATAAAAAACTCCAAATTCATACTTTATCATTCTTTTTTTATGCTGGCACCTACAAGCTAAAATTATTATTGGAACTATTTTGATAATACGCGCTTTCTTGTATTTTATATTTTGTTTTTGTTTCATAATTCGTCAGATTTAATGTTTTATCTTTCAACCTAAAATCAATAAACCTACTGAAAGCAGTTACCATGGAGCATTGATTTTAATCAGATTTTCCATGGTACTTCCAAAACTAATGAAGTTACGAATCCATATAAAAACACAAACTTCCGATGAAGCTAAAAATCTATGCGAAACCCTCAAAAATCAGCGACAAAACACGCATGAACAGGATGTTCACATAATCAATTTCGTGCGCAGTTCTGCAGTACTTGTCAACATCATTATAAGGCAGGGATGGCGAACCTTTGATGATGACAATGGATTTTTAGAAAAAAAAATGTTACCTTTACAATCTTCAATTAGTAAAAAGCTAAAGGCTATTCAATTAACTCTTTAATCGCAATCCGAAATTCGTCAAGCAGTAATCGTCATGTTTACGATTTTATGTTTGTTTAAATAAAAGTAAGAATCGTTGTGATTTCTATTGTTGCTAATTACCTAGATATTAAATCATCATCATTTCAGCCGAAAGCCTTATTTATATTCATCATCTATTATGATAATTTCATCTGCTGGACATAGGCCTCCCCAAGAGTCGCATTTCGACCAGTCTAGTGCGTCTCGCATCCAGCGGATTCCTGCAGGCTGCGGAATTTGTTCGAAAGAGCCACCGCGGCCCTGAAACGCAAAGGGCATTAGGAGGAACACGGATAGGTTTTAGTCAGCAAGAGTCTGACACTCCCTTCAGCTTCACCCAAGGCAGGAGGAGTCATTTGATGATTTCCCATCCTTAACGGATTCCTGCGGGCCCTGCGGCCTTCACTAGCTGATTAGTCCACCTTCTGGGAGACCTATCAACGCTTTGTCACGCGTAAATCACCACTGGCTCGCATGCCTTTGGTTTGCCATCCCTGTTATAAGGCATTATTCACAACGATACGCCGCGAGCATTTATAAGGCATTATTCACGATGATGTGCACTGGAGCGCAATTCCTTGTAGTCGCACCACGAAGGTCGGTATCGGGTGACAGACACGTCAAAATACTCTGTAGTGCGATGGATGTGATGATATGAGTGTGTCAAGACTTATATTGGAAAATATGGATGTTATTCTTGGGTTCTTGGAATGTGGAAGAGTTAGGGTATTTTTTTTTGGAGAGGATTGGGAGGAGATATTAATAATAAATAACGTCAATGGCGAGTACATCACTTATCTTCGCTTTGTCGAAGATATACCTTTAGACGTCATGACTGAGATTATGGAGGACTTCAGTAGAGCTTCCGAAAGAATTGGTTTTAAAATAAACGTGAAGAGAAGCAAGGTGAATAACCATGTAGCACCCACTCCTACCAAGATCGGAGGCTCTACGCTCAAAGTTGTAGAGTACGTATACCTGGGACAGTTAGATAGGGCTAACTTTGAGAAAGAGGTCAACCGTTGAATGCGACTCGGCTTGGGAAGAGGGATTGGACGGGAGAAGAATATGGAGGCCTTTGATCAGCATTAGAAATGAACCCTATGAGCTACAAAAATGAATAAATTTTCAGAAGGAATTTGTCATCGATTTGGATTGGACCATATCACATCCATTGGTTATGGATATCAAATGTTAATTCACTTACTACGCAGTTCTGATTAAAGAATGGTAGACCAGTAATTAAACTTTCAGCTTTCCGATTTTGATGGTTAGATATGAAAGGATGTAGCCTTGCAGCCTATCCATTTATCATAATAAGCACTGTTACATTCCATACCATATCTTAGTACCTAATTAAAATAATCTGAGGAAGTCTTCGACCGGTCCATTGATAATTAATTATATGTACGTTCATATTAACTTAGAACACTGGACCATTTAAAAGCTGGCCGGTCGATATAGGCACGAAATAGACATTTCACAAATAAATAAATAAATTTCATAAAAAATATAGCTATGTACTAAGAAATACGACCTAAATTCATAAAAAAAGTGCTTTCCGCAAAAATTTTATTATACCAAATCTCACAACTGAAAATGGGACAAGCGTTTGTCTAATCGCTTTCACCATACAAGATACATGGCATTTTTAATGCCACGCGAATAAGACCATTCTCGAAGATAGCCTACCTCGCTGTGCGTTCTACTTGGTCTAGTCGGGTCTATGACGGGCCAACTTGTGGTGTCAGAAAAAAACTGCGGTCCGCCATGTGCTTACTATAATAGTTTTTTATTCAATTTTTTTTTTTGGATTCATCATTTTATCAAACACACTTCGAAATGCAACGCACAGAGGTCTCTTGTTCACGAAATCACGTTGCATCCAGTAGTGCAGAATTATCTCAGTTGGTAGGTGGATTCGCACGGTTTTCAGAACAGGCCTAGCAGGTTGCATTCGGTCGTCATTTATGAATGAATGGGACAAGGCGAGATGCTTGCATCCACAGAATAGGTAGGTATAATAGCAGGCTGTTGGGGTTGCTAATGAGGACGAAATTAGTTAGGGGAATATAGCCCCTGGATGATTTATCTGTGCTGTTAGCTGCTGTGTATGCCATTTTGAGTATAAGCTTTGCTGATTTTAACCCGGGGCATCGGCTTTGCCGGCTATTACTCGTCATTAGAGGGTGTTATTGAGTCGATACTACAATGACAAATGCTCATATGTGTCAAAGGATGCGTTTTGAATAACTTACGAAATTCAATAAATCAAATAAATGCAATTTTTTAGAAGACAACCAGCTTGGTAATTAGAAACAATATAGTACCTAAATTGAACAGGTGGGGAGAAGCAGAAATAGAAAGACAAATGCACTGTGCTTGAAATGTACTGTATTGCAAGCCTATATGCGATAGGAGCAACTTTACGAGTGAGTATGTTCAAAACATCTTTTCTGTTTCAGCACATTATACGGTTCACCTGGTGGCATGCCTGGCAATTATTGTCATACGGTTGGCATTACCGTGGTGACGGTAATTGCAAGTTGCCCAACTTGTAGCAATCATAATGTTACATAATCAGGTGCGCAATTATCTAAAAACCGGTTGTTGTTGATGAATGGTGGAGTTGGTCATGGGAGTAGTTGATTTAATGTGGTGGCTGCTTGTTCGAAGATTTTGTGATTAATTTTACTACGTCGTGCTAAAAGGATGTCTGATCTTCGATAGTAGCTAGAATGTGAGGTGTGTGAGATTTTTGTCCTCATTCAAAAAGTAATTGGAATGATTTCCGATTAATATAATGTAACCCTATAATAATAATCCTTCAAAGTAAGAGTGAACAGGGATCTTCTGGGCTCACTTTTTTTTTTCAATTCTAGACCTGAATGTCGAATGCGAATGTGAGTTTGTTTAAGTTAAGTAAGTTGTACCGATGAGGATGATTTTTGATAAAGAGGTAGATCAAACCCTGTAGATGGTTATAGGCTACTTTTTACCTTTAAACTTGAAGGGGTAGAAATGGGAGGGACGCGAAAGAAGCCGCGGGCAAAAATATTTTTTTTTAAACCTGGGAAATGAATACAACTCGAGATTGTCGTTTTACTACCACAACTTACTAAAAGCATCCTAAACCATTGAAAGCGACCCTGAAGTACATTTTTAAGCTAATTAATATGAGGCTCAGCTCAGAAAGTGGATCCTTGGCTCAAAGCCAAGTCAACGGTACAAGTCGAGTGGACAATTCGAACGGATCCATTGGCGGAATTCAAACGGATCTTGATAGAGAGATTAAAAGAAGTACTGCTAATTTATCGTTGCATCAAACGGTTAATGCTGGGAAATGTATCGCTGGGATAAAAGGAAGGTTTGTGTTTCAATTGCTTGTTCTTTGTGGTATCTAAGATTCAATCTTCGGTTAAATAAAAGTACAGGAGATTTCGTTTTAAGATGTGGTTCTATCCTAACCTAACATAGTAAAAAAAGGCACTTCTGCTGTCTGTCTGTCCCTATGTATGCTTCGATCTTTAAAACTACGCAACGGATTTAGATGCTGGTTTTTTTTATAAATAGATAGAGTGGTTCTCGAGGAAGGTTAAGTATATAATTTGCACCTGTGCGAAGCCGGGGCGGTTTGCTAGTCTAATATATAAAAATCTCGTGTAACGGTGTTTACTATCGAACTCCTCCGAAACGGCTTGACCGATTTTTAAGATTCATTTTTGTGTGTATTCGGTAGGTCTGAGAATAGGACCTAGGCTATTTATTTTTATGGTAAAACAACGTTTGCCCGGTTAGCTAGTTATAAATATGCGAAAAATGAGTTCGTTTATTTGTGAAGCTCTCACACTAAATCGCTCAACCGATTTTGATGAATTTTGGGACAGAGATAGATGGGACCTTGGAGACGGTCAACAGCTAGGTCTTGTTAGGTGATCTGGTAAAGTTATTCTTTGCCAGAAAACCCAATAATGACTATCATAGCAGTTTCTCTCCCAAAGGATAATAAATTAGTCCATTTCAAATACCAACGGTAGCATCGATACGTAAGCAGTAATGTACTCAAAATATTTATTATCGGCCCGCATTCTTTGAATGTCAGCAATTTCTGTGTACTAGGAATACCATATGCTTAAATTAGTTGTTCTCAATATTATTCGCTCTGTTTACCTCGGACATCTTCGCTATTGTCAACACCTATTACTTTTATGAACGCCAAATCCAGGTCTTCGTCTACCGATGCCTTCGCCATATTCTCGGGATATACTGGTCCGAGATGATCTCTAACGTAGAGCTGTTGGAGAAATGCCACGAGAGCCTGATCTACCGCCAGATCAAGCGTCGTAAGTGGAGGTGGATTGGTGACACGCTCCGGAGGGATCCCGATCATATTCCCAAACAGGCCATGGATCCTCAAGGGAAAAGGAAGCGTGGCCGTCCCCGACAAACCTGGCGACGCACCGTGTTGGCAGAAGCGACGAGCATCGGAATGACATGACAGTAAGCGTGAAGCTCAAGACCGCTCGCGATGGAAAACTACTGTGGACGCCCTCTGCCCCAGCTAGGGATCATAGGACCTTAAGGTGGATGCACCAGGGTAGCCCGCGCAATTCAAATATTTTTTATTGAACAAAATCCGATTCGCGGCCGTAACGCGTACTCATATAAAGAATTTAAATCATCAAAAAATCACAAAAAGCAGTTTTTATCATCAATATAGCCCTCTAAGTTAATGAAGCCGTATAGAATGGTTATTTCAGGAAAAAGTTATTCTATAGGGCTGAGTCGGCAAAATTGCCAAAGAGTATTTGAATTTCGCGGGCTGCCCTGGCGCAACCACCTTAAGCCTTCCAGCCAGAAAATCTGACAACAGGGGGCTAAAAAGGCCACTTTAGCAGAATCATGATATTAACCACGCAACAATCTGTCGAATTTCATTTTCACCTTTATCGCTAAAGCTTTAGGTTCAAGGTTGATTGGGAAAATTTGAATGTGACAGGTAGCATGATTTGCTTTCTGATTCTGCTAAAGTGGCCTTTATAGACTCGCAGTGTTGTCAAAGAGTATCGTATTATCCCGTTACTGAGTTGTGGCGGTCAGATAGGCAGTTGCTCCACGAAAAATACTGGTATTCAGTTGAATCCGGTTAGACTGGAAGCCGACCCAATATACTTAGTTGGGAAAAGGATAGGCAGATTAATTGAATAGTTAGTAGTTTTACTATCAGTTCGATTGTATGTGTCTTTTTGTAGACTTTCATTCATATCCACTTAGTGCGAGGCCTCCACGAGAGACAAGATCTACAAAGATCACGTCCAGTGGAATCAAAGCATTCAGTGATGTTTAAAACCTTGCTGACATGGTAATTTTATTCTGACGCAAGAGCTTATAGGCTTGAGTCATTTACCAGTACCTACCTTATTATTTTATTCTTCTAAAATCATGAATAAACACGAGATCAACACGTGTTCATTGCAGAGTAGGCCAATCGTCAGTGATAAATTTTCCAGTATAAACGTACCTTTCACTGCACGATAAGCCAAAACAATGCGAGGTCAGATTATATTGGTAATGTATGACTCAGTCGTTGTGGCAAAAACCGGTATAAGCTGACCTCAGATTGTTCGGAATGTCTATACAATGCACGGTCAGATTATACCGGAAAAGAATAGCCTATACTTGTTGTATACAGGTCGGATTTATAAGTCGGTAATTCAATCCATTTCTTCAGTATCAGTTTAAGTCTAGACAGTTTAAGATAACAGTTGTCATATAGATACTACGACCTTGACAAATAGATATAAGATAATGTCACTGATATTGACGGGAATAAATCTTTTTGATGATTTAAGAGTTTATTTTCACGCGACCAAAAGTACCTCTGACCAGATTAGTAATTTTACTACTAAAGAGCGGTCCTTAGTTATATGGTCCAGGATAAGAAGCCAGATGAGGACCAAGGAAGCAGCTAGATGCATGAAGTACTCGCCGATGGTGGTGCGTGTGTTGGATCATTCGGTTCCCTTCAAAATCTTTGAGCTGAATGGTGCCCATACACCCGTCATGTTCGTGAACGGGCGCCGTCAGTTGAGACTGGTCATCTCTTAACTGCCATTGGCTTATTTTAATCTTTATATTTTAAATTCTTCATTCATTGTCCTCACATGCAGAAGCAACAAAGATATGTAACTCAGAATTTTGTAAAACAAAACATGACTTAAAGGAGTGTCCGTGGAGTTTCTTGTCCTGTGAATGGTTTATTTGAAATAAAAGCTTTGAATCTTAGTACAAAACCAGTTGATGAGGCGACACTCGGAGGTGGCCTATATCCAGCTGACGTTTTTTTACTCCAAAATGATAATCTTAAGTCTCATATAATTTGCTGGCAACTAATACTAAAAGTATGATTGCAGAAACCGTGGTTTCATACATGGATCTTCTCAAAATGGGGCAAAAAAAGATCAAAAAAGGAAATTCCCGAAAAAATCATACTTGGAAAGTGAATTTGGCTTCATGGCTTTGAGGATACCGCTGCTCATCTCTTTGATCTTATAACTTAATTAAACATTTTAATAATAAACTAAGAAATGCACTGTCATTTATCTATCAGGAAGTCATCCAATTTAGAACAGCTTAATATCTTTAACACTTAAACCAAATAAAATGACACAGTGGTATCAAAAATTCCTTTAAAATGTTAAATTCAACGGCTATCAGCCTTGGCCCGAAGCAAAACTGCGTACCTAACGATAACACTCGAATGATTCGTGATCGATTAATTCAGGAAATGTAGACGCTTTTGTTTCACTCGATCTTTGTCACGAGTTTTATCTCAAAATGATGAACTCTGCTCAGTTGCAAAAACTGAAACTTTCCTGGTCGAATGTGTTAACTACCCTTTTATTTTGTAAGTGAAAATCTAAAATTCTAAATTTAAAGTGACGTTATTAAGAGGTTACAAAGTGATTATTTTTTTAATTTGCGATGGGTTTGCTCTTGAATCTTGAGAGTTCCACTCCTTTGCTGTGCGCATTATAAAAGACGTTTGGAAACGCTTAGTGCGAATTGGTGGAATAGCAACAAGGTAGGGATGGTAAGATGCAGTGCGTCTGGATGTCCGATGATAGAAGGGGGCCGGTGGGATGAGGTCGTGGAGTTCTTGGGCACACTCACCGAAGACCAACATGTAGAACACCGGTTAGGTTGGCACCCACCAGTTTTTCGTCAGTTATCCGACAGAGAACCAAAGTTCTCGATATAGCTCATAGAATAAGCAAGCTGAAGTGGCAATAGGCTGGCCATATTACCCGTAGAACCGATGACCGTTGGGGTAGACGAGTTTTTGAGTGGAGAAGTCCTCAGGCTAGCAGAATAGAATGGAATAGAATATTTATTTACTTCATTGGTTAGTGTCACTTACAAATCGAATTTTAAAAGTACATTCGGTGTATTTTATTTGGCGCAGTTTGTCCTGGAGGGATCATTTGTAACCTATTATGTAGGTAATTCTTTTCACACACGGTTGATTTACCTATATAAAGAAAGGGTGAGAAGTTTTGGATTTAAGTTCCAATCAGGTCTAAGAGACCTGAGGTTACTTATAAAGTAGTAGTGACTCTGCGAGTCAAAGCCTTATGTTGACGGGGGAAGGCCGTTCTTTTGTGGAGCGGTCAGGCTAGCAGTTGAATGAGAGTTGCCGGAAATCAAGTTGAATGGCGTCCTCTAGAAGAGACCTATGTCCAACAGTGGACTGCTATAGGCTCATGATGATGATTAAGAGGATTGTTTGTTTGTAGGAGTAATCTCTGGAAGCTCTGGTCCGATTAATAATGTTATACAGTTTTATGGTATCGCTGGATGTCGTAGTCTACTGTTTGTCTCGAATCAATTACAGTTTAAATATTTAATAAGGGCCATAGGAGTGAAGACGTTGGTCTAAGTCTAGATGTGTACAAAGGTGACAAGGTATTTCAAAATATTAATAAACTGACTGTTGTGTCTAAGCTAGCTCAAGTCTCAACTTACAGTTTGTGTCTTTCAAATGGTAGAATTTCTGACGTGGATCAAGTATCACAAGCACTTATTGCACTTTCAAAAAAACCACGTTTCTATCTCAAGTTCTATGAGGTTCTTAAAGTCACTTTCACTTGTTTTTTTTAATAAATCATATTATTATTTTTTTGTGATGGTTTTGCTGTTGACTCTTGTCTAGGTCAGAGATGACAGAGACAAATAATCTAAACGTCACAATATATTAAACTAAACTACTACTACTAATTTTTTTTAACACACACGCGTTGCACAATGTGCGGGAAAAGAATGACTGATACAAGAGACAGAATGAGACAACAAATGTGTGAAAGAGATGCCAATTCAAATGAAATATTTAACAGTTAGGGAATTCCCATTATGGAAAAGGGGTGGCATTGCCACTTCCTGACATGCTTCTGATAAGTAAATATGATGTTTTTTGGGTTTCGCCACCATAAGTAATCAAATTGGGCCACTTCCGTTTGGGAGTAAAACGCTGGTATTCAGCTAAATTGCAGCAACGGTTTGACTGGAAGCCGACCCCAATATAGTTGGGAAAAGGCTAGGTAGATGACATTACCCATAGGTAACATTGTCAGACTTGGGTTTCTGACCACCCACAACGCGCTTTCAAGGATCATCAGGCAAGGAGGGACCTCGATATACAATAATGAAGTGTCGGCGATCTTGAGTTCCCAACAAATTATGTAGAGGATTCCTTTTACAGCATTGTATAGGTATTTTCAATATCAGAAAACTCTTCCGTTGGTGACCAACGCTCAGCAGAAACTAAAATACGAAGAAAGTTGAAATTTGGCATGTAGGTTTCTTGGGGAGTGTAGCATTAAGAGGCGATTTCCCGAAATTCCTCCGAGAACGGGAAAAACGGGATAAAATTAAACGGCATGTAATAATATCAATAGGTACCAATAAAAAGCCATTAAATATCAAAACTATTTATCAATAGCACTCAGGCGCGTCGTGAACGAATCATTCCGACCATTTAGATCCTATTGTTCAACTCTCATTGACTATTTAATAGTTACGATCTTCGCAGCGGATTTATTAGATGCGGCATGTCCTTACGGAATAAAGAGGCATTGTAAGTAGATAAGTGGACAGAATTCTATATGAGAAGACGTACATGGTAAACTGTTGAGACTGGTCAATGTGTTTGAAAGATCAGAAACAACACACACATCATCACAAACACACACCTTCACAAACATTACACTCATAAAAACCTCCCAAATATAGCTAGGTACTTTTAAATATTTTTAACTCTTTTTCAAATTAAATAAAATTTAATCTCACTATAATTCTAAATTGAATGTAATCTGTTATTAACTCACTAATTGCTTGAAACTGCTATTTGCTGTGATATCAGATGTAAGCTATCAAATGTGTTAATCTATGACTGGGTGGGGACCTGGTGACCTGTATTACAGGTGTTGCTACCTACCTCAGGCACCAGCGATCCACAACCAAAAATTACTAGCTTTTGCTTGTGTGTAAATTCTGTTAGTATTTTTTGGCTTGTGGTGAGAAATAAACAATTTTTATTATTATCTCCTTTATTCAGTTAACTATACATATAAATTATATTTTTAAATATTTGAATAAAAAAAATAAAAAATATATCATTATTATTATTTATTTAATAACAATAATAAATATTTTTTTCTCAGTTTCTTAATATAAGTTGATTGGTTAAGAATTTCTAGGTCGCTAAGAAATTGTAGGAAATAATCGTTTGGGCTTTTCTTACTAAGAATTAAGAATCGTTCGAAGCCAAAGAAAGAAAAAGAGGAAAAGGTATTTAAACCAATCCTGAGGCTAGATAAAAATTGGCTGAAAAATTATAATGTTCGATTAATATGGTGCACTATAGCTGCAAAGGTTCAACATTTGACACAATCTTCAGAAAACGCAGACAATGCTAATATCTTTCAGTCATATAAACATGTGTTGATTATAACAATAGTCTTACGACTCCTTTTTAATCCCTGAAAAAAAGGAATACTATAAGTTTGACGTCTGTAGCGTCGTAGCTCCTAAACGGAAGAACCGATATTGATTTTTCAGGTAAAGGGGGAATATTCTAGAACGTTTGATTGAGAATCCGGCTTCACGTGTTTTGACGGTTGAATGTGTAAAGTACACAGTTGAATGAATACACTCTCTGAATAATGCAGGTGGCCTCAAAGATATTTATGTTGTTTTAAAAATAGATGTATTTCACTTCATGGACGTGCTTAAGTGAGACATGAAACTGTTTTTCAGTAAAATATTTTATACCACAGGGGTTAAAAACTATTGCGAATTTAAGAGGAACACATGGGTTTTAGTCAGAAAGAGTCTGGCACTCCCTTCCGCTCCACTCAGAGCTTCTAGAAGCAGCTGCAGAGCAGAGTAATTTAATGATTCCCCGTCCTTAAAAAATGGGAATGAAAACTACTTACTTTGGATTCATTTTACGTCTTCTATTTTGAACACAGTATCACAGTCTTTAATGAATTTCATCAGTAAACTGGAATAAAATTCCTAATTTAGGCCATAATATACTTTTCACAGAGGACATCGGAGTCAGTACTGAGTTGAAACAACAATAGATAAAGCAAAATCCCTAAAGAGTTTATATTTGATTTTTCGCTATAACAAGCTAGCAGGCAGATAAGATAACACTGACATAAGTTAAACTAATATTATCGTAAATATTTACCCATTTAAATGACTATTAAACTAATGGACTCGTGGCTAACGTTCGCACGGGTCGATCTTTAAGGTTAAGCAACGCTTGCTGAAGCCGGTCAGTGGATGCGCTACCATTCATCGTATTTGAGTACTTACGTGGCCCGTGGCTGTCATTCATAGATCTTTAACAGGCAGAACTCCGAAGGCATAACAGCCAGACTTAAAATCGTGTTATTCTGCAACTTTGTTGTGGAATTCAAACAGACAGTTCCTCCAAACTCCGTCTTTGTATATAAAAGGGGAACTGACTGACTGGCATATCAACACACAGCTGAAACAAAATGAGACTAGGAAATTTTGCACAGGGCCATTTTTATAATGTAGGTCAGCAGAAAGACTGGGATTTTTGGAAATTCAACCTTTAAGTGGGATGGGGGGCAGGACGACGATGGGAAGACTCTTGAACAACTATCATATTTTTAATCTATTTTTTTTCAGTTGTCGTCTGCCTAACCTTTCCCCAAGGTTTATAGTCCAGCTGAGTGCAGCTGAATCCTGGCAGATTTCGTCTGCGCAGATATAATACAAACGATATCCTCCCTCCCCACTTTTGTAAACTGTGAAAGGTATATATAATTTTCAATTTAAATGTAATTCTTTAATTACAGTAAGAATACAATATTTTATTAAAACAAAATATATACTTAAAATAAGGTGTCAAAAAATTGGTTAATAATTTCAAATCAAATCCAAAGTTGATTGAAATAAATAAATAATAATAATAAAGACATGGTGTCAATCAAAACGGATGCTCTGAGATCACATAGTAAAATAAAGACCATATAATTATATCGATAAAGTGAAACTGTGACTCCTTTGTTCATTAATAAGCTGATTTTATGGCTTTGTATTCAAGTTCAATAACTTGAATGGAGATAAGATAAAAATAGGTTTTATCGATATCGAAAACTGTAGATAGAAAGTACTCGACAGTGTTGTAGATAACAACGTTTTTGATGAAGCAAGAAATGGCTGACATGTGATGAATGTATCTATAGAATTAGGCTTTAGAAATGAGTGTCAACGACCAAGGAAATCACCAGTGGCGGCGAGAATTTGTATGTAAAAAGTCATAATTCAAGGATTGGTTCTCGACTGTTTTCTCCTCCAATATTGAACCGATATAAGAGATATTTCACAAACTGTGTTTTCCTTTTTTAACCGACTTCTACAAAACACTACACTAGGGCTCTGTTGACTGCGATTTGTCGGACGATTTTGAGCATTTTGTGAGAGTTAAATCTTCAAGAAATAAATCTTCAAAAAGAAAACATAGGGACACAGTATATATCTTTTTTATTTAGTTTGTGAAATATCTTTTTAATCGGTCCAAACCTCGAATTACGACTTTTTACATACAAAGTCTCGCCGCCAGCATTTCCTCTTAAGTGGCAATGCGCAGGTCATATAATCAGTGTGATTCTGTAAATATATAGTAGTGAAGGCATGGGTGAAGTGATCACAAAGTGTGCAGTCAATCCAAGTTATCAAGTTGACACTCCCTCCTGCTTCACCCAGAGCGAAAGGAGTCATTTGATGATTTCCCATCCTTAAAAAAAAAGTAATCAAGTTGGAATGATACTTCACTTTGTGATCACTTCACCCAAGCCTTCACTTCGACATGTTTACGGAATCGACCGGCTGGGCCCATCAGGAATGATGATATCCGCAAGAGAACAAAGGTTACCGATATAGACCGAAGGATCGTCAAACTGAAGTGGCAGTGGGCAGGGCACAGTGCTCGCAGAACAGACAGTCGATGGGGTCGACAGTTCTGGAGTGGTGACCGCGTACCGAAAGACGCAGCGTTGAAAGGCCTACCACATGGTAGACCGAAGTACTGGTGAAGGTCGCGGGTATCCGATGGATGCGAGACGCACAGGACCGGTTGTTGTGACGACACTTGAGAGCCTATGTCCAGCAGTGGACGCCTTTCGGCTGATATGATAACAATGGTATTTCGTTTAAATATTAATAGTTGTGTAAAATACTACGCATAGAAATTTTTATCTATGTAATCCGATAACAATTTCATTAAACCGTAATCACTACTGTTTATAATACGTTTGCTCGTTTCAGAAACTAGTTTTAGTATATAAAATTTATCTTTTATAGAATTTTTTGTAGAATTTTCTATATTACAATAAATTGTTTGTTTAATTAATAATACAGCAGCTTTTAAACTAAGTTACTATTTTCCGTTTAAATAACTTTTTTGTGTATACAAAATATCTACTTCCAAAACTATTTATCCGTCAATATCAAAGATACGACTAGAAAAGCAAACAAATAAACGTTACAAAATATCCAGCACTTATAAAATCAGAAACCACGGACAGATACAAGCTGGGCTGCGGCTTCGTCCTCGTCACAATTTTCATGAATGCTCCACTCCTCTTGGTTGTAACGTGATGTTATATAGCTTTATAGCCTTCCTCGATAAATGGGCTAAAACTAAAATTATTTCTCAATTCGAACCAGGCGTTTCTGAGATAGCGCGTTCAACCAAACAAACAAACGAACTCCTCAGCTTTATAATATTAGTATACTTACTACAAATCGTCGTAAAATCTTCTCAAACAATAATGCACGAATGAATAGATACAAGACCAGACTGTCGCAACTGAGTTTTTAAACAATGAAGGCACACAAAAGTTCAAGTACAATACTGTGACGTATATGTCACACGAGTACGTATTAACGTAGGAAGTGTCACACATTTGTCACGTGGCCGGGTGTTGGGGGAATCGACTGTGTTTTGTTTCCGCCAGGATGTGCCAAGCACTCAATAATTTGCTGAAGAAGTTCATCGCGTTGATATCATCACCGTATGAGCCTGGAGTGACCCACAGCCGGGTAAGGGTCTTATTTTCTGTCTGCCTTAATTCCCGATCCGGTGTCAGCCGGTGCCGTATAGTGTCGGCCGGTGCCGTATGAGAATAATGCCATCCCATCACTTCCCGTGGGTGTCGTAAGAGGCGACTAAGGGACTCGCTAGAGAATGGGCAGCAGCGTTCTCTGTAAAACGCAACACCATACACTGCGATCGCCTACCTGCCTGCCAAATTTTGTTGGCGATTATGGCGAATCCCCCACAAAATTTAGGGGAGGCCTATGTCCAACAGTCCTAAGTACAATTAGAATAAAATCCTTAGAACCAGCATCTTTTTGTGTATCGCGTTATTCGTCAAGGAATTGTGCTGTTCTCAGTCAGATTCGAAAAAAAAATTGACAGTATTACCATGCCGTAACAGAACGAAGATTTTGTCTAAAGAATTTGACCTAAACTTTCTGTCGTCCGTCCGTCCATCCGTCCGCCTGTCTGTCAGTGGGCTGTATCTTAAAAACCATAATAGGTAGACAGTTGAAATTTTCACAGATTGTGTAGTTCTATTGCCGCTGTAACAACAAATAATAAAAATTAAGGTTGTTTTTAGCAGTAAGACCGCTCATTTACACCCCAATTAATGTGAAGCTACTAACTGTATTTTATAATGGTTTACTAAAAAGTCTAGCCAGTCTGTAAAGTGCGCCTCTGTACAGTGTTTTACTCGTGCACAAAGTTTTAATAAATAAAGACTGTTCTATTTATTTTACCTGGTGAAGGTCGCGGGTAGCCGATGGATGCGAAACGCGCAAGACCGGTCGTTGTGGCGACACTTGCGGGAGGGCTATGTCCAGCAGTGGACGTCTTTGGACTGATGTATGATGATTCTATTTATTTAAGAAAAGTCGATAGGAATCCTATCGACTTTTTTATATCGACCATTTCTCCTATCACGGGCTTAATAGTCTAAAAATATATATATATATATTTTTTTTTATTTGTAATGGGTTTGCTCTTGACTCTATGTCAGAGATGACAGAGACAAAGTCTACGATGGAGCGAGCCTACCCAGAAGGAGCCTGTTCACTCTAACTTTGAAGATATTTTACAAGCTTTACCGCCGCGACGTTTTTCGTCTTTTCCTATTCCCGTAGGAATTTCGGGAAATCCTCTCGCTATTAGACGCCTCAAGGAACGTACATGCAAAACCTGTAGTTTTAGTTGTGCGTTGTCTGTCAGTTACTCAATCACTGAGTAACGGAAGAATTTTATATATTAGTATTATTCCTTTTGGGACTGCCGTTCCTATTTCCAGAATATATTAACTAGTGAAGCACGGCACAAAAAAGGTCGCAACTACGCAGTGAATGCCTTAAATTTCGAGATATATTTTTTTTTATCTCAAGGCTTGTATCGACTTTAGCTAAGTATATTTTAAGATTGTAGCTATTCAAAACGCTCAAAATAAAGTATAGGTTACAATTTAATTTGAACTTTATCTGTGATGACCTGCAGATGACTTTCTGAGAGTACTTTGTTCCAAAATTCGACAATAGGGATGTCGCATGAGTTTAAAATATGTTTCTATTTAGTCCGTCAGTCAGAGTATCGAAAAATATTGGACAAGTATTTTTTGCTTTATCAAATCAATCAAAATTGACGAAGGTAAAACGCATCAAAGATCAGGAGTGGGGGCTTGTGACGTCACTACTAGGTAAAAAGTGTACTGAAATGTGACGTCACACGAGTTTTCAGCGCACTGTATCGTCTTAATTTTTTGTTTTGTGTTTGTGTTTCAATATGTATTTGTAATCTGGTGTACAATACAGTATATATATAAATAAAAAAAACCGGCCAAGTGCGAGTCGGACTCGCACACGAAGGGTTCTGTACCATAAACCTTGGTTTTTATTATTTGTTGTTATAGCGGCAATAGATATACATAATCTGTGTAAATTTCAACTGTCTACCTATTACGGTTCTTGAGATACAGCCCGCTGACAGACAGACGGACGCACGGACGGACGGACAGCGGAGGCTTAGTAATAGGGTTCCGCTGGATATCCTTTGGGTACGGAACCCTAATAAGTGATTAAATACGTGTCCAATATTTTTTGTAAATCTATCTAATGGACGAATTAGTTTTTTCTAGTCCTCTAGCCTATTTTCTCGAATTCTATCTTTTCTACATAAAACTATTCTGGCTAACCTTACATTAAAACGAGTTTTAAATATGTATTTAGGTAGACATATGTTTACATACATAAATAACATCTCGTTGAGGTAATAAATTAAACTTTATCTTATTAATTACTGTTAATTACCGACACAAGCCGAAGATTATCGTCTCAATGAGTGAGCATACTGTTTGGTTAAAACCACAGTTTGAATGAGGTAACTATGTCTGAATTTGTTGAAAAGAATTTATCAGTTAAACGATTTTTGACCTTTGGTATGGAAGGATTTTTAAGAAGAATGTAGTGATTGTTGCGTATGTTCTAGATGTAAATGTTTCAATGAAGTGTAAGTATTTAAAAAACGACTCAATTTAAGCATTAATGACGGTATGTAGTTATCTTACTGCTTGAAAAAAACCTTGAGAAACGAATTAATTTTTATAACTCGCAAAGTTGCTATTGTTTAGTTTCGTCCCAGAATTGTTGAATTTCTGTTTTGGTTGATCTTTGTTTGATAACCAGCTTCTGCCAGCGGTTGCCCTAGGTAACATACTCCCGGGATAAAAAGTAGCCTGTGTCCTTTCTCAGGATCTAGGCTATCTCTGTACATACAGTACTTTCCACCTATTACGATTCTTGAGTTCTTGCCCGCTGACAGACAGACGGACGGACGGATGGACGGACGGACGGACAGCGGAGGCTTAGTAATAGGGTTCCGTTGAATACCTTTGGGGTACGGGGCCCTAAAAAACTGACAATTAATCGTCAGTTTTACCCTGAACTGTAACTGGTGGCGTTCAATAGTTTACTTGTCAGTTTTCCTCTTAAACCATTTCAGTTTAAAATGGTTACATTTACCCGTTATTCTATACTTGGAGAGCAATGAAATAATATTTGTACTATGTATGATGAAAGTGTTATACTTTCATCATACATAGTACAAATATTATCATAATGTTTATATTGCAACGTGTAATTCTTGATAATCTCACTGACATTTCACTTAAGAAATCTTATTTTATTAAAAGCTTAAAGGTTTATCTAGTATTATGTTATATGTGTATTGTTGGTAACTATTTATAAAGTAGTTAGTAATTGGAGAAAGTGAGAGGCGTCATAATAACTACTTGTACTATATAGCTTTTTATCAATCGTAACTTATCAATGAATACGTACGGGACATTGTGATGAGGAAGATAAACATAAAATGCATGTGGCTTAAAGAGTTATGTTATGAATATAAAAGTAGAGGCCAAATAATGATGAACGAATTGCGTGAGGAATAAAATGTATGAAAAGGGAGTGAGTGGTAGTATGACGGAGAATGGAAGAAGACAACGTGTTGCACCGACTCCAAGTAACATACCTATGAGACAAGAAAAGGACGATAGTGATTAACGCGGGCGGGTTCCATACTTTTTGCAAAGAAACCACCCTAGACTGGAAACCTAAGCCCTAGGCTGAACCCTAGGGCATTAAGCCCGCCTTTGCACAGTGTTTTTACTAATGCATGAAGTTTAAATAAAACAGGAAAATACAACAAATAAAAATAGATTCTATAAATAAATGTTACAAACTAATTCCCTTACAGATAATTAGGGAATTCTTGTAAACTCGCTATTTACTCAGTGATCAACTTGAAGACTTATTAATGTTTTATTTGCCTGCCCCGAGTTACGTCTGGATAAAGTTCCGATTTCTGTTAGCGTAAATCTTGTCTTATTTATTATTTACTCGTTGATCTACGTTCAACAGAATTAAATTATGTACCTCTATATGTATTTGCTAGTGGCCATCTGCGTTAATATCCATGACTAGTTGACGCGCCACTTCGTCTGCGTCACAATTTTCATGACTGCTCCGCTTCTATTGATCTTAGCGTGATGATGTATAACTTATAGCATTTCTCGATAAATGGGCTATCTAACAGTGAAAGAATTTTTCAAATCGGTCCAGGAGTTCCTGAGATTAGCGCTTTCAAGCAAACAAACAAACTGTTCAGCTTTATATATTAGTATAGATTTGTTCTGGAACAAATTAATTTTATGATCACTGTACTTAGTCATCCAATTAAATTTATGAGTCATCAAATTAATTTGTTGCAGCGTATTTAAAATACAAAACGAGAATTCTCCTAATGTATTAAATGCGAACTACCTACGGCACCAACTTTGTTGACTGGTTCTCCTTTTCGTGTTGATTGACTCATATTATATTTTGTCGGATCAGTAGGTATTGATCAATCTCAATACCTACTGATCCGACAGCTCTATTATTGGCCTCGTCCAAATCTTGGATGGTGCAAGTGGTTGTGCACGGCGGCAATTAAGAAGGTGATGCATATTCTGTGAAGGAGCTCCACACCCACATCGGCACAGCGTTTGGGATGGGTGACGATTGCCCCTTTGTCCAGATTATTTTTACATCGGTCAACCTAGGTCCGCGGTCCGCTGAGAGATTTACAGTTTGGTCAGTAAAGTTCCCGTCCAAGTGGTAGATGTTCTGCCGGGGGAATAAAGATAGGTGGGGAAAGTCAACCCCAACACAGTTTGGAAAAGGAAATAATCAATTGCTATATGGTCATAAACAAATCACCTCTTCGGAATGAGTCAAAAGAAAGGGAAACTTGAATAAACTAAGGAGTGAAATTCCGTGCCGGAGTCTGTGTTTCCTGATAGCTACAACCTGGTAGTCTTTAAGTCAAGAGTCAATAGGCTACTTCTAGGCAAGCGTTCTCCATCTTCGACCACATCATCGCTTACCATCAGGTGAGATAGTGATCAAACGCGTACCTATCAATAGTAAAAAAAAACTTTTCAATCAAGAACATTTTGATTTTATTAACGACTACCACAAGTATTGTGGTAGTCTGATAGGATGATGAGTTGTACGAACTCTTTGCTAGCATCTGGTTTCCTACCACCAGTGACCCGGCAGCCTTCAAAGCAAGAGTCTAATCTATTCCAGCGTTTGCGTTTTATTAGAAAGAGTCGCCACGGCCCTGTAAAGCAAAGGGCATTAGGAGGAATACAGATGGGTTTTATTTAGTCAGTAAGAGTCTGACAATCCCTTCTGCTCCACCCAGAACGGGAGGAGTCATTTAATGATTTGCCATCCTTAAAAAAAAAGAGTCTAATCCATTGAAATTCTCGTAATGTTAGATTGAGGTCAGATCAGGCAAAGAAAGAACTATTTCGAATGATACTGAAAAACCGGCCAAGTGCGAGTCGGACGCGCATACGAAGGATTCCGTACCATAAACCTTAATTTTTATTATTTGTTGTTATAGCGGCAATAGAAATACATAATCTGTGAAAATTTCAACTCTCTACCTATTACGGTTCTTGAGATACAGCCCGCTGACAGACAGACGGACGGACGGACAGCGGAGGCTTAGTGATAGGGTTCCGTTGGTTACCTTTCGGGTACGGAAACCTAATAAAAAAGAAAAAAAATCAAATCAGCCGTTACAAACACCTAGCGCAGACTAATTTTCGAAAGGAAAACCTCTAAAGGCGCATCAAAAACGGAAGTGGGATCATAACACCGATGATAAAATCGAAACGATAACACACCAATCGGTGGTACAAATTCTTATCATAGAATGTGTAAGATCATAAATAAGGCGATCGAACAGAGTGCTACGTTTTTCTTCTAACGTATTTAGTGCATTAACTTTGATGCGTTTGACGTACAAAACACTATTCGGAGGTAAACTAACCTCTGACGCGTACTAACTGACCTTCACTTTGACTTTGTGGGTTCAGCTGTTGCCAAGGCTCATAAAATTTACAGTTCCTACCTAAAACTCGTGCGAGTTAACTTGAGGCCTGGCTCGACACCGAATGGCGTTTATGTATGACATTTTAATTTAAATTAAACAATTCAATTTCGATAAAAACCAATATACCTAAACACGTTAGCATCACTGCTACCGTTGGGTTTTGTGTTATTTTCATCGAAATTGAATTGTTCAATTTACATTAAAACATCATTCGAGCCAGGTGTCCAGGTAATTTCTTCTTCCATATCAAAACGAATGATAAGAGGACAAGTCATGACATATGGATGTTATCAATCAAGCTAGAAATATGGGTAGCCTAAGGGCCTTAAGAGCAGGACTACTACTGAGCTCATCTGCGGAGCAATCTGCGTGCGATTTGTTTAGGTAACCTGTCATTGCAGCGAGATAGCCACAGCACAGATTTTATTGGCTAATTGAGCTAGTTTTTTTGAGATATCCCTACTAAAACTAATAAGCATTTATCAATTACAATTTACCTTATCATCTAATCAAAGTTTAATCGTGAGTCGTTTAATACCAGTCTTAGAACATTAACTCTGCTTAGAAAATAGATCACAAGGCTTAGAATTGCGATTAGATACAGCTATCGTGTCATTGCTTTATACCTGTAAATAAGGTAAATGTAATAAATCTTTGATTGATACAATTTATGCGTCTTGTTGTTTATTAATGGTTTTTTTTTTAATTGAGGTAAAGGTCTGTTATCCGCCTGATCTTGTCAAAGGACAAGATCAGGCGGATCCGTCTTGTCTTCGTTTTTAGACATTTCATCCTTCCTTATTGTGTACAATACTACATTGTTCTTCTTTCTGGACTGGTTCTGTAGCCTTAATAAACTCATCTACTATTTTCTTACCACAACTTCCACAATCCTCAGCATCACATGTTCACACCACGACCGCTAGTGTTTGTTTAGTGTTAAATATAGCTAGATTTTTACTACCTACAACAAACCTAGGGAAAATACACAAATTACGTTTGTAAATAAGAACTATGCTTCTATTTAAAATTGGTCAGCCAATAATGTAATCGTCACAACCTATGGTGTAGCCATGTCGATCTTCGTAATTTAATAAGTCTCATTATGTCATGTGGCTTGGTAACTAAAAAAATTGTTCAGATCAAAAACACTTTTAACTTCGTCTAAAATTAATTTCGTTATAACAAAATAAGTAGGAATACTGTGGCATTATAGCATACTACAAAAAAATATCTCCCGGTCGCTCACACTATAATATTTAAATGATCCAAGATATTGTTTCATTGCCACTCGAGGTTATGAAATACAACATTAATATTAAACACACCAAAAGTGTGTAAGTTCCTGATTTACATTTAAAAGTGACAAAAAAACATTTCGCAGTAATATTTTGCATCTGTAAATAGCTTTTATATTATTTCGAAATGAGCATTTTGTTTCGGATATTGCGTGCCTTAAATATAAAGTTTTAAATATTTACAGTTATGATGGAGGAGTGAGGGTTTACGCTGTACTGTTATATTTAACAGCATCGTAAAAATACGAAATAACAAAATAATTATGATTTTTTATTTCCGAAATGGCCGTGCTCAAGAGTATCTCGAACTTCCGAATGCTTGCTTCCAAACAATTCCACATAATTTCCGCATTTCCACTATCTTCAAAAATTACTCTAAAGATTGGTATCTATAGAGTGAGCTATCATAATACCTACATAACTAGTGCATCACACCAAGTAAAAAGACACTTCATAATTTCCCATCGAAATTTTCCATTGTTTGTTGACATGAAAAAACCATTAAACTAAGTTATCCGCCAACGTCAACACAATATAATGTAATAGATATAAGTTTAAAATGAAGGCAATCAAGTAAGTGGAAGTCTGTTAATTAATTAAATTCTTCAGTTTTTATTGCATGCACTAAACATTCCGCGGTTTCTTCACTCTCCAATGAACATAGTTATAAAGAAGCGAACGTTTAATCCTCATAGTATTACTTTCTTGGACCAAATAATGTTCTTTTAAATATCAATAACACAATGACCCTTTTCAAAAGATGAGAACTATCTATAGTAAATATTCGAGAGGGGACCCAAAATAATCCCTTGAGGAATGAACGGAGCAGGTAAGGTTCGATTGAATTTAATCAGGGGCTTAAAAACGGGAATAAAGAAGGGACTGTTTTAATCGGGTGTGGGAATAGAACCGAGATTTTAGGGGTAAAAAATAAGAAGTCACATGTAGTAGGTAATAGAAGTAAAAATAAAACGCGACCGTTTGTTTTAGAATATGTTGACAATTTTGGATACAGAAAGTGTTCTTAATATAAATTGAAGGGTCTTCAGTGATGAATCTTAGGTATCTGTGACTTCTGAGAATCCCTAGTCAGTAAAATATTACGACTATAACTATGTCTGTAGCTTTTTACTAAAATACCAAAATAGAGACATTTAACTAAAGCTTTCAATGAGTCTCAAATAGACTGCTCAATCTACTCTACAGAATATCTATTAATTCGACCGGGTTGATAGATGCGGTTTGGAAGGCCATATGGTTATTATCACGCTAAGAATTGCTTTGAACATTGTGAAACAGAATAATAATCTTAAAATTCCATAGCAACTTTTATCATAATTAATGCTGTGAAATACATTATTATTATCTACGTTAGTTTTGCTATTTCTCATCACAGTGTGTATCCACATGTTTGACGAATTATTATTATCACGTCCGGGATAGAACTCGCAGTCAGTTCACTTGGCTATAGTTACTCAACATTGCGAAACTAATAATTTATTGTAGTTATCAAAGAATTATGTTCCATGGCCAAACGATTACTCTTGAGTATCAACTCATTTTGCGGAAGAATTCATTTAATTGACATCGATGTTTTGCAAATACAGACATTAAGTTTTCAGATGATGTGTTTATAAAAATGGCAATAATCAAATGAGTTGCAATGATATCACATCCGTTTCGAAGCCAAAAACCACAAAGCATAGCAACAAAAGAACCACAGCGGACAATGGACAATAACATGCCAACAACGATGCGAACGAAAAAAAAAATATTGCTGCAACGCAACGTTACGAGTACAAAATCCAGCTGCTCTGGATTGTTCTGTCTTTATTTACACTTTTGAGATACCTTACAAGTACCAATCAGTAAATTGGTAAAGCGTCCAGTGGTCATTTTAAAGGAACATTCGTTTAGTGTGGGATTATGAGCAGAATAATAGAAAAGATGATAGGTGACCTGGCATGAAATAGAAGGAAGAGACGATTATACTAGTACAGAAGGAACCTAAGAGAAAGAGTTATGCTAATTACCTGAAGACCAAAGCAAGCTAGAAGAAAAATATGAAAGAACTATGAGAAAATATGAAAGAAAAAGCAGTTAATAACTGGGGAAAGACAGATAAACATTTTACCGAGAATAGACCCTAATCACAGAAAATTAAGAGTGAGTCTTTTAAAACACAACTCTTAAAACAGATTCAACTCAATCGTCCTCTTTGACTGCATTGACATTCACTCCTTATCGAAAACCAAATATTGTGATTCATTCATCGGTGTGATTAACGTTGCAAAAATTATCTTATTTATACATTTGATGTGTTTGTTAAAATTATCTGTCAAGTGACTCTTAACTTTAATGGGTTTGAGTTATAGGCACAGCAAACTGAAACTAAATAAATGTTTAAATTGACTGTACTTTTAATTGAGAGTTCAATCTAGAACATATGGTTTCTCTTCCGCCATCTAATCCTTCATTTGGTTATTGTGGGTTGAAACCCTCAGGCCGTGGGGCCCTTGTGCTCACAGCCTCTTCAAACAAATTTAGAAACGGTTGGTTGGCACTCCCCGAGACCCAAGAGCTGGCTTTTACTTTGGGCAGAGATTAAGCATTGCCATTCAACGTGGCAATGCCGCGTCTCTTGGGCACATTACCAGCTGACAGCGTTGAGGATGGTTTTTTTAATGCTACTAAGTTTAGTGTATTTGTTAATTTTAGTAACTTCACATTATCATTTCCAATTACATCTTCGTCTTACATTGTTTCATTTCCTATTATCTGCCTAGTCTTTTCCCAACTATATTGGAAACGGCTTCCAGTCAAGCCAGATTTAGCTGAATACCAGTATTTTACAAGGAGCGGCTGCCTACCAGACGTCCACAACCCATTAACTGGGTAACACAACATTGTTTCATTTCCTATGTCAGTTACATTTTCGCCGTTTCTCTGTTTACGTCTTCTAAACAATGGAACAGATTTTGTAACGGTTTTCACTAAAAGAAAGAACTATAAACGAGCAAAGTTTGTAAGTAATCATTAGGATCTGTTGCAAGCCAGGGCTAATCGCTACTGTAAAATTATCAAACAATAAAGACCTCCTACCTGTCTCATATTTTCCTAAACATTTCTGCTTTGAATGATAGAATCGGGTCGAATAAAACAAAGCTTAGTATTGATACTTCAAATAACTGTGTTAATGAATTCAGATTAATTTACCTGTTGGATACTTCTCGAAATCTTAAGATTAACATAGGACCTTCATTGAACGGTTCAGTTGTAACGAATAACGTGGGCAAAACAAATAATACTCGTAACTTAACTAACCGAATAGGTACGTTGAATATTTATTTAATACGGTCATTTGGTTTGCATGATTGAAATAATTACCGTAAAGATTTCAGCGTTGAATTACGATTTTTCGATTTCTGATAATGGTTAAAGTGAAGTGAATAAACTACGATTTGCTGTAGTTGTGCCGGTATGTTAGTTTGCTATCTGTTTAAGTAATGATTTAGATGAAAATGTCATTGTAATATCAATGTATCCAGTATCCTGACAGGATTGCTGCTGATTATTGTTTTGACTCGTCTCGTATCTTATCATCTATCTAGACGACAAAATCCGTTACTAAACTGCAATCTAATGCTGCAGGATTCAAATAGAAAAGAATACAACGTTTTTCTTCTAAAAGAAGAATCATTACCTAAGCTTAAAATAAGGAATCTAAGGCCAATGTATTGCCATTGTGGGATCGTCTTCCCTGACAACATTGAATCACAAAGTTATTTTTAAAACAGCTGCTAACGGAATTAAAGCTGAATTTCAATGACTCTCTTTTACAACAATTACCCTTAAATATCTCGGAAACAAAGCACTGATAAATATTAATCTGTTTTAATTTTACTCTCTTGTACATTTTACAGTTCCACAAAATGCAAGAAAGTAACCTTGTTATTTGACGTTGTTTTGAGAACTTTTGGAGTGGTATTCCTTTACAATTTTGTTGCAAGAGCAATATTGTAGTGATGCTCCTTAAACTGACCACTTTTTGTCGATATTTTTTTAATAGAACAGGTTTATTAACGTTTTCGAAGTCAATGTAAAAATTTTGTTTTTATTACATAGGTACCTTCATCCTATTTTTTTTATTGAACAGGTTTCGGGCTACAGTTTTTTTAATCAGTTGGTCAGTTTTGACTCCCTACGGTAATTCTGTCAACACGTTAAGCCCGGTAGTTATGGCTATTCACAACGCAACTGAACTCCTCATGTCATGTTTGTATTCAAGTAAGAAGTGTCAGGTCATTTTTAACAATACGGCGAAACACGCTAGCCAAGACAATGAAGTTTGCTCACGCAAAAATATGATTTATCAACGGTAAATTATTAAAATAAAATGCAAAGCTTATCTGTATAGTAGTCGAATTGACATTAATTAAACATTTTGCCGTTCAGCTACACTGCGATTTATGACACAGTTGTGAGTGACAGTTACTGATTTTGATGAAGCACAAAAGATTCACCGGGACAATGGATATTGCTTTTTAATATTAGTATCAGTACAAAAAGATATTAGCAGTTTTAAATAGGTCAAATCTTTTGAAAACTATGACAGCGATATACCAGCATACGATGTCGGTTAAAAAGAACCGTATTATACGATACTCGTTACATTTCTGATGTTACGAGGAATGTGTAATCCAATTTAGTTGAAACATATGTAAGAAAAAATACGCTTGGTTGTAAAAGGAATGAATATTAAAAATAGACACGTAATTTTCAACACGGTATCGACTAAAAATAATCGATTTAATCGAGCTGTACTAAATTAAGGTACATCGCTACTACTCTGATTTCACATTCGATTTTTGAAATTTATAAAAAAAATACTTACAGAGAATCGTTTAAATTGTACACCATGACCCAATTCACAGAACACCACGTTGGATTGTGCAGTTTATAACCTTAAACTAATCACGAGGACACTTGGAAATGCACCTGTTTTGTACACGATAATTAAGAATGAAGTTTAAAGAGCAGCTGAAGTTGAATTGACACGGATTTTTGTACGATATTTGGGTAAGAATGGCCGGCCGGCGAAGCGTGCGCGTCGGACTGAGGCGAAACGTCTAGCGGGCTCGACACTGCATTGGTTCCGAGCGAGCTGGCTCGTCACACAAACGTCATTTTATCGCGCGACGCGCTTACGCCGCTTTTCTTTCCAATCGTTGGTATCGCGTGCACGTTCTCCACGTCTGTTTATCTTAACGGCTTATTTACGTATCCCAGTGTGCGAGCAGCATCGGATGGCGAATTTCGAGAAATCCAATTGTTTCGTTTCAAATTGATGATGTGTTGTAGTCTATATGCAATGTGCGCTTAATGTTTAATGCATTTTAACATAATCTCATCGTGTTGTGCTGCGATGAGAAAAATGCCACAAGTATTTATAACTACATTAGTATCGATTTGCTATCTAAATGAATGAGTGACGATGACCCCATTCGATATTTTTTTAGGCAAGTCGATAGCGTGATACTCGCGTGATCGTGTGCATGAAAAAACCATGCGTTGAGTGTTCAAGCAATTATGATTTTTAACACTTTCTGATAGGGTGTATTACGCTATAAATTAACGAATCAGCTGTTAATGAGCCAGAAGGAAGTTCGTTGTATTCACACGTGGCGTGATGTACACATTATTTTGTATGAAAACATGCAAAAATGTGACTAATGACATAAACGATGTAGTGTGACAATTTCATAGAAATATTTATTTAATTACTAATGAAATTAACATTCCTGATCGCATGTGGCACATTGTTGAATACATAATTTCATTTGCCGTTACAAAAAACCACTCCTGTGTAGTCGTCAGCCAGATGTTTTTTCTTTCTAATATAACTTTTTTTGTTCCTTGCGGCTTATTCATGGTTATCCTGTAAAGTAAAATTTAATTCACACTCTTAATACCTACAATGAACTGTACATTTAGAACAAATCAAAATACCTACATCTCTTTTTTTCCTGTTTCATCTAGAACCGATAAGAGCCGATTTGGATTAAAAAAAAAGAACTATTCTTTTTTGTTTCTGCTGCCTAGTAGTTCAATGTGACTGTTATACTGTGTAATTGTTGTGTAGTTTTCATTATCGTAGCGAACTGAACACCTAAATGATAGATTCTGGTATTTTTCATTCCAGTACTGCTTGCAAAGACCTCCTCCGAATCCTTCCAGGTACTTTTTCCTGAGAAACTTCGAACCAACCCTTGCAGTGTAGGTGCAAACACTATTTAAAAGTAAATACTTAAATTACTTTTTCTGATTATTTCTTTCTGAAGTGTACTGTATTGTTGATAATGATGGTGCAGGGTGTCGTCAGGAATCTCCAAAAGATAACACTGCTTGCAATCTGGATGCTTGTATTTCTTGTTGTTGCTCGTAGGAGATCTGGAGGCCGAATGTTGGGACCGTTGTCCTGCTCGAAAAATACCACGTGATGATTTTATCTACATACAAACATCCCTACACTATCGACATAAAATAGCACATATCTCAATCCTAATTGCTATTTCCCTATCGCTATATCTTATAATTATGTACCTTAGCCTAAATATTGTTTTATGTGTCACTTATTACTTGTTCACGAGCACTTACGAGTCCCTATAATCATTGTCTATCTCAACATTAATCAAAAGTTTCGCCGTCCGTAACACTTTCCTTGTTTCATTCTCTTCTCGTTTTCTCCTAGGAAATTTTCAATTTTACCATCGAGATCCTCAAGCTTCCTCAAGAACCGTTTTCCACACTGAAATAATATCGAGGGGTGAAAGGCTATTTGTTTGAAGCGACATTTTATGAACTTTATAGGAGAGCTGTTTAAAGATTCAAAATTTGGAAAAAAACTACTGCTCATAATTTAATGGGGATCGGGTGTCTTTATCGAAAAAACCCTTAATGTTTTTGGTATAATTTTCAATAAAATAATAATTACAAGTTTCAAAATAAATGTCGCTTAATACAAAATGATCTGTATCGCCTTCTTTCAGAGTAAAAAAATGATTCAACTTCCAACATTGTCACTAATCAGCAGGAGGCTAAATGTTTTAAGCTACCTTACAATGCTTATGCAGGAGAAAGCAAAATGATTGAATCGACGTCACTCAATGATTATAGGAATAAGCTATTTTGTTTAACTACCAATTGGGTTTTTTAAAGATACAGGCAAGTTGACTTAAACAACGATAGACATTCTTAATGAGTGTTTGATGTGACATGTTTCGAAAGAATTAAATGAAACATAACGAAACATGGTTGTTGATAATTTCCTTCGTATTCTAATCTATTGACCTCAATAATTCATGGGTACTAAGCAGGGTAGGTCAAAATGAAGTATGGAGCTCAATAGAACACGGCTGTAAGCGTTTATTTTTCATTCTCTAAACATGTTGGTTACTCCCTAAGTACATTTATACACTTCATTACTATTAAGAAGAATTAACATTGTTTAAAGCTCCAAACAGAGTGTAAAACAGTTGCAGCGGAAAAGAGTTGAACTGACGTGTCTTATTGAATGCTAGTAGTGGAAAGCAAAATGTGTGAAGGGACTTTTCATCTAAAGTTTGCTATTTCGAAAAATGCTTTATCTGCCATTCATCTGAAATATTTGGATTATCTTTCAAATATTTCAAATGAATGACAGAGAGCCAAACAGCTTAAGCCCCGATTCTCTATTTTTGTGTACAGCTTAAATGCAGTTCTAGAAAAATATGGTAAATGTGATGTCGGATTATACATCATGTCTGAAAATTATGTACTAAAATTGCATTGTCATAAGCGCCAAAAATGTGCTTAGAATTGTACAAATCTCAGCCCATCTGAAGCAGAAAAATACGCTGAATCCGAATGTGTATATAACTTAATATCGCCCAAAATGTCGGTTCAAACAAATAGCCCCCTCGTATTATATTTACATTTTGTGTTATTTATTTATTTATTATACACCGAAAGTATGAACAAAAAGGAAACTTAACACTAAACACATACAATACCCAAGCCCATACATCCGTCGATTTCACCAAACTGCCAATTCACTTCCAAATCAACATCGTAAAACCTATTTGGAACAAATTCATTCATTTCCTGTTTCTTGTACTACCTACATACTCGTACAAACCTCATTGCGCCCATGAGAACTTTCTCGAATGTCTGTCCGTCCGTCCTTATAAGGTTAAGTACTATGAGCAATCGCGTCGAGCTGCTTATGGCTGGCAGCGTCTAGACAAGGCTCTGAAGTCAGGCTACTAGACGCACCGACACGTTTAAGATGAGTCATCTGTTTAACATTGATAGTACGTTCTTTATCAGTTCGCTGTGCTAAGTCATTGGCCTATCAAATAAGAGGGATTTTGTATGTGGTACGATCAGAAGGTTTAGTCTTAACAAGATTTATTCTCGAAACAACTGCCAGATATTTTAAAAAGTCAACTAGTTCCATATTGTCTTTGGTGTATTTATCGCGTTTGATCACAATCTCACCTGATGGAAAACGATGATGTGGCTGACAATGCAGCATGATTGCCTGGAAGTAATCAAGAAACAATTATAGATGCATTACTTAAACTAACCTAACAATTACTCTTAATGAAATACTCCCAGGGTGTATTTATCATGGGCACGCCACAATTGCGGTGATAAGTCGCCTCTTTGAGTAGTGGATAGAGCGGCGCCACGGCGACCTCACCTTCCGCCTGACGCAGGTACTCACAGGACACGAATGTTTCGGGAGATACCTGCTTTGGGTTCGGTGACACGTCCGCGTGTCAAAGTTGCGAGGATCGCCCGGAGGACATGGACAGTTTATCTTGATATTATCTTTATTTTATTCCATCTAACTAACTTAACTGTCTGTTTTCATCTTATTTTACATTAAAAGCGGATTTCACCAATGAATCTGAACGCGATCAGTGCATCTAAACTGCGTTTTTGAGCTGTCAGTTTCAATATTCCACGGAAAATATATAATAACTGACAGCTCGTTAACGTGGTTTATATGTTGATCGCGTTCAGTTTCATTGATGAAATCCACCCTAATTCGACTTCATTCGTATGACTTCATACATATCATATTCATATTCATATTCATATAATATAACTACTCGTACTTTTCTTAATTCTTTTGTGGTTCACTTTCGTATTCAATATTACCTACATCCTCTTAGTAACATAAATATATTTTTAAGAAGCTCATCGTTATCTTTCATTCACCTTTTAGCCTCTTATATTTTTATTATGTCAATAAAATCTGCCTGCCTTTTCCTAACTGTATTGAAGTCTGCCGTCATCAGTATTTTACATGGAGATGCTTATCTAACCTCCACAGACAAGATCACTGCAGGCCTAAAAAGGCCACTTTTGCAGAATCATATTAAAATCATAGTATTAATTACACAACAATCTGTCAAATTTCATTTCCATCTTTATCGCTAACGCATTAGGTTCAAGGTTGATTGGGAAAATTTGACAGTGATGGGTAGCGTGATGTGCTTTCTGATTCTGCTAAAGTGACCTTGTTGTCAGATTTTCAAAATCACACACAGTTTCAGGACAGTTTAAAGATATTTCATCCTTAATGACTGTCAAAGATCACCAAATGATAACCGGGGTCAATCCTGAAAGTTTTTTCTGAGTAATGGATGCTCACCCAACTACAAACACTTACCTAGATGGTTCATATGATTTGATCAGTACGTATTGACCTTAAAATAGACTTTGGAGTTTGTTTCGGTGTCTCTTCTCAGGCCTCATCTAGTTTAAAATAGAGAATATGCATGCGATTTTTTTTTTGCAAAATGAAATAGATACTTATTAGCTCTAGTAAACAATCATGAAATTAATTTTTAAACACCCATATCAGCGTTGATGTTATAAAGCTTCAAAGATTACAATTAGAAAGAGAAGTCCGATACGAACTTTGACGTCAAAGTCTATGACGCCGATACAGCTGCCGTAGAAAACAGCGTTTTCGCGTGAGGGACAGATATATTTGTTTAAAATAATTATATCTCGTTTGTTTTTCGAGCAATTTTGATTTTATTTTCACTGTTAGTATTATATTTTTGCATATTTCTAAATAAACTGTAGATATAAGTAACAAATATATTTTTCATGCATAATCTCTATTACCAAAAAGAGAAATGACGTGTAAAAGTGTTATTTTTAAACTATTTGCAGAATTAATATCATTTATCACGTATATCGTTTAGATCATCATAAATACATAATTCCCACTCATTACCACGTCACTCCTCTACTACGAAGTAACGTAACACCCCATAACGCCATGTATTTAGCTATTTGTATAAAACGACCGTCACCTAATTACCATTTATCCATCACCACTACATAAGCAAAGCCTTTTGTGTATACAAAGTTTTGTGTGTGTGTGTGTGTATTAAATGCCCTTGTTTTGGTAAATAGATTGTCTATTCAAGTGGTGCGTGATATATGAGGATTGAGATCTTTTAAATCTATTTGCAATGTTCTTTATGTATCTTTTTTTTTGCGGTTGACCAATATCTTGATGATATGGTCTTCCCCGTTTTCTGATTCCCTCAGCCTTTGCCCCATGTTGCTTGACTTGGTGCAGTAATATTATTGAGCACGTTTTTCTTTACCAGTTTCTTCTGTTAATAATTCTGTGATGTCATAATATCACAGCATTTGTATTCATTCAAGTAGATACGGAAAGGTTTGTAATACTCGTATATAGTTTTAGAGATAAGACTAGTACAGTTGAACATCGATTTATTAGCATGTGTCTATTGACTTCATCAATCAATTTCTTTCTGATCGAAAAATGAATGCAGAGAGAGAGTTATTATGGTCATCAGTTCCTCAACTAAACTTAAAATCTTTAATCAAACAATCTTTCTTCTTTAATCAAAACAAAACATCATTGAATATGCAAAAAATACCTAGTTGCTGATAGGTTTTTAATGATCTCAATTATATTATTGCTGACCACCACATCATCAAACGGCCGAAACTTGGATCAATTATTATGCTTGTCTATTGTCTTGAGGCCTCTGAAGTACATGGGGCCCTTGACCATGTTTCTAATTTTAGAACGGTTACTCATTGTTAATCCAAGTGTCACTGTCGTGTGTTTACCATTGTAGTATTTATTGTATTCAGATTTAAGTATTGCTGTAATGAGGTCATTTGGAATTAAAGTGACCATTTATACTGATATTATAAAGAGGTGAAGTTAGTGAGATTGTGAGTTTTTGAGGAAGTAGGGGGTAATGTCTTCTTTTACGAGGTAACGGGGCCCCTTCTGTGTGCTGATGGTGATCACCGGGGTGGTTTTAGTGAGGTAAAAATCTCACACTTCCTGGTCAATACCCCAAAAGTCCAGGCGCCTTTTGAAGGTTTCTCCCCGAAAACAAAAAAAAGGGGGTAATGTCTGCATCTCCTCAACCGATTTTGGAAAATTTGTTACCAGTAGAAAGCCACGTAATTTGTGATTGTCATAGGCTTTGTTATATTATCCCAAATTCACCGCCCAACGAAGTGGGCATAGGTCAGCTAGTGTTAAAATAAAGGAATAAAAAAAAACGCGAGACTGCCTACCACCTTGATTGGATGGATTGACAGGTCACTTCATATTTACTTCACTAGAGCTCAACGCGAACGAGAAGAGCTGAAGTCACCTTGGCCTAGAAGCAGCTCGTCACTGAATCCGCCAAAGTTTTCTAAAACGGGCACAATACGCGAATAAAAAGAGAAGAGGTGAACGCATTTTTTAAGCCTTCAGAAAATGATACTGGAGCAATATTTCAACGTTTGTGTTTACACTATTTCCCAAATATAGTCTTTTGGCGTACCGGTACTGCCCAGCTACCCGACCTCGGAAAGCACGTTAAGCTGTTGGTCCTGCGTCTGATCTCTCCCCGGACATGTCGGGTTACCGTCCCTGAGGAATTTGAGAGTAATGGAAGAGGGACTGCACATGTAACAGCGCACTGTCGTGTGCACTATAATATGTTTTGCGCCAATCGCTAGTCTCCTTGAGATTGGCCGCCATGGCCGAAATTGGTCAGGAAAAGAAACTGTCATGCTGTATCATCCCACTGCGAAGTAAAGGATCTCATGTTATTCGCTGTGTCCCTTAGGCGTGCTGCGGACAATTGGCTGTTGTTTGTTTATTTCAGCTAAAACATCAATTTAATTCAAATATCTGATTCAATCACGGTTTGCTTGAACTGTAGTTGGGTAAGACTTCTCTTTTGCTTGCAGCATTAATTTAATTGTTTTGAGTAAAAAAGGTACTCATATATTTTCAAGCCCAAAGAATTGTGAAGCTGAAATGGCAGGCACGATACTGTGGTCTTGATAAGTTTAAGTTTTAGCCTGCATTCATTGAGTTCGGTACGGTAAAAGTTTTTATGTTAAATAAGTGTACAGTTGATTTCTTTTTAATAACACGTGATTCTGTATCGCTTTCAGGAAACGAACGAGGTGTCAGAAGTCTTTTTTAAATAAACAAAACTCCTATATCAGCTGGTCGTGTACAATGAGATCTCCTATTTGATAAGTTGAATTGTTGTAATGCTGAGTTGCGCCTGTAAATATTCTTATAGCATTATGTTGTATGAATGCAAAACCCTGTTAATATTATCATTGCAATTTGTTGTGAACAAAACATAAACTATGAGACTGACGAAATTGTGTTTTAGGTTAGGTTAATTATTTTGTGCTCTATTGGCCTGTCGTTAAAGACGATTATTGATTGACTTTGTAGATTGGTAGCTTAGTATAGACATTAGGCCGGGATGCAAGCTTCACAGGCGATTCACTTTAGAATACACAATCTGAAATTAGCTTTGACTGAAAGGCCTCTGATTTGAAACAGATTTCAAATTCCAGATTGATTTTGACGAACATGGTACTAGATAAGCCTTCTACTAGTATGTTGATACATTTGCAGTAGAAGCTTCTTGTACGCAATATTGCATCGGAACGCGTTGCTATAAAAATAATTGTAGGAGCTCATGAGTATTCTTGTTTTTAATAGTAATAATAATAATTCTTTATTTTCGGACAGCAATAATCCAGCGTGTTAGTAAACAATATACCTATTACTAGTGTTAGTAGCCAAAATAAAACAGACAAGAAGACAGAATAGAATAAATAGTAATGTGAAAAGGATATCCCTAAACTAATATTGAGTGATTGTCCTTCTCACAAAACTTTTAATAATCGGAGAGTCGACAACAAGACACAACAAGTCGATTGTGACAATGGACAAAAATATTGTTGTTATTGTTTGTTTGTGTGTTTATTCATAACCTAATATTTAAGGATAGTTTTTGGTATAAAAATAAAACTCATGTTTTAAAACTGTTTGAGGTAATTATTTATTTATTTGTCTGAGGTTTAATTTGTACCGTTTAAGTTTTGAAGACTGAAGTTTTTTATTCTTAGCTGTATAAATTGTGATATAAAGATAGCATTGATAATATTTTTCAACAAAATACAAGTTTATATTATTATGCACTTGGGTATACTCATTAATTAAACTTAATAATAACACAGTTTTTAATCATTCAATGATTAATTTCTAATGATTATGGCACACTTATGTATTAACATAGTCATTTTGCCACTCACTGGGACTTGTTAACCTTCCCGGTTAGCTTAAAATACTATAAAATTAAAAGACTTAAATAATGTGATTATTTCCATATTGCTTAGCTTAAAAATTATAATATTTTCCAGACAATTCTCACATTCTTGTTTTAGATTATAATTTTTTACTGAAATGAATTTTAACCAACAAGGTTTCCTTATCTTTGAAATATTCTCACCTTATGTATTGAAACACAATCTAGGCTGAAAATAAAGCACATTTATTTTAAAATACATGCTTTGAAACTAAGGGCGCCTTCAAATTAGTCGCCAAGTGCAGCGCGACTGTCGCGCTGCTTTGTTAATCCATAAAATCAATAAACATAAAGTGCCGCGCGGCTGCAGCGCGACAGCAGCGCGGCTGCGCGCGTTTGTTATTTGTTTATGGATGGATGGTTTGTTTACGGTAAAACCTTCTAGAATTATTGGTTCACAAAATCACAACACATCTCACTCATAGTAGCAAAAACTAGGTTTCCCTGTGAATACTTTAACTCTCAAAAAACACTTACGCAAACATTTTATTATTATAATAATTATAATTATACAAATACACTTTTCTGGTATTCTTTAAATCTAGTTATTTTAGACTGAGCAATAGGTTTTGTGCGCGAAGGTACTAAACTAAATAAATAATATTATGATAAATAACAACATTAAGGCGTTTATGGCAAACATCAAGACTGAATATTGAACAGTTAAATAAATCTGAAAAAGTCAGGCAGTTGAGAATTAAGTAGCTAACATTACTTGGGCTTTGAACTTAAAACCAACAGGTGTCTATTAATAGCTCAACAGACTTACATTATGTATGTAGATTTTATGAAATAAAAAAAATATTGGGTAAACATTGGGTTATGAAAAAAATAAACACATATGATTAGCGCCAGATAAACTTATAATACAGTACATTGATCTTTCACTAATATCCCTTCGTAGATACCCGAGCAATAAATTATAAAACGTTTTTCATTACAAGAAGAGAACGTAACAGATCACGATAAAAGTCGGTTCAGGACAGCTTTATGTACATCTTCTTTATGGAGTCTTTAAGTCAAGAGTGAATAGGTAACTTCTAGGCACGCGTGCTCCATCTTCGACTACATCATCGCTTACTATCAGGTGAGATATTATTAATTTATTTATATATGCTTTATTGTACACCAAAAAAAAAAGAAAACGAAGAATATCTTAAACTAAAACCACATACAATCGGCGGCCTTATCGCGTTCCGCGATCTCTTCCAAGCAACCTGGAATGGAAAGAGACAGCCTGGACATGACATGGGGCTATAATTGGTGAAAACATAATAAACAATTTTAACAGAGAAATATACGTAGTTAATAAATATGAACTGAAACATTATAAAAATCATACAATACACAAAAATATATACACAAATACATACATACTTAATATATAGGAAGAGGATTTACTAATAATTCAAAGAAATTTGAAGTCGCTCAAGTCGAGATACTGGTCGAACACTTGCCTATCAATAGCAAAAAAAAAAATATCTTTATTTCTGTTTTTGATATTAAGTCAATAAATGCATGTGAGTCAAATATCAATATTGCACATTTATCTGGCATCTATGATAACAGAAATATTTCTTATTCTTTCACATAGTTTTTACCTCCTCACTGAAAAAAGTGAAACAGCACTCCTACCTACCCTAGAAAACAACCTTCATTTGTTAAGCATCATTTTTCCGCCGTTTAGCTTTAGATAACATTTCAGCTTCTTCAATGGAGTCTGGTAGAGGCACGTTGATGGTTTCAGGTAGCGTGAAGACTAGGAGACCAGCTGTGACGGCTAACGTGCCGAAGAATATTGATGGTAGGTTGTCGTAGTATAAGGCCTGGAGGAAATAAACATCTGTTAGTAACATTATGATAATTATAAGTTTCTTTTTACAATATTTCATCATCAATTTTATCATTATGATCATCGTCGTACCTTTAAGTCATTGGAATTAGTTCTGGGTAGCGTCCTTTTTTATTGTATGACTAAATATCTTCTTTCATTTTACTCATCAATAAAAAAGCTGCTTACTTTTTGTCCATAGTTTATTCGAAGGTAAACAGTCATAAAATTAGTCTAAAGGCATTATCAAAATGTGGTACAATCAGCGACAATATTCGTTGGACATCTAAAAGTTCAAAAAATCAACAACACCTAAAAACAACAAAAGTCACTGAATAGCTTTGTCCAAAAAATGCAGTGAACAGATCAAGGTTACAAATTTCGGTGACCGGACAAAAATACTAGGTACATGCCAATGTTACAATGATGTTTTAGGTGTTGACGACTTATGGCATTTTGAACTTGCATCAAATATTGTCGCTGACTGTACCAAGATGACAACGCAATAGGTTGCAAACCCAAAAACAATCTTCAATTCAAAGGCAATCTATAATTTGTATAACCGAGAAACGAAAAGAGGATTACAGCCACCTAAATCGTTATAATAAATTCTGTTGATACAGAGAAGACTGAACTTTTAGCACTTACCAACAACGGAGTTAAAGGTGCCAAAGTAGATCCAACTCTGCCGGTAGAAGAACAAACAGCTAACAGTGACTGCCTGACATTGGTCGGGAACACCTCAGACACATAGATGTAGACGGAACTGTAGGCTACCGTGATGGAGAACTTGCCGGAGAGGTAGAAGATGAGGGACCACCAGTTTTGATCTGTTGGAGTGATGATATAGAAATAATCAATGAATTTGTGCTTGGAAATAGGAACCTTAAATTAGAACTGTCTTTACTTGATGAAAAGGGTTATGAACTCTGTTATTTTGTAAAATTGCCGTTGTTCAAAGGCTTAAGACTAGAAGTGAATCTGTATGTTTATTAGTAAACATTATATTCGCATTAATGCATTACATTTTGTTGTAACGAGAAACTAATATACCTACATATTATTATTTACATAAAAATTAATAAAACTCTTTTTAAAACTTTCTTAAATGGTCTTTATTTAAAAAAAAAGTTTTATTAATTATGGTCTGTGTTTACAAAGTGTACCGATTTAAATTTGAAAACTGTCAATACTGCTTCAAATTTCGTAAGCTCTCAGCTTCATCCCAAAACCAATACTAGATAATCAAACTTTATCAACGCAAATCAAAGATCATGATAATTACTTTTCGATTCCTAAAATCGAAATCCCGAATTCATTTATTCGTTCGAATGTTTGCAAAACAAACGATTTCGAAAACGCAAAGTTTGTTAAAACCGCGAAAATTATTTATGTTTTACTATTGCCGTTTGCGTCGGCTTTGAAATCGGTTTAACTTGAATATTCCATTAATTCAGGCTGTTATACAAGCAGTGATTACTAAATAAACAGTGGAGCAAAATTCTCTCAAAACTCGAGTCAGAGTTTGTTTCCATTATTGCACGAGAAGTGTTATTTGTTGGCTACTGCATTCGGTTTCGAGAATGTGCGATGCCGAAGTCAAATCTAATTCCGTAGGATATAACGTTGTTTAAATCTGTGCACCGGTAGCCTGCAGGTAAATATCCTCGAGCGAAAGGGACACTGAGCCTTCGATAGCTGTAATAATCTTACCTTGGTGGATACTGTCATAATCACCGACCCTTGCTGTACTAACGTTACTTCCTACTTCAGAACAAAGAGCCCACCCGACGAGCCATCTTGTCGCAACACAATGGGAACACTCTTACGCCTCGTAAACTGTTCCAGGATTATCTAACTCGCCTTTTGTTCTCGTCAAATTATGTTTGTTCGTTTGATTGTAAGCGAAGTAATTGTGAACACAAACTACAACTCGTTTGGTTATAAAATACACGTTAAAACTGTGTTGATTCAGATAAGAATTGATTGTTCGGGAATATTCGGGATAAATTAATTTGTTTTTTTTTTTAAATGAATACCAAAATGCTTGAACAAACATACGTGGCTAGTTGGATGGGTCATGACTGCTAAAAAATGTTAAACTAATCCATTTCGTGGTAAAGCAAATAAAATGGATAATGCTTTTAATGATATCGATAGAAATCCACTGACCTTTAGGCAGGAACGATAAGCTAATGCACAGGATTGCACTCAAAATATAAGTAATAATCATCACTTTCTTTCTTCCGAATCTGTCCAGCACGAACAAACAAGTGAAATTGGCAGGAATCTCGATGAACGCCACTAACATGAAGTTAACGTATTTATTTCCGGCCAACGACACAGAATTAATTGACAATCCATAGTACACGAACGTGCAAGTGATCCATAAGAAGGAACAACACAGCAATCTCTTCCTGATAATGCTTGACCGAACCACTTGAAGGAGCACTGACGGCTTCTTTTCGGTTATAAATTCTTCCTTCTCTTCTTTCTCTTCCTTTGGTCTTTTATCCATCTCTTGCAGTGGTGCTAGAGCTTGGTCTGATAGTTCTACATTATTCATTTTAGCTGCTTTCTTAATAATTTCAACAGCTTCGTCATGCCTGCCTTTGCTTATCAGCCATCGGATACTTTCGTTCAGTATCCATAAGTAGGAGAATATCAAGCAGGATGGTGCGTACATAATTCTAAGTAGTGTTCTCCAGTCTTGTAGTAGCCAGGATAGTCCAGCTAGGGACATCAAGCCACAAACATAAACTACGTTGATGAGGGTATTTCCAAATACTCTTCCTTTGGGTCCCACAAGTTCCATAGCTGTAAAAATATATGTTTATTAAAGCAATAACGAAAACGATAAAACAGTACAAATACCGGTCAATCATGGTATGTTCGCTGAGTTATATGAAATGTGTGTGTTTGTGTTTTCGATGCCGTGTTACTTTTCACACACATTTATTACAGTGTGAATTGGAGTGAATTGCCTGACAAAGACTTTATGTCACGGTAGAAGACGTAATCAGAGTTGATTAGTCTACAGCACAAGAACAATGTTGTTTTTTTAGGGATGTCTTGTCTTAATTCGTTATTGTACACCAGAATCAGAATTATAGTGGCATTAATTTCATGTACAAAGGTTCAGGCTTCAGCCTACCTTAATTTTTTTTTCTATTCTTACCTAAAACAAAAGCAGTAGTATATGCACCAGCCCCCATAGCAGCTTCCAAAAACTCCAAAGCTACCATCATTATATAATTGACAGAAAACGATCTCGTGAAACCGAATATACAGTTCATGAGTGCAGCTATAGATAACGCCACTTTTCTGCCATATCTGTCTGAGATGATACCAGTTAGCGGTAAGGAGACGAACAGGCCGGAGTTATGGATGAAGCCTATTAATGACCTCTTGAAGTTTTGGCAGCCGAGATTGAACTGAAACAAATAGTTTGGTTTAAATTTTTGGTTATTTTATTTTTGAACACTGACTTCCGAAATTAAAGTTATTTTTTACTTTGTAGTATTTTGGTTTTTGGAAGTCGGTTTTATTTTTTTGTAAAAAAGTTTTTTTATTTTTCACTTTTTAGTGGTACACAGGTACCACTTATAAAGTGAAATGACAAACACAGCGTGCCGGCGTGATGTTATGTTATGAACTGGTGTAAACAATCAACAGACATGAGTTTTCAGAAATCCCGATCCATTTGCTATCGTTTATTGAAGAGTTCCGTTGCCTACCGCCGAATTCCTTCATCAGATCTTCACCAAATATAAATGGATCCAGTCCGAAAATATATTCTTCCAAACAAAAAAGAATCATCCAAATCGGTTAGCAATTGGCGAAAATATCGCTGAACAAACATTTTTCATGGGATCCCATCATTAGATCCTGACTTATACCTTCTATCATCAGCTCAGCAACATGAGATGATGATCACCAGGCACAAAAATCTGAATTGCGTTAGAAAGTTTATGAATAACATTGTGTGTGCTTATAAAATTTGAGGGTTTCCCTCGATTTTCATGGAATCCCATCATCAGATTCCGACTTGGTGACAATGGGACCACCTCAGGAGTATAGGCTTTCGAATAATTACATAATTTTTAAAACCGGACCAGAATTGGCGGAGAAATCGGTGACCATACATAAAAAAAAAAATACATATATACAGCCGGACATAGAACCTCCTCCTTTTTGAAGAAATCGGTTAATGAGGAATTAGGCTGTTTCCACCAAAGTTGTTCGAGGATACGTAGCGAGGGATGTGCTTGTTAAGAACCAATAGAATCGCTTACGCTAAGCGAGGCTAGATAAATGAAGCGATTCTACTGGTTCAAATCAAACAAATCTTAGTGTGCCAGAGCGGTCCACCTAATTTGAAAAGTTGAGTCAATCGCCACGTTATTTTGTTTTGTTTATCCTGCAAACGTGTTGTGTGCTTTTATAGGCACACAACACGCTTCACACATGTGCCTACTGTGTGACGGATGTGACGATACAGTACAAGAATGTGGCGTCCTGAATTTCCATTATCCTTATACATAAAATTATTTCTTTACTGAAGAGTGACTGACAGACAAAGCACAGCCGAAACTACAGGTCGTAGATAGCTGAAATTAGGCTTGTAGGTTCCTTGGGGAAGACATGGGTAGCGGTCACCTCCTTCTGCGAAGCAGTAATGCAAGAAAAGGAGCAAGCCGAACGCATGAGAGAGAGGGAAACCTCATGCCCCAGCCGCCGCAACAGAAGAAGACGCCCCGGGTGTCGGGAGTCGCGGGGCGTTTCTCGGCCACCGAAGGTGCGGGCCTGCGGACGGCGAGCATTGGGTTGCTCGCCGTCCGATCAGAACCAGGCCCGGGTCGACGGCGCGCTGTGTTTCACGCGCGTCTCAAAGAGCTGTCAGCATAGAAGACGGGGCCCGCTAGGGCCAGCGCCTGCTGGGGCTGCGGTCTTTGTTCAAAAGAGGCACCGTACCCTGGAACGCAAAGGGCAGTAGGAGGAACACGGATGGGTTTTAGTCAGTAAGAGTCTGACACTCCATTCTGCTTCACCTAAAGCGGAAGGAGTCATTTGATGATTTTCATCCTGAAAAGGTTCCTTGGGGAGTGTAGAGAAGCACTAAGAAAGGATTTCCCGAAATTCCTAATAGAACGGAAAATAATGGGACATGCGCGTACGAGGGCGTGGGCAAATTTTTTTATTCTAGAATTCTGCAATAGCAAGATATTTTGATATACTAACTAAGATGTTATCAACGATAACATCGATACATGATCATTATCGACATGATAAGAATCTTTACTATCCATGCAGTAGACTCGTGAGTGTAGTATTGTTAGCAGATGGCAATATGTCAAGATCAATCTGTCAAGATATTATTATTACTATCGATGTGTTCGCGTTTTACCAATATCTCACCTTATGGTAAGCGGTGATGTTGTGCGCTTACTTTTGTTATTTCAAAAGTAACTTAAAGACAAATAAAATTAAGCTTTTTTAAGAATGGAAAATCATCAAATTGACTCCTTCTGCGGAGCGGAAGGGAGTGTCAGATTCTTACTGACTAAAACCTATCCGTTTTACAGGGCCGTGACTCTTTTGAACAAATACAGCATATCTAACTGGCAGAAATGACATGAAACTATGGCTTATATTATGCTAGGTAATATCCACATAATTTATTAATGCATGTTTAAAGGAAATACATAATAGAGAACATAATAAATATAAGTAAAGACGCCCTTCGTCTTTACTTATAAGCACAAACGTGCTGCTTATTTCAAAGGAAATTTCTTCCAGCAGACCTGCAACTGGAGTGTAGGCTAGTATGAATAAAATTTCTTTATTAAATTATGAACTTTTTAATGTTTTATTAAACAAACGGTGTGCTTAACTGTCATTAACTGGCTACGGATCGGGGTTTTGGACTGCTAATAAGATATTCCTAGAAAGTAAACTTAACGTTTTTCCCCAACTAAGATTTGAGCTAACCCTCAAGTTCAGCAGTCAAGCAAAATCCAAACTAGGTAGTTTGTTTAATTCAAAATTGCACGGATTGGCTCATTTGGAAGTGACTTGCATTTAATTGATATAATATATTGTAGCTTTTCTTACAAGTTGGACCGATGACCCGGTGAGGGTCGCGGGAAGCTGATGGATGCGAGACGCGCAGGACCGGTTGTTGTGGCGACACGAGCGGGGAGGCCTATGTCCAGCAGTGGACGTCTGCAGGCTATGATGGTGATGAGCTTTTCTTAAAACTAATAGTTTCCCTGTCTGTGTACTTTACTATTTGCGAAGCATTTAGGGCCTTATAAAAAAAAAATCTACGCTATTTAGCAGTTGATTAACATATTCTACTTTTGTACAATGTTGTGCGTAACGTTTTAAGTAAATAACTACGTATATAAATACAAACTCTCCATAGAAATTTTGAATCTAACATCTGCTTATCAGTATCTATATTTTTAGTAAATATGTGCACTATGTCAATGGAATAATTATGTCAGAATTAATAATGATAAAATGAATGCACTTGATTATCAAATGCCCTATAATAGTCAATGTATTAAATCCATTTAGCAAGCACGTGCTGGTAAATGTAAATAAAATGATGATAAGCGACCGGTGGGCGACAACATTGGTCGACGTTATCGGTCAATTGACACGATAACTGGCTCCTGGCGCAAGTAGTGATGGGTCGCGTGTCAATATGTACGGAGGATTCGAATGATTGGTCGAATTATACGTTTGGAAAAATACAAAATCATATTATTATTTATTTGCAAAATATAGGTGTGTGGTGGTGGTGGTTTATAAAGGTTGGCTTTCGTTTTTTTAAAGGAATTCATTTTCGGATTTTTGAGTAGATATTTAATATGTTTACTAGCCGTTGCAAACGTAGCTTTGCCAAGAAAAAAAAAATGCCTACGACCTATTTTCAGACATAACAAAAACACAAAAAAAAAACCATAAGAATCGGTCAAGAGTTCGATAACAAAGCCTGTAACACGAGATTTTTATATATTAGAAAACTAAAGATAGAAGAATATCGCGTTTATTCCTGGGTTCTCAAAGTGGTGTTTGGTTTGTCCTCTAAAATTTGTCAGAGTCCACATTTGCCCTCGGATTATGTAATTAGGTTCCCTATTACACAGGACTTTAAGTTTACACCTCTGCTTACCCGTTTGGGGAGATTTGATATTTTTTTTGTACTAGCTTCTGCCATTGGCTTCACCCACGTGATCGCTAGGGAACATATTCTCTGAATATTTTATTTATTTATTCTAGAAAAATAACTTAGAAAAATTACACATATCTTCTGCCAACTGCTGTACAGTTTGTCGGCAGTGTTCTCGTAGATAGGTACAGTTTTGTAACCCAAGTACCTAGGTACTTATCGACTATTTTATACTTACTACTTTTACATTACTTTAAACAAAAAATCTTATCTATACTAATATTTCTATACTAATATATAAAGCTGAAGAGTTTGTTTGTTTACTTGAACGCGCTAAACTCAGGAACTACTGGTCCGATTTGAAAAAATCTTTCATTGTTAGATAGCCCATTTATCGAGGAAGGCTATAGGCTATATATATCATCACGCTAAGACCAATAGGAGCGGAGCAGTAAAGAAAATTGTGACGCAGATGAAGTTGCGCGGGTCAACTAGTATTTAATAAAAAGGGGTATGAGTCAGGTCTTGCCCACCAGTCTGGCAACGCATGCACACAACCCCAATCGTCCCGACCGCCACCGCACCCCCCCATTGCGTGCCTATGTGCTTTTCCAGACTATAATCTACCTCTGTGGCCAATTAAATGAAGATCCTTTCAGGCGTTCTGACGTGAAAGAGTAAGAAACATCCAACCATCGTCACAAATTTATAATATTATATATGTAATATATATATACTCTCGTAATAAAAAGTAGTCTATGTGCTATTCCAGACCATAATCTATCTTTGTTCCAAATTTCATCCAGATCCGTTCTGCCGTTCTGGCGTGATTGAGTAACAAACATCCATCCAAACTTTCGCATTTATAATATTAGTTAGATTATCATCTGCCTAGCCTTTTCCCAACTATATTGGGGTCGGCTGCCAGTCAAACCGGATTCAACTGAATACCAGTATTTTACGCGGAGCGGCTGCCTACCAGACCTCCATAACCCCCTAACCCAAGTAACTGGGTAATACGGTAATTCATGGCAAGACTGGAGTCAGATTAACTGGATTCTGGCTATCCGTAACGACTGCCAAAGATCTACAAATGACAGCCGGGACCAATGGCTTAACTTGCTTTCCGAGGCAAGGAGGAAACTCACTATGTTAACATGGTCACCTATCCACAGACCAATCTTGGCAAGCGTTGCTTAACCTTGAAGATCGACCCGTGCGGCTGTTATCTAGCCACGAGCTCCTCGCTCCTCAATATTAGTTAGATTATATTATATAGTAGGAAGTAGGATGTTTGTAACATAATTAGTGATACTTACATCTCTTACAGCTGAGTCTTCGTTACTATATACATAAGAAGAGCATTCTTCATTTTTCGTATTATTAAATACATCTGCTGTACAAGTACTATTACTGTCAGTAATATTGTTCGCTATAGTAGAGTATCTCAAACATTTGGAATATCCTTTCTTTTCTTTTGGTATAGCGTGCTGTAGCCATAAGCTTGTGTTTGCCGTACTTTCGCATTCTGGGACTGCGCATCTGAAACAAAGAAAGGGTGTTGTAGAAAATGTTCAAGTAAGCAATCATAATTGTGTTACTTCTAATATTCTTGAAAATAGTTATATCTATGGTTGATGTAGGTAATATTGGGTGTCTTCTGTGAAATTTCATGTTGCATTTATTAACCTACCATACAACAACCTGGCAACACCTGGCAAACCTGGCATAAAACAATTTATTTGGAAGTCGGTTGATTTTTTTGTACTTGGACGACGAAATGTCATCATTTAGGCACTTGCCTCAACGCCGGCGATCAGCGAGTAGCGAGTAAAGCTTCAAACTCGAAACAGTTGGCGATCAGCGAGTAGCGAGTGAAAAGTTTCGATAGTTTTGACGCTCGGCTTTCAGCGAGTGCTTTAGTGCGACGGGCTTCTACTCACAATACTCACTCCGGCCTGCACTATAGGTAGAGATTACCGCGTTTTTATTGTTCTCACTGTCAAGCGAGCACCGCCGACCGAATATCACTGAGCGAGTACAATCAATAGTTCTTGTCGCTGCGATCAACTAGCCAGCTAGTGATCACAGCGATAGTATCTCTTTTACTCACACGAGATCTATATTTTTTGTCCCTTTCCTCAGCGATCAAATGGTCGATAGCTACTCGCTTCCTCGCTGGCGGTGAGACTTACGGAGAAATCAAATCATCCAAGTAAGTCAAATACTCGAAAAACTTCCAAGCCTTACTGAATAAAATTTTTACGTGGCCAAATGGCAAATATACCGCATAAAAGAATGACACAAATCGGATAAGAAACCTCGGAGTAATCAGTTTTTTATTTTTTTATTTGTAATGTGTTTGCTCTTGACTCTAGTCTATGTCAGAGATGACAGAGACATAGTCTACGATGGAGCGAGCCTACCCAGAAGGAGCCTGTTCACTCTAACTTTGAAGAGATTAGGGTTGTAAGCTTTCGGAAACACAGACGCAGGCAGAGAGTTCCACTCCTTTGCTCCTATTTTATAAAGAGCGACCGCCAACCTGATTTCCACCGAGGAATAGGGTGCCACGGTACTTCTTGGCAATACTGGTGTTAGATTGGTTGGCTTTTTTTTTTTTAAGGTTGGGAAATCATCAAATGACTCCTTCCGCTCTGGGTGGAGCGGAAGGGAGTGTCAGACTCTTACTGACTAAAACCCATCCGTGTTCCTCCTAATGCCCTTTGCGTTCCAGGGTACGGTGCCTCATTCGAACGGATTCCGCACCCAGATTGCTTGGCTTGGAACTTACAATTCCAATAAAAAGCAGAAGAAATGGTAATTTGACAGGAAAAGATCTAATATTATAATACATTCAGGACTAATTGAGTAATCAAGTTGGGTATGTAGGAGCTTTACACAGTACGAAACTGCTTAGGGCCACTCATATTCGTAACGTGTAATAACAATCATGTATATTGTGTTGAAAATTTAGACCTTTAGACGATTCAACGAGTACCTAAACCTAAGTATGTCGTGTTTGTGAATACAGACACAGACATTGTTACGGAAGTAGCAATTCTAAGGCGAAGTCTACGAATGTATGCACGAATGTTTGCTCATACATCTGGTGCATGTGACAGTCTGCTGGCTTAGGATAGACTGGCAAATATTTAATTACTCAGTCGCCTCTTCGTAGTACAAAACAGATTTAAACGGAGTGATCTTTCACACAGACCAAAAGGACAATTCTTGAACTTAAAAAGCGCTTAATTAAAGTCGCTATTATCATCTCAGAGACAGATCTTAAAAACTTGTCAAAATGAAGGGGAAATAGGGATGTTATTTGAGGAGCTCGTGCTAAATAATAACAGCCGCACGGGTCGATCTTAAAGGTTAAGCAACGCTTGCCAAGGTTGGTCTGTGGATGGGTGACCATCTTGACATACCGAGTTTCCTCCGTGCCTCGGAAAGCACGTTAAGCCGTTGGTCCCGGCTGTCATTTGTAGATCTTTGGCAGTCGTTACGGATTGTCAGAAGCCAGTAAATCTGACTCCAGTCTTGCCAAGAAGTACCGTGTTACCCAGTTAATGGGTTGTGGAGGTCTGGTAGGCAGCGGCTCCACGTAAAACACTGGTATTCAGCTGAATCCGGTTTGACTGGAAGCCGACCCCAATAAAGTTAGGAAAAGGCTAGGCAGATGATGACTTTGAGGGGATTTTAGCTAAGTTCGCATTCGCATCTCAGTCACGATCTGTCAAAAACATATAATTTTTCAACATTTCGGTAGATTGCGACTGAGATCTGATGCGAATGTTGCATAAGGCGATGACATACGCCAGCAACCTTGAGGGAACTTACCATACTTACCTAATTATTCTAAAACTTAAAAAAAAAATGCCGTTTATCAAAATGTAGATAGTTAAATTGTCTTTCAGATATTTACAAATTAACTACACTATGTTGAACGAATAAAACTCAAATTTTTCATATTTCATTATTAAAAAAATAGTCTTATGTAACATATTTTTACTACGACGCTTAGACGTGATTCTCATTTTAAAATCAGCTACTCTCAGGAATCTCCGCCTTTAAAATAGTAGAATTATTGACCCTACGATTACAAATGCGAACGTTCCTAAAAAAATACGGGAATTGCCCAATAAAGGCAATTTCCGTACGGTAAGTTCTACGTACATAATATTTGAATTTCGAATTCGACATAATTATCAAATGGCCAAGGTACTCTATGTCATTAAATACAAAGTTCAAAATTGCAATGCATACTTTCTCTAGGACTTTCTAATACAATTTGCTGACTTAAAAATAAACATAAAATTTGAACTTGAGACTTCATTACGTGCATATGACATTCGACCTTAAGGTAATCAATAATGAATTTACCTGACTGTACCTAGATTTATTGATTCGCGTCAGAAATGTAAATTCTCAAACAAATTCGGACATTTACATTTCATTCATGTTGTTTAAATTTCAGGATAAAGCTTTGAACATGTTGTTTGCTTCGAAATATTGGGTAAATACGAAACTAGAATGTTCAATATTTTGCCTTTGAAATTACAGGATCGCTATAACTGGTGCATCGGCCATGATGCTATTACAGTTTCAGTAGTTAAAACAAATTGGCTGAATATCGCCTTTGGCTATTGCCTAGCGGTCAGATTATATGGTATTTGGGAACGGACTGATTTTCTTCCTTATTTGATATAGCAAACAGTTTTCCTGATGAGAATGAAAAAAAAAAGATGATAATAATATAATTGATGCCATTTTAAAGCCGTTTTAATTGTCAATGGTCAGGCAGGGGCCAATAGTTCTTCCATAGTAAACGATTATTAGTCCACTAAACCAGCCAAACCCATAGCGTTTCATCTTTTGTTTCCATATTCTGCAATAGTCCTGCTCCAACCGGGGATTGTCCTTGGGTATACTTTCACAGTGCATACAGGGATAATCGTCGGTTGGTGTCCCATTCCATTTCAAATGTCTAAAGAGGCCTCTGCGAGTTGGCTTCGGCCCCTCGTACGCCTACCAAAGGACCGGGTCTCTAGGAAGAGGGACCCGAGAAAGTAAAAAACATTAATTAATGATGGATACTGATGTATAAGATCAAATTAGAGTCTATGACGAGTGGTGGTACTCTTTTCATCCGGCTTTTATAATATACTAGTTAACCCGCACAACTTCGTCTGTTCCGCTCCTATAGGTCTTAGCGTGATGCTATATAGCCTTCCTCGATAAATGGCTGTCTAACACTGAAATAATTTTCAAATCGGACCAGTAGTTCCTGAGATTAGCGCGTTCAAGCAAACAAACAAATAAACTCTTCAGCTTTACATATTAGTATAGATTGTGGTAATAGGTTCACAAGAAGAAAATTACCTACTACCTACCGATGACTTTTAAAGTTTTAGATGATATTATCTCTACAAAAATCTATTTCGATTTTTAATCACGATAATTTAAAAATATTTTCCAGCGACAAAGACAAGTGTTTTTAGTAACCTTACGAAACTGCAATAAAATTAGTCTTTGCTCATCACCTAACACACCATTAGCAGAAGTAATAGAACCTAGTGTTGTAGAACCTAGCGAAAAATACATTTCCATAATACTCTGATTTTGGGATACGAGAAATAAATTCCTTCGGAAGAGTCAAATGAATAGGTCAATGTAACGCTTGGTTGGCAACAGGCAAATGTTCAATTTATCACTAATTGGCGCTGAATTATGTTAGATATTTGAAACACTCAATTCCAATAAATATTACAACTTATTAGGCCAATCAAAGCAATTGATGAGTGCTGATACTAATTCTGTTTTAAGATGATCGTTTCTAAAAGAGCCTTACATTTTTGTTGATGTTGGAGGCAAAATGGTTTTTTAACCGACTTCAAAAAAAGAGGAGGTTCTCAATTCTGAATTTTTACTTTGTAACTCCGTCTTTTATGAACCATTTTGAAAAATTCTTGTTTTATCTGAAAGGATATTCGTCTCGATTGGTTCCATTATCATCAAGTCAGAATCTGATGATGGGATCCCATGAAAATCGAAGGAAACCCTCATATTTTATAGGCGCATACAATGTTTTTCACAAACTTTCTCACGCAATTCAGATATTTGTGTCTGGTAATCATCATCTCATGTTGCTGATCTGACGATGGAAGGTATAAATTAGATGTTCAGCGATATTTTTTTTTGTCATCGACACGCTAAGAAGAAGCGATATTTTTGCCGATTGTCAACCGATTTGGATAATTCTTGTTTTGTTTGGAAAAGTATTTTGGAGCCTTAGATATTTTGGATAAAAAAAGTTTTTTTTAAGTATGCCGAATTGACGCGGCAAATTTCAGCTTTCTACAACTAGTTGTTTCAGCTGTGCGTTGTCTGCTATCAGTCACTCAGTTCCATAATTATACTGAATGATTTATTTGAGAAAATTACAAAAACATAACCCACGTTTTCTTCCATATCATCACTTTTCATGAAAACTCCTCAATTTATTTACCTCAAAAATTACTCTCAATAATTTTCGTACACCAAATGATACTCAATCACCTAGTGAAAAATATCTGTCTGTCGATCGCGTATCGTAATGATAATTAATATCAGTCGGGCTCATGATTGATTGTAGGTCGCCCAGCTGTTTGTGATGGCGTCTCAGGATGCTACAAGATTTGGGGGCTGGTCGAAGATGGGGTCGGGGGAGGAATGATAATGTTGCTGACTATTTTTGGATTAAAATGATGTATATTCTATCGACAGCGATGCGGACGAATTTTTTGACGCAATATTATAGTTAGGAGTTAGCTCGTGGCTAAATGATAACAGCCGCACGGGTCGATCTTCAAGGTTAAGCAACGCTTACCAAGGTTGGTCTGTGGATGGGTGACCATCTTAACATACCGAGTTCCTCCTTGCCTCGGAAAGCACGTTAAGCCGTTGGTCCCGGCTGTCATTTGTAGATCTTTGGCAGTCGTTACGGATTGTCAGAAGCCAGTAAATCTGACTCCAGTCTTGCCAAGAAGTACTGTGTTACCCAGTTAATGGGTTGTGGAGGTCTGGTAGGCAGCCGCTCCTCGTGAAACACTGGTATTCAGCTGAATTCGGTTTGACTGGAAGCCGACCCCAATATAGTTGGAAAAAGGCTAGGCAGATGATGATGATGATGATTATAGTTAGGAGTTTTATTTTATATTTTAAGTGTATATAGTTTCTATATTACTTTGATTGATGTATTTTTTTAAATTGTTTAATACGTATAAAGATTCTCGTAAGATCGAATTTTGAGCAATGAAAGTCCTTTCAAGATGTTTCCAACATTTTTTGTGCTGTGATCTATCTTATTAATTTGCAGGGTCTTTACTTACTGGCATTTTAACATTCTTCTTCTATTTTGTCCTAAGCTATTGTCATTGTCCGAGAGCTGGTAGATATTTTTGGATAAGTGTTTGAGGCAAGTTGAAAACTTGTCTTATATTTCTCCAATAATACCGTAACATGGAACTGCAGTCCTGGCTGGGGAGTAGCGTAGCTAAATCAACCCATAAACATATTTTCAAAGATACGATTTTTTTTTCAAACCTCAAATCGTTTGTGCTATCTATAATGTACACATACAGGTAGTAAATATTAATGAATAAAAAAGTTATGGACTCTGTCGGGTACAACAAAACTTTAAATGATTAGGAGTGAGGTAGAGCGCTTTTCGTTATTTGTTGTTTATCTGCTCTCCTACTATTAGTTTGAGGTTGGTTTAAATACTGATCTGCGGGTCTAAAAAGGCCACTTTAGCAGAATCAGAAAACAAAACACATCACTTTACCTGTCACTGTCAAATTTTCCCAATCAACCTTGAACCTTGAATTAGCGGTAAAGATGAAAATGGAATTTGACAGATTGTTGTGCGATATGATTCTCCTGAAGTGGCCTATTTAGGCCACCTGTGACTATTAGTTTTCTGGTCGGTTTCAGTTGTCAGGCTACAATTTTTTTAAAGAGAACTGTTTAGCGATAATAACATTAAAGAAGTTGTATGAATCTCCCTCATCATAACCTACCTGTACTATTTTTTTTTTGTAAAAGTGCAGAGAGGTATATCCAGACTTGAAAGTGTGAAATATTAATCCATGTATATTTGCTTGATTCTGATCGTCAGTTTGATCCCAATAATTGTAAATATATACACAATTTTTTACCCAAGCTCTGCATTTTTATTGAGGAGTGAAATAACAAGAAAACTACCAATGGTGGGACAACCGTTATTAAAACCAACTTAACGTTAAATAAAATTAAGAACTTTACGTTACTTAACAAAAACACCCATCATTCTATTTTACATGCGTTGCTACAGCTATTTTTTACTCTATATCTTAAACCCCAGCTGATATAGGTATCCGTGTCACCCAAGGTCTACATCGTACGACCTGGTCGTGATCCCCACGTGCTTGATAGTGATAACCGAGCGTCGGCCCACATCCCGGTTCTTTGATATCATATCGGTGTTTAGTTGTTTGTGTTCTCTTACGAAAATATAAAAAAAATGTACCTACTACTTTTATGTAGGTGATTCCGTCAAGGAAATGAAATGATGAGCACCAATAGATTTTAATGCTTTGTGGTCTGTTATTTAGTAAATATCTTTACAAATTCTTTACTAAATGTCTGTATTCACAAAACCTTCTTTTTTAAGATACTTTCCGAGATCTGGCTGATCGTCTGTGAGAACTGAGGGACCACACTTTATGGGTCGTAGTTTTTAATATATTTGCTTACAAATTCCCAGATTCATTCTACAAATGTTTTAAGTCTACTACTAAATCCTAGGATTTTCATTTCGCGAATTCCCAGTGTGGTCCCTCAGTTCACACGCACATTTTGTCATCATCATCATATGAGCCGAAAGACGTCTACTCCTGAGGGGCTCTAAGCCCTAACAGTTACTAAGTCCGGGTTCGGGACTAATCGTAAGTCCGTCGGTAATACGGAGTAGAATACGCCCGGAACCAAGCCCGAATCTATGGACTTCGGGCTTAGAGAGTAGCCCCTCTGGACAAAAGCCTGCTTCAAGATTCGCCACATTTACTAGTCATGTGCGGCTCGCATCCAGCGTATGGTCATCGAACCACGCGGATGCCTTCTGACGCTGCGTCTTCGGTTGCCACTCTACAACCTTACGACACCATACCACGACGACAGGCCCGAGTCGACGGCGCGTTGTGTTCCACGCATGCGTCATAGAGATATCAGCAATAGACAGGAGGCCCTGGAACCTGCTAGAGCAAGTACCTGCCCGGGTGGCGGAATTTGTTCGAAAAAGTCACAGCGGCCCTGGTACGCAAAGGGCTATGGAAGAACACGGATGGGTTTTATTCAGTAAGAGTCTGACACTCATTTGAAGTCTTGAAGCCATTTGATGATTTCCCATAGAAAAAAAAAAAAACAGAAAAATAATTGTTTGTAATAACTATACAATTCAGCTGCCCTTGTACGTGAATTCGATATACACGTGTCTTTGTACTATTGCACCTACAATGATTGAAGGACAACAAATCTACCCTATTATATTTAATGCATTATCCATGGCAATTATTTCAATTCATTTTATAGCATTACCAGCAAATCGCTCCGCAAATATGAACACAAACCTTACTCGTTTATTGCTCCTATTAGTGACAACCATGTCAAAATCCGTTCGTGGTTTAGAAAAAGAAGGCGGATAAATAATTAGACAGTAGCAGACTGCGTTTTTATTAGGGTTCCGTACCCGAAGGGTAAACCAAAGGAACCCTATTGCTAAGCCTCCGCTGTCTGCCTATCCGTCTGTCTGTCAGCGGGCTGTATCTCAAGAACCGGACTTTCCAGCTTCAGGCTACCCATCTACAAATGACAGCCAGAACTTTCAAAGAGAGAAAACAGTTTCAGTTCTTATGTAATACATATATATCATTATACCGTTCAATATTATCTTACGAAATTGATGATACTGTCATGAAGACCTTGATACATTAGACTAAAAATATTTAGGTCAATGAACTCTTATCATACGTGGATATCATACTAAGACAAGTTTTATTTATCTGACATCAATATTTGAACATTGTTTCAGGAAATACTATCTAATACTTGTATGACTTGATAAGTCATGCTGGGTTTAAGGGACAATTCACACGTACCGCAACCACACCACATCACAGCGACAAAAAGTGGTCAAGTGATTTAGTGAGAATAGTGTGGCTGCAGCTTCTTGCGTTGTGATAACTGCAAAATGTCGACGTGGTAACGTGGTCCCTAGTATTTGGGATGTGGTCACATTGCAGATAGTGTTTAGAGACAAACCGATTGACAAGTCACTGGTGCAACCAACTAGCGACTGGCTGTTATCACAACGCAACTACTCTCCTCTTCTGTCTCCTGCTTGATATGGAGGGAAGAGGAAATTATAAACATATTTTTTTCCTACACCTCCGCTGTACTTTTCAGATTAATTTCGTTGCAGGATCCAAGACAGTTCACAGTGGCACTGACACTGGCTCAGTGATTTTTTGGTGGTCGCCACTGTTGATTCTGGCTTTCAGGAGTAGCAGTGGTTGGGAATGTGTCGCGGGCTTGTCCCAATAAAAACGCAACTGCAACGGGCTAAAACGAAGTGGTTGGTATCCCGAAAACTCGGTTGAGTTGATCTCAAAACGTTGTCCGTGTGAATTAAACTATTCATTTTCACAAAATTTAGTTCCGCTTACGTGTTGTAGCTATGATGTGGTTGTGAAACGTGTGTATTCTCCCTAAGACACAGAGTGGCCGTGTGGTTGACGCCTGATTTTGCCGTGTTACAGTTTTCTGGTGGCATGAAGATCGTGCAGTTTTATCGTGTAAAGATAACGCAGTCACATCTGACGGGAGCCAGCTCTATCGCAACGTTGAAACAATATGCTACTATATAATCAAGGCTTAGGTATTATTACGGGCACCATTTCTGCAGTTTGTTTTATAGTTTATAAACTTATTTTTAGAGAGGGATAATTGCTTGTGTATATGTCTGTAAAAGGTAATCACTGGAGTAATTGATCCGACAACGTGGATTCACCCGCTGACAGAAAGCTCACTGTATTTATTCTGAAGGATAGGCCACGGGAGTGAGACGGTGGGAAAATCTAGTCTTTACAGAAGAAATATCATATTATCAAAGACAATACTAGTCTTTGCGGAACATAAATACACATCGCGATTTTTTTTCCTCTATCGAATATTAAATGCGAATTCATTACATTACGACATGCAAACGTATTTTGGCATTTCCACGGTGACCTCTTTTTTCTGCATTGATGTCTGTTCTGATGAATAAACAAAAACATTTTTAGTTTTGTGTTTTATTAGCATCATAAAGTTATACGATAGAGTTTGAATGGCATTAAAAACTTTGTTTTAAAACGTAAGAATCCCAGATACATTGTTTAAAGTCTAAAATTCTACAGCATACGTCTTTTGACAGTAGGCTCATATGACTTCCAAACTAAAACGTGTAACTTCAGGAGCAGACTTCAAAACGAGGCCAAATCCGTATACGCTGGGAATGTACCTGCCTAATCTCAGCTAATGTTCTGATGAACATTTACATACGGGCATATGTGACACTATTCTAGAGTGGTGCTCAAATTCATGGTATTTTCCTTTATGAGGTAGGTGGGGAGATTGAGACTTATTCATACGTTTGTAGGTTTAATTTTGTATGTAGGGGTCAACTGACGTTGCGGAATTTGTGCGAAAGAATAACCGTGTCCCTGGAACGCAAAGGGCATCAGGATCGGTTGGTGTGGTGACACTTAGGGTTTGCCTATGTCCAGCAGTGAACAACTTTCGGTTAAGACGATAACGATGATGATGCTTGATTTTGTTTTAAATGTGAAATTGGTCTCATCAAAACTCAACTCATTTGTTGCTTTGAGTTAATGTAAAGTTCATTGCCCCGAATATTTTCAAATAATTTCTACAATTATTTACTACTATTTTTAGTCTGTTAATCACATCATCATCATCATCATCATCATCATATCAGCCGAAAGTCATCCACTGCTGGACATAGGCCTCCCCAAGAGTGTCGCCACAACAACCTGTCTTATGTGACACGTATCCTTCGGCTACCCGCGACTCTCACCATGTCATCGGCCCACCTTGTGGGAGGCCTTTTAACGCTGCGTCTTTCAGTACGCAGCCGACACTTCAGAACTTTTCGGCCCCATCGACAATATGTTCTACAGGCACATTGCCATGCCCACTGCCACTTCACTTTGGTGATCCTTCGGGCTGCGGATATTGTCATCATTCCTGATTCGATCACACTAGGAAACTTTGCAATACCCTCTCATTTGCTCTTTGGGTGACTTTAAGTCATATTCACATACTCCTAGATAAAATCTTCTACTATAGGGACCGTGCACGGCGTTGACTATGCCATCTAGTGTCGCATATTTGAAGTTTTAACGGTCAGAATACTTGACATTGACGCTTCTGTGCTGCCACCTGTGGTTCCTGCACGCTCAGTTTAGGAGAACGTGCGCAAAGAAGACTGTGCCATCTAGCGTAGCTATTTCGAATTTTTTACTTGAAACATACTTGCCAGTGACAATTCTGTGCTGCCACCTATAGTTTCTGCACGCTCCCTATGTATGACTCTAGTAAAATGGATAGTTCTATAAAAATATGAATATGGATAGGCCATATTCCTCAGCCCCAAAACTTCCACAAAATGGCACACAGCCGGTAATACGGAACACAGCTGATTTGAGTGATGCAAATGTATGCTAATGCAGTGCATGGCGCGTCTGGAACTGACTGCGCCTTCCGATCCGATGCTTGCTTTGACGATTTGCTTTAAGATGAGAACGAACGAGGGTTATTTACTTGTGTTTCCTCAGGGCATGCTGGATAAATATTTGACGGTGAGAATTAAATGTTTTAATTATTTGGGGTGTGGGGTTTGGGGTATTTTACCAGTATGTTCTAGCCAAAATTGGATGTGTAGAATATAATAAACTTCTTTGTGGAATCAAACTATTCTTTGTATGTTTCCACTTTGCCACTTTTCAGTACATAAGCCACATATAGGAGGGCCAAGTCCTAATACACTTAAACTTTGGAGATTAAATGCCACCGATCCTGCAATTAACGTAGCTATCTTCTGGGCTCAAACAATTAAAGGAGTTAAACATCCTCTCAAAATTAAGAAGAATATTGATCACTCTCCTCATCTCCGCACGATGTCTTCTGAGCTACATCTCTTAGAGAATCTCTATCAGCCATGTAGTGCATGCTATGTTCTTTTGTAGATACTGATTGGCCTACTAGAACTATTACTTGGACTGTGCTGCTAAGCTGCTTCTAAGATTTAATAAAATAGGACAGACAGAAAAGCAATGAAATCACGCGTATATTCCCCAAAAGTTTTAGCAGGCAATTACCCTATAGAGAATGTGCAGGTTCTATAGATGGCAATACAGAAGTGTCAGTATTTTGAAGGTAAAAGTTTCGCATTTGACTCACTAGGTGGCATTGTCTACGCTTTGCAAGTACCATATAAGACACTACGTCCACATTTTTCAATGCCAACGAATAAAACTTGTGTCAATATTTTAATCGATATACAAACAAAACATTTAATATAACATTATTGCGTACTGAAACTGTCAAAATATTGACTCTTCCATCTAATAATATATATTTGAATAATATTGAATTAACTGTGTTTATTTGTTTTCTAATATGCCTGCGATATTACGTGGAAGAGCAAATAGTGTACTTACTATGATAATATGTGTTTAAAGGCAAGTTCATATAAATGTTTATTTATCGAGATATTGGCAAGTTCTATCATGGCTCCCTTTTGTACAAACATCAAGCGGAATTAATGCTCGCAGGACGCACAACGATATAATAGTACGTTTTAACATAGGTCATGTGAGCGTGTAGGAAATTAAACGACTTGACAAGAATATGAACTAGCTAACCAGCGAAAAAACTGAAAATGGGTCACTGTACTCATAAATTTATTAACAACTTACATAACATAACATACATACATAACATAATCAGCCTAAATTGTTGCCACTGCTGTGACACAGGCCTCCTCTCTTTCGAGCGGGAGTGGGCTATAAATTATAGCCTATAATCCACCACGCGGGCCCAGTGCAGGTTGGTAGATGTCACATGTCTCCGAATTTTTGGTTCTAGGATATGCCGGTTTCCTCACTATGTTTTCCTTCACCGCTTTGAGAGCAGTGGTGACTAAATAATTTACACAAAGTAGAGCGCCTGTCTGGGTTCGAACCTACGACCTACAACTCGTAAGTCGCAGCCATTACCACTAGGCCACCACTGCACTCATTAACTAATTCACAACTTACTATAAGACAAACACAGAAATCCACAAAAGATAACAGATTTACAGTGTATTTTGTTGAATTATGCTAACATTGAGCTCCTAAAATGACAATACCAGTATTTTACATTAGCATCAACTGCCTATCTGACCACCATATCTCAATAATTGGGTTTTTTTTTTTTTTACTATTGATAGGCACGCGCTTGACCACCATCTCACCTGATGGTAAGCGATGATGTGGTCGAAGATGGAGCACGCTTGCCTAGAAGTAACCTATTCACTCTTGACTTAAAGACTCCCAGATTGTAGCTATCGGGAAACACAGACTCCCGCAGGGAAATCCAATCCTTAGCTGTACGCATTATGAATGTGTTCCCAAAACGTTTTGTATTACAGTTTATGCCTTCAGACTACCCGTAATGATTGCCAAAGAAGTCCGTGATCGAGTGGTTTAGGCGTTGTGACCCGGTAGTCGTGGGTTCGAATCCCACGGGAAGCATACTCTGTGAAGTTGTTTTCCAGTTTGGCTAGAACATTTCAGGCTTGAATCACCTGATTGTCCGATAAAAAGATGATTCCGTGCTTCGGAAGGCACGTATAAGCCGGTGGTCTCGGCCGTACAAATGGCGGTCGTCAAATAAACCATTTCAGAGGCAATTGAGGTGGTTTAGGAACTCTGGCTCTAGGGTGTGTGGGGTCGTTAGACCTTACTGCCCACACGATAGGAAGAAGAAGACTGTCAAAGATGACAGCCGGAAGTCCGGCACCAACTGCTGAATTAAGGTGCTTTCTGAGGCATAGGAGAATCTCGGTATGTACATAATTTCGACCCTTTTACGGATCGACATCGGTAAGTGATGATTAGCCTTAAAAATCGACCCATACGGTTGTTTTAATCAGGCACGAGCTCCTCCCATATTTTATGTATTCATCATAATCTGCCTGGCCCTTTCCCAACTACATATTTTGGGGTAAGCTTCTGGTGAAACCGGATTTAGCTGGTATCATACGTCCACAACCCATTGACTGGGTAAAATGGTAGTTCTTGGCAAGACTGGAGTCAGATTTACTGGCTCTTGACGATCCGTAACGACTGCCAAAGACATCTATAAATAGCAGCCAGAACCAACGGCTTAACGTGCTTTCCAAGGATGGAAGATGGCTACCCATCCACAGACCAAACTTGGCAAGCGTTGCTTAACCTTGAAGAATGACTCGTGCAGCTGTTATTCTTTAGTCACGAGCTCTATATTTAATGTATTATTACAAAGAAAAACAACAAGTCTTCAAGCATACTTATTGTACGACAAACAAACAAAAATTTAATACACAAAACGTTATGGAAATTGTCATCCCCGTCCGCCATGTTTTACGTCAATTTTACGTCGAGAGCGAAGAGCCCTCAAAGACGATATTGTCACGCGTTTGAAATCGCGCGATTGCATCGATGCAGGTGTTCGTGTGAAAGGAATCTAATATTTGTCTAGTCTTATTTTCCTTGTGATGGCTATGACTAGACCTTCGATGTGTCTATTTGTTGTTTGTTTACTTTAGATGAGGTCTAGTGTAGTGGTTTTAAGGTCAAATAATAAGGTAATGTGTATATGTAATCCCATACGCGCAAAACATTTTGGGAATACTTTAATTTTACGTACAAGTAAGGATTGGTGTTCCATAGTCAGGTAAAACACAAACCGATCAACCGTGAACCGAGTTGATGATACGGTTGGCCAAAGGTTGAGCGATTGACTGCTGCGTTGCGTATGCGGGTGTGATTCCCGCACACAACAAATATTTGTATGGCTTACAGATAGTTGTTCCAGGTCTGGCTGTTTGTGTATGTGAGTTTATAAGTTTGTAAACGCACCCTAGATATAGGAGAAATTCGTAGTGTGGGGCAACGTTTAAGAAAAATGCAGCAGAATACAAGTATTTTTATATGGAACAACTTTATCTGACCTCTATAGCCCAGTAACTGATAGACTGGCGTTTTTTGGCTTCTGACAGCACGTTACAACTGTCTTATATGTCATATATGTCCACAAATGACAGCTGGGACCGACATTTTAACTTGCTTTCTGCACGCAGGACTTTCGGTATACAATAACAATGTATGGCCATCCATTTGCCGACCGACAGTTCACGAACGATTTTGACATCACGATTTCGTTTTGAAAAAGGTATAGTGCTATGAGTCTTGTATAAATTTATCTTCCTTCCACACCGGAATCAAAACTTAGCCTTTAGGTCCAGCCGGTCTATTCATGAAGTGAACTATAATTTTTTCTTATTTGTATGGATTGACAGCTCACTTCATATTTACTTCACCTAATGGCTTACCCATTGCGGGACGGAATGGCAAAGACTTTAAATTTTTAATACATAGTAGGAATACGACATGCCAATGTTATATTATTGATTCCGTGGAATTGAATGGGATTTCTTGACACGACATTGAAGAGCTCGCTAAGGGATTCCGCGGTGGGATACCACGGTACGTCACAGGTTGTCAAGGTAGGCCTCCGCTTAGTTGCATTCGTGCCGCAGCAATTCGCGGGACCTAAGCGGTTGGTGTGCGTTGACCGCTGGCAAAATCATCTGCCGCGGTGCGTTTGCCTTAAGCTTACACAGTGACATGTTTCTAGAATAGCTCTGCAGTATCGTATAGTTATGCGAGGGTCGCCCGGAGGACACGGAGGAGCATACGGCGGAAGTCTGCCCTGCTTGAGCGGAGCACCGCCGTGTCCTCAATCGGCGGCAGCGATCTCTCGCGTTCGGCCCTGGTTCAAGCCATGTTCCGGAGCGAGGAGACATGGGAAGCGGTCACCTCCTTCTACGAAACAGTAATGCTAGCAAAAAAGGAAGCCGAACGTGTGAGAAAGAGGGAAACCTCACGCCCCAGCCGCCGCAACAGTAAAAGACGCCCCGGGCGTCGGGAGTCGCAGGGCGATTCTCGGCCACCGTAGGCGCGGGCCTGCGGACGGCGAGCATTGGGTGGCTCGCCGTCTGATCAGAACCAGGCCCGGGTCAACGGCACGCTGTGTTCTACGCGCGCCTCAAAGAGCTGTCAGCATAATAGACGGGTCTCGCTAGGGCCAGTGCCTGCTGAGGCTGCGGACTTGGTTCGAAATAGGCACCGTACCCTGGAACGCAAAGGGCACTAGGAGGAACACGGATGGGTTTTAGTCAGTAAGAGCGGGAGGAGTTATTAGAAGATGTTACTATCCTTTAAAAAAGTATCGTATAATTAAACTGTAATAATGCAAAAATATTGTTTTTAATGGTGTCATCATTATATATTTTCGTGTATCAATAAATAGGTACGTAATCTAAATAGGGCTATGTAACAATTGTATAAATTCCAATGACACAACTAAATTACTGCTAATAAGCACAATGAAAGCGTTTCGGTGACAATGATGTAGAGGTACAGGCATAAGCAATAGTACTTGCTGATGGGCGAATTTTGTAAATATTTTTATAGTAGGTTCTTAGTTGTAAGCTCATTAAAGGCCGTTTGCCGCTTGAAGGGTGATAAAAAGTATGCTGCAGTGACATTCCATCGACCCCCATACGAGTATGGGGGTCGGCACCCAGTCAAACTAGATTCAGCTGAATAACAGTATTTTACTCAGAGCGACTTCCTAGATAGGAAGTCGCTCTGGGTGTGTGACCTCTAAAACCCAGTAACTGAGTTACACGGTGCCAAGAGTGGTGCCCGATTTTCTGGTTCTTGACAATTCGCCGTTGCTGTAGTCACATTCATCAATTAGAATAGAATGTTGACGAATGACATGTCGTTAAAGTTAATTAAAAATGAAAACTTCGACCAACTCCAATCGTGAAAATAATTCAATGCAAATTTATTTTGTTCTTGCCTGTACCTAATATTAATAGACAAGGAATGTTGGTATGTATGTGCTCACTGTGTAATTTGTTAGTTGTGGAAGGAAGTCTGAATATTATTCAAAGGACAATTTTTCCTATATTTACCCACTTCCTGCTTGTATTCTAACACATAAAATTCTTCCGTTATTGATTGATTGAGTGACTGCCAGTGTCCAAAGTTTATTCAAATTTTTTGTCCAGTGTTCTGGGCACTTTTGCCATTGACAGCGATGTGGATTATTTTTTGATGCCCAATGATTAATTTTCAATTTTATTTTGCCACGTATTAAAAACTCCAAGACCATTTTTTTGTTCGTTAAAAACATTTAAACATACAAAGTCCGTTCTGGTAGGAATTTCGGGGAAATCCTCCCACTTAGTGGTCCTCTACATTCCCCAAGGAACCTACATGCCAAATTTCAGCTTTCTGCGACCAGTAGTTTCGGCTGTGCGGGTCTGTCAGTTACTCACACAATCAGTCAGTTACGGAAGAATTTTTATATTGATTTGTGGAAGCATTATTTCAAAATGACAATAGTTACGACTCAATACCATAGCGTCTCTATGTTGAACCATAACTTGTGAAATGCGCTTGCGACTCTTTGCCTCTGTCAACGTCATCAACGACCATAAAGTAACGGATGTGCGTACGTTATTTGTATTTTTACATCCTCATTATCTGCAGAAATAATATTTTGAACGCATCCTCAAAATATTCTTTTTATTATTATTCCAATAGTTTGTCCGGTATGTTTCACGGAATCACAGAAATTGGCAAAAGCTAATGTATCATAGTTATATGAAATAGTTATTTTTTTTACTTGGGAAGTTAGTAACTAACTATAATAACTATTTTTAATTTGAGATAATTTTTATCAATCGTCACCAACACAAGTATCGACTTCATCGTTATGTATTTAAAGTTGATTTTTAAATTAACATTTATATTAAAAAGTTCCTAAAAGAAATGAGGGTTACAATTTAATTTGAACCTTGTCACGAGTTTGAACTTGACACAGAGTTTGTTCTTCCAAAATTATATAACTATTCCGAATGGCATGTATTTAACGCGGCGACAAACTAATTTGATTTAGGGTTTCAAGAATAATTAAAATGGATAGCAAAAATAATAGTTTGGCATCTACAGTGAAGTAGCATTTTAAGTATAAAGTAGCAGCTTTATTTTGAGTTGTAAGCTATTGTATAGTTCGTGGAGGAGGTCGTGGCTAAATAATTTCAGCCGCACGGGTCGATCTTTACGGTTAAGCAACGCTTGCCATCTTAACAATCCGAGTTTCCTCCGGGCCTCGGAAAGCACGTTAAGCCGTTTGTCCCGGCTGTCATTTGTAGATCTTTGGCAGTCGTTACGGATAGTCAGTAGCCAGTAAATCTGACTCCAGTCTTGCCAAGAAGTACCGTGTTACCCAGTTAATGGGTTGTGGAGGTCTGGTAGGCAGCCGTTCCACGGTAAACACTGGTATTCAGCTGAATCCGGTTTGACTGGAAGCTGACCCCAATATAGTTGGGAAAAGGCTAGGCAGATGATGAAACTTTTGTAAAGGTGACGGAGCCCCGCAGCGTGGCTCCTATTTCTGTCTGCAGGATTTAAAGGAACCAAACCAAACCACACCTCGGGGTGCCCCTGACGTCGACCGAAAATTATCCGCCAAAGTCATAATTTTTAATACCACACCTATTATTTGCCCTGTTTAAAATACGAGTATATTTGCTATCTTAGAGTAGTGTCGCCATTATTAAGTTTTTATAGATCTTTGTCTTTAGTAGCTCGTATAATATAATTGTACTAAAAATATTTAACGATAATTTTTATATTTTTTTGTTATTTAATTTTTGAGGCGAAGTTAAGAATACAAAGTTATTTTTTGTTAATAAGTTGTTATTCACCTCAAAATTAATTAGGCATTCCGAATTCGTACCTATTTATTCGTTATACATTACAATGCAAATTATATTTATATCTATTGTACTAAAAATACATTTTGCGCAAACAATCTCATCTTAGATTTCTTCTCCAAGGTGAAGACTGGTGACTTGAAGGTCGCCAGGGCGTCTTCTGACAAACCTCTCCAAGATTATGATACTAAATACATATTTGCCTATACGAGTGTCCAAATACCAATGTAGAGTAAGTTGTGATAGTGGCATGTGATAGCAAGAGGGTATTGAACAGTCAGGTGATAACGGAGGACAAACAGAAGCAAGTATTTATCAACTACTTAACTTGTGATTTTTGCGAAATTGAACTGTTTTTTCTTTTTTTTTGTAATGGGTTTGTTCTTGACTCTAGTCTATGTCAGAGATGACAGAGACAAAGTCTACGATGGAGCGAGCTTACCCAGAAGGAGCCTGTTCACTCTAACTTTGAAGAGATTAGGGTTGTAAGCTTTTGGAAATACAGACGCAGGCAGAGAGTTCCACTCCTTTGCTGTGCGCATTATAAAAGTAGTACTATGATAAACTTGTGTAGAGAAGCATTAAGAGAGGATTTCTCGAAATTCTTACGAGAACGGGTAAAAACGTTTTTTTTTTATTACTTTTGATAGGCACGCGTTTGACCACTATCTCACCTGATGGTAAGCGATGATGTGGTCGAAGATGGAGCACGCTTGCCTAGAAGTAACCTATTCACTCTAGATTTAAAGACTCCCAGGTTGTAGCTATCAGGAAACACAGACTCCGGCAGGGAATTCCACTCCTTAGCTATACGCATTATGAATGTGTTTCCAAAATGTTTTGCCCGAACGTTGGTTTTTAGTTAGAAAAAAAATGTAGAAACAGATTGCGAAGACAAAATCATGAAAACCTGTCCAACCGTTTAGGAGCAGTCCAGTCATTTACAGAACAATTATGGTTATCAAGATGTTAGGTAGACTTTTAATGAATTTAAAATAGACAAATAAGCACACGTAAGCGTCACAATGTCCCTAGTTCCCACTGCTGGGCACAGGCTTCACCTTGTGTGAGGGAGAGCGCCGTATTCCACTACACCACAATGGAGATTGGTGGGCTCAGTGCAGTTTCATGGGCCCAGTGAGGGTTGATGGGCCCATGCGGGGTGTCGGGTCCAGTGCGGGTTGATGGGGCCAGAACGCACTGTGCGGTTTTGTTTGTCCAGTGTCGGTGGGTCAATTTCACAGTGTACTCAATTTTATGATCAGGACATGCTGACTTCCGCACGATCATTTCATTAACAGTTTTCCTTGTAAAAACCACTTTGGTTTTTGTATTTTAACGATTTAGGTGAATACCTAACTAGTTTTTGTGTTATGTCTTATACTACTCTGTCAAGAAAGTACCGGGAAAAGATCAATAATACACAAAATGTCTGTTATTCATCCAAATTTATTTTATCACCTTCAAAGTATGCTCCTTTAGAAACGATACACTTGCGCCAACGAATAATCCATTCATCAAAACATTTTTTAAACGCTGCTTCCGGAATTGAGTTCAGTTCTCGCCGCGAATTCTCTTTTATGTCTTCTATCGATTGAAAACGGGTGCCACGAAGTGGTAATTTGAGTTTAGGAAAAAGAAAAAAGTCAGCAGGAGCCATATCTGGTGAATATGGTGGTTGCTAGATGGTATTTGTTGAGTGTTTGGTTAAAAATTCGTTCACAATGATAGCCTTGTGCGAAGGCGCATTGTCGTGGTGCAAAATCCAAGAATTTTCTTTCCACAAATCTGGCCTTTTTCGTCGAATTTGCTCTCTTAAACGCCGCATAACGCTCAAATAATATTCTTTATTTACCGTTAGACCTTCCGGTAAGAATTCAGAGTGCACAACACCGCGATAGTCAAAGAAAATTGTCAACATGACTTTGACTTTTGATCGACTTTGGCGTGATTTTTTCGGTTTCGGTTCAGTTGGAAGGCGCCACTCCGAAGCTGGTTGACTAGTTTGCATGTCAAACTCGTAAACCCACGTCTCGTCACCAGTAACAATGCGTTTCATGAATGTTGGGTCCGAACTGACTCGTTCTAGCATGTCCTCAGCGACTTTCATGCGATTGAGTTTTTGGAGAAAATTCAGATCTTTTGGGACTAACCGAGCAGCAACATGTTTCATACCCAAATGATTAGTTAAAATGGTACGGATCGACTCGTGAGATACAGAAAGTTCGGCGGCTATCTCTCTCAGAGTTGAATGGGGATTTTCAGTCACTATTTCCTTCACTTTTGCGATGTTAACTTTAGTTGCAGACGTTGACGGCCTACCAGAGCGAGTCAAATCTTCCATCACATCTCGACCGCTTTTGAACGCTTTGAACCACTCATAAGCACGAGTTTTTGATAAAGTAGATTCACCGTAAGCCTTCTGTAACATTTTCAGTGACTTTAAGACAAACTCTTTGTTCGATATTTTTGTCCATTATGAAATTCGCAATACACACTATATATGATATTACTAAAACCAGCATTGTATTTAATATAAATAACAGATGCAACTCAAACTCCGCCCCAAAATGGAAAACAGTTGTGCCAATCTAACAACTACAAAAAAAACAAAAATTTGAATTTGGAACCATAAACAAATCATCCATTCCCGATACTTTTTTGACTGAATGTATATGAATATATATAAGACATAACACAAAAACTAGGCGCTATTTGTAATAACCAGTTTGCCTAATTGAAAACCGAGTTGTTGTCGGTTTCGTAAAAAGAATATTAATAGTTAAAATTTTTTTTTATAAATAAAATATTATAAAAATTAACTAAACTGATTAGGAGATTATTCATGCAACTTTTCTATAGAGAATTAGAATTTAGAATCTGCTAATCATTTTTTGAATTAATCACGTTGTTAGATTTTTTTAATAAGCCTGGTTGTAGTTAATATCGTGTTGGAGTGGGTTTCTTCCTAATAAAATTATAATTACAGTGATCCAAAACATTTCCGGATTCTTTTTTAAAATTGTATTATTTATTTAATATGTATGGGCATAACTTGAGAATGATAACCGATTTGAATGATTCTTTTTTTGTTGTATTCGTAATTATCAGGGCATGAATAAAAACAAATATGTTGGTGGAAGGCGGGTTGGGCCATTACATTGTAAAAATGAGTAGGTGAACAAATGAACTGCATTTTCTAAGGAAAAAACTGCATTTTTTTTTATTTGCAAAAACATGTGTAGATAATATACATGGACAATCATAATAGATGCTTATTATAGGTGTTACATATTTATACGACTCAACATGTTTGACCACGGCTGGTGTACAAATAATAGGATACAAAGTAAAAATAGACAAAAAAAAATACAGATTAGATTAATAACAATAAATACATCATTAATTAAAATTAAAAATTAAATAATATAATTAGGTAAATAGTCAAAATAAACAAAACATAGTCATTACAGCGATTTGTTATTTAAAAATTCAGTGATACTATAATAAGCTTTTTCTATCAGTATTTTTTTTAAAGTATTCTTAAACTGGTCCGTATTTAATTTTTTAACTTGGTTAGGGATATTATTATAAATTATTGGCGCCATGCATTCAACGCTTTTACGCAGCAGCGCTGTCTTAGCTGGCTGAACATGAATTTTACTATTATCCCGGCGATTACGTATTATAATTTCCGATAACCGAGGAAACAAATGGGGGTTTTTTCTGACAAACAGGGATATGTCTAAAATATAAATTGAAGAAAGTGTGAGGATTTTATGCTTTGTAAAAAGTGGCTTACAGCTTTCGGTACTAAGGATGCCAAACATGGAACGTATGCATCGTTTTTGCATTTTAAATGCCATATCTTTATATGTTGAGTTTCCCCAAAAGATAATGCCATATCTGAGGACAGATTCAACAAGTCCATAATAAGCTGAGAGTAACACATCAGCGTTGATAGTTGGAGCGAGTTGATACAATGCATATGCTTGACTACTGATTTTTTTACATAGTTCGTCAACGTGTTCTTTCCAATTAAGTTTGCTGTCTATAATTAGGCCTAGAAAACGGGTATTAGTTAAGTACTTCATTTATAGTATAATTGGCATGACTCAAATTTATATGTATTTAATGGATTATGCAATCTTTGTCCAAAGTGCATTATATTTGTTTTTGATAAATTTATTTTTAAATTGTTATTATCAAGCCAAGAAATTATAGATGTCAGTGAATTATTTATGTCAGATTTATAATTTTCAATGTCCACACAAACAAACGAAACTGTACTGTCATCAGCAAATAATGTTTGATAATATAAATAATAAATAATGGTGGCCCCAGCACACTGCCTTGAGGAACACCGTATGTGACGTATTTCTTTATAGATCTGATCTTTTTCCTGTATTAACTTTTGCATGATATACTAAACTCGAAAGTACATAATTAAGGATAATTTTAGAATAAACTTCAATGTTATCGATAAAATTCACGGGAAACCACTAATATTCAATAGAAGTATTTAACTATTTACTATATGCAATAATTACAATCATTTATTTTTGCCAACATGTGTCAATTTTACTGAGTCGTAAGTGAACAGAGGAACCCCAAATTTTTCGCCGACGTCAGTACGCATGCGCGAACCCGACTAGGGTGGCGTGATCGGCGCCTGACGTACGTCAAAGTCGAATGAAATATAACCCCAAAACGAAAATACACCGATTCTTACTGATTTACACAAATAACTAAAGTTTTTGGATTGCCAGATGAGCAACTGCCTCATCAGAAACCACTTTCAATTTTACTTCTCCCCACTTTAAGTCATAAAACTGGTAATAAAAAGCTAGACTCACCTGTAATCGATGTCTGCGGCCTCAAACACAAACACAGAACCGTACATTCCCGCCAAGAAGCACGGGAATAAAAATAACGCATAATTTATAACGTTATACTTCCCAAAAGGACCTAATTCCTTCAAAATCGCATCTAGCCCAACTAGCGTCGTTTCCTTCGACATTTTTGCAATAATTATACTATCAGCCTTGATTAGAACACTTTCAATATCACTCGGAATGCTTTTATTTATATTTTAATTTATAAAAATACGTTTCGACAACACGCGTTGCCGAAATCTCGCGATTATAAATGACAAATTTGACAGAGACGCACGCATGCGTATATGGACGCTACGTAGTCATTTTTGCTAACAAGCCTGCTGTTTTTTTTTCCGCCAAACGAGCGGTCCCGGCAGATGTCTAAACTTGTATGCGTTTGAATAAAAAGTAAACAAGAAAAACCGGCTAAATTCTGTTGTGAACGATGAGATATTGTTCTGATTGCGCGAAAGAAACCGAGTATATTTATAGTTTGAGTTTATATCGGAGGGAATGAGATGGATATAGGTGGATAGTTTCGCCTCAAATATCATAAGGGCTTTTTAAATTGTCACCAGAACAATCGCAGTATTTTTGATAGCATGATTAGTTATTTTAATGTTTGTGTTACTTGGTAGTGTAGGTCAATGAATTTAGTGTCCTAAATATAAGATAAGAGAAATTTATTTTTAGGCCGATCAGTGATGTAATCTTACATTTATTTTTAAACAGTTGTTTGAATGTAGCGTGATTTTGTTATTTTTAGCACGTAATTTATATTATGGAGAGCTTCGTAACGATAGAGGCATGTGTGTTTTTGTTTATTTAAATTAGACTACACATGCAATCACGCTTAGAAATGAGTTACAGTTTTTTGAGATTTACTGTGAAGGTCTCAAGAAAAAAAATTGAAAGCTTTTTGCGAATAATTTATTAAAATATGCGTATTAGCCTGGTAATTTATGAATATTTTAAATAACTAAAGGAAGATAGGTATTTAGGCAAGCACGTGTTAGGTTTTTCCTCATATAGTACTCAAAGATTGTTTTACATTAAAAAAATTGTCACCACATTGGTGTCACGTTCTGCGGTCACTCCTGTCGCAGTAACCTTAACGCATAAACTCTATGCTTCAAATATAGTTGGACTTTGTTCCGAAAAAAAAAAACTAAAAAAATACCAGGTTTATTCATTAACAATATTGAGGAGCTAGTGGCTAGAGAATTACTGCCGCACGGGTCGATCTTCAAGGTTAAGCAACGCTTGCCAAGGTTGGTCTGTGGATGGGTGACCATCTTAACATACCGAGTTTCCTCCGTGCCTCGGAAAGCACGTTAAGTGGTTGATTCCGGCTGTCATTTGTAGATCTTTGGCAGTCGTTACGGATAGCCAGAAGCCAGTTAATCTGACTCCAGTCTTGCCAAGAAGTACCGTGTTACCCAGTTAATGGGTTGTGGAGGTCTGGTAGGCAGCCGCTCCTCGTAAAATACTGGTATTCAGCTAAATCCGATTTGACTGGAAGCCGACCCCAATATAGTTGGGAAAAGGCTAGGCAGATGATGATGATGATTCATTAAAAATATTCACATGCTTACTTAAAACATTAGTTAGAAGATTTTTTCTTAAAATTTTCTATAGACCATTTAAATGAAGAGTTCACAACTCAGTATTTAATTTAAACTATTATTTTTTTCATGAGTAAGCCATTATTTACCACCGTTTAGTGAGTAGAGGTCAAGTAACAACAGTTCAAAAGGGGAACAGTACTTAAATGACTAGTCTTTTGTGCTCCTAATTACTACAGCATTAAAGTACTTTATTGTACAAACAATGCGGAAGAAGTAATCATTCAATTTGCTCACTTTGTGGGAAATTGCTTGTTCTATGTGGTTCTAGGATTACTTATGTTATCAAGAAAGAAGCGACGTAGTGAGGAAAGAACAGTAGCGTACGCCTAGAGTAGAGTAGAATAGTGAGACCGTTATCTACACGTAACACATTTTATGAAAAAAAAAAACCTTCCAATTGAGAGTCGGAATCGCGAATGTAGGATTACGTACCTTAGTATTTTTTGTTATAGCGGCTATAGAAATACATACTTTGTGAAAATTTGAACTGTCTGCCTATTACGGTTCATGAGAAATAGCCCGCTGACAGACAGACGGACGGACGGACGGATGGACGGACGGACGGACAGCGGAGGCTCAGTAATGGGGTTCCGTTGGTTACGGAAGCCTACAAAGCGACGTAGTGAGTAAGGAACAGTAGCGTACTCCTAGAGTAGAGTAGAATAGAGAGACGGTTATCAACACGTTCACGCGTAACATCTTTTCTAAAAAAAAACCTTCCAAGTGCGAGTCGGACTCCCGCATGAAGGGTTCCGTACCATAGTATTTTTATTATATGTTATGATAGCGGCAACAGAAATACACACTCTGTGAAAATTTCAACTTCCTACCTATAATGGTTCATGAGATATAGCCCTCTAACAGACAGACGGACGGACGGACAACGGACGGATGATGGACGGACGGACGGACAGACAGTGGAGGCTTAGTAATGGGGTTCCGTTGGTTACCCTTTGGGTACGGAACCCTAAAGCGACGTAGTGAGGAAAGAACAGTAGCCTACGCCTAGAGTAGAGTAGAATAGAGAGACCGTTATCTACACGTAAAACATTTTATAAAAAAAAAAAACCTTCCAATTGAGAGTCGGAATCGCGAATGTAGGATTACGTAAGGTACGTAATCCTACATTCGCGATTATTTTTTGTTATAGCGGCTATAGAAATACATACTTTGTGAAAATTTGAACTGTCTGCCTATCACGGTTCATGAGAAATAGCCCGCTGACAGACAGACGGACGGACGGACGGATAGACGGACGGACGGACAGCGGAGGCTCAGTAATGGTGTTCCGTTGGTTACGGAAGCCTACAAAGCGACGTAGTGAGTAAGGAACAGTAGCGTACTCCTAAAGTAGAGTAGAATAGAGAGACCGTTATCCACACGTTTACACACAACATTTTTTCTATAAAAAAAAACCTTCCAAGTGCGAGTCGGACTCCCGCATGAAGGGTTCCGTACCATAGTATTTTTATTATATGTTATGATAGCGGCAACAGAAATACACACTCTGTGAAAATTTCAACTGTCTACCTATAATGGTTCATGAGATATAGCCCTCTGACAGACAGACTGACGGACGGACAACGGACGGATGATGGACGGACGGACGGACAGCGGAGGCTTAGTAATAGGGTTCCATTAGTTACCCTTTGGGTACGAAACAATAAAAAGCGACGTAGTGAGTAAGGAACATTAACGTAGCAAAAAAACCTGGCCAAGTGCGAGTTGGACTCGCGTGCAAAGGGTTCCGAACCAATTTTTTTTTTTTTTTTACTATTGTTTGGCACGCGTTTGACCACTATCTCACCTGATGGTAAGCGATGATGTGGTCGAAGATGGAGCACGCTTGCCTAGAAATAACCTATTCACTCTTGACTTAAAGACTCCCAGATTGTAGCTATCAGGAAACACAGACTCTGGCAGGGAATTCCACTCCTTAGCTGTACGCATTATGAATGGGTTACCAAAACGTTTTGTGCGTATGGGTGGGATATCCACCGTGTACCGGTGGCGCATCGCCGTTCGTCTTGTGGTCCGATGGTGGAAAGGGCTTGGCGGAATTAAATTATGCAATTCCGTCGCAATTTCATTTTTTGTAACATGTTATTTTAACACTACAGACTTCTTATAAGATTTTCTGTAATCTTTGTTGTTTAAATGTAATTACATAGGTAAATATCTATTATCTCCATTTTTTTTTTAATTTTCAGTCTCAGAAGTTTCGGAGATAAGGGAGTGGTAATTATTTTTTTATCTTTTCTATTTTTTAAATTTCTTGAATAACTTCAAAACTATTTATTTTAATATGAAAAATATTTTGTTAAAACCCTCACAGTAAGCCCTTTCATTTGATATGTCAAACGATATTTTTCAAAAACCTTTTTATTTTATTTTCTAGTTTGACCCCCAAAAGTGACCCACATACTAAAAATTCAATAATTTACGTAACATTTAAGTTTGGGTCATAAAAGTCCATATGTGTACCAAATTTAAACAAAATCGGTCCAGTGGATTCGGAGAAAACTGGCTGTGACAGAAGACGGACACCCGAGTGATCCTATAAGGGTTTCGTTTTTTGTTCGGAACCCTAAAAGCAATTAAAATGATGCAGTTTTAAAAGGGTTGAAATACTATTTTAGGCTGACTAACATCAAAATTTCACGTAGCCTAGCTAACATCTAGTAGACATAAAACGTCCATAAGTAATGATATACCTACCTAGATGCCACTAAAACATAACTTAGTACCAAAGTAGGACACAATCACAAACCAAGAGACTAACTTTGGAAACGTATGTAAAATTGTCTGTTTGTTTTGTACATATGTTTTGTGATAATAATTCACTAATACACTGATAGAGAATGCTTTACATTCAGAGCCTCAAGTCTGCTATTAAAATAGTGTCAGAATGGTCTATCATTGATTTCATAATGGTTGATTTTGACAAGTTTGGTAATCTACTAATATAAAAGCGTCATTATGACTTTCCAATGGTCAACCACTGACACTCCAATGAAAGAAATGGCATAGAATGGTAATCTCGTACGTAATGACAAATGAATAAACAATATGTAAAAATATATATAAAAGAAATCTGGCATAACTTAATGTTCAAATTTAGTAGTAGTTTTTCGAAAATCATGGTTACTAACGGGTTTTATAACAATGGCAATACGAAAATGTCTTTCTACCACGATTCTATTACGAGACCATTTACCGACCAGTGATCGACCATTATGAATTAGCAGATTACGAACTTTTAGCAAAATGACAAAGGGATCGTGTTGGAATCATCATCATCTGCCTAGCCTTTTCCCAACTACATATTATATTGGGGTCGGCTTCCAGTCAAGCCGGATTTAGCTGAATACCAGTATTTTACGAGGAGCGGCTGCCTACCAGACCTCCACAACCCATTAACTGGGTAACACGGTACTTCATGGCAAGACTGGAGTCAGATTTACTGGCTTCTGACTATCCGTAACGTCTGCCAAAGATTTATAAAACATAGCAGACTTGGGGCCCAGCTCTCTTGTGTATTACTGTTTATGAAGAATTAAAAAAAACCGGACAATTGCGAGTTGGACTCGCCCACCGAGGGTTTCGTACTTTGTGGGTACATATTACTTCAAATACTATATTTTTATAAAGACTATATTTTTTATCATTATTTACAAACGTATAGTTTACAGATTTTGTAGTATAAAACTATATTATTTGCCAAATTTCATAGTTCTAGGTGAACGGAAAATGCCCTATAAATTATCATTCCCTTGAGTGTCAAAACATACGTGGCATAAACGGTCGAATTTTTTTTACGTTAACTTAGAAGTTAGATTTTTTATTATTCTCAGCTTCAAGGGACTGTAGACCTGAGTATATGGTTTTAATTTCAACTCGATAGGAACCACTACGCGTTTTCGAGATAAACGGTCATGACAGACAGACGACAGTGGTCCTATAAGGGTGCCTGTCTATTACAGCGGAGCGGGCGATTTTAACGGTCGTAGGGTCTTTTTTTATTAATTCGGCAAAACAACGTTTGCCCGGTCAGCTAAAAAACAAACAACCTGTGCCGTATTGTCGTCGGTTCATACCTCCACTAAAAGCCGGTTTTGCCCCCAAAACACTGCTATCTCACAACAATCGAATTCATACCCAAATTTCATCCAAATATCAATATATACAAAATCAAGAGCAAACCAAGTGACTGTAGTAAACTAAAACACTGCTTTATCGGCGAAGCAATCTCGGCAACAATGTAGGGACCACGAGATTATCGCAGACGTGGGACAATGGAGCAGGGACCGATGTTCGCCACGTGGAATAGATAATGTCATGGTGTATACCAGCTATACTCAACCTGCGGCCCGCGGGCCACATATGACCCGTCAATGTTTTTTTTGCGGTCACTGCCCGTCAAGTTTTTCGGTGTGGCCCTGTGTGCATCATCTGCCTAGCCTTTTCCCAACTATATTGGGGTCGGCTTTCAGTCTAACCGGATTTAGCTGATTACCAGTATTTTACGAGGAGCGGCTGCCTACCAGACTTCCACAACCCATTAACTGGGTAACACGGTACTTCATGGCAAGACTGAGTCAGATTTACTGGGTTCTGACTGTTCGTAACGACTGCCAAAGATCTACAAATAACAGCCGGGACCAACGGCTTAACGTGCTTTCCGAGGCATGGAGGAAACTCGCTATGTTAAGATCCATAGATCAACCTTGGCAAGCGTTGCTTAACCTTGAAGATCGACCCGTGCGGCTGTTATTATCTAGCCACGAGCTCCTCAAATGTGTGCATATTATTGATGCTATATTTAGTCAGTCTATCCTCACCCACTATTATGGTGATAAAGCTGGCCTATGCCATATGATAACGGTATTTTTGTCACGAATTCAAAAGTCCCATTCACATGAGCAGTTACTATTAAAATATTGAATTTTATTTTACTGTAGGATATTGCGGCCCATCATGACAATAGTAGAGAAGCGCAATGTGGCCCAGAGTGAAAAAAGGTTGAGTACGGCTGGTGTACACTATAGTTTCTTGTTCCTTATAAGGACGACGATTTCTGTGTTTACTTATATGTCTGGTGTTTGTATCGTGTACAGGTAATTTTGGGGTGTCATCTTTGTTAGTTAGTTTCTTTTTTATGATTCCGTACCCAAACGGGTAACCAACGGAACCCTATTACCAAGCATCCGCTGTCAGTCCGTCTGTCCATCCGTGTGTCTGTCAGCGAGCTGTATCTCAAGAACCGTAATAGGCAAGCAGTTTAAATTTTTACAGAGTATGTTCCTATAGCCGCTACTACAACAAATTATAAAAATTAAAGGGGATTCCCATAAAAGCTACGTATTTTTTTTTGGTTTATGGTACGCAACCCTTCGTGTGAGATTCCAACTCGCACTTTGTCGGTTTTCTTTTTTTGAGTTTCATTTAAGAGTGAATTTGAAGAGCTCTTTGCTAAATAACAGTCGCAAAGATCGATCTTCGCTAGATAGATACTTTATGTAACGCTTGCCGAGGTCGGTCTGTGGATGGGAGACTGATCATTGCTCGGTCTTTCAAAAAACACATGAAGCATTGGTCCCGGATATCATTTCTAGATCTTTTTTAGTCAGAATCCAAAAAATGTGACAGCAGTCTTGCCCTCTCTACAAACTCTTACCAAGGTACTGCCGAAAAAGATGCATTAAGTCCGCCTATGTACCACTCTTGTACATGAAGTTTAAATAAATTAAAGAAAAACTTTAACCGTGTTTCGCTAACGAGTAACATTTGTCGTCTATGTGATTTGTAAGTAGGCTCAAAATCTGATTCTGTAATACCAAGTCATTGTCAAAAAAAAATTCAAATTCCTTGATACTGCATCTCTTTCTCACTGTTCTTAATTAAAGGACCGCGAAGATTATAGCGTAGACGTGGGACAATGGAGCATGGAGCTATGCTCGGCTCGCCACGTGGAACAGATAACGTCATGGTGTATATGTGTATTATAGTATCTTGTTCCTCATAGGCGTTAGGATATCTATATGTTTACTTATGTGTTTGGTGTTTGTTATCAAGTACAGGGAATTATTCATCTTTGTGTGTTGTATCTAAAATACCAACTGTATTTTAGTTTCATATAAGAGAGAGTTCGAGGAGCTCGTGGTAGCTATTTAGCTTGCCGAGGTCTATCTGTGGTTTGGGGACCGTTCGATAATCTCATCATCATCTGCCTAGCCTTTTCCCAACTATATTGGGGTCGGCTTCCAATCAAATCGGATTTAGCTGAATACCAGTATTTTACGAGGAGCGGCTGCCTACCAGATCTCCACAACCCATTAACTGGGTAACACGGTACTTCTTGGCAAGACTGGAGTCAAATTAACTGGCTTCTGGCTATCCGTAACGACTGCCAAAGATCTACAAATGACAGACGGGACCAACGGCTTAACGTGCTTTCCGAGGCACAGAGGAAACTCGCTATGTTAAGATGGTCACCCATCCACAGACCAACCTTGGCAAGCGTTGCTTAACCTTGAAGATTGGCCCGTGCGGCTGTTATTATCTACCGACCGTTCGATAATCTGTCTCTCGGAAAGCACGCCGTTTGTTACGGTCGTGTTTTGAAAATCTTTCACGGTCGTTACGGGCTGTTCGAATCCTGGTTTGGAGAAACAGGGATTTTTTTTAAAGTATGGGATATCATCAAAATATGAGACCATCCGCTTTGAGTGGCAGTATAAGGGAGTGTCAGACTCTTACTGACTAAACCTATCCATGTTCCTGCTCTGCTAGACAGACGCCATTAATAAATGCTTTATGTGCTGATACTGTACAAAAGTCAAAGGTCTATCAAAGGCATTGAACCTCTCTATAGAGTAGTAGTAATCACTATATTCCCGCGTATCAATTGTTTGATATAACATAATAGTGCAGGTGACCGATTGCAGCGTCTGATTGCAAATCATTCAACAAGATAACCTATTGAGTATTAATTTAAGTTATCTGTTGCAAATGGTACAAGTAGGTCGTTGGATGGAGTCTTACCTACTTAGGAGCAGCTCTGTAATTTGAAGTTTGCTATGCTGCTTATTAAAATTGCAATGATCTAGGCACAGAAAAATCAGCGTCATTTCTCAGGCAGGTCTCTTGTTTTTTTTTGTTCTCGCGTTGTTAGATATTACATAATAGTGCAGGATCGATTGCAGCGGCTGATTGCAAATCATTCAACAAGATAACCTATTGAGTATTGATTTAAGTTATCTAATGCAAATGGTACAAGTAGGTCGTTGGATGGAGTCTTACCTACTTAGGTGCAGCTCTGTAATTTGAAGTTTGCTATGCTGCGTATTAAAATCGCAATGATCTTGGTTTAGAAAATCAACGACTTTCCTCCGGCCGGTCCTTGATTTTTTTTGGTTCTCGCGTTGTTAGATATTACATAATAGTGCAGGATCGATTGCAGCGGCTAATTGCAAATCATTCAACAAGATAACCTATTGAGTATTGATTTAAGTTATCTCTTGCAAATGGTACAAGTAGGTCGTTGGATGGAGTCTTACCATCCTCTCATCATCAGTATGGAGTTGTGGAGGAAACTTTCAAACATACACGGTCCGTTTCGGTAGGAATTTTGGGAAATCCTCCCTCTTAGTGCTCCCCTACATTCCCCAAGGAACCTACATGCCAAATGTCAAGTCTCTACGACCAGGAGTTTGGGCTCTGGCTTGTCTGTCAGTCAGTCACTCAAACTACTAGTAATGGAAGAATTTTATATATTAGAATACAAGCAGGAAATGGATAAATGGAGGAAAAATTGACATTTGAATAATATTCGGACTTCCTTCCACAACCAACAATTTACACAATAATCACATTAATACCAACATTCCTTGTCTATTAATATTAGGTACAGGTAAGAACAAAATAAGTTTGCACTGAATTATTTGAGAAACAGCTCGTAATTTGAAGTTTGCTATGCTGCATATTAAAATCACAATGATCTTGGCACAGAAAAATCAGCGTCTTTCCTCCTGCAGGTCTCTTGTTTTTTTTGGTTCTCGCGTTTGACGTCAATTGTCTTTAAAATTCCTGATAGCTATAGCAACGTGAGTGACGTTGCTATAGCTATCAGGAAACAATGGCATAATGACAATATTCCTAAAACATTTTGTGCATATGAGTAGCAAATATCCACAATGTACAGATAGTGCATTGCCATTTTCTATGGTGCCGTATGGTGTCGGCCGGTGCCGTATGGTGCCGTAAAAGAATAATACTATACCATCACTTCCCATGAGTGTCGTTATAGGCGACTAAGGGACTCGCCAGAGAGTGGGCAGCAGCGTTCTCTGCAAAACTCAACACCATATACTGCGAGCACCAACCCGCCTGCCAAGCGTGGCGATTATGGCAAACCCACCAATCTTGGGGGAGGCCTATGTCCAGTAGTGAACATCTTTCGACTGAAATGATGATGAAGATGATGTTTACGTTCATCGTTTACAAGCTTAGAACCTATTAACGCAAAAGGTAAATAAACACGTCAAATTTAGTAGATTTAAACTTAATTCCACTTTAAAGAAAAGAGCAAACTTTAACACGGTTTGTTACCTCAGACCTAAAGTAACAATTGCATCCTACAGTAACAAAGTTATAGAGAAATAAAAAATAATGAAGGAACGCCTCATAAGAACGCAGGATATGATAGAAGTTGTCTTGGATAACAAATAAACGGCAGAATTTTATGAACGATTCCTACGCGTATCGTATGTATGTAGCTTGTTAGCTTTTGTAGTGAAGGGCAGGTATCGATGATTTGTAGTGAACAAGATTCACACAAAGCGTTTCCAAACGTCTTTTATAATGTGCACAGCAAAGGAGTGGAACTCTACCTCTGTTTCCGAATGAATTCAACTCTAATTTCTTGAAAGTTAGAGTGAACAGGCTTTTTCTGGCTCCATCGTCGACTCAGTCTCTGTCACTTTGAACTAGGTAGAGTCTGAAGAGCCAACCCATATCAAATAGTAAGTAAGACACTTTTGTTCGATACACACTACACAGATATTTAAATATTATTTTTAACTGTATTAGTTTTTATACTTATTACTGTTTTTAATTGAGATTTATTTTTATTTTAGAATATTTAATTAAGTATTATGTTTATTGTATTTACCTTCGTCCGTGTGTCACAGCGGGGTGCCAACTGAAAACCAGCGCTGTGTGTCTGACGCCCAGCAAATGCTGAGATGGTTACCCTTTCGGCATGGGCACGCTCAGCTCAATTTGTGTACCTGCTACTTATTACTTTTGTTTTCTTTGTCGCTGTGCGTTTGTGCCCGTGCTGAATAAATGTCTTTCAATTCTAAATTTAAAAAAAACCAGCCAAGGGCAAGTCGGACTCGTACACGAAGGGTTCCGTACCATAAACCCTAATTTTTATTATTTTTTGTTATAGTGGCAATAGAAATACACAATCAGTCCAAGATTTCAAGACTCTACCTGTTACGGTTCTTGAGATACAGCCCGCTGACAGACAGTCGGACGGATGTGATTCTGCTGGTTACCCTTTTGGTACGAAACTCTAACCCTAAAATGTACCGATTTTTACCAGAAACAGTTGTTCGAGCAGCTGAAATTAGAATGATACCGTCAAATAAGCCCAATGAGCTCGTCTCTGAAACCAATACGACTTATCGATATTTTCATACACCTTTAAGTAGTTTATCGAAAAATAGACACTCTCCAACACTACCTTGTTACCCACAAGCCATGATAATGAGCGATCTATATTTTATAGAAGCACAAAGCGCACGTTTTACGAGAACACCATCAAAACCATACAATTCTGATGAAAGCACTACTGCTACTTTATGGGAGATTTTCAGTAAAATCCACCGATTTTTCCCATGCTCTGCTTGTTATGGTGGAATCTTGGAATGTCCAGCTTTTGTTACCGAATTTATTTCCTTGGAAATATCGTAATTTTCCAACTTGATCTTTTATGGAAAATTGATACGTTATCAGACTGGTGTCTGCGCAAGAAAGCAAATAGAGTTACAAATTGTACTGTTATTTTGTTCGTCAACCGAAGAGGAGCTCGTGGCTAGATAATAACAGCCGCACGGGTCGATCTTCAAGGTTAAGCAACGCTTGCCAAGGTTGGTCTGTGGAAAGGGTGACCATCTCAACATAGCGAGTTTCCTCCGTGCTTCGGAAAGCACGTTAAGCCGTTGGTCCCGGCTGTTATTTGTAGATCTTTGGCAGTCGTTACGGATAGTCAGAAGCCAGTTAATCTGACTCCAGTCTTGCCATGAAGTACCGTGTTACCCAGTTACTGGGTTGTGGAGGTCTGGTAGGCAGCCGCTCTGCGTAAAATACTGGTATTCAGCTAAATCCGGTTTGACTGGAAGCCGACCCCAATATAGTTGGGAAAAAGGCTAGGCAGATGATGATGATGATGATTTTGTTCGTCAACCAGAAATAAAGGCGCATGGGCATTTATTTATTTATGGCACTCTCCAATGATTAATTAACCAATACATTTTTGCGGTACTGTAATAATTGAACATAAAACTTAAAATGAATTTGTCACTTACATGTGTTCACAGTACTTAAATTACTAATAGCTTTTGCCTGTAGGAATTTCAGTTAGTCTTCTTTTAGTGTGAAAGATAACATGACCAGAAACGAGGTGACTTCTTAAATGGCGACGAATAGAAAGGTTTGGAAGAAGAAGACATGTGGGTCAACCGCAAATAAATAGGGAAAAAGGCATGAGAAAAATGAATAACCAGCTTTTTCCCTCGACTTCGTACGCGCATAACCCGTTTGCTCCCGTTCCCGTAAGAATACCGGGAAAGCCTCTCTATTGCTCCCTTACTCTCCCCAAGGAACCTGCATGCCAAACTTTAGCATTTTACGACCAATATGATCGGCTGTGCGTTCTGTCAGTCAGGCAGTCAGGCACTCACTCAGTAACGGAAGAATCTTATAAATATTGATGATGATTGGTGATATAAAATTCTTTGTTTGAAAAAAATCTGAAGAAACTTCATGGACCTATAAAATGTTTGAACCTCATACTTTAAACGTCAATTACCTACGTATTAAATTGCACCAAATTACGCTACATCACTATAATATGATTATAGAGAGTGCTACAGCACTAAATTATACAGGCTGTTATCTGGCGAGGACACACGCACGCGTCGATAACGTTACGTTATTAGTAGTATATGCCCCTGACTTTGATTAATCGTAACTATGAAGCTTGTAAAGTTGAAGGGGTGAGCAGTGAAGGTGACGGGAAGTTTTCACGAATTCGTGAGGATAGATTTGAGTAGGTACTTAATATGAGGATTTATGTAAGATGAAATTCGTTTTCGAGGAATAGAAAGGTCCAGAAAGGGGTTGAGTACTGAAATGACTACTAATGAAAAACTACCTACGGAGAGGATGATAGTTTCACTATCACTATCACTACATATTATGATAAAACAAAGTCCTCCGCTGCGTTTGTCTGTCTGTTCGCGACAAACTCAAAAACTCCTACACCAATTTTCATGCTGTTTTCACCAATGGATAGAATGGTTCTTGAGGAAGGTTTAAGTACATAATTTGTCTAGAAAAAAATAGGGATCTTTAAGAAAATTGCAGCGCGGACGAAGTCGCGGGCGAAGTGCTAGTTTCTATCCGAAACTTTGAGGAGAATCGAAAATCACTGAAAGGAGTCTTGAGCCCGATTTTGATGAAAACTAAAATTCCATGATTAGATTTTAGAAAAATCGTTATTCCTATCCAGTAATCTAAGAAAAAACAAACCCTATATTATTACATTATCCGAAAGCATGACTAATAAGAATCAAATTCCAGGAAACTAACTTAAGGTGGATGTTCCAGGGTAGCCCACGAAATTCAAATATTTTTATGTTTTTTGCAATTTGCCGGTCAGTGTGAAGCTGTATGTGGACCAAATGCGATCCGCGACCGTAACGCGTATTTATCTAAAGAATTATAACCATTTTAATCATCAATATAGCCCTCTAAGTTCATGTAGTTCGAAAGAATGAATATTTCAGAAATAATCATTCTTAATAACTAAAAAAAATCATAAGTAATTAAATTAAATACAATCATTTTATTGCAAGTATCAAAGACTGATGATGGCATAAAACATATTCCATTGGAGACATATCTGAAAAAATATCTTCATGTGCTTACAAATTCTTTCACCTCATAATTCGAGATCGGATATTCGGATGTTTTATTAGTGGTACATGCTTGTGACTTTGATTAATCGGTACTATGGCGCTTGTAAAGTTGAAGGGGTGAGCAGTGAAGGTGACGGGAAGTTTTAGTTTTGAGTGCTGTGTAGTGCGTCTTATGAGCTGTGCTTTTTACCGAACAACTCTAGAAGGAGGATAAAGTTTTTCGAGAGTCGATGTATGTATCTGTGAATGTTTTGTTTTGTGAATTATTCTGTTGTTATTTAAAAAACATCGTTCACAAAAAAAATCCGTTAATCCGTTTTTTATGTTTGTGTATTTGTTATTATTTGATTAGGTGCTATGATCCTTTGTTGGTCGAAATAAACGTTATTATTATTATTCCATTTATTGATATATATACATACTAATTATATTTTTAAATATTTCTAAAAAAATACATTTAATTTTGATCTAAATTTTATAAAGTCATGTGATTAATTATTTTTCTTAATATTTGCTAGTAAGTACTCATTAACTTTTGACCAAGTTTATTTAACTACTTCTTCAAAGTTAATTTGAAGAAGTAGTTAACCTCGGTATAAAGTTTTTTGCTTAATAACATAATAATAATAATCATTTACTGCAAGTACCAAGACTCATAGTACCAAAATACTTACAAACTATGTTAGTAATACTAAATGACGACACGGTTGGCGCAGTGGTTGAGCAATTGACTGCTGCGTTGCGTGTCGCGGGTTCGATTCCCGCGCGGAACAAATATTTATATGGCCTACAGATAGTTGTTCCGGGTCTGGCTGTTTGTGTGTGTGTGATTATATGTCTGTAAACGCACCCACGATACAGGAGAAATTTCTAGTGTGGGGCAACGTTTTTTATTAAAAAAAAAAAGAATAAGTACATTAAAGGACACAAAATTGCGACATCACTGCTGCAAGCTGACAGACCCAGCTGATACCCTGCAGCCTCACAAACGCACAATCAAAACTTATTTTTAGCTTGCGGCAAAAACAGCATAACTATATCTAACATTACACAGACAGTAACAGTTTTCCACAGAATTTTTTTCTCACTTTTGTAATCTTCATTATCACTGCGTATAAATATTATAAACATCTTCCGCCGCGTTAGTCTGTCTATCTGTGTAAAGAACATGCACAGCGTTGACTACGCCATCTATTATCGCATATTCTAAATTTTAAGGGTCAGAATACTTGACATTGAGGATTCTGTGCTGCCACCTGCGGTTCCTGCGCGCTCTGTTTAGGGGAACGTGCGCGAAGTAGACTGTGCCATCTAGCGTTGCCATTTTAAATTTTATAGGTGAAATATACTTGAGCGTTGACTACGCCATCTATTGTCGCATATTATAAATTGTAAGGGTCAGAATACTTAACATTGAGGATTCTGTGCTGCCACCTGCGGTTCCTGCGCGCTCAGTTTAGGGGAACGTGCGCGAAGTAGGCTGTGCCATCAAGCGTTGACATTTCGAATTTTATAGGTGAAATATACTTGACAGTGACATTTCTTTGCTGCCATTTAAAGTTTCTGCACGATCCCTATGCGATAAATTAAACAACTACGACGACCGGCTTTTTGTGGTCAGGTATTAAGGGTTTGTGCAAATAATGTGGCTTAATGCGTACAGCAAAGGAGTGGAACTCTCTGCCTGCGTCTGTGTTTCCAAAAGCTTACAACCCTAATCTCTTAAAAGTTAGAGTGAACATGCTCCTTCTGGGTAGGCTCGCTCCATCGTAGACTTTGTCTCTGTCATCTCTGACATAGACTAGAGTCAAGAACAAACCCAAAACAAATAATAAAAAAAAATATGATGTTTATAAAATACACTGAACAAAATTAGAACGACTCGGAGCTGTAAAATTGCTCTGCTGTCCGTGCAATTCCAGGCCGAGTTACTAGTTACTTTTTTTTTAAATTGATAGGCATACGTTTGACCACTATCTTACCTGATGGTAAGCATTGATGCGTTTGAAGATGGAGCACGTTTGCCTACAAGTGACCTATTCACTATTGACTTAAAGACCCCCAGGTTGTAGCTATCAAGAAACACAGACTCTGTCAGGGAATTCCACTTCTTAGCTGTACGCACTATGAATGTGTTCCCAAACCGTTATGTGCGTGTGGGTGGGACGTCCACCATGTACCGGTGGCGCATCGCCACCATTCCATCGCCATATATTTAGATACATACTATATATTAACCACAGATTAACTAATCCTTGTAGGTATATCTGATCTATCTCACACTCGCAGGCATGTACATCTGCAAAGGTAGGAGGCGCACCAAGCTTATTGTTTTGAGATATTAATTATCGCATCACAGCTATTCTCGGTAATTAACTTACAGGTTAACCGGTTCAGTTAACCGTAACAAAGGATTACTGACTAATTAAATATCTTGTATTTCCGTGTATAGGAATTTGTGGATAAAGATTGTTTTAATAACTAATTATTTAAATGTAAAGAGGGAGATTCATTGTTTATTTTAAGATTCATGAAGGCAAAAACCTTACAAAATCAATTTATTAAGAGGTAAAACTTTTTTTTATTGTTAATATGTTTGTAAAAGAAAATGGTCCGAAAACAGAGCACAGTAAATATCTTCAATTCTTATCCATCTACACAATGACCTCGGGAATCCTCAACTCTTGCAGCTGCAGTTATTATTTAGCCACCGGCTCCTATAAACTAAAGACAAAAGGATACGAAGGTCTTCACAATTTATTGAAATGTATTTAATAAGTGCTGAAGACCTTTCATTCCAAACCTCACAAAGGAACTTTAGAAACAGTAAATATTGTAGTTTTCATAGAGCACGCTACGCTCGAGGGGCTATTAGAGCAATCATGTCTGTCTGTCAGTCGGACTGTTTGCGATCACGCCACTGCTGCCAAGTCGGGGGCGATCGATAGTGTTTATTGAAATGGAGGCCTTTGTCCAGATGTAGGAAAGGGCAAACCTAAAAGAAATTGTAAGTTTAGTTATTACTTGAATTTGTTACAGGGAAGGATATACATAGGTTTCTGCAAGAAGACTGAACGCCTACGCTAAGGTTCTTAGCAAATACTCCATTGAACATAATTTATAAAGAGGAGAGCTAAGGTTCTTTATCTGTCAATGTGTCGTCCATAAACAGCTGTCATACCGTGTGTCTTTAAATATATTTTATTAAATTAGTTTATACCTCATAATACTGCTCAATTCCGAAGTCTACGTTTCCTGTTAGCTACAACCTGCAGATGGAAATCAAGCGTGAATAGGTGATTTCTAGGCAAGCGTGTTCTATTGTTGACAACATCATCGTTCTCCACCAGGTGAGATTTATTAATATATTTAAACTGTACCTATGTACAATAGTGGTACATAGGCGGAGATTGTGGTCATAGTCCAGTCAAATAAGTCAAAATTAGGAATTAGAGATAGTCGGCTATAAACATGTAAAAACCTTTATTTTGACACCCTAAAACTTGTCTCAAAACCTACTTATTACGATAAAATAATTAGGTTTTGAGACAAGTTTTAGTACAAAAATAAAAGAATCGTTTTTTTACACATTTTTATGCAAAAATATCGTTTCCTATGTGATTTTCGCTATTTGTATTTATTATCAATATTGTAGAAGATTAAATTCCCTACAATTTTTTCTTAACATTTTTTATATTCGTTGAATCGTTTTCGAAAAATAAAAACCCAGTGTCACTCTCACAATCAAGACAAATCTAACGACACCTCTCAAGCTAAAATCCATCAAGTAGTTTAGGCTACAGAGCGTGACAAAAAATATACATACCCTTGAAAAATATAACCCTCCGCCTGGCACAGTCGGGTAAAAAGAAGAGAGGATTGACAGTCACCAGAATTAACCATTATTATGTGCGTTTGACGAGACAAACAATATTGTTTACATCAGAAAGTATGTGGAGACAAGAGAGCAAAAAGTTTTTTGTATAAATTGTAACCTAATACATAAGTTTCAGGTTGCAAATGATAAAGCTTATAGCGGCATCAATGCTGTCACAAGAAAAACTAACGAAGCGAAATTTTTACAGCAGTAAAAAGATAATCGAATCGAAACGATATCCTACACCACATTATCAGAGTTCTCCGTACTATTTGAACACATACAACTGCTCGAATATCAACTGCCGGGCAGTTGCCCACCAGACACAACAACCGTCTGGTCGGGGGAACCTCCTTTTTCAAGGGAGGTTTGGGGGACTTTACTATTTTTACCGCATACCTCTATACTGGTGATCCCGATGTGATAAAAGCTAATTAAGGCCTTGCGTTATACATGTCTGCCAAACTAGAAAGTACTCGACAACTGCGCAATCAAATAACAAAACTTTCCATTGTGTTTATAAACTCGAAAGTATGCAACAACAGATACTCAAAAACATCAATAACGTCCATACAACCCACATAATAAGCTTAAACCCACCCCAACAGGCTCACAACAGTACTCGTGTAAATAAAACTATAGACAAACTCGATTACAATACATTTTGCAATCAGGCATTGTTATCGCTCGACAATACTTCATGCTCAGATCTACATAATTCACTGCCCCCGGATTAAATGTATGATGAAAACGGTACAGGTTTATTTTCATTGGTCGATGGGGCTCGCATGCCGAGATCGGGTGATATGTGTGACGCATACTATAGCCCCTTATAGACCAATGTCTTGCCCAAGTATTATTTTACAAAACTATTAAGACATTTTTAAGGATTTTTTTTTTTATTTTTACGAAGCGCACACTTTTCTTTTTTAAATTTATTGCTTCACAGATACAATATAATAAAACTAAAGTGGCGGATACACTTACGTAATCACGTAGGCAGTCGTTTTCAAATGTCGATAAGGCCCGCATGTGATATGCTGGAGACTTCTGTACCGCGAAAAGTTTTACCCACAGAAATCTGAATAAAAAAAATAAACTGAGAATAGAATAGAATAGAATAGAATAGAATAGAATAGAATAGAATAGAATAGAATAGAATAGAATAGAATAGAATAGAATAGAATAGAATAGAATAGAATAGAATAGAATAGAATAGAATAGAATAGAATAGAATAGAATAGAATAGAATAGAATAGAATAGAATAGAATAGAATAGAATAGAATAGAATAGAATAGAATAGAATAGAATAGAATAGAATAGAATAGAATAGAATAGAATAGAATAGAATAGAATAGAATAGAATAGAATAGAATAGAATAGAATAGAATAGAATAGAATAGAATAGAATAGAATAGAATAGAATAGAATAGAATAGAATAGAATAGAATAGAATAGAATAGAATAGAATAGAATAGAATAGAATAGAATAGAATAGAATAGAATAGAATAGAATAGAATAGAATAGAATAGAAGAATAATCGTTTATTGCACATAAAGTAGGTACAATATACAGATGTTATTATTATTAGGGGAGTCATATACTTTCTACCTTGACTAAGGCATGCAAAAAGTAATATAAAGCAAATAAATTCAATTCAACAATACAACCACAACACTGTAGTGTTGTAAATAACAAAACTTTCCATTGTGTTCATGAACTCGAAAGTATGCAACAACAGATACTCAAAAACATCAATATATTCCATACAACCCACATAATAAGCTTAAACCCACCCCAACAGGCTCACAACAGTACTCGTGTAAATAAAACTATAGACAAACTCGATTACAATACATTTTGCAATCAGGCATTGTTATCGCTCGACAATACTTCATGCTCGGATCTACATAATTCACTGCCCCCGGATTAAATGTATGATGAAAACGGTAAAGGTTTATTTTCATTGGTCGATGGGGCTCGCATGCGGGGATCGGGTGATATGTGTGACGCATACTGTAGCCCCTTATAGACCAATGTCTTGCCCACGTATTACTTTACAAAACGATTAAGACATGTTTAAGGACATTTTTTATTTTTCCTTTTATTTTTACGAAGCGCTCACTTTTCTTTTTTAAATTTATTGCTTCACAGATACAATATAATAAAACTAAAGTGGCGGATACACTTACGTAACATCACGTGGGCAGTCGTTTTCAAATGTCGATAAGGCCCGCATGTAATATGCTGGAGACTTCTGTACCGCGAAAAGTGTTACCCACAGAAATCTGAATAGAAAAAATAAACTGTGAGAATAGAATAGAACAGAATAGAAGAATAATCGTTTATTTGCACAGAAAGTAGGTACAATATACAGATGTTATTATTATTAGGGGAGTCATATACTTTCTACCTTGACTAAGGCATGCAAAAAGTAATATAAAGCTAATAAATTCAATTAAACAATACAACCACAACACTACAAGCATAATAACAGAGTTGAGAGAGTCTCCGCATGCTTTACAGCGTCATTGTAAGAATGGATTTTTTTGTTTGCTCTTTACGGGAATGACCCGCAAACGGTCACCCCAACTTGTTATCGACTTTTCTTTTCAACTGTCGTAATATTTCTTTCAATGACTCTCCTTTCCCACTTCATCCCTGTCTTTTAAATTACATCTCCTGCGGGGAGTGACCGCATGCTGTATATCGACCGAGTCATAGACGAATGAATATGGGCCTTTATAAGAGGGACGATGAGGGACGATCCTATCCGAATAATGGGATAGCGATACTCGTTAGTTCTGGGTTTACGCCTGTTGAATTTGCCTGTATTGTGTTTTGTTAGACAACTGGTGCTACGGACTGTGGGGAAGTATTTCGTTTCTTGGAATTCGTATAGCCAAAATAACATAAGAAGCTGTAATGATTTAAGGCACTTGAGTTCCTAGAGTTCGTTTTGGTGAGGGCAGAGACTTGGTAAGTGAAGCCAAGTTATAGTCTGAAGCTTTCCTTGCTTCTGAAGGACTGTTGAGCCGAGTAGTTTCCAAGTGAATGTGATATTCTTTTTTTCCCGTCCCATTTTTCTCGTTCCCGTTGGAATTTCGGGACGTTGCAACAAGCATATAATTAAGTCATAACTTGACACTTTAGGGCACCATGTTGCTAACATTATTTGTTTGTTTAACTTAGAAAAAATAATCAAAAGGGCAGCGATCTATGCCAGCGCTCATAGAAATAAGTTCGAACCCCTTTACTAAGTATTGTAGCGAAATAAAAAATGTTGTCGCATAAAACACGTACCTATATAATTTTGCCTTTTTTTGAAAGATGAATCCAAATGGTAAGTATAAAATATATAAAATCAGTCAAATAAAAAATTAAACTAAAAAATATTACGTACTGGTGAATTAAATTTCAATTTTGAAGCAAAAAAAAATGCAAAAGGAATCGGCCACGGTTTTAAATTTGTTAACAAAAACTTCCTTTAAGTAAGCGAACTTCTAAACCTTCAGATAGTGATTGCAATCAATATGGAGATCTAGGAACGTCTCAAGTTACAAATATGAGTTGACTTTGCAACTCCTAGACAATATGCAAGTAGGAAAATAACAAGGAAAACAAATTAATAATTAGAAAGAAATGCTAAACTAATTACATAAACCAAATTTAAATGTCTATGTTAAAATAAACTGCGTGGATATCCAATGTTAGAATTTTCGCCAATACTTTATTTTCACTTCCATACTCTTTACACACTTAATAGTTTTCTCTGTTTTAAACTTTTTTTCTTGATTTAACCTCTTTTGTTGTGGATAGTATTTTTCCTTCTGAACATAAGGAATTCAAATTCCGATTCCTTCAAAATGTCAAAGGAAAATTGGTTAAAAAAATAATGATTACGTGTTCCAACTGGATCACGAACTCGAATAGAACTCTGAACTATATTTTAATGCTCACGGTTACTAGGAAAGATCTTCTTTAATACGGTAGGGAGACCGTGGACCGTGGATCGTGGACCTTGGACCGATACCGTCGTGTGCTGCGATCGGTATCGGTCTTGTGTTAGAATAAATAAACCTTTTTTCCTTATGATGATTTTGATCTCAATTCTTGAAGAAAGGACATTGCTCGTCGTACATACATAGCTCGCCTAAGATCCAACAGGGAGGTGTATTTACTCTTTGGGTTTTAGATAATGTATATATTCGATTAAACCTAAATTAAAACAACGGACACTTTTGAGAATTCTGAAAAAAATCAAAACACTTTCGGATTTTGAGGTTATAATTTCGTCAATAAAAACATTCGGTATGTAGCAATAACTTAGCATTTATTACTGAATGTACGTAAGTACGACAGATGCGCGCTTCTTGAAATTGAACTTTAGTAGTCGGGAGTGTTAAGGACATGCAAGGGTTTTATTAAGGATTTACTTTTTCATTTTTGTGTGATTATAAAGTAGGTATAGCATTATGTAGTACATACGCGCCAAGTGACATTATTACCAAATGTCAAATGTTGTCATCTGTCAATTCGTCAAGTCTCAGTGTCGATATTATTGCTCGTTTCAAACAGCGCTTTCAATCGATTTTTTTTATAAGGCTTATTATGGTTCCGCGACATCATAGCGGACTGTTTGTAACTAAAAATCATTATCGTAATCAAGTGTTGAGAATACTGACGCTTGTGTGTGTCAAACTCCTATTAAGAGTGCTGTTACAAAGACTTGGCTGTATGAGCTATAATACCTTTGCCTTTTAAAAACCTCAAATTGAACCAAAAAATAATAGAACTATCACCGAGGATTATGACGGAAGCTAAGGACGAAAGTGAATACTTTTTAAAATGTTTTCGAAACTAAAAAGTGTCCGTTCTATTAAAATATAAGTAATATATATTATTAAAAAAACTAGTAATTATAGTAAATATTTCATGCGTGTTGGTTCATAGGCCATTTTTTACAAAGTCCTTTAACTTAGTACATTGAAACTTGGTACTTTATGATCAATTTACTATTTCCAATTTACTTGAATCAAGATAATATTGTAATTAAAAATTAAATCCAAACGTTCACCAGATACTGAAAATATTTTTTTAACCAATTTTCCTTTGACATTTTGAAGGAATCGGAATTTGAATTCCTTATGTTCAGAAGAAAAAATACTATCCACAACAAAAGAGGTTAAATCAAGAAAATAAGTTTAAAACAGAGAAAACTATTAAGTATGTAAAGAGTATGGAAGTGAAAATAAAGTATTGGCGAAAATTCTAACATTCAAAATACGTTTTGTATATTGTCCTATTTCCATAGTAATGTAAGTCGGAAGTCGGGACACGCTCCATTTTCGCCTCAAGTACAATCGAAGACCACGACCGTTGAACCGGACACCTATTGTTTGAGATATGCACCTATCTGTACGTGTTTATGCATGTAAAGATCGCATGTGAGATGTGAACGTGTCTATTGAGTTTCATGTCGGCTATTCACTGTGATTGAATTCAATCGTAAAATTCACATATTCTACACAAAAATGAAATCTATTCTAATATTATAAAGTTGAAGAATTTTTGTTTGGTTGAACGCGCTAATCTCAGGAACTACTGGTTCGAATTGAAAAACTATTTTTGTGTTGGATAACTCACTTGTCAAGGTAGGCACTACCAAAGGACCGAAGCATGAATGGAAAATGTGACACGGACAAAGTTGCGCGGGTCAGCGTGGATCATAAAATTAAATTATTGGCTGAAATCGTTAACCAGCTGTGATTATCCAACTTCGGCTTAGCCAGAAAGGGTTATGATTTTAGCAGTCTATTTAAACTAAATGTTCAGTAATTTTGGCGTGAAAGTGTAACAGCACACTTGTTTAGGCAGCTCAACTACGGTGGTGACGGAAGTAGCTGATGCTTATAGCACAGGAGTCCTCCTGGTTTAAGCCCAGTTCAACATGTTTTTTATCTTGCCTTTATTTTTTATTTTTTTATTTAGGAATGGGCTAGCTCTTGACCACAATCACGCCCGATGGAAAGTGATAGATGAGGTCTATGATGGAGCGAGCGTGCCCAGAAGATGCCTGTTCACTCTTACTTTGAAGGCAGACGGGTTATAAATATGTGGACGGGAACACAGATGCTGGCAGAGAGTTCCACACTTTAGCTGTGCGTATAATATATGTGGAAGAGAAGCGCTGGGTACGACTAGTCGGGATATCGACCAAGTACGGATGGTACCCTGCAGTACGTCTGATATTCCGGTGGTAATAGGGCGATGGTGGGGTGGATGGTGGTCAGGTCGTGGAGTTCCTGCGCACACTCCCCAAAAAACAGTCTGTAGAAGACCGATAGGCAGGCAACATTTCGCCGATGACCTAGGCTGTGAAGCTGAGCCACCAACGTCTCGTCACCTATAAGCCTTTTTGCTCTGCGTTCAACCGAGTCCAATGCAGCAAGCTGGTATTTTGGTGAGCCATCCCATAAGTGGCTGCAATACTCCATACAGGATCGGACTTGTGCTTTGCACAGACTCAGAAGCTGTCCAGATGTGAAGTATCGTCTTACCCTGTTTAGGATGCTCAGCTTCTTGGCTGCAGTCTGTGCTTTTGACTCGATTGTTGAGCCGAAGTTGAGATTGGACGTCAACTCCATGCCCAAAAGCTCCAGGCAGTCGGTAACAGGTACAGGCGTACCTCGGAATGTAGGAGATAGCTGAAATGGACTCCTTTTAGCAGTGAAGAGACACGCCTGTGTTTTCAGAGCATTGAATTTGACCAGATTGTCGTCGCCCCACTGGGAAACGAGATTTAAGGTAGAATTCATTCGCTCCACCATGGCCTCTATAAGAGTAGCTGTTACCTCCCTGCCGGCTCCCGCACAGGAAAAGTATCTTTCTGAGACTGTGCTGTCATCTGCGTATCCGATTGCACTAAGTTGCAGCAGGTCGTTGATATGCAGCAGAAATAGAGTCGTAGAAAGAACAGACCCCTGAGGAACACCGGCGTCAATAGCCATATGATCCGATGAGCAACCGTCTATGACCACTTTGATCGAACGCTCGCTCAGGAAGTCGGAAATCCAGGTGCAAAAGTCAGCAGGAATGCCGAACGCGGGGAGCTTACCCAACAGGCTAGCATGCCAGACTCTATCAAAGGCCTTTGAAATATCGAGCGACATAGATAAGATAAGATAAGAAACTTTATTTGCTCAAACATGTGTCTACATACAAAATTAAAATAATATATGCATGCAAGATCTTAAATAAGAGTGGCACACGACATGTTTGCAATTTCTCATGGCGTGCAAATATTTTAGGAAAAAAAAAATTATTAATTCATAAATTTTTTAATATTACACTTATACATTAATTAAAATCAGTTAAATTTCTTATATTCGATCATTTACATTATCATATTATTAATTATATTCATTACATATTCTCCTAGTCCAATGTACAGATTACAATAAAATTATACTACGAAGATTTACATAAGTTAATAGGCACTCAATTAAGTAATATTTTATTATTATTCCATTTATTCATTTATATACATACTCAATACATTTTTAAATATTTCTATAAAAATACAAAAAACATTTAAAAATATAAAAAATAGTAACCCACCGGTATCGGGAACAGGGTCCAAGCTACCGGTGGTCAGGGCTTCTGAGAGAGGAACCTCTTAACGATGCGCGCCGTGTCCAGGAGTACTGCTTTCTGGATCAAGCCCTTGATCCAGCTGCCCAACGAGAGCCTCTTGAGATGTTGGTCGAGGCTCTTGGCAATAATGCCATTGGCCGTCACGATTATCGGCACAATAACTGCTGTGTTCACATCCCACATGTCGACAACCTCGCGAGCCAAGTCAAGATACTTTGTTTGTTTATCTTTCTCTGACTTCACGAGGTTCTCGTCATGAGGGACTGCTATATCAACAATCATTGCGCGACGCTCTAGTCGGTCTATCACTATATCAGGCTTATTGGCCACAATAGTCCTGTCAGTGATGATAGACCGATCCCAATACAATATGCAACTACCACTTTCGAGAACTGGGTCGGGCACATACCTATAGTACGGTACTTCCGATTCCACAAGATTGTATTTAAGAGCAAGTGGCTGGTGGATAATCCTGGCTACAAGGTTGTGCCTGTGCAAATAGTCTCCGTTAGCCAGACTAGAACAACCGGAAATAATGTGGCGAATGGATTCCCCGGGCCGTTGACATGCCCGATATATGTCAACCGTACCGTCCTTCACAATGTATTTCCGGTAGTTATTAGTCATCATAACTTCGTCCATAATTGCACAGACAAAACCTTCGATTTCCCCGAAGAGGTCACCAAAACGAAGCCAGGCTACGGACGCTAAGAAGTCTACATCGGGCCCATGTAGGACCCGATAAAAGCGTCCGTGAAGCTCCTTGCTCTGCCATACCTCCCTGCGGTCGTTAGTATCTAATACCACAGGTTTGCGCCAGTTCTCGTTAGCCAAGGAGAGCGCGGTAAGGCCTTTGTCCACCGCTACCACATCTCGATGCATACCCACGTCGGCCTCTAGGAAGTATTCCCTAAGGCTGCATACCTCGCGGTTGTGCTGGTTCTTAGCATTTAAGAAGCCACGACCCCCGCACTTCCGCGGGATATACAGCCTCATCACCGATGACCGTGGGTGATGCATCCGATTTGCGGTAAGCAGTGAACGACCCTCCTATCCAAGGCGTCAAGTTCCGTCTGAGTCCATTTGAGTATGCCGAAAGAATACATCAAAACCGGCATGACCCAACCGTTGAAGGCGCGCACCTTGTTTCCGCCTGATAAAAAACTGTTAAGTACTTTGTTCAGGCGGCCAAAGAAGCGCTTCTTCAACGATTGTTTCATGTCAGTAGCACTGATGCCCAACGCTTCCGACATACCCAAATACTTGTAAGTTTCGGTTGAGGAGAGGGACCTAAGTTCTATGGAATCCGAGAGTTGTGTTCCCTCGGATTCCATAATCTCCCCTCGCTTTACATGCATGACCGCACATTTGTCCAAACCAAATTCCATCCTGATGGCGCCACTGAAGGTTTCTGTTACCTTCAGTAGCTTCATCAGTTGCAAGTTGTTAGGAGCAAAGAGTTTCAAGTCATCCATGTAAAAGAGGTGCGATATGACCTGGCCACCACTTCTCAACCGGTAGCCTTGGCCCGAACCCTCCAACAATGTACTGAGAGGGTTGAGGGCCAGACAAAACCACAGTGGACTCAGACTGTCACCCTGAAATATGCCACGCTCGATCCTTATCGGTTCGCTGTTCGCCTGGGTCTGTTGACACCCTGGATAGTGAAGAACCGTCCTCCACTGCCCCATACACGACATCAGGAAGGTGCGTAAAACTGCATCAACTTTGTACAGCTCCAGCACTCTCATGAGCCATGTATGTGGCACCGAGTCATAGGCCTTCTTATAATCTATCCAGCATGTCGACAGATCTCTTCGGGAACGTCGAACTTGTTGGCTAATGGCTATGTCGATGAGGAGCAGCGCCTTAGTACCGCGGGACCCGTTCCTACATCCATTCTGAGAAGAAGACATTATTGAATTACTATCAATATGATGGTTAATCTTTCCTCTCAAAATGGATGTAAGAACTTTATAGACCGTAGGTAAACACGTGATCGGTCTATTTATTATTATTTTTGTTTTTGACATTCTCGGGTCCCTAGAGACCCGGTCCTTTGGTAGGCGTACGAGGGGCCGATGCCAACTCGCAGAGGCCTCTTTAGACATTTCAAATGGAATGAGACACCAACCGACGATTATCCCTGTATGCACTGTGAAAGTATACCCAAGGACAATCCCCGGTTGGAGCAAAACTATTGCAAAATATGGAAACAAAAGATGAAAAACGCTATGGGTTTGGCTGGTTTAGTGGACTAATTACTACTACTATGGAAGAACTATTGGCCCCTGCCTGACCATTGACCCTTTAAACGGCTTTAAAATAGCAGGGGGTGACTTGCACACTCAATAAATGGGTTATTATTATTATTATTATTTTTAATGGCATATTTAAGGTTTCCATTACTATATTATTTAATCACCATGAGTCGTATAAAAATTCCGCAATACTATAATATGCTTTTTGTGCCAAAAACAATTTCATAGTTTGTTTAAGTTTAAGCATTGTTAGTTCTCTCCAACTTTTGGGCAATTTGTTGTAGATAATTGGTGCCATGCAAAAAACACTCTTGCGCATAAGTACAAGCAAGAGCTTCGCCGTGTTTTTCAATGGCCTCGCCCCAACAATGCGTAACATATACAAGAAGATCCCCAGTTGACCGGCCACGACGGAAGCCGTACTGGTGATCACTGAGGAGCTCACTGTCTTCCAGGTATGCTAGCAGCTTATTGTTAAGTACCCTTTCCATCACTTTACACAGTGTGGAGGTTATGGCGATTGGTCTGTAATTGACAGGGTCGGCACGGTTACCCTTCTTGGGCACTGGCTGCACATTAGCAAGCTTCCAGGACTTCGGCACCACTCCGGTTTTTAGGGAGAGACGATACAGGCGCGTCAGGATAGGTGACAACTCTGGAGCAGAGCTTTTGGGAAGTCTCGCGGGTATTCCGTCAGGACCGCTGGCCTTATTCACGTCCAGACCACAAAGGACCTTACGAACCTCTTTCAGGTGAATTGTGATCTTCGGCATTGTGGAGCCACAATGTGGTATGTGAGATGGTGTATTAGAGGCCGTATCAAGGCGAGAATTTTCGGCAAAGATCGAGGCAAATAGGTGTGCCTTTTTCTGCTCGGAATGAGCCAGCGTTCCATCAGACTTCTGCATAGGAGGCAGCGAAGGACGGCAGAAGTTCGTCTCGACCGATTTTGACAGGGACCAGAACTTCTTGCTACCCGAAGGGTAGGACGACAATTTGGTGCTAATCCGCCCAACATGGTCAAAACGCGCCTTCCGTAACACCCGTTTGCAATCCTTAGCAGCAGAATTGTACGTTCTTTTCGTCGCGCGAACACTTTGCCCGTCGCTCCCGTCACTGCGGGCCAAAGCCCATGCCCGGTATGCCTGCTCTTTACGCAGGTTAGCTTGCGCACAAGACGCGTTATACCAGGGCCTAGCCTCGCAGCCAAGTGGGACGTCAGAGAATGGAATAAAATATTCCACTCCCTGACGTATCTCGTCAACAATTGCGACGGCGCAGTCGGAAGGGCTGCGTGACGAGAAGCAAGTTTGCCGCCATGGGTAAGATGCAAAGAAATGTCGCATCTCATCCCAGCCTTTAACTTATAAAGTCCTTTTTAAGGTACAATAATTGTAATTAGGTTAGGTCTTGAACAAATAAATATTGTTTATTGTTTGTTTGTTTAAACACCCATCCATCCATTCATACTAAGAAGCTCATGAAGGGGCGTTTTTTTCTACTATAAGGGTAGGAAGTAGGAAATAGCCTGAACAAATAGTACAGGACACTCACTCACAAACTATTGAGAAATTCCATTTAAAACTATAAATAAAATATTCTTCTTCTGATTCGTGTCGCTGGCACGAAAGAATTGGTGGCCCAAAACGTTATCACTTCCATGGCATCGTTTGTGGTAGCACACAGGTCTCTTTGGCTGCATTTTCGATGAACAGAGGGTAAGATAGGAGGTGAAGCATGGTTTGTAACTCGGCTCTACATCTACACGCAGCAGTTGATACGTCACGGTGGCCCCACTGTGCGAGGTTGGAATTACACTTACTTGCGTTCTAAGGCGGTTCAGGGCCTTTCGAGTGAATCACGGAAGGTTTGACCCTGCGAGAAGATGATCGCTTGGTGGTAGAGTGGTAGTAGGTGGAGAAGTGTCCTGCCACAGTTTGCAGCGGGCGTTAGCTGGGTTTCCTGACAGCAAGACTGCCGATTTGACTGCTCAAAATCAAAATCAATAAATGGTTCTACAAAAAGACAGTCCCCCAAAAACGGCCGCCCGTCGTCACTTCCTTGTGTTATATAGCTGGGAAGTAGAAGTGGCGTAACAAACTCCCCAGCAACTAGTTCTCATAATAACAATTTTTTTCCTACCCAGTTCGTCTCAACAATACTTCGACATAAAAAAATAACAATTTATAGATTGATCAATATATTAAGGACAGAAGAATTCGGACGAGCGATGTAATAAAGTAAATTGCGCGTAAAATTAACCTCGCATCCGGTAAAATATGGCTTCGCTAAGAAAAACAAGAGGAAAACCCGGTTTCAATGTTATTACGATTAATTCTGTTTGTATTAAGATTTGTTGTGCTTTTCAGTATTTTGTTGGTGGCATAAAAGTAATAATACTAATGTATTGAAAATACTTGTTTGTTGAAAAAGGTATTTCTTTCTTTTTAGGGTTCCGTACCTGTAGGATAACCAACGAAACCCTATTACTAAGCCTTCGTTGTCCGTCCGTCCGTCTGTCTGTCAGCGGGTTGTATCTCGAGTACCGTAATAGGTAGTATTTAGAGTATAAAAATACCGTTTAAAATAGCCTTAGAATGTAACTCATCAAAACAATGGGGAATACGCATGCGATATTTTTATTTGCAAAATAAAATACTTATTAGCTCTAGTAAACAACCGTAAAATTATTTTTTAAATACCTTCATCAGTGATAAGTAGATATAAGTTATAAAGCTTCAAAGATGACAATTAGAAAGAGAAGTCCGATGAAAATTTTGACGTCATCGTCTATGACGCCTATACAGCTGCCATAGAAAACAGCGTTTTCGCGAGAGGGACAGATATATTTGTTTAAAACAATTATATCTTCTTCGTTTTTCAAGTTATTTTGATTCTATTTGCACTGGTAGTATTATATTTTTGTTTATTTTTAAATAAACTGTATAGATGATAAATATTTTTCTCATGCATATTCCCTATTGTGTTTCGATTCGCAAATCACTAAAATTTGTCTAACTATAGCATCAAAGTGGGGTTTTATAAGTTCTTATCTTCTGATGCTCAATTCAGAAACATGTCCATATCAACGTTTCAAGGAACCCGAATCGCAGTTCACAAAAAAACTGAAACTGGTATTACGTAAACGAAAATTAAATGAAAAAATCTGAGTTAAACTCCCCTTAACAGCAAACAAAATAATGAGTATTCGAATACTTGAACATAATCACATTCAGCTGGGCTGTTGTAAAATTTCGTTTTATCTCGCAAGCCGGGTTCGCGGATTTCGATTAAACCTTCAAAGGTTTCTGGTACATTTATTCGGTAAAGTTAGTTTCGGAACGAGTTCGGAAGTTTATCAGCGACCCCTACTCTTTGTTTTGATGTTAAATGACAAAGGGCGAACCAGGTAAGTACAGTATGTGACCAACATTATCTAACCCACTTGACTATTAGTGAATAATAGTAAAGTGGGTGAGATAATGTTGGTCACAGACTGTACCTAGGTAAATAGGTTCGGATAAACTATTCTGATCTTCGAAGATCTTGTACGTAAATTATGTTGCGTTTAGGTCTCTCAAAATTTATGACGGATGGCGGTGAGAAAGACAACAATATGAAACAATACACTAGACTGCATAGAAATGAAGTTTAAGGCGACGACATACGCCAGCGACCTTGAGGGACCAAAACGCCGAATAGCCGTAGATCAAAAGTAGATGATTAAATTGTCTTTGGAATAGTGTAAATTCCATTAAAATACGCCCGTCGGTTTTGATCCGATTGTCGTTTTTATGTCCATGTTAAACAAAACTTTAAAAATTAATTACTCTATCTCGAACGAAGAATAAGCTAGAATACTCTTTATTATGTACACCATTTAAGTTACAGAAAAGAAAGATGAAGAAATATTTCATTACATAGGGTGACACAATGGGCGGCCTTATCGCTAAAAGCGATCTTGCGAAGCTGGCCGTTTAGACGTGGTTCTCATTTTAAAATCAGCTACTCTCAGGAATCTACGCCTTAAGAGCGGCTCCGCACTGCATCCGATCCGTTCCGAATTTTATCCCTGTTGGAAATGTACTGAATTCGAATGGACAGAGACGGATCTAGTGCGTAACGCCTCCTAGAAGTAGTATTATGGCTTCTTTGGACTGACAATTCTCGGATTCGGACTGGATGCAGTGCGGAGCGGCTCTTATACTTCATTTTTATGCAGTTTATTTTTGTTTATGAAGAGTCAAGCTGCAATAAAAACAATACGTTTTAGATCAAGGAGAAAAAGTTTAAGGAATGTGCAATGTAACAGAAAAGAACAATAATTCAGAAAATTGACGTGCGAATTATAAGAGTCAAAATGAGTCAATCATTATTTTATACTTTTTGATAATCGTTATCATTGATGGAATCACTTTATCTAGGGTCCAAAGTCGCACCAAATAAAGTCACTTTAGTACGGTGGTAAGGGTGTTCGTCAACCTTCCGAGAAACCGGGACTCATCGCGATCCACGGAGGATACGTGCCGCGTTTAAGTGTTTAAGATCTCGATTACGTGTTGCTGACTTTGGTTAATGGCTACCAGGTGTTGTATGCTTCAGTTTTCAGGATTTTGTGCCTGACAACCAAGTGACAATGCTGTAAGCTGGATGTTCTGATTGACGTAGTTTCCCCAGCTAGTTCATGCTGGTACTCATCAGGGAGACAGAAGATTGGTGGCGCTGCATGGCAGAAACCCGCTAGTCGCGAGGTTTGCTAACTTGTTGCTGATTTGTCAACCAAATCTGGCTGGTTGTGTGTATAGTTAAAATAAAACCAGCCAAGTGCGAGTCGGACTCGCACACGAAGGGTTTCATACCATAAACGTTATTCTTTATTATTTTGTTATAGGGGCAATAGACATACACAATCTGTGAAAATTTCATCTGTCTACTATTACGGTTCTTGAGAGACAGCCCGCTGATAGACAGACGGACGGACGGATGGAAGGACGGATGAACAATGGAGGCTTAGTAATAGGGTTCCGTTGGTTTCCCTTTGGATACGGAACCCTAAAAATACTGGCCTGTATCACACATAGCTAGCCAAAGGCCGCTCACGACTTCCAGCTCTTAAGATCCAGAGTATACAGATATATAGTGAGAAAAATTCACATTCAATATGGCCTATTCAAGCCATATTGAATGTGAATTTTATCTTGCTCCTCTCGTCATCTTTTGACTGGGCCAGAGTTCCACATAAAAAATAAATTAATAAAAAACGTAAGCCAAAAAAATACAATAAATCCCCATTACCCGATCACTGATTTGGCAAAAAAAAATTCGCTGTCGACAAAACACGTAGGTACGGATTCGCGCGCTTTTCACACCGGCGTCAAAATGGTGGCGGTGCCGAACTAACGAAGCTCTTTGTTGCACCTGTTGGGTCGCGAATATAGAAAAGGGCGACGTTCTAAGTGAGCGATAGTTTGGCTTTTATGGATCATTTAATCAAGACAGGGATGTGGAAAGGGGATTTTTTTGGGTGTATAAGGTTAAGGATTATTGAAGTTGGGTTATGGGAATTGGGAGAAGGTGTTGCATTTAAGAGCATAATTTCGAGTGAACAGGGGAACATACGTTTCTGTAATGATACGCCCGCGACTTCGTCCACGCTGCAATTTTCTTAGGGTGCCTAATTTTTTCTCAGAAATAATGTAGCATTCTAATAGTGAAAGAATTTTTGTAATGGGTTCAGTAGTTTTTGAGTTAAATCGGAACAAACAAACAAAAAATCTTTGTAATATTTTTTATAAATATTTTTGGTATAAATGAGTAGCAGTTTTTAACTGGCTTACATCATTATGTAATAAATAATTTTCTGATAGCAATTCAAAACTACGCTCAATGAACTGCCATTTTTGTTGATCTGAGTCAATGAAAAATACCTATCAAAGTTTTTCTTTTATTTTTCTTATTTGTTGAGCCAGTAAGAATATTTACTAGCACAAAGAAACTTTAAGAAAATTATAGCATTTATGTCCAACATTAGTAACAAAAGTCCTATTCAGAACTCAAGGCCCAAAAAAATCTGGACTCAACAACTTACAAAGTCCAAGACCCTTTAATCTCGAAGTCTGTTACAAAAAAAAATTACATTGCCAAAGTTTGTGGGCGACTCCAAAGTTTTCTATATTCTGCGTCAGGGTTAGAAAACCTGGGAGTCGAAACGAGACCATTATTTTAGGCTTTTGCTGACCATTCGCGTTACCTGCACAGATTTATAAAAATGGTTGTGAAACCACTACGGAATACTTTACAAGCCTAGTACTTTGTGATTGGCTTTTGCAGTACTGTTGGACTTTATTGGACCTCTAAACGTGCTTACGCTGATATCGTCGCCACGCACAAATATGTGTCGCAGACAAGGAAGGGGGATAAGAAGAGTTGCTGTGAACCTACCGACAGGGGTTCGAAACGGCTAGGGCCAGTTACAGGCTCGTGTGACAAGGATGGCTTCGTGAAGGTGGAGAGTAAGAAGAGGAAGAAGCCTCCCAGTCGGAACCAGTGCGGGACCACGCTGGACCATATGCTGCGTCCAGCAATACCTTCGACGCAGCTCTATTTGTCCCGGCTATATCACACCACGAAGGTTGAGGAGATCGTGGAGTATGTTCGAGCGAAGACGAGCTGAACCTTATTACGGTTCTTGAGATACAGCCCGCTGACAGACAAGCGGACGGGCGGACGGACAGCGGAGGTTTAGTAATAGGGTTCCGTACGTTACCCTTTTGGTATGGAACCCTAAAAACGACTGCGTCAATATTACAAAGGAAATTGTAAAACACAATGAAAGCCGCCAAATCGTGGATCCAATAGGAAAGTTCAAGTTGTAGTCAGTAGGAAATTCGTAAATACCGAGCATGAATTGGAATTACAGTTCACGTCATTCTTACGTATATAACGTGTAACAGAATAAATGCAATAACTCTTAAGGGGTCATTATACTCATTATAATGAACAACTTTTACAATGGGAACTTAAACGCGCTAATCTCAGGAGCTTCTGGTAATACTTACAATCTAATGACTTCTTACAATCTTTTGACATCATAATTATTATTGTTTTAGTATTTATGTAATTTTTTAGTGTTTTATTAATTATTATTTTTGACTGTGAACTATTGATTATTGGTAATTGTTTTTATTGATATTATTTTTGACTAAGAATTATTGATTGTTAATTATTGTTATTATTTTTGACTATGAATTACTATTGATTATTGTTTCATTGACTATTATTTTTGATTGTTTATACTTGATTATTGATTGTGTTCCTGGTGTTACATGACTGTTTTTGAAATTCAATTTGTGAATTAATTAATGCATGAAATATTCAAATACAATGAAAATTGTTATATGAATAAATAAATGAAAATGAATGAAATGAAATGAAATGATTTGAAAAATTCTTTCAGTGTTAGATAGCCCGTTTATCGAGGAAGGTTTACCTTAGGGTCGAGAAGTTGGAGTCGCGCCACAACACAAACTTCAAGTCTTTCTTGGTGCGAGTACCGACTTATCATATTGAGACCTTCCTCAAGGAAGAGTTTTGGCCGAAGGGTGTCGTGTATTGGCGATTTCGCGGAAGGCTACGCGACACCACGCAGCGCAACACGACGCCGTCACTTTGTGTACGGTTAATTGAGGTTAATTCGTCACCGTTGTTATTTTATAAATATGTATGATAGAATGTAAGGTATGGTTATGGGTTTTGTTACCTGAAATAAATGATATATTATTATTATTATTTATTTTTTCAGTGACTGTTTTGTGCAGTTGGCCAGTGAGAATAATAACAGCCGCACGGGTCGATCTTCGAGGTTAAGCGAAGCTTGCCGTGGTCAGTCCGTGGATGCGTGACCATCTATTTTATAGAGAATACTCCGTGCCTTCTTCTTCTTATCGTGTGGGTTAGTAAGGTCTAACGATCCCACACACCCTTTTCCGTGCCTTAAAAAGCACGATAAGCATTGACAGTCGTTACGGGTAGTCAGAAGCCAAAAAATCTCACACCAGCCAGCCAGTCGATTCATGTAAAATACTGGTACTCAGCAGCTGCATCTTTTCTTTTAGTATTGACTACTATCTCACCTGATGGTAAGAGATGATTTGATCGAAGATGGAGCACGCTTGCCTAGAAGTATCCTATTTACTCTTGACTTAAAGACTCCCAGGTTGTATCTATCAGGAAACACAGACTTGAAGACTCCCGTTAGACTGAAAGCCGACTCCAATGTAGTTGGGAAAAGGTGAGGCACATCATAAGTCATCATCATATCAGCTAAAAAACGTCCACTGCTGGCCATAGGCCTTCCCCAAGTGTCACCACGACCACTGTTCTTATGCATCTCGCATCCGTCAGCTACCCTCACCTCACCAGGTCATTGGTCCACCTTGTGGGAGGCCAACGCAGCGAGGGGATTGTATAAGTCACATAGATATTATGTCAGAATGTTATCTAAAGATACAAAGACAGCGTAGCAGTTGCAAGCGCCTATTTGCTTAGAATATGAAGCTTATTATTACAGATATAATTAACCTCCTTAATTAAATTAATTATTGTATTAGCAAGGTATGTTACGAACTGGTCTAACAGTAATTAGTTCAGATTGTGTATATGTAGTCTCTACTGTGAATAATGTTAAAAAAAATATGATTGCATTTACTCCGGGAGTCAGTTATATTATCGAAAAATATTAGACATACATAGTTTTTCCTTTATCAAATCAATAAAAAAATACGAAGATAAAACGCATCAAAGATCAGGAGTGGGAGCTTGTGACGTCACTATTAGGTAAAAAATGCACTTATATGTGACGTCACACGAGTTTTTAACGCACTGTGTCGTCTTAATTTTGTTTACGTGAAATAAGAAAAAATACTTGACCAATATTTTTTGAAAATCTATCTGACGGACTAACAAGATGTTTTTAGTCGTCTTGCCTATTGTTTATCCTCATCTAATGAGACTGAAAACTTACAAAATAATTAGATTTCTCGGAACCAGCGTATGTCTGTAAGCCTCTGGTCATACTTAGAGGCTCTAGGAAATGGGCTATTCTGTTAGCGGATGCGATTGTCGAAATAGCAAAATGTGAAGGATCGATCGCGTGACAATTCGGCAGCGTTTGTCAATCCTATACAGTTTTGACGTTAAGACAATCGCCTTCGCCACGCTACCTCTGACCGAATGTCACATGTCTATGGCAGGCGCCTGGTAATTTTGCAATAAAGTACACTGACCTTTCCCGAATATCCCTGCGTAGATACCCGAGCAATAAATTATGAACCGATTTTCATTACTAGAGAACGTAGAAGTCGATTCAGGACAGCTTAATGTCCTTATTTCTATTATTATGTATGTGGGTCAATGACCGTTATGCATATTTATCTGGCGCCTACCATGGAACCTCTGATGTATCACGAAAACGAGGTAAAACGATCGTAGCAGTTAGTGTTCTGTAGCTTTTGCTGACTCCTTCCGTACTGGTTTTGGCCTCGGTTTTGCTTACGTTGCTATTACATATTATAAATCAAAAAAGCTAGAAGCTCCGCAAAAGCTGTGTCTAGTGGTGGGCCAGTGTAAAACGTAGCGTTACCCTCGTTGTGATAGGGATCACAACACTACTGATGAAACCTAGCCAGACAACTTAAACATAAGAAGTGCATCAAATCCCAAAAGTTTGGGTTGTTAATTAGTTTGTTTGTAACTCGTGGTTAACGAAAAGCAATAATAGAGAGACAAGTTAAAAAGCAGTGTTTTCTAACAAAATTACGAAGAATATCATGCCAAAGATGGCCCGGAAATTAAAACTCAAAAACAATTACAAATTCTCCTAATCAGCTGCCATTACAAATTCGAGAATGTTGTATGTCGTTGAAGTATGACACATACATACTGATCAAAGGAATCATCTGAGGAGCTCGTGGCTAAATAATAACAGCCGCACGGGTCGATCTTTAAGGTTAAGCAACACTTGCCAAGGTTGGTCTGTGGATGGGTGACCATCTTAATATACCGAGTTTCCTCCGTGCCTCGGAAAGCACGTTAAGCCGTTGGTCCCGGCTGTCATTTGTAGATCTTTGGCAGTCGTTACGGATTGTCAGAAGTCAGTAAATCTGACTCCAGTCTTGCCAAGAAGTACCGTGTTACCCAGTTAATGGGTTGTGGAGGTCTGGTAGGCAGCCGCTCCACGTAAAACACTGGTATTCAGCTGAATCCGGTTTGACTGGAAGCCGACCCCAATATAGTTGGGAAAAGGCTAGGCAGATGATGATACTCATCAAAGGAATATGCTTTAATAAGGCACGTGCGGATCTCTGTTGCAAACTCCATGTTAACGATTCCGTCATCGTTTTGATTTCGTATACAACATCGTTATTTTACTTGTGTGGTGTGGTCTAAGCTATGAGCTTTACGGTTTTCATCATCTGCCTAGCCTTTTTGCAAAAATGTTGGGGTCCAATTTAATCTCCAGCAGAATATCAATCATCATTAATCAATATATATATATTTATTTATTTTTTAATAATGAAAATTGTGATGCAGACGAAGTTGCGCGAGTCAACTAGTCGTATAGAAAACTAGTTGACCCGCGCAACTTCTGCGTCACAATTTTCATTACTGCTCCGCTCTTATTGGTCTTAGCGTGGTGATATTTAGCATAGCCTTTCTTGATAAACGGGCTATCTAACACTGAAATACTTTTTGAAATCAGACCAGCAGTTCCTAAGATAAGTGCGTTCAAGCAAGCAAACAAACAAACAAACAAACTCTTCAGCTTTATATATTAGTAATATATTATATAGAATATAGATTCTTCCGTTACTGACTGATTGAGTGACTGACAGACAACGCACAGCCGAAACTACTGTCCGTAGAAAGCTGAAATTTGGCATGTAGGTCCTTGAGGAGTGTAGAGCAGCACTATGAGAGGATTTCACAAAATTCTTACAGGAACGGGAAGAAACGGATTATGTGCGTACAAAATCGCGGGCAAAAGATACTGTATGCACGGCTGTAACTGAGTGACACTGTTTTACTTCGTTGTGTTAACTTCTAACTCGCTTATGGATGAAGTAGAAATTACGTTTTATCTTACTGTTATATGTGACTGTGCTGTTATTTTCTGATTAATTTTGTTGCGAGATCCAAGACAGTTGAATCGTTTCTACAGGACTCGTCGAGCTTCATTTGACTTGACGTTTTTCAGTGGTCTCTATTGATCCTGGAGTTTCAGTAGTTGGGAATAGAATGGCGGGCTTAGCTTATGGATAACGTGTTTTTAAAAACAGGATGAGGTGCTCAAAAGCTTAAAAAGGTACTCTCATCTGATAAAGCATAAGCACTGCTGCTGCTAAATAATAATAGTTCATAATAAACAGATTCTAGTTAGGAGATTCTTAATTCACTATGCTGAATTTGAATTTTAGATCTGTAAAATTATATTTTAACTACTAATTTATATTTTATAAATAGGGCTGCAAGAATCAGCTACTCAGTAATTAAAATAATATAATCAAATGAATAGATGAGTGAAATAGGACAATTTCTTTAATATTTGATGATTTGCTGCAAGCTTTGCGTTTTTAGTCGCTGTCGCCTATAACTTAATACAAAATTTTAAATTGCAAATATTTTACAAGACTTCGTTCTGTTTTAATATATAAAGTATCTTGTCGACATCTAACATGTTTATTTATCGTCAGACAAAAGAAGGATTACTTTGTAATTAAGAAACATAAGTATTATACTAAATTGTAGGTAGATAAAGTAACCTTGGCAGAGAACCAAAATTGTGGATATAGCTCACAGAATAAGCAAGCCGAAGTGGCAATGGGCCGGCCATATTAGCCGTGGAACCGATTACCGTTGGGGTAGACGAGTTTTTGAGTGGAGACTGCGAATCGGCAAACGTAAGGTTGGACGCCCTCAGGCTAGGTGGAGCGACGATCTTCGTAGGGTGGCTGGGAGCAGCTGAATGACAGTTGCCGAAGATCGAGCCAAATGGCGTGCACTTGGAGAGACCTATGTCCAGCAGTGGACTGTTGTAGGCTGATGATGAAAGCAACCTATGGTTGCAATAAAAGACGTACGTATTTTTTTTTATTTACTTATTTAGTTTGTAAAACATGAGTACAGCATACAGGTCTTATTAATAACGATTAGGTTGCTACATGTTTTGCCATTTATGGCGTACAAAATCAAGTTGAACAAATTAAAAAATATATATATATTTCAATGTCAAGTACGTAGCTTATGAAACAAAAATTTGGTAAGAATCTCATCATTTTCGACAGCCCGACAGGCCTCTCTTTTCTTGTGATAATCCCCACGTTCCTGTGCCAGCTTCATCCAGGTTTTACCCGCAATGGCAACAATGTCATCCACCCATCTCGACGCTGGGGGACCGACTGTTCTTCCTACAGTCCTCGGATGCCACTACGTCACCGCCTTACTTCACCTACCAACACCGTGTCTTGCCATTTGTCCTACACAGCTCCATTTCAGTTCCACAATTTTTTTTCTGATATCGAAAGCTTTCGTAAGTCGTCGGATCTCGGTGTTCGGACCTCGATCTATTAAGGTCATGACACATTATACCAGCACCGCAACTGCACAGCTGCAGCACGGCGCGCGGTGACGCCTCGAATTTAGGATACCGCTAGCCGGCAGCGCGCAGTGATGCATTATGAGCAAAAAATTTTATTAAAAAAAAAAACAATTTGTCCTGAAAACATTTTCACGAGAAATAAATTAATATCTTTAATGCACACCGTAACACACATTTATATTATTGTACAAATCCATTTCGTTTGTGTCAGATTCTAAATCTATTTCTAGGGTAGCACGGCTTTTATCGAAATCAAATTCTATAAATATCTAGAAAAGAAAGAATTAAGGAACGGGTCTGTCTCAAAGTGTTATTTAAGGAAAAAAATAAAAGCTGGCGAAGTGCGAGGCGGAATCGCGTGCAAAGGATATAATTTAGCTAGTATTAGAATAAGTATTACTGGAACTGGAACAACAGCTGTCAAAGACAAATTATAAGCATGGATAGTACACTCAACGCCAAAGATCAAACTCCCAACATCTAACTCAGAATTCAAAGGCCTTCCATTCATAAATAAAGTTAAACCCCCAATAAATACTCCGGTTTCAGAGTCTACATATCGCGGAATACCCCAGAGACCCACCTTATCGAAAGTTGGGGAATTATATCTATCTAGTTGTGCCATCTGCTAACTTTTAAACTTACAAAGGGGAGAGGGGGATTTCGTATCAGTTCGCAGATTTGGGAGTATCTTGAGAAACGGCTGAATTCGTTTTGGACAAGTTATGTCGTGTCAATGGGTAAATGGGCCAGTGGGACTATAACTGTAGCTAAGTTTTTTCCTTACCTTATCGTACAGGAACCATTTAAATAAAAATAATTTATTTCATGAAATATACCCATTTGGAAGAAAGATTTAAAACTACAAATTATAAATTCCAGATTATAAATTAAATTAGATAGGATTAATAAAATAAAAAATCAAATTCAAAATTGTTAGCAGGAATATTGACAGTCATTCACAAATAAATAATTTGCATCATATACCTATGGCTCTTAATATTCCATTGTCAAAATCATGTACACAGCTCATAAGGAGGCCCTAGCTTTACGTAATACAGCATAGAAATCATCTACTCTTTTCTCCGCAAACATGCCACCGGAAAAAAAACTGGCCATGTGACGAGTCGGACTCTCACACGAAAGGTTCCAAACCATAAACTGAAAAAAAAAGAACTTGAGTAGGAGCCGCGTTTAATTTTTAATTCGATTTAATTTTATTCCCTGTTGTTAAGCGGCAATAGAAACACACACTCTGTAAAAAATTCAACTGTCTACCTATAACGGTTCTTGAGATACAGCCCGCTGATAGACAGATGGACAGCGGAGGCTTGATAATAGGGTTTCGTCGGTTATCTTCTGGATACAGAATCCTAAAACAGCAGAACAACTTGCTACTCTTGTCGCTAGCGCAGCAGAACTAGTTTCATCTATTTGAATGACAATAAAATGGCCAAGTGCGAGTCGGACTCGCGTACAAAGGGTAACCGAACTAATTTCATTTCTTTAACATGTTATTTTAACACTACAGACTTCTTATGGATTTTCCTGTAATCTTTAGGTATAGAACTACTATCTGCTTTTTTAAATTTTAGGCTCAGCAGTTTCAGAGGTAAGGGGGGGTAATTTTTGGTCCAAGTTCTTGAAAAACTAAAATTTGTTTATTTTAAAATTATGAAAAAAAATTAGTTAAAACTCTTACAGTATGCTCTTTCATTCGTTGTGTCACAAGATACAGTTTGAAAAACTTTTGACCCTCAAAATTTATTTTTTTACGGAACATCCGGAGAAAACTGACTGTGACAGACGGACAGACAGACAGACAGACAGACCGACCGACCGACAGATAGACACCCGAGTGATCCTATAAGGGTTCCGTTTTTTATGCATGTTTGGAACCCTAATAGCGGTATATTTGAAATAAAAGATTTTGTGTTTGTATTGTATATTTAAAACCACAGCTTGACAATAACAGGACATTGGTTTTGTCCTAAAAAATATCCATGCAGGCATCCTAATGCAGCGGTCACATGTCACAGTCGCTTCGCGTAAATGATTGATATATTTCTCTACTATTATCACAATAGCTTGCTGTTTTCATATGGTCGTATTGTCTTCAATCTAACTTTAATTCATTAACGCCTGAAAAATCTTTTTATTTTCTTTTCGTGATAAGCTTGAATATTTTAAACTTTTATGACTTCTTTTTAATTGGATCTTAGTCGCCAGCTCCAAGGCCAACGTTTTTCACTGTTTTTATACTTCAACTTAGTTGAGAAGAGATAATATTTACGTTCATTTCTTCGTTTTTTAATTAGTTTAACGTTTTCTTAGAAAGCGCCGTTATTCAACAGTTAAAAACAATTTAGTTAATCTAGCAGTAACCTTTTGACCGCAAACATTCGTACAGTAATATTTGTTCAGTAAACTTTTGGCTATTCTCAGAAATCTCGGGCCAACCTTTTTCTAACTCACACATACATAACCTACTTTTCAACTGAACATGTAATTACTGCACCTGGTAATAGATGGCGCTACTTGTACCAAAGCACTTAATCTCCCGCGGAAAACGTACAAACGATTTTGTTTAGCCACAACTAAATACACAAAAAGTTTAAGTTTTATATAGACATTGTGTTCTATGTACTATATCATATGTATGCTACGATACCGTCAGTACTTCAGTCTGCTACGAGCCGTCGTAGCGCCCGGGGTCTACGACGCTGCTACGCTGGTGTTACATAAACTTGGAACAATGTGATAATGCCGGTAAATAGAAAGTATGTGTGAAAACCCTATATATTTAACTTAGAAATTCATTCTTAATTTGTTAAGGTTAAATGTGAGTTAATGGCTGTGTTAAAATCAGTGAGAAAGTCGTGAATATGGACCTGTTTTCGGTTCCTTCCTTTCGATTTTCGAATCGGAAATAAGGTAAGGCGAATTATATTTTATCGTTTATGTGAGGATTTCCATTGAGGTCGTGCCATTAAAGTGGAATGTGTTAAACATTTATTATAATGGGTTCACAAAGTTCAATCGGATGGAATGTGTTTTCCGCTTTCCGTTATATTTTATTTACGTTTGACATTTTTCATTTTATTTGACGTTTTCGAATATAACTTTCATACGTTTATAATAATGTTTTGAAACTATTGTGTTTTTAGGTTAAAAAGGTTTTCGAATATAATGTTTTTAGTTTTATAAAAATATGCTTTCATGTTGCTGGTTTTATGGGATTTCAGTATTTTTTATGTGTTTACGAATTTATTCCGAGAAGGTTTTAATAAGGAGTTCGCAGTCTTCATAGCAGATTTTTATTGTGTTAGGGTATTTTACTAAAAAAATCTAATTAGTCCGTCTGATAGATTTTCAAAAAATATGGGACAGACAGACAGACGGACTAATTACATTTTTTTAGTAAAATACCCAATTGTACTGCAATTTTATTTTTGCCGGGCCTGGGACCTCAAGAAACTTTGAAGTTTTAAGCATAAGCTTGTCCTAGGCCTACGTACGAAAGTTGTAAAAATTCCGTGAACCCGACAACCGGTCTCAACGGAGACACTGTAGGGATATCGATATTGCTTAGTAATTGGGTTGGGCAGGTCAAGGCAGCCTTCAGTGATATCTAGTCGTTTTAGGTATCACTAAGGAATTCCTGTTATTATTTTCTATATTGTTGGACCTTTCAATAAATCCGCCGTACTTTTTAACCGACTTCCTTCAAAAACCGGCCAAATGCTCGCACACGAAGGTTTCCGTACCATAAACCATAGTTTTTATTGTTGTTATAGCGGCACTAAAAACACATAATCTGTGAAAATTTCAAGTGTCCATTTATTACAGTTCCTGAGATATAGCCCGCTAACAGACAAACGGACGGACGAACGTACGGACAGCAGCGGCTTAGTAATAAGGTTCCGTGGAACCCTAAAAAGGATTAGATTCCATGTTCGTAAGTTTGTATTTTTTTTGGTTTACCATATGTTGCGGTCGGTGTCTAATCTAACCGTATATAGCTGACTACTGAATACCAGTGCTCGTATTTCACATTGAGCGACTGCTCGTCTGTCAATCAAGTAATTCGGTAACACGTTTGCACACCTCTTGGCTGGCTCTTGACTGGTTGTCAGAATTTCGGGTTTCTCACAAATAACTACAGTCAAAGGTCTACTCGTACAAATGAAATCCAGGACTAAAGGCTTAACGTGCTTTCCATGGATCTTTGCACGGAGTAATCTCGATATGGATGGTCACCCATCTTCTGCATCACTTCTGTATCAGCATTCTCTACACACCATTTTGAAAAATGCAAACAGTGGCCAGGTATAAATGGTATAAAATGTAAATTATCATCTATTCGATGATAATTTAACTTTACTAGACTACATCAATACATATTATAAATCAAAGTCCTCCGCGTCTGTCTGTCTGTACGTTCGCGATAAGCTCAAAATTAATTGAACCGATTTTCATGCTGTTTTCACCAGTGGATAGAGTGGTTCTCGAGGAAGATTTTAGTATGCAATTTGTCTAAAAAAAGTTAGGGATCCTTAAGAAAATTGCAGTGCGGACGAAGTGCTAGTTTAAAACAAAAGAGTGCGGTTTATAATATGTGAGCTGCTATCGACACTGAATAGACACTAATTAAGAAGTTTGTCTTTTTTTTTATTTGTGATGGGTTTGCTACAAAGACTACGATGGAGCGAGTTTACCCAGAAGGACCCTGTTCACTCTAACTTGGTCTTCAAGAAATTAAAAATACCTATATACTAGGATATTTATAACGAGTCCATAGCCGCGATAACCCTAGCGATATCGCTATTGCATACCTAGTAACAGGATCGGGTAGGTCATGTCAGTCGTTCCGAGTTTGAACCGTATCTACAGTATTGAGTATCACACAGGAACTCCTGTATTATTCTCAGAAGATCAATTTGAGATTCCAACGCTTTAGGCTTTAAATTGCCATGTTCACTTCAGCCATTTATATTTATAATTTTAATACATAAGGATGAAGACCAAATTCACCCTGAGAGTCGAGAGGTTGGAATCACGCCACAAGATTAACTTCAAATCTTTTGTGGTGCGGGTTCCGACTCACCATCTAGCGACTTTCATGAAGGAGGAATTTTGGGTCTATCGGCGTTTTCGCGGCCGGCTACATGACACCACGACTCAGCGCAGTACGTCGCCGACCCAGCGTATTTAGATTAGTTTACTTATAATTTATGTTTTTTTTATATGTATTAGTTTATTTTTATTATTTTTTTGGATAATTATATTGTGTATTTTATTTTTCTATGGGCCTTAGTTGCCTGCAGTAAAACTTTATTATTATTATTATAAAGCTGAATTTAGCTGAAGAGTTTGTTTGTTCGGTTGGTTGAACGAACGCGCTAATCTCAGGAACTACAAGTTCGCATTAAAACATTATTTTTGTAGGAAATTTATAATAAATATTTTTTTTGTATGTAATAAAACTAACAATTTTCAAGCTCCTACATATTATTTACTATTGAATAAAAACAGAAAAATCTTTTTTAAACAGAATATAAATTACTCTTCAACTAGTTTGCCTCTATTCCAATCAACAAACGTGAAAAGCGAAATTAAATTATTGTTTGTACTAAGTAAACGTTTCATCTAATTATTTTCTCAGTGTGTTCCGGGAATTGTAATTTACAGTGATTTCTGTTACCAAAATGATGTTTTAAAGGCTATTATGATTTTCTTCCTCGTATTCCCGTGGGTGTCGTAAGAGACGACTAAGGGACTCACCAGAGAATGGGCAGCAGCGTTCTCTGTAAAAGCAAAACCATACACTGCGCACACACCCCCCCTTTGGGGGAGGCCTATGTCCAACAGTGGACGTCTTTCAGCTGTTATGATGATGACTTTCTTCCTCATATGTTATCTAATGTGTTTCAATGTGATATAACGTTTTGTATGACTGTGTAAATTATCATCGTGCGAACTTAGCGGATCACGGCATTTGTTCAAAAGAGTTACCACGGCCCTGGAACGCAAAGGGCATTAAATAGGAGGAACACAGCTGGGTTTTAAACAGTAAGAGTCTGACACTCCCTTCCACTCCGCCAAGAGTGGAAGGAGTTATTTGTTAGGGTGTGTGGGGTCGTTAAACCTTACTGCCCACTCGATAAGAAGAAGGATATTAAAAAAATGCGAACCTGAGCTTAAAGTGAGCTATCATTACACCGGTAGTGATATTCTGTAAGAATTTACCGTGAAACTTAGTTGATGTAAAAAATAAGTGAGCTCTCAATCAATATAATCAAGGTGGACTTACAGATAACGATAATTTCAAGTTCACTCCACCTAATGTGTCACGTGAAGCGTTTGCAGAATAAACTGGCTGATGCTATAGCTAGGTACTTAAGGTAGACGAGGTCCCCTAGGGTCAGCGCCTGCCAGGGTTGCAGAAATCGCTCGACAGAGACACTGCGGCTCTGGAACGCCTTGTGGGAGGCCTTCCAACGTTGCGTCTTCCGGTACGCGGCGCCACTCCAGAACTTTTTTTCGGGGCCTGCTGGGGCTGCGGACTTTGTTCGAAAGAGGCACTGTAGCCCTGGAACGCAAAAGGCACTAGGAGGAACACGGATGGGTTTTAGTCAGTAAGAGTCTGACACTCCCTCCTGCTTCACCCAAAGCGGGAGGAGTCATTTGATGATTTTCCATCCTTAAAAAAATAAAAGTGTTGCGGAATTTGTTCGACAGAGATACTGCGGCTCTGGAACGTAAAAGGCGTTAGGAGGAACACGGCTGGGTCTCAGTCAATAACAATCTGACACCACTTTCCGTGCTGCCTAGAGCGGAAGGAGTCATTTGATGATTTCCCATCCATAACAAAAACTTAAGATTCTAGTACCTACTATGAATATTAAAATAAGATATCAGACAGCCAGTACCGATACTTACTTTAATAAGTTACTCACAGCGCCTAAAGTTTACTGACATGTAGTATAAAACAAGTGAACACTGTTTATCTCAATACGAGATACAAATATCAGCCATTAATAGGCACTTGTTTCACCGCCGGCAAGGAAGAGAGTAGCTGTCAACCATTTGCTCGCTGAGGAAAGGGACAAAAGATATAGATCTCGTGTGAGTAAAAGAGACACCTATATTCATAGTCGATAGCTGGCTTACCTCAAGTTGATCGCAGGGACTAGATCTATTAAAGATGGTATTCACACATGACAACCAAACTGCGGTAATTTCTATCTATAGTGCGGGTCGGAGCGAGTATTGCGAGTAAAAGCCCTTCTGACTAAACCACTCGCTGAAAGCAGAGTGTCAAAACTATCAAAACTTTTCACTCGCCACTCGCTGATCGCCAATTGTTTCGAGTTTGAAACTTTACTCGCCACTCACTGATTGCTGGCGGTGAGACAAGTGCCAAAAGGCCATTCAGGCGATCGCTGCAAAAAAAAAAATTAAGCCAAATGTCAACTGGTAGAGAATGCCTTACTGTATTAAACCAATCAGTTATTTATTTCATATAACATAGGTATGGTTACTGCAGATTTTTACTGTCTAAAATACGGGCACTATGTTTGGGTAATAATGGCGTACGAAATTAGTCCGCCTCTGTATTTACCTACTATTACTATACCTACGTAAAGTTGAAACAAATAATTTTAAAATGTTTATCAACAACAGAACAAGCTTAAAATCAAGCGTTAGAGGCTCCAGATAAGTGACATTCAACTTCAAAAATGTATGGAACGGACAAACGCTGTAGAAATTACTCGTAGACAATCTCTTATTGTTTGGAAATTCGACAGTCACATTAGCTGATGCAATCCTAGGTAATACTTCTGAACAATATAAACAAAGCATCGAACATACTAAAATTCTTTTAAATCCATATTAACATAATTATAAACATGTGCAATGCTCAGCTTTTCATTACGGCGAACTCTGAATTTTTGGGCCGCTTTTGTGTCTACCCCCTCAAGCGTGAATGCAATACAAAGCGTTTAATCCTGAAAAAATAATTAAATTCCCTGTTTTTCATGTATGTATGTAGCTATTTGTTATATAGGAAACATTTCTGAAAGCATTTTAAATTAAAAATGAGATGGAATTTTGGAAAAAGTGGCTAATTTTAAACGGCATTACTTTATGCACATGGTTTATTTTGACATCTATCAACTCGAAACTGGGGCAGTTTCGAGTTGATAAATGTCACGGTTTTATGGCCAGTATACCTCTGTATATAATATACCATTGCACCATCCATTGCCTAGCCTAGAACATGAAAATTTAGCAGCATGATCTATGTTCTAGGCGATGGCTACATGAAAGCTGCGGGAAAATATAACTTGAGCCAATCGGTACTAAGAAAGAAGAAGCTGCGCGACTGGATGTGAGACGCATAGATCGGGTCGATGAGGCGATGCTTGGAGAAGGCTTATGTCCAGCAGTGGATGACGGTGGTCTTTCGGCTAACACGATGATGAGCTGTAATCCCATACAGAACATTCCTACATATTTTACAAAAAAACCTGCCCGATTTCAATATTTTACTGAACAATCAACCTGCGGGTCTAAAAGGGCCTCTTTAGTAGAGTCATATTACAATCATAATATTAATCATACAACAATCTGTCGAATTTCATTTTCACCTTTATCGCCAACGCTTTAGGTTCAAGGTTGATTGGGAAAATTTGACAGCGTCAGGCCGCGTGATGTGCTTTCTGATTCTGCTAAAGTAGCCTTTTAGACCCGTTATCTAGCCTTTTCCTAACTATATCTGAGTACATACGGAGTGACTGCTTCTCAGACCTGCATTACCCAGTTTTTATTTTTTTTATTTGCAATGGGTTTGCTCTTGACTCTAGTCTATGTCAGAGATGACAGAGACAAAGTCTACGATGGAGCGAGCCTACCCAGAAGGAGCCTGTTCACTCTAACTTTGAAGAGATTAGGAATTAACTAACTTTGGGTTTAATGGGTAAAATGGTAACGCCCTGGGCAAGACTGATGCAAGATGCTCTGGTTTCTGACAATTTCTGAACGACTGACAAAGATCGGCATATGTCAGCCTGGACCAACAGCATAACGTGCTGTCGAAGATATAGAAAAGTCTCGGTATGTAGTACATGGTCACTGGTCACACATCCACAGACCGACCTCGGCAAGCACTGCTTAACCTCGAAGATCGAACCATGCGGTAGTAATTAACGTTATTGGTTTAATCGTCCTCTCACGTACAACGGAACTTTGGCAATATATCCAAAGGCACATAAAGATAAGAAAAGCATGTATTCTCCCAACCTTTCTTAATCACTATAAGCTTCATAATAGGTTATACATAATAGCTGAGTACATAAAGGTGTAAGGTTTACTCTGTAATTTCATAACGTCTCAGGTTTAAGAGCGCAATTAGTGGAAGAATTTAAAATTAATTGGTCTTTAAATTAACCATTATACTCCCAGTTTGAGGAAGTAGGGTTTAATTGCATTTAATTTATTATACGCTGTGTTTTGAGGTTAAAATAGGACTTGGCTATATTTACCTTAGATTATGTTGGTATATTCGTGGGTCCAGGAATATCGGAGAGGAGCACAATAAAATAGAAATTCACATTTCCAATTTGGCTTGAGAAAGCTTGGTGATTTATGCTAGTGCACCGGCCAAGTGCGAGGACTATTCACACGAAGGGCTCCGTACCATAAACTGAAAAAAAAAACATTTTTCATCATCATCTTCCTGCCCTTATCCCATGTTACTTGGGGCCGGCGCAACACGTTTTATTCTTCCATTCTATTCTATCAGTCGTCACTCTATCACTAACTCCCTTTTCTTTCATATCCCTCCTCACACAATCCATCCATCTTTTCTTTGGCCTTCCTCTCCCTCTCCATCCATCCACATTTATGTTCATAACTCTTCTAGTTATATGCGTTTCATCCCTCCTCTTCACATTACCATACCAAGATAAGCGATTCCCTTTTAACTTTTCCGTCACTGGCGCCACTTTGAAAGTGCCTCTAATGTACTCATTTCTCACTTTATCCACTCTCGTTACTCCACACATCCATCTCAATATTCTCATCTCCGCTACATCCAATCTATTTTCATCCGTCTTTTTCGCAGCCCAACATTCTGATCCATACATTACGACAGGTCTTATCACGGACTTATATATTTTCCCTTTTAATTAGAATCCCTTTTAATAAAGAAAAAAAAAACGCGATTATTCTATGGAAACACCATTTAATTATTAATTTAATTTAATTTCTCTGATTTATAGATACTCTGTGAAAATTTCAACTGTCTACCTATTAAGGTTCTTGAGATACAGTCCCCTGACAGACAGACGGACGGACGGTTAGTAATAGGGTTCCGTTGGTTACCTTTTGGGTGCAGAACCCGAAAAAGACCGTTGCCCAGCAGCGGGGCGGTTTTGGCCTAGGCTCTATAATTTGAAATGCGATATTTTTGTAAAAAAATAGACGATAACATCGTTTTTCACTACGGCAACTTTTTAATAAGACAGAGAATTTATGTAACTGAATAACAAAATTGTTGGTGTCAGGTTGTCTCCTGGTTATATTTAATAGTGCTTCAACAAAGCTGATAAAAAACCCTGTAAGTTCGAATTTGGTCTTTTGAAGATTTAGAAGCTTTTAGTGCATCACCTATTGAGCTTTTCCTCAAGGAAGTGGAAACCTTCCCGAAGCAGAGCCTCGTAAAAGATATATCGGAACCTCAATCTCCCAAGCATGAATTATTACAATATTTTCCCACCTTTTCTGAATCGGTTTTTTAGAAGTTTATATTCACCGTTTGGTCGTAAATATAGTTATGTTTGTACATCTTCATGCCCTTATTACACAAAGAAGGTACATTTTATTTCAGACCGTTGTGATGAAACAAACGGACACTCTATAAGTGATATCAATTGTCGTAATGACCAAATGTATCCACTTGACATTTCGACTACCTGACAAATGCTGTTGCTGTGGTTATGTTGAACCAATAAAATCGCTTCATTCACCTAGCCTCGATCGATGAAGTGATTTTATTGGTTATATGTTACAAAGCAAGCATTCGCGCAATCAGTACGTGGAAACGAGCACAAACACGCTAGCAAAGAGGCGTTCGTTTCTTGTTTCGAGTGCCCCGTCTGCTGCCGGTATTTTGGCGAATCCAAAGAGATTCGCAAGACACTCTAAATCAAGATGTCTGACTGAACTGCGTAACATTCTTTTGAGTGTTACGCAGTTCATTCAGTACGGTGTGTTCATTGAGAGTGTCTTGCAAATCTGGAGCTCGGGTGCCGATGAGTTAGATACGAGCATGTTACACGGATTTTAGACCACGGCGTAACGTTACATGTTCGCTGCGAACGGTACTTTATGGCCCGAAATACTAGTCAGTACCCACTTTTAAATGACTGCTAATATATAAATCATGACCAAACTTTCCAGATCAGTTATCGGAACAATAATAAGAACTGACACTAAATGAGCGACGTCTTCATAAAGACCGAGAAAATGGGAAATCTTAAAACCTTGACTTGTTCTAATTCAGTTTATCCATTAGATCTAAACTGAGTTATAACAAAAGTTAACCTCTCGCAGAACTGAAAAATCTTTTCAAGATAAGGTTCCACTCTTCGGAACAAAGTTCCGGGAAAAAACTAAAGAGTCGCCTTTAAAAGAGAAACATTTTTATTTTCTTGTATTTGGGCACGTCGCATTTCGAGTACACTTTTCCGTGCAAATATTTAAGGTAGAAAGAAAAAAATACAGCGATTTGATTAAAATTGTTTACTTAGGAGCAACAAATGGACGGTCTTTTGCTCAGTATTTTTCATCGGCCGAAATTAGGGTTTTCCACGGTACCCTGTAGATGTAATTACTATATTGGGCTACGAGAAAGGGTCTTCCTTTAAGCCCTTAGGTTGCGCTTTTGAAAAGGGCAACATATTGTGATGTGTGTTGAATATGTTTGAATTGCATTGAATATTGGGTTCGCAAGATGGTGTAGTAGGGCAATATGGAGATTATGTAGGATGGGTATATTTTTGTACCTTTATTAGAAGGTTTTAGGTAGTTAAATAAAGGCAAGCTTGAAGCCATAGCACCATCGTAGACCTTGTCTCTGTCATCTCTGACATATACTAGAGTCAAGAGCAAACCCATTACAAATAAAAAAAGGCTATCTAGATGTGTCTTTTTAATCTTTTTTATTTAAAAACTTAGTTTAAAAATAGAATACAACTAAAAGCCAATGTTAATACAGCAACGATCACAAAATTAATAGGGCCGACAACTGTCAAAGTGGCGCTAGTAGCGCACAGACAATATGGAGATTATGTACGGATGGGTATATTTTTGTACCTTTATTAGAAGGTTTTCGGTAGTTAAATAAAGGCAAGCTTGAAGCTATCTTGATGTGTCTTTTTAATCTTTTTTATTTAAAAACTTAGTTAAAAAATAGAATGCAACTAAAAACCATTGTAAACACAACAACGATAACTAAATCAATTGAACCATTAGTTTAAGCAGTCGTTTATTTGTTATAAACGTGATTGTGTAAAAAGTCGTATCAAGATTGTTTACATTTATTTAACTACCTAAAGCTATTTACTAGAATAACTAATGACTTTTAGTACATATGCTATGCGTATGCGTTCTCTGTAAAACTCAACACCATGCAATGCGATCGCCAACCCGCCTGCTAAGCGTGGCGATTGTGGCAAACCCCTACATCTTAGGGGTGGCCTATGACCAGCAGTGAACTTCTTTCGGCTGATGTGATGATGATGATAATTATATATGCTTTGATCCACACCCTCCACAAAGAGGAGGCGTTGTCAAGGTAGTGGGAAAGTAGTCCGATTATGCATAAGTTTATATGCAGAATATTGCAATAAATAGTATTAAATATAATCTGAATAATAATAAATTATCTGTGGCCCTGCCGCCCCAATTATTATTTTTACTTGGTTTCATCAGTGGCCTTGGGCAAAGGTAGCAATCATTTCACTTCACCTCAGATATTTTAACCTTTTACAAAATTGTAACCTCTTGTGTTTGAAAAGGTTACAAGAGAGAGAGAGTTTAAAAAGACTGTGACAGGAATTTTAAGTTTCTTAAAGAAAGAGTAAAACCTCTATCTCGCTGTAAACTTCTTTTCAAAAAAGTTGTTAGTGCGTATGCATACAACCTTCATTAAAATTGGTTCATTCAATTCCAAGAATAAGGACTAGCGAGTTTATACGAAATACCGAGCTATTTAAGCTCTCTCAATCCGTATAATATTCACAAAAAGCTTATCTACATTAAACAGTTAAAATTTCCAGGAAATTCTCACATTATTTAAAACTGCATGCGAGAGTTTTACAAAAGCTAGTTGGTTAACAGAAAGTTTAACTTCAATCAACGACTAATCTCTATTAGCTCGCTAACTCCTCTTTTGTGTAATATCTGGTCCTGGATGGTGTGTGCTTTATGCTTTTACCAGATAAGGGGTGGGAGATGAATGATTAAAGGTTTTGACACATAAAAACGGCACAGCAGCGTCGCGTCGATCGCGAGGTGCAAGCTCGCAGGTCGCACGCTGGCCGCAAGGTGTCGGCGCGCTGTAGGAACGCGGTCGGCTCATTTTTATCGACATAATAAAATATATATTACGAAACATGATTTAATGCTCTAAGTTGAAACACAAGTAAATTGCTGAGTTGGAGCGGTGTCGGTTTAGTGTGTCATGACCTTTAGGATGATAAACAAGCGGTGACAGGTTGAAAATTTAATAAATAAGTAACATAAGAGCTTCCGTGAATGAAGAGTATTGTCCCAATTAGTTAAGAGAAAAAGAATAGGTACAGTTGTAGTTTTAACACAGTGATAGTAATAATAGGTAATGGTGCTTTAAAGGGTGAGACAAGAGTGTACAGCTATGGGCGCGACCGTTGCTCCCCAGTGAAGTAGTTGTGAGGTAATTAATCGTTATTTTATGGTCATGACATCATTGCATTTGAATCCGAAAGAATGTATCTTTATTCAAGAGTTTTGAGGTTTAATGTTGAAGAGTTTCTAGCTTCTGCCAGTGACTTCACCCGCGTGATCCCTAGGAAACATACTCCCGGGATAAAAAGTAGCCTATGTCCTTTCTCAGGCTCTCGACTATCAGTGTACCAAATTTAATTTAAATAGGTCCTGTAGCTTTGGCGCGAAAAACAACAGACAGACAGAGTTACTTTCGCATTTATAATATTAGTAAGTAAGTAAAGATTCAAGAGGAAGATCAAGAAGAGACGTAAGACGGAATTGGTAAAAAAAAAGACCGAGACGACATACATAATCAATGTTGATAATGCTGATGCCCTGAAGATATCCTAGTCAAACTTGCTATATACCATCAATATTAATCCTTTAAATCATTACATATTTCACGGTGTTATATAAAAACGACACCTAAAAACGACTTTTTTACAAAAAAATAAAATCGACTTCCAAAAACAAAACACTACAAAGTATAAAATAACTTTAATTTCTGAAGTCGGTGTTTTTGTAATTTTTTTTTGGTTTATTTTTGTTAAAAATGTCTTTTATTTTTCACTTTTTTGTGGTACCTGCGTACCACTAAAAACTAAAAAGTGAAACCACAAACACAGCGAACCGGCGGCATGATGTCATGTTATGAACTGGTATAAACAATCAACAGACATGCGATTTCAGAAATCCCGATTCATTTGCTATCATTGATTGAAGAGTTCCGTTGCCTACCTCCGAAGTTGTTCATCAGAGCTTCAACAAATTAAAATGGGACCAGTACAGCAAAATACTCTTCCAAACAAAAAAGAATCATCCAAATCGGTTCAAAATTGGCGAAAATGTCGCTGAACAAACATTTTTCATGGGATCCCATCATCAGATCCTGACTTATACCTTCCATCATCAGCTCAGCACCATGAGATGATGATTATCAGGCACAAATATCTGAATTGCGTTAGAAATTTCGTGAAAAACATTGTATATGCTTATAAAATTTGAGGGTTTCCCTCGATTTTCATGGGATCCCATCATCAAATTCTGACTTGGGACAATGGGACCACCTCAGGAGTATAGGCTTTCGAAAAATATTTTTTTTTTTAATTCGGTCGGCATACAGAAAAAAAAAATACATACAGCCAAACATAGAACCTACTTCTTTTTGAAGAAATTGGTTAAAATACGGATTATATTCATGAAAGAGTTAGAATTAATTTTAGTACGCTGTCAATCATATCAAGTAGGTCAGTCCACTTTTTCGTTTACCCCGCTAAATCCCTACTTTGCAAGTCTGTGGTTAGAGCTAAGTGCCTAAACTGGCTTGTGGCTATCAGGTAAGGTATACTAGAATATATAAAAGCGAGGTCGGTCGATACAGAATATTTTAGGCAAGGGTTGGACTCGTAATTGTAACGGATTTTAGTGCGGAAGAAAATAATAAAATGTAGGATTTAGTAGTTAAATCTTGTGTTGTTGTTGGTTTTCAGTAAGAATCAATCTATATGTACGGTGCACGTACGTGATTCTTAAAATTGTTTAGTAATTATTTTTGTTTAGTTGTGCAATAAGTAGGCTCGCATCTTGGCACTTACACGCGCAACCTACATTAGTAAAAGATGACAATCATTCAGCAGCAGCATGCATGGCATGGGTGGTGCAGTTTTGTTTCTAAATTTTATTTAGTGCTCCAATAGACGTGGTTTGAGTCGGACAAATTGCATTTTTGTTTCTGGATTCAAGTCCGCTGGCACTCATTGCATTTTACATTTCACTGACCTTTGCATTGACAATAATTATTATAGATGTAAAGGTGTATTTGCATTTGCACCCTTCACAATAAAAAAATTAAATTCTTTCGTTACTAACTGATTGAGTGACTGACAGACACCGCTCAGCTGAAACTGCTGGTTATAAAAAGCTGAAATTTAGCATGTAAGTTGCTTGGGGAGTGTTAGAGAGCATTAAGAGAGGATTTCCGGAAAATTCTTATGGGAACGGGAAAAAGCGGGATATGCGCGTGACTAATAAATGCAATCACATGGTCAGTGGGTTGTCTTAAGGGCGGAAATTAAATGGGCCTCCATACAAGAAACGTGGTCGTTGTTTGATCCTTGTATTTTTTATTTTGTTCTGTTATTACTTACAATGGAAATATACACCGTGTTCTTCACGTTATCCATATACTTTAGCAAACGCTTCTATAGTTTGAACAATTCGAAGCCAACAAAGAAAGTAGTACTAAAAAAAGCTTTTAATTTTCTTTTATTTAAGAATGGGCTAGACCACATAGGCTTGCGCTTGACCACAATCACGCCTGAAGGAAAGCGATAGATGAGGTCTATGATGAAGCGATCGTGCCCAAAAGATACCTGTTCACTCTTGCTTTGAAGGCAGACGGGTTATATGTGGACGGGAACACAGTCGCTGGCAGCGAGTTCCACACGGCTTTGTTACATAGATATTTGTTATTAATTTGTTTTTTTTTTGTTGCATATCTAAATTAAATGAAATTACGTATGAAAGGGGCTTAATTTCCACTTAGTACAATCAAAATGAAAATCTATCAAATGCTATTTGAATTTAATTTCTTTTTCGTTGCCAATTCGGATAAAGAGGGATGCTTATCGGGTGATTTATTCGTATGTCAAAGTATTTAGTTCGTATGAAAATTAACAAAAAATAAGAATTGATAACAAGTGTCCAAAAAAAAAAATGCTTATTAACATGTTCTGAACATTCGGTCGAAGTATATGTTTATCGTCTGAAACACCGTGTATAAAAGCAACATACTTAAAATTACCAGTTTTTTTTTTTACAATTAATGAGAGAGTGAATTTAGCAAAAGTTTCGAAAAGATTTATTTGTATCAGCTACTTCTTTCATAATATTCCTTTCTAAAAAGAGTTACTAAGTAGGAAAGTACGTAAATCCAGCAGTCCATTTCTTGTTGAACAATCCCATGTATGACCTTTACTGAATAATGTGGGTAGACAATAATCAGCTTACCGTAAATATCACTCCCTACTTACACACAAAGGTTTGTATGAATTAATTGAACATTTTAATAACACTTTGACCTTATAGACTGATACAAGACCTCTCTTATTTCCTCACTAATAAAATATGTCGGATGGAGTAGTGTTCGTATGTTTTTTCAACAGACACCACTAGCTTGGGCCGACAGCCATAGTATGCGTATGTTAAAAGTACATACTAAAACTACACTTTACCACACTTTAGAGGTCCTAGCAGCTTGGGACCTTAGTCCATTATTTAGGTTAGTGAAATCAAGTAAAAACAGGCTTGAATGAATGAAATAAGTTCTTTATTATAAATGTCTATTCTTGTGACCATTATTTTTCTTTTTTTTGGCAAATAGATTTGTGTATCTACGTGAAAAAGAAGTAAATGACTCACTGCCAAAAGTAATTAATTTTATACCTTAATTTATTCACAGCTCCCAACTTAAAATCCGCAAGCTTCTTTGTACTCGACTGCGTTTGAAAAACGATATCCTAGGTACATGTGATACTGAAAATTCTTAATAATGACGCTGTTTTCAAGAAATGGCACCTACCTTATCTATAAAGACACACACACACACCCAATAACTCAAAAATATCTCAACAAAATAATTTCAATTTATTATGTAGCAATTTTTCGTATGTCACCGCTGAGTTCCGCAGAATCACGTGCGGACAATTTATCTCTTCCCGAATATTCACTCATGGAAATTGTCGAAAAACTGCCTCGGCTGTTCTCCGTTTAGGAACGCAGTTATATTAAAAAAAGTTCCAACTCAATATCGGGAATGGTTACCGACAGGGACCAGCAGGTGTTGTTTTGATAAATGGTATGGGTTAGAAGTGAAGGTATTTAAATGCTAGGATACAGAAAATAATGTTCAAAAAGAACACTGAAAGTAAAAGCTTTTTTTTTCGTCTAGTTTGTAGAAATATTCTTATAAGTCTTTCAATCTTTTGCCTGCTTTACTACGAGTTACTTTGATGATCTGTAAGAGTAAATGTTTCAAGAAAATATGAAGTTACTTAGAATGTATTTTTTTATGAATTGGTTGTACCCTTGTGGGCTATGTAGCCATATAAAAAGACTGGCCAAGTGCGAGTCGGACTCTCACACGAAGGGTTCCGTACGATGCTCGTTTTTTTAATTAAAATTAAAATTCAAGTAGGTATCTAATAGTTCTTGACTCAGAGTCCCCTGACAGACAGATGGACGGACGGATGGACGGATAGCGGAGACTTAGTAAAAGAGTTCCGATGGGTACGGAACCCTAAAAAAGTAGCGTAGCGATTGTGACAGACATGACTTTCTAGAAACAAGCAATTTTACAAAATAATCGTCAAATATATCGATTTAGATTTAAAAAGCTTAAATGAATTTACGACACACCAAAATAAATACAACACACAAGCTTTAAAGACTACCAAAACCGATCGACATAACGACCATTTGATAGAACGATTCAGTTCGGAATAAAAACTCCAAAACTCGAATATAAAAAAGACTACAACCATAAAAATGTAGGTATTAAAACGTTCTCGTAATAAATTATTTATGGTTTTACCCGGTTCCCTTCCCTTGATAAAAGTTTCATGAAAACTCCGAACGTATGGCTTTTTCTAACCATAACGGGTAAGCACGTATTACTTATCAATATTATAGATATATTTAAGGGCCATATTTTTTACAAAGTTGATGATTTTGGGATTCATTGCTGTGTTAAAGAAAATGGAGTGAGTCGCGTGTTTTTTTATTTTGTGGGAGTTTTGCTGGGTTGGGAACGGGTGTACCTAATATTAAAATTTCTATTAATTTTAATAAAATTGTAAGTTGCCAATGTCATAACATAAAAGATATTTAAGAAACTTAACATGAACTAAACAACTTGTCGACTGTTCACGTGACCAGAGGGCTGGACTTTTCTTCGGTCAAAGAATCAGCATTGCGATTCAACGCGGCAATGCTGCCAGTGTTCTGGGCACTTTTGCCATTGACAGCGATGTGGATTATTTTTTTGATGCCCAATGATTAATTTTATGTTTTTATACGCGTTTGTACATAATTTCTTGTTAATTAGTAAGTTTTGGTGTATTTAGTTATAAAAATATCTTAGAATATATATTTACATGAAGGGTCATTATAACAACAATAGAACCCATACAATTATTTTTAGAATTTCTGTTTGTCTATCTGGATGTATGTTTGTACGCACTTGACGCAAAAACTATTGCAGGTAATTTGATGCAGTTTTCACAGTTGCATTCTTGCAGAACTAGCTTAAAATCTTGTATATATATTTCAACTTGATAAACCACCTAGAACCCGAGGTATGCGAGGATGCGCAGAATGGTTTCATTTACCTCGCCTCGCTCAGCGCAAGCGATTGTATACTATACTGTATAGACTGTATACTACGCATCCTCGCACATCTCTGTTGGAAACGCAGCCTTAGCGAGCATGTGAGCGAAGTCGTTAACACAGTTAGTTTAATACAAACATGGTTCAGTTACTATTTTAAACATTTTTCTTCGAAACGAAGAAGTTCTTTTTAACAATTTCATTTCTAAAAAAAACTACAGAAAACTTTGTTATTTTTAAACTTTGGCCAGAATCAGAAATTCGTAGAAGCAGATCGTTTTGAAAAACAGTAATTTCTAGAATTTAAATTTCATAGAATATTCTCTTATTCATGTTTTCTATTTTTTATTTAAACTATATTTACATTAAACTGTAAAACGTTGTGTTAATCCTTACCTAATTATTAATTTGTTTAGTTACTTGCTTTTGCCAGCGGCTTCGCAAACGGTAATCATCATGTCTGTACCTAAATTTATCAAAATCGGTAAGTTAGTCTGAAAGCGTAACAAACTAACAAAAATAATTTCCTATATATAATTTATAAGTTCGGATAAATTCATAGTTAGCAACAATAGCATGTTTCATTTTTTAAACGTATCATTTATTTTCATGAACGACTAAATACTTAAACAACTAGACTAATAAACTTATAATAACATGTTTCACGGTGCCAAATTAACTATCGGTACATCGAGGTGCTGAAATGTTTGTACAAAAAACGTCTACATGTCAGTCCGACTTCAGGATCAGAGCTCTAAACATATCCTTCTGTAGCGGGGTGTGAGACAGGGAGACGTCATTTCTCCGAAACTGTTCACCGCCATAATGGAGAATGTCTTCAAAGTTTTATAATAATCGTTTATTTCTCCTCCACAAATAAAACAAATTAATAACTTAATACTAACAAAATAAAGGAACTTATCTCCGATCATGATGACTTAACTAGGTAGGTAAGTATTTTTAGTAATTTTATAGAGTAGTTATTTAAACAATATTTTATTTGTGGGAGACTGGTGCCTAAACTAAGCCGAGCCCTGTATTTTAGGACACCAGGTCCCCACTTGCTTGAGATGATATAAAGTAACAGTAGTTATGCTCCAAAACTATAGTAGTTAATAACTGAAGAAAAGTACATTTATTTTTTTAAACCTAAATAGACAAAAACCAATAAATAAATATCAAAGAAGTTGTAAATATATTAGAAGAATGAATGAGTGCGTGAGCATTGAAACAGAGTATGTGTCTCGTGTGATGAGTGTATGATGTGTAGTGTGTAGTGCATGTCAGTGAAAGTTTTAATATTTGTATGTTTAGGATGAAAGGTTTCTATTTTTTGGACTGGAGAAGGAAGATTTGTTGACGATATAGTCGTCATGGCTGAGACTACGGAAGACCTCAGTACAATGCTCGATGACCTCAGTAGACCTTACGAAAGAGTGGGTCTTAAAACGAACATGGAATGAACCGAGATCATGGTAAATACCCATGTAGCACCCATTTCTTCCAAGATGTACGTCTGTGTTCCCGTCCACATATAACCCGTCTGGCTTCAAATAAATAGTGAACAGGCATCTTCTGGGCACGCTCGCTCCATCATAGACCTCATCTATCGCTTTCCATCAGGCTTGATTGTCATCAAGAGCAAGACCATTACTTAATAAAAAAAAATAGAAAAAGTTCGGAGTCTACACTTGAAGTTCTTCAATCAAGACAAACGGTCCAGTTAGGTAGAGCTAACTTCAAGAAAGAGAACAACGGTCGAACCAGGCTGGGCAGCACTCGGGTACTTGCGTGGTATCTTCTCGTCCCACTTACCACAGTGTCTCAAGACGAAAATCTATGACCAGTGCGTGTTGCCAGTGATGACTTATAGAACTGAAACGAGGTCGCTTACAATCAGAAGGCACTCAAAGGGCAATGGAGAGGGCTATGCTTGGAGTTTCCTTGCGTGGTCGAATCAGGAATGATGATATAAAACAAGGTTACCGACTTAGCCCGAAGGAACGTCGAACTAAAGTGGCAGTGGGCAGGGCACATTGCTCGAAGAAGGAGTGGCGACCGCATACTGGAAGACGTAACGTTGGAGGCCTCCCACAAGGTGGACCGATGACCTAGTGAAGGTCGCCGGTAGTCGATGGACGCGAGACGCACAGGACCGGTTGTTGTTGCGGTACTTGGGAAAGGCCTATGTCCAGCAGTGGACGTCTTTCGGCTGAAATGACGATGATGATGATCCGCATTCGTCATTATAAACTTAAAAAAAAATAGCCATTATTAAATAGTAATTAATCACACGAACAAAGATTTTGTGTCCACACCGTTCAATATCTGGTCAAAAATTTGTGTTGTCCCTAATTATGCGGAATGGGGCTTGACGCTATCGAACACGATCCAATATAAAATTCCAATTACTGGCCATCGTTAGAATATAAATTCCCGATATTCTTTGGAATAATCTGATGTAAAAGAACTGGGAAAGCTGGATGAGGCGTATTATTTTTCTTGAGGTTTTTTTATTATTGAAAACGAACGTTGGTTTGCGTTGGTCTTAATTGCGTCCGAATAGGAGATTTTTCAACGATAGTCATTTTTGATCATGTCTTCCTAGCCTCTATTTTTAACCGACTTCTTCAAAAAGGAGGAGGTTCTATGTTCGGCTGTATGTATTTTCTTTGTTTTTTTTTTTTATGTATGTTCACCGATTTCTCCGCCAATTGTGGACCTGCGTACCACTAAAAAGTGAAAACTAAAAAAAACTTTTTTACAAAAAAATAAAACCGACTTCAAAAAATAAAACACTACAAAGTAAAAAATTACTTTAATTTTGGAAGTCAGTTTTATTCTTTTGTAAAAAGCTTTTTCCCATTCTGTCTATTTTTGCCACGTCAATTAATCAATGTTCAAGAAATCACCATAGTTTCAGAAAAGCGTCGATTCTGTGTTCTAGAATTCTACACAACACTATAAAGATTCCATCAATACAAATTTCCGAAAACCCAACCCAAATTCAAATTGCACTATGATTTATTTAATCTCTACCGCTCAATCACTCACACGGCACCAATATCTCATCTTGCACCATCGATATCCTTGGTCCATTGAAAGTGGGACTCTAACGAGCTTGAATGTATGCGCATACATTTCCCATCCCGATTGAATGGAACAACGTTTCGGATTTGTATGTTTGTTGGCTGTTCGAGATAAAGATAAAATGTTCGATGGTTCATCAATCATGGATCTACAACGGTCGTAATGGTTTAAAGGTTTTCGCGTGATTAGTGTGCTTGGTTTGGTAAATATGTGGTGTTCAATTACAGTTTTCGGCTCAAGCTCATGAGAACGTCAAAACCTTTTGAGTATTAATGTGAAAACTGTCACTCATCATCATCCGCCTAGCCTTTTCCCAACTATATTGGGGTCGGCTTCCAGTCAAACCGGATTTAGCTGAATACCAGTATTTTACGCGGAGCGGCTGCCTACCAGACCTCCACAACCCATTAACTAGGTAACACTGTACTTCATGGTAAGACTGGAGTCAGATTAACTGGCTTCTGACTATCCGTAACGACTGCCAAAGATCTACAAATGACAGCCGGGACCAACGGCTTAACGTGCTATCCGAGGCACGGAGGAAACTCGGTATGTTAAGATGGTCACCCATCCACAGACCAACCTTGGCAAGCGTTGCTTAACCTTGAAGATCGACCCGTGCGGCTGTTATTATCTAGCCACGAGCTCCTCAATGTGAAAACTGTCACTATTAAGTATAAAAGAGGGTAGATTTTCCCTTGTGCGAATGTTTTTCAAATGTGGAAGAAGAGGAACGGTGTTGTATTATACAGGGTGACTGGTAATTAGTGACCGATACTTAAACACGTGATTGTACTTACGATAACAACTTTTATTACGGGACCAAACCAGCAATAGCGAAATAATCAGCTGTTCAATACAATTATGTTCGCCTACTACTGGTCAAAATGTACTGTACTGCCTATTTTTTTTTCGCGATTTCAGGTTTGGTCCCATAGCAAAATGTTTGTTGTCATTACTCATGACGATCACGTGTTAAAGTATCGGTCACTAATTACCAGTCACCCTATATAGTACTTACCTTCTGCCAGTGGCTCCGCCTGCATGGTAGTCGAAAATTATCCCAATGGAATATTCTATATCTTACCCAGGACATAGTCTACCAGTGACACAGCTTTCATTCAAATCCATTCAGCCATAAAGGCGTGAAGAGTTAACAAAATCACAGACAAACAGAGTTACTTTCGCATTTGTACCAAATATTAGTATGGATTGAGAATCAAAGGCTTGAAAAATTCATTCCAGGGTTTCTTCAACTACTAGTTATAATCAATGCAGTGTGACTGTCTTTGAGAGTCAGCATCTTAGAACTCAGTCCAAGCACGTACGAATTTGACTGCCGATGCCGCTGCAGTAACTGTGTAATTTATTGTATTAGTTTGAGCTTGTCTGGAGCAGTACCGTGGCGCGGGCGGTAGCAACTTTATGGTAAAAACTTAAAAAAATAAATATTGCTCGTATTTTGAGTATTTAATAGTATAAGTGAATAAAAAAAAACCCTTATTGTATCAATACATGCACTATTTATATGAATTTCCCTGGCTCCTTATCTAGGTTTAAACTGTATTACAGGAGCCAGTACATTACCCACTATAGTTACAATTAAAAAAAAAAAAAAAAAAAAAATCGGTAATTAAAAATCTATCCAATATCTATCAATCTATCTAACCTAACCTATGAGTGATTTTCTGTCCTTAGTATGAATGAATATCACACTAGATTAATTCTCTCTCAAAATTATTTTCTCTTTCATTATTTGATATCGCACACGATAGGACAGAAAAACAAAACAAAAACCTCAAATTTTTACATGTTTAATACATACTCATACTGCTTAAATGATAACCCTTCTTTTGAACTGTGATGTCATTGGGTAAGAACGCATTATCACATTGTCTTGAGTCTTCAATAATCTCTGCATATCAGCTTGAAAGAAGTAATTAATACCAAGAATTACATTGACACGGTACTAAAATACCCACACACAATGCATTTATCTACATCAGATAATAGCACCAGTATATCCAGATCGCTACCTACTCCGAAGGTAGATATCCACACAGCTACAGGGTATTGAATGTTCTCAATAGCTCAGTAATGACTGCTGGCAGGGTCATCGGTATAAGTATCATTCAGCTACCCCTCACGATCTTTAGAAATCAATTCAACGCCATTCATAAGCCACCGAAGCTTTCCCTATTTTTATAAAAAGCTGAGTTGGCTAAAATTTATTTGTGTAGAGAAAAAAATGAAGTGGTGTTTTTGCCAGTTTTACAAATTCTTGAATTCGATAGAAAAGAAACAAAACTTTTTTTATTTTCACAGGTCTGACATGAATACAATTTATAAGCCTAAACTAAAATTGACATACTTAAATGATAGTTTATTTGTTTTATGCCAAAACTTTGCAAATAAACTTGTACAAAATATAATATTATTATCAAATGTTTTTCACTTTCTCGGGTCCCTGGAGACCCGGTACTTAGGTAGGCGTCCGAGGGGCCGAAGCCTCGCAGGGGCCCCGTTAGACATTTTTTATTAAATATTATTATTATTTCGTTTATTAATTTTTATACACATACAATATATTATATATCTAAAAAAATCATTTAAAAATAGAACAAATAGTAGTCCGCCGATGTCGGGAGCAGGGTCCAAACTACCGGTGGTTAGGGCTCCAGAGAAAGGAACTTTCTCACAATACGAGCCGAGCCGAGCCGAGCTTATTATAATTATTAATATTTTATAGAATAAGTTGATAATTCATAAAGTTATTTTTCCAGTTTGCGTTTTCACTTACCACATTTTCTTGATAATTTATCACCTTATTCGTTTAAGACGTGAACTTACATTCTTAACCCATCGATTTCCCTTCATACTCAAATCCAAATACCTAGATCACATCTTCACAAAACACTGATAACGGACACCAAACAATTGATAGCCCGCAACATATTCCGAATCACGTCATACAATAGCACGCAATGCATAAAATTCAACAAATTACTGTCGTTGGCCAGCAACCATTCCAACTAGGGATGTTACGGAGGTAGTGTTGTCGGAACCGAAGTTGGACTCGGAATTTTTAAACTTGGTTTGTCGGAATCGGAACCGGAGTTGGAGTCGGAGGTGGTGACACAAGAGAAAAGTGTTAAGGGCAGGCACATTATAATAATATCACAAAAAATAAATTCAGTCATACTCTTTAATTTCAATTAAAAATTAATAACCGTAGCCTACATAAAATAGGCGTTAAAATATGTTTTCAATAACAGAGGGCCAATTGTACTTATTTGTGGTGCTAAATAATAATCTAAAAACTGATAGCAATTTAAATCAAATGAAATGACTCCAAAATAACGAATTATGCTTCTTACTCTGATTAAAAAGTATTCGAGCCAGAGTCGGAATCGGAGTCGAAGTGGGTCGACACGACCCAGACTTCCAAATAAACTTCCATGAACTTCTATACAATTTTGTCTGTGCAACTAAGCAACGCAGGCAAAATTCAGTATGACTGTTTTCTAACCGGCTTCTTCAAAATTTTTCAAATCGGTTCATAAATGACGGAGTTATGAAGTAACAAACATAAGAAGAAAAAAAAAATACATACCGAATTGAGAACTTCCTCCTTTTTTTGAAGTCGGTTAAAAAAGGAGGAGGTTCTATGTTCGACTGTATGTATTTTTTTTTATGTATGTTCACCGATTTCTCCGCCAATTGTGGACCGATTTTAAACATTCTTTCTTTATTCGAAAGCCTATACTCCTGCAGAGGTCCCATTGTCACCAAGTCAGATTCTGATGATGGGATCCTATGAAAATCGAGGGAAACCCTCAAATTTTATAGGCACACACAATGTTTTTCATGAACGCAATTCAGATATTTGTGCCTTTTAATCAGAATCTCATGTTGCTGAGCTGATGATGGAAGGTCAGGATCTGATGATGGGATCCCATGAAAAATGTTTGTTCAGCGATATTTTCGCCAATTTTTACCCGATTTGGATGATTCTTTTTGTGTTTGGGAGAGTATTTTCTCGGTCCCATTTTAATTTGGTAAAGATCTTGTGAAGAATTTTGGAGGTAGGTAACGGAAATCTTCAATCAATGATAGCAAATGGATCGGGTTTTTAATCGCATGTCTGTTGATTGTTTACACCAGTTCATAACATAACATCACGCCGGTACGCCGTGTTTGTGGTTTCCCTTTTTAGTGGTACGGTACCACTAAAAAGTGAAAAAAAAAATCGGAAGTCATCGTTTTTCGTATTTTTTGTTTTTTTTTTTTGACACCAACTTCCGAAATTAAAGTTTTTTTATACTTTGTAGTGTTTTGTTTTTGGAAGTCGGTTTTATTTTTTATTCAGAGTTCAAAGTCTGTATCGTGGGCCCACTATTACATCCCTAGTTCTGGCCGTCATCGTCATGTGTACGCACATAACAGTAATAGATTTATGTGATCGGTCGGTATTGGAGCAACAAATTGATCAAAATGCTCTAATGATATATCCATCTGCTACTGGACTCTCTAGAAATGTTTCTGACTTCGTTCTTTGGTTTTGAAGTTTTTTATTTTTATTGGTGTGCAACGAAATTTATTGAAGTTAAACATTGACATTAAACAACTGGATTTATGCTCCATTGGTCTTTACCACAAGTTGTTGTGGAAAAGGCATCCTTGTAGCGGCATCAATTCCGCCACAAGAAAAACCAACAGAGCAAATCTACGTCGCTACAAAAAGAACCGCGACGCCATCTATCCAACTAGCAGCGAACTACTTTGTCGAAATCCTGCATTGCGCAAGCAGAGTTTACCGTGCGATTTGAACATATACATCAGCCCGAATATCAACTATCGGGCAGTAGCCCGCCAGGCACAACAGCCGCCTGGTTGGAGGATCCTTCCTTTTCAATTGAGGTGTGCGGGATTTTATTCTGTGTTCCGCATCCCTCTAAATCCTCCTCAATAATTCCTTGGAGTCTACTTAAAGTAGTTGGAGTCGACTTATTGTAGTTGGAGTCGACTTAAAGTAGTTGGAGTCGACTTATCGTAGTCGGAGTCGACTTATAGTAGTTGGAGTTGACTTATCGTAGTCGAAGTCGACTTATCGTAGTGGGAGTCGAAGCTGCGTAACATCCCTAGTTCCAGCCGTCATGTGTACGCACATAACAGTAATATATAGTGGCGATTTGTGATTTATGTGATCGGTCGGTATTGGACCAACAAATTGATTCAAATGCTATATGTATTCTACTGTTACTGGACGCTGTTGGAATGTTCCTGGCTTTATTTATTTAATACTTCATGCACACAAATGTACAGAGGCGGGCTTAATGCCTTTGTGATTCTAGATAACGTTTGGTTTTGGGGAGTACTGGGGTAGTTTTTAACCGACTTCTTAAAAAAGGAGGAGCTTCTATGTTCGGCTGTATGTATCTTTTTTTTGTTTTATGTATGTTCACCGATTTCTCCGTCAATTGCGGACCGATTTTAAAAATTCTTTTTTTATTCGGATGCCTATACTCCTGAGGAGGTCCCATTGTCACCAAGTCAGAATCTGATGATGGGATCCCATGAAAATCGAGGGAAGCCCTCAAATTTAATAAGCACATATACAGTTTTTCATAAACTTTCTAACGCAATTCAGATATTTGTGCCTGGTAATCATCATCTCATGTTGCTGAGCTGATGATGGAAGATATAAGTCAGGATCTGAAGATGTGATCCCATGAAAAATGTTTGTTCAGCGATAAATTCGCCAATTGTTAACTGATTTGGATGATTCTTTTTTTGTTTGGAAGAGTATTTTCTCGGACTGATCCCATTTAAATTTGGTGAAGATCTGATGAAGAACTTCGGAGGTAGGCAACGGAACTCTTCAATAAATGATAGCAAATGGATCGGGATTTCTATAATCGCATGTCTGTTGATTGTTTACACCAGTTCATAACATAATATCACGCCGGCACACACCAAACACCACAAAAACGCCGGAAGACTTTCGGAAGTCGGTGTTCAAAAACGAAATAACCAAAAACACCGACTTCCGAAATTAAAGTTATTTTTACTTTGTAGTCTTTTGTTTTTGGAATTCGGTTTTATTTTTTTGTTAAAAAGTTTTTGTATTAATTAGTTGGTGTGCAGAAATTCTAGACCGATTCTATGGCTTTGCTCCATTAGCTTCATCATCATCATCATCATATCAGCTGAAAGACGTCCACTGCTGGAAATATGCCTCCCCAAAGTGTCGCATCTCGCATTCATCGGGTACCCGCGATCCTCACCAGGTCATCAGTCCACGATATGGGAGGCCGATCCGTTAGGTTAGGTATCCTATAAGAATTGTGCATTTATTGATATAAGAAGTTGCTTTTGGCAACGATAGTGAAAAAATTGTTGTGATCGTATCAACAGTTCCAGACAGACACAATTGTATCATCATCTGCCTAGCCTTTTTCCAACTACATTGGGGTCGGCTTCCAGTCAAACTGGATTCAGCTGAATACCAGTGTTTTACGTGGAGCAGCTGCCTACCAGACCTCAACAACCCATTAACTGGGTAACACGGTACATCTTGGCAAGACTGGAGTCAGATTTACTGGCTTCTGACAATCCGTAACGACTGCGAAAGATCTACAAATGATAGCCGGGACCAACAGCTTAACGTGCTTTCCAAGGCACGGAGGAAACTCGTTATGTTAAGGTGGTCACCCATCCACAGACTAACCTTGGCAAGCGTTGCTTAACCTTCAAGATCGACCAGACACAATTGTATATTAAAAAAAAATGCCACTTTCCAAATTAGTTTAGATCATGATTTCTGTAGCTCAAAGCATTCAGACTTAATGTACAAGGGTACAAAAACAAACTTATAAGGCATTTTTACATAATATCAGAACATAGCCAGTTTTTTTTTAACGAAGGACGTTACAATTACGTCGTTGAAGAGTCATTTCCCAAGGTGACACTTCTGTTTATGAACTACATTCCCAGTGTTTTGTTCGCGCTCTCATTAGGACCTGAAAGATCTTTTACGTACATTTTCTACTTCTATGCGTGGGCCTGTTCAGACACAAAGAAAAAAAAATACGATAGTCCATAAGGAGCACACATAAAATAGCCCTCCCGCTGCCATTTTTTTTATCAGAGTCAAGATATTTCGAAGTAAAGTCACCATGTGATAATCAGAAATATAATTAAAAATAACCTAATTAAGTGTTTGATTAAATTCAAATTATAGGAGGAGCTCGTGGCTAAATAATAACAGCCGCACGGGTCGATCTTTAAGGTTAAGCAACGCTTGCCAAGGATGGTCTGTGGATGGGTGACCATCTTAATATACCGAGTTTCCTCCGTGCCTCGGAAAGTACGTTAAGCCGTTGGTCCCGGCTGTCATTTGTAGATCTTTGGCAGTCGTTACGGATAGTCAGAAGCCAGTAAATCTGACTCCAGTCTTGCCATGAAGTAACGTGTTACCCAGTTAACGGGTTGTGGAGGTCGGGTTGGCAGCCGCTCCGCGTAAAATACTGGTATCCAGCTAAATCCGGTTTGATTGGAAGCCGACCCCAATATAGTTGGGAAAAGGCTAGGCAGATGATAATGATGATGAGTCAAGATATTTCGAAGTAAAGTCACCATGTGATAATCATGAATATAATTAAAAATACCCTAATTAAGTGCTTAGATTAAATTCAAATAATAGGAGAAACTCGTGGCTTGCTGACTTTAAAGATCGACCCGTGTGGCTGTTATTATTTATAACAGCCGCACGGGTTGATCTTTAAGGTTAAGCAACGCTTGCCAAGGTTGGTCTGTGGATGGGTGACCATCTTAACATAACGAGTATCCTCCGTGCCTCGGAAAGCACGTTAAGCCGTTGGTCCCGGCTATCATTTGTAGATCTTTGGCTGTCGTTACGGGTTGTCAGAAGCCAGTAAATCTGACTCCAGTCTTGCCAAGAAGTACCGTGTTACCCATTAAATGGGTTGTGGAGGTCTGGTAGGCAGTCGCTTCACGTAAATCACTGGTATTCAGCTGAATACGGTTTGACTGGAAGCCGACCCCAATATATAGTTGGGAAAAGGCTAGGCAGATGATGATTAAATTCAAATAATAATTCCCAGCTTGATTTAATCGCTGTCAGCTGATCTGATATCTCAGAAACACGGTTTGAATTTTAGAAAACAAACAGTCTTCCTGTAAACATCCAACAAAGGTCAATGCCCCCAAAACGCCTAAGGGACGAGATAATAATAGTGTTATTTTATGAACAAAACCCAAACTTTAACGATCTTTACCATAAAGAAACTTCTAGAGCTAAGACCAGATTCGTTTCTGAAATTATCTGCGCAATTGAACGTGAACGAGCTAAAACGTACTTTATACTAGTAAATTGATGGATTATGAAAATTCCTTTAATATTCTTACTCGACGTTGAATATCTAAAGTTTGAACTCAGCTATTGGCTTCGGGGAAATGAATTTCACTTTAGACTAATGAAAATACTTTGATATCCCTCGGATAAGCGTCAAAATTTTCGCCTTCTGAATATTTAAAAAGTCTAAGCCACTATTTATTAGGATTAAGGTGTTAAGACTTGGACTTTGAGGTAATTCTTGATAATGGTTGTGGGCTAAGTTTTGGGTCAATACGTCTAGTGGGAGTTTTGTAATGATAACGGGCTAGAACTTCGCCGGTGATTGACGAAACTGAAGTACGTAGGTACTAAGCCGACGAGTATTTTGTCCATGTAATGACTGAATATTTTTTCTGTTATATCTAGAAGGGATGACGGAGCATAACCTAGAAATAAACTATAGAAAACAAAAATAATGACATATCACCCATGACAAAAAAACCTATTACACTTAACTTCAGTTTTAAAAATTATCAGTTAGAAGTAGTTAATAAATTCACCCTATTAGGCTTAGATATAGACACGCACATAAATTGAAAGACGCACATTCAAAAATTAAAAGCAAAATTATCTAAATTTTCATACGCCTTTCGGGAAATTAAAAAAACGACAGACCAAAACACTGCATTGGTAACATATTACGCGTATGCTTATGCATGGCTAAAATGCGGTGTCATATTATAGGGGAATAGTACAGACGCACCCACTCTATTCACCCTACAAAATAAACTTATTAGAATTTTAGTTAACATCGAACAAACCGATAGCTGTAAACCACACTTCCAAGACTTGAAAATTTTAACCCTACCATGCCTTTACATCTTTGAGCTCTGTAAATTTGTACGTAAATACCCGGAATTCTACACAAAAAGAGAAGATATACAAACCAAATTTACCTTAAGACATAAAAATAGATTAAATATACCCACATCCCGATTAAAAATTCACTCCTCAAGCTCCAACGTTAAGTCGATAAAAATATATAATAAGTTACCAGAAGAAATTAGAAATATAAATAAGTATAATATTTTTATTAATAAATTAAAACTATTTCTTTTAAACAAATGCTATTATCATACAAATGAATTCTTCAATGATAAACTATAACTGATATAAAATATATATACATACATTCTTTAATATATAATTTATTTATTTTGTTTTGGTTAAGTTCTTTACTATTTTAATTGTATAGTTATATGTCAAGAAGATAATTTGACACTATAGAATAGGTACTATATGCTGAGTGAGTAATTACCTACCTCTAATTTGTGATACACGAAAAAATGATAACAATACCTTTTGCTGTGCCCTAACAGGGTCTACAACGGTTCTTAGCTGTAAGCCTTTTTATGACATCTTTTGTAAATACCTTGTAGAACGCAAATAAATGAATATGAATATGAATATGAAGGTAATTCTTTTTTGGATGGGTTTGCTCTTGATTCTAGTCTAGGTCAGAGGTGACAGAGACAAAGTCGAAGACGGAGTGAGCTAACCAGAATACAGGCGTTTTCTGGATAAGTTCACTCTAACTTTGAAGAGATTAGGGTTGATCTGAGCTTTTATTACAAAAAAACGATTTTCAGACAGAAAGCCGACTGGTCAGATGTCTGCTATAGGCTCTTTTAAAGCCCAAAAAATGCACGGTTCCTGTTGACTAAGTCTTAGGAACAAAGCTGTTATTATAATCAGGTAGTGCATCCACAATGATACTAAGAAATAATATCTACTTACAGAATGTTATTCTTCATCCTATGATATCGTTTTCAGAACAAGATTGAAGCGATCGGGTACAAATGAAAAGCCTTGACTTTATTACCGTTCCTTTGAAAGGCAATTTTTTTTAACAGATTTTTTTCCCGTTGATCTAGTGATTAGATTTTAGAGTTATGTTTAAATGTTTAGGAAATAAATAAGGCTTAAATAAATAAATAGCGATTAGATACAAGAGCTTCAGAGTACTAGGAGGTCCTGGCTGTGGAATTGATTTTCCATGCCATGGCAAAGTCAAAGTCAAATTCAAAACGTTTATTCCAATTAGGCCATTAAACGGCACTTTTGAACGTCATTCACATTTGAAATATATAAAAGTTCTGAAGTGACTCTACTGTCCATTCGGAAAGGTAGATTCTTATGGAGAAGAATGGACAAGAAACTCCATAGTTACTCTTTTCAAATAAATCTTTTACAATCTTTGGTAACTATACAATTTTTTTTTTAATATGTGAGGACCACGCACCTAGGGTATGCAGAGGTAGACTTATCAATTTTCTAAATAAGTAGGTACATCATACTCACACATTTACAAATATTGGAATGACTAATTAACAGTGTGTGAGTTAACAGAAAAATACAGACACAAAAAGAAACAGAACATCTATAAAGTTAGTACATAAAGCAACCAGTTTGATTTTGTCCACAACATTGACTGTCCTATGGAGCAGGACCAGCATGCTTCCAGGCATTCTTATCCTGAATGTAATCTTCTAAATTTGTAATAAGCTTGTAATAATCTTCTAATTTGTAATGGCATAGATTATGTGTGAGAAGATTTATTCATCTGCTAGGTTACTACCCAGTTTGAGGTACTCCTCAAACTCTAGATATGGGACTTAATTTTTTTTTGCGAAATATTGGTGTAGTTACGTAAACCTATTCTAAACCCTTTGAAGATTACAGGGGCGATTTTTTGTTTTATTTATTTTCACGATTTAGTTACGCAGTTCCCAGGAAATTCAACTTTTGATTAGTTCTGTTTGATCATGGATACACAAAAGCATACCTCCGCACCTCTTCAAGACTACAAGAGGAAACAACGGTCATGTTCCAAGCCCATTGATAATACATTCTGTGTACATTTGATCCTAAGGCGGTGTGGGCGGTGACTGAGGCGGTAGCGGGCGCGATTAGGTGATCATAGTGCACAAGTACTTTTACTGTAGCAGAAAAGAAGGTTAGTAAATTTTCCACCATGTCAACATTACACGATCTTAATAATAAAAAATCTGGGATTAATCGGTGTACATATATTAAAAAAACCCACAGAATTGAGAACCTCCCCTTTTTTAGGGTTCTGTACCCAAAGCGTACCCAACGGAACTATTACTAAGCCTCCGCTGCCCGTCCATCCGTCTGTCCGTCCGTTCATCTGTCTGTCAGCGGGCTGTATCTCAGAAACCGTAATAGGTAGACAGTTGAAATTTTCACAGATTTTGTAGTCTATTGCCGCTATAACAACAAATAATAAAAAATAAGGTTTATGGTACGGAACCCTTCGTGTGCGACTCGCACTTGGCCGGTTTTTGGAAGTCTGTTAAAGAATAGTAATGAATTCCCTGCTGCAGTTTGTTTTTCCTAATAGCTATATCTAGGGGCCCTTATGTTAACATTGAATAGGTTTCTTATAGGTTACTCTAATTTATTTTTTTGATTGAAAAACAGGAAGATTTTGTCCTGGATAAGGGCACAGGAACTTGTAAGGGCATGAGAATTTGTCTCAGAAATACGGCTCCGTGGAATATTTTTGACCTTCAAGTGAGTGAAGTCGCTAAAGAACGCTAGTGTTTGAAATAACGCGCTCGCCTCAGCACACGCGTAAGCTTGTCACCGTGCACTGAGCCTGAATGTTATTCCAGTCCCACTGAAACACAAACCGCGGTCCGAACCGCGCTAAGTTCAACGCTATAATTATATCATGATATCTTAAAAGCGGATAGTCTTGGTGAACCCATCATAATTCGCTGGTGCTGGTCAAAGGTTGCTTTCATTTAAATATTGAAACGTCCTAATTCTGAATGTTAAATTAAGCTCCAGTTTTCACTTTTGTTAGTTTTCGTGTTGATTTTCTGAAGCTATTTTTGTATTGGAAGTTGCTTGTATCAGGCTGATCTAAAAAAAAATCTTATACGGTTATTTCTGTTTTGGTCGACTCCTATGGGTGTTAGCGTGATATTAAAGTAGCCTTCTTCAAGAATTAGTCTATCAAATACAAAAAGTTTTTTCAAAACCGACTGGTAGTTCCAGAGATAAGCACGTTCGAACATACAAAAAAACTCTTCAGCTTTTTAGGGTTCCGTATCCAAAGGGTAATCAACGGAACCCTACTACTAAGCCTCCGCTGTCCGTCCGTCCGTCTGTCTGTCAGCGGGCTGTATCTCGAGAATCGTAATAGGTAGAGAGCTGAAATTTTAACAGATTGGGTATTTCTATTGCCGCTATAACAACAGATAAAAATTAAAATTTATGGTACGGAAACCTTCGTGTGCGAGTACGACTCGTACTTGGACGGTTTTTTATTAGTAGGTATGTAAAATATGAACCGATTATCATTCCTTTTGGTCAGCCTAGTTTTTGTTGGAATTATATTTGATCCTTTTGTATCATTAATCTGTTTATCAAAGGTTACATGTACATATCTATTTTAGGATCTGCTTTCAGATTTCAGCCCCAGATTTAAAGAAATCTGCGACTAACAAAGATTTTGTTGCTGGAATCAAACCTGTGTTTGAACTAAAATACATCCCACCACTGCATTTTTTTTTTTTACAATGGTTTTGCTCTTGATTCTAGTCTATGTCAGAGATGACAGAGACAAAGTCTACGATGGAGCGAGCCTACCCAGAAGGAGCCTGTTCACTCTAACTTTGAAAAGATTAGGGTTGTAAGCTTTTGGAAACACAGACGCAGGCAGAGAGTTCCACTCCTTTGCTGTGCGCATTATAAAAGACGTTTGAACACGCTTTGTGCGAATTGGTGGAATAGCCACAAGGTAGGGATGGTAAGATGCAGTGCGTCTGGATGTCCGATGGTAGAAGGGCCGGTGGGATGAGGTCGTGGAGTTCTTGGGCACACTCACCGAAGTACAATCTGTAGAAGACCGACAAGCAGGCAACCTTACGGCGACTTTGTTCACTAAGATCGGTTTTTTTAATAAAAATACACTATTTTAAAGCAATTGCTTTCTTTACCTTATATCAGACACAGAACGTCATCTTTAGATACGACCACGTACATACGAACCACCCTGCAGATAGAAAAAGTTGAGCCTTTATTTTTCCAGTATTTCTTCAATGAAGTTCCATCAAATGCATCAAAACTTTATCAGACTGAGATAGTGTTATATATAATCTCTTACCCCTTTGTCACATAAACAGTGTATTGTATGAAAAGCGATGTTTTGTGGAGAAATACCGAGACAGCCGAGCTTAAGTGGGCGAGTCGCGTGAACGTTTACAAAAGACTTAGTAAAATATTCATATTTGTCGAGTAGCAACCCTAAACGCTAGGGTTGCTAGTGTTGCCAATTGCCGGATCTTTATGCATTGTTAGCCTTTGAGCTACGTGTAAGTTTTAATTGAACATGCTGTTTATGGTATAAGCCGTCGAGGTGAGGGTCTTTGATATGGAGTTTGTTATGTATTGAGAAATTGTTAGTGGTCGAGTATTTAATTTTACAGCGAAAAATTAACGTGAGAATGGGTTAAAAAGCGATAATGTTCCATTTAAGAGACAGTTGAAATGTATGTGTTTAGTGTTAAAATATCTCAGCGTATGGTAAGCTTTGCTTTTTTGGCCTCAAATCTCCTAATTCCATTTAGTTCCTAATTCGATTTAGTTTTTAGGGTTTTGTACCTAAAGGGTAACCAACGGAACCTTAATACTAAGCCTCTGCTGTCTGTCCGTCTGTCCGTCTGTCTGTCAGCGGGCTGTATCTCAAAAACCGTAATAAGTAGATAATTGTAATTTTCACAAATTATGTATTTCTATTGCCGCTATATCAACAAATAATAAAAATTAAGATTTATGGTACAGAGTGCCTGCCGGGATTGGTGTGCTTGCTGGGGTTGCGGAATTGGTTCGAAAGAGTCACCGCGGCCCAAGAACACAAAGGAGGAACACGGATGGATTTTAGTCAGTAAGAGTCTGACACTCCCTTCTGCTTCACCCAGAGCGGGAGGAGTCATTTGGTGATTTCTCAACCTTTAAAAAAATGGCACAGAACCCTTCGTGTGCGAGTCCCAAGTAAACGTTTTCTTTCTTTTTAATTTGTGTTACATTAGAAACAGTTCCTGGACATGGACGGATTTGTTACCTACGGAGTACGGAGATATGTAAATTAATCTTGTCCAATGAATAAGTTGAACCAGACGTGTTCGGCCAGTACCATTGCGTACAAAGCTAGCACGTTTCCTACATTAATACGATTCCACTTGTAGTTTTAGAAAATTACGTGCCAATGTTCCCTTGGACAAATCCAGTGCAGTTTTGGGGATATGACTAAGAGCGGATTTCACCAATGAAACTGAACGCGATCAGTACATCTGTAGTGCTATTCTGTAACAACTCTCTCGTGTCTCGACAGCGGAATCCGAGGTGAGGATCAAATTACGTCAAACGTAAGACGTTTATCATCTGCCTAGCCTTTTCCCAACAACATTGGGATCGGGTTCCAGTCAAACCGGATTCAGCTGAATACCAGTGTTTTACGTGGAACGGCTGCCTACCAGACCTCCACAACCCATTAACTGGGTAACACGGTACATCTCGGCAAGACTGGAGGCAGATTTACTGGCTTGTGACAATCCGTAACGACTGCCAAAGATCTACAAATGACAGCCGGGACCAACGGCTTAACGTGCTTTCCGAGGCACGGAGGAAACTCGTTATGTTAAGATGGTCACCCATCGACAGACCAACCTTAGCAAGCGTTGCTTAACCTTCAAGATCGACCCGTGCGGCTGCTATTATCTAGCCACGAGCTACTAAAAAAAACTAACGATATAATTAGTTTTCCGAGGCACGGAGGAAACTCGTTATGTTAAGATGGTCACCCATCCAAAGACCAACCTTGGCAAGCGTTGCTTAATCTTCAAGATCGACCCGTGCGGCTGTTATTATTTAGCCACGAGCTCCTCAACGTAAGACCTTTATGTTGTATGTTATAAAGCTCAATTTGTGAGGTTTGTCACTCAGGTGAAGCTTGATATCGAAATGGTTATTTACAGAATAGACTAGCTGAATTGCGTTCAAGAGCGGGAAAAAATGGAATATGTGTGTACAAAGTCCAAAACCATTATTTAACATTTATTTATTTATTTAAAATAATGAATTGGTAAACATATAACCCACACCATTGTCCTCGGAAGTTCAATATAACTTTTCGGAAGTTCATTGTCCACGGAAGTTTAATAGGTTTTATTTTACAGGTACCGAACATTTAGTAAGGTATCTGTAAAATGAAACCTATCTCTTTCTAAATAAAGTTTAACCTCGCGCAATATTCGCACTTACGTTTTGATTCGTGTCACCAGTCATTCCCTACACGATGAATGATTTATCAGTTTAACGACCGAGCGAATGAACGAATGAACCAAATGGGGCATGGCGCGGAAAATATGAAGATATTTTCTATGTAACCGCCGTGAAGGATTTCTGCGTTGAATTTATTCATAAAGAAACTTCTTTTTGCGTAAAAATGTTTGTTATTGATATTTTTAAAGTGTAGGGAAAAACTAGTAGGTATTGGTTAGGGGCTTAGGTTTGAATAACTTTTATTCTTTTTTAGGCATACATACAATATTATTGAATCTTATTTATAAAAAAATCGAACGATATAATTAGTTTAAATACAGCAGAATCTAAATTCAATACTCTTTATATATTTCTTTTTTCAATTTGCTAACCATTGTTGTAACTAATAATAATTATGGTTAGAAAACGTTAAATAAAAAAAGAAACTAAGGATTTAGAACAGGAAGAAGAATTGTCAAAAAGCATTTAATCTCTATTTTTACACCTTTTTAAGGGTTCCGTACCCAAAGGGTAACCAAAGAAACCCTATTACTACGCCTCCGCTGTCCGTCCGTTCGTCCATCCGTCCGTCCGTCCGTCTGTCTGCCATCGGGCTGTATCTGAAAAACTGTGATAGGAAGACAGTTTAAATTTTCACAGATTATGTATTTATTTTGCCACGTAAAACACTGGTATTCAGCTGAATGCGGTTTGACTGGAAGCCGACCCCAATATAGTTGGGAAAAGGCTAGGCAGATGATGTGTATTTCTTTTGCCGCTATAACAACAAATAATACAAATTAAAGTTTATGGTACGGGACCCTTCGTGTGCGAGTCCGACACGCAGTTTTCCGGTTTTAATATAATACTTTAGTGACATCATAGATTGCATGTAGCGGAGATAAGAATGTTGAGATGGATGTCTGGAGTAACGAGAATTGTTAAAGTGAGAAATGAGTACATTAGAGGTACTTTAAAAGTGGTGCCAGTGATGAAAAAGTTAAAAGGGAATCGCTTGTCTTGGTATAATCATGTGAAGAGGAGGGATGAAACGCATGTAACTAGATGAGTTATGAACATAAATGTGGATGGATGGAGAGGGAGAGGAAGGCCGAAGAAAAGATGGATGAATTTTTTGAGGAGCCATGTGAAAAAGTGAACTGAAGAGTTAGTGAAAGCGGCTAATAGAACAGAATGGAAGAAAAATACGTGTTGCGCCGACCTCAAGTAACATGGGATAAGGGCAGGAAGATAATGAATTTAGTGACATAATATAAGAAATAAGTATTCATTGCGGTATCGGAAACTTCAACGGTAGAGTATAAAATAAGCATATAATTACTTACACCGGTAACAATGCGTGTCCGTATTAAATAGAACTTTCTACAGATTCTGAGAAAACCATTAATTCATTATGCGTGGGTGTAAGCCATTACGAGATCTCAGTAATCAATCTATTATACAGACGGGCCACAGCTCACTATACCTAAATAGCTATATAGTTAAAGCGCCATTCCAACCACTGGTAGAAATGTAATGTAGTGTTATTCATCAATAAATTGTAAGAATAAAATACTAATTATGTAATGGTAGAACAAAATCTTTGTCGCGTTGTCGTATCACTCTTGTCTGCGTGAGCCTTTAGTTTTCAGTTCCGTATTGTTACGAGCTTGGGGTTCGTTACAATAAAAACAGCCGATTAAACCACCAAAAATAACACTTTAATTTAAAACAGTAATTAACACTTCAAACACACTAATTAAAACACAATCGCACTACTGAATACTTCACTTAATTCGCAGTTGAAGATCGCTTCCGAAGTTATCGCTTGTATCGCTAATTCAATACTGACCCAGTCGCCGGATGTCCGCCCTTTATATATCGGCGACAGTTATTTCTAGAACCTTCCAGTATAGAAACTTCTGGAAAGTTCGGGTACATACCGGTCCCGATTGACCTGGTGTCGAAACATCGAGAATGTTCTAGCATAGAAAATTCTAGAAACATCTTGACCTCAGTAACTCCGCTATTCGATACTAGATGGCGTTACATGTACGTAAATGTCATTATGTACCTAGCTTTAATTCTGGCGCGTAACAATATTATAATCATCTTTTTGAGGAACTCGTGGCTAAATAATAACAGCCGCACGGGTCGATCTTGAAGGTTAAGCAACACTTGCCAAGGTTAGTCTGTGGATGGGTGACCGTCTTAACATAACGACTTTCCTCCGTGCCTCGAAAAGCACGTTAAGCCGTTGGTCCCGGCTGTCATTTGTAGATCTATGGCAGTCGTTACGGATTGTCAGAAGCCAGTAAATCTGACTCCAGTCTTGCCAAGATGTACCATGTTACCCAGTTAATGGGTTGTGAAGGTCTGGTAGGCAGCCGCTCCACATAAAATACTGGTATTCAGCTGAATCGGGTTTGAACAGATCAACCTTGGCAAGCGTATTTTAACCTAGAAGATCGGCCCGTGTGGCTGTTATTATCGAGCCACGAGCTCCTCAATATGATTAGACGATGCGTAAAATAAGCAACATTAATTTAAAAGTGGCGCCAGAGACGGAAATTTTAAAAGGGAATCGCTTGTCTTGGTATGGTCATGTAAAGAGCAGGGATGAAACGCATGTGACTAGAAGAGTTATGAATATAAATTTGTATGGATAGAGATGGAGAGGAAGGCCGAAGAAAAGATAGATGGAATGATGGACTGTGTGAGGAGCGATATGAAAGAAAAGGGAGTTAGTGATAGCGTGATAGCGGACCGGACAGAATAGAAGAACAATACATGTTGCGTCGACCCCAAGTCCCCAAGTAACATGGGATAAGGGCTGGAAGATCATGAGATCATCGCTTACCAACAGGTGAGATAGTGGTCGCGTGCCTATCAATAGTAAAAAAAAGCAGCGATATCGATTTTTGTGTAGACTTTATTTGTGCCTAACCCGTGAAACGAATCCTTAACCGTAAGTTGTAGTCATTAATTATCTATATAAGTCGGTAATAGTCGGTAATTTGCATAAAATCCTATCCAGCATTTTGTATTCCAACTTACAGAATTAGTTGTAAACTAAAACCTTCTCCAAAATGTAGCAAACATATTGCTGAAAACCGCATCAAATTCAGTTCAGCCAAACTCGAGATAATTGCGGACAAACATCTACTATATCTTAATATATATAAATCTCGTGTCACAATGTTTGTCCTCAATGGACTCCTAAACCACTTAACCGATTATAATAAAATTCGCACACCATGTGCAGTTCGATCCAACTTGAGAGATAGGGTAGGTAGGGTAGGTAGGGTAGGTAGGGTAGGTAGGGTAGGTAGGGTAGGTAGGGTAGGTAGGGTAGGTAGGGTAGGTAGGGTAGGTAGGGTAGGTAGGGTAGGTAGGGTAGGTAGGGTAGGTAGGGTAGGTAGGGTAGGTAGGGTAGGTAGGGTAGGTAGGGTAGGTAGGGTAGGTAGGGTAGGTAGGGTAGGTAGGGTAGGTAGGGTAGGTAGGGTAGGTAGGGTAGGTAGGGTAGGTAGGGTAGGTAGGGTAGGTAGGGTAGGTAGGGTAGGTAGGGTAGGTAGGGTAGGTAGGGTAGGTAGGGTAGGTAGGGTAGGTAGGGTAGGTAGGGTAGGTAGGGTAGGTAGGGTAGGTAGGGTAGGTAGGGTAGGTAGGGTAGGTAGGGTAGGTAGGGTAGGTAGGGTAGGTAGGGTAGGTAGGGTAGGTAGGGTAGGTAGGGTAGGTAGGGTAGGTAGGGTAGGTAGGGTAGGTAGGGTAGGTAGGGTAGGTAGGGTAGGTAGGGTAGGTAGGGTAGGTTGATGGACGGGAGCGAAGCCGCGCGGGTCAGCTAGTACTAATATATAAAGCTGAAGAAATTGTTTGTTTGTTTACTTGAACGCGCTAATCTCAGGAACTACTGGCCTGATTTGAAAAATTATTTCAGTGTCAGATAGCAAATTTATCGAGAAAGGCTATAGGCTATAAATCATCACGCTAAGACCAAAAGGAGCAGAGCCATAATGAAAATTGTGACGCAAATGAAGTTGCGCGGGTCAAATAGTACATTTATATACATATATACAAACATACGGGTCGAACTGAGAACCTTTTTTTGAAGTCTGTTAAAAAAGCCAAATTCACAGCATGATTCCCAACCAATACTCTCAAAAAACAATTGACAAACCAGCCAGGTCGATAAAAAAAATCAGCAGCCCTAGTTTTTGACGTTGAGTTAAAACAATTTAACAATGGTCCCGTGGTTTGACAGTCCAATTATCATGGCGCTCGCCGTCTCGATCCAACCTGTTTTCGATGTCTGATTTTTTTATTATCAGAGAAATAAGAGATAGGACCGGAGAAATAATTACTGCCGCTGAATAGTTATTGAAATACATAGTTTTTTGCAAGAAGACATTGTTTGCTGTCTGGTTTTGTAAGACGTCAGCTATATCGATTTAGTTTTGTTGTGAACTTTAATAAAGGTAGGACAAGACAATGTTTTTACAGTTTGTTTTATTGATAAGTGTATTTGTTGTTAATTAGTTGGTGTGTTTGTTCATATGTACTGATTCAACGAAATTTGATGACAGTGCAGAGTTAGTCCCGTAAAGATGAAAGTTTCGTAATAATTAATAGATAGTACTATATATACCACTGGTCCAGTAGATTTGGAGCAAATTGGCTATTACAGACGGACAGGCACACATACACACGAGTGATCCTGTAAGGGTTCCGTTTTTTATTCGAACGCATCGAATCCTAAAAAAAAGTATTAAATTTGCGATTAAAAAAAAATCTTTGATAAAAAAAAAAAACAATGAGCCTTAAAAAATATTCACACATCAAACTGACATATCTATTTCACATTCACCCTGTATCGCTAACCATTACGAATAGTTTTACCAAATTATCCTTACCGCTATACGAAGAAAACCCGACCTTACTACTTTCAAAATAGAGTGTGAATTGAATGCAAAATAAGTGTGTAAGAGTACAGATCTATTTGCGGAGATGGGACAGCCAATTTTGTCGCATGCCGCCCGTTTGAACATATCCTCTGGATAGGCGATGTTCAGCGGACGCCTGTACCTGGCTCTGACAGTTATAGATGACTACTTGAGATCTGATGGGCAGACGGGTTAGGAGTATTTGGGCGAGATTAGGAGTATACACATACTATATTAACTCACGTATTTTTACAGAAACTAGTTCATCATTATCTTATCATCTTGAGAAAATTACATAGTCCTCTTTTATAATAATATAATAATAATATAATATAATATTCCACACAACTATCACACAACGCCATCTAGTCCCAAGCTAAGCAGAGCTTGTGTTATGGGTACTAGACAACTGATAAACATACTTATATATTTCTAAATACATACATATTATAGATAAACTACACCCAGACACAGAACAAATGATCATGCTCATCACACAAACATTTGTCCTGGGTGGGAATCGAACCCACAACCAGAACCAGAAGCGGATAGCGGTGGATGTTATTGTTTGGCTGTCATGATTCTCTTGGCCTTTTAAGTATTGGGAATCATCAAACGACTCCTCCAGCTCTAGGCGGAGCAAAAGGGAGTGTCAGACTCTTACTGACTCATCCGTGTTCCTCCTAGTGCCCTAGTTTGCGTTCCAGAGCCGCGGTGACTCTTGCGAACAAATTCCGCATCTCTGGCAGGCACTGGCCCTAGCGGGACCCCTCTACTTACTAGGCTAGCCTACTAAGATTCCATCATGAGAAGGTGTCAAAAATCTATATCTAAGTTTGCACCAGTTAATAAGATCGAAGTAAAAGTTTAATCGCCTGTACTCGAGAGTAAGACTTCGTAAGTCCTCGTCAGTGCTTTCAAACTCCATGCTTTTTAGGGTTCTGTACCTGAAGGGTAACCAACGGAACCCTATTATTAAGCCTTCGCTGTCCATCCGTCTGTCTGTCAGCGGGCTGTATCTCAAGAACCGTAATGGGTAGACAGTTGAAATTTTTACAGAATCTGTATTTTAATTGCCCTTATAACAAAAAATAGTTTGTTTGTTTGTTTTGTTTTGTTTTTAAAAAAAACTTTGCCCCACACTAGGATTTTTTCCTGTATCATGGGTGCGTTTACAAACATACAAAGACACATACACAAACAGCCAGACCCGGAACAACTATCTGTAGGCCATACAAATATTTGTTCCGTGCGGGAATCGAACCCACGACACGCGGCGCAGCAGCCGATCGCTCTACCACTGCGCCAACCGTGCCGACCGTGTGGCCGTTTTAAAATAAATGAAGTTAAAAATAAAAGGGGCTATCCTAAAAAAAAATGTATCTGTATCTCAAGAGTCGTAATAGGCAGAGAGCTGAGAATTTTCACAGATTGTGTATTTCTATTGCCGCTATAACAACAAATAATAAAAATTAAGGTTTATTCTACGGAACACTTCGTGTGCGAGTCCGACTCGCACTTGGCCGGTTTTTATAAAAACAAATGACTGATGCTATTTTGCTGACTTTGGTGTCTTGATTCCGATTGTCACGCAAGTGTTAGGTAGTGCATCTTTCTTTTAGAATTAGTTATCGTTTGATTGCTATAGACTCGTTTTGTAATACACAATATATTAAGACTACTACTGATATATTTTGTATCTATCATCATCATCATCATCCACAGCCCGACTTCGCCCACTGCTGAGCATAGGCCTCTCTTTTCTTGTGCCAATCCCCACGTTCCTGTACCAGCCTCATCCAGGTTCTACCTGCGATGGCAACAATGTCATCTGTCCACCTCTTCGCCGGCGGACCAACGCTTCTTCATCCAGTCCTCGGACGCCACTCGATCACTGCCTTACTCCACCTATCATCACCGCGCCTTGCTAGGTGTCTTGCCCAGCTCCATTTTAGATCCGCAATTCGTTTCCGATGTCGAAAATCTTGGTACGTCTTCGGATCTCGACGTTTGGAACTCGATCTGTTAGACGTATACCAAGCATGGAACGCTCGATGGCTCTCTATGCAACTCTCAGTCTGTACACAGCCTCCTGCGTGAGCGTCCATGTCTCGGCTCCGTAAGTCATGGTGGGCAAAACACACTGGTTGTAGAGGCGGGACTTCAGACATTGCGGAATTTTGCCAGATTTCAAAATGTCGTCAAATTTGCTAAAACTGCCCCATCCAAGCTGCATTGACAGGCCTGTTGGTCTAGTGGTTAGTGACCCTGACTGCTATGCCAGAGGTTGTGGGTTCGATTCCCACCCAGGACAAATGTTTGTGTGATGAGCATGATCATTTGTTCTGTGTCTGGGTGTAGTTTATCTATAATATGTATGTATTTAGAAATATATAAGTATGTTTATCAGTTGTCTAGTACCCATAACACAAGCTCTGCTTAGCTTGGGACTAGATGGCGTTGTGTGATAGTTGTGTGGAATATTATATTATATTATTATTATATTATATTATATTATTATTCTTCTCGAGACCTCAGTTTGTTGATGTTCTTTGCCAAATGAAAGGATATGGCCAAGATAAACAAATCCGTCAACCATCTCCAACGATTCATTTCCAACTTTAACCGTAGGAGAATAAATACCAAATACTTAATTATCATACACTAATTAACACGAAATTATGTACAAACGCGTATATTAACAAAATAAATCATTGGGCATCAAAAAAATAATCCACATCGCTGTCAATGGCAAAAGTTCCCAGAACACTGGCAGCATTGCCGCGTTGAATCGCAATGCTGATTCTTTGGCCGAAAAAAAGCCCAGCCCTCTGGTCACGTGAACAGTCGACAAGTTGTTTACCGTAGGATATATGTATTATAAAGAGGAAAGATTTGTATTTTTTTATGTAACGAATAAACTTAAAAACTACTGGACCGATTCGAAAAATTCTTTCAACAATGAATAGCTACATTATCAGGGTGTAACAAAGGCTATATTTTATCCCCGTACTCTTACTACCCGAACTTAATATGTACATGTATTAATTGTGAGTTTTTTGGTTTAACATTTTGTTTTTGACATCGTAATTTTTCTGATTAAATTCGTATTTTTCGCCTCTTAATCTTCAATGTATTCTTGGTATTTATATTTTAAATGGTCAAATCATAGGTAGAGAATACAATGTGCTTAATTGCAATTAGTAAAGAAGAAGTCACTGGCTCCTGAAACACAGGTACTCTACCTAGCTCAGGAGTCAGGGTTTCATTGTTTTGTAAACTGTTTTGCACCAATAAAGAATTATTATTATTATCGATTTACCAAAGAAACACTTTTGCTTACACTATTCAAGAAATATAGACGCATATAAAATGTCATTGCGATAATAACGAATTTTAAAACCAGCTCATAGCTCGTAAAACAACCAAAAGATAAGCGAATATCACCATAATCATAACGGTGGGTTAGCGAGTAATTATCTTAAAAATGGGACAGGGTAGAAAAGGCCGTTATCCCTTGAAATAATCTTTTCGTCGTTTTTTTATGGCATCCACAGGTTACTAGGTAAGGCTCATTCTTTGACGAGAATACACAATTTTCGTGACAGCGAACACAATCAATTTATTTATTTGAACTTCATGCAACACTGTACCAGTCATCCACGGGTGATGAAGAGCTTATCTGTCATCAACTTAAAGCTTGGCACACAAACATTATTTGAAAGAGATATATTTCAGGTAAGATGGTGTTTACTTGAAACCAATTGAAACAATTTTATACCGGCGTTCCACGAAACCCCTTGACAAAAATGGTACTTTCTGGTTTCTGACTACATCTTCTTCTTTTCTCTCGTTTCGCTCTTGGCGGAGCGGTCGGTGGTAGAGGCGGACACAGCTCTCCGCATGATTGCCAGCCCTCTCTCCTATTAGCAAACTGTTTGGCTGGCGCAATCAAATACGCGGCTTTCTAATATGGATTTAACTTAGTCAGTCCAGTTAAATCTACTTTTTCTAGAAGACCAGCCGCTTATCGAGTCGTTATCCCGCCTAGAGATATGTGTATGTTAAGTGCTGTAGAATGCGCGACTGTTCTGCGGCCGATAGACCCATAAAAAAAATGTCAAAAACTACAAATCTGTCGTCTGGACCTACGGCTTAACGGTGGAGTCTCGATTTGAATAGAGTCAGGCCACCCATCCATAGGGCGACCTCGGCAAGTATAGCTTAACTTTAGATATCGACCCGTACGACTGATAAATAACTTTGCTCCTCGCCATATTTCAGCTTAGTGATAAAAGTTTTCAAAAGGTGCTTACCAACAAGAATATTGTGAAGTACTACGAAACTGAAATAAACTGTTAATAACATCAGAGCGAAGTTTAATCGAGCGTTCTTGCAGTTACACGTCAGCAGTTTCAAACTCCATACTTTTTCTACTACGTTCCGAGATATTTACTTTTCAATTATAGCTTGGGTGGTTTATAATGTTCATTTAGCCTCGCTCCATCGTAGACTTTGTCTCTGTCATCTCTGACATAGACTAGAGTCAAGAGCAAAGCCATAAAAAAAAAAAAAAAAATTGTTACATTGCTTTATTATTTTGCTTCATCGGTACGAACAGTGACGGTTGCTAGGGACTTCTTGCCAATATTTTTTTATTCATAACTCTATAGTTACAACTTTCGATTTTATTAACTCATTTCTCAGCAAAGCAGCAAAATCTGTTTTATGTAGATGTATGTTTGTTTTAATCTGTTTTTTATTGGTTTAGTTTCGAAATTTCATAAACTTATTAACATTATTACTCTCCAAAATTCAAAGGTAAGATCTTTGTTCGTGTTACCACACGTTTTTCCATAGCACATCTGACATTGGCTCTCATGTCGATATCTCAGTGAGTTCTTTGTGAGGAATATCGGACAGGTAATGAAACCACGACTGGACTAAAGGGCGTATATTCGCAGACTGGCTGACGGTTGCACAATACATAGAACATAAGACAAGTACCTCCTATTTACAAATATCACACCTCCACCACTATACTAGAATTAGGGTAACTGGTCTTGACTTATAATTAACAGGTTGTTCCGTATAGAAATAATTACACTTTAAGGGAACTTACAATACTTACTAAGTTTTATAATTTATTTGCGACAACAATGGTAAACAATGGATAGAACTGCCAAATAAAATATATATCTTAATCACTTAACTTACTTAAACTAGGTATTCTTATGAACTAACTTATTCTATCCTAAATTTCTCCACTGGTTTCCGCGTCCGCCTAGAATAACGACTCACCGGTGACAGAGATGGCGATAGTACGTTAGGTGAGGAATGTTCAGAAGGAACGTCGGCTTGATCGCCCCGGTTAACATTTTCGGCCTCTTTATTGGTGTTTACTATTAGGGTTTCTGGCATAACTTTTTCTGAACCCTTGCCTAACAGCTCGACCACATTCTCTTCACCCTGCTGGCCCTCATCATGCTCTTCCGGACAGGTAACATCAGAAAATCTGGACCTACGGCGCATTTGATCGATATGTCTTATGTGATTGACCGCTATCCGTCGCTATTGAATACCTACGGCAACTGTCCACCCCTTGTACGGTGCCTTTCATCCATTTATCCCCAGAGCCATACTCCCGAGCCCAAACTGAGTCCCCCTCTCTAAAGGTACGTGACGTTCCACCAGCGTATTCTACCTGACGTCTCTGGGCTGCACGTACTCTGTCTTCGACGACACGATCAGTACGCAATAAGTCTAGTCTTGACCGTAACGTCCGCCTTTGCAGGAGCATGGCTGGTGTTTCCCCGGTTGTACTGTGTACCGTATTGCGGTTTGCTAGTAGGAAGGTTTGTAATGCCGTATCAATATCTACCTTATCCCTATACGCTTTTTTGATTGCTTGTTTACACAATTTCACTGCGTTCTCTGCTGCTCCGTTAGAGGATGGGTGGTAAACCGGTGAAAAATTCTGTTTTATTCCGTTATTTTTAAGGAATTTTTTAAATTCATTACTGGTAAATGGTGGACCTTGATCAGAAACTAATTCCTCCGGTAGACCGAATCTCGCGAATGTTGATCTTAATACTTTTATAACATTTGAAGCATTAGTACGGTTCATCTCAAAAACTTCTACCCACTTGGAGGTAGAATCAATTATAACTAAAAAGGTTAAGCCTTTGTACGGACCTAGGAAGTCAATGTGAAGCCTGCTCCAGGGGCGCGTGTGATATGGCCACGGTTGTATCGGAGCCCGCCGGGGCGCGGACGCCTCTGCCGCGCAAGTCTCGCACTGCTTGCACATTGCTTGTACTGGTGCGTCTATGTTAGGCCACCACACATAACTACGAGCTAGACTTTTTGTCTTCACTATCCCCATGTGACTACTATGAAGTTGTTTTAAAACTTTATTTTGTGAAGAAAATGGTATCACCATACGGTACCCCCACATTAAGCACCCACATTCCGTGTATAATTCATTACGCCTTCTAAAATAGGGTTGAATCAATTCATCTGAACAAGTTAGAGGCCACCCCGATTTAGTATATGTTAAAATTCTACTAAGGACCTTATCACTTGCTGTTGCTTCCTTAACATCTTTACTCGTAATCGGTAAAAAATCTTCTACGAAATTAACATAAGTGTTCTCGTTCTGTGTACCTACATGATTTACTTCTGTACATGGCAACCGTGACAACGCATCTGCACAGTTTTTACTTGACGCAACATACTCAATATCGTAGGTGTAACCCGCTAATAGCACCGCCCAACGTTGTAATCTGGATGCGGCCATTACAGGAATCCCTGCCTTATCTCCAAAAATGTAAGTCAAAGGCTTATGATCAGTTCTCAATTTAAACTTGCGCCCATAAAGGTACTGGTGAAATTTACGAATCCCGAAAACAATTGCGAGTGCCTCCCTGTCTATCTGCGAGTAGGCGCGCTCAGCCTGCGTCAGCGAGCGCGACGCGTACGCCACTGGCCGCTCGCCGTCCGACGTCGCATGAGATATCACCGCGCCGATACCTACGCTACTCGCATCCGTCGTCAATATTATAGGCAACTCCGGTGTATAATGCATTAAAACTTCACTACTGGTTAATAAATATTTGACTTTGCTAAACGCGTCCTGACACTCTTTACTCCAACTGTACTGAACACCCGCTTTGAGCAGGTTATAAAGGGGTGCTAAAACTGTGCTAACATTCTTTACGAACTTGCCGTAGTACATGACCATACCGATGAAGGCTCTCAACTCGGAGACGTTCGTGGGGGCTGGCGTTTTAATTATAGCCTTAACTTTGTCTGGACACGTGTGAACGCCGTCTTTACTTATGGTGTGCCCTAAATAATTAACTGACTCCGCGAAGAATACACACTTTTCTTTGTTTACCCTCAGGCCATATTTTTTTAAACGATCAAATACTTTACCTAAGTTTCGCATGTGAGACTCCTTATTTGACCCTGTGATAATAATATCATCCAAGAAAATACCTACTTGTGGTATATCCGCAAATAATTGTTCTAACCGTCTTTGGAAAATACCCGGACTTGACGAAAGACCGTATACTAGCCTGTTGTACATAAATAAACCCTTGTGGGTATTTATCACTGTATATTTCCTGGTGTCATCTAGCTCAAATTGGGCGTAGGCCTGAGATAAGTCAATTTTACTGAAGTGTTTACCACCCCTCAGTCGAAGCAGCAGTTCCTCCACCCTAGGCAACGGATAACGGTCAACTTCTATAACTTTATTGAGTGTTAATTTATAATCAGCACAAATCCTAATGTTACCGTCCTTCTTGACGACGGGCACGATCGGGGTCGCCCAGTCCGAGCGCTCCACCGGCGAGAGAATGCCGTCGCGCTGCAGCTGGGCCAGCGCGCGCTCCACCGGCTCGCGCAGCGCGTACGCCAGCGGCCGCGCTCGCATGAACACCGGCCGCGCGCCCTCGCGCACATGCACGCTCACTTTGCCACCGGTGAATCGCCCCAGACCGTCCGCGAACACCTCAGAGTATTTGGAACTGAAAGCATGCAAGTCAAATACGTTATTTTTGTACATAGCCACATTGTTACATTCGTAATTTACAATAGGTAACTGTATTTTTAATTCGGCCATCCATTGCCGTCCTAAAAGAATAGTTTTCCCATTCTCCACAACAAATAATTCTAATGTCTTACTCAGATCTTTGTACTTAACAGTTGGTAATATGACTCCTAGGGGTTTGACTAACTCCCCCGTATAATATCTAAGCGTTAACTGACATGGCTTTAGACATAGATTTTTAAATAATCTCATGTAACATTCCCGACTTATACATGAGATAGCACTACCCGTATCGCACTCCATTTTAATGTTTTTTCCATTTACGTTTAATTCTAGATACACTGGTTTACATTCTATAGCGGATAATTTACAGACATCGATAAAAATTACCTCGTCACTTCCCATACTTTCGTTTAAGTTTTCCTCCCTTGTTTGATCGATGTCGACGTTGAAGTGTCTCGCTAAATTCGGGCACACGCGTCGCAGATGTCCAACTCGGTTACATACTCGGCAAACGTAATGCGAAAACTTGCACGTGGCCGCGTCGTGACCTGCGCCGCACACTTGACACTGCCGCTGCGCACGCTCACCCAGCCGCGCGGGCGCGGGTGCTGGTGGTGCGCGCGGGCCTCGCCTCCCCGCGGGCTGCGCAGTGGCCTCCCGCACCACTCCGCTGCCGTCCCGCGCTCCGCGAGCCGCCGCCGCTGGCCCGCTCCGCCACCGTGATGACTTCGCAGCCGACATCGCCTGGCACGTCACCGACGTCGCCGCTGCCGTTGTCTCGCTCGCCGACCCTTCCTGTCTGACCACTTCGGCCGCGTCTTTTTCTGCCGCCTCCATACTAATCGCTAACTTATACGCCTTGCCGAAATCCAGCTTACTTTCGGCGAATAATCGTTGTCCATTCCATAATGTCCGTAATCTGCGTAAATGTTTTGTTTTTAGGTTTCTCTGGCGTACACAAATTGACCAAAAGTTCGTAAGATTCTGCCCCCATAACCGTTATTAGTGTAGGCACTTGTAAATCAACGGGTATTTTGTTCACAAGAAAATATTGTTCTAAACGTTCCATGTACAATTTCCAATCGTCACTTTGTACTTTAAATTCCGCAATCTTACCGATCGACATTTTGCAAATAAAACTATTTTACGCGTAATTCGATACTGCTCGTCGCCACTGAGGAATATCGGACAGGTAATGAAACCACGACTGGACTAAAGGGCGTATATTCGCAGACTGGCTGACGGTTGCACAATACATAGAACATAAGACAAGTACCTCCTATTTACAAATATCACACTTTGTTTTTGTGAGAGGATAGTTCTGTTTTATTTTTATGTTTGGCAATGGTGGCCATAAATAAAATATAATAGAACTCTATAGTTTCTCTCTCTTGCCTAGTGGTGCATGCGACAGATGTGACTCATTCAATTCTACTTGAGCTTGGAAGCCTTTTTGTTCTTATCTATTATGCCCAGAAAGAGATGGCGTGATGATTTGGACGTAGGCGTTGAGGACTGGATCGAAACGAAGCGACGCCAGAGAAGAATGTCTGGAAAGACATGGTGAAGGCCTTTGTCCTGCAGTGGGGTAGCCATAGCTAATTAAAATTGGTTGTCTGTAAAGTCAGTTTACGTACGATAATTTTACGTGATAACGTCATAAGAAAATAATTAAATTCTTAACGAACAAGCCGAACGCTAAGGCCGATCTTGCCTCTCTATCACATGTTCCGCGCTCTCGCTCTTGGATCGTGACACTTTCCGCATCGGTTTATAAGACGTCACGTCAAAAATTATAAAGGATGATACTTTTGTTTAAAGTCACCGCGTAAAAAACTTGGTCGCTGCTGCTTGCAACCGCCTGATTTCCATCTAATTGCTAACTTTTTTTACCATCTGCAATTTAACTTTGACAATAAAATACCTTTTAACATGAGCGCAACTATGCGTAACATACGTAATCCAATTTTTCCAACGATATCAATCTATACCTAAATATTTAAAACCAAAGGCAAATTGTATCAAACCCAGGGTTTAACATTTTCCTACACGGATCTCTAAAAATGTCATCGATTAAGCAGCAAATCCCATTTAAGCCCACGTGATATCCATGACATGGCTGAATTTTTACTATGACCAAAACAACAGGATATTTTGCCACAGGACAGAAATACCCAGTAAATAAACTACACTGCTCCTATGTTATGAACACGTCATACAAGGGCGCCAAATAAAAATGTGCTATAATTGTACATTTCCTGAATCGACTTTTATCGTGATTCTTTACGTTTTCCAGTAATGAAAAACGGTTCATTATTTTTTACCTACGAAGAGATACGAGGAATGCCTTTTAAGTTTTGTCTTTTGAAGAAAAAAACACAAAATAATAAGTTGTCTCACAGCAATGATGTTATCTTTAGTGAAGTCGGATTTTGGGCGTCCTTCGCGAGATTTGTCACTAACACTAGTATGTCCACGCTGGAATTCTAAATACCAGCGTTCGACAGTTCGCAGACACGGGGCTTCATCACTGATCACAGATGTTAGCTCTTCAAAACACTGAAGCCGTGACAGGCCTCTTCTAAAGTTGTAGAAAATTATTGCATGAACATTTTCCTTAGAAAGATTCATATTCGTACGTTACCTGACAAATTCCAATCGACGCTGTGACTAAACAATAGCATTAATCCTAATACTTTCAACTGTTTCGAGATTCAAAATTTAAACACATTCGAATATAGAACAGTTCCAAATTCAAAATTGCCGGGATATATGGAAACGACAGAACTTAAAAGGCATGCCTAGTATTACGGACAGGTCAATGTACTTTGTTGCCAGTGTATCTGGCGCCTACCATGAATGATTTTTTCGTAAAAATTAGTGTCGAAATAGAAAACACCAACGGTGCTTGCAATTATTGTTCCCAAATTTAGCGCATACCTCAATGGTCAAAATTCCGTAATAATTAATTTCCATACTACGACAAAACTATTCATCTATTTGTTTTTCTCTGTTTCACTTAAAATATGAGAGTGATTGTGAAAACGTTTCAATCGTCGTCATTATCATCCACAGACCGTTTTTGGTTGGATACAATGCTCTCTTTTCCTGTGTCGGACAACCAATTACACTAGAAATTTTTCCCGTATCTTTGGTGCGTTCAAAAACATATACAAACTCACATACACAAACAGCTAGACCCAGAACAACTATCTATAGGCCGTACAAATATATTTCCGTGCGAGAATCGAAACCACGACACGCAGCGCAGCAGCCCATCGCTCAACCACTGCGCCAACTGTGCGGACCAATTCTTTCTACCAGTCCTTGGACGCTATTAAGTTACTGTCTAATTCCAACTGTAAATACCGCGTTGCCAAATGTTTCAATTCACGTTTTTAACTTCCGAGACATAAAGATCATCCAAGCAGGGCCGCAGCGTTGCGGAATTTGTTCGAAACAGTCACTGCGGCCCTGAAACGCAAAGGGCATTTGGAGGAACATTCATGGGTTTTAGTCAGTAAGAGTCTGACACTCCCTTCCGCTCCACCTAGAATGGAAGTAGTCATTTGATGATTTCCCATCCTGTTAAAAGTTCTTTTCATCGGACCACAAGACGAACGGCGATGCGCCACCGCTACCGGTAGACATCCCACCCACGCGCACAAAACGTTTTGGGAACACACTCATAATGCGTACAGCTAAGGAGTGGAATTCCCTACCGGAGTCTGTTTCCTGATAGCTACAACCTGGGAGTCCTTAAGTCAAGAGTGAATAAGTTACTTCTAGGCAAGCGTGCTCCACCTTCGACCACATCGTCGCTTACCATCTGGTAAGATGGTGGTCAAGCGTGTGCCTATCAATAGTAAAAAAAATCCTATTACTACTGCAAATTCTCAACCTAAAACATGCCCCAATCAATTAATTTCGTCGATCAATTTATTGGACATCTGCATCAGCCATACTGTGTTCAAATGCCCTGCCTACTGCCAATTATAGCCACACGACTCCCATTCGCGTTAATTTGCGTGATTAACCTTTTTGCCAACGGCTAATGGCGGATTTTTTTTTCGACCGCTGTCAGTTCAAATTCCCGTGATGTTATTGGTGTTTTTCGTAATTTTTGTTTTATTTATAGAAGCTTGTTGCGTTTAATTGCCGACGTGTTTAATTTGAAGGTTGATTTTTGCGTAATGTGCTCTAATTTGTTACTGTTCTGTTGTGATGTTTGGGTGTGACCGCTGTTTTGCTGGTGAAGGGTTAATGGATGGTTTATTTGAGCTTTTATTTATGATACTAAGGGCCTGTTTCACGATCTCCGAGTAACCACTACTGACCGAATAAATTCGAAAATGGATCAATATTTGTATGGAATTTATTTATTTATTTAAACTTCATGTACAATAGTGGTACATAGGCGGACTTAATGCAACAAGGCCTTCTCTGCCAAGCAAATTAACGGGAACTTAAGTTGTGAAACAGGCACTAAGTTTATTAATCAAGTATATGATTTAATTGAGGTCATTCAATTTTCAACTAATTTAACGTACCGCGCGCCTCGAAAAGTACGCTAAGCCAGTGGTCCGGCTGTCATTTGTAGATTTTGGCAGTCTATGCGAATTGTCAGAAGCTAGAAAAGATTGACACCAGTCTTGCCAAGAAGTACTGTGTTACCCAGTATCTGGGTTAAGGAGTTCTGCTGAATCTGATTTGATTGGAAGCCAACCTCAATATAGTTTCAAAGAGACTATGCAGATGATAAGCTAATCTGATATACCGACGCACGCTGCTATGAGCTACGGCGTAGCGGTCTTGCAGCAATAAGACCGCTACGCCGTAGCTCATAGCAGCGTTGCAACGCCAGCAAGCTACGCTGTTGAAGCGGAATCGAGACACTTTTGTGTGCTTTTTATTTTTACTAAGTTCGCGTTTCCACCTACAGATAACATGCATGCAAGTTTAAGAGGAAATGCTGGCGGCGAGACTTTGTACGTTAAAAGTCATAATTCGAGGTTTGGCTCTCGACTGTTTTCTCCTCCAATATTGGACCGATTTAAGAGATATTTCACAAACTGAATAAGAAGGATGTCTACTATGTTTCAAAGTTTTCATTTATTGATTAATAGTTTTAAAATTTGTACACTAGGGCCCTGTTGACAGCGATTTATCGAACTATTTTGAGCATTTTGTGAGAGTTCTAGTGCTTATACGATTAATGAATCATTAAAAAAAACATGTACATGTGCTTATTATTCAGTTTGTGAAATATCTCTTAACTTGGTCCAATATTGGAGGAGAAAACAGTCGAGAGCCAAACTTCGATTTATGACTTTTTACAAAAAAAGTCTCGCCGCCAGCATTTCCTCCTAATTACATTGCGGGGCACTATCGAAAAATTAATGACGTCATGCCTTGGTAAGGTATAATATGATTAATCGCATACAATGTGATGCAACTCGCATGTGAGAGGAGGCGTGGCCTATGATTGAGAGACTTTCATTGCTTGGTTTACAGCGGGACTATATATTTAGGTTAAAAATGGCTACGTAGGCGTTTCGGCTACTTAATTTCGTACGATCCAGTGGAAAACAGGAATTTCATTATTATTAATATTTTTGAGTGATATTTGAGACAAAACTCAGCGGCCGAAACGCGTACTAAGCCTTGAAAATGCAAGTATTCCTTGCAAACCATTTTTTAAAGATGCATTTCGTAAAACAATTACAAACTTCACTAACGTAACCACCGCTATCTTTCAACATACATACATAAAGTATACGCCTCTGCAATACACTTTTAATCCTTACGGAAAGCGAGCACAAACAAGTGTTGTTGTAAAAATATATACTTTAGAAGTTGCAGCGCTCTGCGGTGTACGGTACCAAAGGATTGTCGTGTTTCGTAAGAGATTTCAAGTAAATATTTTTCTTAAAGTCTTTTTAGTTACAGAGCTTTTAAAATTGATAAGATTGTGATGTGCAAATTCTGAAACATAGAATATAATAAAATAGAAAAGAATACTCTTTATTATGTACACCATATAAGTTACAAAAAAGAAAGGTGAAGAAAACATTACATATGGTGACACATTGGGCGGCCTTATCGCTAAGAGCGATCTATTCAAGGGTTACCTATCATAAGTTCAAAAAACATTTGACTGAATTTCATTTCACCTAAAACTTTTCAACTATTATTGTTTCGTATTTTTTTACTTCATCGAAGTCACGTCAGCCACTGTATCAATTGACCTATTATCATTTCGTTTTTTTTCGTGACTCCGAAATTTTATTTGGTCGAAAAACTTTTTACCGAAGTTACATTTAGCCGAAATAACATTTGTTCGAAGTATTATGTTTCCGAACATTCATTATACCACTGTTTTAATCTAAGTGTTGTAATGATGGTAGTGGTGGTGGTAATACATTAACGAAAGTGGTTTTAAGTGGTCCCAGTTAGAAACGTGCCAGCAGGCATGCAGCATGCAAGCAGACATGCAGCGTGCAAGCAGGCATGCAGCACGCAAGCAGGCATGCAGCATGCAAGCAGGCATGCAGCGTGCAAACAGGCATGTTACATGGAGCAAGCATTGTTTATGTCACGGTTCCGGCGCTGCGGGGTTTGGGTGGCCCCACGCACCTACGCGGGCTTAAATTACACTCTAGGAGTAGGACAGACAAGACTACGTGAAGTCGGTTTTGCAGCGATTCGTTTCTGTCATAAAATTTTGTTGCACAACGTATTGACTTTTTATGACACTACTTTAATTTAAAAATGAAAATGCTACCAAGTAACCGGCTATATATTTGTGATGAATATTCCGTAGAATGTTGTTTCAGTGCAGAGAAAAAATGGCAAATAAATCATTTGGCAAATGAAAAAAGTTCAAAAGAGGTTTCGGCCAATAGCAAAACGTTATTATGTTAATCGGCGAAATCTAATTCGGTAAAATAATACCAATTACACATGATATTTCGATGGTCTAAAAATATGTCAAATCATGCATATAGCAAATAAGACGTCGGTCAATAGTTTATAAGATGAAATTCGATCAAAAAAATTTCGGAAAAGTGATCGGTTCCCCTTTTCAAGATCATCTTTAGATGGATTGAAAAGATAATGGAAAGACAATATTGTAGGTAGTCTTAGGTGCACGATTTAAATAAATAAATACATAATAGATACACATATACAATTATAATTATGTAACAAATAAAAATAAATAAAAAGCATAGGACCCAAGTGAACACGATCAAAGCACAGACTTGGTAGGTAAAAATGATTTTCCCCTATTTCAACCCCTTAAAGATTGAATCTCAAAAATCATACATCATGAAATGCCAGCTGGCTTGCTACTCAAGTTTGAAGAACTAGCCTCTTTTTTATCCTAGTCATTAGAGCCTATGCACACGGCCTATTTTAAATGCGCCAACGACATCTCACGTTTTCCGAACGCGCGTTCATGCCGCTGTACTCGTAGATGACCAACAAAAAGCAGTACTGTCAGCGTCTCAGCGCGTCCGCACAAATAAACGCCGTGTGTAAAGGCCTTTAGTGATAAGCTCAACTCAGACCTGTTGTCACGTTAGTCACTCTAGGCACATACATTTTCTGCATTATAAAGAATTAATCGATATATCTTACCATAAAGTAACACAGCAGCCCAATAATCGGTGAACTTGCAGGCCATGATGTGTATACAGGGTTACTTGTAATTCGACGTGTATTCGTCAGGTGCTGATAGGGGGCCGAAATGCACCGAATTGAACCCGATAACATATGTATGGCCGAAATTCAATCGTTTTCGAGATATTTGAATTTTTAGATTTGTCGATATTTAGCCAAAATTTGATATTTAAATAAAAAGAAATGAAATGGATGGAATGAAATTATTAAAATGATGAGTGATTTAAGAATAATATATTTACCAATATTTTCATTACACTCATCAGAAAATGTTGTCTCGTTCAAAAAAATACTGTATACATAAACTTACAAATAACTAATACAACTTGCGTATTCCGTTAGCTTACCAAAAAGGTATAAAAGTTAATTTAAAGATACGCGATCCGTGGCATGGCCATGTGTTTGAATCGGCCCGGGGAGAGAAAATCATTTGCGTTTTTAGTTAAGGATCCTCACTAAAACAACCGATTTTACTGGCGAAATTCTTCGTGATGTCCGAGGGCCCCAGATTCAAAACCGGCAAAGTGCGAGTCGGACTCGCAGATGAAGGATTCCGTACCATAAACCTTAATTTTTATTATTTGTCGATATAGCGGCAATACAAATAGGGACACAATCTGTGAAAATTTCAACTGTCTACCTATAACGGTTTTTGAGATACAGCTCGCTGGCAAACAGACGGACGGACGGACGGGCGAATGGACGGACTGACGGACGGACAGCGGAGGCTTAGTAATAAGGTTCCGTTGGTTACCTTTTGAGTACGGAACCCTAATAATGACCGCCGGTTAAAACTAAAGCTTACTCATTTTAAGTACTTATTAAACTAAATAAAAAATGGAAGACCCGAAATTGCTAATGCTTATTCAATTCAATAATAAATGATAACAAACAGAAACAAGAATTAACAATAATGACCGATAATGAATTACTCCCGCCATATCATGAATAAATTCGCCAGTAAAATCGGATGTTTTAGTGAGGATCCTTCACTAAAAACACTGATGATTTTCTCTCGACTCAAACACATGCAAATTTTGGGTAAATATTGAAAAAACATTAAAATTTAAATATCTCGAAAACTATTGAATTTCTGCCGTACATATAGGGGGTTTAATTGCGGTTTGCCTGGAAGCCGACCCCAATGTAGTTGGGAAAAGGCTAGGCAGATGATGATGATATAGGGCGTTTAATTTGTTGCATTTTGGCCCCCCTATCAGTACCTGACGGATATACGTCAAATATATAAGTAACCCTGTATATCAACCTACGTAAGTTTATATCTATTACAAAAATACTACGCTATTTACACATACGAGTAGTTAGGATCAAAACAGCCAGTAACATCAAAAATATATTCACTGTTCAATCCATTCTTCGGTTACAAGTATTTCACCAGTTTTATACAATGTTACAGAACTATTAGAGCCAATTGATTCTGGGTGAGCGAGTTTACTGAGCGGAGTGGGCATAGTTCCAATATCAAATTGTTACTTTGAATTTCACAACTCGTATTACGCTTTTCACTACCTGAGAATGATTCCTGATTTTTCAGTGAAATTGTTTTTTCATGAAACTTTTTTCAAGATTATGCTTTAGTAGCTTTTGCTCGGGAGTTCCTACGCGCATATTTTTTTTTATTTGTTTTGTTTTTGGGTTTGCTCTTGACTCTAGTCTATGTCAGAGATGACAGAGACAAAGTCTACGAAGGAGCGAGCTTACCCAGAAGGAGCCGGTTCACTCTAACTTTGAAGAGATTAGTGTTGTAAGCGTTTGGAAACACAGACGCAGTGTGGTGTATATCTCGATTTTTCTCACTCCCATAGAATCTACATGCGATATTTCAGCTTGGCTTTCAACGAGTAGTAGTCTCGGCTGTGCGTTGTCTAGCAGTCACTCATCAGGAATGGAAGAAAAAACGAGATATGAGGGCGGGCCGCCCGCGACTTCGTTCGCGCATATCTCGTTTTTTCCCGTTCCCATAGGAATTTTGGGAAATTCTTTTTCAGTGCTCCGATATACACCACATGGAACCTACATACCAGTATTTAGCAAATTTCAGCTTTCTAAAACCAGTGTTTTTTACAGCTGTACGTTGTCTGTCAGTCGCCCAGTCAGTAAGGGAAGAATCTATACTAATATATAAAGCTGAAGAGTTTGTTTGTTTGTTTTTTTACTAGAACACGCTAATCTCAGGAACTACTGGTCCGATTTCTCTGATTTTCTTCTGTTCCGAAAAATTCTTTCAGTGTTAGCTAGCCCATTTATCGAGGAAGGCTATAGGCTATATATATCATCACGCTAAGACCAATAGGAGCGGAGCAGGAGCAGACGAAGTTGCGCGGGTCAACTATTATTATATATTAGGAGTTTTTTTTTACTAATGACAGGCTTACGCTTGAACACTATCTCACCTGATGATAAGCGATGATGCGGTCGAAAATGGATCACGCTTGCCTTAGAAGTAAACTATTCACTCTTGACTTAAAGACTCCCAGGTTGTAGCTATCAAGAAACACAGGCTAAGGTAGGGAATTCCACTCCTTAGCTGTACGCACAATGAATGTGTTCCCAAAACGTTTTGTGCATGTAGGTGGGATGTCTAGCATGTACCGGTGGCGCATCGCCGTTCGTCTTGTGGTGCGGTGATGGAACTTATTGTCCTTTTCAGCTATGTTAGGGTCGGATTCCAGTCAAATCGGATGCAGCTGAGTACTAGTACTAGTGAGTACTAGTGTTTAACATGGGATGACTACCTCCTTACTCCTACCTACTCTCTGACCTCCAAAACCTGACTTGGGCTAGACAGGTGACAGATCGTAAAGACCCACAAAGTCTGCTGACACGGACAGCTGGGACTTAACGTGCTTTTCGAGGCACGGAGGATAGGTGCGTAATTAATGGTCACCCACCCATTAGACGACCTCTACAATCATTGCTTTACTTTGGAAATCGAGCAGTGTTGCTACTATTACTACTTTGGCACGAGCTACAATTTTTTAGGGTTCCGTACCCAAAGGGTAAATAGCGGAACCCTATCAGTAAGCCTTCGCTGTCTATCCGTCTGTCTGTCAGCGGGCTGTATCTCAAGAACCGTAAAAGGTAGACAGTTGAAATTTTCACAGAATCTGTATTTTAATTTCCACTATAACAAAAATAAGTAAAAAATAAATGAAGTTAAAAATAAAAGGGACTCGCCTAAAAAAAATGTGTTTTGTTTGGTTTATGGTACGGAACCCTTTTTATGAGAGACTTACTCGCACTTGGCCGGTTTTTTATTTTGACAAACAGCTACGATAAAAAACATGCAATTTTGACAAAGAATAATTAGGAGTGGTTACAAAGCAAACAATAAATATTTAAACTCCCTGAAACAACAATTACAGAACATAACAATGAAAAAAGTCCCTTATTTGTATTGTTGCAACAAAAAGGTGAACAAACAGTTATTTCTCAAAGAGAATTATTTGCTCTGTAATTAAAAGAGACCCTAATGAAATAGTGTCATTAATTAGATGTTTTTTTTTTTCGTAACGAAACAAGGCGTTTTCTCATTCTGCCAGGCTTTTCTGGTGTTAAATAATTAACAAGATTATTTTCTTTGTTTATTTTTAAAGACAGGCTTTCTAATTGATAAGGACGTCTCGTTAAATTACGATAAAAGTGTATATTTTTGTGAACGAAGGTCAAGAGGGTTTTACTTTTAGATACTCAATAATTATATACCTATAATTTATTGTTTCTTTGACAAATAATAGGTCCTGGCATTACTATTATTTTTGTGCCTATTATTATGGTCGATGTGGTACTTGGGACAGGCCTATGTCGAGCAGTGGACGTCTTTCGCCGGAAATAATGTTGGTGATGAGTTAATGATGAATCTATTAATGACCTTCATGGTTAGTTCTAGAGACTGACGTGGACCATTTTATAAGGTTACTAGTTGACCCGCGCAACTTCGTCTGCGTCTCAATTCTCATTACTGCTCCGCTTCTATTGGTTTTAGCGTGATGATATATAGCCATAGCCTTCCTCGATAAATGGGCTATCTAACACTGAAATAAGTTTTCAAATCGGACCAGTAGTTCCTGAGATTAGTGTGTTCATGTAAACAAACAAACAAACTCTTCAGCTTTATATATTCGTATTCGTATAGATGTTCAACTCTTCCTTCTACAAGTTCTTACGCGTCGCTCTTTGGCTCAGTCAGGGCTACAACAAATAAACTTTGCCAATGACATGACGAATGGGATGATAATTAAGGGTTATGTACCCAAAGGGCAACCAACGGAACTCTATTACTAAGCCTCCGATGTCCATCTGTTCGTCGGTCCGTCCGTCTGTCTGTCAGCGGGCTTTATTTCAATGAAATGTTCACTGAGTTTGTATTTGTACTGCTTCTTTAACAGCAAATAAAAAAAAATTAATCGAATAAAAAATTAAAGGTGGCTCCCGTACAAGAAACGAGTCTTTTTTTCAGTTTATGAAACGGAACCCTTCGTGTGAGAGTCTGACTCGCACTAACTTGTTTATTATTGAGAAGCTCCGTTTGACCATATACCTGATGGAAAGTGATGATGTGGTCGACAATGAAACACGTTTTTCAAGAAGTAAACTATTCACCCTTGACTAAGAAATATTACGAGATTGGCTATCAAAAAATACAAACTCTGACACAGCAGTGAAAGAATTCCCAAAAACGGTTTATACCTACGTATGGTTGGGACATCCATTTTGTATCGGTGGCGCTTGGCTGAAAGTATGTCTAGTGTGTATGGAACAGGTTCAGAGGCATAAAGTTGTGCTATTAATCAAAAACTGAATGGTGTCGGACGTAAAAGAATGGCACCATCCCATTACTTCCCGTGGGTATCGTAAAAGGCGACTAAGGGACTTACCAGAGAATGGGCAGCAGCATTCTCTGTACCTACATTGCGACAGCTGCAATGCGATCGCAACCCGCCTCCCGCGTGGCGATTATGGAAAACCCCTTTAAGGCCTATGTCCAGCAGTTTTGGCTTATGTGATGATGATGATGGAAAGAAAACTTTATGCTTTATGCTTTATGCTTGCTTTAGAGGTGAGAATCATTATCTTTTCCTATCTATTTCAAATACACTTCTCATATTCACCTTTTATTGCAATAAACTTTACTTTTCATTTCTGTTCCAAAGAGCACGTTCAGTTAGAATGTCATAAATAAGTCTCGTTATTCCACGTTCTGCCATAATACTCGTGTTTTAATGGCTTCACGTCATTATTTATATCGTTTGAATATCACACGATGCTGAATTCTTAAATGACAGCTCTACACGGTGCTGATGTTCGCAAATATAAGCCTGGGAAACGCGTATTTTATGCTTGGTATGGCGAAAACTAAATATTTCGTCGTGCACTGGTGTTAAATTAATCCTAATCCTTATTATATATATTTTTTTTGTTACTGAGTGAGTGAGTGACTGACAGACAAATCACAGTCGAAACTACTGGTTGTAGAAATCTGAAATTTGGCATGTAGGTTCCTTGGGGAGTGTAAAAGAGCACTAAGGAAGGATTTCTCGAAATTCCCACCGGATTGGGAAAAAACGGAATATGCGCGTATGAAGTCGCGGGCGTAAGAAGAAGAAGACATGTGTGACTGAGATAAATGATTGATACCGAGAAACAATCCTTACTAATATTTTAAATGTAAAAGCGAGTTTGTTACTCTTTTACGCCTAAATTGCTGCATCAATTTTGTTGAAATTTGGTATCGGGATCGAAAAACCGAGGGAAAAACGGTAATGGACTACTTTTTTTACTAAAATCTATAGGTACTAAGTAAAAAAGAAAGACACAGAATCGAAGCCACGGACAAAAGCAAGTTCTTGAATACATTCTGGATTTTACAAGGATTTTAATGCAGTTGAACATCACCACCTGTTTCAGCTTACACCTACCATATAAAAGACCTTTGGCATGACCAACTTCTGGTCAAATGATAGTCCAAAAAGGCAGACCTACACAACGGTAATCATCAGTACCCACTTAATCGACGTCATGAAACAAATGACGCATGACATTAACGTTTTACGCAGCAGCTCGTTCGCTACGTTACCCTAGAGAACACCCTAAATTAGAATCTATCTCCTAACCTTGCACAATCGGCGTATTTCACCAAGTTTCCTGTGCTGTGTTCCTCCCAAGGTTAATCAAGTATATCTCAACTGTATAAATTATATTGTCAGTACCCAGTCGTGCTTACGTGAAATCGTTAGTAAACATCCTGATTTAGAAACAAAACCTACCCTGATACGGATCGTACCCAAGCGGAAAAAGCCTGAATCGAATATCAAACTTAGGTCACAAAAGATAAAGTTGAAAATCGCTTGTTAATTCATTAATAAGATTGTTAACCTCACGCAAGAGCCTTCCGGGGCGTGATTTGTTGCGTCAAGCGATTCTGGTTGAAGAATAAATTTGTCTGTTCGCGAAAGTACTGGCACGGTGGAGTTACCCAAAACACTGAATAATTGGCGAACGAGCTCGGTTTTGTTTCGGTTTTTGATAAGACTGCAGTGTTTATAACTAGTTTATTTGTGGCACTTGATTTGCATTTTAGATTTTACGCTTTTGTGTTAAAGCAAGTTTTACTCATAGCCTATTTTCGAGCATTGGTTGTTTTGAAGTGGTGACCCAAGGCGCTGATTCAGTATAGTAGCCAGCACGAATCGTGAGTACGGATGAATGCACCAGGTGATCTCGCCGATGTACGGTGGGCGACCAAAACTTGCAAGCCCAATAGTCGATGAGCATTGACTGACGAACCAATAGCGTGAAGCGGCAGAGCTGTCGTCGTTAAACAGATCAATGGGGAGTGTGCTCACGACTCGTGCCGGTTATTATGCGGACGGCACATACCCAATGAAAATATTACTCGCGTGAAACTTTGAAATCATCCCTAGAGAACATACTCCCGAGCGTGTGTTAGTCCAAATTCTAAACTATGATAAATGATATTTATTTTGTAAGCAGGTTGTAAATAATTAATTTTACACGTTAATCTTTTTTAGTCGTTCCCTTAATAAGGCATAGGAAATATATTTCCCTCCATATTTTTCTGCTCATAGATAGTAATGAGTTCCTGATAGGCATTCCATTCTTGTATAAAGGTTATTTAAAGACTTATCAGTCACTCATTAAATATTCAAAGAACATAATTTTTTGTTACATCATCATCATCATCAGAAAGCTATATCGGCTGAAAGACGTCCACTGCTGGACATAGGCTTCCCCAAAGCGTCGCCATAACGACCGGTCTTGCGCGTCTCGCATCCATCGGCTACCCCTTGCGCGTCTCGCATCCATCGGCTACCCGCGACCTTCATCAGGTCATCGGTCCACCTTGTGGGAGGCCTTCCAACGTTTCGTCTTTCGGTACGCGGTCGCCACTCCAGAAATTTTCGGCCCCATCGACCATATTCTGTTCTGCGAGCAATGTGCCTACCTACTGCCACTTCAGTTTGACGATCCTTCGAGCTATGTCGGTAACCTTGGTTCACTTGCGGATATCATTCCTCAATTTTTGTTTAAAAAGTGAAATTTATTTTGTACCAATAACACTCATGCCATTTGGCCATATTTTGCGATTCCCATAAAGGGAGTAGATGAGGCTGGTGTTTCCTAGCTGTAGTCAGCATATTCTGTTCTGCGAGCAATGTGCCTACCTACTGCCACTTCAGTTTGACGATCCTTCGAGCTATGTCGGTAACCTTGGTTCACTTGCGGATATCATTCCTCAATTTTTGTTTAAAAAGTGTAATTTATTTTGTACCAATAACACTCATGCCATTTGGCCATATTTTGCAATTCCCATAAAGGGAGTAGATGAGGCTGGTGTTTCCTAGCTGTAGTCAGCCCCTGCGAAGAAACGCCGAAACAAAGTCAAAGGTTCATAGTCTCAATTTCAATGGTCAAAACATTTTAAGAAAAGATTAGAAGTTTGAAAGAGTAACAAATATCCATTCATCCATCCTAACAAACTTTCACATTTATAATAATAGTAGGATGTGGAAGTGCCATCTAAACATGCTTAGGGAATTTCCTCAAACTACCTCAAGTCTAGCAAGATAGCAATGAGTTAGTTTAGCCAGTGTCCTATGAAAATACACCACCAAACACTCCAACAATTTCAATTCCAGTAATTGTATTATTTAGATAGAATTATTATAATTAAGTCTGTGTCTTCCATTACTCCTCTAGCACCTCCTAAGCCTGAAATATATGTCTGAGGTAATTCCCAGCACTAATTCAATGAGTTGGGTTTGCACTCTCAACCTCTTGATTGCCATTTCGAAGCTTAGACGTTGGCCATTATCGCATTGTTGTGTCTGCAAACAGATCAGACAATCACCTCGGTTGGGTTCAGGTAGGTATGCAGTACTAGTTTGGTAGCGCGAAATAAAAGGGAAATAACCTTTGTGGCATAGCTACTCGGGCGCCATTACTTTTTAGGGTTCCGTACCTAAAGGGTAACCAACGGAACCCTATTACTAAGCCTCCGCTGTCCGTCCGTCCGTCCGACCGTCTGTCAGTAGGCTGTATCTCAAGAACCGCAATAGCTAGACTGTTGAAATTTTCACAGATTGTGTATTTCTATTGCCGCTATAATAAAAAATAAGGTTAATGGTACGGAACCCTTCGTGTGCGAGTCCGACTCGCAATTGGCCAGTTTTTTTAATTACCGGCGCACGGTGAAACACGTCACACTTTAGGGCACCATGTTGCCAACATTTTTTGTTAGTTTAAAGTGTCCTCTAACCAAAATAATATAACGTGTAACATAATAAAGGCAATACCTGAAAAGGGGTTCTCATCATTATGAATACCTTTGCCTCATCATCTGCCTAGCCTTTTCCAAACTATATTGGGGTCGGCTTACATGAAAACCTTTGACTACGGGACCCAAAAAAATCTGCTGTTCAGTACATTTTGTCGAGTGACGTACACATAACGTATGGGGCAGCCGATTTTTTTTTCGCAATTTCAGTGTTGGTCCCATAGAAAAAGTTATTTTAAATGGTGTCTATTACCCGTTTTATATTTCTGTATAATATCAGGATACCACATTGCTCTACTCATCATCTACCTAGCCTTTTCCCAACTATATTGGGGTTGGCTTCCAGTCGAACCGGATTCAGCTGAATACCTGTATTTTACGTGAAGCGGCTCCCTACCAGACCTCCAGAACCCATTAAATAGGTAACACGGTATTTCTTGGCAAGACTGGAGTCACCACATTGCTTTACTTGTAAGTAAGATATAAAATAAATCTGTTTCGGAATTACTGGTAAAGCGATCTTCTATCCCCTTCCACTCAGATGTCAAAATCAACTTCTTAGAATGAAACTAATATAACGATATATTGTTAGAGAATAACTATTCCAACTTATTATTAAATTCCTGGTATCATTGAAAACGAAGAGGCGTGGGTAGCACAGCAGAGCGAGCTCATTAGTAACGACTAGTGGTTCCTAAGAATTTCATAACAATGGAACCCGATAGAAAAGTAAACAGTCAAACTGGTTGATAACTGCTACTGAGAAGGATGTTCAAGATCGGGCAAAGTGGAGGAAGCTAAGTAGGAAGGCGGACCCTGGCAATAGCCGGGATTAACGCCAGGTAGAAGAAGAAGAATATATTTACTATTAAAACAGGTGTATTTTTATATTTAATTTAACTCACACACTGATCCATTGTTGTTAATTACATAAATCAACTAGTTGACCCGCGCAACTTCGTCTGCGTCAAATTTTCATTACTGCTCCGCTCCTATTGGTCTTAGCGTGATGATATATAGCCTCTATAACCTTCCTCGATAAATGGGCTATCTAACACTGAAAGAATTTTTCAAAACGGACAAGAAGTTCCTGAGATTAGCGCGTTCAAGTAAACAAACAAACTCTTCAGCTTTATGTATTAGTATAGATATAGATAGTTGCAAAATTTGTAAATATGTGAGTACTATACTAGTAAACTTATTAATTTCACCTCTGCTGGCATTTCTTTATTGTACCTATTTGTAGTATATAGGGTGACTGGTAATTAGTGACCGATACTTTAACAGGTGATTGTACTCATGATAAAAGACAACTTTTACTATCGGACCAAACCAGAAATCGCGAAAAAAAATAGGCAGTACAGTACATTTTCCCAGTAAGTAAGTGAGCATAAATGTACTGGACAGCAGTTTTTTTTTTTACCTTATATTAGTGTTATTTTGGGAACATCGTCCTCAGAAATAATTAATTGATTAATTAATGTATGCAAATATTGTAAAGATTATATTTGAAAAGAGTAACTATGGAGTTTCTTGTCCGTTCTTCTCCATAAGAATCTACTTTTTGCGAATGGACGACTAGAGTTACTATAGTATTTTCATTTGACGTTTAAAAGTGCCTTTAATGGTCTAGTTGAAATGAATAATAATTAGACTTTGACTTTGAAAACTTTACCAGCTCCTGTATTCCCCGAAGATTAGACTCTAAAAAGACTCAACACTCAGGTCTGCTGCAGTAAAGGTCCTCAGGTGGAGGTTCTCGGATGACTTCGATCTTCAATGTTTGTGTAGCGTACCGTAGTCCTTTGCCCACCTTTCGTCTTGCGCTGCATGCTCTGTCACCTGTACATGGTGAGGCTAATGCAGTGAAGGCACTGCGTTAGCAAATGGTGTTACCGTTAGCACAATACTAGTTCAAATATATATTGATATGGGACTTTAAAACTACCGTATGGTGTCGGCCGGTGCCGTAAGGTGCCGTAAAAGAATAATACCATCCCATCACTTCCCGGGGGTGTCGTAAGATGCGACTAAGGGACTCGCCAGAGAATGGGTAGCAGCATTCTTTGTAAAAATCAACACCGTACACTGCGATCGCCAAACCGCCTGCCAAGCGTTGCAATTATGACAAACCCCCCCTTTTGAGGGCGGCCTACGTCCAGCAGTGGACGTTTTTCGGCTGATATGATGATGACTTAAAAACTGTATTTGCCTTTGAAACGGTAAGAAAAAACCATCACCAGTTATGTTTAAGTCCCATGTTATATATATAGTAGGCGAGATTTTTGCAATCGACCGGGCAAAAATTCAGGCTTCAGGCCACTGAGAATTTTGAGGCAAATCTTCGTTGGAACCGGGAATCGAAATCAGAATCTCATACTTACTCAGCAGAATCGCTTGCTTTCTGCTCTTTGCTCCCTAAAATATAAATGCGATGGCCCTTTCATGAACATGACTCACATGCTTTTTTTTCAAGGATGGAAACTCTTCAAATGACTCCTCCCGCTCTTAGTGAAGCAAGAGGAGTGTCAGAATCTTACTGAATAAAACCCATCCGTATTCCTCCTAGTGTCCTTTGCGTTCTAGGGCCGCGGCGTCTCATTCGAACGGATTCCGCACCCCGGCAGGCGTCTCTCATGCTGACAGCTCTTTGAGGCGTGCGTGGAACACAGCGCGCCGTCGAACCGGGATGACTCACGTGCTAGAGTTCCATAATCTGCACTATGCGGGACCTGTATACACACAGAAGCTGCGAAGAACAAGGATGATTACTGGGCTCAAATAATTTATAAAAATGACTCGAAATAAGGAAAAACACTTGCAATTACTAGCAGGCAGTATAAAAAAACAGATAAAAAAGCCTGCGCTGGTGTATTCTCAGAATGGCGGACTCTGAATTGCACACGAATCCCAGAAATATGCTGAGCGACGACCGATTTTCGCGGATGTGACGCATATTTTCCCAACTTGTGCAGGTTGAAAGTCATATCTTCTTGGCGCAAATATAACTTATTTTCTCACTTTCTTTCTTAGTCCCATTTTCCCTTACTTCAGAATGGACAACGTTACTACTCGTATCAATGACAAGGTAATTCGAGTAATTTTCGCGACCGTCTTTAAGTGAACCATATTTCCGAAAAGAACATCCAGAATGGAATGTTTCTTAACAAATCGAAATGCAATGCCGTGCTTTCGAGCAATTCCAGAACGATTCTGAAGAAAACGTTCAGAGAAAACACGAAAATTTTCTATAGAATGCTCTCTAAGACCCGGTTGGAATGGGTAAGAAGTCTCGGTGCAACTTAGATCGAGTGCCAAGCATTCAACGGAGTATGAATAGTGCATGTGCGACTTGATTTAAGTCAAAGTTTCGCGCAAAATAAACAACAATTTCTCGTATAGTATGTTATGTGAGAATTGTGAAGGGGTGTTAAGAAATTGTTTTTGGTTCTGGTTTCTAGGGAAATATGTGGAAGTTTATACGATTGAAAATGGTTGTTTCGGTAAACTACTATTTTAAAGGGTTTCTAAAAACATCAGAGTTAATTCCTGCTAAAAGTTAATAAACTATTGACCCATGGTAATGAGGCAGGGGACAATGTATTGAGTGGCTCCTGGCTATCATTTGTAGATCTTTGGCAGTCGTTAGCGTTACGGACTGTCAGAAACCAGTAAATCTCACTCCAGTCTTTTTAAAAAGTACAGTGTTACCCAGTTAATGAGTTGTGGTGGTCTGGTAGGCAGCTGTTCCACGTAAAATACTGGTATTCAGCTGAATCCGGTTTGACTGTAAGTCGAACCCGATGTAGTTGGGAAAATCCTAGGCAGATAATGAACGGGCTAGGACGCTAGATTTATTTGAAGAAATGTGGCCAGATCCTGGTTTCTACAAAGACATGATTGAAATTATACAAATTAAACGCAATTCGATAGTTGTTCTTCCAGGAAATGGGCCCATATAATTTTAAAGACGAAAGGTCTTAAAATCGAGAAAAAGAATCTAGACCTAAGGGCCAATTCTATAATTAAAAAAAAACAACGCTTTTGTATGTCAGTCAAACTGTCAAAAAAGCCTTTTTTCCTAAATTTTTGACAGATTGATTGAGAGTAGAATAGGGAACATGCAATATTTTCATCTTGTTTCCATTTTGAAGAATTCTATGTAAAATAGACGATACATAAAAAAAAAATAAAGCGTTTTAATTTCTTTTTAAAATTGTGGTTTTAAACTGACAGTGTGACATTTCGCCCGAAAAAATTCTCACTCTCGTCTGACACTTGTCATGAATACTGTTTTAACTCAAAAACATAAGGTTGCCTTTTTGCTGTCACAACAGCAGTGACTTCACACAAAGCTGATTGTTTTTCGATACGTTCCGTTTCACGTTAATTTAATTCATTATTTTGGTTAAAAATCGATATTTAACTAAAATAAAAACGTTGCAATGGGCGATTGTTTTATACTTTTTTATCATTTTATTAACAACGTTCTTATAAATTCTGTATTTGCATTTTCCCTTTTGAAACTGTTGTCAAGGATTCCAATGGTTTTAAATGACAATGGACCTTGAATAAAATTATATAGGTCATAACATTTCCTTTGCTCCAGTATAGGTTGAGCTCTTCCCGAAAATCTCATTCACCTAGGAAAGGAAAATTATAAGAATATGCTCGTAAATGTTTGCCTACGTCGTAAAAGGTTTTATTTTATGACGTAGGATGGAGGTGAACGTGATTGTGGAGGCTGTCTTAGTATATGTGCCTTGTGACGTCATCGAAGTAAGTACTCAAGGGTGTTAGGGAGTGGGTTGTGATTTTCTGGTTATGCAACGTATTTTTTGTAGTTGGATGACAAAATAGAAGATTGTGGCCAAATGTTAGGTGCATGGGTCGCATTTAAAAGACGCCCTGGGTGTTGCAGGGCGATTCCCGGTCACCGTAGGCGCGGGCTCACGGACGGCGAGCGTTGAGTGGCTCGCCACCGTTAAGAATCAGGCCTGGGTAGATGGTGCGTTGTGTTCCACGCGCGCCTCAAAGAGATGTCAGCGGCTTAGCTGTGTTCCGGTACGATGCTCAGTGTAGCCAATTCAGAGGAGTTGGGTCGAAATAGTTGTTCCAATGCAGGCAGACCCAGCCAGGCTAGCCCTGGCATGGGCGTATCGGGAGACTAGTCTTGGAGGGTAGCGGGATCCGAGGCACGGTGCACCGCTGGCCGACCGCAGATAGTTGGGGGCCCAAGTAGTGTGCTAGCCACACATGAAAGGCTGCCCCGCCATCTGACGAAAAATCCCGGAATGCACCATCGTGCTGGTTGGCGACCAGATGAAAGGGCCCGATGGACATTCCCGGGGGGGCTCGGGCGTCCCCGCAGTCTCCAGACTAGTCCCCCAAAGATGTCGTCCTGTCAGGGCGTGCCTGAAGGTTAGCAGCTTGGAACCTCATTTCACTTCCTTCTCCTCAACCTCCATCACTCAAGTTTATCAATGAACAGGAATAAAAAGAGAAAAGCTGTACAGCGGCAGCACGTCCTTTCGCATAAAGTGCACCTCTCTAATATACGAGGTCTGCACTCAAATCTCGCCGCAGTCCATCACCATCTTGAGACCGAGAAACCAGCGCTCTTGTTCCTGTCGGAGACGCAGATCGGATGTCCGTCGGACGTGTCATACCTGTCTTACCCTGGGTTTACCCTGGAGCACCACTTTAGACCCCGCGCGGGCGTATGCATGTACGCCCGGGACGACATCTGCTATCGGCGTCTCCGCTACCTTGAAGACTCCAGGTTCTCAACGCTGTGGGCTATGGTGGACACAGGTCTAGACAAAATTGTCTACGCATGCGTCTACCGTTCGCACAGCGGTGATTTGGAGACAACTGGGCTTACACAGCACCTGAGTGAGGCGGCGGATGCGGCTCAGCAGCGGTACCCTTCTGCCCAATTGGTGTTACTGGGGGACTTCAATGCCCACCATCAGGAGTGGCTCTTCCCATACCAGTGCACAGACCATGCTGGACGAGAGACGCGAAAGCTAGCGCTTGCGTTAAATCTTACCCAGCTGGTCCAGGGGGCAACGAGGGTGCCGGACGTTGATTCGCACACTGCCAATTGCTTGGACCTTCTGCTGACAACAGATCCAGACCGCTATTCGGTGTCGATTTCATCACCACTGGGTAGTTCCGACCACTGTCTGGTGAAGTCTGTGTCTGTCTACTCTCCGCCCGATCCTAGCCCAAGAGGCACCCGGCGGGTATGGCGATACAAGTCAGCAGATTGGGATGGCATGCGATCTTTCTTCGCATGTTACCCTTGGCAGCCTACTTGCTTTTCTTCCACTGATGCTACGTCGTGCGCGGACGCCGTGACGGATGTGTTGCGGAGGGGAATGGAGTACTACATTCCGTTCTCTAACATAGCAATATCTGGCGAAGCTCGTCCTTGGTTTGGTGCCGAGTGCAATCGCGCCGATGCGCTTAAGCACGCGGCGTACCTAGCATGGGTCGACGCTCGTACGCGCAAAGCAAATGACGTGAGTCAGAAGAAGAGAGCCTTCAACAGGGCTGCTAAGTCCTGCAAGAAGGTGTTGCGGAGGGCTCGGTTTGACCACATTAGCCGAATAGGGAACAAACTTGCTTCATACCCAGCAGGTAGTAAGGCTTTTTGGTCCCTGGCTAAGTCGGTCGAATCGAACTTCTGCCGCCCCTCACTACCACCACTGCTAAGACCCGACGGGACGCTGGCCCACTCCGCTGAGGAGAAAGCGAACTTGTTTGCTTCTTTGTTTGCGGAATCTTCACGTCTGGATCCTGGTGGCGCGACGCCCTCCGCCTCTCCTGGTGAATGCGAGTCGAGTATGTCGAACATTCGCATTCATCAGAAGGACGTCCGTAGGGTACTGCGTAACCTAGACGTGAACAAGGCTAGTGGTCCCGACGGGATACCGGCAATTGTTCTGAAGACTTGTGCGCCCGAGTTGTCTCCGATCTTGACACGCCTATTTCGCCTTTCGTTTGAGACTGGAAAAGTGCCGAAGGCTTGGAAGCAAGCTAACGTGCAGCCCGTGCCCAAGAAGGGTAGTCGAGCTGACCCGTCGAATTATAGACCCATCTCGGTAACGTCCATACTCTGTAAGACTATGGAACGCGTGCTGAATTATAAGCTCCTGGCGTACCTAGAAGCGAATGATATCCTTAGTGACCGGCAATACGGGTTTCGCCGAAATCGGTCAACTGGGGATCTTCTAGCGTATGCCATTCACATCTGGAGTGAGGCCATAGAGAAGCACGGGGAGGCACTGGCGGTCTCCCTTGACATCTCGAAGGCCTTCGACAGGGTCTGGCACGATGGCCTTATTAGTAAGCTTCCTTCCTTCGGTCTGCCCGCCGGTTTGTGTGATTGGATCGCAGATTTCCTGAGGGATCGGTCTATCCGAGTGGTCATAGATGGCTGCTCGTCTGGACTGCTGGATATTAATGCCGGGGTTCCTCAGGGGTCGGTGCTTTCGGCAACACTGTTCTTGCTGCATATTAATGATCTGCTTAAACCCGGTACCTTTGGGTATGCAGACGACAGCACTGTTGCTGAAAGATACGTGTCCGACGCACGAGCTGGTGGGTCGCAGATCCGGTCTCTCCGGGAGGCAATGGTTGAGCGCATGAACGTGTCCCTACAGGCGGTCTCTGATTGGGGCGATGCCAATCTGGTCAAGTTCAATGCTGCTAAGACCCAAGCGTGTCTATTTTCCGCCAAAAGGAGCCAATTCCGCCCAGCTCCATCTTTCCGCGGTGAAACCGTGCCGATAACCGACCATCTTGAGCTTCTTGGGGTTACATTAACATCTACTCTCAATTTTGGCCCTTACATAGAGGCAAAAGCTCAAGTGGCTGCAAAGAAGTTGGGGATTCTGGCTAAGGTGAGACGGTACTTCACGCCGGAACAGCTGCTCAAACTCTATCAAGCGCAAGTTCGATCGTGTATGGAATACTGCTCTCATCTTTGGGATGGATCTGCCAGATACCAGCTTGATGCCCTTGAGTCAATTGAGAAACGAGCCAAGAGGATCATCGGCAATGAGAGGCTCGTCGCGTCGAAGCTCCAAAGTCTTGAACATCGACGACGAGTTGCTAGCCTGTCGGTTTTTTACCGGTTGCATTTTGGGGAATGTGCGACGGAATTGCATAATTTAATTCCGCCAAGCCCGTTCCATCATCGGACCACAAGACGAACGGCGATGCGCCACCGGTATATGGTGGACATCCCACCCATACGCACAAAACGGTCAATTGAACTGAACACCTAAATAGTACCTAAATCAGTTTAATCTATCTGATCTCTGCCGTTACACACCTTAGCTCTTTAGTCTTTCATTTTACACTTGAAAACTTAATTTTCGCTTGGCTGTTCTTGGTGTCCTCTCAAATACTTCTCTCTTATATAAAGATTTATATTTACAAAAGGCATTCATGAAGTTCATCATCATTTCAGCAGAAATACGTCCACTACTAAACATTTGCCTCGCTCAAATGTCACCACATCGACTGGTCCTGTGCATCCCGCAGTTCATTCAGTAGATTTCCGCGCGTTCACCAGGTCGTCGGCCCACCTTACGGTAGGCATGAGATTATTCATCGTAATTTCACAATTTATACAGACGAAGACGTGAACATGACACAAGAAAAGCCACGCTTATAATTTATACATAATAATTGATTGAACGTTCACGTAGGTATATTGTGGCACGCAACACCGCTATGCCTCGTTCACGCTCATCCTCGTGCCAGTAAAGTCAAACACGTCAGCGCACGCAACGCGATTACGTTCACCGAGCTTTTACGCAAACATTGTCGACGTATCCACGGTCTTTAGTTATGCATCCATTGCACGTCGCGCCACGTTTACCTATACTAGACCTGACTAATTAGAGTGAGTTCGTATGATCGAGAAAGAAGTTCAAAACTTTAATATTGACTTAATTGTTTTAAAATATTAATTTTTATAATTTTCTGCCGCATGCTGGATTACGGCTTACTCTGTGTTTAAGAGCGGAGGTATCGAGGTATGCATGCCAGACTGCAGTGCAGCAGTGGAATTGTTATGTGACTTGTAAAATAGATATTATTATTTATAATCTCATGCGTATAACACAGTTTACAATATCATAATTGTCGGCAAACCTGGCCGTTGAGTTTGTGAGTCTACTCTAATTTAAGCTATGCAAGTATGAAAATTTTACTAGAATTCAGTAAACCATCACATTCACAGTCATTCTCAATTAGGCCAGAATCAACACCAAAACTGACGTTCAGTGAGTTGCCACACTAAGATTCGATTATATCTCAAGCTAAACATTCATGTACCAAACTTGTTTTTTAAAATACTTTTTTCAGTTCACTGCAAGGCGCATTATGTTGGACCGTAATCATCTATAAAATAAAGGACATGGATAAGTCTTACCTAGCATAATCAAGGAATTAATCATTATACTTACTTTCAAAATAAAGATAACATTTGAAATCGCTCTACATCTTTAATTTTTCATGAATAATTATAAATCTACAACTTCAACATCTTTCTTCCCTTCCCCCTTACTTGGGGTCGGCCTCGGCGCAACACGTTTTCTTCTGTCTTTCGTAATGCTATCAACATTGGTTTTTCATTTGGTTCAGTTGAGTGAAGTGGTTTTGAAGAAGTTAACAGAGTGCCTTGTTTTGCCTTCTGGAATTATCAGCCTCCAAACATTAAGCGAGCATTACTTAACAAGAGTTTGAGACTACAATATTCATATTCATTCTGCAAAAAACTCCAAACAAAAACTAAACAACAAAAAAACTCACAAACAAAACTCGCCGGTGATCAATGTCCCCCTCACTACGTGTGAGAATTCCGTGGTCTGTAGCAGCGGCGTGGCGCGGCAAAAACCAGCGAGCCTGACTTATATTTATCGCAGAAGATTTTTCCTCCACAGGAAGCGTTTTATAGGTGTTACGAGGTATATTAGTTACGTGTCCGGGTGTGCTGTTATAGATCGACACGTGCAGGCTCGACATGTTCTTTTTTCGAATATGAGATGCCATATTATATATGCTTTTGAAATTGAAAATCAATCAATGAAACAATATCTTTATTGTGGATCATAGGTAGGTACATAATACAGGTCTTAGACAGTTTAATTACGATCAGCTATGTCTCGCCTTTAGGGCGAAAATCAAATATTTTCTTTTTTAAGTCTAATGGTTATTTTTAAGTTTAAACCTTTACACGTAAAAAGAGGTTAGAGCCTTTTGTTGGATAGATAGAGCAATAATTACATAGCCAAATGTTTATTTTTATAAAAAATAGGGGTTTGTTTTTGTGATTGGCCGGGCAAAACCTAAGCAATAATTTATAGAAAGGGGATTACCTAAAAAAGCAGTATTGACAATAAAGCCGTAGAAAGCCATCGTTCATTAAGGATGCTTTAGACAGTATATAAAAACACCCTTTAGAACGTAACGAAAGTTACGCAATAGAATGAGCAACTATAATTTTTTGACCATTGCTACAGGAACTGTGAAATCATAAAATAGAGAAGTATTCGAAAAAAAATGGTGGGTTGGTTTATCTAGTGTATCTTAATATGTTTGCACTGGTTTAATTACTTAAGATTTACGAGATTTTGCGAGCATGTTCATCACTTAGGGGTAGGAAAAAATGTGGGTAGCTGACCTTGTACTTTGTAGCTAGTCATGCGGATTTCTTGGTTGTCGACTCTTTAGCGTGATGTCACTTCACTTCACTCGCGTGGTTAATTTTCATGAAGCAAGGTACATTGCATCGTTGACAGCTGAGCGCCCCTGAGCGACGATGATGATGCGCGCGCGCGTAACCACAATTTGATACATAATAAGGTTCCAAGCAAAAAATGCCGTCAATGTGAAATCATCAAAAGAGTCGTTTAAACCCTAGACAACGTAATTTTTTTTATCTGCGATAGTAATTGTTTAATTGTAAAAATATTTGGGGCCTTTCGATAACGCCAAATAATACTTTATACATCTGACTTTTTGACTACCGTTACCGTTGAAAGAAGGTGTCTGGAGTCACTTGCCTTTCAGTTGTTCATATCGCAGACAGAATCCACATTAATGCATTCCAGTGCATTCTAAAACTTTACTCACCCCGTTTAAACTACAAAACCGTCACGTTACATATGTGCTGTGAAAGCGGTTAACCTAACAGTTAACTCGAAAGCAGCCGGCGAACGATGTAACTTTATTTGACTTTTACTGCAACGCTACCATGCAGTTGTCGCAATAAAAACTATTTACTCTATGTCGTGCATGACTTCAGTCGAGCAAAGGGTTGTGTCAGATGACATTTGATATAAGGCTCGTTTAGATCGAGCGGATTTGTCATCACTAGTCGCAGTTCTGTTTGTCAAATGGGTTAGTTATTTGCTGTGTCCCCTTTGGATGTTTATTGGAAGGATGTATGTTGTGTAGTAGATCGTTGATCCAGGCATCTGAATGTCTCTTCTACAAACTCACACTCAAAGCTTTTCTCACTATCTTTGCATCAAATATCTCTTGACAACCGATTCCAAGATGACTTCTCACTTCTCAGTCACCGATTGAGTGTAAAAACTATTTTTCTAAAATGTTTGGTGTTGATTCTGGCCTAATTGAGAATGACTGTGAATGTGATGGTTTACTGAATTCTAGTAAAATTTTCATACTTGCATAGCTTAAATTAGAGTAGACTCACAAACTCAACGGCCAGGTTTGCCGACAATTATGATATTGTAAACTGTGTTATACGCATGAGATTATAAATAATAATATCTATTTTACAAGTCACATAACAATTCCACTGCTGCACTGCAGTCTGGCATGCATACCTCGATACCTCCGCTCTTAAACACAGAGTAAGCCGTAATCCAGCATGCGGCAGAAAATTATAAAAATTAATATTTTAAAACAATTAAGTCAATATTAAAGTTTTGAACTTCTTTCTCGATCATACGAACTCACTCTAATTAGTCAGGTCTAGTATAGGTAAACGTGGCGCGACGTGCAATGGATGCATAACTAAAGACCGTGGATACGTCGACAATGTTTGCGTAAAAGCTCGGTGAACGTAATCGCGTTGCGTGCGCTGACGTGTTTGACTTTACTGGCACGAGGATGAGCGTGAACGAGGCATAGCGGTGTTGCGTGCCACAATATACCTACGTGAACGTTCAATCAATTATTATGTATAAATTATAAGCGTGGCTTTTCTTGTGTCATGTTCACGTCTTCGTCTGTATAAATTGTGAAATTACGATGAATAATCTCATGCCTACCGTAAGGTGGGCCGACGACCTGGTGAACGCGCGGAAATCTACTGAATGAACTGCGGGATGCACAGGACCAGTCGATGTGGTGACATTTGAGCGAGGCAAATGTTTAGTAGTGGACGTATTTCTGCTGAAATGATGATGAACTTCATGAATGCCTTTTGTAAATATAAATCTTTATATAAGAGAGAAGTATTTGAGAGGACACCAAGAACAGCCAAGCGAAAATTAAGTTTTCAAGTGTAAAATGAAAGACTAAAGAGCTAAGGTGTGTAACGGCAGAGATCAGATAGATTAAACTGATTTAGGTACTATTTAGGTGTTCAGTTCAATTGACCGTTTTGTGCGTATGGGTGGGATGTCCACCATATACCGGTGGCGCATCGCCGTTCGTCTTGTGGTCCGATGATGGAACGGGCTTGGCGGAATTAAATTATGCAATTCCGTCGCACATTCCCCAAAATGCAACCGGTAAAAAACCGACAGGCTAGCAACTCGTCGTCGATGTTCAAGACTTTGGAGCTTCGACGCGACGAGCCTCTCATTGCCGATGATCCTCTTGGCTCGTTTCTCAATTGACTCAAGGGCATCAAGCTGGTATCTGGCAGATCCATCCCAAAGATGAGAGCAGTATTCCATACACGATCGAACTTGCGCTTGATAGAGTTTGAGCAGCTGTTCCGGCGTGAAGTACCGTCTCACCTTAGCCAGAATCCCCAACTTCTTTGCAGCCACTTGAGCTTTTGCCTCTATGTAAGGGCCAAAATTGAGAGTAGATGTTAATGTAACCCCAAGAAGCTCAAGATGGTCGGTTATCGGCACGGTTTCACCGCGGAAAGATGGAGCTGGGCGGAATTGGCTCCTTTTGGCGGAAAATAGACACGCTTGGGTCTTAGCAGCATTGAACTTGACCAGATTGGCATCGCCCCAATCAGAGACCGCCTGTAGGGACACGTTCATGCGCTCAACCATTGCCTCCCGGAGAGACCGGATCTGCGACCCACCAGCTCGTGCGTCGGACACGTATCTTTCAGCAACAGTGCTGTCGTCTGCATACCCAAAGGTACCGGGTTTAAGCAGATCATTAATATGCAGCAAGAACAGTGTTGCCGAAAGCACCGACCCCTGAGGAACCCCGGCATTAATATCCAGCAGTCCAGACGAGCAGCCATCTATGACCACTCGGATAGACCGATCCCTCAGGAAATCTGCGATCCAATCACACAAACCGGCGGGCAGACCGAAGGAAGGAAGCTTACTAATAAGGCCATCGTGCCAGACCCTGTCGAAGGCCTTCGAGATGTCAAGGGAGACCGCCAGTGCCTCCCCGTGCTTCTCTATGGCCTCACTCCAGATGTGAATGGCATACGCTAGAAGATCCCCAGTTGACCGATTTCGGCGAAACCCGTATTGCCGGTCACTAAGGATATCATTCGCTTCTAGGTACGCCAGGAGCTTATAATTCAGCACGCGTTCCATAGTCTTACAGAGTATGGACGTTACCGAGATGGGTCTATAATTCGACGGGTCAGCTCGACTACCCTTCTTGGGCACGGGCTGCACGTTAGCTTGCTTCCAAGCCTTCGGCACTTTTCCAGTCTCAAACGAAAGGCGAAATAGGCGTGTCAAGATCGGAGACAACTCGGGCGCACAAGTCTTCAGAACAATTGCCGGTATCCCGTCGGGACCACTAGCCTTGTTCACGTCTAGGTTACGCAGTACCCTACGGACGTCCTTCTGATGAATGCGAATGTTCGACATACTCGACTCGCATTCACCAGGAGAGGCGGAGGGCGTCGCGCCACCAGGATCCAGACGTGAAGATTCCGCAAACAAAGAAGCAAACAAGTTCGCTTTCTCCTCAGCGGAGTGGGCCAGCGTCCCGTCGGGTCTTAGCAGTGGTGGTAGTGAGGGGCGGCAGAAGTTCGATTCGACCGACTTAGCCAGGGACCAAAAAGCCTTACTACCTGCTGGGTATGAAGCAAGTTTGTTCCCTATTCGGCTAATGTGGTCAAACCGAGCCCTCCGCAACACCTTCTTGCAGGACTTAGCAGCCCTGTTGAAGGCTCTCTTCTTCTGACTCACGTCATTTGCTTTGCGCGTACGAGCGTCGACCCATGCTAGGTACGCCGCGTGCTTAAGCGCATCGGCGCGATTGCACTCGGCACCAAACCAAGGACGAGCTTCGCCAGATATTGCTATGTTAGAGAACGGAATGTAGTACTCCATTCCCCTCCGCAACACATCCGTCACGGCGTCCGCGCACGACGTAGCATCAGTGGAAGAAAAGCAAGTAGGCTGCCAAGGGTAACATGCGAAGAAAGATCGCATGCCATCCCAATCTGCTGACTTGTATCGCCATACCCGCCGGGTGCCTCTTGGGCTAGGATCGGGCGGAGAGTAGACAGACACAGACTTCACCAGACAGTGGTCGGAACTACCCAGTGGTGATGAAATCGACACCGAATAGCGGTCTGGATCTGTTGTCAGCAGAAGGTCCAAGCAATTGGCAGTGTGCGAATCAACGTCCGGCACCCTCGTTGCCCCCTGGACCAGCTGGGTAAGATTTAACGCAAGCGCTAGCTTTCGCGTCTCTCGTCCAGCATGGTCTGTGCACTGGTATGGGAAGAGCCACTCCTGATGGTGGGCATTGAAGTCCCCCAGTAACACCAATTGGGCAGAAGGGTACCGCTGCTGAGCCGCATCCGCCGCCTCACTCAGGTGCTGTGTAAGCCCAGTTGTCTCCAAATCACCGCTGTGCGAACGGTAGACGCATGCGTAGACAATTTTGTCTAGACCTGTGTCCACCATAGCCCACAGCGTTGAGAACCTGGAGTCTTCAAGGTAGCGGAGACGCCGATAGCAGATGTCGTCCCGGGCGTACATGCATACGCCCGCGCGGGGTCTAAAGTGGTGCTCCAGGGTAAACCCAGGGTAAGACAGGTATGACACGTCCGACGGACATCCGATCTGCGTCTCCGACAGGAACAAGAGCGCTGGTTTCTCGGTCTCAAGATGGTGATGGACTGCGGCGAGATTTGAGTGCAGACCTCGTATATTAGAGAGGTGCACTTTATGCGAAAGGACGTGCTGCCGCTGTACAGCTTTTCTCTTTTTATTCCTGTTCATTGATAAACTTGAGTGATGGAGGTTGAGGAGAAGGAAGTGAAATGAGGTTCCAAGCTGCTAACCTTCAGGCACGCCCTGACAGGACGACATCTTTGGGGGACTAGTCTGGAGACTGCGGGGACGCCCGAGCCCCCCCGGGAATGTCCATCGGGCCCTTTCATCTGGTCGCCAACCAGCACGATGGTGCATTCCGGGATTTTTCGTCAGATGGCGGGGCAGCCTTTCATGTGTGGCTAGCACACTACTTGGGCCCCCAACTATCTGCGGTCGGCCAGCGGTGCACCGTGCCTCGGATCCCGCTACCCTCCAAGACTAGTCTCCCGATACGCCCATGCCAGGGCTAGCCTGGCTGGGTCTGCCTGCATTGGAACAACTATTTCGACCCAACTCCTCTGAATTGGCTACACTGAGCATCGTACCGGAACACAGCTAAGCCGCTTGGCGGTACGTCTATGCCCAGTGGGTGGTCACAAGCCATCGGCCGAAGCCTACCACCAGTTAGTGTCACCTGATTAGCACCACCCGGGGACCACGTGTAGGGTCTTACATTGGGTATTCTCCTACGGACGCGGGTGACTCGGCCCCCACGTCTTCTGTATCTCCGTATGGTGAGTTTTATCTACACTATTTCTTCATGTATCCATCCAGCTTCTTTATCATGGTCAGCGCTGTCTGACCAGATGTTTTGCAAGAATTCTTTCAGTCTCTTGCGATGGAGTTTTTGTGATTGTGGTGGCGTTACCTTTGAGCTTTCTGTAAAATTGGTTCTCACTTTTAGCAAATAATCTATTGTTATCCTTTCTTTCTTTGGTTTTGGCTGTGTAAAATGGCTTCTTTCTCAGATCAGTTGCCCTTTGTTTACTACTTCTGTACCTCCGTATGGTGCGTTCCATCTGAATTGATGACTATTAATTCTCGATTACTATTCCTATCTGCTGTCACATTATAATAAATTATAACATAGCGTGAACATACTTAAGGCATGTTTCAATGAAGTATAGCCTGCCTGCGTAGTCGTAGCGTGATTATATCACGGACGGTGCGTGGCACGATATGTTACGCACCGTTTAGAAAATTATTGTTCATTTCAGGTGTTTACGAATTTATGAATTTGATTTAGATTCAGATTCAGATTCAGATAAATTTATTTGCTCGAACATGTGTGTACATAAAATTAAAAACAAATGCATGAAAGGTGATAAAAGTACATGGAGTTGTGCTAACATGTTTACCATATTGTCATGGTGTGCAAATATTAAATGTACAAGTTTAGAAAAAATAAAAAATATATCATTCAGTGGTAATAATGAAAAAATTCTGACATAATAAATAAATTGATTCATCACATAATTAATTCATATGGAAATAAATAGTTATGTACATAAAAATGTAAAAAGTAATATCACAAAATTAATAATAATAAAAAAGAAACATTTTAGCCAAATACCATAATCAAAATCATTATTACATTACATTAAATAAAAATAATATAAAATAAAAATAAAAGAACATGTCCATTTAAAATGATTCCATTAAAAAATCATTAACATCATAATATGCTTTACTAGCCAAAAACGATTTTACATTCTTTTTAAATTGTTCCACACTTAGGTCTTTCCAGTTATTTGGAAGCTTATTGTAAATAATGGGAAATTAATACATGTGAATTGGTGCTTATGAGCGGAAAAGAGTAATCTATACTTATTGTTAATTGGTTGTGGTGCAAAAGCTCGTTGGCTATAAGTTATTTATTTACTGCAAATGAAGCGGTCAATTCAAAAACCATATTTAAAGTCAAATATTTTTGGACTCATCATTTGCCTAGGCTTGTCTCAACTATATTGGGGTCGGCTTCCAGTCAAGCCGGATTTAGCTGAATACCAGTATTTTACGAGGAGCGGCTGACTACCAGACCTCCACAACACATTAACTGGGTAACAAAGTACTTCATGGTAAGACTGGAGTCAGATTTACTGGCGTCTGACTATCCGTAACGACTGCGAAAGATCTACAAAGACTAGGTAATAAAAATTTCATATTAAGAGCATTGCTTTTAATAATGCTAAAATGACTTTAACTTCATCAATTTATTCAAAATATATTTATTAGAGCAAAAATCTTATTACAATAAATAATTGTCATCAAATAAGCTTCTCAACTTCTAGCGTGCTAGGCCCTCAGGCTCTCGCCGAATATTTTTGGCGTAGAGTAAAATTTTACCATAGCTTATACTCGTTTTGCACATAATATTTTATTGAATTAGAAACTTCATTCATATTTTTAGGGTTCCGTACCCAAAGGGTAACCAACGGAACCCTATTACTGAGCCTCCGCTGTCCGTCTGTCGGACCGTGTTTGTTTGTCAGAGGGCTGTATCTGAAGAACTATAATAGGTAGTTAGTTGAAATTTTCACGGATTATGTATTTCTATTGCCGCTATAACAAAAAATAATAAAAATTAAGGTTTATGGTACGGAACCCTTGGTGTGCGAGTCTAACTCGCACATGGCCGGTTTTTTGAATGATATAAATTATGTTTGGCCCGGTATATTCAACCAAAATACTATGGCTGTATGGCTATGGCTGGCTATGGTTTTTAAGTATCGTTAGCATTCGCATGTTGAAATCTGTTAAAAAGCCTCAATTTCCATATATTTTTTAAAGATTGCAACTGAGATGCGAATGCGAACGTTGATTGCTTAAAAATAGGCTAATGAGGACTACCGTTTTTGTACTCACCGGTTGGCGCCTCTGTCGAGTAAGGTTCTTAATCATAGCAATGAAGTTGTTATTACGCGCATGTGAACAAAGTCAGGCTGTTTTAGAAAAATATTCACAAAAATCAAAACAAATACTGAAGTAATAAACTCGCGTCAATAGCCAACCAACAGTGAAATTTGACATTTAAAGCCTCACACTACACTAGCGCCTCTAGCGGTGAATTCAAACGTGATAGCTCTCATTGGCATTCTGTTTCAGTCCATTAAGAATGGCTCTTCTTTTCAAGCAACGTTAAAACGCAAGAACATTATTGATTCAGTAATCCAGCAATTAGCTCACTTTAAAAAGCGATTCGCCGGAATATTTTTTTTTTTATTAGGAGATTTTTATTTAAATGACTAAATTAATTAATAGATTTAGTTAAACTGATGTTCAACCCACGTTTAATTTTGAAAAATTATTTTAACTAAGAGATTTTGATAATTTGTCAATTAAAGTTTATCGCAAGTCTTTTAGTTACTCCGAGAAATGTTCCAACAAAATAGCTTATATCCTAATATATAAAATTCTTTCGTTACTGATAAGTGTCTGACAGACAACGTACAGCCGAAACTATTAGTCGTAGGAAGCTGTTTGGCATGTAGATTCCTTGGGGATCGTAGGAGAGCACTAAGTGAGAATTTTCCGAAATTCTTACTGAAACAGAAAAAAACGGATACAGTACGAAATCGCGGACAAAAGCTAGTTTTTTTTTTGCTCTTGATAGGCACGCGCTTAACCACCATCTCACCCGATGGTAAGCGATGATGTGGTCGAAGATGGAGCACGCTTGCCTAGAAGTAACCTATTCACTCTTGACTTAAAGACTCACAGGTAAATAAAAACTAACGATTTATTTTGTCTTTGTTTCAGATACTAAGAAGACTGAACAATAATAGTGAAGTGCTATCAAAATACCAGTGTTAAGTGAACCATGGGAAAAGTGTCAATTATACTAACATGAAGATGTATAGGAAGTTATTCTGGACGCTATTACATGGCTTTGCTATGTTACCTACTATAGCTGTGCGGGGTAAGTTGTATTATTTAATAAGCAGTTTGTTGTGTAGAAAAATGCTGGTCTAGAGGTTACCGTCCCGATTTAAGACTTCATGTTTGCGGGTTTGAACCTGGTATGACACGTCAGTTTGAGCGATTTGATTTGCAGTATCTAATGTGTGAAAATTTGTGAAAATAAAATTGGAAAGAAAAAAACGGTGCAGGAAATCTCTCAGTCAACCGGCGGCATCTTCTTTTTTTAAGGATAAGAAATCATCAAAATACGAGTCATATTTTGATGATTTTTCATATTCCGCTCTGGGCGGAGTGGAATCCCTTCCATTGATAATTCTGATAATATTTTCCAAGCTTTTGAATTGAATTTGAATTACTGAATATAACCTCCGTGTTGCTCTTAATGCCCTTTGCGTCCCAGGGCCGAGGTGACTCATTTGAACAAATTCCGCAACCCTGACAGAATGGGCATAGCTTAAAACCAAAAATTTGAAGTTAAGTGACATTTACGAATCCGCACTAGACTCTCTTGTTGGATTTCAGGCCACTTCTTCAGACAGGAAAGAGACATGTCTTTGCACTATAAGCTAGTATGTAAAAATTGGACGCGTTTTCTTTGTCCTTTCCTTCCTAGTCGGACACTCTTGTAAGAGTGGTCGTGGTTGCGCAAATGAGGTACATGGAGAAATATTCGGTTGGTTCGAAATTCTCGCGGATTGCTCTCTCAGCGATGCGGCTACGTTACGTGTACACTGAACCATAGTGGACTCGGTAGTTTTCCGTACCTGGTCAGTCCAGCGAGTTGGTGATCGATCACGTGCTCTCTTGCTTTCCACCTGGCCTTGACCAGTCTCTCCATCGAGTCCTCATTACTGCATATTTATTTATTTAAACTTTATGTGCAATCGTGGTACATGGGCGATTTTAAAGCAACAAGACATTCTCTACCAGTCAACCTTTGGGTTAAAAAGACCTTGGGACCTTTGGTTTGGTAGGTGTACAACAAATAAATAAAATAAAAATTATAGATAGGGGGAGGGGGTCTATTTATTACATGACGTTTTGTTTATAGGAACCTGTCAAATAATGGCTACGATAAGAAGAGCTTGGTGACTTGCTCAATGTTACCTGACGATCTAATAATATAATAGGAAGTGTAACCGGTTTCATAACAATCCATATTCAAACTGACACATCATTAGATACGTTAAACTAAGTACCATAACTTAAGTTATTACTTGATTCATATTTAAGTAACTGCGATATCTCAAACTTGATCAATATTAACGCGCGACTCAAAGGACCGAAATGTTTGTGTTTAGTAATTTGAATGCTTAATCAAAGGAGCTCAAATAGTTCAAGTGCGACTAAATGAAGTGCGGTTTGGATTTCCATCTAAGAATGTTGGACATAAACCAATGGCAGCGACTATTTGTGGCTATATGCAAATACGCTGTTATCTCGAACCTTTTATAGGCGATAAAAGTGGTGCTACAAAAAGTTCAAATCAATCTAAGCATAGTCTTTGTTAAAATGATCTATCACAGCAATCACGCAATGCAGGGCAAAAGCCTCCCTTTTAAAAAAACAAAAAACTTTTCTCCACATTAAGAATTTCTCCTATATTATGGGTGTATTCACATACATATAATCTCACATACACAAACAGCCAGACCCGGAACAACTATCTGTAGGCCATACAAATATTTGTTCCGTGCGGGAATCGAACCCGCGACACGTAACGCAGCAGTCAATCGCTCAACCACTGTGCCAACCGTGTCGTCAAATGTTAATTCCCGGGACACTCGATATTGTTGGGCAATAATGTCGTGTGTCCATCTTGCTGCCGAGCGAGCTACGTCATCATGGTTTAGCCTTTGCGGTTTGCCCTACATGAAGTGGGCACCCGACGTTGTTGGGCAATAATGTCGTGTGTCCATCTTGCTGCCGAGCGAGCTACGTCATCATGGTTTAGCCTTTGCGGTTTGCCCTACATGAAGTGGGCACCCGACGTTGTTGGGCAATAATGTCGTGTGTCCATCTTGCTGCTGAGCGAGCTACGTCATCAAGGTTTAGCCTTTGCGGTTTGCCCTAAATGAAGTGGGCACCCGACGTTGTTGGGCAATAATGTTGTATGTCTGATCTCGCCACCAAACGAGCCACCTTATTCAGGTACATCCCTCGCTTGTTGAGTCTAGATGAGGTGAGCACCCGACATTGTCGGCGAACAAAGTCGTGTGTCCACCTCATCTAGGCCCTCACTGGTTGAACTAACATGAGGTGGGCACCTGACATTGTTGGGCAATAATGTCGTGTGTCCAATCTCGCCACCAAACGAGAGCCACCTTATTCAGGTACATCCCTTGTTGAATCTAGATGAGGTAAGCACCCGACATTGTTGGCGAACAAGACCGTGAGTTCATCTCACCTCCAACCGAGCCACCTCATCTAGGTTTAGCCCTCACTGGGTGAACCTACATGAGGTAGGCACCCGCCATTATTGGGAAATAATATAGACGTGTGTCCATCGCGCCCCCCAACGACCAACTCTTCTTCTGCCAATCCAGTATGCTAAAAAGATCATAAACAAAATCTGACAAATAAGTCAAATGCAGCCGTCACTTAACTACCCCTTAACTTAACAAATTATTTCTAGAATATTTTCAACCCCATAATTATAACAGTACCACATCCCCCCACGCCATTAACTAAACCCCCTCTTAACTAAGTGATTCTGATTGACACTAAGTGGTCACTAACGCACCACCAGACGGACGACCCTGGAACACAGCCAAAACTAGGCTAGGGTTTATTTACATAAACGGTTACGTGTGGGAGGTATCTAGGATTGAATCTATAGACCTTGTGATAGAATCTTTCGAGCTTGGGTTACGGGTCCTTATATTTTACGGAGTCTTACTGGTTAGAGCTACGAGCACTTTTCATGCATGTTTTTATGCAACTTGTTACTGTTAAGTGGCTTGACCCGCATCACGCTTGAATTAAAAAATATCCCAAAGGAACATCATCAGGAACAACTCCTGGATACCAGAGGTCACCTGTTCGTCTTAGGTATTTTGCCAAACCAATCCCAACCGCAGTCACTCTGAAAGCCAGAAAATATCAAGGCTATGTGGATCTACGAATCAGGGAGAAACGGTAAAACAGCGTTATGCCGGTATTATGACGTACCAGCACAATATTCGTCGTGTATAGCTCAGTCTCTCTCTTCTAACAAAATTGTGATAACATATTTGGCACGACATAACAGGGGCAGATAACCTCGCAACTACCCAAACGCGCCGAGACATGAAAATGCGTACTGAATATCATGTGAAAAATCAACAGCACGCCCGTAAACCACAACCAAAACATCAATTACTGCCACGTCAGCCAAAACGTGTTAATAAACCCTGCATATTACTCACAGGCTAACGTAATCGAACTTTTTACCGGCTCACTAGGGGCCAATGCCTGTGTTTCCACGTCAATCCTCCCTTTACATACCGTGGGGGAAAATTGCCACTGACACTTCAGAAAATTGTAGCTGGCTACCAATAAATATTTGCAGCTCTTTATGTAACTTACCGAACAAAACTGTGCTTTATGTTGAACGTAGTAAGGGTGTGGAGATTAAAGATTGTAGTTTCATGTGTGTTTTAATAGTTTGCAAGTAGTTTGTCAGGCTGAAAGTATTTCGTTAGTATAATTTGTACGGTATGAATAATGTGTCCAGGTATAATTAATGTATTAGGTAAAGCGATTAGCTGATACGTTTTGCGGATTATACCGTGTTTTATTGGTCTTTTCATTCGTTTAGTGGTCTTTATGTTGGGTATTACGATTGTCTCGTATTGTCTTTGTGAGAAAATGTTTTTATTTCCTTCGAAATAGTGATCGGTAGGGTTTCGCCGTTCCCCACCGCTGTATCTCCACGTTGTCGTCGTGGTGGGGCTTGTGTGTCTCAATGATCTTGGAGCTCTGCCGGTAGAGTTACTCATGCCGGAAAGGTCCTAGTGAGAGACCAGACCAAGAGAGATACCGGGAAGTGGTTGCTCCTGATTGATCGACGGTAGTCGATCGACAGATGACGTGACCATGCCTCTGCGGTGCAGGCGCACCAAAGCGGCGCACCTTTCTCTCCTTGAGGAGAGAATTTTCGGCGGGTTCGCTGAGCTGGGTTGGCCGGACAGCGAACGGAGGCATGTTTAATGCCGCCGCCGGGGGCTTGGCTTGACCGCCTGGCCCAGAGGAAGGCTACCTCTAAGAAAAAAAACCACCTAATCCTAAGCTTTGAAGCGCGGTGAGAGGATGAATGGCTGGAGGGAGTCCACCCTGTAGAGCACCTGCCGCACTCTGCAGTATGTAGGCTTACCCAGGTAAATAGGCTCTGCCTGGGTGGACATTTTTTCCTTACTACTCGTGGGATCAAAATGAATGAATGTTCTCAAAAACTTAAAAATAGAAAAGATGTTGTGGAGGTACCGCTTGCCGGCGACGGTAACAAGAGCCGAGGAGGCTCCCGATCCTCAATAGAGGATCGAAATATGTCCGACCAGGACTTGCGCGGTCGCTCCAAATTTTGGAGAAAACGATCGCGCAACGAAATTTCTTCGGACAGAGTGGGGTCAGTGGGTCTCTCCTCAAGTGAAGAGAACCTGCCGGCTGCTAAAGTGGCGACAACGAAGAGAGGCCGGGGTCGAGCGACGGTGAGTGGAGCTTCCGCTACTCTGCCAGGGCGTGACGTACGGGGTCGCTTCAAGCGCCCTGATATGACGGGAATTGGCGGGGAGAGTGATCCCGGAGTCTCATCAGGGGTCTCCATTGAGGGGCCGGGAGGAGTCTCCGTCTCTCTCGTAGGCACGAGGGTGGGTGGCGGCTCCAATCTAGATCTGGAGCGGAAGGCCAGGTTTGCGGAGGTTGTGAAGGCCGCGATCCGCGATGTAGCTTTGAAGAGGTCGCAGTCTTCCAAAAATACGGCTATAAGTGCGGCCTCGGCCTCCATTTTGGCGGCAGCGGAGGCTAACTATTGCGGGCTTCCGTCTGACGAAATGTCCAAGCTGCAGGCGGAGGTCGCTCGCTTGACGGCCGCAACGGAGCTTCTCCAAAAGCAGAATGAGAAGCTCCGAGCAGACCTGGCCGGGCTCCGAGGAGCTGGCGCAAAGGAGGCGCCTCAAGGGGGGCGCAAGCACGGGCAGGCCGTGTCAGCGGAGGAGCAGGTCCTGCATCTGGTGCGGCAGGAGATGGCTGCATTCGCGCAAAGGTTTTCGGTCCTGGAGGGCATCGTTCTGCGCCCCCCACTAGCGACGAACCAGAAAGCATCGGACCAGCCGAAGGCGGCCTCGTACGCGGCCGCCGCGGGTGCCAAACCGAGGTCGTCCGGTCAGGCTAACCGAGGGGCCGGACCAGCACCCACGAAACCTGCAACCGCGAAGCAAGCCAAGCAGAAGAAGAAAGGTGGGGCGGCTGCACAGGTGGCGAAGACTCAAGCGCCAGCAGTGCAACCGGCACCCCCGCCTTCCAACTCTCCTGCGGCCGAAGCCGGATGGCAAGTGGTCGGGGAAAAGAGGAAGGCGGGCAAGGCAGCCAGGGCGGCCAAAAAACGTCAGAGGAGGCGGCAGCGCAAAGTGCAAAGCGTCGCGGCTAGGCTACGCGCCCCGAACACCGCAGCTGTAGTAATGACACTACAGCCGGATGCGGAGAAAAGGGGCGTGACTTACCGCGATGTCATTACTAAGGCAAAGGAGGCGGTGGACCTCCAGGAGCTCGGGATAACGGGTGGCCTCCGGCTCAGGTTTACCATGACTGGGGCCCGGATGCTGTAGATCCCCGGTGCAGCCAGTGGCCCCACCGCTGACGCTCTGGCCGAAAGGCTCAGAGCGTCCTTAAATGCGGACGAGGTCCGAGTGTCCAGGCCGATCAAGTGCGTGGACATGCGCATCCTGGGCCTGGATGATTCCGTCACGGAAGAGGAGGTCGTGGCCGCCGTCGTCAGGACTGGGGGGTGCTCTGCTGAGCAAGTGAAGGCAGGCACCATACGCCCTGACAACACGGGCATGCAAACCGTTGTGGTAAGCTGTCCGGTGACGGCGGCCAAGGAAATCTCGGAGGGCCGAAGGCTTCTGGTGGGCTGGGTTTCAGCGCAGGTGAAACTGCTGGAACCCAGACCCCTGAGGTGCTTCCGCTGCCTAGTGGGCAATCACACGGGAGCTCTCTGCACCTCGGAGGTGGACCGCAGCGACCTTTGTTTCCGCTGTGGTCAGCCCGGACACAAGGCCGACTCGTGTAACGCCACGCCGCACTGCGTTGTTTGTGCGGCAGCTGGCAAGCCGGCCGATCACTGGGCTGGGGGCAAAGCCTGCGCTCCACCTGCCAAGGCCGGGGGCAAAAAGAAGCCCTCCACCACCGCCGTCCCTGCCGCCGCCGTCACTTCGGTTGCTGCGAGTGAGCCCTCACAAGGGACTCAGGAGGAGGCTGAAATGGAGAGCCAATAACGGCTCCATTACGCCTCCTCCAGGCGAACATCAACCACTGCGCCGCCGCTCAGGACCTGTTGGTCCAAAGCATGGCACAGTGGTTGATTAACATCGCCGTGGTCGCTGAGACCTACTTTGTCCCGCCCAGGGATGACTGGGTAGAGGACCTGAATGGCTCTGTTGCCCTAATTTCGTCGGCCGCTGCAGGTACCCCATCCCTCGAAAGCGTCAGGAGAGGACAGGGGTGCGTAGCAGCACGGTTTGGGGAGATTGTTGTGGTAGGAGTGTACTTCTCCCCGAACCGAACTCTCGCCGAGTTCCAAAACTCCCTTACGGAGTTGGGCGCCGTCGTCGCCGGGTGTCGTTCCCTCCCTGTACTCGTTCTCGGGGACTTCAATGCCAAGCACCTGGCTTGGGGTTCCCGTTACACCGATACGCGGGGTAGGATGGTAGGGAACTGGGCTCTGGAGTCAGGCCTGGTCGTCCTAAACCGAGGTTCTGTCCCCACGTGTGTGCGGATGCAGGGGGAGTCTGTGGTGGACATTTCGTTCGCTAACCCTGCTCTGTCACCGCGTGTTATTGACTGGCGCGTATTAGAGGAGGTGGAGACCTATTCCGATCACCGGTACATCCGGTTTGACGTCTCCGCCCAGACTTCAACCGCGCCAGTCCGGCAGGCCCCGAGTGGTCCGCGGTGGGCGCTGAAACAGCTGGACCGGGAGCTCCTCCTGGAAGCTTCGATCGTGCAGGCCTGGGTGTCACCTCCGGACAGGCCTGCTGACATCAACGACGAAGCGGAGTGGTTCCGGGAGGCCATGTCCGATATTTGTGACGTGGCAATGCCCCGGGTTAAGCCAGGACGCGCCCGCCGCCAGGTGTACTGGTGGTCGCAAGAGCTGGCGACGCTGCGTCAGGCATGCGTTGCCGCACGGCGCCGGTACACCAGGCACCGCAGGCTCCGCATCCGCCCTCCGGATGCGCAGATCAGAGAGGCGGAGCTGTACGAGGGGTACAGAGTGGCGAAGGCCGCCCTCCGAGCTGAGATCCTGCAGGCCAAGGATCTGGCTGTCAAGGAGATGCTGGAGTCTCTGAACGGGGACCCGTGGGGAAGACCCTACAAAATGGTGCGGAATAAGCTTCGCACCTGGGCCCCCCCGTTAACGCAGAGTCTACGGCCCCAGCTGGTGGAGGACGTGGTAAGCGCTCTGTTCCCCTCGCGAGGGGAGCATACTCCCCTGCTTATGGCTCTGCCACCTGCGGCGCCTGATACGGACTACACCGGTGACGACGATGACAATGCTCCTGAGGTGACTGAGGTAGACCTGAGAGTGGCGGTTAATAGGCTGAAGGCCAAAAATACCGCCCCAGGACCCGACGGCTTACCTGGAAAAGCCTGGGTCCTGGCCTTGGAGGCTCTCGGGCCTCGACTAAGAGGGTTCCTAAGCGCATGCTTGGAGAGGGGCCAGTTCCCACTTCGTTGGAAGACGGGGAAACTGGTCCTCATTAAGAAGCCGGGGCGCCCTGCGGACTCTCCGTCCGCATACCGGCCCATTGTGCTGCTCGATGAGGTGGGCAAGCTCTTTGAAAGAGTAATTGCAAACCGCCTTGTCGAGCACCTAGGGAGGGTGGGGCCGGATCTGGCGGAGAACCAGTTCGGTTTCCGCACGGGACGCTCTACGGTGGACGCCATCATGCGCGTGAGAGCCCTCTCGACGGGGGACGCAGTTTCCCGGAGCGGGGTCGTCTTGGCGGTGTCTCTAGACATCGCCAATGCCTTCAACACCCTGCCCTGGAGTTGCATCAGGGAGGCACTTCGGTATCACCGGGTGCCGACCTACCTCCGTCGCGTAGTCGAGGATTACTTGACGGACAGAGCCGTCATCTACCCCGGTCACCTGGGAGAGTGGAACCGGCGAGAGATGTCGTGCGGTGTTCCACAGGGTTCCGTTCTGGGGCCGCTTCTGTGGGACATCGGCTACGACTGGGTGCTGCGCGCCGACCTCCCTAGTGGCGTCAGCGTTGTGTGCTATGCCGACGACACGCTGGTACTGGCGCAAGGGGGATCGCACCAAGCGGCGGCTGACGCTATGACACGCGGGGTTGCGATAGTCGTTGAGAGGATCCGGCAGTTGGGTCTCGAGGTGGCCCTACACAAGTCCGAAGCCATGTGCTTTCATGGATCTCGGAACAGACCACCGTCGGGATCCCAAATAACGGTAGGAGGGGTTCAAATCAGCGTCGGATCGACGATGACTTACTTGGGTCTCGTTATTGACAGCCGCTGGAACTTTGTTGAGCATTTCCGACGTTTGGCTCCTAGACTGGAGCGAGCCGGGGCTGCCTTCAAGCGGCTTTTGCCCAATCTAGGGGGTCCAAACGCCTCCTGCCGGAGGCTTTACGCGGGGATCGTGCGGTCCATGGCCCTTTATGGGGCGCCGGTGTGGGCGCCTACTTTGAGGAAGCGACCTGCCCGTTACCTCAACTCGTCCCAGAGGGTGATGGCCATCCGGCTTGCCCGGGGATACCGCACGGTCTCTGGCGAGGCGGCGAACCTCCTTGCCGGACTGCCGCCATGGGATCTAGAGGCGAGAGCCCTCGCACTCATTTACGAATGGCGCCTGGAAGTGCTACGCCGGGGCGAGACTCCTCTGCCGCGGCAAATCGCAGTACGGCGGGCGGAGCTCCGGCAGGATCTCATGGCAGTATGGAGACAAAGACTGTCCCAACCCAGCGCTGGTCACGCCACAATTGCGGCGATAAGTCCCCTCTTTGAGGAGTGGCTAGAGCGGCGCCACGGCGTCCTTACTTTCCGCTTGACGCAGGTACTCACCGGACACGGTTGTTTCGGGAGGTACCTGTTTCGAATACGGCGGGAGGATACGCCCGGGTGTCAACACTGCGAGGATCGCCCGGAGGACACGGTGGAGCATACGGTTGAGGTCTGCCCTGCTTGGGCGGAGCACCGCCGTGTCCTCGCCGAGGCGATCGGCGGCGGCGATCTCTCGCGTCCGGCCCTGGTTCAGGCTATGGTCCGAAGCGAGGAGACATGGGAAGCGGTCACCTCCTTCTGCGAAGCAGTAATGCTAGCAAAGGAGGAAGCCGAACGTGTGAGAGAAAGGGAAACCTCACGCCCCAGCCGCCGCAACAGAAGAAGACGCCCCGGGCGTCGGGAGTCGCAGGGCGATTTTCGGCCACCGTAAGCGCGAGCCTGCGGACGGCGAGCATTGGGTGGCTCGCCGTCTGATCAGAACCAGGCCCGGGTGGACGGCGCGCTGTGTTCCACGCTTGCCTCAAAGAGCTGTCAGCGTAAAAGACGGGGCCCGCTAGGGCCAGTGCCTGCTGGGGCTGCGGACTTCGTTCGAAAGAGGCACCGTACCCTGGAACGCAAAGGGCACTGGGAGAAACGCGGATGGGTTTTAGTCAGTAAGAGTCTGACACTCCCTTCTGCTTCACCCAAAGCGGGAGGAGTCATTTGATGATTTCCCATCCTTAAAAAAAAAAAAAAAAAAAAAAGGGTTTCGCCGTTGTTTTAAATACATAATTTAACTTAGAAATCTCGGAACCCTCTTGCCTGCTTTGTATAAAAAGCGGCCTTAGCGGTTACTATACACACACATCAATTCTTACAGAACATCATACATGTATTCCCATCAGAGTTAGTCAGAATTCTACATATTTCGCTAGTTATTTTAAGTTCCTTATATTTTAGGGGTACCTATTGCTATCAGGCCCAATCCCAATACCATTTTGCTCCGACCCAAGAATCAAAACCAAGATCTAACAGTCAGCAGTAGCAGTGACAAAAGAAAGGTAAATAAAATATGTTTATGTGGCACACACAGGTACCTTATCTGTGAATTAATATCAGTAAACACAATTTTAAAATAATAATATTGTGAGCTTTACGACTGCGCCAAACAGCCCAGTTTTTTTTAAACTAGAAGTTGCCTGACGCTGGTAATCAGCTGAACCTAAAATTGCATATTTTATTTCCTCCAAGCCCGTTCCATCATCGGACCACAATACAAAAAGCGATGCGCCACCGGTACATGGTGGACATCCCACCCATACGCACAAATCGTTTTGGGAACACATTCATAGTGCGTACAGCTAAGGAGTGGATTTCCCTGCCGTAGTCTGTGTTCCCTGATAGCTAAAACCTTGTATTCTATAAGTCAAGAGTGAATAGGTTACTTCTAGGTAGGTGTGCTACATCTTCAACCGCATCGTCGTTTACCAAGTGTAAGATAGTGATCAAACGCGTGCCTATCGATTGTAAAAAAAAAACGTCACGTTTAGTGTAGATACAAATCATCTTTCTTCTAAAATTCAAAATCCCGTAGAAACAGACTCATTGAAACAAACCAACAAGAACATTACAAATAATCAGAACACCAATCTAACTTCAACGATACCAGTTACGTTTGCCGCAATTATAACGTTGCCTCATTTCCTACAGAATAAGTGAATAAATATCCCCTTCGATTCCGCAGCGGAAAAATGGCGGAATACGAAGGAATATTGACAAGAGTCGCTTATTATTCCGCTTAAGTTAGACGAGTCAACCGGGGGGAATAAGTTATTTCGATGCTTTTGTTTGGGGAGCTAAGTCAACATGGTAAAAGATTTTTTTTGAAGAAAAAGCGCTAGGTTTTTGTAGTGGTCACGTATATTGAGGTGACCTTGTTAATCGGTAAATATGTTCACATCAGCCGAAAGATGTCCACTGCTGGACATAGGCCTTCCCCAAAATTTTTGGTTTCTCTGGCGAGTCCCTTAGTCGAGACACATTAGAAGTGATGGGATGGTATTATTCTTTTACGGCACCATACGTCACCGGCCGACACTATACGGCAATATGTTGTGATGAAATGAATATGTTGTGATGAAATGAATATGTTGTGATGATTGAATGTCTGATATTTTGGAAAAAGATTCAAAAAAGAAAGAAAGATATTCTTTTAATATTCCCTAAAAACCCTTCGTAATCCACGATGCTGGCAAACGTGCAATACGAAGAAAGTATTGATCCTGTAATCTTATTTGACTTTAAAGTTCTATCCAACCTTTATAATATATTAGCTTTTCCCGGCAACTTCGTAAGCGCATAACCCGTTTTTTCCCGTTTCTGTAAGAATTTCGGGGAATCCTCTCTCAATGCTCCCCTACACTCCTCAAGGAACCTACATGTACGACCAGTAGTTTCGGCTGTGCGTTTTCGGTTAGTCACTTCACTCCACTTCCTATCGCACTTTCCGTAATATCAAACAATATTAACATTTTATTTTCAAGTAAGTACCTATTTACAGTACATCACGGGGTCGACAACCGCCCTGAAGTAATGTTTACCGACTTGAAATGGTGAATTTAGTCTTTTTCCAGCTAAATGAAGGATTAAGAGTAAAAGGTCTGTGCCGATTTTAATATTTCCAACTAAAACAAAAAGGTGGAACCCTAATACATTGGCTGTTAGGGTGCTGGCCTATTTTAACTTCGTATGTTTAAAAATTTAAAGGAAATTAGCGCTTGGGTCTTGGGTTTGAATATAGTTAAGTTTGGCATACAAATTGTATTTTTATAAAACACCGGATATTTGTATTTTTGGCCCTTAGAGTCTTTAGACTTTCAACCCTTCAGTTTTATTCCATCATATATAAATAATTATTTGCTCGTCTTGGCAAGGGCAGTACCGGGTCCCCAGATACGAAACACCATTAGTGTTCTTCACGCGTAGTGTTTGTGTGGTATAAATGTGTACCGTGTACCATGTGCCGTGGAACAAAATAAATACACGGCTAAAAATTAAAAAAAATGCTGAGGATAATTACTAATGCTCCTTGGTTTATAACTAACCAACAATTACACCATGACCGTAAAATCAGAACGGTCCAAGAAGGAATAAAACAGTATATGATATCCTACAGAAAAAGGCTCAACAATCATCCAAACATTCTAGCAATGCACTTAATGAATATGAACTCAACATTCAAAAGGCTAAAACGAAAAGCCCCTGGAGACCTGTAAGGGATGAATTGTAAAGGGCCCACGTCGCTGGACTGGTGACCCTACAAGACAAATTAAACTCTTGACCATGTGCTGAATGTTCGCTAGAAACAGATTGCAGGATAATAAAAAAAAATAAAAAAAAAAGTAAAATGAAAAAAAAAAATATGCAGATATAAATCATACTACGATATTTTTACTACATAAACCCAGGTGTGAGTATGTGAATCGCTTCGCTAAACGAATCGATTAGTATTCGTGACCAAACGTTTATAAATAGCAAAAGAACGAGGCTATTCAGTGGAGTACCCTAATGATTCGATAATCGATAGATCAAGGTTCACTGTGGCTAGCTTTTAGGCAAGTTAAGTGGATACATTTGGGATTAGACTAAATCTTATCGGGGAATTAGAGTGTCTTATTTCTGGCTTCTCAACAGTTAGTTGCTAAGTTAGTAAGTGAAGTATCTTGTCTGTCTTGCTAGATAAATTTCGTGATTTTTCTTCAAAATCAGCAAGATCATAAATGGGTACGTATTTATAAACTACTAGATCTTGTTCTCGGCTTCTCTTCGTTATAGTATCCTATAACCGTCTGCCGGTTCCTGTCTACCTGTCCATCAAAGTTCATCAAAATTGGTTAGGCGATACAGGCGTGAAAGTGCTTTTTTTTAAGGACGGGAAATCATTACATGACTCCTTCCGGTCTAGGTGGAGCAGAAGGGAGTATCAGACTCTTACTGACTAAAACGCATCCGTGCTCCTCCTAGTGCCCTTTGTGTTCCTGGGTCGCGGTGACTCTTTCAAACATATTCCGCAGCCCTGACAGGCACTGACCCTAGCGGGCCCCGTCTACTATGCTGACATCTCCTTGAGGTGCGCGTGGAACACAGCGCGCCGTCGACCCGGGCCTGGTTCTGATCGGATGGCGAGCTACCCATTACCCAATGCTCGCCATCCGTAGGCCCGCGCCTACGGTGGCCGGGAATCGCCCTGCGACTCCCGACGCCCGGGGTGTTTTCTTCTGTTGCGGCGGCTGGGGCGTGAGGGTTCCCTCTCTCACAAGCGTTCTGCCTCCTCCTTCGCTAGCATTACTGCTTTGCAGAAAGAGGTGACCGCTTCCTATGCATCCTCGCTCCGGACTAAATTAAGTAAAATTTAGTCCGGAGTCCGCTAAATTGCTCTACTACCCTCAACCTCAGATACAAAATGTTTGCTTACAGATGTCATCGTAATTAACTATCATAATAGGATGAATACGCCGGGGAACCACTGGTCAACAACCTTTATATTCCTTATTTCCTTTTTTCTAGCTGACCCGAGCAACTTTGTCTGCGTCATATTTTTCATAAATGCTCCGCTGTTATTAGTTGTAGCGTGATGTTATCTGATTATATGTTTCTCGATAAATAGGCTATGCAACACTAAAAAAAACTTCGATTCGAACCAGTAGTTTCTGAGAACAGCGCGTTCAGCGCAAACAAACAAACTCAGCTATATAATATTAGTGTAGAGAAAGTAATAAGTATGTATGTGTATAGCTGTTTCAAGATACAAGTTTCTTCGAAGTATATAACAGAGTAGCAAATCGTTCGAGATCGAGATTTATTGTAGCTAGCTTTTAGGCTGGTTTGGTCTAATGCTAATCAATTTAGGCTCAACATATTTTTGTATTTCAGCCTTATATTTTCATTTTAGCACTTACATAACTTCTACTCATGCAGTGATAAATTCTCAGGTGAATTACTTTTTTATTTTTTTTGTTTGTAATGGGTTTGCTCTTGACTCTAATCTATTTCAGAGATGACAGAGACAAAGTCTACGATGGAGCGAGCTTACCCAGAAGGAACTTAACTGCAGCACATGTCAATCTTCAAGGCTAAACAAGACTTGTCAAAGTCGGTCCGTTGATGGGGGTGAACAGCTTAACGTGCTCTTCAAGGCAACAAGGAATTTTGGAATGTAAGATAACATTCTAAAATTCCTTGTTGCCTTTAAGAGCACGTTAAGCTGTTGTTCCTGGCAGGAATTCATGTTTAGATTTTTGACAATCGTTCCGGGTAGCCAGAATCCATGACATCTGACATCACGGGACACCGTGTATTTTGTAATTACCGGAGGAGGAGGTCACATATTAATAAGGAAACGCAAGATATCTTTTTAAACCTTAGTTTCTTGCGTATGCGTTTTAAGTTACATTAAAACAAGTTCAATCATTTCTAAAATAAAGACTTGGAAAAGACAAAGACTTGGGGCCTTAATTCCAAATTAAAAAACATTTACCATTCCCTTGAAGAAGATGCTTAAAATGAATTCCTGATTAGGTGTAATCTTGGAAAGCGTATATTTTTAGTTTTTATACCAACTTGTTTGCCGCTATTTCGCAACAAGTATTGGAAGCTCATTTTCTCTGTAAACATTTTCTCTTACGGTAAACAGGATATTTCGTTATTCATAATATTTTTTATAGAAAAAGTACTGCATCGAGTAAAACCCGGAGCGGAGTGTTTTCAAACTCGGTTCATATTATATTTATATGAATTTCCCTTCTCTTATATTTTATGGAACATTGAGATAGATAACCAGGAGTGTCAGGAGTTTGTTATTTTTGCTGTGTTTGTATCGGAAAGTAGTTTTTATATGCTGCGATCTGACAGAAAATAAAGTATTATGTATTGACCGAAGCTGACTAACCTAGGTACCGTAAAACGGGGTGAATAGAAAAGCAGGGGTGAATAGAAACAAAAGTTTTAAGGTGATTTGCACCTTATTAAAATTCTGTTCGTAGCATTTAAGGACTCCAATTTTTTAATCAATATTAGTTTTAAAAGATTGATTATTTTTAGAAACCAATAATGTGGCATTCAAGTGAAAATACCATTCAAAGTTTTGTTTCTATTCAACCATGTGTTTCAATTGACCCCGTTTTACCGTTACTAATTAGAAGTAACTCGTTGGTCGAAAATATTCTGCTTTTGATGCCAGATTCGGGCATAGTGACCTCTAGATTCGGGCATAGTGATCTGGGTTTTTCCATGTGGGATATCTCAGTATTGGTACTCAATCTCGACTTTGGGCTGGCCCAGAATCGAGATTCGCTTGCTTAGTGTCATAAAACACTATCGAAAGGGGTTTAAACATAACTGGAACATAAAGGAGTGGAACTCTCTGCCTGCGTCTGTTTTTCCAAAAGCTTACAACCCTAATCTCTTCAAAGTTAGAGTGAACAGGCTCTTTCTGGGTAGGCTCACTCCATTGTAGACATTGTCTCTGTCATGTCTGACATAGACTAGAGTCAAGAGCAAACTCAAAACAAGAAAAAAAATGGCAAATATCTTGTTCTTCATTACTTACCCCATTGGGGATGCATCCGCGATGTTATAAATTAGGGATAATCCTCTTTTAATAAGTAGGATTTTTCAATAAAATCTTAGCATCGCACAAACTACACCCATCAGAAAAATTCTTCTCCACGGAAAAGAAAAACACACCAAAATAAGGAACAAAAATAAATCAACAATAAAATCGAAGCTTCCCTCCAATTAGAATGCTGTCGCGTCACAGAATCTCTTACAGCTAAACGAGGAAAGAAAGAAAGAAGGAAAAGACAACACTCATTAGACACTTGATTGTGTTTTAAAAAACGACCCTCCTTAATTAATTAAAGACGTAAGTCTTTCTTTGAAGAAGATTAAAAACAAAGTTTTTCGAGAACAATCGGTACCCACATTTAATTTATTTTCGTAAAGATTCTTCTTTTATCAGACGCGTAATAGAATTGAACTTTTGCTGTTAGATTTGGCGATTGGATCAGACATTTTTATTGTACTATGAGGTAAGATTTTAATTAGTAATCGTGCCAGATTTATCTTAATAGTTATTTCGTAGGGATATTTTATTACAGACACACACAACTCGTTGTCTTAAGAGCATCAGACTCTAGTCCCGAGGAATTTTAAAAATAGTTATTTGAAGAAACTATTGCCGATGCTGTCGCACTGCGCCCTATCAAGTAAAGTGCGAAGGCGGCAACTGCAGCTCAGGCTAATTTTACCTATAAAAACCTTGACCAAAAGAAGTTTTGTATTCCGCTGTTTTTTTCTTCAAAACTGGACTGATCTAGAAAAATATACATAGAAGAAGACTATATCTATGCTTCTATTACTTTCTATTCAGTTAAAACAGTAAAAATGGCGTGTATTTTCGGGTATTTGGATTGTCATAATTCTTTTAGTAATTATTTTTTGGAAAAAAGAATGAAATGTTATTAATTAGGCCTAGATTTAAAAAAAAAACATTGCTTTAGAAGCACGAAGCAAACCGCGGAATGCGTTTGTATTGTGAAAGGTCCGATAGAGTTCCCTCTTTAGTGATCATCGTCTTCATTTAATTAATCACGACATGACAGCTCTTCCATGTCTTCGCATCGCTTGTTCGAGCTCGTGGCTAAATAATAACAGCCACACCACAGTAAAAATAGCGCTTGTCCATCTGAAGATGGGTTACCATGCCTTACAAACTGAGACGTGTCCGAACCTCAGAAAGTTCGTTAAGCTGTTGATCTCGGCTTTCAATTGTAGGTCTTTCTTTGACCGTCACGCGTCGGTAAGTTAGTCAAAAGCCTAAAAAGCCGGCTAAGTGCGAGTCGGACTTGCACACGAAGGCTTCCGTACCTTAAAACTAATTTTCTATTATTTGTTGTTATTTATTAACAGCATTACGAGTACACAATCTGAAAATTTCAACTGTCTACCTATTACGGTTCTTGTGATACAGCCCGCTGACAGACGGACGGATGGACAGCGGAGGTTTAGTAATAGGGTTCCGTTGTTTCAAATTAGGCTGAGAGCCAGCTTTTTTTGAACGTCAAGTTTTACAAAAGATAGTCCCCCAAAACGCCCGCCCGTCACCACTTCCTAGTGTTTTAGCTGTGGAGAAGAAGTGTCCAACAAACTCCCCAGAAGCGCATCGATCAGTTAACTTTAGAGAACTATTATTTATACAATAGTTTGCATATTAATTAATACATGACACAATTTTTTTTCTCAGTCCTACTGTTGTCATTATAAGTTATATACTTATTCAAAATGGGATCCAAACCCTGAACTTTAAAGATAAAACCTCGCTTTTGGCTATAAAAGAGATGGTAAAGCGATGAGTGAATTTAATTAATTAACGTAATAAATGAAATTAAACTTTTATCGTTCAATTTGTACTAATGAATGCAGGGCATTGACGAGTAATGAAATAATTACATTGGCGTCAGCAATATGATACACGAGGAGAGAAATGGTCCTTTTATAACGAATTTTTCATCAAATAATATTCATGTAAAATTGTAGATATTTATTTTAAGTTGATTTATATTCTCGTTTAATTTTGGTAAATACAATCAAATCAATCGTTTAGTGTAGATTTTCATAAAAAAATTAAAAAAGTGACTATTTTGCTTTCTATTCTCATTTGAAGTTGGCTACGATTATTTCTTTAGATTGAAATCGGAAGGGAATTGTCAAAAAAAGTCGTCCACATGGCAACCCTGGCGGTTGCGTATATAACCCACATGATGTTTCAAAGTAGACTGCTATGAATTGTTCCAGTTTGACAACAGAAACCAGCATGAATCAATGCCATTCAAAGAGATCTGAGCTAGTCAGTGCATTGCTGACGTTGGTTCTTACCGATTAGAAGAAAGAGTATGAGAACTGCTTGCACCGACTAGGGTAGCATTGTTGATGAACTGCGCGCTTCAGTGCTTGTAAGCATTGTCAAACTGACATCACGAACCCCTACTAGGACGAGCCAACAGGAACACGATTCCGTTGTGGACAAGGAGTAGTCGTATATCTTAAATAGCTCCGTCTTCCTCCTTAACCGAAATCATAAAGGTTTTCAGACGTTAAAATAACTCTCTCTCTGGTACCAGTTTTCTACCTTAATATGCTCATAGAAATTTAAGAAAATTCATTTCAATCTGCAAAACGAAACCATAATCAAGATTTTTGAAATCTCATTCACTTTCCACCGAACATCAATGTACCACTAAAACTGCAGATACACATTATTTCCAACCAATACTCGTCTGCAAATATACTGTACATTATTAATAATATAAATAATAAATAAACAGTGTACTGCGTACCAGCTGTAAGAACTGCCTACATTTCTTATAGCTAAAGGACCAGTGCAGACGCGTTGAAGAATTGCTTATGTTTGAGAGCTTAAATTGACATCAGGGAGCCCTACTTAGACGTGCCAATGCCATCATGATTCCGTTGTGAGATAGATATAATGCCGTACTTTTTGTATAGCTCCGTCTCCTTCCCATATCGTATGATGATGATTTTAAGACGTCAAAGTAACAGCTTTACACGTAAATGCGCCCATACATAATTAAAAAAAAACTTACTGAACCACAAAATTTCTAAAAATGCCAAATTCAAAACTTCTCGAAAACTCATTCATTTCTCACGAAACATCAAAGGCCCACTAAAACTGCAGATGCACATTATTTACAACCAATACCCATCTCAAAATATACTGTACATTATTAATAATAGATATAATAAATATAAAGTGTACTGCGAACCAGCTGTGAGGAACCTTTGGCTCATTGCCACAAGCTTGTAGCGTGGTGGGGCTCATGTTTTCGATATTATGTAGCAGCGTCGCTTCTCAGAAATTGAATCGAATAAATATGGAGGAGATTTGTTATGATTCCTTTTAATATTTATCGGTTTTTTGAATTTATGTGCAGTTGTTTTGGGAGGGGTGGTTTTGGTCGTGGTTCACAAAGGCGTGAATTGCTTGGCATTTAGTCTTGTCAATGTTCAGAGTTCATAATTATATCTATATTTATAAAAAAAAAAATATTAGTTTGAATGCCAAGTAACATATTCTAAATTTAAATTCTGTAGAGAAAGTTTGAATTAAGAATTTATTAACCAGGATTAAAAAAAATATGGTTATTTATGCCATGGTTAACAGCTGGTGTCGTCAGTATGACGGTCATTACCCTTTCATAATTCTATCTTCGTAAAAATCGGAACAAAACCTATATAATGGTTTTTCAACAGTAAATAATGAGGATCACGAGAAATGTCGGTGTGTATTACAATACTAAAACGTAAAAATTTAAACCAATATTCGATCTATTGTACAAGTAATTTAAAACTTTAATAAAATTCTACGTGATATTCCTGCAGGCATTAATCAATCATAGACATAATTGATGCATAAGTCATGCCCAAAATAGAAAAAGAAATCACTATTCCATTTTTGGTCTCATAACTCGACAAAATGTAAAAAACAGCTAAATTATTTGTGGCCCGATTAATATACCACAAATTGTGCACTTAATTACTCATCGCAAATCTTTATCGTACTGAGGGTTGTTGTAAGAAAAACCGCTTGTGAGTGCTCGTACATAAGCCTGGTATATTAGTTTTTTTTTTATATGTTATGGGTTTTCTCTTGACTCTAGTCTAGGTTACATGGTGGACATCCCACCCATACGCACAAAACGTTTTGGGAACACATTCATAATGCGTACAGATAACGAGTGGAATTCCCTGCCGGAGTCTGTGTTTCCTGATAGCTACAAACTGGGAGTCTTTAAGTCAAGAGTGAATAGGTTATTTCTAATTTTCTAGGCAAGCGTGCTCCACCTTCGACCACATCATCGCTTACTACCAGGTGAGATAGTGGTCAAACGCGTGAAAAAGGTCAGAGATGACAGAGACAAAGTCTACGATGGAGCGAGCTTACCCAGAAGGACTTGTGTCTATATGTTTTGCCTGCAATAAAGACGAATAAGAAAAAGATTGCCAGTACGTCAGTACCTATAACCAAACGTTTTAGAAGCTCTGTCATAACTTAACACAAGTTAATTTGTAAGGGCTTGAAGTAATCATCTTGTCTGAGTTAAATGTGGCTTATCTCACTCACAAGCGGCGTGTGCGTAACCTCTGTAACGATTATTATAATTTATAATGCCTTTAATCCTGTAACATTTGTGGTTATGCTGAAGGTTCCTCGGTTTTCAGTGTTATTCATACTTAAAGACATGAAAATACACTTAACTATGTTATTAGACCAAATTGCAGTCTTTATTTATTTATTTATTTATTTATACATACTCTATTGTACACCAAATTAAAACACATGAAGGAAACTTTAAACTATAAAAATACAATTAGCGGCCTTATCGCCTTTTGCGATCCTTGGTATTTCTTTTGTGTTCTTTATAGATAATTATTTTAAAAGTAACCCCCAATTTATTAGCTATCCTTTGGCCTGTCTCTCAGTGGGCCGTATCTCATGGACATGAATTTTCAACGTGTGGATTTATTTTGTAAATGTAAAAGTAAATTCACATTAGCATTCAAAATAAACCAATAAACAAGTCAGTCAGGTCAGTCTTATTTACTGATCCTGACCTGTTGTTAGCTGTAAGTCTGCCATAATGCTTAAATTAGTAAATAAATATTTTGCATTTCAATAATCACATTCGCTGATTGATTGGCATTTTGTGTAAAACTTCAGGTGATATTTAGATAGCGCATGCACATCGATATTTACCGCTAATACAATGTCACTTTGTTTAAAGCCATCAATGATCATGAAAAAAGATAACTTCACGTATAGTAGTCCTACAATAAAATTAAAAACAAAAGCTCAAAACAGTAATCACACCCAATATACCAAAAAAAAAAAACAGATAAAAAATACCAGGCATTTACGAACGAAAAGAGTTAATCGCGCGATCATTTGAGTGCATCCAACGTTGTGTGGTGTGATAATAAAATCCATTACATGGAAAGACTGGACACGAAATATGCCAATTAACTTATGTAAATGTGAGTGGAAACTGTTAAAGAAGAAAAAAAACCTTAAAATTAAATGACGTGAAAACGATGCAGTGTTGCGTTTTCAGCGTTTTACGAGTAAATATGTTGACTTGAGTTGTTTGTATTTAATGACTATGAGGTCAGTTTTCTTTGTTGAGTCAATTTTGTGGATAAATGCGTTTTCGTTGGAAATACAGTTATAGATGCATGCAATTTTGGTCACTATCAATAATTGTTTTTGAAGGATGTAATTTCTATGCTGTAATACACGTTAATTCTTTAGCTCCGGCTGTTCATTTGTAGGTCTTCGACAGTTGTCACGAGTAGTCTGCAGCCTGAAAATCTGAAAAGTGGTCTTGCCAAGGGGTTTCGTTTTACTCAGTTCCATAAGTACTCAAATGTCACAACTAATAAACCGCTAATAAAAAATAACTTGAATGTACTGAAAGCCGACCACGATATAGCTCGTAAAAAGTTAAATAGATGTGAAAATTATTTCACTGCTGTGTAGTTATTTTGCCGATCCAGATGAGTGTAGACCCTGGTTTCTGATTTCTAAATCGGGAATTCAAAGTTGAGAATTTGTCAAACGCAACTTTAATGGGAACGATGGCATTTAAGCAGAGTTTGCTAAATTCTCAACTTGGAATTATCAATTCAGAAACTGGGGTATAATTTTTAATGCTTTTCGGAGTGACTGGCCGATAACGCCCAGCCAAAACTCCTGGTCGTAGAAAGCTGAAATTTGGCATGTAGGTTCCTGGAGGAGTGTAGGGGAACACTAAGAGAAGACTTCCCGAAATTTTAGCGCACGAATCGCGTATGAAATTCGAGGACAAAAGTTAGTATGTCCATAAGCATTGTAGGTACAGCGGACGTGATTGAATTGATAAACGTCGTCTGTTCCACATTGTTTTCTGTTACACAGTAAGTTCATTAAAACGTTATAAAGTAGAATGGCTATGTTCGGCAGTGAACATTTTCCATCCCGTTAGGTTGACAAGAATGAACCGGCTTCGTTTCAATATACCGAGAATACACGGCAATGTTCTGGGTTTCTGCCAAAAAGCCTGCCCTATGACCTTTCGAAGGCCTAGTTAGCTTTCCTTTTGGGAAAGAACTTACCTATGTAGATAAAAGAGGTACTTAGTAGGATAAAAATACTCCTAGTAAGTTTTTAAAGTTCTTCCGTCACTGAACGAGTAACTGACAGACAACGCAAAGCCGAAATAATTTTTTATTATTGAAGTATTGAGGAATGGGCTTGCTTTTTTTCTGTGCTTGTTGTGAGGTTAATAAATAATTAAATAATCACGCCTGATGAAAAGCGATGTTTAAGGTATATGATGGAGCGAGCGTGCCCAGAAAGTGCCATCAGAAAGATCGTAGAAAGCTGAAATTTGGCATGGCTAATGGTCGTAAAAAACTGATATTTGGCATATAGGTTCCTTGGGGAGTGTAGGGAGCACTAAAAGAGGATTTCCCGAATTCCTTACGACGGGATATGCGCCGGCAAAAGCTAGTTATATTATAAAGTTATTACTACTAGGACACAGGTGAGAGGGAATGTACGAATCCACCGCGCGGGCCCAATACTATGCAATACCCGATGTACTTGGATACCTAGATAATTAGTTACAAATACAGAAATGAATACTTAAGCAGAGAAACACGGTTTTTTAATAAAACTTTTAGCATTGGCAAAAATTGCTAGCATTTAACCCCAAACATTCACATCGCACACCTCGAAAACACTCATCATAATAACTCCTATCTTCATTGTTTTAAGGTTGAAATTTGGTCCAATTGTTTGTGAAATGTAGTAGCAGCTCATTTAGCTAAATGAACTGACAGTTCGCCACCCACTTCGGAAACAATCCGTGGAACTTGGCCCGGGTACCTTTGTTAACCGATTTAATTCAAAAGTTTTTGGTCCGCGGACTTTTTTTGCATTTTTAAGGTTACGACACTAGAGGAAATGTGGCATTAAAATTCTTTATGGTCAAAGGTGTCAGTTTCAAGTTTTTTACAATAGCCTAGACATACATTCCTCTGGTGCTGCAGCCTGCATGAGGGAATAGCAGACTCCAAGAGTCTAAGAATTAAGGCGCAGCATATTTTTGAAGGGTACATCTATCCCTGGCAAGGGAATTAGCTTAGCTTAGGTATATCACTGCATTACTGGGTAGGTATATTCCATAAGTTTCAAACCTATTTTGAGCTCCTTGCAATTTAGAGATACTACACTGGCCTTCTTTCGTAATATTTCATATTGTAGTAAAAAGCTACGAAAATCAGATAGTTTAATAAAAGTGCTATCTACCCAGAGAATGCTGAACAATGAACATTGCTACTTGAACAATGAACTTGCAGAGACTTGAGGCTATAGGGATAAGAGGTAAAGCTCTCTCCCTCTTTGATAGTTACCTCCAAGGTAGGAGACAGCAAGTAAAAAATAGGTGACTCACTTAGTGAGGAGGAAATCATCGCTTTCGGTGTCCCGCAAGGGTCAGTCCTCGGCCCACCACTGTTTCTAATGTATATTAATGAACTCTGTAACCTACGAAACAGTGGGGGGATAATCTTTACTTACGCGAATGACACAGCCGTTGTTTACTTTGAGGACACATGGGAAGCCGTTTGCAATAATGCCGAACAAGGATTGGCTACTATAGATAGATGGCTCAAAGCCAATCTACTAACTCTTAGTGTTTCTAAAACCAACTATATTTGTTTTTCTCCTAGCAGAAGGTCCAAACTAGGTTCTAGTTTTAGAATTCAAGTCCATCTATATTGCGCTCAAGCAATCAGTTATAGCATACTGTTTACCAGTCTGGGGAGGAGCCACTAAAACTAAATTCCTTGAGTTTAAAAGAGCCCAAAGGTCACTCATAAAAGTAACCCCACAATCGATCTATACAGAATAATTGGTTAACTTACAGTAAGAAAACTATATTTTTTAATTACGACCGTGTACTTGCATAAATATATTCCGTTTAACAGAGACAGAGAGGAGAAACGACGAAAGGATATAGTGGCTTACTCCTCGGGGTTCCGAACAGCTTTTGCACGGCGTCAGTACGTCAAACCAATCAGCCTACATTTACAATAAATTGAACAAAAAATTAAGGTTCCACCATGAGGTCTCACACGTATGCACAAAGGTAATAACTGTGTGTCTTAAAACCTTAACATACGAGGAAACTGAGCAAATTTTGGTTTGACTTGGTTAAATAATTTCTTTTTTCAGACATTCGAGTGAGCATGTCATGCTCACTCAAATGTCTCGCTGATAGCGGCGCGTGGGTTGGATCATTCGGTTCCCTTCGAAATGGTTGAGCTGAAAGGTCGTCATGTTCGTGAACGGGCGCCGTCGGTTGAGACTGGTCATCTCTTAACTGCCATTGGCTTATTTTAATCTTTATAATTTAAATTCTTATAATAAGCTTTTTTTCCTTTGCATTGTCCTCACATGCAGAAGCAACAAGTATATGTTACTTAGAAACTTGTAAAACAGAACATGATTTAAAAGAGTGTCCGTGGAGTTTCTCGCACGTTCTTCTTCATAGAGATCTTCGCTTTGGAACGTGCAAATAGCTTCCATGTTTTTGACTGACCGACCTTGACGTTTCAAAAGTGCCTGTAAATGGTTTATTTGAAATAAAATGCTTTGAATCTTGAATCATCATCATCTGCTTTGCTTTATTCCCAACAATATTGGGATCGGTTCCTAGTCAAACCAGATTCAGATAAATACTGCAGTATTTTACGTGGAGTGGCTGCCTACCAGACCTCCACAACCGGTAATTGAGTAACACTGTACTTTATGCCGCTAGAACGACAAATAAAAAAAACAAAAACACGTTTCTCATATGGTCCGTTTCACGTTTGTCATATGTAGTACGGAACCCTTCGTGTGAGAGTCTTTCACACAGTCCCTCTATCGTTTCTTTCGTCTTCGCTTACTCTTATAGCTACTTATTTACAACTTATGTATCGCAATCCGTAGAGGCAAAAGTTACTAAGTGAAGTATTGACTATAACGTTATTCGCCGATGCGGCTTCGACTTTTAATTACTCTGAAAGCAATTTGCATACTTAATTTAAATCTATAGGTATTACTGCAGTAACAAGTTTCCACTCATAATTTAAACACGGTGAAATATAATTACATTTTACTTTTAACAAATTCTGAAAAGTTGTGTTTTACTTTTGCGTAAAATCTATCGTTTTAAAAGTCAAACAGCTTTAGAAGTTTGCGAACTAAAATTAATATTCTGTTTGCTGAAGTTTAAGTTTTGGGAATTTAATATTTACTACTCGTGCTTAATTCATCGTGGGCTGAAGGTTTTAGCACCTGAGGGTATTCTTGTATTTATAAGAAGAGTCCGCATTTACATCGTAATCTACCAAAAAACTGATTTCCTTACGATTTGAAATGGTTTTGTCATAGATTAATTGTTATAGTTTTTCAGGTACTGGTACAAATATTGGCCTGAACTGGGTCAATCCTTGTACTTTAAAGCAACTGGCAAAAGTACTTCTAATTTCGCGACTGTTGACAAGTTTTTGATATTGATTGCCGCTGAGATAATATTCTATTAATGTCAAAAACTTGCAACTTGAGTTTGAACGTTTTTAGATACTCATATATGAGAATTAGACTCTTTAGAGGCTACAGCAAAAATCTTTATTTATATAATATTCTTCCGTTATTGACTGATTGAGTGACCTACAGACATCACACAGCCGAAACTACTGGTCGTAGAATGCTGAAATTTGGCATGTAGGTTCCTTGGAAAGTGTAGGGGAACACTAACATTTCTGGAAATTCCTACGGGAACGGAAAAAACGAGATATGCTGATACTAAGTCACAGGCGAAAGCTATAGTGCCATTATACAAACGATTGCGACTATTGAAATGCCAAAATAAAAGGTATTTCGGCAGCGTTTGTCAATCCTATACATTATTGACGTTTTAACAACCGCCATCGCCACGCTATTGCTAACAGAGAGTCACTTGTCAAGAGCCTTTATGTGTTCTTGTGATGTTTATTTCTTTAACGATATAGAAAGACAAAACGTTTTCGCATCAAAACATCCACGACGTAAACACGCAGTTACAAACAGACTGTATAATTAAATAGCGCGAAATTTGCGAAATTCGCGAAATGGTAGGCATTCATCGTTCAGCTTAATAGTGTTTCAAAATTAGCATACTTGAATTTTGATTAGCAGTAAAACACAGTTCAACTTTGTAACTGTTCTCTGCCGAGCTCCCATTATCGCTGGGTTAATGGACAAAACCTCTGTCATTATGTGTGGTGTTGCCATAAATTTTGGAGCAACGGATTTTATGACCAAATTTGGTTATTGTTTAATGAGTTGGATTTTTTTGCTGGGGTAAAGTTTCGTTGGTTTTTGAAGTTTTGTTCAGGTTTTAATGTTAGTGCAATGTAAATGTGCATTACAGTGGGGTTGAGACACAGTTGTATTGTTGTTGTTGTGTTGTAGAGGAACATATACATAAATTTTGTTGTAGTTCCAAATCCCATGCGAGGCGATCCTCAGTTATCTTGAAACTCCCATAACAGACGTCCGACTTTCCATCTCCAAGGTACATATGTAAATTGTATTACATAGGTATCGACAGTGAAATACAGTATCAAAGTTAGTTTCCATGTTTAAATTCTTTGTGTAGACATCCCCAAAGAACATTACACGCACTCACAAAAAAATTGCAACTTTGGCACCATTATCTATACTCTAGACTAATATATAAAGCTGAAGAATAATATATAAAGCTGAAGAGTTTGTTCGTTTGTTTGTTTGTTTAAGTGCTTGAACGCGCTAATCTCAGGAACTACTGGTCCGGTTTGAAAAATTCTTTCAGTGTTAGGTAGCCCATTTATCGAGGAAGGCTATATATCATCACGATAAGACCAAAAGGAGCGGAGCAATAATAAAAATTGTGACGCAGACAAAGTTGCGCGGGTCAACTAGTTGAGTATAAAGCACAAACTGCGGCCAAAAAGCTGAGTATCCTAAATAGAGTGATACTTTACGCCTGGCAAACTTTAAACCCTTTACAAAATACAAGCCCGATCCTGCATAGAGTATTGCAGCCACTTCTGAGAGCTAGCTGGCTCAGCTAAAACAAACGGCTCAGTCGCAAAATTACCACTTCTCAAAATGACTACAGGTAGCAAAATGTCCCTTTCTCAGAATATCTCTTTCGCAAAATGTCCCTTTTTCAAAATGTCCCTTTCGCAAAATGTACCTTTCGCAAAATGTCCTTTAAAAAAATACATATATTTCTTCTTTATAACATTTTAGTACTAGATACATTCAGTCAAAAAAGTATCGGGAATGGATGATTTGTTTATGGTTCCAAATTCAAATTTTTGTTTTTTTATAGTTGTTAGATTGGCACAACTGTTTTCCATTTTGGCGCGGAGTTTGAGTTGCATCTGTTATTTATATTAAATACAGTGCTGGTTTTAGTAATATCATATATAGTGTGTATTGCGAATTTCATAATGGACAATAATATCGAACAAAGAGTTTGTCTTAAATTTTGCATCGCCAATGGAATTTCGTGTTCGGAGTCACTGAAAATGTTACAGAAGGCTTACGGTGAATCGACTTTATCAAAAACTCGTGCTTATGAGTGGTTCAAAGCGTTCAAAAGCGGTCGAGATGTGATGGAAGATTTGCCTCGCTCTGGTAGGCCGTCAACGTCTGCAACTGAAGTTAACATCGCAAAAGTGAAGGAAATAGTGACTGAAAATCCCCATTCAACTCTGAGAGAGATAGCCGCCGAACTTTCTGTATCTCACGAGTCGATCCGTACCATTTTAACTAATCATTTGGGTATGAAACATGTTGCTGCTCGGCTAGTCCCAAAAGATCTGAATTTTCTCCAAAAACTCAATCGCATGAAAGTCGCTGAGGACATGCTAGAACGAGTCAGTTCGGACCCAACATTCATGAAACGCATTGTTACTGGTGACGAGACGTGGGTTTACGAGTTTGACATGCAAACTAGTCAACAAGCTTCGGAATGGCGCCTTCCAACTGAACCGAAACCGAAAAAACCACGCCAAAGTCGATCAAAAGTCTAAGACATGTTGACTGTTTTCTTTGACTATCGCGGTGTTGTGCACTCTGAATTCTTACCGGAAGGTCTAACGGTAAATAAAGAATATTATTTGAGCGTTATGCGGCGTTTAAGAGAGCAAATTCGACGAGATTCGAAAAAGGCCAGATTTGTGGAAAGAAAATTCTTGGATTTTGCACCACGACAATGCGCCTTCGCACAAGGCTATCATTGTGAACGAATTTTTAACCAAACACTCAACAAATACCATCCAGCAACCACCATATTCACCAGATATGGCTCATGCTGACTTTTTTCTTTTTCCTAAACTCAAATTACCACTTCGTGGCACCCGTTTTCAATCGATAGAAGACATAAAGGAGAATTCGCGGCGAGAACTGAACTCAATTCCGGAAGCAGCGTTTAAAAAATGTTTTGATGAATGGATTATTCGTTGGCGCAAGTGTATCGTTTCTAAAGGAGCATACTTTGAAGGTGATAAAATAAATTTGGATGAATAACAGACATTTTGTGTATTATTGATCTTTTCCCGGTACTTTCTTGACAGAGTAGTAAGTATAGATATGATCACTCCAATTGCTTTTTTTACCGACTTTAAAAAGGAGGAGGTTCTCTGGCTGGCCGATAAGGAATTATTTGAACATTTTGCGAAAGGGACATTCTGAGAAAGGGATATTTTGCTACCTGCAGTAATTTTAAGATGTGGTCATTTTGTGACTGAGCCAAACCAACTTGCCGCATTTTACTCGATGGAATGCAGAGCTAAGAGTCTCATTGGCGACTTAAAACTGGTGTCGGTGGTGGTGGTGGTCGGTGGTGGCGATAAACCAAGCTTCACAGCCTGGCTCATCGCTACAAGGTTGCCTGACTGCCGGTCTTCTATGGTTCGGTGATTGTGATCAAGAACTTCATGACCTCATGCCACCCTTCTACCATCGAACATCTAGACGCACTGCAAGTTTCCATGCTATGGAATAGCATGGAGACTTGCAGTGCGTCTATCAATCCCATTTGCAATAAGCGTTTCCGAAGGTCTTTTATAAAACGCACAGCAAAGGAGTGGAACTCTCTGCCTGCGTCTGTGTTTTTGAACGCATATATAGTACAACCCTAATCTCTTCAAAGCAAACAGGCTTCTCCTGAGTAAGCTCACTCCATCGTCAACATTGCTTCTGATACTTCTGACCTAGAATAGAGGCAAGTTCAAACCCATTTCCAATTAAAAAATAAGGAATTTGACGCTTACTTGTTAATGTATACAGGTGCATAGTTTTCCAAATGTTTATGCTACGCCACCAGAAATTAAAATTCGCAACTGAAGAACATCATTGTTCCAATTAAATCTGCAGAGAGCATTCGTACAATCGTTTATTACAAACCTCGTATTCAAAACAGCCCATCTCCTTCCATTTGAAACCCCAACAAAACATTAGCATAAAAAACAATTTGTGTAAAACACTCAAATAATACAATTATGACGGCAAAATAACAATAACAGGAACACAAATCCGTCCTTCTTCGAAGCGAGACCGAAACATTGTGTCCGAAGCGAAACGAAGGGACGGCCCGAAGGTCCGTTTACAATACACGATCCCTCGCGATTCAGTCAAATTTAATAAATCTTCCCGATGCTTCCTTTAAGCATTGAATAGCTTCGGAAACCCGGAAAGAGCTGTTTTCATAAGCGGACGGTGAAAGGATAAAATGCTATGTTTCCGAATGTCGTTACGTTCCCGAGTCGTGGCTAAATGGTGTTAAATTCAACACACGATGTTTCTATTGTTCGTTATGACGGGATTATGATGAATTTTTGAATTTTATCGCTCGTATGTGATGAGATTGTGTTTTTTGTTCTGTTGTATTCTTTTTAGGTTAAATTGTTTCTTTGTTTGTTTTGGAATCAAGCTGAATTTGTTAAATCGAGTGATGTTCGAAGATACTTTTTTTTTCTCTTGCTTATCGTAACACGATGGTGTATTATTTAGGGTTATATGAAACTTATCATACTCTCCGTCGAAAGAGATTTGTTGGGCAAAGCATATCCTACAAGCCTTGTTACAAAATGCGTGCCTGCTCTGCCTTATCTACTCGTAGAAGATTTCTCTCAATCTTCAAACAATGAAAATCAAAAACACGAATAAAAAAAAAAATTCTAACGTCAATGGTTGCATTCCGTAAAAACTTGTTACATAATATCTCAATCAATCTGCATACCCGTGTCCCATCTATGTTCGAGTCACCTTATGGTCTAAGCGGATGTAGCTGAATATCAGCATTTTACAAGGAGCGGCTGCTTATCTGACGACCAAAACATATTAGTTATGTAACACCAGGGCCCCAAGTCTGCTATTTTATATAAATTCGTTATTTCAACACGATCCCATTGTCATTTTGCTAAAAGTTTTCAATCGTTATGGGAACACATTCATAGTGCGTACAGCTAAGGAGTGGAATTCCCTGCCGGAGTCTGTGTTTCCTGATAGCTACAACCTGGGAGTCTTCAAATCAAGAGTGAATAGGTTATTTCTAGGCAAGCGTGCTCCATCTTCGACCACATCCTCGCTTACCATCAGGTGAGATAGTGGTCAAACGCGTGCCTATCAATAGTAAAAAAAAAAAAAAAAAACAAAATCTGTAATCTGTGGTCTCGTAATAGAATCGTGGTAGAAATACATTTTAATATTGCCATTATTATAAAACCCGTTACTAGACATGATTTTCGAAAAACTACCACTAAATTTGAACATTAAGTTATGCCAGATTTCTTTTATATACATTTTTACATATTATTATTTATTCATTTGTCATTATGTACGAGATTACCATTCTATGCCATTTCTTTCTATGGAGTGTCAGTGGTTGACCATTGGACAGTCATAATGACGGTTTTATATAAGTAGATTACCAAACTTGTCAAAATCAAAGATTTTGAAATCAATGATAGACCATTCTGATACTATTGTAATAGCAGACTTGAGGCCCAGATCCCTTGGCAAGACTGGTGTCAGATTTTCTGGACACAACACCCTACTAATTAGTTACAATCTCACACTAACTAGAAAATCATCAAAACTCCATCCCCCATAACTCCGTCGACACCCTTTAAAATCTTTTATAAAACACTAAATCCCAGCGAACCGGAAACCTAAAGGGGAGTTCTACTAAAAGAGAATAAATAAAAAGAGTAAAAAATCACCCTTCCCGAGTTTCAACTGTGATTATCTAGAATAGGTGTAATTAATTTGACAGGCCCCGGGGCCGTCCCTTAATTACGACTTGGAATTAAGACGCTTGAGGAAATTATTTGAGACGTTCCTTGTGACAACGGAGTGCTAGATGCTAATGTGAGTTTTTTAGAGGTTTATAGATGGTGGAGGAGTTTAATTCGACTGTAGCATTCGTCGATATGGTGACTTTCATTTAGATTTTTATTCTTTGTTTTCTTTACATAGGTACCCAATTTTATTATAAACTAGTTGATCCACGCAACTTCGTCTGCGTCACAATTTTCATTACTGCTCCGCTACTATTGGTCTTTGCGTGATGATATATAGCCTATAGCCTTCCTCGATAAATGGGCTATCTAACACACTGGTCCGATTTGAAATAATTTTTCAAATTGGACCAGTAGTTCCTGAGATTAGCGCGTTCAAGTAAACAAACAAACAAACTCTTCAGCTTTATATATTAGTATAGAAGTATAGACAATATAGATATATATTTCAATAGCCTATGACCTATTCTCAGACCGAAACTCCTCCGAAATGACTTGATTGAATCGCTAATTTTGAAGGAGTTTGATAACAAACACTGTGACACAAGATTTTTATATATATTAGAAGACGAAGATAAAGAAAACACGTGTATTTGGCTCAAAAAATATAGGAAACTTAAATTCAAAGCAATAAAATTGGGTTAACTCCATGCGCTCAAAAGGTCCAGTTTAGCAAGATGTCAAAGATCTAGGTTAACTGTAGCTGGTCTACAACTGAAAAATTGAGCTGCACTGGACAAGTGGACTGTTATGTTGGGTGACAGGGACACAGCATTGAAAGTCGGTGGTTGAGCAAAGACTGGTTTATTGTTCTTTGTACATCTACATAAATCTCCTGCCTACCTTCACATGCATTATTATAATAATTATGGAACAATCATTCACTTTTACCTACATGGACGTGTTTTGGCTGCAGATGATAATTTATCGATTGTTGGTCAGTTGGACATCCAGACATTAATACGTAAGGATTATTCTGGCTGTCATTATGGCAGTCAGAACTGAGAATTTTTTACACCAGTCTTGCGGTCGGTTTGGCGACGTTAGATAGGCTGTTGTTAAACTAGATAAACTAGCTATTAAATATTTCCCTGTATCATTACATAGCATCAGCTAGTCAGTAGCTTTTACTATGACAATTTTTCCTGGTAATCAGTTACTTAACCAAATTTTCCTTCTTCCCAAAAAAAAAGAACACCATCTTCATTTCCCTACCAAAAATCCAAGAAAATCTTTCCGTCCATAACATCCTTAGAAGCAAAATCTTGTATTTCCACATCTCCGTCATTCATTCGTGGCATACATATGTAAAATATTTCTCGCGTGCTTTAATACAAGCCATATGAATATTTTCAGGCGTCAAGATGAATGGGTGGTATTTTCATTGTGCATTCAGTTTTACGGGTGTTAAGTGTATGTAGTGTATTGTTCGGGGTGGTTAAGTTTGGGATGTACTTCATGTTTTGGATTTGTTGTGGTTTGTATTTTCTTTCGCCTTGGCTACCGCGATGCCGCGTAGCATTGAATGTGACCTATTAGTGTTTTTTTAGCCTACAGCTCATCTGACATGTGGCAGACATGTCTGCAGTGTGACATAACGTTTAAGATTAGATTTTTATTTTCTTTGGTAAAGAGAGTAGATGATGTCACTTAATAAAACTGGCCTAGTGCAAGTTGGACTTGCAAACGAAGGGTTCCGTACCATAAGCTGAAAAAACCATGTTTCTTGTAAGTGGGCTCCCTTGTTTTTAATTTTATTTGTTGTTATAGCAGCAACAGAAATACATACTCTGTGAAAATTTCAAGTGTCCACCTATTACGGTTCATGAGATACAGCCCGCTGACAGAGAGACGGACGGAAAACGGAGGCTTAGTAATAGGGTTCCGTTCGGGACCCTAAAAATGAATCAAACTTAAATGGGACTAGACTGGCCATGTTTAACGCATGTCGAACAGATCATGGGGTAATCAATCACAACGTGGTTCCCGGAAAATATCCAGAGGCATTGCGGCAGACCCAGATAAAGATGGCAGGACGAGTTCAACTCGCACTGACAGACTGATCCACACTTGTATAAAACCGGGAGAAATAAAAAGAAGAAAGGGATGCATTTATCCTACCATATTACGTATAAACACACACAATATACTGGCTAGAATATAACAAAAGCAAAAATTTTACCAAAACCTTCTATTTGAGATGTAGATATTTTTCTGTTTACATTATCTACAAAACCTTCAAAGATTACTTCCAGTGTAGCTTTACTGCCGCTTTTTCAGTTCAATACTTCTTTCCGTTTCACCTATTATGGAAGAAAAATATAATATTCATGAGTATTTTCAGACATAAGCGTGAAAAATAAATGCTTTAGTAAAGTTCAGAGAAATATCAGTTTCGGTTATCGGTCTTGAATATTAGCAGTCAATCAATCTGAAAACCTCAGAATTCTATTCAAACATACAATGTGTGTATACATTCCTGTCATACACATGTGAAAGTTAAACTTAAAGCGAACAACGAAACTAATGTATTAAGTTCTAAGGTCATGTTTAATCGATAGTGGAGACCCGCAAATAATTATGATGTACGTACTTCAATAGTTGGAAAGGGAAGACCAAAATAATCATCCGCCTAGCCTTTTCCCAACTATATTGGGGTCGGCTTCCAGTCAAACCGTATTTAGCTAAATACCAGTATTTTACGCGGAGCGGCTGCCTACCAGACCTCCACATCCCAGTAACTGGGTAACACGGTACTCCATGGCAAGACTGGAGTCAGATTAACTGGCTTCTGACTATCCGTAACGACTACCAAAGATCTACAAATGACAGCCGGGACCAACGGCTTAACGTGCTTTCCGAGGCACGGAGGAAACTCGCTATATTAAGACGGTCACTCATCCACATACCAACCTTTGCAAGCGTTGCTTAACCTTGAAGATCGACCCGTGCGGCTGTTATTATCTAGTCACGAGCTCCGAAGACTAAAATAATAACAGAAGGTTAATCCTGTACGATAACATAGGAGAGCAGAATAGATTGGCAATGCATACTTGTGTTCTTTTCCGCAAGAGAACCAAGGTTACCGATACAGCCCGAATAATCCAAACTGTGTGGCAGTGGATACGTCAAATTGCTTGCAGAACAGATAGTCGATGGAGTCGAAATTATCTGAAGTGGCGATCTCTTACGAAGCGAGACGGACCTACCACAAGGTGGGCCGATGAAGGTTGCGAGGCGCACAAAGAACAGTCGATGTGGTGACTATTGGAGGGGGCCTTTGTACAACAGTAGTAGTCTTTCGGAAATGATGATAAAAACACCTTTAATTTCCCTACATTTTCGACAGTAAAAATAAAATCGTTTTAAAAATACGAAGACACTACCAAAAACACCGACGTAAGAACACGAAAAAAGTTTTTTTTATTTATTTGAAAGTCGATTACATTTTTTTGTAAAAAAGTTTGGAACCCCTCACCTAACGACACCACTGGAAAAGCAGGAATGCAAAATACGCAATTTCGTTTACTTGGATGACAAACCAAATTAATTCCAGCAATTTTGATTTAAAAGCCGAATAACCCAACCAATTTTAATGAAATTTAAATGGGACCGATCGAGGAGTATATAAAACGGATATTAAAGGAAGATATAGAACTTTCTTATAAAACGAATTTTTCAAATCGGTTCATAAATGACGGAGTTATGAGGTAAAAAACAAAAAAAAAAATACAACCGAATTGTGAATCTCCTCTTTTTGGGAAATTGGATAAAAATGAGTAGAATTGGCCCTCAAGTGTACAGCCTCAAGTTCAAATCATGGATCTAGAATGTACGCTACTTAGCTTCCCTCAACCATATCACGTACGATAGTCACCCAACATAATCTACTTTAGCAACACCATACCAGCTCCATATTTCCTTCACGGAACATACTTTCAGAATTAAGTTTTCCTGTGTTTTAACCGTGAAATGCTAAGAGCATGCGAGGCACACCTGCCACGCATTCGAACGCAAACCATACATTTTGTGAGAGTGTACCATAACCTTAGTGGTTGTGATTAGTCTTTAATATTATGTTTCTAGTCTATGGTGTGTTATGATGTGGAGTAATTAAGTGTGGTATTTGAGTTTATGAAGTCGTATTCGTGTAGTTTATGCTGTCAGGCAGTAAATTGTGTTTCCTGTAATAACATTTTGCAACCAATTGCCTTAGGTTTACATGCGTCTGACAATATTCCGATTTTTTGTTTCTCTATCAAAAAATACAAACGGTTTATCTGTTTAACTCTCAATTTCATTCGAATCTACCAACATTATTGCAACAACATACTTCTTTGATATACAAAAGCAGATAAATAATTATGTCACACTGCATAATTATGTCGACCGCGATGCCTCGTTCGAATCCCGTACTCGCTGTGCCACTAACCCGCAACACTCGCCCGCTAAGTACAATGTGTGGATTTAAAATTCCATTTCCGTGGACGTGATCGCATAAGTTCCGATCCGGATTCCGGAACGGCGGCGTGTTTGTGCAGTTCTACCGGTTTTAAGTGTTCTGGTTTTTGTTTTTCAGTTCCGCGGTTATGTTTTGTTACAGTCGCGTATTGATTGTGCTTACTGCGCAGTCAGAGGGTTAGATCGCTTTTTGTTTTCGCGATCGGATTTTTGAGTTGATTGCCACTTTTGTTTGGAGAGTTCGAGAAGAGAGTAGTGGTCGATGAGAACATGTCTGATTGTGAATAGCAGTGTATGTTTTCTTCTTTCTGTGACTGATTCGAAGTAGAGTGTTTTGTTTACTATGAATATTTAGTTTAAGTAAGTTTAGTTTATGACTACCTTACAGCGTCATGGCAATGATGATGAAGGATATTCAACGGAAAATTTAATTAGATCAATTAATTCCTCATCAAATATGACTAAGTTCAAATTTCGACGTATCTTTTTAGGGTCCTTTGAATATAAATACAGATACTCATTTAAATCGATTTCAAATTCTTGTCTTCTTGCTATGTCTTGTTGATACTAGAGTTTGTGACGCCAGATTCAAGTTGAAACTAGCGTCTGTCAGCGGAATCTCCCACGTGAAAGTAAAAATAATCACAGGGGGAACGTTTGTTCCTCCTGTGATTATTTTTCCTTGGCATAACTTATTTACTTTTTAAAGTTACTTTCCCATAAATAAATAAAATTTCGCATTTAAAATATTAACACGGATTATGAATAAAAGAACAATAAAAAAATCAATTGAATACAAGCTAAGAGATCCGTTCTTTTCGATTATGAATATTTACATTTCATTTCAAGAATCCTTATAGGGCTTATACAGCCAACTTATAATTCAACTCACACACTTACGAAATAAAACCTGAAATATACCTTTTCCCGACAAACTACTTAAAGTCTAACCCTAACAAAAACCTAACTTTAATACCGGGAAAGCGTTTGCCCAAAATTTAAATGCCTGCGCCTTAAGTCGGGTGACCTTTGGGCAACCCTTTCTTACTATTTCCAAGACTATTTGTCATCCGGTATTATCCCTACCCTGAGAAAACCGGGTAGGACCATCACTTATTTGAATTAATTGCTAGGACCGAGATCAAAACATGGGTACACTAAGATTTAGACATTTTTGTTTGTAACGCGATTCGTCTTAGTCAATGTTACTCGCGTGTTTCATAATTCGTCTGTGAGATAGTTTTTTCGTGTTGTAGCTGGTTTATTGGATGAGTTGGACGTTTACGAAAAACAAAGTGTGTCAAAGTGTAAAGGGTGCCGAAAAAATTTCATTTTTGTAGAATTCTTATAGGTTTTCCTGTAGTTTATAGGTAAAAAATTTTTCAAACACCTGTTTTCTTTAATAACTTCGAAATGGAATATTTAGTTAATAATTAATTATTAAAATACTTTTGAGATCCTGAAAATGAGCCCTTTGGTTTGATATATATATTACCTTAATAAACATCATATTTTATCTTCCTCGCAATATGGATTCAGACGGGGTCTATCTACACAAGACGCTGTGAAGGCATTAACTGGCGATATAGTCAATAATGTTGATCAAGGACTGAAATGTCTTACAGTTTTCTTAGACCTAAAAAAGGCATTCGACACCGTTTCTGTCCCCATCCTTCTGCACAGACTCGAAACAATTGGCATAAGAGGTACGGCTCTTTCTCTTTTTGGTAGTTATCTATCTAACCGAAAACAGCAAGTTAGGGTCGGAAACCTCACTAGTGACGTAGAAATTGTATGTTTTGGAGTACCTCAGGGAAGTGTGCTTGCCCCGACGCTGTTCCTGATTTATATAAACGAGTTGTGTAATATTAGGAACTGTGGCGGACGAATTTTTTCATACGCAGATGATACAGCGGTAGTTTTCTCTGGTGAATCTTGGGCAACCGTGCGTGCTGTTGCTGAACGTGGACTAGCGGTAATAGCAAGTTGGTTGAATGCTAATCTTCTAACCCTCAACGTTGCTAAAACTAACTTCATCTGCTTTACTCCTAATCAGAGGACACAGCCAGGTGCTGATTTTGGAATCGTGATCCATGAGTGTGCAACCTCTCACTATCCTTGTAATTGTCAAAGCATACAGCGAGTTAATTCCACTAAATATCTTGGTATAACTGTAGACCAAAGACTGTCCTGGCACACCCATATTGAAAATACCATGGCCAGGGTCAGAAAACTTATATGGATTTTTAAAACGTTACGGCATGTGATGCCACCGTTGCTACTCAACAAAATATATACTGCTTTAGCACAATCGGTCATCACATATTGTATACCGATCTGGGGAGGGGCCACCAAGACCAAATTTCTAGACCTAGAAAGGGCACAAAGGTCTCTCATTAAATGTATGTACTTTAAACCCTTTCGTTCGTTACTCTACAGACAACCTTTACAAGGTTAGTAATCTTCTCTCTGTAAGGAAATTATACGTATTGAACATAACCATCCAACTGCACAAGACCCTTTCTTTTGATCCATCTAAGCTCGATAAAAGACGTAAAGACATTGTGTCCCGTTCCACTCCGGTCCGTACGGTATTTGCCAGGCGTCAGTATAACACTCAATCTACCTATATTTATAATAAGTTGAACCACATATTGAATATTTACCCCATGTTGCGGTATGAATGCAAAAATACTCTATCGGAATGGTTAAAATCACAAAAATACGATGAAATTGAACTACTATTAACCAGAATATGTTAAAGTTTACCTGCACCCAATCTTAACATACATCACCAGATCAATCATTAACACATACATGTACTCACACCCATACACCACTCACACCCACCTCCCACACACACACAAACACAAACATACACACACACACACACACACACACACACACACACACACACACATACACACACATACCTGAACTTGCTACAGCAATTTTGTAATCATCCTAGAATTCTAAATTTGTTTCTTTTATTTTTCATTTCCTTTTAATTATGTCTCAACAGTATAAATTATTACCCATGGGAAATTGCGAGGTAACCCCATCACAAGTATCCTTATAACTTACTGGGGTTGCCTCAATTTTGTGCTGTAGAACAATTGAGTGAGAAACAATAAAAACTTTTTATTTTATTTTTTTTATTTTTTTTTATATATCACACGGGACAGTTTGAAAAATTTTATTCTTTAATTTGTGATAGACGGACAGACACGACACACGACAGAGTGACGAGGCCGCGGCAGACCGCAAAGGAGATGGCGGTACGATCTGGATGTCTTACTGACTGGATGTCTGGATGTGCATTGGAAGGAAGAAGCACAACACTGTCACTGCATCTGAAGGAATAGAGTGAGGCTGTTGCCCAGCAGTGGGACAGTACAGGCTAGTAATAACAATTGTAGATTATCTGTATATTGCTATATTATCTGTATGTGGCAATCTATTGGCTGTTACGTAAATAACATATTATAAGCACTTTACATACGACTTCCATTTGAGTCCTAATTGTATTGTAGTCTGCTCTAATTGCGTTATCTTTCGTAGACCAACCAATCTCGCTCAAAGGTAACAGCTATCTGCAGCTATTTAAAAATGTAACCGAACACAATAGAGGGTCCCAGAGGGTCGGGACTCAATTAGTGCATTGCTTCTCTGGTAGCAACAACCACTTGATTAAGAGAATGTAAATAATTTACTGTTTGGAGTCCAAGTTGCGAGATGCAGCGGTTGATAAGAAAACGCTTCAGCGTGGGTGATGTTCAAAATGGTGGTGTGGGGCGTAGAACTAGGATACTAGTCTAGTGTTGTCTAGTCTAGTCTAGACTTATTAGACTGCGATTCCACCAGAGAAGGGTGGCAATGCGTAGCAAGAGATGTTTTTGTTAAGAACTAATAGAATCGCTTGCGCTGAGCAAAGTTAAGTAAATGAAGCGATTCTATTGGTTCTAAAAAACCCACGTCACTTGCTGGTCACTACGGATCCTCATAAATCTCTAGTATAAACGCATCGTAGTCCAAACTAAGTGACTGAGTTTTTTTTATGATTTATTTATTTGAAAGAAGATATGCCCTTGTTGTAAACTAACTCTTCCCATCGTCTTTTTTCTCATCACCTATCCTATAAGAACCGTAAGTTTTTGGGATAAAAGTAGCCTATGATACAAAGCTTCCTATAATTGAAATAAATTTACAAGTTCTTCCAAAGATAACTTCTAATTAACAAACAAACAATGCTCGTTTTCAGAAATGACGGTCACAAGATGGCAGACATCTATTTCATCTTTCGTTCTTCATTCTTCAGAAAACGTTACATACGTTTTCTTAGTTTGGGGTCTTTGGTATAAGTGGCGCCAACTGGCTGTATTGGTGTGAATTTTCCTGAAAAATCTATTTTTTCCTTTTTATAAAACTTCTGAAGTGAGCGTAGTAAAATATATGGACATGGCAAAAGGGTAGTTTTTTTTATTAAGATTTTTTTTTAATCAGCAAATTTCTCCCCTCGCTCGCAGAAGGGCACTCCCTTTTGCGATCGAGGGGAGACTACAGACTCTTACTGACTAAAAACCATCTGTGTTCTTTTTAATGCCCTTTGCGTTCCAGGGATGCGGTGATTCTTTCGACCCTGGCAGACATTGAATATGGCTAATCCAACATTGATTTAGAAAAAGTACGAGTATATTAAATCTTATCTTATACTTATATATAAAGCTGAAGAGTTTGTTTGTTTGTTTACTTGAACGCACTAATCTCAGGAACTACTGGTCCGATTTGAAAAAAAATTTCAGTGATAGATAGGCCATTTATCGAGGAAGGCTATAGGTCATAGCGTGATATATCATCACGCTAAGACCTATAGGAGCGGAGCAGGAGCAGACGAAGTTACGCGGGTCAACTAGTGTACCTATAAGTTTGTTACGATGTAATGACCCAATCTCTAGCAGTCAATCAACTCTTCGACTCGACTCAATTTATACGGAAGTTCCATTCGGACATTACTTTTCCAAACCAGTGGTTAGCTATCTTTTACTTTTGATAAGCAAGGTCAGTAGGAGAGTGACGTGCCAAATGATGGGAAGTGAGATAACTGCTTCCCAAAACATCAGTTCCGATGTCACTCATTTTCGGGCATCTAAAGTAATTGGTTTGATTAGTATTTGTTTTTACATTCATATTATATTTGAAAAAATGTTGTGACGTATTACTGTATACCGTATTACTGTATAATGTAGGTTTGTCAAATTGTCTATTTTTATGTTTGCAAATTTTATAGAGGCATTTATTGGTTTACATCAACACCATTATCTGGAGCTCGTAGCTAAATAATAACAGCCACACGGATCGATCTTGAAGGTTAAGCAACGCTTGCCAAGGTTGGTCTGTGAATGGGTGACCATCTTAACATAACGAGTTTCCTCCGTGCCTCGGAAAGCACGTTAAGCCGTTGGTCCCGGCTGTCATTTGTACATTTTTGGCAGTCGTTACGGATTGTCAGAAGCCAGTAAATCTGACTCCAGTCTTGCCAAGAAATACCGTGTTACCCGTTTAATGGGTTGTGGAGGTCTGGTAGGCAGCCGCTCCACGTAAAATACTGGTATTCAGCTGAATCCGGTTTGACTGGAAGTCGACCCCAATATAGTTGGGAAAAGGCTAGGCAGATGATGATGATCGATCATCCGCTTCTCGTATGGACATCCAAATGATTCCAATCTATAATTATATTTCTTGTTATATTATAAAGATTTTTTTGTAAACTTATTGCAACTTAATAATATTTATTAGTAACTAACATACTATACATACAGATTTATGAATAACTACACTAATAATCACTAAGCCCATTATGGGGTCCAAGTGCGCATGGAGACTTTTGGGACATCAGCAATCAACTTCGACAGTTTACGTGACCAGAGGGCTGGGCTTTTCTTCGACCAAAGAATCAGCATTGCCCTTCAACGCGGCAATGCTACCTGTATTTTGGGAATTTTTACCATTGACAGCGATGAGGATTTTTTTTGATGCCCAATGATTTATTTTGTTTTATATGCGTTTCCAGTCTTGTATGTAAATTATTACACAAATGTTTAACAAATAAATGATTCTGATTACAAATTGATAGAAAAAACTTTTCTTTCGATGTGTTCCCCATTCATCCACATTACATGCCTGAACAATGACATCATATGCAGCTTAAATAAGTTGTCATTCCATGGCAATAATCTATACATATAAAAGCAGAAACTCACTGGCTGATCGATCAACGCACAGCCAAAACTGCTGGTCGCAGAAAGCTAAAATTTGGCATGTAGCTTTCATACACTCCGTAGGGGTGCACTAAGGCAATAAAAGAAGACGCCCCGGGCCTCGGGAGTTGCAGGGCGATTCTCGGCCACCATATTTGCATTGGGTGGCTCGCCGTCTGATCAGAACCAGGCCCGGGTGTACGGCGCGCTGTGTTCCACGCGGGCCTCAAAGAGCTGTCAGCGTAAAAGACGGGGCTCGCTAGGGCCAGTGTCTGCTGCCGCTGCGGATTTCGTTCAAAAGAGGCACGTACCCTGGAACGCAAAGGGCATTAGGTCCTCCTAATGCCCTTTCGCGTTCCTACGCGGATGGGTTTTAATCAGTAAGAGTCGGACACTCCCTTCTGCTTCACCCACAGCGGGAGGAGTCATTTGATGATTTCCCATGCTTAAAAAAAAGGGTGGCACTAAGAGAAGATTTCCCGAAATTCCTACGGAAACCGGAAAAAACGGGATATGCGCGTACGAAGTTACGGACGAAAGCTAGTTATTAATATTCCTGTAAAAACAACCGCTTTCTCCCCCTCGCTTCTGCCACTAAATTGGGCCAAATTCCAAAGAATTCTCAGTACCTACGAATATTGCGCCAGAATTGGATTAAGCGGTGTTTAGTTAAAACCGATGAAAGGGCAAGATCCAGTGATTATTCCACGGTGTTGTCTAATTTAGAGGCTGGAGGAGCCGCTTGTAATTTCCTCGACACTGAAATGGTGTAAACTTCGATCTTCAAACGTAATTAGAAATGGCTTTTAATTGTCGTGGGTGGCTTTTGAATGTATGCGTTGGTTTTATACGGAGTTGAATTTTTAATCACTTTAAATTTAATTTTCAAAACTGGGTGATTTTTTGACTTTTTCCTGTTGTTTTCTGAGTTTTTAAACGGTATAGAACCATTGTGGGATAGCATTTTTAATGATTTTCATTGTTCTCATATGGTGACTTTTCCTTCAAATATCTTGGCAACGTGACGAGGAGCTCGTGGCTAGATAATAATAGCCGCACGGGTCGATCTTCAAGATTAAACAACGCTTGCCAAGGTTGGTCTGTGGATGGGTGACCATCTTAACATACCAAGTTTCCTTCATGCCTCGGAAAGCACGTTAAGCCGTTGGTCCCGGCTGTCATTTGTAGATCTTTGGCAGTCGTTACGGATAGTCAGAAGCTAGTTAATATGACTCCAGTCTTACCATAAAGTACCGTGTTACCCAGTTAATGGGTTGTGGAGGTCTGTTGTGATGTGAGTAGATATAGTTTTACTGGTTGGACATGAACGAGCATGGTGGTTGAGACCATGTCATGCTCACTCAAGTGTCTCGCTGATGGCGGCGCGTGGGTTTGATCATTCGGTTCCCTTCGAAATGGTTGAGCTGAAAGGTGTTCGTAAACAGGCGCCGTCGGTTGAGACTGGTCATCTCTTAGCTGCCATTGGCTTATTTTAATCTTTATATTTAAAATTCTTATAATAAGCCCTTTTTTTTTTCCTTTGCATTGTCCTCACATGCAGAAGCAACAAGTATGTGTAACTTAGAATTTTGTAAAATAGAACATGATTTAAAAGAGTGTCCGTGGAGTTTCTTGCACGTTCTTCTCCATAGAGATCTACGCTTTGGAACGTGCAAATAGCTTCCATGTTTTTGACTGACCGACCTTGACGTTTCAAAAGTGCCTGTGAATGGTTTATTTGAAATAAAATGCTTTGAATTTGAATTTGTTAGGCAGCTGCTCCACGTAAAATACTGGTATTTAGCTAAATCCGGTTTAACTGGAAGCCGATCCTAATATAGTTGAGAAAAGGCTAGGCAGATGAACTCTTGGCAAGGTGACACTTTAGGGCACCATATTGCTGTGTTTCTTTAAGTTTCTTCTTCCTATCTATGCATGTTAGATTGGACCGGCTCCAATAGAAAAATTCTATCCCATTAAAATGAAATGAATGACACAGAATATTGAGTTCGACAGTTCAGTATAAAAATCATTATTCGCTGTCGGTTACTCCATGCGGATAGTTCAATTGCAGATAATTTTGAGCTTTTTTCATCAGTAAAAAAATCATAAATTATATCGCCACGTCCGTATCGTCGAAGGGTTAGGCAGAAAAATTCCTCTCGATATTTTTTTTTTAAATTGCGTTGCACGATCTTACATCCGATGGGTGAGAGGACACTTCAACATCCAAAAACATGGGAACTTGGTGCTCTAAAATGAACAAATGGACAAAGTGTCACATTATCATTACCTATTTTTAATAACCGTCAAACGAATTTCACAAAACTACCAAAGACTTCCAACTCTTCAAGATACACAATTACACGTAAACACCAGTAACTTAAATTAACCAAAGAACTTGAAAGTAACAAGTAAGATATGTTAAAAACCATCCATGTCCGACTTTGCCAGAAGTCAAAGTCAAAATGTTTATTCCAATTAGGGCATTAAACGGCACTTTTGAACGTCATTCACATTTCAAACAATATAAAAATTCTAAAGTGTTCTACTTTGGCAAGTGCTGTTAACCCTGAATAGGTAACGTTTAGGCAAGAGTGCTCTATCTTCGACCACATCATCGCTTACCATTAACTGAGATAGTGGTCAAAAGCGTGCCTACCAATACAAAAAAAAAAAAAATTTCGTACTTGGTCGATATCCCCTACTAGTCGTACCCAGCGCTTCTCTTCCACATTTATTATACGCATAGCTAAAGTGTGGAACTCTCTGCCAGCATCTGTGTTCTCGTCCACATGTAACCCGTCTGCCTTCAAATCAAGAGTGAACAGGCATCTTCTGGGCACGCTCGCTCCATCATAGACCTTATCTATCGCTTTCCATCAGGCGTGACAAAAAATGCCAGGAGCTACGCAAGTATGAACTACTTAATATTTTCTTTGCCAAACCTATTTTCAATTAACCCTAATACCAATCCATGTGGGATTGGTATTAGAGTTCCAAATCCAAACCACCAAAGACTTTAAAATCTTCAAGACACATAATTACAAGTAACCACCAGTAACTTAGAGTAACCAAGTAACTTGAAAGCAACATGCAAGATTCAATGGCGATGCAATCCCATTACTAAGATTGGAACGGGCCACGCTAATGGTAGTTCGGTAAACCATGAAATTGTGAGTTCTCATGTTTTATATTCTTGGTTTTCTGAGTTAAAGGAAAGTAATGTGTGTAGGGGGAGTAATGGATGTATTTGGGGGTGGGTATAAGATGATATATTTTTTTTAAATGTGGCATGCTTATTTATATTAAACAAAGGTAGTTAGCAGACGCATAATATTGGTGGGTCTCCAGAGTCGCTGGCGCTCAGAGTGGGGTCTCTGTCCGCCAACTCAGTGGTCCTAGGAAAGGCGGTGGCACAGTGATCACGTGCTGCCGTGCATAGCGAGGCTAAGGGGAGATCCCTTTACAGTCTCTCCAGGGATGTGCCCTAACAGGCGTTGCACAGAGGGGGTTCCGGGGTGATCTTTTAAGATGTAACGGGGCCCCTTCTATGTGCTGATGGTGATCATCGGGGTGGTTTTAGTGAGGTAAAAATCCCACACTCTCTGGTCTTTACCCCAAAAGTCCAGGCGCCTTTTGAAGGTTTCCCCCCGATAAAAAAAAATAAAAAAGGCACATAATATTGTATTCGAGTAGGTAAAATCTAGTATTACCTGCTACTAGCTGACCCGCACAACTTCGTCTGCGTCACACATTTCATCAATTTTCCGCTCCTATTGGTTGTAGCGTGATATTATATAGCACATAGCCTTCTTCAATAAATGGGCTATCTAACACTAAAAGATTTTTAAATTCTAACCAGTAGTTCCTGAGGTAAGCGCGTACAATCAACCAAACAAACAATCAAACAAACTCTTTAGCTTTATAATCTTTATATTTATATAATTCAAGTGTGTATATGTCACTTAACTCCTAAACGGCTGGGCCGATTTGAATGATTTTTTTGTATACGTTTGGGTGGCGCTCTGGATGGTTTAGATTCAGAAATAGGGTAGGTAGGTAGAGTAACCAGTTGACGAGAGCAAAGCTGCGCGTATCAGCTAGTATTAGTATAGATTTCTTACTTTTAATAACAAATCTCAGTAAATTGAAACTTCACTAAGTTTGAACTGGCTCATCATGGCATCTATGAGGATCAAAAGAAGGTGTTGTGGCAAAGTATTAAAAGAGTAACCTTTAATGATTGTTCATGTGAAGAAAATGAATGATAGGTGACTATGAAAAGGTATTTACTGGGCAGACGCGGGTGGAAAAACTAGGAGAAGACGCCTTTGAATTACATACAAAAATCTTATTGATCATGTTCTTCAGGAACACTATATTACCGGCATCGTGAAAAGAAAAGAAAAAGCGTTAGCGTATATGACCAGATGTAGAGAGTGAGTTTATGGATGTGCCTTTCGGATCATTTCCTGACTGTAATCGTATATCACACCCATAAACTCACTCTACGTAATTAATGTGTGTGTACACACACACACACACACACACACATCACACACACGTATTTAACCGCTACTGCACAGTTAACCCCATGTTCAAAATGCACATGGGCTGCACACTTTATCCAGTTCGACTCAGTTCTAGAGACTTGCCTGCTACGGAGAATCTCCTAAAGGAAAAATCAAATGACATTTTGACTTACAGACCTTTCAGAACAACAAAGCGCAAAGTGATGAGTTTTTGGAAAAGTTGGTGTATGAGAATAAATCCTTGTAACAGAAAAATCTCTCGAAAATTAATAAAACAAGGCTCAATCCAGATTCCAGGAAAACAGGCTGTAAATGTATGGAACTGTTTGTACAACGCATAGATAGTTGTTTTATTTCAGGTCATGTTTGGGCCTGAGCGTTTGTGCATGTTAGATTTGTTTCTGTAAACCCTCGATGGGTGCACAAAACATACTATTATGAAGCAAGTTTGTTTTTCGTGAACTGTTGGATTTTTTTATGTCTTTTTAGAAATAACTCAACGTGATTTAAAAATTAAAAAATAATGGTTACTTTTGGGTGCACTTGCCCCGTCGCACAGATTTTATCACACAAGTATCTTGTGTGACATAAAATACAAACAATGCAACAACATTCATACAACAACAACAACATCATTCATAGTGTTATCATCGCAAAGTTTTTCGAACATAAAAATCAACAGGATAAGAATTCAAAATAAAAATTGAATGAATAATTAAAGAAAAAGGAAAGGAGTAATTAGTAATACTGTTTGATAATATTTCTTCCAAATCGACCGGATTGCGATATTATAATCGAACTAGGTTTTGCCCGCGGCTTCGTACGCGCATATCCCATTTTTCCCGTTCAAGTAGGAACTTCGGGACAAATTCTACATATAATCTTTTTTATTCATTGTATCTTCCTCTTCAATCACTCTGTCTATAGATGCAACTGCATTTAATCCGTTTCGGATAAAAAGACACGAGCGTAAATTCGGAAATAGAGACTTGGTTATATTCATGTAAAGAAGTACTAGTAAGTTACATATTGGGGTGAATTAATACCAAAGAAGTACTTACTAATTAAGTAGGTGTCACAAATAATTTCGTATAAAATTAAATGTCAGACCACACGAAACGTGACGACTAACAAAAACCAACAAAAGTCGTCACATTTATAATTGTCGTATAATTAATATTTAGTATTATTATGTCGTTCGTTTCCGGCTTAATGTTTCGGTTATTGTGTCGGTAAATTTACAAATTCCTAATTTAAATAATTATCTGGATAATACAGAATTAATGTACCCTTTTGACTTGTTTTCGGTTTGTTTGGGAATATGTAGGGATAAATTATAGAGGGATAATTTATTCTGTCTGGTCCTCGATTGTAAATATTTCAGGGTTTATTTTTTCTCTCTTTGCGGTGTTTTAAAATGTTGGTACGACTGGCGATAAGCCTTGTGCAGAAAAAGAATTTTAAATGGTGGCCATATTCACAACAAAGAATAAAAACTCCCTCGGAAATTCGTCTACCGGACAATACGACACTGCGTTTTCAAAATAAATTGATATATGTATCTGTGTACGAGTGTCTGCAAGAGACTAACAATACATTGTATGTCCAATATTGTCAATTTGAATTTGGCTTCAGTTGTTGGTTATCTTAAACGCCCGTTAACGTTGAGTGGCAGCAGAAAATGTAACGGGCTTTTAGATATAGGTTTAGTAAGGACTGGGGCCTTTTTAATAAAACTAACCGGCAACAATCTGACAAATCTGCACTTTTGTAAATTAATTTCGTACATTCTCTGCGTTATTAAACGACACGTTTCGCGAAATGCGGACAATTATGTCAGTTTTTGATTGCCGTATTTTCTGGACTGGGCCCTGTTAAATTTAACCGACAAAACTGTCACAAATTGTTATAGAAGCATGTTCAATCTGGGCAGTAATATACCGTCTTCTTGCGTCCTCTTACCAGTTTCCTTCTTGATGGTATCTCAAGTGGTGGCTCAGGCGATACTGTCTCGCCACGTCCCTTTTGCACTTAGGCACAGAAACGAATTTTACGTGTGTGCGTAGATAAAAACGCAATCACACTGAGTCAGGGCCTAAGTCCGTGGTTTTTAAATAAAGAGGCGACTATGAAATTACGAGTGCGAGAATATTACGCATGACTTACTAAGTTCGAGATTCACTGTCAGTGTGGAAGCATTGAGCTACCTTTCAATGTTATGTGAAAAAGGATTGTCCCATATGTCATGTATAGCGATGTTTCTTTCTCTTAACAGAATCATAAGAAGCATTGGCACGTCATCGTAACTGCAGTTATCATCGGGTATCACAAAATATTATTGTTATAATAAACTAGATGACCCAGTGAACTTTGAGGGTCTTTCAATCAAGAGTGAATAGGTTATTTCTAGGCAAGCGTGACCCATCTTCGACCACATCATCGCTTACCATCAGGTGAGATAGTGGTCAATCGCGTGCCTATCAATAGTAAAAAAAAAACCTTGTAATGATTTCGTACCCCCTGAAATTGATTTGGTCTAACCAATTTCTAGTTTTTGCGAGATTATCGCAGGGCAGTTGATTTTGAAAATAATTTCAACTTTTCAACAAAAATAAAACATTTCTAACACCTACCAAATCTAAACCTAAAACAGGCGTAGGACCTATACCTATTTCAGATTGAATCCTAAAACTAAAATAGCTCCGTCTCTCTCTCACAACGGATTAATGATAACATTGGCATTGCAGGGGGCAGTTGTCATCAAGTTTGCCTATCTCAAAAATCTTAAACAACAAATCTAAACCTGAAACAGGCACACCTAAACCAGAATGAAACCCAAAACTAAAATTGCCAATAGAAATACAAGCAGCCGTCACATGGCCCTGGTGATTCATTAAACTGATGTCACTGTGGTTTGCAATGAATGTTGGACCAAATAGCTCCGTCTCTCTCTCACAACGGAATCAAGATGGTATTGGTATAGCAGGGGGCAGTTATCATTGAGTTTACTAATCTCTGACATAAGAAAATTACAGTGTCACACTCTTAAACCTACCAAATCTAAACCTTAAACAAGCACGCCTACACCTATTTCAGATTTAGTACCAAAACTAAAATTACCATTACAAACACAAGTAGCCGTTTTATGGCCCTGGTGATTCTAAAACTGATGTCGCTGTGTTTTGCAATGAATGTTGAACCAAATGGCTCCGTCTCTTTCTCACAACGGAATCATGATGACATTGGCATAGCAGGGTGCAGTTTTAATCAAGTTCGCCAATCTATGGTATAAAAATATCATAAAAAAACAACAGGCACAATAAAATCTTACATCCACCAAATCTAAACCTGAAACAGGCACACCTATACCTATTTCAGATTTAGTACCAAAACTAAAATTGCCATTAGAAACACAAGCAGCCGTCACATGGCCCCGGTGATTCATTAAACTGATGTCGCTGTGGTTAGCAATGAATGTTGACCCAAATGGCTCCGTCTCTTTCTCACAACGGAATTATGATGGCATTGGCATTGCAGGGTGCAGTTTTCATCAAGTTTACCAATCCATGGTATAAAAATATCTTAGAAAAAACAACAGGCATAATAAAATCCTACATCCAATAAAACTAAACCTGAAACAGGCGCATATCTATACCTATTTCATATTTAGTACCAAAACTAAAATTACCATTACAAATACAAGTAGCCGTTATATGGCCCTGGTGATTCTAAAACTGTTGTGGCTGTGGTTTGCAATGAATGTTGAACGAAATGGCTCCGTCTCTTTCTCACAACGGAATCATGATATCATTGACATTGCAGGGTGCAGTTTTCATCAAGTTTGCCAATCTATGGTATAAAAATATCATAAAAAAACAACAGGCACAATAAAATCTTACATCCAATAAAACTAAACCTGAAACAGGCGCATATCTATACCTATTTCAGATTTAGTACCAAAACTAAAATTACCATTACAAACACAAGTAGCCGTTATATGGCCCTGGTGATTCTAAAACTGTAGTCGCTGTGGTTTGCAATGAATTTTGAACGAAATGGCTCCGTCTCTTTCTCACAACGGAATCATGATATCATTGACATTGCAGGGTGCAGTTTTCATCAAGTTTGCCAATCTATGGTATAAAAATATCATAAAAAAACAACAGGAACAATAAAATCTTACATCCACCAAATCTAAACCTGAAACAGGCGCATACTTATACCTACCTATTTCAGATTTAGTACCAAAACTAAAATTGCCATTAGAAATACAAACAGCCGTCACATGGCCCTGGTGATTCATTAAACTGATGTCGCTGTAGTTAGCAATGAATTGTGGACCAAATTAATTGTTGTAATGCGTTTGTTTGGAGTGTTACTTGTTTACAAGTCACCTTGTTTTATTTTGAAAGTTGAGTAGAGTTTTTTCTTTGGTAGGTTAGGTATATTTAGCAAAGTCAGACGTAAATAATGTAATATTGGATATGGTACTTACGTTGTAAGTCTGTTTGAAGAAAACTTTCTCCACTTCGTTTGTATGAGAGTCCCCTTTAATGTTTAACTTCATTTCATTTTTATAATTTGTTGTTATAGCGGCAAGAGAAATACACGTTCTGTGAAAATGTCAACTTTTCTTTGTATTGTATTGTATTGTATTTATTTATTTGTTAACATAGGTATAGAAATACAGATCTTATGTTTGATTAATAGAGCGCTATGTTATGCCAGGATGCGTACAAATATTGTGTGCAAATCTAGGTGAGGATTACAAATTAAAATTTATTAAAAATCATTCATAATCATGGTATTAAATTAGAAATAAATTTAACGATTACATATGATTCAATACTCCAATTACGTCGGTCCTAAATGAGAAAATATTAAAATAAATAAAACCCAAGTCAAAATTATAAAAATGTAAAAAAATGTACAGCCCGCTGACAGACAGACGGACGGACAGCGCAGGTTTAGTAGATATTAAAAAGGGTAACCCTAAAAATGATAAGCTGCAATATGAGGAATGCTGAGACGGGGTTGAATTGAGTTGAGGAAGTAAGGTCTTAGTAGGAAGACAGTTCATACCAGTATAAGTGATGGAGAAGAAGTTTTCATCATCTTCCTGCTCTAGCCTGATGCTACTAACGGTCGGGGTAACATGTATTCTTCGAGAAGGCGTTCTAAAAAGCTTTTAAAAAGTTATATTGGCCTCGTATGTTGTTGATTGTGAAGTATCGAGTATCGTAAAAGGCTGCTAGTTATAAGAAAGTAGGTCATAAGGAGGACGCAGTAAACTACGATCTTCTAAAAATAGAACATTGCAAAATTGAAGTACCTAGTTGTAGTAATTTTTATGATTAACTATTTATCAGTTTTGCTAGTTTATGCCTTAATTGTGACGGTGGACAACGGCAATTCATAATCATATCAGCCGAATGACGTCCTCTGCTGGACATTGGCCTCCCCCAAAAATTGGGATTGCCGTAATTGCAACGCTTGGCAGGCGGGTTGACGATCGCAGTGTATGGTGTTGAGTTTTACAGAAAATGCTTCTCTGGCAAGTCCCTTTGTCGCCTCTTACGACACCTACGGGAAGTGATGGGATGGTATTATTCTTTTACGGCACCATAAGCACCAGCCGACGCCATACGGCAATTAAGTCACGTTTAAAGGTATGGTAGGTACTTATTACGGATACAGGATGTTGATGGGGCTGCCATTTTCTGCAGTGCATTAGGTATGTTACCATAAGCATTTCGATGGTTTCCACACCATCGTCTGACAGCATTCAGCCTCTTTGCTCTGCAGGGTTTGCTCCAACTCCAATCTGTGGCCCTATTATGATATGTTAATGCCATCGTGATTAAGCTGTGAAAAAAGGATAGTGTTATGCGAGTTGTAAAACTCCGATGGTTTTAAGATGTCATAATAGGCACCCTGAAGACCATGGCGGGGAGGTACGACTTTCCTTTGTTAGGGAATGTTGTCCGAAGATGCATCTCGAACAACAGCTTAGTCTTTGAATATGTTATAAGTTAACTAACATAGGAATGAGTCATATTTTTGTTTACTAACCCATATGGATGGAAAGATAATTCTATTAAATTTGATTTTTTATATTTATTTTTCCAACAGACTTCATATTTCTAAATATTTTACATTTACCTTCCTCTACTGACCAATATGAAACATGCACTATGGTTGAAAATAAATTCAGCTTGTCTCAAAGTACATTTTTATTTCATTTGTAAATATGTAATATACTAGCTACGGAGCCGTAACCAAGATGTGACATCCTGACCGTTTGCCTTTCTAGGAAAAATGGTATCCTACTTTTGCTCCGGAACATTTGAAAAACTTTTAGCGGAATAAGGTATTAGAGTACTATAAAAAATTGTAGGTACATGAAATAATATATATTTGATAGATGCTATAAAACAGTACGATTGGGGAAAAAAAAATGGTGGAAAAACAGCGAAGGTATTCTTCTAACTTTGTCACACAAAATGTCGTTTGTACTGGATGGCTTCAATTCAATATGGCGGGACTTGTGAGTGACGTCACACGCCATTAGGGCGTTCTCTGTTTATCACAGATTTTAAAACGCTGGTAGTACGGCCATTTTTTAGATTTTAAGCAATATTTAAAAAAAAAACCCAGTCAGTAATGAGGTCATTATGATGGTTTTAAGAAGTAGAGTCTCTGTATTTCCAAATATTACTTTGTACACACATAAAATAGCACCTCATTATAATATAAAATATTACTTTCTATAAACATTTTATTGCCTCTGTATTTCATCATCCGCCTAGCCTTTTCCCAACTATATTGGGGTCGGCTTCCAGTCAAACCGGATTTAGCTGAATACCAGTATTTTACGCGGAGCGGCTGCCTACCAGACCTCCACAACCCATTAACTAGGTAACACTGTACTTCATGGTAAGACTGGAGTCAGATTAACTGGCTTCTGACTATCCGTAACGACTGCCAAAGATCTACAAATGACAGCCGGGACCAACGGCTTAACGTGCTATCCGAGGCACGGAGGAAACTCGGTATGTTAAGATGGTCACCCATCTACAGACCAACCTTGGCAAGCATTGCTTAACCTTGAAGATCGACCCGTGCGGCTGTTATTATCTAGCCACGAGCTCCTCATGCCTCTGTATTTATTAATTCATATTTCTAGATTTTTACACGTCCTCAGTTTGCCTTTCAGCTACGCGTCTCATTTGATGCTCTTTAGTACCTACATCATCTTCAAATTTCTTGGAAACCTGGAGTGTTTTTGCGGTATACTAACTAAGTAATGCCTACACCAAATTAATTTAAATGTAGGCACAATAATTTATATCGTATTTCAAAGTGATGTTATATGACAAGGTGACTTTCGATGAAATATTTTAAGTGTATAAGAGGATCAACTTATGAAGTCTGGAAAATAGAGACATGGCTGTGATTTGTTAAGATTTTTGTTCTTTTTAAGTATGGATCAAATGTCTTATGCTTTTGGTAGGCGCCATATAATGTGCAGTAATGGTGTTTGACCTACATACATTTATTGACTTTTTAATATCAATAGCAGAAATAAAAATCTAAAACTGTCCTGTAATGCTATTCTGTAACCACATTTACGTGTCTCGGCAGCGGCATCTGGGTGAGGTATCAAATTTGTTTACATGTAGAGCCTCACTGGATACAAAAGGAACCACTTTTATATACTAAACTACTCGTAGTTGACCAGCGCAACTTCATCTGCGTCACAATTTTCACTACTATAAAGAATTTTTCAAATCGGACCAGCAGTTCCTGAGATGCGCGTTCAAGCAAACAAACTCTTCAGCTTTATATATTAGTATAGAAGTATAGATATATCCGTGAGACTCTACCGGAGTGAGCTTTGTTACTCGGGTGAAGCTCGATATCGAAATAGTTACTTACAGAATAGCACTGTTGAATCGACTTCTATCGTGATCCTTTACGTTCTCTAGTAAAAAAAACGTTCGAGTATCTACTAAGGGATTAGGGAAAGGTCAATGTATTTTATTGTAAGTTTATCTGGCGACTACCGTAGAAGTCTATCATTATAGGGCCTATCAAAGTAATAGGTGTGATTAAAATATAAAATAACTCATATTTTATTATCTTAATTAACTTAACTTAACTTTAACTTTTTGTTACAGGCATGAAATAAGTAGATACAAGACCTTTTTTTATTTAAGGGATTATTGTCTTGCCCTGAGGTAGAACAGCTACTTCTATAAAATTAATTTAAACTAAGTGCGAGTCGGACTCGTACACAAAGGGTTCTATAAACACGTTTCTCGTGTGGGAGCCTGCTTTAGTTTTTAGGGTTACTAAGCCTCCGCTGGCCGTCCGTCCGTCCGTCCATCTGTCTGTCAGCGGGCTGTATCTCAAGAACCGTAATAGGTAGACAATTGAAATTTTCACAGATTGTGTATTTCTATTGCCGCTATAACAATAAATATTAAGGTTTATGGTACGGAACCCTTTGTTTTTTGGCCGGCTTTTTTGCCATTTGTTGTTATTGTGTGTAAACATGTTTTTTTATGACAGTTTGTTTTACTTTATTTTATGTGTCTTGTGCGAGTCCCAAATAAACATTTTTCTTCTTCTTCTTCTTCAGTAGAAATACACACTCTGTGATATGGACTGTAGTGTTTTTAATAAACGTTTTTTATTTTCTTTCAGTAGAGATAATTATGCGGAGGAGCTCGTGGCTAGATAATAACAGCCGCACGGGTCAATTTTCATGGTTAAGCAACGCCTGCCAAGGTTGGTCTATGGATGGGTGACCATCTTAACATACCGAGTTTCCTCCGTGCCTCGGTAAGCACGTTAAGCCGTTGGTGTCGGCTGTCATTTGTAGATCTTTGGCAGTCGTTACGGATAGTCAGAAGCCAGTAAATCTGTCACCAGTCTTGCCATTAAGTACCGTGTTACCCAGTTAATGGGTAGTGGAGGTCTGGAAGGCAGCCGCTCCTCGTAAAATACTGGTAAACACGGCTTGAATGGAAGCCGATCCCAATATAGTTGGAAAAAGGCCAGACAGATGGTGAAAAGAGATAATTATGCAAAGATGGCTTAAATCCTCTCAATTACCCATTACAAAACAACGATAAATTCACAGAAAAGCTTTCATACGCCTCATTAATATCTACAAATCAAAGAGAGAAAAGAGACCCATTAAATGTTGAGCGAGTACGTTTGAGCACGACGACTGAATTCATATCGTTTAAGACTCTCATGTTTGTTCGACGATATCGCTCGGTAAATGGATATCCTGACGACATCTGCGGGCGACAAATTACCTATTCTATCTGTCATCTTGCTTTGGAACGCGGTACTGGTGGATTTTTTGGGGTTCCGTGTGTGTTAGCTGTTGTTTTATTTGAATTTTTATTGGTTTCTTTTCTGAAGAATTCAACGAGATCATTTAAAGCTTTGGAGGATAATCGATCATCATCATGATATCAGCCGAACGATGTCCGCTGCTGGACATAGACCTCTCCTAAGTGTAGCCACAACAACCGGTCCTGTGCATCTTGCATCCATCGGCTAACCACGACCCCCACCAGGTCATTACTCTACCATGTGAAAATACAGCAACCGATACGCAGTCGTCACTCCAGAATTTTTCGGCCCGACAGATCATCTGTTCTGATTATGTACGGTGTTCACTGCCACTTCTTACCTGAAATACAGGCCTAGAGCTTAGTTTAGGCACCAGTCTCCCACAATATTTAAGTTGTCGGACTCTGATACCCTGTAATATGTATACTGTAATATTGTGGTGAGAAAATAAATATTATTAACAAAATTATTTATCCTTTATTCATTTACTATACATATATATTATATTTTTAAATATTTGAATAAAATAAATAAAAAAACATTTAAAAATATAAAAATAGTAGCCCACCGATATCGGGAACAGGGTCCAAGCTACCGGTGGTCAGGGCTCCAGAGAAAGGAACCTCCTGACAATGCGAGCCGTGTCCAGAAGTACCGCTTTCTGAATCAAGCCCTTGATCCAGCTGCCCAACGAGAGCCTCCTAAGGTGTTGGTCGAGGCTCGTGGCTATTAAGCCATTGGCCGACACGACTATCGGTACAATGATTGCAGAGTCCACTTCCCACATGTCGACAACCTCGCGAGCCAAGTCAATATACTTGATTTGTTTGTCTTTCTCGGCTTTCACGAGGTTCTCGTCATGCGGGACGGTTATATCTACAATCATTGCACGCCTCACAATTCGGTCCACCACCACTATATCAGGTTTATTGGCAACAATAGTCCAGTCAGTGATGATGGACCGATCCCAGTACAATGTGATATTGCCATTATCGAGAACTGGAAATTATTTATTATTATTATTACTTCAGTTTGGCGATCTTTCGGGCTATGTCGATAACCTTAGTTTATTCGCTAATATTCACAGTTTCCCTTTTGATCGAATCATGAATGATGATGTCATCATTCCTGATTGGATGACGCAAGGAAACACCAAACATTGCCCTCTCCATTGCCTTTTGGGTGACTTTAAGCCTTCGGATGACGCCCATTGTGGGCGACCAGGTTTCGGTTCCATAAGTCATCAGTTCCATAAGACACCACGCACTGAACACTGCGTTCTTATATCTATGAACATAGAATTTCATCTTGAGACACTCGTAGTTCAATACTTTTATTTCTTAATAATTTTTGAGTTCAGTTTTTAGTTCAAAATTTACGATATATACAATTTAATCTAAAGTAATTACTACATGAAAAAGTATAAAAAAGAAATCAATGGTCACCAAAAATTCATCTACATCGATGGCAATGGGAAAAGTGTTCAAAATGCTGGCAGCATTGCCACGTCGATTTTTAAAATGTACGGAACCTCTCCCCACAATCCGTACCAGCAGTCTTCTTTTCTCACCTTATGTTTTCGCGAAATATTTTCGAGATTCAGTGATTGATGTTCGTTTGACGTGTCGCTAGCTAATGCCTGCTAGAAGATTGATATGTCCCAGTGGTATTAGGTACGTGTTTCATTCCTCTATATTATTTAAATACGATGGTAGGGGGTATTCGGTGATGAATAGGTATTTGATTGCTTTTAAATATATTTCTTTTCTTGATTTAGACTTGGATGTGTTTTTCGGAGGAACGTTGTGTTGAAAGTATTTTCGGTTGGGTTTGATGTTTCTTTTAATGTTTTCGGGGATGAGTTTTCAATATGTTGTTTTGTGTCAATCTATACTATCTTAATATATATAAATCTCGTGTCACAATGTTTGTCCTCAATGGACTCCTAAACCACTTAACCGATTATAATAAAATTCGCACACCATGTGCAGTTCGATCCAACTTGAGAGATAGGGTAGGTAGGGTAGGTAGGGTAGGTAGGGTAGGTAGGGTAGGTAGGGTAGGTAGGGTAGGTAGGGTAGGTAGGGTAGGTAGGGTAGGTAGGGTAGGTAGGGTAGGTAGGGTAGGTAGGGTAGGTAGGGTAGGTAGGGTAGGTAGGGTAGGTAGGGTAGGTAGGGTAGGTAGGGTAGGTAGGGTAGGTAGGGTAGGTAGGGTAGGTAGGGTAGGTAGGGTAGGTAGGGTAGGTAGGGTAGGTAGGGTAGGTAGGGTAGGTAGGGTAGGTAGGGTAGGTAGGGTAGGTAGGGTAGGTAGGGTAGGTAGGGTAGGTAGGGTAGGTAGGGTAGGTAGGGTAGGTAGGGTAGGTAGGGTAGGTAGGGTAGGTAGGGTAGGTAGGGTAGGTAGGGTAGGTAGGGTAGGTAGGGTAGGTAGGGTAGGTAGGGTAGGTAGGGTAGTAGCCAGTTGACGGGAGCGAAGCCGCGTGGGTCAGCTAGTACTAATATATAAAGCTGAATAGTTTGTTCGCTTGAACGCGTTAATCTCAGGAACTACTGGACCGATTTGAAAAATTCTTCCAGTACTAGATAGCCTATTTATCAAGGAAGGCTATAGGCTATATATCATCACGCTAAGACCAATAGGAGCGGAGCAGTAATGAACGCAGACAAAGTTTCGCGGGTCCACTAGTAATATATAAAGCTGAAGAGTTTGTTTGTTTGTTTGCTTGAACGCGTTAATCTCAGGAACTACTAGTCCAATTTGAAAAATTCTTCCAGAGTTAGATAGCCCATTTATCGAGGAAGGCTATAGGCTATATATCACCACGCTAAGACCAATAGGAGCGGAGCAGTAATGAACATTGTGACGCAGACGAAGTTGCACGGGTCAACTAGTCTATATACTAATATATAAAGCTGAAGAGTTTGTTTGTTTGTTTGTTTGTTTGTTTACTTGAACGCGCTAATCTCAGGAACTACTGGTCCGATTTGAAAAAATATTTCAGTGTTAGATAGCCCATTTATCGAGGAAGGTTGTAGGCTATATATAATCACGCTAAGACCGATAAGAGCGGAGCAGTAATGAAAATTGTGACGCAGATGAAGTTGCGTGGGTCAACTAGTTTATTATTAAACACAACACATTCAGGAGACAGGATTCAGTTTGTGGATAAAAACTTCATTATGTTGGTAGCTATGACGTCTTATTCGGTTCGACACAACGAGACGGAGCGCTCTCTTCCACGCGCGCCTCAAAGAGATGTTAACATAGTAGATGGGGCCTGTTAGGGCAAGTGTCATTCAGGGTTGCGGAATTTGTTCGAAAGGGTCACCGCGGCCCTGGAATGCAAAGGGCACTAGGAGGAACACGTATGGGTTTTAGTCAGTAAGAGTCTGACACTCCCTTCCGCTCCACTTAGAGCGGAAGGAGTCAATTGATGATTTCACATCCTTAAAAAAAAGGTATGAGTTTTATATCATCATGATTCCGGTGTGAGTAGTTTCAGCTGTCAGTCACGTAATCACTCAGTCAGTCACCAGTAACGCAAGAGTGATTGATAATGTCTTAAAACCATCACGATTTCGATGTAAGAGAGAAACGTAACTACACAGGATTTCTTCTTATCGTATGGGCAATATGTCTAACGATCCCACACACCCTAGTGTCAGAGTTTCTAAACGGCCTCAAGAGCCTCTGATATGGTTTATTTGATGCCGTCAAATAAATATACAGGACTAAAATCACTTCGAAGTTCGACCTCTGAATTAATCGACTCTAGCCTCTGACTGACTCACTGATCTGACTTGGAATCTGACCTTGTATCAACATCCTATAAACTCAGTCTAACATTTTATTCACACGACGACAACCTCGTTATATTTTCTCAGTAAACAGACTCCGACATTAAATTGCTAACAAGCTGGTTGAGCGATTAAGGAGCTTGTTGACATTAAAATATAAATACCGTTTGAAAATGTCGCTTGTACCTAAGTGAGTAAATGTCCGTTAACTTCGAAGGATGGAAAGAGTGACATTTTATTTTAAAATTTACGTTTTCTGTTTGATTTTTTTGTGAGTTTTTAATGAGGTACAAACATTACAAAAAATCTGGCCAAGTGCGAGTCCGACTCGCGTGCAAAGGGTTCCGAATCAATGTAATGTTTTTACTGTGTTGTTTTTAGACTCTTTATAGGATTTCCTGTAATCTGTGGGTAAAGAACTATTATTTGCAATATTTTTCCAAATTTTAGGCTCAGAAGTTTTGGAGATTAGAATGGTAATATTTGGTCGCATGTCTTGAATAACTTCAAAACTATTCATTTTTAAATTAAGCTCTTTTTTTGATACGTCATACGATACAGTTTGGAAAAAAAAAAAACATTTAAATTATAACCATACTCAATATTTTAAAATTTACGTAAGGCTTTCGTATTTGGATCCCAAAAGTCTATATGTGTACTATATTTCAACAGAATCAGTCCACTCGACCCGGAGAAAATTGGCTGTGAGAGATGGACAGACACCCGAGTGATTCTATAAGGGTTCCATTTCTTACGGATGTTCGGAACCCGGAACCGGGTTTTAACGCTTTAGAAAAAGATGATGGGAAAGGTATCTAAGCTGAATCCTTCTCAAGGATATAAGAATCGCAGAAGACGAGAAGTGGAAGAAGGACAGGAAGGGAATTGCACTGTATTGGGAAAGTGCAAGCTCATAAAAAACCGGCCAAGTGCGAGTCGAACTTGCACACGAAAAGTTCCGTACATCATCATCATATCAGCCGAAAGACGTCCTGCTGCTGGACATAGGCCTCCCCCAAGCGTCGCCAACAGTAAACTGAAATTATCACGTTTCTTGTTTGGTGGCCTCGCAAATCTGAAATCGCGAAATAATCCACTGTTCTGTAAATTTTGTCGAGTTTTGAAGACGATCTTTGTTGAGTTGTCCTCATAGTAATATTTTTTCATTTTAACTAGTACAAGTACCTACCGCTTCCAGGCTTTGCGGTCAATCTGGTACACTTTGTACAAAAAAATCAGCTAAACATTGCTTTTCTAATGAAATGTTGAACTAAACTAGCCGAACACATCTAATTTTATAAACAAGTACGGTGAGCTGTGCCGGCGCTGCTGTTGCGGCTGCTGATACCCTCAAGCGGCGCAAATACTGTAAACCTTATTGGTAATTACAGTTTTGAGCCGTTTGGGGTCGAAACGTTGGGGTCCGAGTGCGCGTCTCCTTTTTAAGGACATTTCTCGTCGACTGGTCGACACTTTGCGTGACCAGAGAGCTGGCTCGTTCTTTGCTCAAAGAGTTAGCATTGCCATTTAACGTGGTAATGCTGCCAGTCTTCTGGGCACGTTTCCGGATGACGGCGATGCGGAGGAATTTTTCGACGCCTGATTGTATTTGGTTTTGTATACCTATTCAAAGTGTATATTGTTATTTTTATTAGTTATTTTGAAATATATTACATTATTTTATAAACGAACACGTATTAAAACACACATTTATCCACATTTCTTCTACAACACGAGAACGAACGAACTCCGCACGGCTCTTCAATTATTCACTATAAAATTAGGAGTAATTGGACGGCAAGCAATCCAGATAAAAGCTTCGGATGAATATAGCCCATGAACGCTTTAAGACGACTCCTACCGCGTTTACTGCCTACCCTGAAATATGATAGGTGCCGATGTAATCTTTTTGAGTATGTCCAGGATTTAGTTTACGACCATATTCCGTCTATATCCGGTTTATGTATCTGTTTTTAAATGGTTTACTTTTTATTTCTGTTTAGCTGTGGAGGGTTTATTGGTGGAGGCTTTTTAGGAGTCTGCAGTAAAAAGGTAGAAGTGACGTGACTTTTATGGTGTTTGTATGAATTGACGCACGTAGTGACGTGAGCAGTAAACGTTTTTGAAGGAGTTATTTTGTTGGAAGTGTTACTTGGCTACATAAGGCTTTTGCCCACGACTTTGTCGCGCTTATCCCGCTTTTTCTTGTTCTCGTAGGAATTTCGGGAAGTCCTCTCTTAGTGGTCTTTTACAATCCCAAAGGAAGCTACAATCTAAATTTCAGCTTTCTACGAACAGTAGTTTCAGTCGCTGACTCAGTCACTCAGTTTCAGTCACTGACTCTGTCAGTAACGGAATAGTTTTATATATTAGGTTTACATCACGCCAATAGGCATAGGTTAATTGTTTCCCTTCCCATGGTTTCCCTCTTGTAGGGTTGTGGGGGTCAGACGGCTGGTCGCCCCACGTAAAACCAACTTCAGTCATATATGAATGGAGAGAAAGAAGTTAGGTAAGGGTACTCGGTCTAGGGCGTCGCCGCATAACGACGCGCAGGCACATCGCCCTAAACCTGCGATAAGTGGGCTAGGGCTACCGTGTCAAGTACGGGCACGGCTAAAGAGGATAGTACCCAAGAAGAAGTTCCGCTTTGCCACCTGGAACATTGGCTCCCTAACCGGACGTTGCCAAGAACTCGCAGACGTACTTGCGAAGCGTCGGGTCCAGTGCGCCTTCCTTCAGGAGACGCGCTGGAAGGGAAATAAGTCACGTGACATCGGGCAGGGGTACCGGCTAGTGTACACCGGATCACCAACGGGTAGGAGCGGAGTGGCCGTGGTGCTGTCTAAGGACCTTCAGGATGGACTCCTTGAAGTAGACCGATGCAGCGACCGGTTGATGCGAGTTAGGGTGCTGTTCGAAGGGTCGGTAACGAACCTAATCAGCGCCTATGCTCCTCAGACTGGTTGCTGTGAGTCTGAAAAGGAGGCCTTCTGGGATGAGTTCGAGGACGTATTACGCGCTATCCCGAATTCCGAAGGTGTTTTGGTTGGGGGGGATCTCAACAGTCACGTAGGTCAGTTTGCTGGAGAGTATGGACGTGTTCACGGTGGTTTTGGTTATGGCCAGCTTAACGCAGAGGGAGTCAATATACTTAGCACCTGCGCTGTGTCTGACCTAGCCATCGCGAACACATTCTTTCAGAAGAAGCCCCAGCATCTTATTACGTACCGTAGTGGTGCCTACTCAACCCAAATAGATTACCTGCTGGTGCGACGGTGCCACATTGGCAAGGTTACCAACTGCAAAGTCATCCCAGGCGAAAGCCTAACGGCTCAACACCGCCTCCTTGTCCTGGACTTTGCGGTTGTACCGAAGAAGAGAGTGAACGAGAAACGCAAACCCCGCACTAAGTGGTGGTTGCTTGATGGTCCTAGGCAGTCGGACTTCATCGCGGAGGTCGAGCATCTTAAGATCAGTGCTCCGCATGAGTCCGCTCAAGAGATCTGGAGTAGGATCCATTCAGCAATCACCGGTGCGGGTAAGCGCGTCCTTGGCACTTCTCGTGGTGGCCGCACCATAGGAAAGGAGACGTGGTGGTGGGATGACGGGGTGCAGGAGGCGACTCGGAAGAAGAGGGTTTTGTTTAAACAGTGGCAAGGGTCCAACTCTCCGGATGACAGGGAGGCATATGGAGCGGCTAAGCGCGCTTGCAAAAAAGCTGTAGCCAGAGCCCGCAGCAAAAGTCTGGCGCCCTTATACGACAAGCTGGAAACTGCGGAGGGGCAAAAGCTTATCTTTAAGCTGGCGCGTGGCCGGGAGAAAGCTACACGGGACATTAGCAAATGTCTTTGTGTAAGGGACGCCCAGGGTAAGCTGCTCTACGATGCCCCCTCTGTTAAGGAGAGATGGTGTACATACTTCGCGGAGCTGTCTAACAAACAGCATCCCCATAACCTTCCTCCGGAACCGCCTCCTAACCTTGGGCTTATTTCCCCTATTTCCCCCGACGAAACCCGCATTGCTCTTCGCCACATGAAGAACCGGAAAGCGGTCGGGCCTGACAATGTGCCAATTGAAGTGTGGAAGGCGATGGGCCCTCATGGTGTGGACCTTCTGACGGATCTTTTTAACCGCATCCTGATCACCAAGGAAATGCCGAACCAGTGGCGATTTAGCCTGATTATCCCTGTTTACAAAGGCAAAGGTAGCGTACAGGATTGTGGTAGCTACCGCGGTATCAAGATCATGTGCCACACCATGAAGCTCTTCGAGCGCATCATTGACACACGGCTCCGTAGCGAGTGTACTGTCTCTGAGTGTCAATATGGCTTCCGGGCGGGTAACAGCACCATGGACGCAGTGTTCGCCTTACGGAATCTGGCTGAGGCTTACAGAGAGAGAAGGAGAGCTTTGCATATGGCCTTTTTAGACCTGCAGAAGGCCTTCGACTGTATACCTCGGCAGTCCATCTGGTGGGCACTGCGCTTCAAGGGCGTTCCCGAGGCCTATATTGACATTATCAGAGACATGTACCGCGATTCCGTGTCCTCTGTCCAGACCGCTGTTGGCGAATCGAATGGCTTCCCAATATCTGTTGGCGTTCACCAAGGCTCGGCTCTTAGCCCGTTCTTGTTTAACGTAGTGCTCGATGTAGTTACGGCAAACATCCAAGATCAGCCTCCATGGCTAATGATGTATGCCGATGACATCGCCCTCGTTAATCAGAACAAAGCCCATCTTGAGCGCAAAGTCAACATTTGGAAGGACACGCTTGAAAACGGTGGTCTGAGACTAAATGTGGCGAAGACTGAGTACATGTCCTGTGGCAGCACGGATACAAACACCATCCGAATAGGTTCGGACCTGATCAGAAAGTCCGATACGTTCAGGTACCTTGGATCCGTGCTGCACGAGTCTGGCATCGTGGACGACGATGTCCAAGCACGTATTGGCGCGGCTTGGGCGAAGTGGCGCGAGGTGACGGGCGTTGTATGCGACCGCAAAATGCCTCCGAAGCTCAAGGGGCAGATATATAAATGCATCATTCGGCCTGTCCTACTGTACGGGGGCGAGTGTTGGCCAGCACTAAGCAGACACACCCAGGAGCTTCGCGTCACGGAGATGAAGATGCTGAGATGGATGAGTGGCGTAACGCGATCCGATCGCATGCGCAACTCATACATCCGAGGTAGTCTTGGTGTCCGTGACGTGGGGGAAAAACTGCAAGAGTGTCGTCTGCGATGGTATGGCCACATCATGCGCCGCCCTATGGAGTACGTTGGTCGGAGATGCATGAATATGGCTGTTCTTGGGGCTAGGCCCCGTGGTCGCCCTCGCAAGCGCTGGCTGGACGTCGTCAAGTCCGACATGAGAGCCATTGGCCTGACTGAGAAGGATGTTGAAGATCGGGCAAAGTGGAGGAAGCTAAGTAGGAAGGCGGACCCTGGCAATAGCCGGGATTAACGCCAGGTGGAAGAAGAAGAAGAAGAATAGGCATAGGTTAATTGTTTATCAACATTTTACTAGTTATTTAATAGGGAGGGAGGCTTGCATCATAATACGAGTATCAGCCGAACATCATACTCGTAATATCTACAATGCGAGAATCAGCTCGAATATTTTTGACGACTTGAAATAAAAATAAAAAAGAACATTAAAATAAAATTAAACCAATTAAATTGATGTAATCTCACGTCGGAATAATAATCATTTAATTAATAACGACACACGAAATGTATGAGCGAGTGCTTTCGGTCTCATTATGTAGATGACATTAATTTATTTAAATAATTTATTATTTTAAAACTTAAATGAAAGTTTCTTTTTACGGTCGAATAAATCGGTTATCACAGTAATTTCATGTGCTCTACGAAGCGTGGAGTTGCATCATGTGTAAAGAATGGCCACCATTTTGAAATGACGCGTGGTTTGGATGAATAAGTTAGCTTCACTTGTCGTTACAGCGATGTAAATTAGGTTCCATTACGCGTGTATCACATAAAGGAGAAGAAGAAAACATACTCAGGATCTGCGTTTCCTTCTAAAATAATCTAATAGCCCTCTCATTTCATTCGGTACCCGGGTCCTTACATAGACACGGTTACTTCTGTGATAAAATCTAGACTTGGTTACGGACACTACTCACATTTTTTACTGTGGCTTGTGGACTCAAAGATTCCCAAGAGTACGAGGCAGTAAGTATTTAAGACCATCATCATCATAACATAACATAACATATAGTTTATTTCTCTCATAAAGGTACATTAGGTAATTTACTGATAAAATACATTTTTTTTTTGCCTTACGCAAGAACCTTTGTGAGAGCTGGAGTCTGAACTAGGTTCGGGACCTGTATGACAGATCTCCAGGCTCACACCCTTAAAGATTTAACAAATTATACGGCATCAATCAGATTATACATAATATTATTAGCAAACAATTTTGATAGAGAGGTAAGTCTATGTAATAAAAGTGTGGTTGGTGAAAGTATTTGTGATGTTAAGTGATGTTTTTAGTGATGTTGTTAGTGTTGTTGTTGTGTTGTTGTTGTTGTGGTAGTGTGTGATGGTGTGGTGTGTATGTGCATGTAAGTCTAGTATTTCGTGTGTATCAGTAAAAATGATAAACACGAAACACTAGTTCTAAAATGAGAAAATAAGAGGGGAAAGTTTGTTCAAAAATCATTTAATGGTTTGAATGATATTTTCTGTTTCTTCATAGTCCAAATCCAGCAACCAGTTCCATCGTCAACTAACTGTAGTTCACAAACTACTAAGAAACAAACCAACAAATCCTACGCCATTTTTGTGATTCTCGGCAGCTCTCATGCAGCAGCTACCGAAGACAGCATTATTATTATTCATCATCATCATATCAGCCGAAAGACACTGCTGGACATAGGCCTGCCCCTAGCGTCACCACACGTCCCGCATCCATCGGCTACCCGCGACCACCAGGTCATCGATCCACCTTTTCCAACGTTGCGTCTTCCGGTACGCGGTTGCCACTCCAGAACTTTTCGGCCCCATCGACCATCTGTTCTGCGAGCAATGTGTCCTGCCACTGCTACTTTAGTTTAGCGATCCTTCGGGCTATGTTGGTAACCTTGGTTTTCTTGTTGATATCATCATTCCTAATTCGATCACGCAAGGAAAGTCCAAGCATTAGCCTCTCCACTGCCCTTTGAGTGTCTTTAAATATTGCCACATTATCGATCGCTTAACCACATAGCTTTCTACACAATAGTATCTAACTACACGATAGCAAACACCAATGTAGAAGCCTGCAACATGAGTATCTCCAGGGACTGAATGACACTCAGGCTAATGGCACACCATTCACCCTGTATTGCGCCGGGAGGTGGTAAATTAACAACGATTGCTTGATCCTTTATGGCTTTTCAGTTGCTAAAGTGTTTGTTTATATGTGGTGGTGTTGTTTTACGTTATATCAGGCTTTCTTTGAGCCTGTAGTGGCATCAATGCAGCCACAAGAAAAACCAACGGAGCAAATCTACGTCGCAACAAAAAGAACCGCCACGTCATCTACCCAACTAGCAGCGAACTACTATGTCGAAATCCTGCATCGCGGCATAAGAGTTTACCGTGCGATTTGAACATCGCAAGTGGTTGCCCATACGCCAGCGCAGAGACCAAAGGGCGCTAACTATCTTGTTCTCATTTCTTGACTCTCCCAATTCTCCTAGTTATCTAGCCCCTTATTTCCAATACATTTGCGCCAACCACAATAAAAATCTACGCTCATCCCATAATCGTCTTCTTCACTGTCCATCTCACCGTACTGACTTCATTCACAATTCCTTTTTCATACAATCCATTTCTCTGTGGAATGCCCTTCCCCAGGAAATCAGGATGGCAACCAGCCGATTAACCTTCAAAGTCAAGGTTCGAGAGCACATCCGTAAGAAGTTGGCAGTAGTATCGTTACAGCGCTAGTTATAATTCATTGTTTGCTTGCATCACTTGTTCAAGTATAGTTGTGTATTAGTTTATTAATTTGAGTATATATTATAGTATTTTATTGTATTTATAGTTTATATATATGTATATATATATATATATATATATATATATATTTGTATTAATTTAAATATTAATCGCGTTTCTGTTTTTTTTTTTCACAATTTGCACCTACTAGTATTATTCTCTGCATCACCCAAAGGTTGACTGGTAGAAAATGCCTCAGGCATTAAGTCCGCCTCTGTACATCTGTGTGCGTAAAGTGTTAAATAAATAAATAAACATACACATCACCCCGAATATCAACTATCGGGCAGTTATCCACACCAAACTCAAAAACCGTCCGCTCGGAGGATCCTCACTTTTCAATGGAGGTTTGCGGGACTTTACTCTCTGTACCGCATACCCTTCATAAGCCAAGCCAGTAAGAGTAGGTGGTATTGACAGAGTGATTTGATGATAACAGGTATTATAAAGGTTTAAAACAGAAAATATTTTGCTACTTGTTGATAAACATGGTAACTTTACCCAAAAACACTAACACATTATAAGTCAAGTCCATTAACATGTTGCACGTATATATTGAATTAATTAAAGAAAACTAAAAAATGGAATGCCCTGGCGGGATCTGAGCTCCCTGATAGCTCGTGAAGGAAGCGCAGGAGTCAGGAGAATCTGTTTGAAAGATCTACCGCGGCCCAGAAACGCAAAGGGCATTAGAAGGAACACGGATGGGTTTTGGTCAGTAAGAGTCTGACACTCCCTTCTGCTTCACCCGGGAGGAGTCAGTTGATGATTTACCAAGTATTTACGTTAATAGTGATAGGATAATTCTTACTGTCAGGTGAGGAAGTAGTAAAACGTGAGCTTACGATGTCCCTTTGCAAGAATTGTGTCAGAGTTTCTGACTTGTGGCACAAATGACAGGCGACAGTGGAACTAACGGCTTACCGTCCTTTTTTCGGCAAGAGGACTTTCGGTATCTTAAGATGGTCACCCATCCAAGAACTTAAAGCCCAAATTTGAGCTCCTCATACCCTAATAACAATAATTTGATAGTGGTCAAACGCTTGCCTATCTACAGTAAAAAAATAGCATTTTTAATCACTAAAATAAATGCGCTCCACATAAAACATTTATACAATTTCAACATTTAATTGCGTCCCGCTAAACTCTCTTTGTTTTTAAAATGCAGCGTCACCCATTTGTCAATTTCATTTAATTTGTTTACTCTACCGACAATTTTCGCATGTTGCATCAATTGTAGCCAAATGTTCTGCTTCCGATTGGTTCACGAATAAATCCTGCTTTTTTGTTCAGCAAAATACAAAATTGACTGAAGAATGGCAATTGATGTGCATTGTGTTAGATTTTTTGTGAAATTTTTTGGCGAACAATAGATTTAGATTGGACCGATTGATTATGTTTTTTAACGGGCTGTGAAAGGGTTGAATTTAGAAAAAATAACGTTTTTTTTTCAATTTTTCGGTTGAAGGCTTTTAGGGAAAGGTATGTTGGACTTCCATGGTTATTAAGTTTTAGCGGATGAATAATTACCAATGTTTGTTAAATCCGTGAAGGTACCTACTTGCAGTTAGAAAATGAGACAAAAGCACTTACGGCAAAATAAAATAAAAAAAAGTAAATTTAAATAAATTTTAGAACAAATTTCATGTCGCTATGTGGGATTAGGCCAGATATATCTGCCGCATGTCAAATGAGAATTGGACATAAAGTACTATTAAATAGGTCTCATTAAATGCCAAACGACATCGCGGCAGACCAAAGCAACGTTGGCTAGACGACCTTGACTCTTCTTGGAAAGACTGGTTTGTACGAGAAAAGGATAGAGTTGTGCTGAAAAGGGAGAGGAAAGCCTTTGCCCGGCAGTCTGACAAAATAGGCTAGATAGACAAATAAATTTTATTTCCTGATAATTTGAATGAGGGCTACCGTTTCTGTACTCACTAATTGGCCCCACTATTATAAAGTTCTTAATTAAAGCATTATAGTTGTTATTACGGGCATGTGAATGAAGTCAGAAGGAAAAAAATAAAATAGTTTTTTTTTTTTTAAATAAGTAATTAAACTAGCGTCATTAGCCAACATTTTAGCCGAAAGACGTCCACTACTGGACATAGGCCGCCCCTAAGATGGGGGGTCATTAGACAACCAACAGTGAAATTAGTTATTTAAAACCTCATGCTACACTAGCGCATCTAGCGGCGAATTCAAACTATATTTTGACGTTCTGTCAAATTTTCCCTAAACAAGCAAGTCTTTCAAATCTTTTCTCTGTTTTCCTAAAACTTCTTCCCAAAGTACAACTTCCTTAAAAGAAAGATAAAACAGACGTGACAATTTTCTTTCTTTATCCTCATCTGACCTCCTTAGTTCCGTGATTTAGACCAGTTTAAAGGAAACACGGTTTAAATTTTAATTTAATTACTTTGTTTGGACTTAGCAAACGATTCCTTGTTTCCTTAAACTTGAACAGCTTAGATTTACATCGTTAATTGGTTAACAAACGGGCATTTTCGATATACTAGATTCAGGTTAGTCATTTTAAGGTTTAAAACTCAAGTGAATAGTTGCTAAAATTTAGTTTCTAAGTTTAGGTTTTTTTATTCTATTCTAAAATTTGTACAATGGATAGTACCTATAATTTATGATTTCTAAATAAAGAATTTGAAGTTGAATATTTGTCTAGTTCTACTTCAGCTTAAAACCGGCCCGCTATCAGTTATAGACATAATCAAAATGTTAATATGCTTATTGATTGATATATCGGTGGCTCATGTCAATCCTATGTGTGTATGTATGTTTGTAAATCGGGTTGGTTTCCGCAACTCTACGACTAAGCGCGTATTTTGCGTGCAGGAGAGGCAAATGTATCATTCGATCCACCCCAGCTCCCCAAGGCCAGCAACGCCTTGGTGTTACCAACTATCTCGCAGAGGGTATCTGGGTTTCCGAAGTAGTTAGCCCTGTGACCCGCGACTACTGGGTAGCTTAGAAGCAGGTGTGTGTGTGTGCGTGTTTAATTAAATTTACATCTGTCTGTTATGTGCGAGTCCCAAATAAACATTTTTCTTTCTTTTTTTTCTTTTTTTCTCAATGATGTTAATCCTATACAGGTCACTGGCTCCTGGTCCAGGGCTTCTTTTTTGGTAAACCGGTGTGGTGACAATAAATAAGATATCCATTTTGTCTTTTTGACAATAGTTATCATCGACATAATTTCGCTTTATCTAGCTTTTAAGTAGCTTACTGGCAGGTCGTATGCGCCCCTTAGTATCTAGCTATCTATTAGTAGAGCTTAATTATATGTATATATTTTTGATGTTTGTTCTTCTTCTTCTTCTTCCACCTGGCGTCAATCCCGGCTATTGCCAGGGTCCGCCTTCCTACTTAGCTTCCTCCACTTTGCCCAATCTTCAAAATCCTTTTCAGTCAGGCCAATGGCTCTCATGTCGGACTTGACGACGTCCAGCCAGCGCTTGCGAGGGCGACCACGGGACCTAGCCCCAAGAACAGCCATATTCATGGATCTCCGACCAACGTACTCCATAGGGCGGCGCATGATGTGGCCATACCATCGCAGACGACACTCTTGCAGTTTTTCCCCCACGTCACGGACACCAAGACTACCCCGGATGTAAGAGTTGCGTATGCGATCGGATCGCGTTACGCCACTCATCCACCTCAGCATCTTCATCTCCGTGACGCGAAGCTCCTGGGTGTGTCTGCTTAGTGCTGGTCAACACTCGCCCCCGTACAGTAGGACAGGCCGAATGATGCATTTATATATCTGCCCCTTGAGCTTCGGAGGCATTTTGCGGTCGCATACAACGCCCGCTACCTCGCGCCACTTTGCCCAAGCCGCGCCTATACGTGCTTGGACATCGTCGTCCACGCTGACAGACTCGTGCAGCACGGATCCAAGGTACCTGAACGTATCGGACTTTCTGGTCAGGTCCGAACCTATTCGGATGGTGTTTGAATCCGTGCTGCCACAGGACATGTATTCTGTCTTCGCCACATTTAGTCTCAGACCACCGTTTTCAAGCGTGTCATTCCAAATGTTGACTTTGCGTTCAAGATGGGCTTTGTTCTGATTAACGAGGGCAATGTCATCGGCATACATCATTAGCCATGGAGGCTGATCTTGGATGTTTGCCGTAACTACATCGAGCACTACGTTAAACAAGAACGGGCTAAGAGCCGAGCCTTGGTGAACGCCAACAGATATTGGGAAGCCATTCGATTTGCCAACAGCGGTCTGGACAGAGGACACGGAATCGCGGTACATGTCTCTGATAATGTCAATATAGGCCTCGGGAACGCCCTTGAATCGCAGTGCCCACCAAATGGACTGCCGAGGTATACAGTCGAAGGCCTTCTGCAGGTCTAAAAAGGTCATATGCAAAGCTCTCCTTCTCTCTCTGTAAGCCTCAGCCAGATTCCGTAAGGCGAACACTGCGTCCATGGTGCTGTTACCCGCCCGGAAGCCATATTGACACTCAGAGACAGTACACTCGCTACGGAGCCGTGTGTCAATGATGCGCTCGAAGAGCTTCATGGTGTGGCACATGATTTTGATACCGCGGTAGCTACTACAATCCTGTACGGTACCTTTGCCTTTGTAAACAGGGATAATCAGGCTAAATCGCCACTGGTTCGGCATTTCCTTGGTGGTCAGGATGCGGTTAAAAAAATCCGTCAGAAGGTCCACACCATGTGGGCCCATCGCCTTCCACACTTCAATTGGCACATTGTCAGGCCCGACCGCTTTCCGGTTCTTCATGTGGCGAACAGCAATGCGGGTTTCGTCGGGGGAAATAGGGGAAATAAGTCCGAGGTTAGGAGGCGGTTCGGGAGGAAGGTTATGGGGATGATGTTTGTTAGACAGCTCCGCGAAGTATGTACACCATCTCTGCTTAACAGAGGTGGCATCGTAGAGCAGCTTACCCTGGGCGTCCCTTACACAGAGACATTTGCTAATGTCCCGTGTAGCTTTCTCCCGGGCACGTTTAAAAATAAGCTTTTGCCCCTCCGCAGTTTCCAACTTGTCGTATAAGGGCGCCAGACTTTTGCTGCGGGCTCTGGCTACAGCTTTTTCAGCTTTTTTGCAAGCGCGCTTAGCCGCTCCATATGCCTCTCTGTCATCCGGAGAGTTGGACCCTTGCCACTGTTTAAATAAAACCTTCTTCTTCCGAGTCGCCTCCTGCACTCCGTCATCCCACCACCACCCCACCACCACGTCTCCTTTTCTATGGTACGGTTTGTTGTTATTGTGTAATTGTAATAATTTGTACTTTGACATGTATTCTTACTCTTTGACATCCTAGATAAATCATGTGTAAAATATTGTTATTTTTTTATTCAATTGTAATCAATACCTATGTTAATCCGTAATTTGTACGCCACATTTGGCAAAATGTGTACCATGATCTAACAAATAAATGATTGTGATTATGGTTAATCTCAATCATTTATTTGTTATGAAGTTTTCCTTCGCTAAGAAGTAGCATTGCAGACAGAGGCAGACGCTCTATCAAAAACCCTGCTCAATTTAGACAGCAAAAATTGGCAACAGACCCAATTCCCCCTTTTCCCCTCACTTAACACCGTTACACCGAAAACAACCGCAATTTTATTCGAGTTCACACTTTGATTTCTCATTTTTTTACCATATTCACTTAGTGATTGGCTGTCTCGACTCGACATTGGCTTGGCTCCGAGTCAAATCGTTATCAAACCTCTGAGACGTGATATTGAACTGTTGAACTGGTTATAAGCGGTAATAACCGGATTTTGGCGGGGTATTATGCATACATTTTAGGTTATGTTTTGTGGAAGTTGAGAACTATGTTTTGATATTTGAAAGGACGATAAGTGGTTGGTTTGAGCTTTGTAGATCTTTGACGGTCGCTGCGCATAGTCACAATCCAGAAGACCTGACATTAATGTTGCCTGTTACCGGGTTCTGAATCTTAGATACCGTTTGGTACTTCCAGTGTGCCAGTGTTCCAGAAGCCAGACCCAACATAGTTGGGAAAAGGCTAGACAGATAGATAGAAACTTGAAAATGAAGTAAAGTAGATCCGCTTTTCTATGAACATGAAAAAACATCTTCCTTCCTACTAATCATTCTAATATTATAAATGCGAAAGTTTGTGAGGATGGATGGAAGGATATTTGTTTGTTACTCTTTCACCTCAGAACGCCTGAAAGGATCTACATGAAATTTGGCACAGAAGTAGATTATAGTCTGGAATGACACAAGGGCTACTTTATATCCCGGGAGTATGTTCCTTAGGGATCATACGGGCGAAGCCGCTGGCAGAAGTTAGTCTCGAAATAAACAAATAATAAGATTGATTTATATTTATTTTATGCATTAATTAATTTACAAATACTTAACATACACTAATTAACACGAAATTATGTACAAACGCGTATAAAAACAAAATTAATCATTGGGCATCAAAAAAATAATCGACATCGCTGTCAATGGCAAAAGTATATAATTATACATATATATAATTATGTATATCAAAGTTTATTTTTTAACGAAAACGCTGAAAAAGTGTGTGAAATAAGCAGGAACATTGAAAACGAAAACAATTTAATTTACATTTTGATTGTAATGAGAAGAATCTAATGAGAGAAATTCAATTGTTTCAGTGGTCTGTTTGTATCCTTCGGAATATTCAGCAGATAATGAAACAAAGCTGTATTGAAATTACGACACAATGAGTAGTGCTGAAAATGGTATTTCAGTCGGAAGTCTATGATTCGTGAATTTTAAACATCATCTGCCTAGCCTTTTCCCAACTATATTGGGGTCGGCTCTCAGTCCAACCAGATTTAGCTAAATACCAGTATTTTACGTGGAATGGCTGTCTACCAGACCTTAATTGCTATTAATTGGATAATACGGCAGTTCTTGGCAAGACTGGTGTCAGATTTACTGGCTTCTGACAATTCGTCACGACTGCCAAAGATTTACAAATGACAGCCGGGACCAATGGCTTAACGTGCTTTCCGAGGCACGGAGAAAACTCGGTATATTATGATGGTCACCCATCCACAGAACAACTTTGGAAAGCGTTAACCTTAAAGATCGATCTATGCGGCTAGTATCCTTTAGCAACGAGCTCCTCCTGTTTGATGAATTTTTATAAGTGGACATAATTATGGAAAAAATGATAATTAATTAAAGCAACCGATTGGTACGGTTAAAAAAAAACGCAGATACAAGACAATATAGTGAACGAAGAGAAATTCAGGTTTGACCACATATAAATTAAGCGAGAAACACACTGTCCTACGTACGCAACGTATGCAACGCTTTTGTAGGGTATCGTATGTTGCGTTGCATACGATAAGTGTGTTTTTACTGCATAGTTTTTCATATAAAATCAATCCAGATATCATAATGCGTTGCATACGTTGCGTACGTGGGACCAGTTTGTCTCTGGGTTTATTCTACACGAAAGTCTTTGCAAAAAACCTAAAGGAAACTTGTTTGACTAAAAATACGATAAGGGTCTGTACACCTTAGCTGACCACGTAACATATTGAGTAGCAAACACGTCAACCTAAAATATAAATTTTTAAACACCGTCATTGTCGATAGAAAGTCAATCAAACCTAAAGTCTCTTGTCATTGGATACCGTGTCAATGATATCACTGGTCAACAAGGATTTTGCCACAAGGAACTAATTTTGGCTTAATCATTTTGAATTACCTGCCAACTTACTACTCAATGTGGAAGAATTAGAGTCTAAAAGATTCTGACAAGTTTCTTTACATTTATGGAGAAATTATTTTAAAAACTCAAAGAAGAAATACTGCACGATTAGAAAAAAAAAAATAGAACTTAATTTTGGGATTTTTTAATATAACTGGATAATTGAGTATTCTGACGTACTATCTGCTGCTCAACCAATTCTTTATCTTGATAATGTGCCTGTATTAGAACTTCAGTTTTCGACTAAAAGCTCCAATTCCAAATCATATTACAGGAAAACTGTGTGTCGCAATAATTCTAATTTCAGTTTTTTGAGATTAAAACGTGTTCTTAACATAATTAGTTAAAAACATTCTTGTGGCACATAAAAATCATTTTTTTGTTGACCAGTGTTAATCTGAAGGAGATACAAATTAATATCCTTAACTACACCTAAAACAAATACACATCATAGTTATAAAATCCCACAATTCCTGATCGAATATTCAAGGTGTAAAGCCCTGTCATTTGGCGGCCGATCACTTTCCCCTCTAGAGAGTTAAACGTTGAGTAATGATCCCGCCGCTGTAGTGCGCACTTACTTTAATAGTGTCTGAGATGCTAAACTACTTTCTTGTCTGGTTCTGACTTATGACGAGGGATTTCGATGAGAATTAGAAGTGTAAGGGCAGAAAGTGCCTTAATGGTTTAGCTAGACTGCAAATTTTTATTGAATTTCTAGCCTGTGATGATGATTATTATTATTTATTATTACTAGCCCGTACTGTCCCACTGATGGGCAAAGGCCTCCCTCCATTCCTTTCAATACTCACGGTGTTGTGCTTCTTCCTTCCAATTCGTAAGGAAGACATCCAGGTCGTCCCGCTATCTCCTTCGCGGTCTGCCGCGGCCTCGTCTCGCTGTTTCAGGGTTTACAATCCTGTATTTGATAGTTACTACTTTATTAATATATTTAAAATTCTTCCATTACTGAGTGACTAAGTGATTGAGTGACTGAAACTACTGGTCGAAACTACTGAAATTCCTACGGGAACAGGAAAAAAAAGGGATATGCAACTACAAAGATGTGGATAAAAGCCTGTCAAATGATGTGTAGTTGCATATCCCGTTTTTTCCCCGTTTCCGTCGCATAGTAGTATTGTAGTTGCATATCCCGTTTTTTTCCCGTTCCCGGCATCAATGCGAAAGTCACTACGTCTGCCTGTTTATTACTTCTTCACGTCTTAACAGCTGAACGGATTTAAATGAAACTTTGCACATGCATAGACCATGTCTTGTAACAGGTTATATGATAACAACACAGGTTATTTCCTGTAACAGGTTATTTTCCTCCCAGATCCCTTGGGATTTTTCTAAAGTTATAATTTTTAATGCTGTATGCTGGGCAATGCCTCTCACTTATCCTTTCAAAGAGTGTCGGGCTCTTATTGAATTCTACGCTGAAACTTTTACGAATTCCGTAACCCTGGTCGAACCAGGCCCTGCAGTAGGCGTTTAGGTCGAGACGGCTTACGGTCGAACTCCTCCGAAACATTTTTATGTTTTTTTTTGTGTATATTTGGTAAGTTTCAGAGTAGGAAGTAGGCTAATTATTTATTTTTTCGGTATTTTTTTTATTTCATTTTTTATGGAAAAACAACGTTTACCGGGTTAGCTAGTTAACTATAAGTTCAGTTTTCGTCACTATGAGTTCTTAAAACTAGTATTTTCTTCCGTAACAAGACCAATGACAATAGACTCGCAAATAGGCCAGAAAACTAGCAAAACTTGAAAACACTAAGTCTTCATCAAATCTTTGTCTTTTACCAATTTCAAATTATCTTTGTCACTTATTTAATCTATACTGCTTCAATTACCCGTACATTTCACGTCGCAGGTACCTCTAAATAGGAGCGACTGATTCTCTCTAGGGAGCGCGCCTTCTTGCGGTTTGGCGAGCGGTCAACTCGTTACTGGTCCCCCGAGGCCGGAATGTTAAGATGGCCTCCTAAACATAGTGTGCGCTCACCTTAATACGTAATCTGGTACACTTGGATTGCTAACCAATGGGTTTGGAGAAGATTGGTAGTGTTGTCAAGAATTGATGAATTGCCAGTTTTAAAAAAGGTTGAGTCTTTTTCCATTCCACGATTTATAAATATGAGTGGCACTAAATGGCTTGTGGAATTAGGTCTGCTACTTTAAATAAGGTTTATATAAATACATTAACATTCAACAAATCACAACGAAACCTTCGTTGTCCGTCCGTCCGTCCATCTGTCTGTCAATCTGTCAAGACTCTTTTTCTTAGAAACATGTGGTGTCAAGATTGTGAAAGTAGAATATAAATGCGTACATTTTCTTCAAGACAGTGGTTGGAGTCATCAAAGCTTCCTGCCATATAGTCAATATAAATCCTCTTCATCATTAGGGTGTTAATCGCACTGGCTGTCTCTGGCATAGCTACTTTTTAACAACGCTGATACTTATTTAAGTTAAAACGTTTCGTAGTTATAATTGAGGTAGGTAATTTAATTAACCATGGAACCATTTATACTATTGTAAAGTTCAGAGTAGGTATTGTAGTTGGGTCAGAATAATTACCCTAGAAAGAGATAGTTTTACTAACTTTTTGGGTCTAAGCCAATTGTTTTAGTCGTGAAATATTTGATTACAGGTTTTTATGTAGCTGTAAGATTTGTATTTAGCTTTTAACAAGCCACTATGGTGGTTTAATTTTCTTAGGATTGAAGCTTTTTTTTTGCGCAAGCCCGCACTTTCCCAATCACTACAACTCCTGAAAGCCATAATAAACTGTGGCGACCACCAGAAAAACGACGAGCCAATGAAACCCGACGAGTCCCGGAGAAACGATTCAACTGTCTTAGTTCCTGCAACGAATTGAATCAGAAAAGTACAGCGGAGGTGTATGAAAATTTCCACTTCCCAGCCAATAAAGGCAAGCCGGATATGAGAAACTAGACTTCTCCCGGGAGATCAGGTCCGTGGGGTCGCTACTGCCCAACAGTTTGCCACAAAACTGCCTTGCGGATATATTATTATTATTATTAATCTGGTTTGACTGGAAGCTGAAAAGGCTAGACAGATGATGATGATGCATCTTTCCTAATGCAAAACTTGTTACTTTATAATATAACAACGAAAAACTAAAAAAAAATTGTCTTTGACTGACATTCTGTGTGCTAGCTGTTGAGGACTCGAGAAATCGGATTATAAGCAATCTTTACGAATTAAGAGCCCTAAAAAACCAAAGTACTCACTCATTTGCCTACCTTTTACGTCTGCCCTTACAAGGTTAAAAGTCAGACATCGCCAAAAGGTTCATTTTCTCACAATTTCTTACTAAGATTTGTTAATTTTATCTTTTAAGAATGCAAATCAGTTTATAAAACTTCCAAAACACGTTTTGACACGTAATTTCTTTTGTGGTTCCAAGAAATCGTTCAAGCGGCCAGAGGGGTCCGACCTTTGAAGAGATTTAAGTAAAAAAAAATATTAGGTGAAAATATTTAGAGGTCCCTAGAGGGGGGATTTTAGTGAAACAATCCGAGGGCGAAATTAGTCCCCGAGCTAGTCGGGTCCTTTTATTGTTTAACTTGGATAATTATTTTCCAGGGACATTTATATGTCCGGTGTTAGGGTTCGGCTTTTATTAAACTTATTTCGGGTATTACTTGATAAACACACGTGGAATTTAATGAGTTTAAGTGGTTTACGCTATAAATTTACAGCGGGGTTGTGTACATAAAATGTGATTTTAACCCTAGTTTTGGAATTTATCTTTTTAAATATTTAAAGTAATGAGAGACCTAAAGTTATTTATCTAGCTGTCACAGTGGAGTTTAAATATAAGTATAAATAATAATAATAATGTATCATGAAAACTATTAGCTGTTATTTTTGAGAAAATGGAAAAGGTTTTTCATACGTTAAACTCTTTGCTGCTTCTACAATTTTATATTATTTATGGACCACTTCTTAGTATTCTTTTGTAGAGGTTGAAATGGAAAGACAGACATGATATTCTATACAAAGTTTTAATCTGTTATTTTGGGAATAGGCTGTGACATGTTACTATCCCTACCTTATTGCTATTCCCCCAATTTGCATTATGCGATTTCAAACGGCTTTTATAAAGCGCACAGCAAAGAAGTGGAGCTCTCTAACTGCGTCTGTGTTTCCAAATGCTTACGACCCTAATTTCTTCTAAGTTAGAGTGAACAGGCTTCTTCAGGGTAAGCTCGCTCCATCGTCTAATTTGTAATTCTACCATCTCTGACCTAGTCTAGAGTCAAGAGCTGCAAGCCCACCTCAAATAAAATAAAGAGAGTGGCTTATTTTCATGGGCAGAAACAGTTTTCAGATATGGGCAGGTTTACGTCGCCAAACAGCTCCCGAGGTTTTTTAGGCTCAGATCCAAATACACCATAAACTTGCCGCAGTGGCCAGCAGAAGGGGTAATTATCAAAGTTAAAACAAGTAACCCTCAGTAATTCGCCAGTGACCGGTAATTACTTACGACTCCGTAAGAGTACGGGCTGTGGAAGCGGACTCCACTTGTAAATCTGAAACTTTAAACGTTGGGCTTCGCTCACGTTGTGGAGCTTACGCGGGTGTTAAGGCGAGCGCGAAGAATAAAACCGACATTTGCGTCTGACTGGACTTCTTAAAGTTCTGTGTTGAGCTGCACGATAGCTGATAAATGCTTGCACTTCGATAGGCTCTAGACAAGTGTCATTCTGCCAGCGGTAGTATGGCAAAGGTAACAGTCGACATGCCAAAATATAAGGAACTAGCTTTTGCCCGCGACTTCGTACGCCCATATCCCGTTTTTTTCCCGTTCCCGTAGGAATTTCAGATAATCCCCCCTTAGTGCTCCCTTACGGAGTGTAGGGACACTCCGTAAGGTACTACAAACTAAATTTTAGCTTTCTATGATTAGTAGTTCCAGGTGTGCGTTATCGGTCAGTGACTCAGTCAGTCAGTAAGAAAAAAAAAATTAGAATTTTATTGATTACGTGATATTCCGACAGCGTTTGTCAATCTCATTCATTTTTACGTTTTGAAATTTTTTTCCGCCACGCTACCCCTGATAGAATGTCACTTTTCTAAACTTCTTATCATGACCGCTACCGCGCTCGCTTCCTCCTTAGTAACCGCGCATCACTCTGGACCAGGCTTTAGACGCAACGGAGAGGCCGAGAATCTTATGGTAATTAGATATTGTGTGATGTATTAGGGTGTAAAGGGGCCACAACTTCCTTCAAACAACAATAAGTTTACATGACGCTGAAAGACTTTGCTACATGGGAAAATTGCAGGATACGCTTTATAACGCAGCGGCAAATTCCTAAAAATCCTCATAACCAACCGGAGGTTTACTAAAAAAGTTTTCTGCAATTGCCTTTTCTCAAACAGTTACTTGGAGTTCTTGAAAAGTGACTTTGTATACGCGGAAATGATTGCCAAAGAGCCGAGAAATGTTTCAGATGGATCACGTGACAAATAATAAAAAAATAATTAAATTAAAATTAATGTAAATGTAATTTCAGTTTTTAGTATGGAACCCTTCGTGTAAGTCTTACTCGCACTGTTGTCTTACTGTTGATATTAGTCTGAAAAACCTTTCAAACTAATATCAACAGCTGTGAATATTTGTGCAGCTGGACAATTTAAGAAACCTGTGGAGATAGATGCGACCAATCATGCGAATGGGAACGTTGTTTAAAAATCTGTGGAAATCACACTCTGGGGGGCTAAAAAGGCCACTTTAGTAGGATCATTATTTTAATCACACAACAAACTGTCAAATTTAATTTTCATCTTTATCGTTAACGCATTAGGTTCAAGGTTGATTGGGAAAATTTTACATTGACGGGTAGCGTGATTTGCTTTCTGATTCTGCAAAGTGGTCCATTTAGCCCCGCTGAGGGGCAATTCAGGTATTTTTAAAGCACGTTCCCATTCGCATCTAAATCCCAATCTCGTCAAAATTTAGGGAAATTGACGTGTTTTTGACAAGATGCGAATGCGACCGTTCCTTAAAAATAGCTAAAATGCTCATCATATTACGTTCTACTAAAATTATATCCTAAATATTTTAGAAAAGTTACAAGTTGTTTAATCCTGAAACACATTTTTCAACCTCAGTTGCTTAAGGAAAATCAGCGACCACTCACCAAGTTCGCTTCAAAATGATGCCTGAAATATTTATACGAATTTTATTCATGATGGGGCACAATAAATAATTCACGGACTGTAAAAATGTTATTTAAATTCGGTTTAAAACGTACAGTGTCCATTAATCAGTTGGCGTCGCACTGAATTCTGGTGTCCGGAGTTTGGAAAATGGCGCTTTCCAATTTTTGAACGGTCCGAAGGGTTTATCGTACGGGATAAGGGTTTCAGTAGTGGATGTTTGATGTAAATTAAAGGAATATTAAGTGGATTGTTGTCGATTTGTAGTGTGCTCGGCTATGTGATTCTTGAGGGCCAATATAAGTTTTTAACAACGTCTTTGCATCACATGTCAGTCGCAAACTGTCAAAAAAGCCTCATTTCAAACAAAGGGCTTTTTTTTTTTAGGATGGGAAATCATCAAATAACTCCTCCCGCTCTGGGTACAGCAGGAGGGAGTGTCAGACTCTTACTGACTAAAACCCATCCGTGTTTCTCCCAGTACCCTTTGCGTTCCAAGGTACGGTGCCTCTTTCGAACGAAGTCCGCAGCCCCAGCAGGCTCTGGCACTAGTGGGCCCCGTCTTCCGTGCTGACATGTCCTTGAGGCGCGTTGGGATCGCAGCGCGCCACCAACCCGGGCCTGGTTCTGATCAGACGGCGAGCCACCCAATGTTCGCCGTCCGCAGTCCCACGCCTACGGTGGCCTCGGAGTCGCAGGACGATTCTCGAATCGTCCTGCGACTCCCGACGCCCGGGGCGTCTTCTTCTGTTTCGGCGGCTGGGGCGTGAGGTTTCCCTCTCTCTCACGCGTTCGGCTTCCTCCTTTGTTAACATTACTGCTTCGCAGAAGGAGGTGACCGCTTCCCATGTCTCGTCGCTCCGGACCATGGCTTGAACCAGGGCCGGACGCGAGAGATCCCCGCCGCCGATCGCCTCGACGAGGACACGGCGGTGCTCCACCTTAGCAGGGCAGACCTCCACCGTATGCTCCACCGTGTCCTCCGGACGATCCTCGCAGTGTTGACACCCGGGTGTATCCTCCCCCCGCAAACAAAGGGCCTAGCACGAATATTTTGTCGTATAGAATCGTGCATACAGACATAAGTGAATTTTGAATGTGAAAAACTACAACCCCATACTATTTTGGTTTAATTTAGTGGGACAAACACAATTTATATCATTCAAATTCACTCATTCATTCATTTTATTATGTGCAAAATGAGTATTGCAGCTATAATAAAATTTTACGTAATATATGTCAAAAATATTCGTACTAGACCTTCAGATTGTGAATTTAATGCGAATGCAAACGTAACTCTGGTATTTCTTTTCTACTGGAATCTGTGTTTGTTTGTGCGTGTGGTGGTGTGTGTTGAAACTGAATAGGTTACTATTCTAAGCAGCTAGCTCCATTGTAACTCTGGTATTTCTTTTCTACTGGAATCTGTGTTTGTTTGTGCGTGTGGTGGTGTGTGTTGAAACTGAATAGGTTACTATTCTAAGCAGCTAGCTCCATTGTAACTCTGGTATTTCTTTTCTACTGGAATCTGTGTTTGTTTGTGCGTGTGGTGGTGTGTGTTGAAACTGAATAGGTTACTATTCTAAGCAGCTAGCTCCATTGGCTACTGAATCATCGCTTTCCAACAGGTGAGATTGTAGTCAAACGCAAACCTTGAAGACACTCAGGACAGGATATTGTGGCAACACTTGGAAGAGGCCCATGTCCAGTAGTGGACGTTTTTCAGCAGATATGATGATGATGAACTTAGTTGGTAATTTACAAATAAATATAATCATTGTTATCCATGACAGGTAAAGCAAAATAGAGAGACGAAGATACATTAATTAACGTCTCCTTTATACCTGTGTTCAAGACGAAAGTCATACTCGTACCTTTCTAAAGTAAATCCAAACGATTTTTGTTCACAAATTAGTCCACCTAATCTAAAACTACGTGTCGTTACATGGCAGAGAGCTCCCAGTAATCAAGTTAGGCACCCAGATTACTTAAATGGACTAGGTCCTAAGACGAGAAACTAAATGGACCAAACCTTAGGACCAAAGTCACCACTACCCTTTGAAAGTGGCTAGTTGTCTTCCAAATTCGCCCTTTTACCTTCGTTATCTTGAAACCTAATTTAGAGTGGACAAATGGACATTGTGATTACCTGAACTTGAAGATTTTGAAGTTTTAAAGGCTGAATTGAAGGGAAGGAGATACTTAGTAGTAATTAGAATTGGTCAAAAACAAAGTTAGTATACCATTGACTTCTACTTATGAATGTCATTACCGGTGGTTCCAGATTGATACTAAAAATTACATGCTTCGATAAAAGTCGCAGATGTTTGAGTTCATGATGTGAATGTTTTGCACGACACAGTCATCGTTTTAAAGCTTTATTTTCCCGTTCTATCAAATAACAAAGTTGTTATTCTCTCTTTTCATTAAATTCTACAAGGTAATATCTAAAAATGCTGGAGCGACCTGAAGAGTCTATCACTGATATAAAGCTCCATTATTTTTGTAAGTAAATTTGATCCTACAAAAAATACAGTTTCAATGGAATAGGTAACGAGAGCGAAACTACAGTATAAAGTTAGCCTCTTATAAAACAAAAAAAGGTTTTACTCTAAACAGATTCTGTAAAAACACTTTTCTGTCGCAATTTCACCTAAGGGTTACAAACAAAACAATCACAGCATTTGATCTGAACATCAGTCATCGAAATAACCGTTTGATTATTCTGATCACGCGGGGACAATAGTTCAGGAGCAGTCGTGTGAAGCTTCTTATCACCGGTCTTACAGCTTTACACACGTTCAGAATTTATTACAGAACTGCTGTGGGATTTTTGGGCAGAGAAAAACAATCGGAAATATTGGGTGTAGGTTACATATCGGCCAAGAAAACATTGGTATGATATTGGTGATTTAAGGGGCTCAAACTGTAGCTCGTTTTGAAGAGCTCGTGGCTAGATAATAACAGCCACACGGGTCGATCTTCAAGGTTAAGCAATGCTTGCTAAGGTTGATCTGTGGATGGGTAACCATCTTAACATACCGAGTTTTCTCCGTGCCTCGGAAAGCACGTTAAGCCGTTGGTCCCGGCTGTCATTTGTAGATCTTTGGCAGTCGTTACGGATTGTTAGAAACCAGTAAATCTGACTCCAGTCTTGCCATGAAGTACCGTGTTACCCAGTTAAAGGTTGTGAAGGTCTGGTAGGCAGCCGCTTCTCGTAAAATACTGGTATTAAGCTAAATCTGGCTTAACTGGAAGCCGAACCCAATATGGTTGGGAAAAGGCTAGGCAGATAATGAAACTGTAGCTCGTTTTACACCTCACAGAAATTCCAATGAAAAGCTTATGATGCACATGTTTGACAATATTTTTTTATAGCTAATGTGTGTGTTTCTTTATCGGAGTTTATGTATCCTGAAAGTTATAACCTTTATAGTCTTGACTAGGTTGGAAAAGACGGATAGGTTGTGTGAGAAGTGAAATGATAGAAAAGGGAGTTATTGCTAGCGTAACAGCTGACAGGACAGAATGGAACACAAAACGTTTAGCGCCAAGCCCAAGTAACATAGGATGAGGGTTGGAGGATGATGATATCATCATTTTAAAGAATCTGGGTTAGTGGGTAGATCAGACGGTTGATCTACCAACCTCTTACCCAGATACTTCTAAGCATCTCCATTGTTGATCACATCGTTGCTTACCATCAGTTGAAAGAGTAGTCAAATGCGAACTATTAAGTTATAAAAATGTTACTTTCGCTTTTACTTCTAGTTTCCACTAACTGCTGAACGATTTTTTGTTTTGATTGCACAACAATTGGGTGAAGAATTCACTTAAACCGTTTTCAAATATTTTAATCACTCTGGATCTGTAAGTCCCTTCCGGGACAAAATCGCCCCAGCCGTCAGAACCCGTAAGTCTCTTTCGGGACAAGCCGACCCTCGCGCGCTTTAAACGTTATTTGTAAGCGTCTTGCATTTAATTTCACTTGGTCCGATAGGGACTTACGGATTCTAACGGTTGAAAATGATTTCTCCCCTCAGGAGCTGATGGATGTTGAGAATTCAATATTTTTGCATTTTACGCTGCCTTCTAATCTTTAGTTAAAAAGAGCACAGGCTATAAAATAATAACCCACTCAACTGACAAGCAATGAGTCGTCTAGAACTGAAAAGCAAACCCGATCAGAATAAGGATACAAAGTCAATATAGCGAGCCAAACATGACACTAAAATCCTACAGAAAGACAGGACATAATAATTTATTAATATATTATAATAATATTGATTTTTTATTGAATGAATCTAATAATTTCATATTAATATTTAGTTTATAGAACAGTTCTTTTAAACAATAGGTAATCATAGACTTCATCCATCGCTTTCCATCAGGTGAGATTGTCATCATGAATTGGCTCGTCTCGAAAAATTTTTTTTTTTTTTAGCATGGACAGCTGGGTTCTATAAATTTAATGTCTTTGATGTCTATCAAAGACATTACAGTCTTGTAAAGTAAGGATGGGGCGGACCGCACCTTTATCTGACACCACAATAAGGCCCATAATTGGGAAGTCTAGACCGAACCAAATTAGCTTACAGTCAGAATGCCGTAGGTTTTGCTTGTATAGTGGATAAGCATCGAATATCATATTGAATGCTTCACTACTTCCTAATCTTTAGTTGAAAACTCACATCACGACATCCCATAAAGTTAAAAAAACAACTCAACCGTCAACTAACTTACACGTTGAGGAGTTGTTGAGCGCAATCAGACGCATGAACGCGGAACGGAGCATGGAGACAAAGCCAATACAGCGCGCAGCGTGCGAAACACGCCACATAAATCCTACAGAAAGACAGGATACAATAATACCTGTTGAATGAACTAAATACATAAATATTTAATTTATGGAACAGTAATTTTGAAGGTTACGCTGATTATTATAAGGTTTTATTCAACTTGCCTTGTAAGTTAGTTGGTAATTGGTATGTTAAATGTATGAATCTCACCCTTGCAACTGAATTTTAAAACAGTTTTTTCCCATCTGGTTAGGCTGAAATTTTGCATAGACATTTAATTTGGATGAAAATGCACGGATAGCAAGGGATAACATTCTAAATCCGATATGGTATCCTCCAAAAGATAGCGGACCAGTTATAGTAATTTCATATTATGCACCCGCACCCCTCTCATTGGGGTATGAGTCAAATGAAAGGGTTTGCTGAGAGAACTACGAATGTTTGTTTCATCTTTCATGTAGTGTATCCGGAACCTAGTAGAACTTCTTGTGATAGTGGTTGCAGCTAGTGAGACCCCAATGCGAATATCATCATCTTTCTAAATGTTTCCCCACTACGTTGAAGTTAACTTCAAGTATAACTGAATTCATTAAAAATATGAAATATTGGTATAGAAGTTACCTCAATACCAATATTTCACACAAGTGAACTATCATTCTAACCTACAAAACCGACTGTTGTTGTTTCTGACTTTTCGATAGAGACAGAATTAACACAGTGTTCTTTACCGGGGTATTAACTAAGTACAGCTTCTCCGAGAATGCACAACGCAACAGCTCTGAATTCAAAGTCAAAGTCAAATGATTTATTTAATACAAGTCAACTATCATTTTAACCTCCAAAACCGACTGTTGTTGTTTCAGAATTTTCAATAGCGACAGAATGAACACAGTATACTTTACCAGGGTATTAACTAAATACAGTTTCCCCGAGAATGCACAACGCAACAGCTCTGAATTCAAAGTCAAAGTCAAATGATTTATTTAATACAAGTCAACTATCATTTTAACCTCCAAAACCGACTGTTGTTGTTTCAGAATTTTCAATAGCGACAGAATTAACACAGTATACTTTACCAGGGTATTAACTAAATACAGCTTCCCCAAGAATGCACAACGCAACAGCTCTGAATTCAAAGGCAAAGTCAAATGACTTATTTAATACAAGTCAACTATCATTCTAACCTCCAATACCGACTGTTGTTGTTTCAGACTTTTCGATAGCGACAGAATTAACACAGTGTACTTTACCGTGGCATTAACTAAGTACAGCTTCCCCGAGAATGCACAACGCAACAGCTCTGAATTCAAAGTCAAAGTCAAATGATTTATTTAATACAAGTCAACTATCATTCTAACCTCCAAAACCGACTGTTGTTGTTTCAGAATTTTCAATAGCGACAGAATTAACACAGTGTACTTTACCGTGGCATTAACTAAGTACAGCTTCCCCGAGAATGCACAACGCAACAGCTCTGAATTCAAAGTCAAAGTCAAATGATTTATTTAATACAAGTCAACTATCATTTTAACCTCCAAAACCGACTGTTGTTGTTTCAGAATTTTCAATAGCGACAGAATTAACACAGTATACTTTACCAGGGTATTAACTAAATACAGCTTCCCCAAGAATGCACAACGCAACAGCTCTGAATTCAAAGTCAAAGTCAAATGATTCATATAATACAAGTCAACTATCATTCTAACCTCCAATACCGACTGTTGTTGTTTCAGACTTTTCGATAGCGACAGAATTAACACAGTATACTTCACCGGGATATTAACTAAGTACAGCTTCCCCGAAAATGGACAACGCAACAGCTCTGAATTCAAAGGCAAAGTCAAATGACTTATTTAATACAAGTCAACTATCATTCTAACCTCCAATACCGACTGTTGTTGTTTCAGACTTTTCGATAGCGACAGAATTAACACAGTGTACTTTACCGGGGTATTAACTAAGTACGGCTTCCCCGAGAATGCACAACGCAACAGCTCTGAATTCAAAGTCAAAGTCAAATGATTCATATAATACAAGTCAACTATCATTCTAACCTCCAATACCGACTGTTGTTGTTTCAGACTTTTCAATAGCGACAGAATTAACACAGTATACTTCACCGGGATATTAACTAAGTACAGCTTCCCCGAAAATGGACAACGCAACAGCTCTGAATTCAAAGGCAAAGTCAAATGACTTATTTAATGCAAGTTAACTATCATTCTAACCTCCAATACCGACTGTTGTTGTTTCAGACTTTTCGATAGCGACAGAATTAACACAGTGTACTTTACCGGGGTATTAACTAAGTACGGCTTCCCCGAGAATGCACAACGCAACAGCTCTGAATTCAAAGTCAAAGTCAAATGATTCATATAATACAAGTCAACTATCATTCTAACCTCCAATACCGACTGTTGTTGTTTCAGAATTTTCGATAGCGACAGAATTAACAAAGTATACTTTACCGGGATATTAACTAAGTACAGCTTCCCCGAGAATGCACAACGCAACAACTCTGAATTCAAAGTCAAAGTCAAATGATTTATTTAATACAAGTCAACTATCATTCTTTCCTCCAAAACCGACTGTTGTTGTTTCAGACTTTTCGATAGCGATAGAATTAACACAGTATATTTTACCGGAGTATTAAGGTGGATGCTCCAGGGTGGCCCGCGAAATTCAAATATTTTTATGTTTTTTGCAATTTGCCGGTCAGTGTGAAGTTCATGTAGTTCGAAAGAATGAATATTTCAGAAATAATCATTCTTTCGAACTACATGAACTTAGAGGGCTATATTGATGATATAAAAAAATATTGATATAGATAAAATGGTTATAATTCTTTAGATAAATAGGCGTTACGGTCGCAGATTGCATTTGGTCCACATACAGCTTCACACTGACCGGCAAATTGCAAAAAACATAAAAATATTTGAATTTCGCGGGCCACCCTGGAGCATCCACCTTAACTAAGTACAGCTTCCCCGAGAATGCCCAACGTAACAGCTCTGAATTCAAAGTCAAAGTAAAATGATTTATTTCATTTAGACCAATAAAGGCACTTTAGAACGTAAACTTAATATAAAATATCATAGTGATTCTAGTCGTCCGTTTGTAAAAGGTAGATTCTTATGGAGAAGAACGGACCAGATACTCCATAGTTACTCTTTTCACAAACAAGCTTTACAATATTTACATAAATTATTCAGTTGATTATATGTGAGGACCATGCTCCCAAAATAAACATGTACAATCAAGAAATTTCAGCAGAGGTAAAATTAATAAGTTTGCTAGTATGGGGACATAGTACTCACATACCCACAAATTTTGCAACTATTGATATTTATTAGTAACAACAATGGATCAGTGTATGTTAAATTAAATATCAAAATCAGTAAATACACCTGTATATATATATGTAAATACCTACATTAACACACACATATCAACCAGTTTGACTATGTCTACTACACCCTAGATTGTCCTATGGAGCAGGACCAGCATGTTTCCAAGCATTCTTATCTTGAATATAATCATCTAGTTTGTAATATGCTTGTTTACAAAATTACATACGTTTTATCATATTCTTCCTAGAAATTCATGCTCTTATAAATTAAAAAAAATAATAAGCGTGATAAAAATTCTTAATTTAAAAAATCTTATTTCCTAGCTGTGTATTTTGATACAGTTGCGTCAAGATACACAAAATTAAAATAAAAAACATTAATAATAGCAAAGTCACAATATATTTTAGGTATGAAACTGTGCCAAAAGATTAATAATGATTAAAAACTCTTTTCGTATTCAATAGAGTCCAATTAATTTTTTTCAATATTCGAGCATGTTGAAATATTGTGTAATGAAAAGAGGGATTTTTATACTAATTAATATAATAGTACAGTGAAAAAATAAAATATGAAAGTGTCGGAAGGGTATTAAATCTGTTCAACGTCGTCATTAATACTCTTCAAAGCTACCCTCTATTTGTCGACAAAGGAAATGAAACACTAGACGCAGCAGACGGGGAAATAAATGACCAATTATAAGGAAATAGACGGATCAAACAATTTTCTGTTATAAACAAATTTAAAAATAAAGCGTTGCTGTAGAGATTCGAGGCCAATTAATAAAAGCCATACCTTTATATACTGAGTTTTCTCCGTGCCTTGAAAATAACGCTAAGCCGTTGGTATCAATTGTCATTTATTCTTTGACAGTCATTACACTCATTTCCTAGCCACGAGCTCCTCCTATGGCTAGTAGATTCAATGGAACCGGAAAAAACTCCTCATAATCATTATCATACCAGCCGGAAGACGTTCACTGCTAGACATAGGCCTCCCCCAAGTACCGCCAAAACAACCGGTCCTTGCATCTATCGGCTACCCGCGACCCTCTTCAAGTCATCGGCCCACCTTGTAGGAGGCCTTCTAACGTTTTGCAACTTCCGGGACGCAGTTGCCACTCCAGAACTTTTCGGCCCCATTAACCATCTGTTCAGCGAGCAATGCCCTGCCCACTGCGACCCTTCGGGCTATGTCGGTAATCTTGGTTCTCTTTTGAATATCATCCTGATTCGATCACGTAAAGAAACTCCAAGCATTGCCCTCTCCATTGCGCTTTGGTTTAAAATACTTCTTATGATCAAAATTAAAATCAATAAACGCTTAACAGACAGATTCCCAATCAAAGGCGAGAAGGCAATCATTACAGAAACTAATATAGCGTAACTTATGATAATTATTATTTGCTTAAATGCTCCATCAACAGTTAAACACTATGAATCAATAAGCATAGGAATGTATAATTAAGCGGAATTGTATTAATTATACACAAGTTATCTCAGAGATTGTGATTATTGTATGTTTGATTATAATATTGTTGTTGTTATGATCTTGAACTGCCATTTGATTCATTAACAATCTCTTAGAAAACTTAGGTGGGTTAGTGGAGTAATTGAACTGTCAGTCCCATTTGATTGAATGGACTGTCCTCACTTCAATACTCTCTTCATGTTCACTTCTCGTAACTTTTCACGGTCAAATGTTAATAGAATAGATCGATAGAAAACTTTTAATTAATTTTCTGGATAAAACTCAAAAAAATATTAGAGCATGTTTGAAAAAAGTTTTCGCTTTGGTTCCTAAACTCATTTTTTTTTCAAATTGCCAATGTCTCAGCACCAAATTTGGCCTTAGAATCTGTAATAACCATTTATTTACCGAATTTCAACTGTCAGAAAAAGATGCTGCTACTCGGCCTGGATAGCTCCCTCTCACAACGGAACCATGATGGCAAGACACTTCATGGTGTTAATATGTAGCGTTTGATCTAAAGAGTCGTATTTGTGGTTATAGTGGCAATAAAAAAACTTTCTGTAAAAATTTCAACTGGCTACCTATTACGGTTCTTGAGATACAGCCCGCTAACGGACAGCAAAAGCTTAATAATAGAGTTCAGTTACCCTTTGGGTACAGTACCCTAAAAAGATTGTACTCAAAACAACATTATCATACTCTACCAACACAACACAACATATTTTTACCTAAAGAAAACGCATTTACCTCGATACCACCGAAACGGCCCACGAGTAATACCCTCCCTACCTAAGTAAGAATCGGGCGATTTTTTCTGAAACATCGAAAACGATTTTTCAATTACGTACGTTCGATTTTCTGAGTGGATACTTTGCTTGCCGCTCACGTAAGCTGAAGAGTTCTATGGTGCTCATTTCCTGCTCTCAAGCCGAATGAAAGGGTGGCACGTTAAACAATTAGGGGTAGTTCTTCGGGTAATTTGTGTGTATTTACTTTTTGTTTGGGGGGTTCTGTAAGTTGTTTACTGTGTCATTTAGAAAATGGTATTTGAGATTTGTCTTAATCCTTTTTACTTAATCATATTTAAATATTAACTAGTAAACCCGCGCATCTTCGTCTGCGTCACAATTTTCACTTACTTCCTGCTCCGCTCCTAACGTGATGATACATAGCCTATAGCCTTCCTCGATAAATGGGCTATCTAACACTGAAAGAATTTTTCAAATCGGACCAGTAGTTCCTGAGATTAGCGCGTTCAAGTAAACAAACACACAAACAAACGAACTATTCAGCTTTATATATTTAGTATAAGATAAGATTTTGATTGAAATTCATTCATTCTCTGACTGAACGACCTCGTGGCTAGATAATAACCGCCGGACGGTTCGATCTTCAAGGCTAAGCTACGTTTGTGAAGGTTGGTTTGTGGTATGGGTGACCATCTTAACATACTGAGTTTACCCGTGCCTCGGAAAGTAGATCTTTGGCAGTCGTTACGGATAGTCAGAAGCCAGTTAATCTGAGTCCAGTCTTACCATGAAATACCGTGTTACCCAGTTAATGGGTTGCGGAGGTCTGGTTGGCAGTCGTTTCACGTAAAATAATGGTATTGGTAAAATAAGGTTGGGAAAAGGCTAGACAGATGATGATTCATTCTCTGACCGACTGAGTGACACAGATCTTACAAATAATAAACGTAAATAACCTCATGAAGGGGTCAGAGCGGCAAATCAAATATTTTTTAAAGAACTTTCGCATTCGAATTGTAATTCAAGTTGTGAAAAATACGTCCATTTTTGTTTCTTTTTGTCAAGTTTTTGTTATTGATTATCGCTGAGATGATATCGTGACTTGAATTTTTTAACGCTTTTTGAGTAAGAGAATTGGTGTTATAATTATAGAACATGGGATTTTACCTGTAAGTTCGTTGTTTTATGCCGATGTAAAAGCTATTAAATGCTGTGGCATGCAGCTTTGGATAGATGATACAAGTAACCAGAGAGTAATCTGCAAAAAGTTGCACAGGCGACCTAAAATATTTAAAAATCTGCATCCAGTAAGGTTTAGGTATAGGTTTTTTTAGTACACCTTGAGGACAAGGTGTACGCTTTTCACAAAATCTATTTCCAGTCAGTATACGTGGCAGTATACGTGCATCATGTGGCCAAAATATAAACAACACAACAGATATAGGTACCGACAAATGCGCAACCGTAGAGTGAATAACGTCAAAATCCTTTTTTTATTTATTTGTGTCATATTTTTGGACCATCCTATTTCGCCTTCATTTTTCCCCACGGCCGGTTTTTATACGCCCGTGAAATATTTTAACTAGTGGCAACTTTATTGTGATATTTTTTTTCAATGAAAATACGAGTATTATTTGGTTGTACTCTACTGGAGGCATTTTTGAAAATATTGGTTTTTATTTAGTGTTGCGCTATTTATTTTCGTACTAAGGTACAAAGCCGGACTTATAAGTAAAATCTCGTGCAGCGCCGTACACGCGATAGATGTGAATATTCATTCGTAAATACAAAAGAAGATGTAGCGTAAGAGTAAGAAGAAGATTTATCTTTCTGCTCTCTCCTGTCACAAACTGCGCCTAGATGTGCCGCGTCCTTGAAATTTCACTCTCAATTCTCGTCTAATTAGAAAATCCAATCTTCACGTCAATATTAACGAATAGCTTTATTATCACTGATTCTTTCTGATTGGGTAAATCGATGACTTCCTATATTATAATGATCTCGTAAATTGTACGGCCGGCGTGATGTTTTATCTTTTCATTTTTTTAATTTCATGTATCTTTTACATAACAAACTTTATTGCCTGATGTATCTGACTGTCAGACAGGTAATGTTTGCTAAAAGGTTACATTAACGTTTGGGTCTTTAAATTGACTTATTATTCTCAGCGCGTACATTATGTTCGTACGCAGAAAGGTTTTTGAACTTTTGGCCCTTCAAATAAATTTCTGTTTGCAATATGATAATACGCTTGATGCCGATATCGCATTGACAGCAGTCTGAAGCGGTGCTTGTCAGTGTTCTATGTCCATTACTGGTTACTAATGGCTAATTTACACAGTGCGAGCTGCTGCCTAGATAGTAAACAGTAACTCGGATTGTCTACTCGTATGCCAGTAGCTCGGTTTGCTTTAACTGTCTTCGCGATGATAATAGCTGCCCAGCCTCTTGCGAGACGAAGCACAAAAATAAATACAGTTTCACTCGCCACTGCCTGGCTGACGAGTAACGTCCGAACGGCTGCCACGTGCGAGTTACTGTCAAGCGGCAGGCGAAATAACAAAAAAAAAAAACAGGCAAGTGCGAGTCGTACTCGCACACGAAGGGTTGCGTAGATAATAAAACTTTAAACTTAATTTTTATTATTATAAAACTTAATTTTTATTATTTTTTGTTATAGCGGCAATCGAAATACATAATCTGTGAAAATTTCAACTGTCTATCTACTACGGTTCTTGAAATACAGCCAGCTGACAGACAGACGGACGGACGGACGGACAGCGAAGGCTTAGTAATAGGGTTTCGTTGGTTACCCTTTGGGTACAGAACCCTAAAAATTATGAAGTAATTCAGATGCGAGGTACTATTACTCTTTTTTTTTACTATTAATAGGCACGCGCTTGGCCACCATCTCACCTGGTGGTAAGCGATGATGTGGTCGAAGATGGAGCACGCCTGCCCAGAAGCAACCTATTCACTCTTGACTTAAAGACTCCCAGGTTGTAGCTATCGGGAAACACAGACTCCGGCAGGGAATTACACTCCTTAGCTGTACGCATTATGAATGTGTTCCCAAAACGTTTTGTGCGTGTGGGTGGGATGTCGACCATGTACCGGTGGCGCATCGCCGTTCGTCTTGTGGTCCGATGATGGAACGGGCTTGGCGGAATTAAATTATGCAATTCCGTCGCACATTCCCCAAAATGCAACCGGTAGAAAACCGGCAAGCTAGCAACTCGTCGTCGATGCTCAAGACTTTGGAGCTTCGACGCGACGAGCCTCTCATTGCCAATGATTCTCTTGGCTCGTTTCTCAATTGACTCAAGGGCATTAAGCTGGTATCTGGCAGATCCGTCCCAAAGATGAGAGCAGTATTCCATACACGATCGAACTTGCGCTTGATAGAGTTTGAGCAGCTGTTCCGGCGTGAAGTACCGTCACACCTTTGCTAGGATCCCCAACTTCTTTGCAGCCACTTGAGCTTTTGCCTCTATGAAAGGGCCAAAATTGAGAGTACATGTTAATGTAACCCCAAGAAGTTCAAGTTGGTCGGTTATCGGCACTGTTGCACCTCGAAAAGATGGAGCTGAGTGGAATTGGCTCCTTTTAGCGGAAAATAGACACGCTTGGGTCTTAGCAGCATTGAACTTGACCAGATTGGCATCACCCCATTCAGAGACAGCCTGTAAGGACACATTCAAGCGCTCAACCATAGCCTCCCGGAGAAACCGGATCTGCGACCCACCAGCTCGTGCGTCGGACACGTATCTCTCAGCAACAGTGCTGTCGTCTGCATACCCAAATGTACCGGGTTTAAGCAAATCATTAATATGCAGCAAGAAGAGTGTTGCCGAAAGCACCGACCCCTGAGGAACCCCGGCATTAATATCCAGCAGTCCAGACAAGCAGCCATCTATGACCACTCGGATAGACCCTCAGGAAATATGCGATCCAATCACACAAACCGGCGGGCAGACCGAAGGAAGGAAGCTTACTTATAAGACTATCGTGCCAGACCCTGTCGAAGGCCTTTGAGATGTCAAGGGAGACCGCTAGTGTCTCCCCGTGCTTCTCTATGGCTTCACTCCAGATGTGAATGGCATACGCTAGAAGATCCCCAGTTGACCGATTTCGGCGGAACCCGTATTGTCGGTCACTAAGGATATCATTCGCTTCTAGGTACGCCAGGAGCTTATGATTCAGCACGCGTTCCATAGTCTTACAGAGTATGGACGTTACCGAGATGGGCCTATAATTCGACGTGTCAGCACGACTACCCTTCTTGGGCACAGGTTACACGTTAGCTTGCTTCCAAGCCTTCGGCACTTTTTCAGTCTCAAACGAAAGGCGAAATAGGCGTGTCAAGATCGGAGACAACTCAGGCGCACAAGTTTTCAGAACAATTGCCGGTATCCCGTCGGGGCCACTAGCCTTGTTCACGTCCAGGTTACGCAGTACCCTACGGACGTTCTTCTGATGAATACGAATGTTCGACATGCTCGAGTCGCATCCACCAGGAGAAGCAGGGGGCCTCGCGCCACCAGGATCCAGACGCGAAGATTCCGCGAACAGGGAAGCAAACAAGTTCGCTTTCTCCTCAGCGGAGTGGGCAAGAGTCCCGTCAGGTCTTAGCAGTGGTGGTAGTGAGGGTGGTCGTACGTGGCAGTAACTCGTAAGACACGTCCAAACGATGCGAGTTACTGCACTGCAGCTACTGGGTAGTCGGACTCGCACGCTAGCTCGCACTTTGTAAACTAACCTTATGTTAGCTAGAGATGATTTCTCTGTGCTGTTAGCTGCTGTGTATGCCATTTTGAGTATAAGCTTTGCTGATTTTAACCCGGGGCATCGGCTTTGCCGGCTATTACTCGTCATTAGAGGGTGTTATTGAGTCGATACTACAATGACAAATGCTCATATGTGTAATTAAAATAACTTACGTAATTCAATAAATCAAATAAATGCAAATTTTTAGAAGAAATGCTTTAGAGTTGTTGCACGTAATTTATTTTTGCCAAGTGATTTCCAGTAAAAAAAACTGGAAATCACTTGGCAAAAATAAATTGTTTTTTTTTCAAGTTATTTACCTGTTAAATAAATCTTGAGGGTTTGTTTCCTCATCACTTATTGAAAGACTATTGTTAGCTTGTTTCAAATTCATGTTTTAATTTCAAATAAATATTGCTCATTTTATGGATAGATTTGCTTCATTCATTTAAAATAAGTTATGAATTTCATCGACTCATCGATTATTATGGAAGTTTGGATTCAACTTTTATAAAATGTATTTTAATACCGAAGCATAATATCCACTGTGGCAACACTGTCAAAGAAAATATGAAGTATTATTTTAATAAACTTGTAAATGTATTTTGGTCATGGCAATTCAATGTATTATTTTTACTTTGGCAACACTTCGAAATGACGGTTGGAACGTTATCTTCATTTCCGGGTGGGGCGAAAGTCGTTTTTAAAAATTGTAGAGGCTTTGCAAGGCAGTGATCACGGAGCCACGAAGCAAGTCGGTTGAAATTATAATCAGGATTCCGTGTGTATAATAAAGTTATTTTATACAAAAATAGTGTTTGAGTTTTTGAAGATAACATTTCTTCAACAATTCAGAAGTTGGGATAACACCAAGGAACTCCGGTGTAGCTATTGCTACCACCCTGGTGTAATCATACGTCCACAGCAAGGTATGTTAATTGTATGTTAATTGATTATTCAATTTGATTTTTGTTTATGCAGGGTAAGCAAAATCTTATACTTATTTATAATGAATACCAAAGCATATTTGATGTACTAAAACTGTTTTACGATTTCTCGTATAGGCTTTAGCACGAAGTCACGAATTTTTTATTTTTCGCGGTCGTGAAATGCGAATTATTATTTTGATTAACCCTCACAATTTTTATTTTTTTTTTAATGTGCGTTTAGTTGTAATTTTGTTAATATTTTCTTAGACTCATAAGAACAAAGGGCTAAGTTTTACTCATTTAGGTGCCTACTTCAAGAATGATCTACGATTTTTTTTCTAATGAAATATATACGTAAGCTCATAGGAAAATATAAATATTATCAGTTGTATTATAATTTCACATCGTCTAGTCCATATTTTTACTGCCAGAAACATCCGTCAAACATTTGCATTGTTTCTTACGAAAGCGAACGTAGAACAATCCACGTACGAACGTTGCATCACTAATAGTTATAGAACAAACATGATTGGATGTGTATTATAGATATTTATTGATAATAATTAATTTGGTAAAACATAGCAGGCAAATAATTCAACTATCACATTATTTACCTATTTTTCATTGTTTTATATTCAATGAAATAGGTACTCGTTGTTTTTCATTTTTTTTTCAGACTGTTGGACAGCGAGATGTCCAGTGACCGGTCAGAGATGTCAACCGGGAGTCATCACAGCATAGTGCTGGGAGGACCCTCGAGACGCAGCCGAGATCGGCGTGCTGAAGACTTGAAGCAAAGTCGTCGTTCGTCAGCAGCGCCCAGGCGAAGTCGTCGCTCGTCAGCAGAGCCCAGGCGACGTCGTCACTCACCAGCATCGCCCCGCAATGGTGGTCGTAGCTTCGAGCGGCGCAGATCCAGTAGACCACCTCCAAGGGTTGAATCGCAGGCAAGAAGTCGAAGCAGGTCAGTCGTGATATCTCCATTGCGGCGTCGCACATCAAGTACGCCATCAACAGACAGGCAGATAAATGAACCGACAAGTAGATATATATGCCGTAGTCGTAATAGGCAGAGGCGTCACAGATTGCAAACTCCTCATAGAGAAAGCGTGAATAGATCTCGAAGTCCAGTCCGCTCTGGTACAAATGAAAGTTTGACGTCTGTTACGCCGCAGCCTCCATCTATCGATGTTAATAATGAATTGCTAAAATGCATCAAAGAGTCCTTACAATCAATCTTAGCCGTAAATCCACAGAGTAAAGAAAGATTTACTAATAATAATGTAGTTCCAGAATTCGATCCTAAATCGAAAAACCAAACAATTACTACTTGGCTGAATAAAGTCAAGGAATGCTCAGAGATCTATGGCTGGGATAGTCAACAGACCGCTCACTATGCTCTCCCAAAGTTAGTTGGTACTGCAAAAAAGTGGTACGAAGGACAGTCATCAGTATTGATCTCATGGGACGAGTGGGTCAAAAAACTTAAATCTGCTTTTCCGTCACATGAAAATTATGGAAACATGCTTACGGAAATGTTAGCTATAAGGGCAAAGTTTGGAGATGATTTAGAAGAGTACTATTATGAAAAGTTAATAGCCTTAAATCGGTGTAATATAATAGGTAGGAATGCTGTTGACTGCATTGTCTATGGAATAGATGATAGATCAGTTCGGTTCGGAGCAGAGGCAGTAGGTTTTACGGATTCTGTTAAACGACTGGGCTATTTGAGGGGTGTCAAACATGAACGATCAGATAGGTTCAACAAGAAACCGGTACGTTCTGTTAACGAAGCGCGTAAACCTGTAAAAAGTAATTTGATTAGAGTTTCAGCGTGTTATAATTGTCATGAAACGGGCCATTACGTATCGGGATGTAAGAAACCTATTGTTAAGTGCCAAAAGTGTAAACGCATTGGTCATGACGATCCTAAATGCAATAAGAGCGTTTGGGTAGATAGAGCCGAAGTTAAGACATTATGACTAGACAATAGTATTGACTTAGGAGTAGACGAAAAATTCATTAAGAAAGTTATCGTTAATAATGTGCAGTTGACAGGGTACGTAGATTTTGGTAGTCAGTGTACTTTGGTAAAAGAATCCATCATATCAGTAATTATACCACGTCAAAAATGGCAAGTGAATAATTTGCCTTCTCTAAAAGGTTTTGGTAATACATACGTTAGTGCTTTAGGTAAAACTAAGATTTCTTTAATGATTAACAACGCTAAAATGGATGTTGAGGCAGTTATTGTTCCTGATAGTTATTTAAACTATGATCTACTTATTGGTCAGACTGCTACGGAGCAACCACACATATGGGTATTTAAATCTGATAAAGAGTTGATGATTACGGATAAACGAATGAAAAATGCTACAAGACTGACTTTAAAATCTGTCAAAACTGTCAGGGCTGAAGGTTGTATTTCTGTTAAGGTGTTTACCGATATGAATTTTTGTGGAAATGTTTTCGTTGAAAATGGTTATCGTTTAAACTATCGTGTAGAAATTGGTACTTATAGTATAAAAAACGGTATCGGTCATTTAACTATTCTAAACTATGACAATAGGTTAATTCAATTTAAAGAGGGCCAAGTCTTGGCCCGTGCTATTCAAATTAATAATAACGTTAAAGGTATTAATATGATACAAAAGTTGAAAACCACGTCAGTAAACCTTCATTTACATTGGATGACCTCAATATTGATGTAAATTTAGACAACGATCAGAAACTTCAGTTATTAAATACTTTGAACCAGTACCGCGATTGTTTTGCCAAAGACTTATCTGAACTAGGTAAAACCGCGGTCGCGGAAATGGATATTCTGTTAGAAGATACAGAGCCAGTCGTATATAGACCATACAAGTTGAGTCATTCAGAACGAGAAGAAGTTAGGATTATAGTAGAAGAACTCTTAAAATATGACATCATAAGAGAGTCTCAATCTCCTTACGCTAGTCCTGTTTTGTTAGTGAAAAAGAAAACTGGTGATAAACGCCTCTGTGTGGACTATCGCGCCCTAAATAGAAAAACGATTAAACAACATTACCCCTTACCTCGTATTGAGGACCAGATTGATCGTTTGGCAGGGAATAAGTACTTTTGTGCTTTAGACTTGGCCTCCGGCTATTATCAGATTTCATTGACTGAAGAGAGTAGGAATAAAAGCTAGTTTGTAACACCCGATGGTCAATTTGAGTTTAATAGAATGCCATTTGGGCTGGCTAACGCACCGGCTGTTTTTCAGCGAACTATCAATTTGGTCTTGGGAAATTTACGCTACAATGTTGCATTAGCTTATATGGATGATGTCTTAGTACCCAGTAGTTCATTTGAAGAAGGTATTAAAAGATTAGAAATTGTACTTCAAAGGTTTAGGGAGGCGGGACTAACGTTAAAACCACAAAAATGTTACTTCTTTCAAAATCACGTTGACTACCTTGGTTTTGAAATTTCCAAAGAAGGTGTAAGACCGGGTATTAAGAAAATTGATTGTGTCAAAAAGTTTGCTAAGCCTAAAGACGTACACAATGTCCGACAGTTTATTGGCCTAGCTAGTTTTTTTCGGCGTTTTATCAGAGGTTTCGGTGAAATAGCTCGACCTCTTACGAAATTACTAAAGAAAAACTCTGTTTGGGTTTGGTCTCAAGCTCAAGAAGATGCGATTGATAAATTGAAAAGTGCTCTTATTTCAAGGCCCGTATTAGCGTTATACAACCCTAAACTTGAGACACAAATACATACAGATGCAAGCAAACACGGCATAGGTAGCGTTTTACTTCAAAAACAAATCGATGGAGTTTTCAAACCGGTTGCTTATTACAGTAGACCGACTTCCCCTGAGGAGTCTCATTTTTCGTCATATGAGTTAGAAACTCTTGCAGTAATTGCAGCGCTAGTTAAGTTCAGAACGTACGTGCTTGGGTTAAGCTTCACTATTGTAACAGACTGTAACTCGCTCAGGGCAACGTTTTTAAAACGAGACATGATACCGAGAGTTGCGCGATGGTGGAGTTTGATTCAGGAGTATGACTGTAATGTTGTATATAAATCTGGCAAGGGCATGATTCACGTTGACGCATTGAGTAGGAATCCAACGACGGAAAATGCAGGGATAATTCAGGCTATTGACACTTTCGACATTATGACGATAACCGATGATTGGTTAACGACAGTACAGTTAGAGGACTCTAAAATACAACGCATTAAGAAAATCCTTTCTGATAAAGAATTTGATGACTTAGTAGAGATACGTAAAAATTTCGTCCTTAAGCGCGAGAGAGTGTATAAAGTAACTGAGGACGGGTTAAGATGGGTGGTACCGAAGGGCTGTAGGTGGCAAATACTCCAGAAAAACCACGATGAAATAGGCCACTTTGCATTTGATAAGACATTGGATAAAATAAAACAACATTATTGGTTTCCTCGTATGCGTAAGTTTATCAAAAAGTATGTGAACGCCTGTTTAGAATGTGCTCATAATAAATTGCCGGCGGGAAAGAAGCAGGGTTACTTGCATCCTAAGGAAAATGCGCCCTTTCACACCATTCATGTTGATCATGTTGGTCCATTTGTAAAGTCGAAAAGGAAAAATTGTTACATTTTGGTGATTGTAGAATCGTTCACAAAATTTATTGTTTTGAAGGCTGTTAAAAATACGAAGTCCACTTCAACCATCACGGTTCTTAGGGACTATTTTGGGACGTTTGGTTTGCCAAAACGGCTAATTAGCGATAGAGGGACATCATTTACGAGTTCTAAATTTAAAAGTTTTCTTAATGAAGTAGGAGTTCATCACATAAAGAATGCAGTTGCTTCACCTAGAGCGAATGGCCAGGTGGAGCGTTATAATAGAACAATTTTAGACTCTTTAGCCTCACAAAATCATGGAAAAGACGAAAGACTTTGGGATGACCGACTATTACAGGTACAATGGGGATTAAACAATACTGTAAACAAAGGCACAGGAAAAACCCCCTCTGAGGTTTTGTTTGGGTTAAGGCTTACTGGGATTAGTGAAGGAAGTCTAGTTTCGGAAATAGATGAGGACATAGTAGAAAACACACATAATGAAAATGAAATCAGCACCGGTTATGAAAGATTACGTAAAATTAGGGATGAAGTAGATGAACATACGAAAAAGTCGCAGGAAAAACAGAAAAATAGATTCGACAAAAAAAGAAAAAAGCCATTAGAGTTAAAAATTGGGGACTTGGTAAGAGTAGAAAGAGCAGCACATACTGTAGGTAAAAGTAAAAAATTATTGTCGAAATGTTCAGGGCCGTACAAAGTAACAAAAGTGTTAGATCACGATAGGTATGAGGTAGAAGATACTCCTATTACAAAAAAAAGGGGGGCTTCAAAGTATAAGGGTATATTCTCTATCGATAAAATACACCCTTGGCTTTGTTTTAATAATAATGGTAGTGAATCATCAACTAGCGAGAGTACAGATGATTAATAAAATGTTATATTATGTTATTTATATAAATCAATATAAATATGTATTGTTTGGTATTTAGTAATCAGTATAATAATTAAGTTACTTGTTACGAAGGATAGAACATACTTGATGTATTTGAAAAAAAAAAATGTATTTGAAATGATTTGAGATTATTAGATATACAAATCTTGTTTTTAGAACAATGATTGAGTTTATATACTTTTCTTAAATTAAAAGTGCGAAGTACACTATCACTGCTATATGCGTGAGTATATTTACTGTGTGTAATAATATATAAATAGTATAATAATGAAGTTCCTTGTTATGAACGATAGAAGTGAGAAATGATTTGAGCTTATTCGATATATTTTGTTTAGAATAATTATTGAGTTATAAGTGTGAAGTACGCAAATGGTACACCTACACTGCTATGTGCGAGAGTGTAGAGATAGAACTACATGAAGTGCTATGTGCACGTAGTTATATTAATCCATACACTGCTATGTGCGAGAGTGTAGAGATAGAACTACATGAAGTGCTATGTGCACGTAGTTATATTAATCCATACACTGCTATGTGCGAGAGTGTAGAGATAGAACTACATGAAGTGCTATGTGCACGTAGTTATATTAATCCATACACTGCTATGTGCGAGAGTGTAGAGATAGAACTACATGAAGTGCTATGTGCACGTAGTTATATTAATCCATACACTGCTATGTGCGAGAGTGTTAGAGATAGAACTACATGAAGTGCTATGTGCACGTAGTTATATTAACCCTTACACTGCTATGTGCGACAGTGTAGAGTCAGAACTACTTATAGTGCTATGTGCACGTAGTCATGCTAGTTTATACACTGCTATGTGCGTAAGTGTAGAGAGAAAACTACTTGAAGTGCTAGGTGCACGTAGTCATGTTATTCCATCAACTGTTATGTGCGAAAGTGTAAATACACAACTACTTGTAGTGCTATGTGCACATGGTCATGCTAATTCATACACTGCTATGTGTGCAAATGTAGAGAGAGAACTACTTCAAGTGCTAGGTGCACGTAGTCATGTGAATCATACACTCATGCTATATGCGTAAGTGTAGAGAGCAATCTTTTGGAGTGCAGAGTGCGCAGTGGCTGGGATGGTTTTAAGCTAATTTAAATATTTCAGCTATTGTGCGTTTTGCAATCAAAAAAAAAATATATAGATATATATATTAGAATAGTAAAATATTTTCTTTGAAATGTGGTATGTATTAAGTTTATGTAATTCATATGATATCTTTTTGCTTAATTGTGTCGTTCGCGAGGACGCGATATTTATCAGGATGGACGAATTGTTAGCTTGTTTCAAATTCATGTTTTAATTTCAAATAAATATTGCTCATTTTATGGATAGATTTGCTTCATTCATTTAAAATAAGTTATGAATTTCATCGACTCATCGATTATTATGGAAGTTTGGATTCAACTTTTATAAAATGTATTTTAATACCGAAGCATAATATCCACTGTGGCAACACTGTCAAAGAAAATATGAAGTATTATTTTAATAAACTTGTAAATGTATTTTGGTCATGGCAATTCAATGTATTATTTTTACTTTGGCAACACTTCGAAATGACGGTTGGAACGTTATCTTCATTTCCGGGTGGGGCGAAAGTCGTTTTTAAAAATTGTAGAGGCTTTGCAAGGCAGTGATCACGGAGCCACGAAGCAAGTCGGTTGAAATTATAATCAGGATTCCGTGTGTATAATAAAGTTATTTTATACAAAAATAGTGTTTGAGTTTTTGAAGATAACATTTCTTCAACACTATGAACAAAAAAAAAATGCGGGTAGGTACACGAAACTGTTACGAACCGAATTTATGTAAAAAATATTCCTCTTCTATTCAAAATATTCCTTGATTGTCATAAAAAAACATAAACAATAAATAAAAAAAGATCAATTTACAAAAGAAGGCTTTCTTCACAAATTTCCCAGAAAATTCTCTTAGACGTCACATATAAAACATAAACCCGTAAACAGTACTACTTTAGAGATGATTAAATACGTACCAGGAACACATAAAAGTGTAGAATTGCCTTATCAAGTCAGAAGGTCTAGCACAAATATTTTGACGTATAGTAACGTTAATGTAAGTGAATTTTGAATATAAATAATTTAACCTCATAGTATTCTGGTTTAATTTTATGCGACATACATAATTTACATCATACTAGCTCTTCGCCCGCGGCTTCGTTCGCGAGTACTCCACGAACTTCATCACCACGTGTAAATTACTCATTAATAGCCTTTAGTCTAAACTGCAAGATTTTTCTTAATAAGAGTATTTTTATAGCTATCATAACTTTAAAACGAAAGGTCCGATTTAAATAAATTAAAGTGTAATTTACTAGTACATAACCAACCTTAATGATTAAAAAATTTAAATAGATAAGAATTAATTTCAGGATACTAAAATCACCACTATTCTATTTCACCCGGGTTTTGATTGAATAATTTGAACAAAAAGCGGTCATTGTGACTTAACCATAATAGTTAAATATATACCCTTACAGACGTTTTTGCCGATATTGATGTCCTCTATAAAACTGTAGTACATCACTTTGCTCTATTGTCAATAGTTACCGCAGCGTACGCGATATAAGGATCTTCTTTGGTATTTTTTTCACACCTTGTGTTACATTATCGGAGTTTTCATACGCATATCTAAATTTTTTGAAAATGTTTATAGCCTTTGTTTATCAAGGATAATGTAGGATTTTAATGGTGAAAGATTTTTTAAAATCGGTTCAGTAGTTTTGGAGCCTATTCAATTCAAACAAACAAATTTAACCTTTCCACTTTATAATATTAATGCAAAACACAAACAAAACTGTGAACTGTGAAACTGTTAGTACAAAACTGTGAATTTGGTATCCAAATCAAATTAATATTTAGCGTAAAGTGAATATTGCAGGTATGGTACAATTTTACGTAACGTTACTATACGTCAAAAACATTCGTGCTAGGCTCTCAACATTGATCGATACCAATATAATAATCAAGCAAAAAGTATTTTCTGTTTGTTTCACTCTGCCGGCCTATGTCAGACTTTTTGTAGAACCGATAATCGAGCCGACTTTTCCTTCCTAGGTAAAAACTACCGTTTTTTTTTAGGACATGGGCGTTACACTATTGCAATCATCGGTCACGATTGGACGTGGGAACCTCAAAAAGTGATTTCTGAAAAACAGCTGCATTTCCACCAGAGATTTTTGAGGATGCGTAGCGTTCATTTAGCTTGCCTCGCTACAAGCTAGGTAAATGAAGCGATTCTATTGGATCTCAAACAAACACATACTAGGCATGCCATTTAAGTTCTATCGTTTCCATATTTTCCGGCAATTTTGAATTTGGAACTGTTCTATATTCGAATGTGTTTAAATTTTGAATCTCAAAACAGTTGAAAGTATTACGATTAATGCTATTGTTTAGTCACAGCGTCGATTGGAATCTGTCAGGTTACGTACGAAAATGAATTTTTCTAAGGAAAATGTTCGTGCAATAATTTTCTACAACTTTAGAAGAGACCTGACATGGTTTCAGTGTTTTGAAGAGCTAACATCTGTGTTCAGTGATGAAGCCCCATGTCTGCGGACTGTCGAACGCTAGAATTTAGAATTCCAGTGTGAACATACTAGTGTTAGTGACATATCTCGCGAAGGATGCCCAAAATCCGCCTTCACTGAAGATAACATCATTGCTGTGAGACAACCATTCTCGAAGATCGTCATGTGACGTATCAAGAGATAGAGGCTCTATTAGGCATCGCAGGGACAAACATTCAGAAGATCTTGCATGAAGCGCTTGGTGTGAGAAAGCTAGTTTGCCATTGGATACCACATCTGTTTTCCGACGATCACAAGGCGGCCCGCGTCAGATGGTGTAAGAAAACTCTGTAAAGGTTCAACCGAGGAACTCTCCTCGTCACGTCCTAAATCACGTCTACGACATCATCAGTGGTGACGAATCTTGGATCTATGCTTACGACCCTGATTCCAAACAACAGTCTACAATCTGGGTCTTTCAAGACAAGCCAAAGCCGACTAAAGGTGTTCGTTTTCGAAGCACTTCAAAGAAGATGGTGGCCACGTTTGTTGGATATACCGGCCATGTTGCGACTATTGCACTTGAAGATCGTAGAATGGTTAACGCAGAGTGGTATACCACAGTTTGTTTACCACAAGTCATCGCCGAAATTCGAAAATCTAACTCAAAGCGACGCATCATCCTGCACCACGACAACGCAAGCTCACACTGCGCTCGTCAAACGATTAAGTATTTGAAGCAGGAAAAAGTAAAAATTCTTGACCATCCTCTATACAATCCCTAGCCCTAACCTAAGCCCTAACGATTTTTTAACATTTCCTAAAATTAAGAAAAGTCTTCGTGGTCAAAGGTTCCAGTCCGGTGAAGAAGCAGTCGACGCTTTTAAGTCAGCCATTTTGAACACCCCCACTTTGAGTGGAATAAATGATATAATAACTGATTTGATCGAATGGAAAAGTGTATTAAGCTACGTGGTGAATACTTTGAAAAACAATAAAAAGTATTATAAGGTTCTAGTTGTGTTTTGTTCTTCAAACGACAAAACTTAAAAGGCATGCCTCGTATCTCGCTACGCATCTTCGCCTATCTTTGGTGGAAAAGCACCCTTTCAGCCGGATTTAAAGATCTTTTTTGCATCTGATAGTCCAATTCTCAGGGAAACTTAAAGCTTATCACGCTTAGAAGCCGAACAAGTAGAAAAGGGCACTAAGAATGATAAACTAAAACGGGTCAAACCGCGCCACATAGCTATTAGGAATAATTATACTCTCACAACACCATAAGGAGTATCAAAATAAATTTAAATTTCATAAGCGACATCTACCTACGAGTAAAATTTAACAAAGTAATTTCAAGTCCCTGAAGTGGGCTCAATACTTATTTATATCTACGTAAATAGGTATTACGGAAGGAAAAAGCTTTTCCTTAAATATGTAGATTTATATGTAGGTATCAATTTTCTTTTCATCCGCTATCTAGAGGTTTTATGTCCCAATTTTATTTGAATCAACCTGCTGATGTGGCTTTGAGCAAATGAAAGGCAGATTTTGAATTGAAATTCAGGTACTGATTATTGAGTCCTATTGTACCTACCTACGAGTATTATGCTTTTACGTTCTAAATCGAATTAAAATTAACGATGAAATTAAAAAAAAAGTAATATGACACAGTTATAAATAATCTAAATAATATAATCCAATTCCTTTTTTTCCTATTCCTTTCTTTTTTATTATTCTTATTTTCTGGAGTGGCGACCGCGTACCTGAAGACGTGGTGTTGACGCACATGGAGTACTGATTACCTGGTGAGGGATGGATGCGATACGCACATGACCGGTTGTTGTGGCGACACTTAGGAGAGGCCTATGTCCAACAGTGGTCGTCTTTTAGCTGATATGATGATTATGAACTGACCTATTTTTAACCGACTTCTTCAAAAAGGAGGAGGTTCTATGTTCGGCTGTATTTATTTTTTAATTTAAGTTCACCGATTTCTCCGCTAATTCTGATCCGATTTTAAAAAATATTTTCTTATTCGAAAGCCTGTACCCCTGAGGTGGTTCCATTGTCACCAAATTAGAATCTGATTATGGGGTCCCATGAAAATCGAGGGAAACCCTCAAATTTTATAAGCATATACAATGTTTTTCATAAACTTTCTAATGCAATTCAAATATTTGTACCTGGTAGTCATCATTTCATGTTGCTGAGCTGATGATGGAAGGTATAAGTCAGGATCTAATGATGGGATCTCATAAAAAAATTTTGTTCAGCGATATTTTCGCCAATTGTAAACCGATTTAGATGATTCCTTTTTGTTTGGAAGAGTATTTTTTCGGACTGGTCCCATTTAAATTTGGTGAAAATGTGATTAAGAATTTTGGCGGTAGGCAACGGAACTCTTCAATAAATGATAGCAAATGGATCGGGATTTCTGAAATCGCATGTCTATTGATTGTTGACACCAGTTCATAACATAAAATCACGCCGGCATGCTGTTTGTGGTTTCAATAAAAAAAAATACTTTGTAGTGTTCAAAAAATAAACCGACTTCCAAAAAAAAAATAACCGAAAACACCGACTTCCGAAATTAAAGTTATATTTACTTTGTAGTGTTTTTTTTTTGGAAGTCGGTTTTATTTTTTTGTTAAAAAGTTTTTTTTACAGGCTAATGCCTCCCTCTACCTTTCGATACAACTCTGTTTTCATGTAAGTACTGCGACCTAGTCCTTTCGGCAGAAATCGAACTCTACGCCGCCTTAATTACCTACCTGTAACATAAAGATTGATACTTAAAGTTAGTAACCAAACCAAAAGCGAAAACTACACACAGTATTTAATCATGCTTTAGGCATAAAAACCTACGAAATATTATAAATGATAACATATATTTATTTAAAACATAACGTCATTAATAAGTAGCTATAAAATATATGACTCCAAACTCACAACATCCCAATACCCCATCCTCACCTCAGGGCGACGTGCGACAGTCCCTAATTGATGTAAATTTTAAACAAAAACACTTTGCGCATTAAAAATACAAGATCCCTCGTTTCTCGGGGGGTGGGGCAAGGAACCGTGGGGTGGGGCAACAGGGGAGTAGTCTTCATAAGAGGATTAAACACGGTAATAAGGTTTGCATCCTACACACTTGGCCGGGTCAAGTAGGGTTTACCGCTCTTGTGCTATGTTTTTGAAAGGGAGTTCTTTCATATTATTATCATAATTTTCCTGTCAAGTATTTCTTTTTTGTATAGTTGGATGTCATTGATGGATGAATTGTGAATGCTTAATTGATTTTATGATGACGAATTTATGTGATGGAATATGAAAATGTTCGATTTTTAAACGGTTTTATTTAGCGTGTAATATTTTATCCCAAAAAAGTTTCAAGTCTTTCCGTAATGTAGTAAATAGCCAAAAAAGAGTGTCAAAAAAGTGATTATATTTTTGTTAGAGCGGCCGTAAAAATATACAATTTTTAAAATTTCAACTGTCTTCGTATTACCGTTCATGAGATACGGCCTGTATTTACTAAAATACAGATGGACGGACAACAGAGGCTTACTGTAGGGTTCCGTTGGTTACCCTACAGATACAGAACCCTAAAAGCATTTAATTGATCTATTTTTGTGACAAATCGTGGGAAGTGACATTATGGTGTAAGTCTGTGAAGGTCAGTTATATCATTTTAATTAATTATTTCCTCATGATTATTTATAAGTACTTAAGAGAAAATGCGGGCGGATAGACTTTTTAAGTATGAAGCCATAATTCGAGATTCAGGTCTCGACTGTTTCCTTCTCCAATATTGGACCGATTTAAAAGATATTTCACAAACTGTATAAGAAGGATATAATGTGTGCCTATGTTTTTTTTTCATGAATAGTTGCCAAATGTGTATACTACGGCTCTGCTGACAACGATTTATTAGACATTTTTGAGCATTGCTTATACGGTAAATATATCATCAAAAAGGGACACAGTATACATCCTTCTCATTCAGTTTATGAAATATCTCTTAAAATGGTCCAATATTGGAGCAGAAAACAGGCGAGAGCTGAACCTCGAATTATGACGTACAAAGTCTCGCCGCCCATGTTTCCTCTTAAGGTGTGGACTTTTCTTCACTAGAGATTTGGTTTTTGGCAGCTTAATGTACGTTTTCCTGGATAAAAAAGTTCTGGAGAGAGATAAAGCCGTCACTTTTTGCAAAAAAATTACCAACGATTAACTTCTATAATAGTAGTTATCTTGTTATGTTCATAGAATTATGTTGTTGTTTTGAAGTTAGATTGTTATTTTGTTAGGCAGTGGCATCCAACTTAAGCGTTTACAGTGAATGCTCTGTCTTTGGTGAAGAGCTTGACTCAGCAAGAACCTGACAAGCGTGAGCAGCGTAGAACTGCCTTGCTAAACAAAATGTTAAATTTTTGTACCGTCAAAAACATTATTGTTCACGTGGCAAAACAAAAACTGCGTGTCCAATATCTTTGGCAATTAACTGACAGACTATACAGATTTTTTTCAAAAAGTATATTCAATACAACCATCTATTTTTTCAACAAAGTACTGTAATTTCAGTAGCAGCCCTGAATCTTGATACGTGCCCGGTTAATGGCATAGGCTCACCCTCTATTACACGAGACTTACATTATAACTGCTGAAATGTGTTTGTACCTGCCCGCCCCTCTAGGGAATACAGGCGTGATTCATGCTATGATATTTTAAATTAAGTAACCGGCCATCAAGGTAATGAGGATACACAGAGAAAAAACCGGCCTTATGCGAATCGGACTTGCGTGCAAAGGGTTCCGAATGATATATAAATTTTAACATGTTGTTTTAAAATTATAGATGTAATGATGTAATGTTTTTCCTATAAATCATAAGTAAAAAGCTTTTATGTGTCAGTTTAAAAAAAAAAGAAAATCGGAGTCTAATTTAATATATTTTCTAAAATAACTTAACTACGAACGAACGAACGAACGGCGATGCGCCACCGGTACACGGTGGATATCCCACCCATACGCACAAAACGTTTTGGTAACACATTCATAATGCGTACAGCTAAGGAGTGGAATTCCCTTCCGTAGTCTGTGTTTCCTGATAGCTACAACCTGAGAGTCTTTAAGTCAAGAGTGAATAGGTTATTTCTTGGCAAGCGTGCTCCATCTTCGACCACATCAACGCTTACCATCAGGTGAGATAGTGGTCAAACGCGTGCCTATCTGTAGTAAAAAAAAAACTAACTTTATGTGCAATAGTGGTATTGCACATAAAGTTTTAATAAATAAGAAGTTATGTATACAGGCATTCTTTACCAATGAACTTCTTGGCTGAGATAGACACGCAAGTGATCCTACAAGTGTTCCGTTTTTTTGTGCGGATGATCGGAACCCTAAAAAACCCGAAAGGTTAATACCTACATTAAAATTAGGCTCATGGAGCTTACGAAGCGACACCCCACCATTATTTCTTTCAGGAAAAATGCTCCCGTTATTGGATTAGTAGGTGATTATTTTGGTGTTAATCCCTACTAAGAGCAGGCGGTCCCTTTCATACAAGGAGAGGTAAATAGAGATAAAACAATGATTTGGGATCATCAGATTTATAGCAATGATGTTTAAGTCCTTATTGATAAAATACTCGATGACGTGGTGGGCAAGGAGTCGACTATTGACAGAAAAAGGATCATCTGCTTAGCCTTTTCCCAACTAAATTGGGGTCGGTTTCCAGTCAAACCGGATTCAGCTAAATACCAGTGCTTTACACGGAGCGGCTGCCTACCAGACCTCCACAACCCATTAACTGGGTAACACGGTACTTCATGGCAAAACTGGAGTCAGATTTACTGGCTTCTGACGATCCGTAACGACTGCCAAAGATCTACAAATGCCAGCCGGGACCAACGGCTTAACGTGATTTCCGAGGCACGGAGGAAACTCGTTATGTTAAGACGGTCACCCATCCACAGACCAACCTTGGCAAGCGTTGCTTAACCTTCAAGATTGACCCGTGCGGCTGTTATTATTTAGCCACGAGCTCCTCCCAGAAAAAGTATGATTATCAATAAATATAAAATTCTTCCGTTACCAACTGATTAAATGACTGACAGACAACGCAGAGCCAAAACTACTGGTCGTTGAAACCTGAAATTTGACATGTCGGTTTTTCGGGGAGTGTAGGGACCCACTAAGGAAGGATTTCCCGAAATTCCCACAGGAACGGGGAAACACGGGACATGCGCGAACGAAGTCGCAGGTCGCAGCGCGAAAGCACTGGCCTCTTCCAGTATAGTCGCGTTGCGTCGCGTCTCGCGGTGAGCTGTTACGGGTAAGGGGCATATTTTGTAATTAATTTTATTGAAGATTTCCGGGCTAGTATAAAATTATAATCACACAGTCTAAAAATAGCCATTTTCATAGTTCGTTGCGTGACCGGGCTTATTAAAGAAGACAAGGTAATGAGGGTCGTAGCTTATTCACTTGGATTTAAATGTCAAATTGTGTTTAATTTTTACAAACGCCTGTTGAGGGAAGTCACTATAGACCGAGATGTATATGGTGGGAAGAGGTCGCTTTTTTCCGAGAGGACTGGTCTAGAACTAGAAAAACTGGCGAAGTGAGCATCGGACTTGAGTGCAAAGGATTCCAAACCAATTTAATTTTTGTAACATGCTATTATAACACTATAGACTTCCTATAGGTTTTCCTGTAATCTGTAGGTAAAGAACAATTATCTATATTTTTCCAAAATTATAGGCTCAGTAGTTTCGGAAATAACTACGTTGGGTGGAGGGAAATGGTAATTTTTAGTCTAATTTCTTGAATAACCTCATAAAAAATTATTTTAAAAATACGAAAAAAACATAATTAAAACTTACAATAACCCGTTTTATTTGAAATGTCACAGTATAAAGATTGAAAAACTTTTCTCTTTTTCAATTCCTTATAATATATTATAGACGTATTGACAATCGCCTTCGCCACAAGAATGTCAATTGTCTAACGTTCTGCTGGAAAATACCTGAACGAAAAGACAATCGCTTTGGGTTCGAAACCAGGACTCCACATAAAACATCAGCTCCACCAACCACTAGACTAACGAGGCAATCCCATAAATCAATGCACACAAAAGTGATCATAAATTACTACAGAACAACAGCCCGTAGGTACCGAATCGTGCTAAATTTTAATTTACAAAATAACGTAAAAGTTGAATGTTTGTGCCGTTTACAGCAATTATTTCTACGGAGCTTTTAATACAGGTTTCGGTGACAGGAGGTGGCAGTCACGGGTTCGTGGTGTTTGTTTCCGTTTCCTTATTAAAATGGCGGTTTTGGAGGGTGTTGGAAAACGTGATTATCAGTAATCTTGTTAGCATAATATTAAAATAGAGAGCAGAGAGGTGCCTCGGTGACTGTCGACAGTTTCCATACAAACCAAGCGTGCTACAATTTACTTGCTCTGCGATACAAAAGACAAATAGGAACTGACAATTTAAGTCGATGAGTAAGCCTTTTGCTTTCTAAAATCTATGTTTCTATACTTAATACAATAAAGCTGAATAATTTGTTTGTTTGTTTGGTTGAACGCGCTAATCTCAGGAACTAATGTATGTGATTTACCTACTCGTACAATGGAAACGCACAACAGCTACTCGTGGCGTGACTGTGCGAAGAGCGATACAAAGCAAAGGAAGCTAGGACTCAATTATGTTCAGTTTTAATTTCTACATCGTTTCGGAACATTTCCTTATATTTAACATAATTAACTTGGGTTTTGACTCGCGGCTTTAAAACAAAATTAGAAAAGTAATAGGAAAATCGGGAGTCAGATAACTGATGTTTGAATTTTATAGAAGTTTTGGGTTGTTTGAAAACGAGAATTATTTATCAGCCTATACCCTGTTGAACTTTTAAGAAATTAAATTTCACGTACATTTTATTATTATTACTACTTATAATTCTGTATTTTGGTTGTCCCACATTGGGCGCCATTTGTTTTGTTGGCGCCCAAAGGTGGGCCATAAATTAGACCTCATCGATATTAGTGATAAACTGTACTTCTTTGACCAATTTATTTGTTCAAATCTAATTGCAAAAACAATTAATCTCCTTGAAATAATGTAAAAGTTAAAAAGGGGTACGAACTTACATAATCAACCGTAATTTTAACGAGCGTAATTCATACTCTTAATAACAAGCATGACGAGTGTGAAAAAAGAACTAAGTAAGTTCATGATTATCAGACAGACTTGAACTCCAATTAAAGTGTATCTGTCAATGATTTTTCTGTTAAAAAAATCACAAGGTTGTATACTAAAAGCGTCTAGGTCAAAACAATGTACCTTCAACTACAACAGTAAGTTATGGCAATTGTAACTGAAAATACAATAACAGCTACTAGTATCAGCGAACACCATAGTAATTTAGAAATCCTGAACCACCAATATCCAATAGCTATTAATCAGACTAAACCGTTAATAACTGAACGATACTTTTGCACGCTCATGCAGTTTCATAATTATTGATGTCGCATTTCGATTGCATAAATTGAATACTTGATAAGTTACGTAATGGGTCCGTAAATTTTGGAATTTATTGAATTGTCTGTGTCATTGTGTTTATTAGGTCAGCATTGTTTAATGTTTATTTGACGCTTATCAATGCGTTGATAAAATATAGGGATTTAATTTTTGGATGATAGGTGTTCTATTTTTAAATGTTCTCGCTTTAACAAGTGTCGTTATTATGGCTCATGTCTTCTCAATATGATAGGTTTTTACCCTGTACTACCAATAGATTGATGCTACTGTATGTCTTTTGTAAGTTTAATTTTTCCGTACGGCAAAGCATTGGTGTCCCAAAAAAAAAAAAAAAAAATCATACAAAAATGGACAGCTGTTGCATACGTTTTGGAACGGTTTTGTGCGGTTTGGTTTGAGTCATTTTCATCATTGGGATAAAAACTTGATAATAAAAATTATCTTAAAATAGTCTGTACGTGTGATTTGTTCAGTCATTTATAAGTCCCTGGGCAGCAAGATCTGCAAGACCAACACTCGTAATTAAAATGTTTTAATTGATGACGCAATGTCATCTCGTCGACAATCAATTGCAAAATGTCCGAAAATTAGAAGTGTTTAGACAGCTTGCGATTGAGTTGCAATTATGCTCTTTTCAAATACAAGAATTACCCTTTTTATGGTCGATGAAACAAACCTAGTATTTTTCTTTTGTTTCAGCAATACATTCCGCGATGTGGCGCATACCATTTTTTAAACTATTGATAGGCACAAGTTTGACCGCTATCTCCCCTGATGGTAAGCGATGATGCAGTCGAAGATGGAACACGCTTGTAGAAGCATCTAACCTATTCACTCAACCCATCCGTGTTCCTCCTAGTGCCCTTTGCATTCCAGGGTACGGTACCTCTTTCGAAACAAGTCCGCAGCCCCAGCAGGCACTGGCCCTAGTGGGCCCCGTTTTCCGTACTGACATCTCCTTGAGGCGCGTTGGGATCGCAGCGCCTGGTTCTGATCAGACGGCCTCCCGCCACGGTGTATCCTCCCGCCTCCACTCATTACCTACGCGGACAATGAATGTGTTCTCAAAACGTTTCGTGCGTGTGGATGGGATGTCCACCATGTACCGGTCTTATGGTCTGATGATGGAGCGGGCTTGGCCGAAATTAAACTTTGCAATTCTTTCGCATACTCCTCAAAATGCTACAGACAGGAAACCGGCAAGCCAGAAATGTCAGCTGTCAATGCCAGCGTCAACACTGCGTTAAAATTGCTAATAATGTTAATTAATATCAGATTCCTGGAACTGATCCTTTGATGTTTGAATTTTCGTTTGTTAGGGTTTTTCCTCGTAATCTGATTTCTGATTTAAGATAGGCACGATACCTACTGTTACTATTAAAAGTTTAATTAATAAGTGTTTTATAAAATTCTTATCAATTCATTTATTTAATCATAATATTGCACTAGTAATATCACTGTAAATACAAAAAATAAATGCAGGTATTGAAAGTCACTATCAGATTGCTCTTATATGCCATTTTTACCGGTCACAGTTTCATTTTTTACAAGAGACGGGAAAATTATTGCTTACAAAAATCTATCCTCCTTCATGTTATTAGGTGAAGCGGGAAAGGACAGCCAAAAAAAGATGGAAGATTTGTATAGAAATTTTATAATAGAATAGGGAGAGAAAAATACGTTTGACACTGTTTATTTTTGGACAAGCTTGCTACATTATTTCCAATCACTGCAACTCCTGAACACCATAATAAACAGTGGCAACCACTAGAAATGCCCTGAGTAAATGAAGCTCGACGAGTCCCAGAGAAACGATTCAGCGGTAACAATAACATTTATTTAAAAGGGTTCTAAACAACGCGACCTAAATATAATCAAATTGATATAAGTTAACGAAGCAAACCATTGCATTCTAACTTTCATACAATATTCATGTATGGACACAGCTGTTGAAGTCACTGCCATTAACGTCTTCTTAAATATTTATACAGAAATGTGAATTATTGGGAATAGAAGGGCTCCTATGATGGGGTTTTGAATTGTTTAATATTTGAATGAGTACTGAACTAAGGATTGGTTTGGACGGATATCTTGGGCGATGAATTGTGTTTGTTGAGTTGTGTTTTGCATTTTAGTGTTGAAAATTCCTGGCGATGTGTATCTATAAAAAATGCTGAAAAAAATATGAATACTGAAAACATTAAACCTGTAGAAATTATTATTTAATAAATTTAGTGCAAAAGTATTCATAACCTTATCTTCATCACTCTGATCCTGAAGGAAGCCCGTCTTGGTGACGGCTGGGGTAGTGAGAAGTACACCACCAGTCGATGTAGTAACGCTTAGGGCTGGCGCACATAATATATGAGCGTAGGACAGAGCATTTTTCGCTGTCAAACTATTACAATTATGGACGGAAATTAATTAACAATGAATTCCTGAAAAACATCGAAGTGACTGCATGTGAAAGGTAGCGTGCAGGAACGCGACGGTGCGAGCATGTGCGCTACTCCGCGCGCATCCGCTTCTGGTCATACCCCAACTAACATTTTGGTGTCAGTTACAGGCTTTTTTAGGACTTTAAGTAATATAACAGGGTTATAATTATCTCAGTTATTACTAAAGACAAATTAGAGGAGTTAACAAACAAGTTTTAGCCCCAATCGCAGCACTATAGCGTTAATGGATGATGTAATACAGCTTTGAGAGTTATAATGGCGCTAGTAGCAGCAAGTATACTTAATACGTTATAGCTTTAACCTTTTTGTGACACCCAAGTCTTTATAAAAGTGTTCGCCGACACCTCTTAACACTTATTGTTGTATAGTTATTGCAATGACCTCTTTTATACCACTTAAGGTGCTATATTGACTATTATTGCAGTCATAAGCTATAAAATAGAGTTTATCGAGAGTTTAGTAACACGAGAAACTAAAGGTGTCAAACAACTCCTCTATCTAGGTTTAACCTGTAATAAAGGGTTTAACTAAAGCTTATTGTGTTAGGCAGTCCTCTTTTACAGACGTTCTAAAGGTATTGGTGTCAAAAAACGCAAGTATGGGTCGTTATTAACACTAACCTCACTTTTGTAAAGTTCGCCATTGTTTTGGTAACCTAACAATTAATATTATTTCGAGTTATTCGACATTTGACTACAATAAACAAAATTTCTTACATTATTTAAAGCATTCCATGAATGCCACTTAATTTTACATACCACTGCTCAAGAAGCAGGAATGAATAGTAATGTTTAGCTTGAGGTACCTATTTTGTTATCATAATTTTTCTTTTAAATCTTTAATAAATCCTAGGCGCGTTAAAATTGAGATGAGAAACATGGTATACATTTACTGTGAAATCATAAGGGCAGTCATTTTTCACTTCTCATACTTAAATAACATAATACTCCATAATATTATTCTGCTGTGTTGAATAATGGATGACATAACACTTCCATTACGAACAAATTTAATTTTAGTAAGGTTACAGGCTTTTTCATCTTGACGTGCGCTTTTTACCACCTGTAGTGCTCACTATCGCGGTAATACCGGTTAAAGTAGTAGCTGACGATGAATAAGCGCTCTTGTGGAGCTTTAAGATCTTTTTGACACCTTACTATAGGATTTATAGCACCTGTAGCGTTTACCAACTCTATTTTACAACGGTAATACAGATTAAAGTAGTAGCTGACGATGAATAAGCGCCCTTGTGCAGCTTTAATATCTTTGTGACACCGTACTATAGGCTTTCTATAACTTTTACCTGTAAAACTGTGGGCCTCTTTCGTGGTTATAAGTGAGTTAGAGCATGCTCTAACTCAGTTGCACAGGTATGCGTTAACACTTTTATACTCAAATGGAACTGATATACGAGTCTTGTATAGGTTTTTTTAACGCTTTGGTGCTAGTTGGGACACGTAGGGGCTCTCAAAAATTTCAAAACGAATGACGACAATGTGTCGTGTATGCGTAGTCTAGCATACTCACGCATCCGCGCGCATTCTCGCGGGTACTCGCGCATTCTCGGGTAGAAATTCACCTTATGTGTCACGCGTTTAGAAAACTTCGCGTATGTGCTCCGTCATAATTGTGCCTTTAAGGGATGCCAATTTCTAACAGTGGGCATCATTCGGCTGAAATAATGATCATGAATCAAATCCTGAGACATTAAACTCAAGACAATAAAAAAACTGTAGAACAGATATTCATTATCATCTGCCTAGCCTTTTCCCAACTATATTGGGGTCGGCTTCCAGTCAAACCAGATTCAGCTGAATACCAGTTGTTTTACGTGGAGCGGCTGCCTACCAGACCTCCACAACCCATTAACTGGGTAAAACGGTACATCTTGGCAAGACTGGAGTCAGATTTACTGGCTTCTGACAATCCGTAACGACTGCCATAGCCTGCCGGGACTAACGGCTTAACGTGCTTTCCGAGGCACAGAGGAAACTCGTTTTATTAAGATGGTCACCCATCCGGAGACCAACCTTGGCAAGCGTTTAACCTTAAAGATCGATCCGTGCGGCTGTTATTATTTAGCCACGAGCTCCTCCGAACAGATATTCATATCCTTACTAAATATAATCCCATTCGAATCACATTTCCTTCCATAAGGAAAAAGACTGCAACAGAACCTTGATAAAAAGAAAAAAAACAAACATTACAGCTAAAACCCCTCCAAGATAAGTTAAGCTATGACCACAATTTTATTAAAACCCCATTAGGAACTAATGCAAGTGCTGGAGGAAATTACAGCGTTATAGCGTTACAGCGAAGTAGTGAATGTAGCCCATTTCTTTAATTGCGAGGAGTATTGATCTCGGAGTTACGGTTTAATGTAATCCAAGTAATCGTGGCTATGGATGTGGCCTCATTTGCTAATAATTACTATAATTCATTGGTTTTAGTGAATTAGTTTTGTTTTGTTCTTTTCTTTGTGTTGGTTTGTTGAACAATAGGGGGGTTTGACTAAGTTTGGGATCGATTTTATTTATTTGTTGAATTTCTATCACAGTGCATGTTTAGTCTTTTTAACTGGTAGAGAGTACTTTGTTGCATTAAGTCCGCCCATGATTGTCAGCAAAGCTATTTGGTATGCAGGCAGCTAACTTGAAACTACTTTTAAACAATGTTTTGAGTGTGCTAAGTAGACAATTATTGTACACCACACTTGTAAGTATATCATAAGCTTAAAAAATTATAAAACACACATGAGAAATAAATATTGGCATTGCAGTGGGAAAAATAACATTTTTTGCCTGTATACCAAATAGCTTTGTTGACTGTACTAATATTGTAAATAAAGGAAATAAATAAATATTTTTAATAGTATCTATGAGCTTATATTATTTTAAAAATCTGCTGCGGAACATTTGGCAAACGTTTTTAAAACTGCGCGCTACAAAGTGATTGTCAGCGGTTCGGAAAAAAAACGTATCTGGTACTGTATTTAAGGCTCTTGTCTCACCGCTGGCGAGGAAGCGAGTAGCTATTGACCATTTGCTCGCTGAGGAAAGGGACAAAAGATATAGATCTCGTGTGAGTAAAAGAGACACATACATTTATAGTCGATAGCTGGCTGTTCACACTGCGGGCGAGCGGCTCTTACCTCTAGTTGATCGCAGCGACAAGAGCTATCAAAATTTGTACTCGCTCAGCGACACTCGCTCGGCGACGCTCCTTTGGCGGTCAGAACTCAACAAACAGTGGGCAGTAGTAATTTCTACCTATAGTGCGGGCCGGAGCGAGTATTGCGAGTAAAAGACCGTCGCACAAAAACACTCGCTGAGAGCCGAGAGTCAAAACTATCGAAACATTTCACTCGCTACTTGCTGATCGCCGGCGGTGAGACAAGTGCCTTAATTCACAAGTTTTTTTTTTACAAAAATATACAACCGACTTCCAAGTAGAGAATAATTTTAATTTATTTTGGAAGTCGATTGTATGTTATTGTAAAAAAGTTTTTTTTTTTTTCACTTTTTTGTGGCACCCCACACCTAACAACACCACTGGAAAGTCACAGCAAAGCAAACAAATTGGTTCATAAATGACAGAGTTATGAGGTAACAATCATAAAAAAACAACCGAATTGTGAACCTTTTTTTTGAAGTCGGTTAAATATATCTGGAAATGTATTATAGTCAAAGTAAATAATTATGATAGGTATTGTCTTATTGTGTTGTATATTCGGAATGAAAAAAAAAACACTATCTAATGTTTTATTTTCAAAGTGACGTTACATAGACGCCTTCTACTATAATTTGCTATATTTTGAGACATCTTAGGTGGAACGGTAGGCAAAAGAATAAGAAGAAAAAAAGAACGGTAGGTCCCTTATTATTTTTGCATAAAAAACTAAGCCAAAAAATGTTTTTAAGATTAATTTTCCAACCGAGTTTTGGCGCAAAGTTCATAAAAAATCCACCATGATTTACGGTTCAACAGCCAATAAACAAATTAAATATTAATCATATTAAAAGTTTCCCATGTTACATCGGTTTTCACGAGATTGCATTGTTGAATTGTCCAGTTCACGCTGACCTGCCCCTCCTGTCCCATCCTTCACAAATTCGGAACATGGAGCGGGAAATGTTTTTAGACGCAGAGGTCAGGGTAGTCTGGTGATTGAAGTCGACCCGAGGGTACACAATTAGTAAAAGTTAAACATAGATTGGGCCCAAACTCGATGTATGGGGCAGTTCCTCATTTGCACTAGGGGAGAGTATAGATTATAGATAGCTAACTGGTTCAGGAGTGCCTACTCAAACACTGAAGGTTATCAAGTTCGTGACAGAAGTTGTTGTGGCTATTTTATATAAAAAATCACATGGGGCTCCGATATGGATTTTGGTGATGGACAAACTATTAATTTGTGACTAATTACTGTTGATTTTAAGTAATCGCTCCGTGTAAAATATTATCTATTCGGTTAGACCAAAAATTATTCCAAAAATGTTTGACAAATAGAAAAAAAAACAAAAAATTTAAATCTGGATTTGGGTGGAAAAGATTATTGATATGGCGTCATTGTCAGCAAACGCTTTCCATCTACACTAATATTATGAAGAGGAAAGATTTGTATCTTAAAAAGTACTTGAGAAAAAAAAAACAAAAAAAAAAGAAATTTAAAAACAAAAAAGTGTTTAAATATGATCTAGGATTAAAGTTTAAATTGGTCATTAACACTTCTTTACAAACCAAAAATAATTAAAAAATAATAATCTAATAGCTCAACGATACAGTTCACAAGTTACTTAGTTTTCACTTCTATCGGCAGTCCCCAGACTGCCCCCCAATTTTTATTTATTATTGTTAGGCTTACGCTTGACATAATCTGTTCTTCATCTGTTACTTCAAAACGCTTGTTTAAAAGTAACTTTCACTGTTGACTTTTATGTCAACAATCCCAGGTATACAGGCTGTCAGGAAAAACATAATATTTTGATAAAAAAAAAAAAACGTTTATTTGACACTTAGGTACACACTAACAGCGCCCACAGCAATCATCTACAGAGTAAAAGCTAACCTTTGCAGTACTATAAGTTAAATAGCCACTACATACACCGCCTACGCTGTACCCACAAAACTGACTTTTTCCTCAAAGAGCAAAACCCACCCGCAGATTGTTCAATCAAAACAAAACAGCGTTATACCGTCAATAATCCCATTAACATTCGGCAGCAAAGGCCCAACATAACCCCAAAATAGTTGGCATATTTGGTAGCGAAATGACACATTGCGGGGCTAAAGCGCCGAAGTTCGTCGGTGATTCGGCCATGTGATTGTTAAAACTTCAGCGAATGTGGCCGAGTTAGAATGTAAGGGTTACTGTGGGCTGAGCTGCACTGAGGGTTTTCTACCGTGTATTTTGTGAAAGTATTTTGTAGTTTTTCAATCGGGTTTATGGGAATATCGTTTTTTTTTTATTCAAATGATAGGACAACATTGTCACATGTTGAACAGCGATGGTGTGGTCGACTAGAAGGAACCTATTTACTCATAATTCAAGACTCCCAGGTTGTATCTGTCCGTACTGCTGTGAATACTACTTCATCTATTCTATAGTTTTAGAGGTACCTATAAAAATTACTTTGAATACTTGAAGACTTTTAGGCACTTTTATGGTCTGTGTTTGGGGTGACCGATACAGATAGAGTGAATATAATAGGGACCTCAGCCTCGTAAAATTACTATACATTCACGATGCAGTTGACATGACAGCTTGTCTTGCTGCATTTGTCCCGCCATCCCGCTACACGACTAGTTTCTCAAACCAAGACAGTAAGTTGTAAGTTTACACAGTGCAAGATAGCGTGCGAGTTAGCCTCCCGAGTAGCTGCAGTGCAGTAACTCGCATCGTATGAACATATTTTACGAGTTAATGCTACGTGCGAGTTGGATAGTAGCTCGCATCCGAGTTACTTGAATTTTTCTTTTCACTCGCCTGTTTGACAGTAACCCGCACATGGCAGCAGCTCGGACATCACTCGCATCGTTTGGACGCGTTCGGCAGTAGCTCGTCGGTATCAGCAAGACAGTTGTGAGCGGAATCTGTATTTTTTGTGTGTTATGCCTCACAAGGGACTAGGCAGTTAATTTAATTGTGAAGTGCAGTTCATTTTTGTGCACGGACGTGTTGTTAACTTTTGGCATAATGTAAACAGTACTAGCATGTTTCAGAAAGGCGATATAGTACGGTATATAGTTTGCTATCCTAGCTTGAACAACTAGCATCGTGTAACCCAGGCTGTTCCTTCATTTTATTCCTCGACATAAAATTAAATTAATTATTTTAAATCTTTTTTATCAGATTTAAAACCTCAAAGAAAATTATCTGCGTATAAATAGTGGGAACATACAGTTCTGTAAATGTGGAGAACTATTATCGAAGTCAGTTTGCGCGAGTTCACACGAGTTTAGATAACTTAGTTAACAATAAGACCATATAGTTCTTGTGAGTTCATAATAGTTCTGTGTTCGCGAAAATGGTTTTCTGATAGTAATGTGGTTCTGGATTTTATAGAGTAAGAGTAAAATGATTTGTCAGGTTGTATTATACACAGAGATCAAGTTATACTTTTTGGATTTAAAAAATAGATGATTCTGCTTTTCCACTATTCTTGTTTTACTTTTCTCTCAATCTTAATAGATAGAATTCTTCCGTGACGTACTAATATTGATTTAGTGACTAACAGACAACCCACAGCTAAATTTACTGGTCGTAGAGAGCTGAAAATTGGCATGTAGATTCGTTGGAGAGTGTAGGGAAGCATTAAGAGAGGATTTTTAGAAATTCAAAGGGAAACGGAATAAAACGGGATATGTGCATACGAAGTCGCTGGCTAAAGCTAGTCAATCTATACTAATATATAAAGCTGAAGAGTTTGTTTTTTTGTTTGTTTACTTGAACGCGCTAATTTCTGGAACTACTGGTCCGATTTGAAAAATTCTTTAGTGTTAGATAGCCCATTTATCGAGGAAGGCTATAGGCTATATATCATTACGCTAAGACCAACAGGAACGGAGCAGTAATGAAAATCGTGACGCAGACGAAGTAGCGCGGGTCAACTAGTATATATATAAATCTTTCGTTACTGACGACTGACTGACTGAATGACAGACAACGCACAGCCGAAAATACTGATTGTAGAAACCTGTGACATGTAGATTCTTTGGGGACTGTACGGGAGCACCAAGAAATGTTTTCCCGAAATTCCTACGGGAACGGAAAATAACGGGACACGCGTGTCGGGCAAAAGCTGGTAATATTATGAATCTAAGGAGAGGAGCAATTTTCGTTTTTAAAAAGCGTTCGCGTTTCTAAATATTATTCTATTCTTTTTTTCATTCGCACCGCAGGCGAAATCTGACATAAACACCAATTGTCTTTGATGTCGTCGAAATGATAATGATTACTATGAATTAAGTTTGAAAACTTTCGTAGTCCGATTGTTTGTTTTCTCATTGATTGTAGTCAAAAGTCATTTAGTCAAATAGGCCAGAAGTCTGAATGTTAAATTCCACATAAATTCGTTCGTCACCACTTCTTAGTGTTTTAGCTGCACCGTCAAATATTGTTATAGCCTAATTGTATTTCGCAAAAGGGTTTAGAGGTAGCGGTACAGAGAGTAAAGTCCCGCATACCTCAATTGAAAAGGAGGATCCTCCAACCAGGCGGCTGTTGTGCCTGGCGGGCTACTGCCCTATAGTTGATATTCGGGCTGATGTACCTATTTGTTCAAATCGCACGGTAAACTCTGCTTGCGCGATGCAGGATTTCAACGTTGTAATTCGCTGCTAGTCGGATAGATGGCGTCGCGGTTCTTTTTGTTGCGATGTAGATTTGCTCCGTAGGTTTTTCTTGTGGCGATCTTGATGCCGTTACAAGGGCACAGCTTCCATGGAGTATTTCGCAGAAGCGAAGCCGTAGCAAATGCTAGAATATAAACAAAACTTGTTTTTAGTTCCCGACCACCAGTTTTAGGATCCCAACTACCAAAATATTAGTTTTTATTGTATTTTTAGTGAGTAAAATTGGTACGGCCTTGATTTTGTCGCAGTTTTTGTAACAGGTATTTTCTTTAGGTTTACGAATTTTATTGTACTGAATATCGAAATAAATGTTTTTACTTCAAGTTCTTGGGGTGTGGTTCAGTTTATTGTTCTTTTGCATAGACACATCTTTTGTTGTATGAATATATGGACGTAAGACGTATGTGTATTACATAGACGGTAGGAACTCGTAGCTAGATAATAACAGCCGCTCGGGTCGATCTTCAAGGTTCAACGTTTGCCAAGTTTGGTCTGTGGATGGGTTCCTCCGTGCCTCGGAAAGCACGTTAAGCCGTTGGTCCCGGCTGTCATTTGGAGATCTTTGGCAGTCGTTACGGATAGTCAGAAAATACCGGTATTCAGTTAAATCCGACTTGACTGGAAGCCGACCCCAATATAGTTGGGAAAAGGCTAGGCAAATGACATTACATAGACAGTGGTTTTCTTGTGTGTTCAGAAACAAGGGCACTAGGTTTTTGTTATGCCTAAAATATAAGTTCCCATCGGGTTCTTAGATAGAACTTGTGAAATTAATTTCATAATCAATTTCATCTAAATGTTCAACTCTAATTTCCTTATTTTTGGCGATAGGTAAACTGAGTGTCGTTGATATGATATTGCTTATTAAATTCCAATGTTGTTTACGTACTAAATGAGTAAGCCTCCAGGAAATTGTATTAAAAACACAAATGAAAGACTAGAAACGCATATAACATTAAAGGTGTTTTTCTTTGTTAACAGATTCGCATGTTGTGAACCGCAAGTTGATTGACGTGCCGCAGTTTGAGAGGCCCATTGGCAACCACACGTTTCACATCGGCAAGGAGGCTCTCCTTGGGTGCTCTGTCATCAACCTGGGCAAGCATAAGGTAAGACAGTTTGTACTCCAAAAATGTTCCTTGACAACTTACACAGGGTGTAACTGAAAGGAGTCTGCATCTTAAACTGATTGCCCATGTCATCTTGCCAGGGTAACGGGATTTGTTCAAAAGAGTCACCGTAGCCGTGGAACGTCAAGAGCGTTTCCTCAATGCTCTTGACGTTCCAGGTCCGCGGTTGGGTTTTAGTCAGTAAAGGCCCCTGAAGAAGGTCTTTTCATCTGCGGTGCTTTGGCATATCACCTATAGTGATAAACGGTTTGGGAAGCTCATTAATTTTCATAAAATTCAACACATATTCAATAACCAAAAAACAAAGTATGCAGGATATTAATTTACTCCTAGCCATAAAATATTTTATTCAACCTGTACTCCATAAAAATCTTAACAATCTTCTTCATAACCCTATCCTACGTTAAAACTTTAATGAGCAAAGCGCCAGAGACATTAATTTGCTGGATGCTGGTCATTACGGGATGTTTATGGGCAGGTGGCTGGAATTATGGCTACTATTAGGTTCTGACGTTACCTGGGGCACTTGGATGGGAAACGTACCTCTCTAGAGAAGATGGGTAGTAAGATGGAATTGCAGAATTTTATTATTTAGTTTTTTTGTCTCCGTTTATATTTGCATGGCTCCCAGACAAATTCAGATAAGACGCTGGAAACTATTACTGTCTGTATGGTCTCAGATCAGTTGGAAATATGGTCTCCTTGTCAAAGTTACGCATGCTATGCGAATCTTACAGTCACTTTTCACTTTAACATAATCTATTTATGCGACACAGTACTCTTTAAAAACGTAGTAAATCATTATTTCCTTTTTTAGGCTTCCGTACCCAACAGGGTAACCAACGTTCCGTTCCTGGGTTCCGTTGGTTACCCTGTAAGCCTTCACTATGGAGGAATAAACCATACTAGTCCACACGCTGGCACTCTGGACCGCGCCATTGAGCACCAACCTCTCATCGCTGCTCCGTGTGACAGGACACCGAATAAACCTGTTATAAAATCAACAAAAATTATAGCATACAAACAACAGAGAAAACAAGGGATCAGTCAGGAGTCAATGAGGTACGCATCTACACAGATGGCTCAAAAACTCCAAAGGGTTCAGGGGCTGGCGTACATTCCCTAGACATCAACATTAACTTTCACCTACCGCTGGGCGCTTTTCCAATGCGAGTGCGTTGCCCTAACGCAAGCCACAAAAGCCGTAAAGTGTCTGAAAATACACAACTACGCAATCAGATTCGTTTCTTACAGTCTGGCTGTACTCAAAGCCTTAGAGAATAAACAAACTAACAGCAAACTAATATTTGAATGGCATCTTGCCCTGGAGAGTATATCGCTGTCTAACAGAATTACCCTCCAGTTGATCAGGGGGCACAGTGGATACCTAGTCAATGATGCCGCAGACGAACTTGCACGGAGAGGTTCTGAGATGGTAGTGCTTGGCCCGTACCTACTCCTTCCCCTACCTTTCTCGCAGTTTCGTACATGGATTCGACGAAGATTGACTGAACTTCACAACAACAAGTGGTCACAGGCTGCAGACTACGGGCAGTCAAAAATGGCAAAGCCAAGTCTAAATCCACGACTAACTAAACGGCTACTCAGCCTAAGTAAAAATAACCTCAGAACAATAAAAGGGACAATTACGGGCCATTGCCCTCTAAACAAACGTCTCTTTAACATCGGCGCCACGGACAGCCCACTCTGCAGGGGCTGCTTTGACGCCAAAGAATCATCCATCCTTTTCTTTCTAAAATGCGAGGTTGTGGCTACCCAACGTCAACAAATCCTCGGAACGGTGAGGTTGCTCCACAAAGCCTGTAAAGCTCTCAGGAAACGTCTGTGCTTTTGGGCGGAGCTAGCCTGGCTGACTTAGCCAGGACACCTACGCACAACGGACCGAATGAGAGTCTAAGTGTGGAAATTGGAGTCCCTAATCTATCTATCTAAGCCTCCACCGTCCGCCCGTCCGTCCGTCTGTCTGTCAGCGGGCTGTATCTCAAGAACCGTAATAGGTAGTCAGTTGAAATTTTCACAGATTGTGTGTTTCTATTGCCACTATAATAACAAATAATAAAAATTAAGGTTTATGATATGGAACCCTTCGCGAGTCCAACTCGCACTTGGCCGGTTTTCTGTGATATTTTAATCTGCACTTTTTTATTTATTTATTTTGTATGACTTTGTTTTACATTGTCACGCTAGGAATATTCCGAGCATACTACTCTTGCCCACAAATTGTGTTTCTCAGAAAATAAGCAATGTCTGGCGGCTCTGTTATCTTAGACTATAACGCCAAGTCTTATAATTTTCGTAGATCAAAGTTCAATTACCAATCTTCACTAAAAGCATAGAATTTTATCTTGACACTGATCATTACAGTGCGATTTCAGAACTAAGTTTCGAAGTAGTTTGACTGTTACTTCGTATAGATTAACGCAGCCAACCTCAATACTTAAGTCTTGAAGAACCATTGCTCTAAAAAACAAGGGTAATTACCCTCTCCTCTAAAAATTACCCTAATTTCGCAAACGTCTTTTCTAACACGGCTTTATATTCAGTAAGTATCTGCCACAGAGCGGCGAATGAACTCATCCGCCACTGCTATAGACGATATTATTGTCAAAGCTTGTCATGCAAGCGTCAGTGTTTCGTTTACGCATAGAAATTTAAGTCGGTCCCGTAAGAATTCTAAATATGACTATGATAGCCGAAAGGAGGAGCTCGTGGCTTGATAATAACAGCCGCACGGGTCGATCTTCAAGGTTAAGCAACGCTAGCCAAGTTTGGTCTGTGGATGGGTGACCATCATTCATACCTACCGAGTTTCCTCCGTGCCTCGGAAAGCACGTTAAGCCGTTGGTCCCGGCTGTCATTTGTGGATCTTTGGCAGTCGTTACGGATAGTCAGAAGCACCGCAAGCTAAGTACCGTGTTTGTTACCCAGTTAATGTGGTTGTGGAGGTCTGGTAGGCAGCCGCTCCTCGTAAAATACTGGTATTCAGCTAAATCCGGCTTGACTGGAAGCCGACCCCAATATAGTTGGGAAAAGGCTAGGCAGATGATGATGATGATGATGACTATGATAGCCGAAACATGTGCTTGGTGAACCTGCAGGGGTTCGAGTTTTATTAGTAAGGATGCTTTTTCACTAGAGATGTGCAAAGTAGCTGAACGGTGCGCGAGGTAATACATCACCACACCACCACCACCACCACACCCACCAGTAGAAACACCAGTAGAATAATTTTTCTAGCTTAGCTAAGCTCAGGTCTGGCAGAAAAGGGCTAGCCGAGCTAAGAATTTGAACACACAAAAAAGCTTGAGATGTGGGCGAGGAAATGTGCTAGTAAAGGATGCGAGACTAGCGGGCAAGCAACGTGTTAAAGTTACGCCAGTTGACAAGTGTTATGACCAAAATAAAATTTAACCAATGGAATTGCGTAAAATCTCCGCACAACATTTGATGGCTGACATTTTGTCTGTAATGGTTGGTTAATATTTCTCCGTTTCTCCACCCCGCTGCCTCGTTTTTCTGTAATGGGGAGGCACCCTAAAGTAGCTGAAAGAGCCCGCTGCGCATAGACTCTTTATTGTGTACACCATATAAGTTACAGGAAAGATAGATGAAGAAAACATTACATAGAGTGACACAATGGGCGGCCTTATCGCTAAAAGCGATCTTTTCAAGACAACCTCGCAATAGTCAGAGAGCTTTACAGTTTCGCTACGTATCCTCTCACCACGTAAGCTTCTCGCACGAATTTCGTAAAAATAATCAGACATTTTTACACTGGCAATACATATCCTCGCACCGCTTGGCTACTTTGTTCATCTCTGATGAAAATGCAGTCTTGTGGCGTCAAAAAAATTCCAATTTCTATGGTACTTACCTACTGTAACTGAAAACTTTTCGCTGTCTCCCCTACTGTCTTAATTATAATAAAAGTAATTAACACGAAGTGCTATTTTCCTTAATGAACTGCGGTATTATAATTTAATTAATTGTATTTTGTTTTGATAAACGGAAGTTATTACAGGGTATTGTGTGTGATTTAACTTATGATTGGTTTTATTATAATTAACTGGTATGAGTATTCAAAAAGAGCTTGTATGTATGTATGTATGTATGTAAATCGGGCTGGTTTCCGCAACTCCACGACTAAGCGCGTATTTTGCGTGTAGGTGGGACAAATGCGTCATTCGATCCACCCCAGCTCCCCAAGGAAGGCCAGCAACGCCTTGGTGTTACTAACTATCTCGCAGAGGGTACCTGGGTTTCCGAAGTACTTTGCCCTGTAACCCGCAACCACCGGGCAGCTTAGAAGCAGGTGTGCTGCTGTCTCGTTCTCCTCCATGCAGGCTCTGCATAGCGGGCTGTCAGTGACTCCTATAGCATAGAGGTGTTTATTAAAAGACCCATGGCCAGTTGTTACGGCTGTGACTGAACGCAACTGTTGTTTAGTCAGTCTTAGGGCTTGTTTTGTGAAACGGCCATTTATTTATAGAGGGAAGCGCCTCCTTGGCCTGCCTACACTCACTATGGTCAGCCCATAGCTTGTGATGTTTATCTCCGGTGCGTTTCCTTACCAGATTGCGTAAGTACCCGAAAGGCAGCGGCACGATGGGCTCAGGTCCCATTGCTGACAAACTCGACCCCCTTCGGGCGAGTTCATCCGCAGCGTCGTTGCCTCGAGATTCACTGTGTCCCTTGATCCATTGAATGGTTACTTTGTTGTGTCTACCAACCTGGTTTAGACGTTGGTGACACTCGAGAATCAACCCAGAGTTCACTGTGTGGCTGTTCAGAGCTTGCAGGACAGCCATGCTGTCCGAGAGTATGCGTATTGAGTGGTCCTTAACTTCCCTGGTTAGGATGGCTGATGCCGCCAGAGAAATGCCCATGCATTCAGCCTGGAACACTGTGTTGTGGACCCCCAATGGTGTGGCTATGTGGATATTGAGATCCTCTGAGAAGATTCCCGCACCAGTACCTGTACCTGTTTTTGATCCATCGGTGAAGATCCGCAGCTCGGCGGGGCAGAGCCCCTCGCACCGATGATCCTCATGCAATTGGATTTTGTATTTTTTATCGAAGATAAATTGCTTGGGCACCCGGTCATTGATTGCCTTTGTTATGGGGAGTTCATTGTTGAGCTCCTCGAGCAGAGCGGTGTGTCGTGTGTCTCTCTTACTCCAGAGACCTAATGTTTTAAGGCGTACTGCTGCCATCGTCGCTTCCTGTTGTATAAACAAGTGTAGCGGAGGGAGCCCCAGCATGGCTTCCAGCGCCGCAGTTGGAGTAGTCCTCATGCAGCCCGTCGTTGCCATGCAGGCCAGCCTTTGCATGTGTTGTAACTTGTTTACGGCTGTAGCTAGCTTTGAGCGTGGCCACCACACCACGGCCCCGTAGGTTACCATGGGCCGAATTACTGCGCTGTACAGCCATAGTATTATTTTGGGAGATAGGCCCCACTTCTTCCCTATCATTTTCCTGCATTGCCAGAAGGTAATGCAGGCCCTGCCCAGTTTGTAGTCTAGGTGATTACTCCAGCTTAACTTACTGTCTAGGATGACGCCTAGATACTTTACCTCGTTAGACAGCTGGAGCTCTGTATTGAAGAGCATAGGTAGCCGGTAGTGGCCTAGTGCTCGCTTTTGAGTGAACATGACTAATTCAGTTTTCGTGGGGTTTACCGACAGATCATATTCGTCGCACCATCTTTCCACGATGCGTAGTGCTTGTTGAGTAAGGTTGCAGATCGTTCCAGTCACTTTCCCTGACACTAGGATTGCGAGGTCGTCAGCATAACCTATTGTGTAGTAACGATGTGCGTTGAGTTTGGTGATCAGGTCATCAATTACCAGATTCCACAGAAGAGGGGAGAGCACACCCCCCTGCGGGCAGCCTCTGGCTATCAGAGCCAACTGCTGCTCTTCCTCAAGGCGAACCACTCGTTTGCTTAACATATTAGTTATCCAGTCATTTAGTACCTGTTCCACGCCGTGTTTGGAGAGAGCGGCACTAATGCTGGAAAAGTTTGTCTTGTCGAAGGCTCCTTCGATGTCTATGAATGTGCCCAGGCAGGACCCTTTCTGGTGAATCGCTTCCTCAATCTGGTTCACCACCAGATGAAGAGCGGACTCCGTCGACTTACCCGAGCTGTATGCGTGTTGGTTACCATGCAGTGGTATTGTTTTTAAAACGCCATCACGTAGTTCCCTTTCACACAGTCTTTCCATTGTCTTTAGTAAAAACGAGGTCAGACTAATAGGTCGATAGGATTTAGCGTTTGTGTAGTCACTTTTACCTGGCTTCGGAATGAATATGACTTTCACTTCCCTCCATCCTTTAGGAACGTATCTAAAGGCCAGGCACGCTCGCATTAAGAGCACCAGTTTTGTTGCAAAAGCGGTACCTCCCCACTGTAGTAAGGCAGGAAACACGCCGTCGGGACCTGGTGCCTTGAAAGGTTGGAAGCTTTTGATGGCCCACTGAAGTTTTTCCAGCGTAATCATCTTTTCTGCATAAAGCCAGTCATCATCTGATGGTGTTTGGATAACGTCAAGCCATTCATTTACCTGCGCGAATACGCTGCCTGGGAAGTGAGTTTCTACTAGGAGACGTTGCGCTTCTTCAGGTGTCGTGGTCAACGTGTTATCGGGTTTCCGGAGTGTGGCGATCTCAGGTTTGTTCTGTTGCGCCAGTATTTTCCTTACCCTGTTTGCTTGTTGGCATGATTCAATGTTACCACAGAATTTACGCCACCCTGTAGTTCTTCTGAATCTGATGCATCTCTTGTAGCTCGATTTGGCCGCGTAATAAGCGTTCCAGTCCTCATCACTACATGTGTTCATGGCTCTGTTAAGAGCCTTTCTTACCTTACCGCGTTTGCGCTCCAGGTCTGCACCCCACCAAGGTTGTTTACCCGGTGTGTCGCGCGGAATCGTTTCTGGGCAGGCGATTCGGTAGCTGTTTATCAGCGATTCGGTGAGTAGTGTTACTTGCGCATCGATCTGTGCCGTGTCCGCAAGCAACTCCGAATCGCATGATGGTACAAACCTTGAGGTAAGGTTGCGTGTGTACACCGATATATCGGTGTTGCGAGGATTACGCGTAGGTTGTTTGGGTGGTATACAGACCTGGATGTCGAAGCGGATCCACCTGTGGTCTGAGCAGGAAGCCTCATTCGAGACTTGCCACCCAGTGATTAGTTCCGCTGCTCCCTCCGTAGCCAGAGTCAGGTCTATGATAGTACGACTGCGTCTGGTCACGAAAGTTGGTTCCGAACCCGTGTTTAGTAGGGATAGGTTAGTAGTGAACAGATAATCAACTAATGTCTTACCCCTTGCGTTTTGCGTCTCCATCCCCCACAGTGGATGGTGTGCGTTTGCGTCGGTCCCAATGACAATCTCATCCCTGCTGTTTTCACAGTGCGTGATGAGGCGGACCAGGTCGTGTGGGGGCGGTTCCTCCGCCTCAGGCATATATACCGAGGCGAAGACGATAGCCAACTTAGTGGCTCCCCGCTGTATGTTCAGCCTAGCAGCAGAGACATCTCTGCAACAGAAGTCGTTTAACAGCTGTGTTTTAAGGTTACCTGTGACATAGATGCACGATCTAGGGTGATCATGGTCCGCAGTAACAAGGAGCTTACCACCAAGATTGGAGAGTCCTCGTATGTGGCCACCCCTAATCCACGGCTCTTGGATCAGGGCAATGGCCGTGTGTTGAACCTCCAGCCACTTGCGGAGTTGAGCCGTCGCGGTCTGGCTGTGGTGGAGGTTAGCCTGCACGACTTTACAGGCCGACAAAAGGGACGCCATCGCTGGCAAGACCCTCCTCGTCGCCCTCAAGTCGCAGCCCGGCAAACAGGTCGCCCTCGTCGAAACCGTCCCCTCCCGGGTCTGAAGCCGGGGACAACATTACGTCGTCCGGCTCCCCCCCCGATGAAGGGACGGCACCCACGGTGGCGGCAGGGTCGGCTGAGTCTGCTGCTACAGCAGGTTCGGCCGCAGTTGCTTCCGGGTTGTTTGGCGGAGAATCGGTGTCCTCTGCGTCTTCCAGCGGCTGTTTCGTGATCGGGTCCCAACCCCGAGGGACGTCGACGAACCTGCCGTTCGGACCCTGGAACTTGACGTACACCGCTCCCAAACCAATTGAGAGACGGCGCTCGGCGCTCATCAGGGTCGGAACTTGGTCCTCGGGGATACCCAGCACCACGAACCAGCAAGCCTTCTGCTTCTCGGCGTGCAGCACTACCCACCTCCTTACGTCGATCCAGCGATTCTGGTACCAGAGGGCTCGTCCAATAAAGGTCGAGTCCTCGTAGACTCCCTGGTCGTCGGGGATGGCGATGCCGCAGCGCACCCGCTTCTGGATCTCCGCCTGGCTCTTGACGACTAGCGAGGTGCCAGCCGGGAGAGCCAGGCTGGAGACTGTTTTTTTCAGCCAGGCTAAGGTGAAGTCGTTACCGCACCACAGCTTGAGGACTCCACCGGTGAACAGCGGCTTCGCGTTGAAGGTTGGTCCCGGTGTATCCTGCATAGCAGAGCAGGCCTCGCTGATGATCCGCTTGTGGATTGCAGCCAAGACCTGGTCCGATACTCCCTGGCTTATGATGCCCCTCCGGTCGCAGGTTATTGCGACGTTTAGGGACGCACTGGCAGCTTGGGCGTAGCTTCTGTTAGCGATCCTCTGGGATTGGTCAAGCCGCGGCCGCTTGTGCTCTCCACGGGGCGAAATCGTCTCGTTGAGAGCCCGCTTGACCGCAGCCTGGTCACTTCCATCGGATCGCTGCGTTGTGGTTGCCTCCTCGGCCGGACCTCCTGCGGATTTAGATTGCAGTGTGCTAGGCGTTGGTCGGCTAGTGCCGGCCTCAGCCTGCGACCGCTTCCCCTCAGAGAAGTTCAGCTTACCTTGCTTGGTCGGTTTAACCGAGCTGGTGGCAGCAACCTGCTTGTTTTGGGGGGCTTTGCGTCCCCGCCTGCGTTCGTGACGCCGCTCCTTGCGCGTCAGTCTTTCCCTCCTCTTACCCTGGCTTGTAGGAGCTGTAGGACCCGAGGGGCCCGAACAAGAGCAATGGGCTTGTGGAATGGATTTTTTACCCTTGCCCTTGCCTTTACCTTTACCCTTACGAGTAGGCACCTGCCAGGCGCTGTTAGAAACATCCTCGGTGTTGCTGATCGCCTCCGTGTGACCGGAGGCGGCCGCGACTTGGGAAGCAGCTTGAGGAGCCACAGGAGGAGCGGGAGGGTGTTTGGGAAGGCTACTTCCGGCAGAGGTGTTAGCCGTCTCCGTTTTCGCCTTTGTGTTTAAAGGATCGGTACTGGTCCCATGCAGCGCCGTTCTCCTTTGCTTGGAGTGGGACTTTTTGGTCTTAGCTGCGGTTTTCGCCACAGCCGGACCAGCGCCCGCGCTGGCGCCCACGGCGTGAGCCGCAGGACATCCAGGGGCGAGCAAGGCACCAGAGGTACCTTGCTTAGGAGCTTTGCCAGCTTTCGCCGACTCCACTCCTGCGGTATTTTCAGTTGGCTTCAATACGTCCATACTAAAAAAATTTTAACTTCATCTTCCTGGCTCCCACCCACCATGGAGCCCGCACCTGGGAACGTCGCACTACTGTGAGTGCGAACGTTAGGACTACCAGGAAGATATAGGTGCGCAAGGCTGGTTTACAGCGCGACATCGGGTGCTCGATCGGGTTGGCAACTAATCAACCCTCACTTACACCGTCAGCATGGCCTTTACCTACCGCTTCGGCCGCCCAAGGACGACCTTAGCGGACCCCACGCACCTCGCCTGTGGCCCTCTGACGGGACACTTTGGCCATTTCCCTACCCTTGGCTAGAAGATAGGGCCACCGTTTTGCTTGAAATCCAGACCAAAGGGGGCGTGTTGCCTCACGGACACATTACCGCCAGTGCCGATTGGCTCAACCCCCCAGGACTCCTTCATCCCCGCTTACGGCGCTCGACTGCGCAGGTCCTAGCGCAGGTGACAAAATTCTCCTACCCGCCGTCAGCTGAGTTTAGTGACGGCCAAGCCCGCAACCACTTCGTCACAGAAGGGTCACAGTTAGGAGGGGAGTTGGGAGGGGTTATAGAGGGGAAAAGGGGTTTAGTGGGATATGGGATGGGACTGAGTGGAAAGCCCTCCACTCTGCGGGTCGCCCGGTGGTTTCAGTTACGTCTATTTCGTAAGGAACTAGACCAAAAACGGGGTGGCAACCTCGAGAAGGTATATCCACCGGACTTGCCTTGAGGATCTACACGACCGTTGCGCTCCCCCTCAAGACCACGCCACCTTCCCGCCTCTGAAGGAGACAGCAAGGTAGGCCTGCATCTATACTACCAAGCAAAGCAAAGCAAAGCGTGTCGTTGTGCAACCGTAAAAGCATACATACAGACCCCCCCCTAAAAAAGAGCTTGCAACGCTTACTGATGTCAGTTCTTTTAATTTTCTTTCTGTCTTTTCCCAACTATATTGGGGTCCACTTCAAGTCAAACCGGATTCAGCTGAATACTAGTATTTTACATGTCGCGGGTGCCTACCAGACCCCACAACCCAATATAATAATTGGGTACTACGGTACTTCTTGGCAAGACTGGTATCAGATTTTTAGGGTTCTGACAATCCGTAACGACTGCCAAAAACTTAGAAATGACAGCCAGGACCAACGGCTTAACATGCTATCTGAGGCACGAAGGAGTCTCGGTATGTTAACATGGTAACCCATCCACGCGACGACCTCGGCAAGAGTTGCTTAACCTTGAAGGTTAACCATACACTATAAGTAAAGTTAGACCACTCCATGCCTCGGGAAGCAAGTCATTTTAATTAGTGAGTTAGTTTTATCATTCATTCTACAAAGGGGATTGAGCTCTTGTAGTATATAGCCTCCACGCCGCCATTTTAAATTTCATTTTCATGGCGATTGCACCTTCTAGTATCTCGGCAACTTGATACTATAGGGCACTATGGTGCTAACATATTTGTTTGTTTATGTAATATGTATGTAAGATCAAACGCCCCAACTTTAAAAAAAAAATATTTGGCTATGTCAGCTTCTCTAGAAAAAGAATTCGGACCCCTTTCATGAAAGATTTCATGTACTTAGTTTTCCTAGAAAACTACTTGTCCGTATTTTATTTCTTAAAAGATATAGATAGCAGTGCAATTACTAAGCTCAGTTAATTAATGGACCGTATTTAAAAGTGCAAGCAACTTATGGCTGCTAATCAGATTTTACGTTCTAGAAAATTTCTTGATAATTAACGAAGGAAACTAGTTCTTTGTGAAATAAGCTTATTTTAATTTTAACGCAAAAACTTTCTCCTCCAAGGCATAAAATATCTTAGACATTGCAAGAACTGGAAACAAAACAGTGTTGTCTATCACAAAAGAGTCTTAGTCATGTGTTAGATTGTTTAAACAATCTTATATATAAAATTTCCATGTCACAGTTTTAGTTACCGTACTCCTCCGAAACGGCTTGACCGATTCGGAGTAGGTTAGGTAGGGTAGGTAGGGTAGGTAGGGTAGGTAGGGTAGGTAGGGTAGGTAGGGTAGGTAGGGTAGGTAGGGTAGGTAGGGTAGGTAGGGTAGGTAGGGTAGGTAGGGTAGGTAGGGTAGGTAGGGTAGGTAGGGTAGGTAGGGTAGGTAGGGTAGGTAGGGTAGGTAGGGTAGGTAGGGTAGGTAGGGTAGGTAGGGTAGGTAGGGTAGGTAGGGTAGGTAGGGTAGGTAGGGTAGGTAGGGTAGGTAGGGTAGGTAGGGTAGGTAGGGTAGGTAGGGTAGGTAGGGTAGGTAGGGTAGGTAGGGTAGGTAGGGTAGGTAGGGTAGGTAGGGTAGGTAGGGTAGGTAGGGTAGGTAGGGTAGGTAGGGTAGGTAGGGTAGATAGGGTAGATAGGGTAGGTAGGGTAGGTAGGGTAGGTAGGGTAGGTAGGCGTTTGCTGGGTCAGCTAGTATGATTATAAAATATCAATATATCCCTTTGCCTCGACAAAGTTACTGAGAAAATTGGATTTAACAAACCAATACTGTGATGATCCTTCCAACTTCTTACGAATCACATTTCACAACACCGAACCCATCCCGGTTTTGACCTCATCAGGGGTTCGCTAGGGCCAGTGCGTGCCAGTGTTTTTTGTTCGAAAGAGTTAAAGCGGCCTTGCAAAAATCATTAGGGGAGACACTGATGGGATGATTTTACATCCTAAAAAACTAGCCAAGTGCTTGTCGACTCGGTTTTGAACCAATTTTATTATTGTTACATGCTGTTTTAACACAATATATGTTTTAACGCAATAGTTTAGGGATATGCGGAACAGAGAGTAAAGTCCCGCATACCCCCATTGAAAAGGAGGATCCTCCAACCAGGCGGCTGTTGTGCCTGGCGGGCTACTGCCCGTTAGTTGATATTCGGGCTGATGTATATGTTCAAATCGCACGGTAAACTCTGCTTGCGCGATGCAGGATTTCAACGTTGTAGTTCGCTGCTAGTCGGAAAGATGGCGTCGCGGTTCTTTTCGTTGCGATGTAGATTTGCTCCGTAGGTTTTTCTTGTGGCGGCCTTGATGCCGCTACAGACTTCTCAAAGGTTTTCTTGTAATTTTTAGGTAATGAACTAAGCATTAAGCTGCAACGGATTTAATTTTTTACCAAAGAATATTCAAACCTAGTCGGTATGCGACATAAATGCCAATGTAATAAATTGATTCCGTGGCATCGAATGAGATTTCTTGACACGGCATTGGAGTGTTAAGAGATCCCGCGTCGGGATGCCGCGGCACGTCGCGGGATGTGCTACAGTTAGCAGTCCGGCGGTGCACGGGATCTAAGCGGTTAATGTGTGCTGACCGGTGCAGCGGTGGCAAAATCCCCTTTCCTCATCTTCAACAGTCTCGCGGGCGAATTCGCTGATAGAAGCTTGTTAGTTTTATGTCGACCTTACATACTCAACAAAGCAAAGCAAGCATGAAATTAGTAGGTTATATAAATCGTAATGAAGATACAAGTTACGTCTATTTACTCTTCTCGGTTGACTCACGCGACATATTTGTATATCATTCCTTGAATAAATTGGATATGTTAATGAGATACATTCAAAACATTTGTTATTAAACATATTCATATTATTGCTCAGTTTTGTTTGTTGCTTTGTTTGAGTTGCCAGGATGAAAAATATGTTTTTTTTTTTTTTGTTTTCGGGACTCTAAGGAACCCTTCACGTAAGGTCGCAAGCAGTGCGGCAGCAGCACGACAGTAGCACATACCTTTTTTTAATGCGTAATTTTGACTCGTTTCTTTTAAAAACTCGAACTCCTCAAATCGTGACATCATGTAAAGGGTTTACAGTCGTTTTCAGAAATAAATTATCATCGCCTCACAAATTAAACACAAGACGAGTGATTGGTTGATGAAATGTAATTAGACAAATCATCTAAAGCGGCTCACGCACACCTAAAGATTTGTCATCACGAATATTTAGAAGCTGGACCTAAAGACGCCTTATAACGTAGCAATGCTGCTGTGTTCTGGGTATTTTTCTCGATGAAGAATTTTTCGTTGCCCTATGAGTTCTTCACCTTCTCTTTTAACCTGCTTTTACATTTATACATATTTTTGACTAACTAACATATACTTTATAAGTTTTTATGTCTCTCGACAAAGACGCTTAGTTTTCCTATGACGCTTAGTTTTCCTATTTTTTGCGATTATCCTAGGGCACCTAAAAATCTCGTCCCGTTATTTCTCTTTAAAAGTAACAAATTCTATATCCTCTAAATAATGTCCACATAAACCACTAAAGCACTCCACTAAAACACATCAGGCCACAATAATTTACCACTATTTTTTTTCCTAAAAAAATCCTTCGCACTAAATAGAAAAAACCTTTTCCATTTATATTTATTCGCGGCGCCAGAAACTTGCGTAATTAAAGGGTGTGCGTTAATCTCAATTGCTTGGGCAAATGCACAAGGCTTATAAACTGGGGTAGGCAGGAATGTAAGTGGATATTTAATTATGAATTTCGTACTAACCTTATTTTGGCGTGATGTGTATACTTAATTTAAACCCGGAATCTAGGTAATGGAATTTTGGAATAGTTGTGGTTATAAAAATTGGGTGTTAGAATATTCTATACTAGACTAGCACCTCTGGATATATGTCTACTTCTATTTGGCACCTATGATGAGCAGTTGATTATACCATTTATGTAGGACCCATTGCATAATCAATGTTGGTTTTATTTCATGGTGCTTGGCAGTTAGGTTTTGTCACCTTTTATATATTGAGGGGAAAATTACAATCTCGTTCCGGGATTCAAAAAATTGGTGAAGGAACATTACCTCTCACTATAACTTTTTGTTTCCTTTCCCTGTTATTTATTAGTATATTATTTAGTATTGTATGTATTTTTTATGTATTATTATGTATGTCTCTATTAATATTATTTATGATGTTTGTGCACTGACCGCCCTAAATCTAACTCATTTAGTTCAGTCCATCCAAAGGTTGTCTGTAAGAGATTGCCCTGTGCGATAAGACCGCCCAGTTTTTATAAGCGTTTTTCCCGGGCTTATTATGAGGTGTACAATAAATAAATTGTAGTTGAATCGTTTATCCCGAACTCGTTGAGCTTCATTGCCTCGACATTTTTCGGGTAGTTTCTTCACTGTTACTTCTTAATTTCAGGAGTGGTAGAGGATGGAAATAGTAAAGTATTGTGGGTTTGCCCCAAGTACCTAATGTCCGTTCCTGACATAGCCTAGCCGTGATATAATTTTCATTATACTTTTTAGGATTAAGTTATTCCATTTTATATTATTACTAGCTGACCCACGCATCTTCGTTTGCGTCACATTTTTCCTTAATGCTCCGGTCCTATTGACCGTAGCGTGATGTTATAATAGCCTATAACCTTCCTCGATAAATGGGCTATCCGACACTAAAATAAATTTTCAATGCGACCCCACTAGTTCCTGCGATAAACCAAACAAAGAAACCAAACTATTCAACTTTCTAATATTAATTAGTATAGATTTTAAAAACTAAGTGAGAATACAACGTACGGAAGAATTTTGAATACTTAACAGTCTTAAGACATAATAATGCTCTTAAAATACTTACATGAAGTAAGCTGGTTGCTAATCCACTATGAATATCATGAATGGAAAATGGTTGTTTCTATCATCATCTGCTTAGCCTTTTCCCAACTATAGGTATTGGGGTCGGCTTCCAGTCAAGCCGGATTTAGCTAAATACCAGTATTTTATTAGAATCGGCTGCCTACCAGACCACCACAACCATTAACTGGGTAACACTGTACTTCATGGCAAGACTGGAGTCAGATTTACTGGCTTCTACAATCCGTAACGACTGCCAAAGATCTACAAATAACAGCCGGGACCAACGGCTTAACGTGCTATCCGAGGCACGCAGGAAACTTGGTATGTTAAGATGGTCACCCATCTACAGACCAACCTTGGCAAGCGTTGCTTAACCTTGAAGATCGACCCATGCGGCTGTTATAATCTAGCCACAAGCTCCTCAAGGAAAATGGTTCTTTATATGAGAGGTGGATATTGTCGATAAAAATAGACCTTGTAATGTATAAGACATCCTTTGAGTCAGTACCTTAATAGTGAGTAGGAAGAAAGGGGCGTAGGGTAGGATGTACGAAAGGTAGGTATCACGTGGTTGATAAAATATTAATGTAATGAATGTAATGTATGACTAGTACCTACGATGAAACACTGTGTGTCTATATTATTATAATTATATTGTCAAGTCCTCATGGGTAGGTTCATTGAAGGTGACCAAGTTAAGGTGGCAGTGGGTAGGGCACATTGCTCGCAGAACAGATGGTCGATGGGGCCAAAAATTCCGGACTGGCGACCGCGTACTGGAAGACGAAACGTTGGAAGGCCTCCCACAAGGTGGACCGATGACCTGGTGAAGGTCGCGGGTAGCCAATGGATGCGGGACGCCCAAGTCCGGTCGTTGTGATGCTTGGGGGAGGCCTATGTCCAGCAGTGGACGTCTTTCGGCTGATATGAAGATGATGATGAATGTTAACTAAATAACTGACCAGCGGGTTTTCAATTTCAGATCAACAAAATCCAGAGAGATTTTGTTTCTATTATAATTTTTTTTTTTTGGGCAATGTTTATTGCTCAGAAATAAATGACTTATGGCTTAAAAAATCACTTGTAATAAGAAAAAGAAACAAAATGTTTTGTGTTTCATGTTGTCTGCATGATCGATTGACTGATATTATAACCCGACCGATGCTTGAGCGCTGGATACGACTGCACGCAGTGAAATAGTATGTTGTATGCGTTCTAGTGTCGGATCCTCCCAAAATCTGTATTTTATTTTGTATTATATTTTGTCTTACTTCATTTGTTTTGTTTACTAACACTAGTTTTTTATATTTTTTATATTGGTTTTTAAGTATTTTCGTGTTACTAACAATTGACGTGGAGAAATCTGAAATAAAACTATTATTATTATTATAATGACTGCCTATCAAATGACTTAGTGTGAGATTTGTGAACGAATTTAAACTCGATAGTCGGCCTGCATAATTATGTGTAGCCACCCTTACGTTTTCATGCTAAAACCGATATCGATTAATTTTGGTGCAGAGACTACAAGGGCCCCCAAATGCGCAAAGCTGTATATTTATTCCCACCATCTCCTTCGTGGTCTGCTAAGACAGTTGTGAGGTAGTAGGGCCTATTTTGTTTAAAAAAACAATACCCTAAAAATGGGGCCTCCAAAAATATTTGATACCCCCCTTTTGAGACTAGCTACGCCACTGTAGATGGGATACTCGAAACATTAATAGCTTAGTTTAACGTTAACAAAGCCACGCCAAAAGCCAGTAGTAATTCTTAAATTATGTATCTACTTGTGTAGGCACAATAACATTTTTAAGGCACATTCGTTTTTCCTTTTCGACTATTTTAAAAAGTAACCCAAGCAACAAACAAGCATTCTATTTAAATTCAAAACTGTTTCTACAATCGGTGTCACAAAAAGAGTCCAACAACAAAACTCAATGACAATAAAAAAAAAATATACGAGTGTAACTCATCTGCCTAGACTTTTCCCAACTATATTGGGGTCGGCTTCCAGTCAAGCCAGATTAAGCTGAATACCAGTATTTTACGAGGAGCGGCTGCCTACCAGACCTCCACAACCCATTAACTGGGTAACACGGTACTTCATGGCAAGACTGGAGTCAGATTTACTGGCTTCTGGCTGTAACGACTGCCAAAGATCTACAAATGACAGCCGGGACCAACGGCTTAACGTGCTTTCCGAGGCACGGAGGAAACTCGGTATGTTAAGATGGTCACCCATCCACAGACCAACCTTGGCAAGCGTTGCTTAACCTTAAAGATCGACCCGTCAGTTATTATTTAGCCACGAGCTCCTTAACCCTAGAAGCCTAATCTACGCCTGCGAGGCGTACACGCAATCGAATATCGTTTGTCTCTTTCTAACGGTTGAAGCTAGCGCGTAGTGCTCTTCTACCATCTTAGTGGCCGACGGGAGCTAGCGGATGGTGCCCGTATCGTTAAGGTAAGTCCCGCTATTTTTGATTTATCGAAGTATAGCACGCCTGCTAGACGTATGTTTAGGCTTTGTGTAACTTTTAACTAAGTTTGTGTGATTTTAGTTTTGTTTGTTTTTCGTATATTTTATATCCTTTTTCGGCTTTGTTTTAGGTATAAATATGTCACGTTCTAATATATTAGACGAAGACGATATTTTAGGAATCTTAAATGAGGAAGATAATCCTTCCTTGGAAGATTCAGATTTCGAAGTTGAAGATGACCAGATCATCGACGACGTTTAAAGCGAAGATGAAAATAATTATGTGACTGAATACGTTTCGTCTTTACAAGAATCTGGTCCCTCTGAAGAAACCGACCCAGACCTTGTTGCAGAAGCTGATCCATCATCTGGCGCTGACCGTTTCACCACCAGTCAACTCGGGGCGAATTTATCGTGTTCGTGGTAATACTTTTTTATGGTATCCTAAATATGGCTTTTGTTAATTCTACTATAATATATGACCACAAAATGATCAAGAATAATAAAAAAAACCATTGAACAGAAGAAAATTCATGAAGCAACTCAGCACAGATTTGGTCACGCCTTGGATGGAAAAGAGACTTGAAGCGCCGACATTGAAAATATCTTTACGAGAATGTATAAGCGAGAAGAATAACCTGAGCCAGAAAAACGTAAATACTGCGCTTTTTGCTACTATAAAAAACGCGAATGTCAAAATTAGTGTATTATAAATGTAAAATCTGTGTGTGGCGAGCATAAGGTTGGTATGTGTGTAGACTGCTCCTGAAGTTTAGCTAGTCTTACATTCCAAATTTAAATTTCTGCTACATCATAAAAAAAAATAATTAAATACTATTTCTAAAATAGGGCTTTTATATGTGTACGCCTCTGAGACGTATATTAAGGCTTTGTGTACGCCCGAAATAGATTAGGCTTCTAGGGTTAAGCTCATACTAGCTACGCCACTGTAGATGGGATACTCGAAACATTAATAGCTTAGTTTAACGTTAACAAAGCCACGCCAAAAGCCAGTAGTAATTCTTAAATTATGTACTTGTGTAAGCACAATAACATTTTAAGGCAAATTCGTTTTTCCTTTTCGACTATTTTAAAAAGTAACCCAAGCAACAAACAAGCATTCTATTTTAAATTCAAAACTCTGTCTCTACAATCGGTTTCACAAAAAGAGACCTACACAAAACTTCATGACAGTAAAAAAGAATATACGAGTGTAACTATAAAACACATTTGTAGCTCCCCGGAGCAATATAAGCTTTGTACAAACATCATAAATTTCAACGCACACATTTTGCTAAATGAAGAATTTGAATCACGCACCGGCTCCAAATTGATTTGGTACTCGTCAACCACCACATTTAAATCCTCGGTCACGTCCTGGTTTATTGTGAGCCAAAAGTTACAATGGGTCGGCACGAATAGTAATCTTTGGGCGGGAGCCGTGATGTAATTCTTGAAAATTGCTGCTGTTCTTATTCGGGCCGAGAGTGTACGAATCAGAGTTTGCGTTTGCAACGCTGTGTTAAGAAATTTTGGTTGGGCTAACCTAGGCTTTTAATAAAAAAAAACCAGCTAAGTGCGAATTGGACTCGCCCACCGCGGGTTCCGTACAAATTTGTAGATACATATTATTTTGAATTAAGACTATATTTTTTACACATGTTTTCAGATTTTTTTCTATATTTCTAGTATAAGACGGTATTAATTGCCAAATTCCATAGTTCTAAGTCAACGGGATATACCCTATACATATACCTATTTTGATTCCCTTGAAAGTGTCGTATTTTTTTTACGTTAACTTAAAACTTTGATTTTTTCACAGCTTCGAGGGGCCGTAAACCTGAATATATAGTTTTAATTTAAACTCGATACCTCGACTCGTTCTCGAGATGTAGAGTCTTGACAGACAGATAGACGGACAACAAAGTGATCTTAAAAGGGTTCCGTTTTTTTCCTTTTGAGGTACGGAACCCTAAAAAATAGTGTATTTTGCTTTGGCTTAATTTCTAGACATAACATAACATATTCCCAGGATGAAAGCATACTATGTATTACTCCATACGTGAAGAGGTAACAATCAGCCAGGCAGAATTAATTTATCATTTACATACAAGAATCATTTCTGTAGGTTTAGATATTGTGTATTTCACAACATCTTCAAACTTACAAAGTTACAGCAGACAGCAAAATTTTCATATTAGAAAATTATTTCAAGGAAACATTTTCTCCGAATAAAAAGTTTCATCTAAATCCCTTCAGCCATGAATTCTTTCGCATTTATAATATTAGTAAGAAGGATCAGAGAAGTGCCTAAGGTTACAACAAGGTAGAAATATTTCTTTGTGTGTATTTCTTTGCGGCTGATGAAAAAAATAATGACAAATAAGTACCGCATATTGGAAGTTGCCAAAAACTCATTTATTATCTAACTAATCAAATGAGAAAGCGTTTGGCAAAAACAAAGTTACTTTGACATAAACTGTTCCGCAGTTGATAAGCTCCTGGCCGAATGCGAGTCAGACTCGCAAGCACATGCAGGGTCGGGTGCCATAAATAAAAAATCCAAATCTTCTATAAAATGTTAACGCCTTGTAATTTTTAGGGTTCTGTACCCAAACTGGTAACCAACGGAACCCTATTACCAAGCCTACGCTGTCCGTCCGTCCGCCCGTCTGTCTCTTAGCGGGCTGTATCTCAAGAACCGTAATAGGCAGACAGTTGAAATTTTCACAGATTTTGTATATCTATAGCCGGTACAACAACAAATAATAATAATTAAGGTTTCTGATACAGAACCCTTCGTGTGCAAGTCCGACTCGCATTTGGCCGGATTTTTTATTTTAATTGTTGTTGTAGCGACTATCGAAATAGGGAAAATTTCTACCACCTACGAGTATAGACTTATTATTGTGATTCATGAGAAAAAACCAACTGATAGACGGACCATGGAGTTATATTGAGAGTTTTAGTAATAGGATTCCGTTGTTTACCCTTTTGGTACGCAACCCTGAAAATGGCTACTACATCAAATACAATTTGAAACCATGTCGCCCAAATTACTGCACTAAAATCCAAAATCGCCATTCCACTCCAAACATAATTTCGATGAAATTCCGAATTCAACGCTAAGTCGTATTATTACTACGGATATCATTTGACATTAATTACTACCCTTTTATACCACCATAAACACAGTATGAAACCTTTTAATGAAACGTAAATATAACCTAATAAAGTACACCATTTCCGACCACCTAATATATCTTTACGACTTCGTATAATCTTTAATATGCAGCCGGAAATATGATTATCATCACATACAAACACGGTGTTATTATACGCGACCCGATATGGGATAGTGATGGGACACGATATTGCTTTTCTATGCGAATTATTCGATGTTAGTCGATATTGAGGTTCGGGATAGTATGGCCCAATTAAGTGGTGTATTAAATCTGGAAAGTTAATCTGGTTTATTCGATGTTCTTTACAAGTTTGATAATACTGCTGTTACGAGGGTTGTTTTCCATGTTGTTCAGAATTTATTGGACAAGTTTCAATTTTAAGCTAGTATTTAAGTCTCAAGAGTCTATTCATAAAATCGATTCCGCTATTTTGGCGTGAAAGCTAACTAACGAAATCACTTCCGCATTAACTATATTAGTTTAAAATAGACAGTGAATGTCAAATTAATGTCAGTACCCATTTTTTCATAAAAAACATTTCACACGCGCAACAAAAACTTAATCAGCAAAAAAATGTGCGTTGAGTTTAATTTGATTACATAACTGCCTGTTTATTAATTATACTAACAAAACTCGACTAAATTATTCGACTCAGCCAACCATTCCCATCTCTTAATTCTCGTTAATTTTATACGTTTGTACAAGAGCCTTTCTTTATTAAATGCAGATATAATTAGGAACATTAATGTCAACAGTAAAATAAGAGACAAAATTAATTTCAAGAAAGCAGCTCCGCCTAGAAATACCTGCGTTAAGATAATTTTGTTTTGTTAATGTTGGTAACAATGAAAATGGCTGTGGTTAAGGTGAATGCTCCAGGGTAGCCCGCGAAATTCAAATATTTTTGTTTAAGTTGTAATCGCCGTGTTTTGTACTAGCATAGTTTTTTAAGTTTGTTGTTACTAACACTATGGACAATTTAAGTCTGAGTCAAAGAAATAAATAATAAATAGGGTGACACAATGGGCGGCCTTATCGCTAAAAAGAGTTATTTTAAAGGGTTTTGAAAAATAAATCTTAAAAGTAACATAGAGTATGGATATGAGATACTATAAGCAATACTCTTAAGTGGCCACTGTACTCATCATTATTACAACTTTTACTATAAGATCATCAACATAATCGCGACAAAAAATCAGCTGTTCAGTACATTTTGACGAGTTTTACGCACATTCATCTATAAAGCAGTCGATATTTTTTCGCAATTTCATTGTTGGTCACTTAGAAAAAGTTGTTCATAATGATGTGCAAAGAACCTTTAAGAGTATATTGCGTATATGTCATATCTACACTGTATAATGTGTAAATGTAAAACGTAACTACTGTAACTACAGGACATCAACCTCTGGAAAGTTAACTGTGTCCTGAAATACAGGCTCAGCCTAGCTCAGGTGCAGTTGCTGATTTTTATTCTTTTTGCAAAATCAACATTTCAATAATTATACTGAACAAGTTGTTACAATTATTTAAGACAAATAAATTATTATTAAATTATTATTATTAAACAAAAGATAACCGTCCTCTGGTTGAATTAGTTAATACCCTAATTTCAACTACAAGATGGTTTTCTGTTTGTTTCTTTGAGGGGCTTTCAATCAATCAATCAATCAATCAATCAATCCATTTATTTGTTAAACATAGGCTTTCGCATTCGTTTCTCAGTCGCAAACTATCAAAGCCAGCTCTAATCTATCTATCTATACTAATATATAAAGCTGAAGAGTTTGTTTGTTTACTTGAACGCGCTAATCTCAGGAACTGCTGGTCAGATTTGAAAAATTATTTCAATGTTAGATAGCCCATTTATCGAGGAAGGCTATAGGCTATATATCATCACGCTAAGACCAATAGGAGCGGAGCAGTAATGAAAATTGTGACGCAGACAAAGTTGCGCGGGTCAACTAGTACTAATATATAAAGGAAAACTAGTGTCTAACATTTTAGTCATTGATTGTCGTTGAGATGATTATTGTGACTTGAATTTGAATGATCGCGAGAAGTCGATGGATGCGATACGCACATGACCGGTTGTTGTGGCGACACTTAGGAGAGGCCTATGTCCAGCAGTGGACGTCTTTTGGCTACTATGATCATCATCATCATCATCATCATCTGCCTAGCCTTTTTCTCAACTATATTGGGGTCGGCTTCCAGTCAAGCCGGATTTAGCTGAATACCAGTCTTTAACGAGGAGCGGCTGCCTACCAGACCTCCACTACCCATTAATTGGGTAACACGGTACTTCATGGCAAGACTGGAGTCAGATTTACTGACTTCTGACTATCCGTAACGACTGCCAAAGATCTACAAATGACAGCCGGGACCAATGGCTTAACGTGCTTTCCGAGGCACGGAGGAAACTCGGAATGTTAAGATGGTCACCCATCCACAGACCAACCTTGGCAAGCGTTGCTTAACCTTGAACATCGACCCGTGCGGCTGTTATTATCTAGCCACGAGCTCCTCCTTTTGGCTACTATGATGATGATGATGAAATACTGGTTAACTGCATCCTAATTTAGTTAGGACAAGGCTAGGCAGTTAGTTAATTGCATTAATGACTAAAAATGCTATACAAAAGCGGAACGTTATCATAAAAATGTTTTTACCGAGGAAATAAAAGAGAGGGAGATAAATTATCGACTAAAAGTTTATTGTTTGATATCAAGTTTAAAATTATACCAAAGGGACCATTAGATCATCTTCGATAAAGGAAATTAAATTATTTTTCTATTTTTACCTTCCACGAGGCAGTAATTATGTTAATAATTAATCGATTGATGTTGTTACAAACTTTAGTATTTACTTTTCCTTTGGAAAACAACAGGAAAATTATTTTACGTCGAAAGGAAGTAAGTATAAATTCTTCTTCATCTTTAAGTACCATTTTCGTAATAAATGTTAAGTCTTTCGTAAAACATTGATTTGAAAAGAGTAACTATGGAGTTTCTTGTCCGTTCTTCTCCATAAGAATCTACTCTTCCGAATGGACAGTAGAGTCACTATGTTATTTTAAATTTAATGATGATGTTCAAAAGTGCCGTTTAATGGCCTAATTGAAATAAACGTTTTTGACTTTGACTTTGACTTTGTCTTATACAGAAAAGACGAAAACCTATCCAAAGGAAAAATCAAAAACTTCTTTCGTTCAGTCCATCCAAAGGTGGTCTGTAAGAACTTGCTCTATGCGATAAGATCGCCCATTGTACTTGTTTTTATAAACGTTTTTAGGGTTCCGTACCCAAAAGGTAACCAACGGAACCCTATTACTAAGCCTCCGCTGTCCATTCGTCCGTCCGTCTGTCTGTCTGTCTGTCAGCGGGCTGTATCTCAAGAACCGTAATTGGTAGACAGCTGAAATTTTCACAGATTGTGTATTTCTAATGCCGCTATAACAACAAATAATAAAAATTAGGCTTATGGTACGGAACCCTTCATGTGCGAGTCCGACTCGTACTTGGCTAGTTTTTTCCTGTGCTTGTAGTTAAGAGTAGAATACAGTATATAATAAATAAATAAAAAAATATATGTTCTTAGGTTTGTTTTTAAGGACGTTGGGATGGTGAAAGAAAATCGTGCAGACCCTTCTGTACAATTTTCTTGACCCTTTTGAAAGCTAGAATACTGTATCGTTGAGTGCCGATTTTTTTTTGTGTTTTATAGGTGTGGTGTATAGTCCTTATTAACTTTTAATAAATAAATCATGTACACATAGGAGACAAATATACAATTTATTTCCACGGAAGTTTTACCCTCCACAATTCCACAAACACTAAACTCAAATTAATGACCCCCAAACGAAAAGCAATAACCCAAAATAATTGAGTCAATTAATTAATTACGGTTGAGATCTGGTTACAAATCGCGATAATAAATTAATAGGATGATGTAAAGACTGAAATATCTGAGATAATCCGGCGGCGGTGATGGAACAAATCCTCTTGCAACAAATAGGGAGTCATCGTAGATGGTGGTCCAATTTAGAGGAGGTCCAAATACTTATTTTTTATTGGACTAAAATAAAAACAAATTAAAAAAATTACCTTATAGTCGGTTGCACTGATACTGAGCATGAAGTCGAGGGTTCGATTTCTAGATCGGAAAATGAGTAATTGTGTTTTTAATGTGACTGTAGATTGTGAACGGAGCGGAGGAACGGAGAAATATTAACCAATCATGTCAGAATGTTTGTGACTCACGTGGTATGGAGATTTTATGCAATTCCATTGGTTAAAATTTTTCAGTTTTTTCGCTCCGCTGCCTTGCTCGCTCGCAATGACAGGCACCCTAAATGTTGGGTTATTAAAATATTAATAAGTTGTTGTAAGATTTTAGAAATTAAATGTAAAAATATTTCTTACACTACATATACCTGTAGTATAGTTGTGATGAAACGTACAATTGGTTAAACAACTATTGATGCCACTGTTGTACCTATAGATATAGCTCGTTTCTGTATGTGTGTAAGTAAAAGAATATTGTTGGTCAGCAGCCGATGCATGGTATGGCAAAACAATAAACAACGTTGTAAAAAAGTAGAAGGTCTTTCAACCTATGAGACATCATAGATTAACGTAAAACACTTTACGTTATTAAGGTTAAAAAATATAATTAACATCTCCTTTTTAACATTGTCAATTAATTTGTTGGAATACAAAAGTATTTAATCAAAGACCACCGCATATTCATCAAAATCCTGACGAAACTACAACCCAGGAAAATGTCTTGCGCCAACTAACCCTTAGGCATGACAGTTTAATCTTGCTCACTCAACAATATTGCGTATTCGACCCAATCTTAGTGCCTATCTTAAATCTACCGACCTGACACAAATATCACTCGGCCTAAAGATTTTCTGCCAGCATTTAAAGTAATTGGACCATCACCATTGCGCATTAAATTAATGGTACCTGTCAGAATTCGTTGAAAATGCTCCTCGAGACGAACAAAGGCGGGTACTGGAGTACCCCATCGCTCTTGGAGCAACAATGATGTAATAAAATGTACAAGAATAGGGGAAGTGTAGTCAGCAAATGTGCGATGTTTGATAACCGTTTTGATGTACGCCCGTTTGGATGGATCGTTTATTTTCTGAGATATTATTGTTGAGAGTTTTGTTTGGATTATTTTGTGTCTCTATTGCTTCAAATTATGAAAAAAGTATGGTGTTTCAAGCTGTTTTTTTTTCAAAGGTTTTTAATATACTAAAACTTTCTGTGGTTAATGAAAATTAGAAAAATGTAAGTTATATTATTTACCCTTGTACTCGTTTGTAATTGGTTAAGATAGTAATGCTGTGTTTCAATAGCTACAACCTCGGAGTCTTTAGGTCAAGAGTGAATAGACTTCGACCGCGTCATCGCTTACCATCTGGTGAGATAATGGCCAAAGGCACTCGGCCTTTCAATAGTAAAAAAACAAGAAAATACAAATCTTTAAGTTTTATAGCAAACTAGCTTTTGCTCGCAGGATCGCTCTTGTTATAGTAAATTTAATGGTCCTCAGCCAAATATCTCCGTTCCAAAATTTGGCGAGAAAGCAAAGCAAAAAAAAAAGAAAATAAAGCAAAAAATTGCATTAATAATATCAGTTAGAATTAATACAACCTTATTACAGCAGAATTGAACAATCCCTTATGTTTCATCTTCTATTATTATCATTACATTCTTAAAAACTTATTGATGAAACACTGAGACTCATAACTCACTCATCTAGACATTACTCAGTCCATTTACTCCACTATGTCATTCTCAGAAAATAAAATATTAACAACCATATTTTCTCATTCTTACTCATTTCTCATAAAACCTCATTACTAATGTACTGAGATGGGGACTGGGGGACGGGGTACTGTATTCCCCCATATAGAAAGCACCACACAAAGCGAGGCTTTCAGAAACTGTGGCAGGAAATTTAAATGTATTTTGTGGGGAACGTCGATACCCCGCGTGGAGAAAGCACAAAAAAGTAATGTAAAATAAATTATTATGTCATTTTATTTCATTTGTGGGATTTTCCGGTGATGTTAGCAATTAATTTTCTTTAATTTTTCAATGGTTTTAAATCGCGGCTTTGCTCTGGTTACAATAGATTTAAACAAAAAATCCGGAACTCTCACACGAAGGGTTCCGTACCATAAACCTTAATTTTTATTATTTGTTGTTATAGCAGCAATAGAAACACACAATCTGTGAAAATTTAACTGTCAACCTATTCAGGTTCTATGTCAGGACAGACGGACGGACGGACGGACAGCGAAGGTTTAGTAAAAGGGTTCCGTTGGTTATTCTTTGGGCACGGAGCCCTAAAAAGCCTATAACCGTCTTCATCTAACTCAGAACCAAAATTCATTAAGATCGATTCAGCAAATTAGGCCTAAAATTGTAACAAATAAACATCACTTTCGCATTGTAATAAATTAAATTGGGATTTTATGCAAAGATGTATCTTTTTTTTATATGTCATTGTGTGTGTAACCTTGATGTAGGTACTCCTTTTACTGTTTATTATATGAAGGAGCTCGTAGCTAAACTACAACAGCCGCACGGGTCAATCTTTATGGTTAAGCAACGCTCGCCGAGGTCGGTCTGTGGATGGGTGACCAACTTTACATAACGAGGTTCCTCCGTGCCTCGGAAAGCATGTTAAGCCGTTGGAGTCGGTTGTCATTTGGAGATCCTTGGCAGTCGTTACGGATTGTCAAAAGCCCGTAAATCTGACACCAGGCTTGCCAAGAAGTACCGTGTTACCCAGTTAATGGGTTGTGGAAGTCTTGTAGGCAGCCGCTCCACGTAAAACAACTGGTATTCAGCTGAATTCGGTTTGACTAGAAGCCGACCCCAATATAGTTTGGGAAAAAGTTTAGCAGAATGATGAATCCTTTTATATAACTTAAATGTTATATAATATGTCTGGTGAAGTAAATGAATTTAAATTAAAGATCAGTCATCAATCACAGTCCGATTAATTAAATGAAGTTGAAACAAGTTTGAAGAAATATTTATCAAATTATCAGTTAGTATGATGAATGAATGGATCCATTTTTGATACTTGACTTTCATTTTAGGGAGCAGATGCTTTCTTTACCCAGTGGACTAAAATAATTGAAATACTAGGTTTGCTCCCGTGGGTTTCCCGCAGGGGCCATGTATTCTGCAAGTGGCTTATGGCACTCAACGATATCATGACATTAAAAAAATGCTATCAGTTCAGTGCTTTAAAAGGTGGCTTTTACAAATATAAAAAAAGAAAAAAAACTACCTTTTTAACCGACTTCGAACTCTTCAAGAACTGATAGCAAATGGATCGGAATTTCTGAAATCGCATGACTGTTGATTCTTTACACCAGTTCATAACATAACATCACGCCGCCGGCACGCTGTGTTTGTGGTTTCACTATATAGTGGAAAAAACTTAAAAAAAAAAAAACCGATTCCAAAAACAAAATACTACAAAGTTAAAAATAACTTTAATTTTGGAAGTCGGTGTTCTAAAGCGAAACAACCAAAAACACCGACTTCCGAAATTAAAGTTATTTTTTTGATAATTATAATAGTATTTTTGACTAGGAGATGATTTTATCAGGTTAAGCAACGCTTGCCGAGGCCGGTCTGTAAATGGGTGACTATCTTATTATACTCCTCCATGCTTCAGAAGACATGATAAGCCGTTGGTCTCGGATGTTGTTAAGGATTGTCAGAAGTCATCAAATCCAGTCTTGCCAAGGAGTACCGTGTTACCCAGTTATGGAGGTCTGGTGGGCAGCTGATTTATGTAAATACTGGTGTTCAGCTGAACCTGGCTGGACTGGAAGGAGACCCCAACATAATTGGGAAAAGGCAAGGCAGGTGATGATGTTGGCCAAACCTTTTTGTCCAGTAGATTGGATCGGACTCACATGCAAGTACAATTTATCCAGATGACTCAAGTCACCGTAGCAGGAGGAAACCAAGAGACTGCCTATCGGGCTCTGACATCCCCTTACATTCTCTCTGACCTGTCCAGACGTGGTCGTGACAGGTCAGAGATCGTCTGTTAGAAGGTTTAGTTACGTCAATTTTTTTGTTTTTTTTTTTTATTATTTGTAATTGGTTTGCTCTTGACTCTAGTCTATGTCAGAGATGACAGAGACAAAGTCTACGATGGAGCGAGCCTACCCAGAAGGAGCCTGTTCACTCTAACTTTGAAGAGATTAGGGTTGTAAGCTTTCGGAAACACAGACGCAGGCAGAGAGTTCCACTCCTTTGCTGTGCGCATTATAAAAGACCTTTGAAAACGCTTAGTGCGAATTGGTGGAATAGCCACAAGGTAGGGATGGTAAGATGCAGTGCGTCTGGATGTGGTTAAAAAGATTGACGCAACTAAATCTTCTAAATTCAGGATGCACTGATTTTGGTCATGGTGGCCAATCTCAACCAAATCTAGCCATCGATTCTGGACATAGTGCACAAGACGTGTTTACGCAAACACGGGTGCACTCTCTCTTCTATCACTCTCATATTTCGATGGGACGCAATCCGACACGACCGGAGATAGATCTAGCGCAGAACCAATGGCTTAATGTGCTTTCCGAGACACCACTTCTAAACTCTGGGCTGTCACAGAGAAATTTCTGATGAAAAAACTTAATAACTCTTTTTGCCCGACCTGCGAATCGAAGACTCCACCCTCGACAGTTGCCCTTGCCACCGCGAAATCAACGGAACAATTAATTTAGTGCCTACCCTGTGATCGACTGGGCGCAATAGCCGTGGCGACGGAACAACAATTAAATAGTTTTTATTTTTTAAATCGTTGGCCGCCATGTTTATCAGGGGCCATAGGATATTAAACACTGCATTAAAAAAAAAATAAGTTTAAACCGCGTGATTTGGTGACCGCGTGAGTTGACACCTAATGGCACGCTGATGTGCTGACGATAAATCACCGGCTATTTGAAGTTTCATACGTATCATTTGAGTTATCTCAATATTTAACTACGATAGGTAATCAAACAAAAATTTATCGACAGCATCATCTCATGAAACTCGCTCGTAACTACGAAACTCATCGTCACACGTAAAATGAGTAATTCCATAGCTTTTACAATCCTTTATCATCGCGTATCCTTTTCAAGTGCCATTAATTCCTCCATAACGCGAAGCAAAGCTGCATCACGTATAAGAGTGAGCTACTCCAATGTAGAGCCCTTGTGTTCGAAAGTAATGGAGGCTTTAGATCGCTAAAATGTTTGAGCAACACTGTAAGTTATTGTTGACTAGTACTTAAACTAATTAATAGAGAAAAAAGCTAGTTAACTAATAGAGCTTTTAATTACAAGACGGTAATTAGTCTTCAAAAGTAATTTGCTGAAAAAATATTATCGCGTTCTAGATAGTTAATTGGAACCGTAGAATTTAAATTGGTGTGAAATTTAAAAGGGCTGTGAAAACATTTTAATGAGATAATAACGAATGACAAATTGACAGTTTTGTTTCAGTTTTTTTATCGTTACGTTTTCGCTGTAGATGCAAAAATCTTTTCTGTTTTATTTTCTTATTATTTATGATAAAGCACCCCTTCTACTCACTACGACAGCTAAGAAAACATCTTGAGATTACAGTAAAACATCATTTATCTTCATTATACTTAGCTTACTATTAAAATAAAAGGCAAGTTAAATTCAGTAGACTTCAGCAAGAAAAGTCGCTAAAGAAACTTAGTCGAAAAACAAAACTTAATTAAAAACGTTTAACGATAAAAAAAACGTTTAAACAAAATCACATTAATTAAGGAGAAGATTAATTATAAGTTAAAATATTATTTGTAACAGATAAAGGCTCTCACTCGAGTGAAATTAATTTGGAGTATCCATTAATTTTCTAACAAACAAAGTACCAATTTCACCCGAAAATTTGTTACTAGACATCGTTATATCAATTTTGATAAATAAAAGGAACTGGGATATTAATTTTATAGCCTTATTGAAAGGAAATATATAGTGGTTTAGTCTAGAGATTTATTGGCTTAAACAGCCTTAGAGGCACCTTTCACAATGTAATTTTAATATTTTATTAAACTTCATAATACTCGTATTAATAAATTGTTTCTCAATCAAACGATTCCAGGAATACATTTCACAGAAAATTAATATTTGAGATGAATTGTTAGTGCTAGATTATTAAGAGAACCTATTATCACTAAATAGTCGAGTACTGATAATACGACTCCACATAACTTAAAAAAAAACACATTATCTGAAGACTATCTGAAGAGACTATCTGAAGAGAAAGCACTCAATTGGACAACCAATGAAATTAGCAGAAACATTAATTATGCCATCGTCAGATCATCGTCGAGAGGAGCTCGTGGCTAGATAATAACCGCCGCACGGGTCGATCTTCAAGGTTAAGCAACGCTTGCCAAGGTTGGTCTGTGGATGGGTGACCATTTTAACATAACGAATTTCCTCAGTGCCTCGGAAACCACGTTTGTAGATATTTGGTAGTCGTTACGGATAGTCAGAAGCCAGTAAATCTGACTCTAGTCTTGCCATGAAGTACCGCGTTACCCAGTTAGTGGGTGGTGGAGGTCTGGTAGGCAGCCGCTCCTAATAAAATACTGGTATTTAGCTAAATCTGGCTTGACTCGAAGTCGACCCCAATATAGTTGGGAAAAGGCTAAGCAGATGATTCATTATACTATCGTACTATGCCAAAAGAAAATAGAAGGCAAGTGATGAAGTACTAGAAATATAATTTAAACAAATAAACAAATTCAAAGAAAATACAACAGCTGAAGATACACACAAGAAATACACTGAAATCAAAGCACTCAACTAAACAACCCTCACACAACGAAGTTAGGATAAACACACAAGAAGATCGCACAATACCCAAGAACATAGAAGGTACATTAGAAATGAATGTATTTGAAAATGAAAGCGTGCATTACGAAGCAGACGTTACAATAATAGATAATGATGTTATTTCGGGATTAATTTCTGAGAAACTACGAAGGGAGGTAATGGAACAGATTATTGTGCTTGCTTACTCCACTAATCTTTTCCTTGTGTGATTCTGTTGATATAATTTGTTTTGTGAAGGGTGGTGGAGTTATGGCTGGATGTAGCTATGAGTATCCGTCATATAGATGAGTTTTTGGTTTTTCTACATTTGTATTATTATTCAGTCCAAGCCTTTTTTTAAACACATCAATTCTGTCACATGAATGGTGGGTTTAGTTCGAATCCAATTATATACATGTCAAAAAAATTAAATTAGATTACAATTTTTGTAGACAGGTACGAGTATATGTCACAGATGTAACAGATAATTATGTTTATTCAATCTCAATCCATTTTCTTTAGTTTATTATGTAATAATACACTATAAAAGCTCAACAATAACATTATACCGTACATTTAAATAAGACAAAACCCTGTCTGAAAAACTTACTTGAAATCGTGGTGAAAACTGTTTCTAAATCCGTGCAGTACTTTCCGAGATTAGCGAGAATATATTACACAGACCCGACGGCTTCGTTTATACTATCTTGTATACCTACGAAATATGCATGTATATTATGCGAATGTGTTTCAACGCCAACTCTCTTGAGGAATACAACTACATTTCTGTATTTCTCTATTGCTGTATCCTGCACTTCCATAATAACATCTAGGAGAGCAAAAATAAAGAAATTCTAGAAACAAATGTTTCAAAAACTTTGTATTCTTAGTGTTACATTTCGTCAATGTACGTTCATGTTAATCCCTGTTTAAAATTCAAAGAGCCTGCGGCCTCGCTGCAGTCTCGAGTAAATTAAATAGAAGACCCGGTGACTTGGCGGGATGAGATGTAAATTCTGTACTGTTGCAACTATGGTGGAGCAAAAACTAATTTGCGCATTTTAAAATGCCTTCGCTCGGAATCGTGGATCGGTGAGGAATGGTTTACTTTAATGAAATTGTTGTTTACTGTTATTTCGAATGATTTTTGACAGCTTTAAATTTCACATAATGATAATACTTGTATATTGGAGACATGCTGCGTTTACTGATTTGTCTCTGGTATCGATAGTTTGTTGTCTAACGCTAGACATTCACTCAAAGTTGAACATGACGGTTTTATCTGCATAAGCAAACATGACATTTATAACTGTCGCTATGGTAATTGCAAAACTACTCATCTGAATCCTAGTACGTATTTGTGTGTTGGTTTTACATAGGGGGCAAGCGGGTGTGCTCCCTGATTCTCACCGTCATCAAAATAAATTCCTTTGTCTGAAACTACCCTACCATTTCTTTTCTCCTCTTTCTCAGGTGGGCTGGCTCCGAGCCGAAGACCAGACAGTCCTATCCCTCAACGACCGGGTGGTTCTCAGTCCTCGGTACTCCGTGAACTTGGACACTCCCAGCACTTGGCAGCTGAGGATCAGACCTCTACGGGCGGAAGACCGCGGCTGCTACATGTGCCAAATCAACACGCAGCCCAGTATGAAGTGGCAGATTGGCTGCATTGATGTTTATGGTAAGTGGGTCTATTTAATAGGGTACTGAAGAACTATAGTAAACTGTTTAAATTTGGACTCAATGTTTATGAAAATATAACAGTTATTCAAGATCTTTTAAAAAAGTATACATACTTTTAAGACTGGAGCAATCAATTACGTGTATCATGATTTCACGCACTATTTGAATTGTGACGCATATTTTGAATTCAAATTTAGAATAAATTGGGACACTTTAGGCTATTTCATAGTTAATGGAATCGAGAAGAGGGTAAACTAATTGATTCTCCAAATAATCACTCAAGTTTCATCTATACTTAACCCACGTATTTCAAAGCTATTCTAATTTTATTCTGGGTTCTCTTGTCTGGAGTCATCTATAAGTACCCTCTTATTGGTGTCGCTTACAAATAATCCTTTGTTATAAACGATCCTTTTAGTTTCCATCAAAACGTAAACGCTTTCAAGACTTTTAATTAAAATCGCTAAGTATTTATTATGGTCGAAACCGTAAATGAAAAGAGAAATGGCCGAAACTTGTACAACCATATTGAAAAGGTGTAGCTGTAAAGAACTTAAGTAAATTACACAACAACAAACGGAAACGCAAACTTTCAAACAAGGGAGATGTATTTTTTAATATAAACCCAGAAACGAACGATTCTCTAAACGAGTAATAGGTAAAAATAAAAGAGAGGGAGTCTTAAGCTTATTAAGGATAGGGGACGGATCCAAAGCTTCAAAACATTTCAAAGTACTTACGTAGAACTTAGAACAAAACTCAATATCAATGAAACGTCTCGAATGAACGCTGGAAAAGTATTTTCTTCAGAAAAATAAATCACCTTAAGAGAAGTTAACGTTATTTCTCCGCTCCATTGAAGGTGGGCGCCAAGTTTTATCGTTCGCAGCTCAAATTAGTTCTGGGGGTTTATTCTTTTTTTTTTCAATTCTCAAGTTTTGAAGTATGGATTTCAATATTGAAATTTTACTATGTCTCTGAGGTGCCGGCGTAACTTTCTGGGGGGTGAGGAATTTAATATGTAATATCGCGCCGGTCGTCACGGGGGATTTCTTTTTCAAATTGTATAAAAGTCCAAATGAAAGGAAGTATGGATGAGGGGGCATTTGATTGGTTTCGTTTAGATGAAATTAAAATTGAGGTTGAAATTGAAGTTGATGACAAGGTCAATGAAGATGAAGATTGCGTTGAGTTTAGTCAACATAAAGGAATAGTCGATGATTCGTTAAAGGCATGGGCGCTAGCTATTTTTCTTACAAAAAAAAATGTGTTTATTATCTTAAATCTATACAATTAAGCTGCCGGGGCTTCCCAGAAAGTAATCCGAAGATACTTGTGATGGGATAAACCTCGCTCTTTCTCGATTAATTAACAATTATTTAGTTGTGCTAATTAGGTATAAGTTACACATTTTTTATAAAACTGAAAAAGAAAAATGAAAATCGTGTTTATGGCAGTGTGTAAAAACTAGAGTTTGTTTTGTATAAATGTGTGTTTATACGTGTGTTTATGAGTGTATGAATGTATATTCTGTGTGTATTACTTCACCACAGACGGTCGTCATCGACATTTGATGAAACGTAAAAGCCGTGTTCAGCGAAGCAAAACTGTTAATTGTTCTGATTCAATCTATTAAGAGCCGAAAACAACTTTTGGCCAGACGCCTAAAGTTTCATCGCTTCGAGTGTTCGACCAACTTGATAGCTATCGATTTTGGCTTACTTCTGTAACTTTTGTGAGTAAATAAGCAACAGTTGCTAAAAAAACATCTTAGGAATTTATCAAGTGTTGATAATGCTCCAGTAAACTTTGACAGAGATAAAACTGTATAGAGAAATTGATAGCTTTTTTTTCAATAAGTAACGTCTAACTTCTCTAAAAGTTACGTTTGAATTCGGAAATATATACCAAAGGAATGTAATCAAAACACCGTTAAATGAACATATCCTCAATAACACATTCTCTTCCCTTCCCTATCAAATTCGCCTGGCAATAAACTGAGCGTGACACAAAGGCAAAGTTAAAGACCAATAAAAAACAGTCACAACCTCTCCGATCTAACACAACACACTTATATTATGTAAATAAGAAAGCGATTCGACCAAACTGGAGCGATACACTCGAGTTGATTCGAGCCCTCATAAGCGTATTTTCACGAGAACTCGAGGTACAGCACTGAGTCAGGCAAATCTTTTAAATGTAGAAAAATATACTCCTGCAAAAATTGCTTGCAATCTGCCTGCATATTCGTGTGACATTTTCACGGATTTTTCTCGTGTATTGGGCGTTCGAGTTTTTCTGCAGGTTTTTTTTTGCTTTTTTTGCGTATTTGACCTATCTAGCGGCACTTTAAGTAACGTGAAAAGCTGTGATACGTGTTTATTTTTAGTTCGAATATGTGTCAGTTTTAGATAAGTTAAAAGCATGTTTGATTTTGCTTGAGTTCCAATACTTTTGTTAGTACAAATGTTGGGTTTGTGCTTGAAATAATGTTTATTGAATAAATTTCAACACTGTATGGCCTATTGTGTGTGGGCTTATATAAATAAGTAGGTACAGAGTTGAGTTCCTAAGCAAATAATGAAAAACACAGACGTTATTTTTGTTAAATGTTATTGAACTTGGATTTCTAATGTTCTTATTTTTGCTTTTTCTTACTAGTACCTCCTGACATCATCAATGAAGAGACATCAGCAGACGTGTCAGCCCAAGAGTTGGACAACGTGACCCTCATCTGTAGAGCATCAGGACATCCTCCACCCAAGATCACGTGGCGAAGGGAGGACCACGAACCTATGCTGCTGAAGAAAGTTGGAAGCAGGGATTTTTACAAAGGTAGTAGCTTTTTCCCGCGACTTCATGCGCGCATATCCCGTTGAGGTGGACAATGTGACCCTCATCTGCAGAGCATCAGGACATCCTCCACCCAAGATCACGTGGCGAAGGGAGGACCACGAACCTATGCTGCTGAAGAAAGTTGGAAGCAGGGATTTTTACAAAGGTAGTAGCTTTTTCCCGCGACTTCATGCGCGCATATCCCGTTGAGTTGGACAATGTGACCCTCATCTACAGAGCATCAGGACATCCTCCACCCAAGATCACGTGGCGAAGGGAGGACCACGAACCTATGCTGCTGAAGAAAGTTGGAAGCAGGGATTTTTACAAAGGTACTTGCTTTTCCCGTGACTTCGTGTTCGAATATCCCGTTCCATCCCGTTCCTGCAGGAATTTCGGGAAATACTCTATTAGTGCTGCCCTACACTCCCCAAGGAACCTACATGCCAAATTCAGCTTTCTACGACGGTTGCAATTGTGCGTTGTCGGTCATGTGTTTCAGTAACGATTAAATGGATTTTAACATGTTGATGATGCAACTTCCTATTTCATTTAAGTCGATTTGAGTCGGACTCGCACACGAAAATAAACCTTAGTTTTTATTATTTGTGTTTATAACGGCAGTAGGTTTACACATTCTGTGAAAATCTCAACTGTCTACCTATTACGGTTCTTGAGATACAGCTCGCTGACAGACAGACGGACGGACGGACAGCGGAGGCTTAGTAATAGGGTTCCGTTGGATACCATTTTGTTACGGAACCCTAAAAATTAGGTACATTCGTTTATCCGCTTCAGTAGAACATACATTCATACTTTAAGTTTGCCGTAGTCGAATTAAAATATGAGCGAGCATAAAAAGGTTCCTTCTACACGACATCCTACCGACACGCACAAAACGTTTTGGGAGCATATTTATTGTACGTACAGCTAAGAAGTGGAATTCCCTGCGAGAGTCTGTGTTTCTTGATATCTACAAACTGTGAGCCTGTAGGTCAAGAGCAGTGGCGAACCGTAGGTGCAAGCCAGCGTAGACCAGCATAGGTAATAACTGGTTAAAAAGAAAACACCGTAATATAACTCATCGCTATCACGCCGACCCACTGCCCCGTGATGTTTCTGTACTGAATTCTATGCTATAGTGATATTAAATTGCTACGTGTTTATTTCTTACATAATTATTACATCGAAATATAACATTATAAAAATAACTAAAACAGCTGAGTTTTATGATATAAGAGCCTAGAGAGACTAAAATGGCATTGTGCATAGGTACTAGGGAATCTTGCTGGCTTGCACCTACGGCACGCCACTGAGTCAAGAGTGAATAGGTTGCCAAGGTCTAAGTGCGCGTGCTCCATATTCGATCGTATCATCGCTTAACATAAGGTGAGATAGGGGTCAAACGTGTGCCTACCAATGGTAAAAAAAAATGTACCGCGAATAAAATCAGGTGTAGTGAACTTCATATTCGCGATGGTATTACATTAATAATATCAATAAAGCCCTATTGTAACTCAAAAGCAACTGTATTGCAAGGTAACGTTATACCTACATCCCTCCTACACAAAATTCTTTGAAATTCTTACACAATTCTTAATGTATTGAAATTCGATGGACTCACAAAAGGCTATTTAGAAAAAAATACGTTATATGAATTTGTGAGAGGGAAATCTCAAGAGCCAATGGTTCGGAACATTGCATACTTTAGGGCTCCAAGTCACCAGAAATGGGAAACAAAAGAAATCATTTGTCACAATACTATTGAAAAAGTTTTTGGAGCGCGACTCGCTTTGATCAAAACGTTTTCATTTCAATGTTATTTTTGGATTGTGGTTCAAAAATGGCAGTAACATTTCTTAGAAACCGTAGTTTTTGTATTAGTCATTTTAATACAAAGCCCCAATGTGAATCGAGGCTAGAAAAGGAGGTGACTATTGGCAACAACTAATACGGTTGGCGCAACTTGTCGTCCAATTGGTTGTCGAAGAAACCATATTGCACCAACCCGAAGTAACTAATAATAAAATAGGGACAGGGAAACGCTGAAGACTTTACACAAATACATTTTTTCTCGCTCTTGCATCGGTGGCAGCGCGTAGCAATGTGCTACGAGCATCCCTTTTGATCAGGCACGGCAGTGTAGTCCAAAATTGTCGCCTACGCCGTAGCCTTCGCGTAGCCATTAGGCTAGGAGCTACACGCATCGAGCGTGGATTAAAATGACTGCACTTCAGTGCAGTCGTTTTGTTATTTTCGTACGTATATATTTTGTTCGTTATCCATATTTTGGACGGCAGCACATTCGAAGTATAACTGTTTCCATGTTTTCATAACTTTTCTTTTCCGTTTACAGTTTTCATACGACAAAGTCAAGTAAATAACAGATTATTTGTGTTAAACTCCTTTACTATATACGTGACGTTTTTTTATAATGCGCGCGGAACTAGTTAGCCGCGCCTTAGGTATGTGAGCGGTGGGACGGAGAGGCGGGGGCGCTTGCTATCATTACTCAGTGCGGCGCCGTACTTTGCGACGGTAACACGTGTTGAAAGTTCCGGCTAGTTTAGACAAAACGCACATGAGATTGCAATAGGGAGATTAGTCCGCCAATAAAAAACCAATATAAGGAAATAGTATTTAAAGTACATGGCAAAAGTTTTTTTAAAAAAGGAAAGCCGATGTCAATAGTTTAGAATATAAAACTGATGCGAATATACATAAATTAGTAGCAGAAGCAACAGGGATATCAGAACGAAGTGTAAGGAGAGTGATTGCTGATAGTAAAACTTCCTTTCAAAATACAGGGGAAGCAAAATTTAGTTCTCCGCGGAGACCAAAAGAAATAAAAAAGAAAACAAAGTTGGCGATTTTGATTTAGGGGTGATAAGAAGAAAAATAAATCAGTTTTATATGGTAGATAAAAAAATTCCAAGTCTACGAAAACTAAATGCTGTGTTAAAAGAGGATAATATTTTAGATTGCGGATTAACTTTTTTAAGCGAACTTTTGCACAAACTGGGATATTCATTTAAGAAATGTTAATCGAAGAGATCCTTTTTAATAGAGAGACCAAACATTGTTGAATATTTTTGGACGAAACTTACGTTAACCAAAGTCACATTGTCCAAAAATTTTGGCAATCTTCGTCGGAGCCTGGAATTTATATAGCTATAGGCAAAGGAAGGCGTTTAATAATAGTTCACGCTGTTAGCTGAAACGGGTTAGTTGACGATGCTTTATTTTAAAACAGATTTAGCTAATTTTTAAAACAGATTAAAAAACGGGGGATTATCATGGCGACATGAACTCTACAATTTTTTCCAACTGGGTTGATCGAAAATTAATACTTAAACTTCCACCTAACTCAGACATAGTTATGGATAATGCTGCATATCATTGTGTGCAAGTTGAGAAGAAACTGACTATGTCCAGTTTGAAAATTAATGTGCAGAACTGGTTGCAAAATCATGATGTGCCATTTTCTCCCATGATGATCAAAGCCGAACTCTTGAGGTTGATTAATACGACCCAATCAGAAAAAAATAAACACTGTTGATGAATTTCTGAAAGCTGCAGGTCATAATGTGTGTGTATGTATGAACAGTATGACCTGCCGATGCATCCAGACCTCAAACCGATCGAGCTTGTGTGGGCAAATATTAAAAATTGCGTGGCCAGACATCACATTAATGCTACCACATGCTGCTCGCATTAAAATTACAATACTAACAAGGCTATTTTCCAAATTCTCTGTCGAACAATGGCAAAAATGCGATGACCACGTACAAAAAAACGAACAAGAATACTGGAATCCTGATATGAGATTTGATACTATGATGGACGAAATCATTATAAACTTACAAGATGATTCTGAATCAAGTTCAGAGAGTTCAGAATCAAGTGATTCAGAGGATATGTCAGAATAATTTCATTTGTTTAATTGGTTTTTAGTTTATTTTACTATTAACTACAATATAATTAGATTGGTACAATATAAACTTCTGAAAGTTCAATTGCTTTTTATTTATTATTTTCAATAATTGAACAATTATTGTTCACGATATCTCGAGATTGGTCATCACTGCCTAATCTCATGTGCGTTGCGAGCAGTAGGCAACCCGCCCCCTCATCCCTGTCGCCACCTAAGGCGCGGCCAAATAGTTCAGCGCGCACTATTAGCTAAAATATGAATAATATGTTTTGAATGAAAATGATTGGACATCAAAAGAACACGTTGTATAGTACTACTCTGTCAAGAAAGTACCGGGAAAAGATCAATAATACACAAAATGTCTGTTATTCATCCAAATTTATTTTATCACCTTCAAAGTACGCTCCTTTATAAACGATATACTTGCGCCAACGAATAATCCATTCATCAAAACATTTTTTAAACGCTGCTTCCGGAATTGAGTTGAGTTCTCGCCGCGAATTCTCCTTTATGTCTTCTATCGATTGAAAACGGTACGTTGGAAGGCGCCACTCCGAAGCTTGTTGACTAGTTTGCATGTCAAACTCGTAAACCCACGTCTCGTCACCAGTAACAATGCGTTTCATGAATGTTGGGTCCGAACTGACTCGTTCTAGTATGTCCTCAGCGACTTTCATGCGATTGAGTTTTTGGAGAAAATTCAGATCTTTTGGGACTAGCCGAGCAGCAACATGTTTCATACCCAAATGATTAGTTAAAATGGTACGGATCGACTCGTGAGATACAGAAAGTTCGGCGGCTATCTCTCTCAGAGTTGAATGGGGATTTTCAGTCACTATTTCCTTCACTTTTGCGATGTTAACTTCAGTTGCAGACGTTGACGGCCTACCAGAGCGAGGCAAATCTTCCATCACATCTCGACCGCTTTTAACCGCTTTGAACCACTCATAAGCACGAGTTTTTGATAAAGTCGATTCACCGTAAGCCTTCTGTAACATTTTCAGTGACTCCGAACACGAAATTCCATTGGCGATGCAAAATTTAAGACAAACTCTTTGTTCGATATTTTTGTCCATTATGAAATTCGCAATACACACTATATATGATATTAGTAAAACCAGCACTGTATTTAATATAAATAACAGATGCAACTCAAACTCCGCGCCAAAATGGAAAACAGTTGTGCCAATCTAACAACTACAAAAAAAACAAAAATTTGAATTTGGAACCATAAACAAATCATCCATTCCCGATACTTTTTTGACTGAATGTATATCAGTAAGACTTCATTGTAAGTTAATAAGACAATTCCATTATGAAATATGACCTCCTTAATCCAAGTTGTCGGCATCGATTTTCGCATCGGTTCATTATTCCGTCCCTTAGGGCTCATCCTTAATACAGGAGCACTCCTTAACGAGACTACCCTTTGCCCTTTTATTAATAATGTCTTACTAGTACTAATCCCGCTGTCAAGGATATTGATTACTAGGCGTATTTAGTTTCCAAAGCCTGGTTTGTTAGGCCGGTTACTGTCTTTAGACTACTTGAAAGTTTAAAGTAGTTTTTTCAGAATCTTCGTGAAATAAAATCATGGCATATTTTTATATTTTGCCGTATGGTGTCGGCCGGTGCCGTTTGGTACCGTATAAGAATAATACAATTCCATCACTTCCCGTGGGTGTCGTAAGAGGCGACTAAGGGACTCACCAGATAATGGGCAGCAGCGTTCTTTCAAAAACGCAACTACATACACTGTGATCGCCAACCCGCCTGCCAAACGTGGCAATTGTGGCAAAACGGGGGGGGGGAGGGGGGGAGGTTGCCACAATTGCCCCGCTTGGCAGGCGGGTTGATCGCAGTGTATGGTGTTGCACGTCTTTCGGCTGTTATGATGATAATATTATCAGACTAATAAGGTGTTAGTATTTATTTGAATCCGTAAGAGTTATTGATCAAAAGTCAAGCATCGCTTGCCCACTAAATCAACGGATGGGTGACCAATGTGGCGATATTTTCCTTTGACAGTCATTGCGAATAAAATATTTTATTAAATTCGTGTAAACGTTCAATAATATTTAAGTCTTGATGACACCGTGTTCTCTGTGTTGTAAAAAAAAATGTTTCACTGTAAATTTTCTCTTGTTCAGTTGAGAGCTACACGGGTAGTTCACTCCCCCTGTGGCGCGTGGATCGCCGACAGATGGGCGCGTTCCTGTGCATCGCGGCCAATGACGTGCCGCCCGCCGTAAGCAAGAGAATCATACTTAATGTTAACTGTGAGTATTTGCTGTCATCAATCGGCTCTGTGAGTACGTATACAGTCTAGTTGAGAGCTACACGGGCAGTTCGCTCCCCCTGTGGCGCGTGGATCGCCGGCAAATGGGCGCGTTCCTGTGCATCGTGGCCAATGACGTGCCGAACGCCGTCAAAAAGAGACACTTAATGTTAACTGTGAGTATTTGCTGTCATCAATCGGCTCTGTGAGTACGTATACAGTCTAGTTGAGAGCTACACGGGCTGTTCGCTCCCCCTGTGGCGCGTGGATCGCCGGTGAATGGGCGCGTTCCTGTGCATCGTGGCCAATGACGTGCCGCCCGCCATCAACAAGAGATACTTAATGTTAACTGTGAGTATTTGCTGTCATCAATCGGCTCTGTGAGTACGTACACAGTCTAGTTGAGAGCTACACGGGCAGTTCGCTCCCTCTGTGGCGCATGGATCGCCGGCAAATGGGCGCGTTCCTGTGCATCGTGGCCAATGACGTGCCGCCCGCCGTCAGCAAGAGATACTTAATGTTAACTGTGAGTATTTGCTGTCATCAATCGGCTCTGTGAGTACGTACACAGTCTAGTTGAGAGCTACACGGGCAGTTCGCTCCCTCTGTGGCGCGTGGATCGCCGGTGAATGGGCGCGTTCCTGTGCATCGTGGCCAATGACGTGCCGCCCGCCATCAACAAGAGATACTTAATGTTAACTGTGAGTATTTGCTCTCATCAATCGGCTCTGTGAGTACGTATACAGTCTAGTTAAGAGCTATACGGGCAGTTCGCTCCCCCTGTGGCGCGTGGATCGCCGGTAAATGGGCGCGTTCCTGTGCATCGCGGCCAATTACGTGCCGTCCGCCGTCAGCAAGATAATCATACTTAATGTTAATTGTGAGTATTTGCTGTCATCAATCGGCTCCGTGAGTACAGATTCTAGTTGAGAGCTACACGAGCAGTTCGCTCCCCCTGTGGCAAACTGGCAAACATTACAAGGCTCGTGGAGTTTGTCCAACAAAAGTTTTTCCAAAAGAATACGATCGTCTCGTAAAATGAGTGGAACACAAGTATATGATATACAAGAAGCTAATGCTCTCGTTCAATTACACAAAAACATTACTTACGTGAATAGTTAATAACCAAAAAAGTTTTAATGATACCTACTAGCTTTTATGAGATTCAAAAGATATTCTAATTATTTATAAGTACATTAAAAAGCTAATGTGTGTTCTTTGTAAGTTTTTTTGTTCTCAGAAATTATGACTTTGAAAATACTTTTCAAACTTTGCTTGAAATTGAGTAGATAAAATTCAACGCAGGTTTTATTTTTATTAGAACCCTATTAACTAACTTAAAACAAAAAAAAACCGGCCAAAGGCGAGTCAGACTCGCACTCAAAGGGTTCCGTATTATAAACGTTAGTTTTTAGGGTTCCGTACCCGAAGGGTGACCAACGGATCCCTATTACTAAGCCTTCGCTGTCCGTCCATCCGTCCGTCCGTTCGTCCATCTGTCTGTCAGCGGGCTGTATCTCAAGAATCGTAATAGGTAGGCAGTTGAAAATTTCACAGATAGTGTATTTCTATTCCCGGTCTAACAACAAATAATAGTTTTTATTGTTTGTTGTTAGACCGGGAACCCACGAAGGGTTCGTTACCAGGTTTCTGGTAACGAACCCTTCGTGTGCGGGTCAGACTCGCACTTGGCCGGTTTTATTATTTGTTGTTCTAGCAGCAATAGAAATAGAAAATATGTGAAAATTTCAACTGTCTACTTATTACGGTTATTGAGATACAGCCCGCTGACAAACAAACGGACGGACAGACGGACGGGCGGATGGAGAACGGACGGACAGCGGAGGCTTAGTGGGTTCCGTTGGTTACCCTTTGGGTAGGGAACCCTAAAACGTAACTTAAATTACTTTCTCAGATTCAGCACTGGCAGTCTGTTAAACGTAATTTTTACAATCTCTGATTCAAACTTCAATGTCGTTCGTAATTGGATTTTTTTTTATACAAAATCACAAAGAAAGGCCTGAAAACGTTCAGCGAGAAACTCATTTAATATTGAATAACAAAGTTGATTATGAGGAGATAACAGGAATCTCCCGTTTGTCTGTAAATAAGGATGGAATGAAACAAATTGAGCGGCTCTCACCTCTGCTTCCAATACAATTAGACGATTATTCCTCTTGCCTACCTTCGTATAACTAAGCTGTTGGCTCAAGTTATAAGCGACCGCTGTCAAATAGAATAAACTTAATTGTAAACTAATATTGAAACGCACATCTTTTACAATACCAATAATAGGGGTGAGTCTATATCCTCACCTTCCGCCTGACGCAGGTACTCACCGGACAAGGTTGTTTCGGGAGATACCTGTTTCAGATTTGGCAGGAGGACACGCCCGGGTGTTAACACTGCGAGGATCGCCTGGAGACACGGTGGAGGTCAGCCCTGCTTGGGCGGAGCACCGCCGTGTGCTCGTCGAGGCGATCGGCGGCGGCGAGCATCGGATGGCTCGCCGTCCAATCAGAACCAGGCCCGGGTCGACGGCGCGCTGTGTTCCACGCGCGCCTCAAAGAGCTGTCAGCATGGGAGACGGGGCCCGCTAAGGGCAGGGCGAAAGAGTCGCAGCGGCCCTGGAACGCAAAGGGCATTAGGAGGAACACGGATGAGTTTTAGTCAGTGAGAGTCTGACACTCCCTTCCGCTCCGCCCAGAGCGGAAGGAGTCATTTGATGATTTCCCATCTTTAAAAAAGGGTCTTTAAGTGATCATTGTGGAAAAGATACATATAAAATAAAACACGCATACAGCAGGAAGATCTTGGTATACTATGTTTAAGTGTAAAATTAAGAAGTACTTGCGTATAACTAAAGTTTTGTCTTAATTTATATATTGAGTTGTACAAAGTTAAATTGCCCTTGGTTTAGTGGTATCAGAGTATCTAAGACAAGACCTCAAAATGTAATCAATTATTTTTATAGTAAGACATTTATATAATAGTTTGAAAGGACTACGATGAATTCAGGATTCATCGTAGTCCTTTCAAACTATTTTAAACACAATCTTACTTACAAATCTTGGATTTTGATTGTATTTTTTTTTAATTTTCAAAATCACCCGGTTCAATTCCTGGGTAGGAATAACGATTTTTCCTAAATCCAATGATGCAGTTTTACGTTTCTTCAAAATCGGGCTCGAGACTCCTCTTAATGTTTTTCGATATTCCTCATGGTTTCGGATTTGGCCATGAAGGCACACTTAAAAAGTTCACCTTGTAAATAAAAGTGTCCTTTCAAGATCACCGCTCAGACAATGCAGACCCCGCTATTTCTTACACCTGAGCCCACAGTAACAGTCGTGATAAAGCCGAATTGATCTCTCTCTTGTAAGCCGTCCTTGCGTATAATTGACTCTTCCCTGTCATTGGCTCCCCAAGCCGCTCTAAGCTGATATAGAGATCATATACTCGGAATATTTAGTGGTTTCCGAATCTAATGGAGGATGGATGGCAGCTTTTTGGTTTATTAGGTACTAAATTTTGTCCGCGATTTTGTACGCGCATATCACATTTTTTTCCCGCTCCTTGAAATTTTCTCCGAGTGCTTCTCTTCACTCCCCAAGGAACCTGCATTTATACGACCAGTAGTTTTGACTGTGCTTTGTCTTTCAGTCACTCAGTCAGACAGTAACGGAAAAATTTTATATATATATTTTTAATATTTAATATGTATATTTTTTAATACTGATTGATTAAAATGTGACACTGTATATGAGCGCGAAACAAGATTGGAAAGAGAAGAAAATGTTTTGAAAATAATGTAATCTTTCATAATCATTTTCATTCAAGGCAATCTAAATATAATCCTTTTGAAGGAAACGTCCTCCACTAAAATGGACCAAATGAAGTGAGTCCCCATGACAATAAAAAAAAAACAGGATCGCAAAAATCGACTAAAAAGTTCTAATGATGTCATTTTTCAAGCAGTCTGATATAGTTTGTAGTATTTATTGTTCAATTACAGTTTTGGTACCACCAGCTGCATTAAACATGGTCATTATGGTCAAAGTATTTTTTCGTGACGTAGCCGTTCGATGTGTCATACAGGGCTCGATGAGAATTTTCCCAAAAATGTTACTCACCAACATTTATGACATAAAAAACTAATTGCATGTAACACAAAAATAAGGATTTGGTTTCTGTAGGAGGTTTTGTGAAATAGTACGATTGTATGGTCTTGCCCCTTCACCTAACGTGGATGTCGTAAGAGGCGACTAATGGACTCACCAGAGAAAGGGCAGCAGCGTTATCTGTAAAACGCAATATAGTACACTGCGATCCACCAAGCGTGGCAAATATTACCCAGCTATTATGATGATCATCATCTGCCTAGCCTTTTCCCTACTATATTGGAGTCGGCTTCCAGTCAAACCGAATTTAGCTGAAAACCAGTATTTTACGAGGAGCGGCTGCTTACCAGACCTCCACAACCCATTAACTGGGTAACACGGTACTTCGTGGCAAGACTGGAGTCAGATTAACTTGCTTCTGACTATCCGTAACGACTGCCTAATATCTACAAATGACAGCCGGAACCAACGGCTTAACGTGCTTTCCGGGGCACGGAGGAAACTCAGTACGTTAGGATGGTCACCCATCCACAGACCAACCTTGGCAAGCGTTGCTTAACCTTGAAGATTGATCTGTGCGGCTGTTATTGTCTAGCCACGAGCTCCTCAAGCTATTATGATGATGCTCTTTAAAAGGGCCCTGGACCCCTGAGTTTGTTTTGGTGTTTCTTCTCATTATCAGCTAGGAAACACCGGCCTCATATAGATACAACGACCAAAAAACTGAAGTGTAAAAATGTTATTTTCAACCTCCTTACAAAATAAACATAATTATCATTTAAGGAGCGAACTATCTGGAAAAAGCTTGTTTAAATTGACCCATGTCTTTTGATAACGTCTTTAGACAGTTTACAGGTAGATAAACCTTTACAGACTTATAACACACAAAGTTAGCACATAACTAGATACAGGTAATATACAGCATAACTCCTTGTTTACGACAATAGCTGTTGTTTCAAAACAACTTGTAGGTACTTTAATAGAGTTTTTATGGTCTCCGTCCTATTAAGGCGGGGATAAATTTTTAACGGGACTATTTCCTTTGTGATACATCGTAATACTGGTTTAAGGGGATGTAATTTTGTCTTGTAATCGGCTAGGTTGTTTTGTTTGGTTGGTTAGTTTGATTAAACGGCGTTTTCATCGAAGGTAAAGATGTTTTAGTCACTTAGGTAGTTTGATATCCTTCTTTCCTCTCTACTTTCATTTTCCAATGATTTTGGTAACTATAATTTTAATCTTTTCTAAAAACGCTTCCCAAATGTGCAAAATTGGCTGTTATGTTGCTTTTACATTTCCGTACCTCAAAGGTAAAAAGAAACCCTTATAAGATCATTCTCTTATCCATCTGACTGTCCGTGTGTCACCATCGATTTTCTCAGGTGCGGGTGGACCTAGCAAGTTGATATTTTTACCAGAGACTGAGATTTACATAGGGACTTATTAGGTGTATAAAAATCAAGGTACTGAGTCAACACGATAAAAAGATATGGCCTAATTTAAATTTTCACGAAAATTTGTAAGTACCTACCAATTATTTTCCTTTAAGCTTGTGGTCTCGCCTTTATGTCAATGTTCTACAGCTGACCATGAATACGAACAATCCGCACATCACATCTTATGGGAGTGTAGTCTTTGGCAAACTGAACGTAATATTATGTTAGATAGTATTAAGGTTACATCTGGGGTAGTTTACTATACGGACCTTGTTGAAACCAGAACGAATTTCCGTGCGTTCAAGCGATTTTGCCATACCTATTACTGGAATCTAAAAAAAGTAGCTCACAATTTAGGACCCATTCGTTTAAGTGGTAAGATATAATCCGTGGTGCTTGGCAACTGGGCTTAACCCAGTTGTATTTGTCCCTTGGTGCCTATTGGCCTAGTTCTATTCTGTCTCCTGCTTGATACGGAGGGAGGTGGAAATTATATTTTTGTTTTTTTTTTTTTCTACTACTTTTCTGATTAATTTCGTTGCAGGATCCAAGACAGTTGAATCGTTTCTCCGGGACTCGTCGGGTTTCATTGGCTCGGCGTTTTTCTGGTGGTCGCCAGTCGCCACTGTTGATTTTGGCTTTCAGGAGTTGCAGTGGTTGGGAATGTGTGGCGGGCTTGTAAAAAAAGTGTCTACCAAAATTTACCTTAATTTTCAAGTTTTTTATTATCGGAACTATCCCTTTACTTGTGCTATAAGACCTTACGGCCCACATAATAAGAAAGAGAGAAAGGTAGTGTTTCTGTTCATAAAGGCAATTCTGATAACATTTGAATAAATTCTAATCAGAACCCAACAGCTCTATTTATTCACTCCAGACAACTTTGAATATCAATACTCTTCATATCATATTCTTGACTAAACCCCGTTTTTATTAAAAACCTCGGGTTTTACGAAACGAAAGGATTCAAGCGGTTTGTACGCAAGGCAATGTTAGATAAGGCGGGAACTGATCCCGGATTGCGGGATTGGGATTGCGAACGGGATCGGGCCGATGGCTCGCGAAATTCACTCCGCACTCTTGAACGAACGATGTTAAGCTTTTGAATTGTTCTTCAGATTGTCAAGCTTAAGTTTGTATTTAGTTTCTTAGATGGGTTTAAGTGTTTAAGGACTCTGTGAATGGAATGACGAAAAGGATATCTTTTCTTTTTGGCTTTATCTCATTATCCTTTTCTTTTTTTTAAGCATGGGAAATCATCAAATGACTCCTCCTGCTTTGGGTGAAATAAAACCCGTCCGTGTTCCTCCTAGAGTCCTTTGCTTTCCAGGGCTACGGTACCTCTTTCGAACAAAGTCCGCAGCCCTAGCAGGCATTGGCCTTAGCGGGCCCCGTCTTCTTTGCTGACAGCTCTTTGAGGCGCGAGTGGAACACAGCGCACCGTCGACCCGGCCCTGGTTCTGATCAGACGGCGAGCCACCCAATGCTCACCATCCGCATCTCATTATCCTTAATCAGCGTTTTTAAAAATGCCCAGATTCTATCATGTAATTTACTAAGTGTTAGTTCCATAATAACATGGTATCACCGCCAGTCTTTCATACTTCCAGTCGACAGCAATGTGGAATTTTTTGACGCTATGTTTTAAGGTATAAGGCAGAGAGAGAGACAGAGAGATATAAGAAAGTTTTATAAGAAAAAAAAAAAATGCACAGGTTATAATCATCGTCAGTCATAGTTTCCTAGTTCCTAGGTCCCACGCCCTTCAACTCCAATTACGGCAACTTTCATCCATCTGCCACCAGCCACCCTGCGAGGATCACCGTTCCACCTAGCCTGAGGGCGTCCTACTTTTTCGTTTGCGTATTTGTGGTACTGGTGAAAATGTTAATTTGTATAAATGACTAGTTTTTTTTTATCTTTTACATAAATAAAAAAAGACCGGTCAAGTGCGAGTCGGACTCTCACACGAAGGGTTCCGTACCCTTAAACTTAATTTTTATTATTTGTTGTTTTAGCGGCTATAGATATACACAATATGTGAAAATTTGAACTGTTTACCTATTACAGTTCTTGAGATACAGCTCTCTGACAGACAGACGGATGGTCGGACAGACGGGTGGACAGCGGAGGCTTAGAAAAAGGGTTCCGTTAGTTACTTTTTGGATACGGAACCCTAAAAATTGTATAAACATTTTGGAAATTATTCGTTAAAGCACATCAATGAAATCAGAAAATGGTATTGAATTTAAAAAAAGAGTACATTTTTAACATCTCAAAGTATTCTGAATACTAAACAGTCCATGAAGTTCTTCAATAATTTTAAGTACTTACAAATATCCATTAAAATAGCCTAAAATCTTAAATACTTGCAAACCCATTCAAGTCAGAATGTAGGTGAAAGTCTCCCTAGGCAATTGTCAGTTAAATTCAAAAGATACAATCATAAACGTTCCTCCACAATAGTTGTTACAACTATTTATTTGTTCAGTAGCACTTTGCATGAATATTGCCACTAATACCCCGTTAACACGTGAACATTTCCCGTGAGAAGCCATTTTGAAAGCGATTGTATGAATGTATCTGTTCTATCGCTTATTTTAAAGTCAATGGTCGCGTTTCAGTTTACTCATCGTCCTGTTAGCTTATCTTTAGCTTGAGTTGTAGGATACAGCTTGTAGAGGAGCTCGTGGCTAAAGAATAACATCCGCACAAGTCGATCTTCAAGGTTAAGCAACGCTTGCCAAGGTTGTTCTGTGGATGGGTGACCATCTTAAACATACCGAGTTTCCTCCGTGCCTCGGAAAGCACGTTAAGCTGTTGGTCTCAGCTGTCATTTGTAAAACTTTGGCAGTCGTTACGGATTGTCAGAAGCCAGTAAACCTGACTCCAGTCTTGCCAAGAAATACTGTGCTATCAATTTAATGGGTTGTGAAGGTATGGTAGGCAGCCGCTTCACGTAAAATACTGGTATTCAGCTGAATCCGGTTTGACTGGAAGCCGACCGGGAAATGCTAGGCAGATGATGGTAGCTCGTTGTGTTGGGTTTTGGTGAGATTTTTTATGTTTATTTCAGTTTTGTATGTGGTAGGCGTGTAGAGTTTACGATGCTCGTTCACGTCAGACTTTTGAAAGACCAATAAAATCGGGCCAATTTTTTACTACCGATTTTTTTGTAGGATGTGAGCGTTACACTGTTGCAATCAGTAAGTACGTTCCATTTTTCACCTACAACTTATCGGTCGCCAATTATAATCGGACGTAGGCGGGCAAACTTATTCAAGAAAAAATGACGCCTTTTGCACGATGTTTTTAAGAGGCTAACCCGAAATGTTGTTTTTAGTAAAATTGTTCTATGTTACAAGTACCTATTAATATTTATTTAATCATTTAAACAGAAACAATACACAAAAGTCATGAATTTTGAACTAAAATTAGTCATGTAATTTGAGATTTACAACAATAGGCTTGTTCGCTGAAGAAATCTAATTGGCCCGTCATCAGTTAGATTATCAAAAATATTTGACGAAGATACGATACTTTTAAAATTGTGAATCCATCACGCCGTGGTATAATTTTTAGTGCGTTCTGACGTCACAAGCCCCCGACGTGACTCACGAGTTTTGATGTGTTTTATTTTTGTCAATATTTATTGATTTACCAAAACAAAACATAGGTGTCCATTATTTTTAAATTCTCTAACTGAGGGTCTAAATAGATTTGCTATTGATTGACGGTGGAAACTAGCGAATTGCGATTGCAATCAATTTATTTCAATGTTGAATTAATATATCGGAAAAGAAAAGCATTGAAGAGATTATAAAACTTCGTCTCGTAATGGGTTTGAGTGACAAAATTTACGGTGACGTAAATGCATACCATTATTTTATTTTTTTGCCTTTTTTACCCTTTAATTCATTTTCAAAAAGAGAGTACTTTTTAGAAGAAAGACCACTGAAACAAATTATACACTTCAATAAGTCTTCATTCTCACAAAAGAAAAATACACAGAAAATCACTTAACCTCCCAAACTGTTCAAAGATAATTCGTAAAGGAATCTAAAGTACTGCTGTCCTAAAGATTCCAGGCTAGGCACGTTGGTCCCTAAGGCCGGCCCTCGGGGACTGAATCACGGAACCCCTTCATTTAGGAGCTGCTCAATTCCGTAGTAATTGTTTTTGATGTGAATAGAATTTGTATTAGTATCTGTTAGTGATCGGATACGATTTATAAGGGTGAGGAAGAAAGATTGGACTCACATACTAATATTATAAATACAGCCGCACAGGTCGATTTTTAAGGTTAAGCAACGCTTTGGCTGTGGATGGGTGACTATCTTAACATACCGAGTTTCCTCCGTGCCTCGGAAAGCACGTTAAGCTATTGGTCCCGGCTGTCATTTGTAGAACTTTGGCAGTCGTTACGGATTGTCAGAAGCCAGTAAACCTGACTCCAGTCTTGCCCAAGAAATACCGTGTTACCCATTTAATGAGTTGTGGAGGTCTGGTAGGCAGCCGCTTTACGTACAATACTGGTATTCAGCTGAATACGGTTTAACTGGAAGCCGACCCAATATAATTGGGAAAAGGCTAGGCAGATGATGATGACTAATATTGTAAAGTTCGGTGCGCGCGCTTGTATCGCTCGCACGTCTTATCTGTGATCCCACCTATTTACTTTGCATTGCCACTAGTGATGGGAATACGTTCGATAAAAAGTTGTCGATATAGATCGTTTTCTAACACGCTCCAACTCTGTTGGAAAGCGCCCTCTCGAAGGCCCCATTGAAACCATTGAATGGAAAATTCCCAATAGAACTGCGCGTCAAGCCGAACAAAGCCTACCAAGAGGAGCCAATCAAGATTAAAAACAGTTTCAGCAATTTGCCTGGCAACTGATCATCAGCTGCTGACTCTAGTGCAAGACTTCGTGATGCTGTCACAAAAAAGGCAACACGTATTCCACCTATCGTCTTGGAGAAAGAACCCACATGGACGCACGAATTCATCAGAACCACAATCTCGTCTTACTCGAAAAACTTTCACCTGCAGTACAGACGTAATAATCGAGTAGCTGTCATCTGCCACACATCTAAAAGTCATCAAGAAATCAAAGACGGTCTGCATACTAAAGACGTAGCCTTTCACACTTACTCGCGAAAGGATGAGAAGTTGTACAAAGCAGTAATCTTCGGTCTTCCCAACTACGTCGAGGATGTACTTCCAGCCGAAATTGCCTCGCTTGGTTTTGAGAATGTGACTGTTCGTAAAATGAAAGTACCTGTAGAAAGATCTTCGTACTGCCCCGTTTTTCTGGTTCAATTACCATGCACCTGGTGCTGATTTCACCAAATTTCGACAGATCAGACTGCTTTGTAACACAGTAGTAACAAATACGAAAATACCGAAGCAACAATCGTTATGGAACTCAGTGTTACAGATGCCAAGGATTCGGCCATTCCTCCACCAACTGCAACTTAGCGCCTCGCTGTGTAAAATGTACCAGACCGAGGAATGCCTTAAAAAGACCCGGGACGAACCAGCCCAGTGCTGTAACTGTGGTGGAAATCACCCTGCCAATTTTCGCCAATGTAAAGAGCGAGAAAAGTACCTGAAAATTATGCGGGTACGACAAGATCAACTCAAAGCCGCCAGGACTATGAAGCCCTCACTAAAAACAAACTTCGTCGACGAGCGACCTTGGAACTTCGTTGCTGCTTCCAATAAACAAAAAGCCACCGTTACAGATAGTACTCAAGATCGGGCAACAGCTGATATGCTTGCCATATTGATGACGATAAAAACCATTAAAAGCCAATTTTTAGGATGTACTAATATGATGGATAAAGTCATTCTTATCTTAACCCATCTTGGTCAATATGTGTAGCACACAATGTGTTCGAATTCTATTTTGAAATGCCGATGGCATTCGATCTAAACTTACGGAGCTGCTGTATCTGGTAAGCGAGCTTTCTATTGATATAACAGCGTTGTCAGAGACTAGAATATCCCCCAATATCAAATTACACACTCCGGGCTTCACCTAGAGACCTGACGGACTCGGTCAGGGAGTTGCCATCTTAGTCAAGTCGGACATTGAACATCATCATCTGCCTAGCCTTTTCCCAACTATATTGGGGTCGGCTTCCAGTCAAACGGGATTCAGCTGAATACCAGTATTTTACGAGGAGCGGCTGCCTACCAGACCTCCACAACCCATTAACTGGGTAACACGGTACTTCATGGCAAGACTGGAGTCAGATTTACTGGCTTCTGACTATCCGTAACGACTGCCAAAGATCTACAAATGACATTCCTCTCTAAATCTAACTTTTACTCAAAACCTTGAATGTGTTGGGATACAAGTTGCTATTTCAAATCAGTTAATTGCTTTTGTCTTAGCTTATCAATCGCCTTACCTAGCCCTACTACGTACATACCTAGACAAAATCGTTAATGTTCATTCCAAAACTATAATAATGGGTGATCTGAACACCAAACACCCATACTGGCACTGCTTTCGATCAAACATCCATGGCGAGGTACTTTTTGATCACATGTTGAGCAACGAATATGACATCCTTGCTCCTTCATGTCCCACTCTAGTCCACTATCATAGTACGCACACACCATCCACACCCGACATCATCCTAGCTAACTCTGTCTATCACCTTCCAGAGTCTCAGGTAATCACCCGCCTTTCTTCCAACCGCCTACCTGTTTACTTCTCAGTAAGTGTTAAAGTCAACCAACAAACGCGCATCATATTTAATTATAGAAAAGTAGACTGGACAGATTATCGATCTCACTTGAATGAGTCTATAACTTTGAGCCAATCTACTTTTAACTTTGCCTCGGAAATTGACCTTGCTATTGAACACTTAACACAATCTATCATAAACGCAAGAGATAAAGCCGTTCCTAAATTATGCAGTGACGGTAGTTACAAACTCCCACGACGAATCAGGTCCCAAATCAAAAATAAAAACCGACTTCGAAAATTGGCCTTAGATGAGTACGATCCAAACCTACGACGTCAGCTATTTTTCCAAGTCAATTACTTGCAGAAATGTATCAAACCTAAGATCCAAACCCTAAATGACCATATCTGGAACATTGAATTAGCTAAAGTTACAAATCCTACTTCGGACTTATGGAGAGTAGTCAAGTTATTGAACCATCAACCTATTCCAATTCCCTCTCTAAAATTGTCAAATAATACCACCACCTCCTCAGTACTTGAACAATGAGAGACACTAGCGAATACCTTCCTTGAGAATATGAACCTAACCAAACACTGGGTCAGTGATCCTAGTATTGAAGAGGCAGTCAAAGAATCGATAAGGTTGCTGGACTGTTACGAGGCGAGTGACTACCCATCTCTTGTTAGACCGCATGAAATCCAAAAACTCTTACAAAAACTAAAATCAAACAAAGCGCCTGGTTTTGATGGCTTGGGAAATGGCGTACTGAAAAACCTTCCTCAGAAAGCTATTGTCTATCTGGTCAAAGTGTTCAATGGTTGTTTACGTATTGCATACGTCCCAAGGACATTAAAACATGTTAAAATCATAGCTATTAAAAAACCTGGGAAAGATCAGTCGATCCCCTCTAGCTATCTACCAATTAGTTTATTGCTAAGCATGGGGAAACTGCTAGAAGCCATTATTCTGTCCCGCCTCACTAAAGCAACAGCACACAAGTTGATTCCCGAACAGTTTGGATTCCGAAGCTCACACTCTACCACACAACAGCTAGCAAGAGTAGCTGAACACGTAGCCCACGGGCTAAACAGCGGCCTTACCACTGGCATGATTTTAATAGATATAGAAAAAGCCTTTGATTCTGTTTGGCACGATGGCCTATTATACTCGTACAAATTAATCAAATTTGAAGTGCCTCTCTGTCTAGTGAAACTCATCCAGAACTACTTACGAGATCGATCGTTCTCCGTTTATATAGGCAAAGACCATTCTGCTCCTAACACCATACCAGCCGGTGTACCTCAGGGCTCGCTCGTGGGCCCATACGTCTTCATACTTTACCTAAATGACGTACCTAAACAGACTCATACACAACTTGCTATCTACGCTGACGATACGGCAACATTCACGTCACACAAAGATGTGGATGTAGTTACTGGACGGCTACAATATTAATTAGAACTACTCAGTAAATATTTTAAAACTTGGAAACTTAAGCTAAACTCAACAAAAACCGAAGGCATTCTGTTTACCAGAAAACGCGCAATTCCCACTAGACTTATAAAAATTGATGATTTCCATATTACATGGAGTGTTTCGGTGAAATATTTAGGTGTTATATTAGACAAGACGCATAACTGGAATAAGAACACTGAACTTATTATAAGCAAAGATGCAAAAGCCCTAAATTCATTAAAACCAGTTTTAAATCGCAAATCTGCTCTTAGCTCCTCAACCAAATTGCTCATTTATTCTACACTTGTTAGAACTTGCCTAACTTACGCAGCACCTGTCTGGTCTAGTCTATCTGAAACAAAATATAGTAAACTCCAAACCATCCAAAATAAAACCTTAAAACTATCGTACAACACTCCATTTCGCACCAACCTTAAAATATTACACAACCGTTTAAAATTAACCTATTAATATAAGATTTAATTTTTAAAATTTCGCGTAAATTTTATTTACATGAAAACCCAGCACACCGTATCATTTTAATTTCATCAATTGGTAAAAGTCGACTTAATACATTGCCGTACGCCCGCACCTTCAATCGATACCGACTGCCCCATCACTATTTCCTCCGTGACGTATCATGACGACAGCTCGCTTACTGGACGACGCCGCTCGTTCGGCCGGAGAATGCATGATCTTTTTGCGAACTAACCGCTACTAACTTCTTACCTTTTATTATTATAATCGGATTGTAATGAAAGCGTTCAGTTTGAAACCCAAACATTTTTAAATCTATGTGGGTCCATACTAAAACTTGCACATAACCCCTATTTGAACAATAAGTATCTACTACTAAATTTAGGTAAAACAATGTATGAAAATAGTAAATAACAATATGTTTTAATATTTGTAAAGGCGATAGCCTGTGTAACAATTTAAATCCTGATTTCTGTACAAATAGAATGAGATCGTTTGTAAACTGTATTTTAAACCATGTAACAAATAAAGATCTTGAAAAATTAAAATCAAAATCAATCAATTTTATAAATACGAAAATATAATTCTGCCTGTTTGTTACTTCTTCATGTCTTAATTATGAAACTTTTTACTGGATTGAAAAACTTAGGACACGGCCGGAACCACTGCGATCAACACTGGAATCGCAGAAATAAAACCGACTGGCTCCATACTTTTTTTGTCCGCATAACTCTACAAAATGAGTACATTTTGTACATGACCAAACGATTGTCGCGCAGTTGTTTTGTATTAGATCAGGCAGCCTTAGAGTGCCTGTCCATTTGCGCGGAGCGAGGCAGCGGAGCGGAGAAACGGAGAAATATTAACTCACATGTGACTCAAGTGGTGCGGAGATTTTATGCAATTCCACTGGTTAAAATTTCTCCGTTCCTCGCTTCGCGCCCTAAGGGTCCTTTAATGAAGTAACCACTTTGTCTGAATAAAATCCTTTTAGGATCGATATCACCGACGAATAAACTACTGAAAACGCTTTTCTTTTTTAATGTAGTTGTAGTTCAGTATTCGTCATCAAGTCTAAATCGCCAAACAAAGCAAAAGTATTGCCCGTACTGAAAATGCTAAACCTACTTTTGATCAGGAAAAAGCACCAACTATGAGTTCATAAACAAATAGAGCTGCGCTTTTGGCTAATCAATATACACACCAAAATATTAGAACTATTCCTGAACCAACACAAATACTCCAGCAACAAAATATCTTGCAGCTTCGAAATAGCTTTGTATATGATTTATCCTAGATCAAACACCGCACGAGTATGAATATTCTAACATCACAGGTTCAGAATTATTCGGTATTGATTCCGTACCTCCCTCAACTGAGCTGTTGGTTAATCTCATTATGTGCTGTTGGTTCAGTTCAAGTGAACTAATACTGTTAACAGATTACAGTTGGAGTGTATTCTTAGATTGTCGATTACTTTACCAGAAGGAGGAAAACGGTTTCTGAGAGATTCCTCGCTTTGATGATAAATCTATACTAATATTATAAAGAGGAGGCCTATATCCAGCAGTGAACGTCTTTCGGCTGATATTGATGATGATGATGATTTTAAAGCTGAAGACTTTGTTAATTTCTTTGATTGAACGAGCTAATCTAAATAAAAATAATATACTAGCCGGACCCGCGCAACTATAGCCTTCCTCGATAGATGAGCTAACTAACACTATTAAGTATTTTTTCAATTCGAACTAGTAGTTTCCGAGATAGCGCGTTCAACCAAACAAGCTCTTCACCTTCATCATATTAGTATCAATTTGACGGGGCAGCTTGATAAAAGCAACTTAACATCATAAACATAATACAAATGTCATTGTACGCACAATATCTGTAATTCCAATCACTGATGATTAAAAATTCAATGTTTTCCAGTTAATGATTTGTGGAGGTCAGATAGGCATTAGCTCCACGTAAACTACTGGTATTCTAACCAACTAATACTAAACTAGAATCCAGTTTGACTGGAAGCCGACCCCAATATAAAAAGAGAAAGAAAATTGTGTTTACTGGCATTTTACAAATAAAACACCCCAAATTAAACAAAATAAGTAATTAAACCTATTCATGCTAAAAGGGCCTCAGCTCAGCATAATGCCAGGTGGCAATACAAGACCACCTGACGCTGATTTTCAGCTGCAGCTGAAAATCAGTCTGCAGCATCCTGCAGCAATGGGCTGCAGCCCACGAGGGCCATACGCTCGAAAACATAAACACACATATTACAAAAGTATGAATATTTTGTAAAATAAACAATTGAAATAAAATATTGTAACTATGTATTTATTAAAAAAAAAACAACTAAAACAAAAGATTTATTTATGTGCCCATTCAGAAAGATTAAAAAGAGTGTCCGTGGAGTTTCTTGCACGTTCTTCTCCATAGAGATCTACGCTTTGGAACGTGCAAATAGCGTCCATGTTTTTGACTGACCGACCTTGACGTTTCAAAAGTGCCTGTGAATGGTTTATTTGAAATAAAATGCTTTGAATTTGAATTTGAATTTTTAAAAAAGAACAAATACGGACAGGGCTAAAATAAATTAAAATAAAATAATAAAAAGCAGAATGAGGATGGGAAAAAGCTAGGCAAATGATGATCAACACAAATTAGACTAGCCATTGTTTAACAGCATTTCCTTTGTCCCACAGTTTCACCAACAGTGATAGTGCCAAATCAGTTGCTGGGCGCGCCGCTCGGTACCGATGTGATACTAGAGTGCACCGTGGAAGCTTACCCCAACACCATCAACTACTGGCTGAAAAACAGAGGCGAGATGTTGCTTGACGGGTAAGTAGTTATAACCAAATCAGTCGCTGGGTGTTACTCGACCTGGGGCTGCAAAATCTGTTCGAAAGAGTTACCGTAGCCCTGGAACACAAAGGGCACTAGGAGGAACACGAGAGGGTTTTAGTCAGTAAGTTCTGATACTCCCTCCTGCTGCAACCTGTGCGCTCGCTGTCTCGCTTTTTGATTACAGTGTGTCTCGTCAAGTATATGCGCGTGTAACAGGTAATCTGGAATAATAGAGCGAATAATATTAAATTTATTGGTGGTATTTATGGCCTAAATTCGTGTATGCCAATAGATAGGAGTTAAATACTTCATTCTCTTTTTTAATCTTTAGAGAATGAGACCGTTAGCATTTTACCCCGACTTTGTTATGGTGGTCTATCTCACGAGAACTCTGTACTTATCAACTTTAACTCAAAGCATTTGTTTCAAATAACCCATTTACAGGCACTTTTGAATTGTCAAGGTCGGTCAGTTAAAAACATGAAGCTATTTGCACGTTCCAAAGCATAGACCTCTATATAAAAGAACGCGCAAGAAACTCCACGGACGCTCCTCAGACACGCATTTCACATCAGTGAAAGAATTTTCGTAAGCAGATCAGCGCGGGAGGAGTCATTTGATAATTTCCCTTCTTAAAAAAAAAGGGTGTTACTCGACACCGATGTGATACTAGAAGCCAACATCAAAGAGGTACTATAATATGGCGGCTCCTGTAACATATAGCACCATCATTGATTGGCTTCATAATTAAGGGAAGATATTTCTTGACGGATGATAAGTTTTAATTAGTCCAGTTGTTGAGTGTTGCTCGGTATATATGCGATACTTGAGTGCACCGTAGAAAATCCTAAAACCATAAGTACTAATGCCTCAAAAATAGAAGGAAGATGTCACTTGATGGTTATTAGATTTTATGTCTAGTAAAATGGACATGAGAATCTGCGACTGTGTAGTTCACACATATATTCCTATGTTTATCCCCATAGTCAGTTTTCTTTCCCGATACTGCGTATGGGCAAATTTAGTGTGAGACGCCCTGCAGCACTTAGGCAGCATCACCCCCGCTGCAAGCCACCTTCTTCAAATCATCGACCCTGAGGGCGCGGACACGAATTCAGCGGCGCGGTGGGTAGCGTGGGCATTTTTCAGTTGCCTGTCAAGTTAAGCTCAAGTTTTTTATTCAATCAATCAGTCATTTATTTATTTGCAAACATGGGTATTGATACAAAGATGTACTGCTGGTGTGTTGCTGTTTCAGTATTATAAATGGTTCGGTTTTTGTGGCAGGTTTTTAACTTCCAAGTTCACCAAATGTGGTATAGACTTAAATTCAATCATCATCTGCCTAGCCTTTTCCCAACTATATATTGGGGTCGGCTTCCAGTGAAACCGGATCCAGCTGAATACCAGTGTTTTACGTGGAGCGGCTGCCAACCAGACCTCCACAACCCATTAACTGGATAACACGGGACTTCTTGGCAAGACTGGAGTCAGATTTACTGGCTTCTGACAACCCGTAACGACTGCCAAAGATCTACAAATGACAGCCGGGACAAACGGCTTAACGTGCTTTCCGAGGCACGGAGGAAACTTGTTATGTTAAGATGGTCACCCATCCATAGACCAACCTTGGCCAGCGTTGCTTAACCTTAAAGATCGACCCGTGCGTCTATTATTATTTAGCCACGAGCTCCTCATAGGCTTAAATTCAATGTAATTTTCAAATGTTCATACTGCCACCGGCTAATAAGTAAATAATGTTGCATCCGATTTAATTTGCTTCACAATCCACGCAGTTACCCGGAACCGGCTATCCGCCAGCCCGAACGTGTGAAAAGGGCCCTACACGCGCCCGGCCTCATGATAATAGAACCTAATACTATCAAAGCAGACCTTTGTCTTTAAGCTTCAAGGATTAATTATTATTATAGACATGCATTAACAATACAGGTTGTTCCCTACCGATGTAATCTCTTTATGTTTATCGAGTATATAATATAATGAATATCAGGTAATAGTATCATGGTTAAAATGCTTAATTAGTGTTCAGGGAAGCAGTTTTATCATAAAGATCATCGTTCTCTTAGTTTTGTCGTCAAACACGCGCAATGTCTTTTTTTTATTTTATTTGTAATGGGTTTGCTCTTGACTCTAGTCTATGTCAGAGATGACAGAGACAAAGTCTACGATGGAGCGAGCCTACCCAGACGAAGCCTGTTTACTCTTACTTTGAAGAGATTAGGTTTGTAATCTTTTGGAAACACAGACGCAGGCAGAGAGTTCCACTCCTTTGCTGTGCGCATTATAAAAGACGTTTGAAAACGCTTAGTGCGAATTGGTGGAATAGCCACAAGGTAGTTTAGTAGATGCTGTGTTGTGCTATGGGATAACGTGTTTAACAGATTGGGTTGTTGATTACAGATAAGCAGTTAATAATAATAAATAATAATAATATACTTCTTAAAAAATACTAGATTTTTCCCGCGACTTCATACGTGGTTCTCCCATTTTTTTCTTGAAGGTTAAGCTATGCTTGCCAAGGTTGGTCTGTGGATGGGTCACCATCTTAACATACCGAGTTTCCTCCGTGCCTCGGAAAGCACGTTAAGCCGTTGGTCCCGGCTGTCATTTGTAGATCTTATGCAGTCGTTACGGATTGTCAGAAGCCAGTAAATCTGACTCCAGTCTTGCCAAGATGTACCGTGTTATCCAGTTAATGGGTTGTGGAGGTCTGGTAGGCAGCCGCTCCACGTAAAACACTGGTATTCAGATGAATCCGGTTTGACTGGAAGCCAACCCCAATGTAGCTGGGAAAAGGCTAGGCAGATGATGATGGGTATTAGGTTCACTTAGTTTCACGATCATGGTTCTCTTAGTTGTGTCGTCAAACACGCGCAGTGTTGTGTTATGCTATGGGATAACGTGTTTAATAGATATTGGGTTATTAATTTTAGATAGGCAGTCGCTTCTTATAAAATACCAAATTTTGCCCGTGACTTTATACGCGGTTATCCCATTTTTTCCTGTTCCCGTAGGAATTTCAGAGAATCCTCTCTTAGTGTTACCATACACTTTCAAAGGAACCTAATTACCAAATTTTAGCTTCCTACGACCAGTAGTTTCAGCTGTGCGTTGGCTTTCAGTCAGTTACGCAGTAACGGAAGAATTTTATATATATTAGGATGAGTATTAGGTTCACTTAGTTTCACGATCATGGTTCTGTTAGTTGTGTCGTCAAACACGCGCAGTGTTGTGTTATGCCATGGGATAACGTGTTTAATAGATATTGGGTTGTTGATTTCAAATAGGCAATCGCTTCTAGCCCGCGACTTCATACGCGGTTATCCCATTTTTTCCTATTCCAGTAGGAATTTCGGAGAATCCTCTCTTAGTGCTCCCACACACTTTCTAATTACCAAATTTTAGCTTCCTATGACCAGTAGTTTCAGCTGTGCGTTGTCTGTCAGTTAGTCACTCAGTTACGGAAGTATTTTATATATTAATGAGGATGAGTATCGGGTAATAGTGTTACGGTTAAGATGTTTAATTCATCTGCCTAGCCTTTTCCCAACTATATTGGGGTCGGCTTCCAGTCGAACCGGATTTAGCTGAATACTAGTATTTTACGCGGAGCGGCTGCCTACCAGACCTCCACAACCATTAACTGGGTAACACGGTACTTTATGGCAAGACTGGAGTCAGATTAACTGGCTTCTGAATATCCGTAACGACTGCCAAAGATCTATAAATGACAGCCGGGCTTAACGTGCTTACCGAGGCACGGAGAAAACTCGCTATGATAAGATGGTCACACATCCACAGACCAACCGTTGCTTAACCTTGAAGATCAACCCGTGCAGCTGTTATTATCTAGCCACGAGCTCCTCCGGTTAAGATGTTTAATTAATGTTCAGTAAAGCAGTTCACGATAATATTTCTCTTAGTTTTGTCGTCAAACATGGTGTTCAGTGCTGTGTTTTGGCGTTCAATCTAAGGGGTGTTAGAATGATTTACGTGTTTCCCAGTCATTGGGTTGTTGAGTTCAGCGGGTCTAAAGAGGCCACTTTAGTAAAATCATTTTATTAAGATTTGATACTAGCTACATTCGATACTGAAAGTTCTTTAAAAAAATATGAATAGAAAAATATACTCCCTTGAGAATAAAACCAGTGACTGTGTTTCTGTATAACATAATAGGTACTAAAAACATTATTTTATGTCAGTTTAGAATCCTTGAGTTTTGGCTCATAGCTTGCTTTTTATTTTATGAAAATAAGATAAGAATATTTTCACGTGACATAAAGTTTTACGTCTCAAATAGTTTTTTGTTTTCACATTTATTCGAAGATTTAATTTCTAAGTCTGCTTATTTAGCTTAGTTTAGGTTTCAGGCTGAAATTCCTACGGGAACGCAAAAAACCGGGATATGCGCGTATGAAGTCGCGGGCGAAAGTTAGTTATTTCCAGAAATTCACATTTACGGTTCGAGCGACACATTTCGTTGTCAATGCGGCTTATTCGAGTGGAATCGGTATCTTCTAAAAGGCTAAAGAATACATATTTTACTAGATCTAGTAAAATTCTATTTTATTTTTATCAATCGAGTAGAGACGAGATCTATTTTTACCATATCCAGGGTTGTGGAATTTGTTCGAAAGAGTCACCGCGGCCATTAAACGCGAAAGGCACTAGGAGGAACACGGATGGGTTTTAGTCAGTAAGAGTCTAGTCATTTGATAATTTCCCATGTTTTAAAAAAAACTCTTCTTTCTCATCACTTATTTGCTTTACTATTTATTATTAAATTTTTTAACCGACTTCAAAAAAAAGAGGAGGTTCTCAATCCGGTTTTATCACAGAACTTTAATTTCGGAAGTCGGTGTCAAAAAACGAAAAAGTAACCAAAAACACCGACTTCCGAAATTAAAGTTCTTTTCTTTCTTCCGAGGTTTTTTGTACCTTGTAGTGTTTTGTTTTTGGAAGTCGGTTATATTTTTTAAATGTTCATTCATTTAGCTACAATAAGACGTAAACAAAATCGTATCGACCGGCATTTTTACGGTATAGCAGCCAATTTTAATACCAAGCTGCTGTTAGAACGATTAAAACAACATAAATAGTTGGATTTAAGCCATAAATATTGAGCATCGGTGTATGAATGAATTTAGGCGGATAACTAACGGGTTTTCGAGAGCTATGCATTTTTCAGTGGTCGACCAAAATCGGGTTTAGGTGGTTGATGAATGTTTCAAAATTTTTATCCTTGTTCAGATCATCATAGATCTATCTAGGTCTAATTTGAACCTGCTTTGAGAAACCAAATTTTAGATTTAAATTATAATATTAATTATTCATAGACATAAATTGTCTTTGATAATAATTCCAAAATAATGAGCCGGGCACCTAAAAAGCAATACTTTTGATCTACATTTTTTCTTAAGGTCTTAGAAAAAACCGGCCAAGTGCGAGTCGGACTCGCACACGAAGGGTTCCGTACCATAAACCTTAATTTTTATTATTTGTTGTTATAGCGGCAATAGAAATACACAATCTGTGAAAGTTTCAACTATCACCTATAACAGTTCTTGAGATACACAGACGGACGGACGGACGCACGGACGGACGGACAGCGGAGGCTTAGTAATAGGGTTCCGTAGGCTACCCTTTGGGTACGGAACCCTTAAAATTGTTGTTCTAACATGAGTTTCACCAATACCTTTTATCACTTGAACTGCTCACTGAAATGACGTGGAGTGAAGTAAAGCGTGAAGCTCAAGAACGCTCGCGATGGAGAACTACTGTGGTCGCCCTCTGCAGCATCTAGGGGTCATAAGACCTTAAGTCTTTTGAACTGCTCATTAATCAGGTTTTATTCCCGCAGTTTCTGGAATCCACATACTTATGATAACAAGGAGCCCCACTCGACTGCACAACGTAAAGTTTGAGTACCAATAAGTGGCGATGTGGCCATTGAAACAGCGAAGTTTTCGTACTGATATGATGAAGAATTGACAGTCAAATCTTACCAGCCTTTTCTCCCACTGCTCCCACTCTCTCTACATAATTATTTTTTCCTTGATTCATGTACATAGTTTGCCTTACCAAAAAAGACCGTGTTACCCAGTTCAGGGGTTGTAGAGGTCTGATAGGCAGCCGCTCTGCGTAAATATACTGGTATTTAGCTGAATTCAGTTTGACTGGGAGCCGATTCTAATATAATAATCTGTAGTTGCGAACAGGCTAGGCGTGGACAAGTATCACAACAAAAACTGGTCCTGTGCGTCCCGCATCCGTTGGCTATCCGCGACCCTCAGCAAGACTACGATAGTCAAATTTAATATTATTTTCAAAACGTTTGGGATTGACATTCGCTACCAAAATCGCTAATAAAACGTCATTTCAATTTACTTAAGGCCAGATTGTGTCAGCTGAGCTTTGATTCCCGTTCTGTCTCATGTTTCATAGCCCCATTTCAAGGGTTAGATTTCCATGTCTATTGTATTGAACGCAGTAATAAAGAGTTCATATAGGGGATGATTGATACCCTTGCTATTGAAGCTCACAATACACCAGCGATCACCGTGAATGGTGGATCCATTGTTGATCAAAATCACTCGTAGCGGTCAAGTGGAACCATTGGATGGGCTTTTTATTAGAATTCCTTTTTTATAACCAGGGGGATCTTTAATGATCAGTGGATTCATAAATCATCATCACACATTTGCCTTTTGTGGTTGATGTTAATGATGTTTTGTAAAGTGATGATAAATTATTGTTGTTTGGTCGTGATATTGTCTAGGCACCCGTTTTAGGAGGCAGACTGGCGTCAGTTGGCGATGGTTCTAGGTTTTATCGTTTTGTTTATTTTAGTTATTAAAATGTTACATGGATAAATATTGTTTGTATAGTCAAGACGTTAACGTGACATTTGACTGAAAAGTCAAATTGTATAGTAATCGCTTAGTTGACACGCTTTCTAAACGCTTAGTTGACACTTCGCGTGACCCAAGGGCTGGCTTTTACCTCGGACAGAGGATAAGCATTGCCATACAACGTGGCAATGCCGTCAGTCTTCTGGGTTCACTTCCAGTTGACAGCGATGCGGACGAATTTTTTGACGCCTTATTTTAGTTAAGATATCTTATTTTAAGTGTATATATTTTGTTTTAATAAATAACGTCAATATTTAAATAAACCAGCAACATTTTCTGTATTCTATATTATGTTATTGTTAGTAATTGTACAGAAACATTTTTTAACTATTTTAATCGTCGGGACAGGACTTTAAGATGTTACCGCTATCCAATGGCGTTCGACTGTTCAAGTGGGTTTGACTCTTACGTCATCGATATAATTAATCTAACTTTTAAGGAACAGCTATTTAACTTTATCTGGCATATCCTGCTTCTAGAAATATGGGTGGGCTAAAAAACAAAAAAATATAATATCATTTTAGATGAAATACGCCTTCAAAATATGCCATAAGTACAGAAACAAATAGGTCTTGTTTAAATTTTTAACTGTTTTCATTCCCACAGGCCGAAGTACGTGATTGGTGAAGAGCGTTCATCGTACAGGGTGATGATGAAGCTGACCATCAGATACTTCTCTAGAAGTGACATCGGTACTTACAACTGTGTGAGTACCAACTCACTCGGCAAGAGTGAGGGGACGCTCCGACTTTATGGTGAGTTAATAACGGAAAAATAAATAGAAATTCATGTTAATGTAGCAGAACACTTAAGAGGAAACATGGGCGCCGAGGCTTTGTTTCTAAAAAGTCATAATTCGAGGTTTTGCTCTCGCCTGTTTCCTCCTCCAATATTGGACCGATTTAAAAGATATTTCACAAACTGAATAAAATATAATGGGTATATACTGTGTCGCTATGTTTTTTTTTTCATTAATAGTTGCCAAATTTGTACACTAGGGCTCTGTTGACCAAGGCCCGCTAAGGCCAGTGCCTGCCGGGTACGGAATCCGTTTAAAAGAGTCGCCGCGGCCCTGGAACGCAAAGGGCCTTAGGAGGAACACGGATGGGTTTTAGTCAGTGAGAGTCTGACACTCCCTTCCGCTCCGCTTAGAGCGGAAGGAGACATTAGATGATTTCCCATCCTTAAAAAAAAAAATTGGTCAATTTTGGGTATTTTTTGAGGGTACTACTGCTTATACGGTATTGATAGGCACGCGCTTGACCACCATCTCACCTGATGGTAAGCGATAGTGTGGTTGAAGATGGAGCACGCTTGCCTAGAAGTAACCAAATCACTCTTGACTTAAAGACTCCCAAGTTGTAGCTATCGGGAAACACAGACTCCGGCAGGGAATTCCACTCCTTGGCTGTACGCATTATGTATGTGTTCCCGAAACGTTTTGTGCGCGTGGGTCAAAAAGGAAAACATATTGGCTCAATATATATCCTTATTATTCAAATTATAATAATTCTGACGCGGTTGACGCACGCTAACGCGGTTTAGACACAAACAGTACTTCTTTTTATTAATGGTCATCTACAGCACCGCGACCGTGCGTTCATAAAACGTCCATTATCGGCGCGTTAAATCTACGCCGTGTGCATAGGTTCTAACAAAAACACTTCTTATATTATTGCAAAAATAATTCAATCTAAAAACATATTATATCAAATGCAGAGCCTTATAACTCCCAAGGGAAACTGATGTCGTATATTTTTTTACAGAAATAAAACTATACCCCAGTTCTCAATCGGCGGCCGAAGTTAACATAGGCGGTAAGTAAATAAGATTTTAACTCCTCTGGGTATGTACCGATATGAATAAATATATGAGTAATGTAAGTGAAGGATATTGAAACACGTAGATGTTAGGATTCTGTCTTGGGAATTGTTTTAAGGGATCTGGGATACGTCTGGAACTTTTTTGATTTTTTTGCGCCAGTGGCATACATTTTTTCTGGGAGTTATGAATTTTTGTTTATTTTATTTTTGTATAAAGGATTTTTTTTGTGGATTTGTCTGAAAGCGGGTTTTTTGAAGAAGCCAGCGAACAGATATTATTTTTTGTCACTGTATTGCCTGTGTATATAATTGTCAGCTTATATTGCCGTCCTAGAGAAAAAACTAAAATTATATGTTTCAACTTTCAAGGGTGGCGTGTAGTCACACTTACAATCATACTTATCAAAACTATAACAATACTGTTAGTAATAAAATTAATCGCTCCTTCTTCACGTAACGTATTAGTAGTTCATCATGACACCCGTTCAACCTAAGTACACTCAACGTTCAAAGTGACTGTGATGAGAAAAGAATAACAAATTAACATTTTGTGAAACCTTGTTCTAGGCGAGCTTATCAGGAGATACTTTTTCTCACCGACACACACGCTATAATACCGATTTGATTGCCATCCTAGAAGCAAAACTAAAATTATATGTTTCAACTTTCAAGGGTGGCGTGTTGTCAGTCACACTTACAATCATACCTATAAAAACTATAACAATACTGTTAGTAATAAAATTAATCGCTCCTTCTTCACATGGAGTTGCACTACGGCCGCCACATGTAACGTCGGTTCATGGCCTTAATGTAATCTTGAAGTTGCATGTTTTTCGGATCTGTCACATGACAGCCGGTTAAACTAAGTACACTCAACGTTAAAAGTGACTGTGATGAGAAAACAATAACTAATTAACATTTTGTGAAACCTTGTTCTAGGCGAGCTTATCAGGAGATACTTTTTCTCACCTACACACACGCAATAATACCGATTTGATATTATACTTGTAATTAGTTATTTTTTAAAATACTTTGCGTTTGACTGTACTGTACTGATGGACGTAAAGCGACTAAATGTAAAATATAAACGCGATGAATCTCAAAAAAATCCATCTTCTTAATACAACAGAGCCATGAAGGGACATTACGCGGCGGCCATATTGCAACTACCTACGTCTTCTACCTCCTAACTTTCCCATTGTGTTACTGTCTTATATTTTCTCAAAATTAGAAACTTGATTGCGAAAATAACTTTTCTAATAAAAATCCTTTTCACCCACAGGTCTAACCGAAGGAGCAGTAAAGCAAAAAACATTCAATAAATCAACGAACACGCTACCGAGAACGCTCAACATAATACTGTTGTTAGTAATATTATTATCTAATTGTTAGCCGCCATTGTTATTTGTGATAATTTAGTGTAAATATGTACATACATTCTAAACGGCCATTAAACTTATAAGCGTTATCATTTTAGTATAGTAATAGCGTTTTGTTAGGAACGGAATTATAATCGAAATTCTGGTTTTGAGTTGTTATTATAATTGGGGAGTTTGAAACAAAAGGTTGCTCGAAATTATGAAATGATTTAGAAACTATAAAAATGTTGAATCTGATAGATAAGAACTTTGTCTGTGTAATTATCATACACTTTCCACATATTTCAACTTCAACACCATTTTGTTTCGTGTCCATTATCTCTTTCCTTTCTAAGTGTGTATAATTTCTCTATGTAATTTTTATGGGGTTTGACGCAGAATGTACACTTCGCAAAATGTGCACTTCTCAAAATAATGTATGTTCATTTCGATGCAGTGCACAGCACATTACAATGAATGGCTGGAATATATTATGTATAGCTGACGTGTACTGAAAATACTTAGTCAAACATTTCCTGAACGTGATTACTTTTAACAAATAAACTACTGTTGTCGTGCTAAAAATCGTGCAAAATAATAAAAAAGAATTGTGAGCAAACGGTTTTCCTTTGACCCATTGAGATAAAGTCACATTCATTTTGAGATGTGCTCATTTTGAGAAGTGCTATTTTGAGAAGTGCACATTTTGCGAAGTGCACATTATGCGAAGTGCTCTAGGTGCGATTATTTTCTAAAAGTAAATCATCAAGATAATAGTATAATAAAAATAAATAATGTTTTTTTATGAATGTGTAGTAGTTGTTAGATAGATGAAGTGGATTTCTGTTGTAAGACGACTAAAATGTCACCAACAAATTTTATATCAGCGTGAAATGATTTATTGAAGAATTATTGACCATTTGTTTCAAGCTCCTATTCAAGTAATTGTAGAAAAAATATTTCTGTTATCAAAAACCGAGGTTATCATTTCAAAAGGTTACCTACTCTACTGATAATAATTACGGTTCTAAAATTTTAAGAAGCCATATCATAATAAAATTATCTTGATTCTTAATTTTTCCTCTGGAAAAATGTATTTTTTATTTATTTCTTATTATCTACCAATTTGTACCAAAACGTGTACCCAAAGATATTTTAGATGTTTAAAATAGTACCCTTGTATCCTATACTAAGAATTGTTATCCGAACCCTGAATATTGTAAACAGTACCCTTATTAAACATTTTAGAAGAAAAAATAATGGATTTTTTGTCTAACGTTACCATCAATCTAGGTACCTCATTAAATATTTTCGGTTTTTTTTAAAAACTTCAAAGACTTTACTAAAGAAGCTTTTCTCATTACTAGAATTCAAAATAATTGAGTTTGATAATATTCATAATGTAATAACTGAAGTATTTTTGAATAAACTTAATAAATTTGGAATTTAACTAAATAACAAGTTGAAATTCTCAAATATTCTGCGTCAATTTAATTGGCTATAAGCTTTCAAATGAGACAACTCGTAACACACCTACACAAGTTACCTATTCCATTTCTGCATTTTAGGTTCCAAATTAAACTCGAAATATAATATTAAATTTAAACCTGATATTATAACATTAAATGCTCAATTTGTATGTGAGCCACATACAAAATCTGAAAATACATAATTTTTACGCCCGCAAATCATACTTTAATCAAAATATAACCTAATACTAACTTGCAAATTGCAAAAAAACGTAAGAAAATTTGAATTTCGTTGGTTACCCTGGCGCATCCACCTTAAAGGCGGTAATAGAGGCACGAGCAAGTACGCGTACTTGAACACGAGCAAAACAGGTCGTCGAGCCATAAGTACGCGTATTTGCTCATACGTCTATCACCCACTCTAAATATTGGCATTTATGTCGTACTCCTACGAGATAAGTTTGAATGTCCTTTGGTCAAAATTTAAATCCTTTGCTGTTTCGTCCTGATCTGCGTAAGCCGTAAGAGTAAAACTGAAACTGATTTTTCCATTAATTTCAAAGGAACCCTACCGTCATACGGCATAAATACGGTAGCAGACATTGCTCCTTATTCTACCATTCTTTCTCTCAACTAATGAAAATCTCGGGGGTCCTCACGGTTTTATGTCACTTCTAAATTCCATGGCTTAAGGTGCAGTAAAGTTGAGCTACAAAGAACAGATGACGTTTTTCCTTGCTCATTACATTGGACGACTGACAATATAGCCCTGGATTGACTGAAATTGGAAAAAATATCTTTGACGTTGATTAGGCTAAAACGCATCAAAATCCAAGAACGTTTCGTAATAAGCAAGGTCTAGAAAAAGTTAATTTACAGTACGGAGAAACTGAGATCGGAAATAATATTAATAATGGTTTTTTGCTAGTGCTTGATCCCTTAGCCTATCCCAAAGGAGAATGTCAGTTCACATATTCGACATTATAAACGATAGTGCTGTTTCTATCCGTCGCCATTTAACTTTAATTAAATGACGTATATCTAAGCCTAAAATAACTGTCTCAAAAATAAGCCTTAACTACTTACTTAGATATTATAATTAATTAACGACCGCTGTAATTATGTACCTATATTTATTTTCACTGAATTGAGGAGTCCATGGCTAAAGAATAACAGCCGCACAGGGCGATCTTCAAAGCTAAGCAACGCTAGCCCAGGTTGGTCTGTGGATGGGTGATCATCTTAACATACCGAGTTTCCTCCGTGTCTCGGAAAGCACGTTAAGCTGTTGGTCCTGGCTGTCATTTGTAGAACTTTGGCAGTCGTTACGAATTGTCAGAAGCCAGTAAATCTGACTTCAGTCTTGCCAAGAAATACCGTGTTACCTATTTAATGGATTGTGGAGGTCTGGTAGGCAGCCGTTTCACGTAAAATACTGGTATTCAGCTGAATCCTGTTTGACTGGAAGCCGACCCCAATATAGTTGGGAAAAGGCTAGGCAGATCGATTTTCACTGAATTAGCGTTCCTGAATTATCATCGCAATGATATTGATGACTGTTCCCTATAGTGGCTTCCAACCTCCTCTGATACTATCAGCCCAAGAAAATTCGAAAAGGAATGCGTCCTTCCAGATATTTCAGTGCCGCCTACAAATACTTAAGTGAAAAATAGCAAGAAATACGCTTTACAGGCATTTTTTTAACAATGAATTCGTCAAGGATCAAGAATATCTGCTTATGAAACTAAAGAGGACATCGACGTCTGAGCTGAAAAATTAAATGGTGAGTACTTAATGAATGGTACGTGCCAATTTACATTAAACGACTACGTTCAGTTTCATTTGTGAAACCCGCTGTTTCACCAATGAAACTGAACGCGATCAGTACATCTGAACTGCGTTCAAGAGCTGTCACTGTCAATATTCCAAAAACGTAAACGTAAACGTGGTTTGTATGCTGATTGCGTTCAGTTTCATTGGTGAAATTGGCCCCAAATGAATTCTAGGAACGAATCAGTACGTTCAGATTTGGCACTAGTTGCCAAATCTGAAGTCAATAGGGGAAGGATTTGACTTTGTCCTGCTGTGGGCAAATACAAGCCACGGCTGTATCCGAAAACGAGTCTTCTAAACTCATCATCTGCCTAGCCTTGTCCCAACTACATAGGGGTCGGCTTCCAGTCAAACCGAATTCAGCTAAGCACCAGTGTTTTACGTGGAGCAGCTGCCTACCAGACTTCCACAACCCATTAACTGGGTAACACGATACATCATGGCAAGTCATGGCAAGACTGGAGTCAGATTTACTGGCTTCTGACAATCCGTAACGACTGCCAAAGATCTACAAATGACAGCCGGGACCAACGTCTTAATGTGCTTTCCGTGGCACGAACGAAACTCCACAGACCAACCTTGGCAAGCATTGCTTAACCTTCAAGATCGACCTGTGCGGCTGTTATTATTTAGCCACGAGCTCCTCAATTGTTTTGTATTAAAGTTAATGTACATTTACGTATCTCAGTCACGCCATTTCCTTTTAAGGGTAGGCAGAAATGGAACTCTCTGAAAAAGTGACACTCTACTGGCGGTACCTAACGTCAAAATGCGAAAGTTTTCGGAATGGACAACGTCACTTTGCGGTACAGTAGTGCTTGTCAATCATAGACCTTACATCTTAATTACAATGTTACTAATTTATTATCTATCTATACATTTTATATATATAACTAAAACTAGCAAATACACTAAACTAAAAACAAACTAAAATATAGCATCAAAAAATTCATCCTCGATGCTGTCAGCTGGTAATGTGCCCAAGAGACTGGCGGCTACGTTGAATGGCAATGCTTAATCTCTGCCCAAAGTAAAAGCCAGCTCTTGGGTCACGGGAAGTGTCAACCAGCCATTTCGAAATTTCTTTGAAAAGGCTGTGAGCATAAGGACCCCACGGCCCGAGGGTTTCAACCCCAAACGGCTCGAAAATATAATTACCAATAAGGTTACTATATTTCCGTCGCTTGAGGTTTTCCGCAGCCGCAGCGGCAGCGCCAGCACAACACGATGAACTAGGAAGATGGGATGGCGCGATTTGTCAATCATATACATATTTAACTTTTCGACCATCGTTATCGCTCGGATATGGTAAACGCCAGATAAATGTGCAATAACGGTCATTAACCCACATACATTTATTGACTTCCTTAATACACTAACAAAACCAAGGATATAAACCTGTCTTGAATCGAATTCTACGTGATCCTTTACGTTCTCTAGTAATGAAAAACGGTTCATAATTTATTGTTCGGGTATCTACGATGATATATTAAGTATGTAGGTACTTTTTTGCGAGTTTATCTGGCGCTTAGAATGTCACTTAATCCACAGACGGCTTCGATATACCTACCTCGTAACTTCTTCTGCTTAATTTTATATCACAGACAAACATTAAAAAAATAAATAATAAGAGGTCTTATTAATACTATTTAAATAAAAAAGACAAAAACCTGCTCACCATACACACAGCTAAACGCATTCAAAAACCAACTAAAACTCTTAAAACGTTTTTCCAACAAACTCCGGATAGATACTGACCTGTGCAACCAATAAACTGAAAGAGTTATAACCCCGGCCCATCTGTAAATTGATAGTGTTTAATGGAATCCAATAAGAGAGGTTTAACTTACTTAAGTTATCGTGTCGTTATGGCGGAAATGAAATTCAATGTTTAGTTATTGGTATAGGAAATTATTTGTTCTGCAGTTATTGGTTTCGTATTGTAGCAAAGCTTGGGGTCGTTTTTTGATTAAAAAGTTTGTAAGAAATGGCAGGTCGACTGCGTTCTTTCGTTGAGAAAAGTTACAATTGCAACACCATGTAGGTGGGTATGTACAGGGTGGCCAACTTAGAAGTTTACAACTTTTTTGCCGCCATTTTGTTAGGTTTGACAGTTATTTGATAACAATTATTTCGTGTAGATACGGCAAATTCGATATAAAGCATTGTTCCTTTGAACTACGTGTTTTAATTATCAAAACGTTCTACTCAAACCAATTTTCTATTGCGGAAACGCTGAGCAAATTGCGAACAATTTTCGGTAGAAATCACCTTCCTTTGCGGATGTGGTTCCAACATGACGGGGTCACATGTCATACGGCCAGCTACACAATCGATATATTGAGAAGAATGTTTTCAGGTCAATTAGTTTCAAGAAATGGTGACATCTGTTGGCCCCCAATATCACCGGATTTGCAGCTCCTGATTTTTTTCTGTGAGGCTATCTAAATGGACGATTTTGAATATTTAATATTTCTTGTCAGCCTGTCAGCTCTATGCTGACAAGCCAAGAAATATTCAAAATTTAAAACAGAATATCCGAAACGCATTCAGTTGGATAGCGCCGGAAATGTGCGAAAATGTGATGAGGAACGCGATAAAAAGAGCTCACATTTGTCGCGCTGCTAGAGGTGGACATTTGGCAGATGTTATTTTCCATACGTCATTGCCAAGCCTAAAATAATATTTTTGAAACAATACCTAGTAATTGCTATTTTATGTAAAAAGAATATTTTAAAAAGCTATTTTTAAAGCTACTTAAATGACTAACTTTGGGGTCGAGTCACAAATGGTTTTGTTTATTGTGAAATCATGAAAAAGTTACTCGAATTTCTAGGCAAGTATCCAAATTATCACTTACCATCATTATATGAAATACAAATTACATACAAAAAAACAAATATTTCGGACACGTCATACGCAACGAAGATTTCATGGGGCGCCTCATCGTCCAAGGCCATGGAGAAGGGAAACGCGGCAGATCACCTACACGCTGGACCCACTTGTCTCACCGCCGGCGATCAGCGAGTAGCGAGTAAAGCTTCAAACTCGAAACGAGCTAGCGGTCAGCGAGTAGCGAGTGAAAAGTTTCGATAGTTTTGAAGCTCGGCTTTCCAGCAAGTGCTTTTGTGCGACGGGCTTTTACACGCAATAATCGCTCCGGGCCGCACAATAGATAGAAATCACCGCTGTTTGGTGATTGCTGACGGCCAAGCGAGCATCGCCGAGCGAGTGTCACTGAGCGAGTACAATCTTTGATAGCTCTTGTCGCTGCGATTAACTAAAGGTAAGAGCCGCTCGCCAGCAGTGTGAACAGCCAGCTATAAACTATGAATGTATGTGTCTCTTCTACTCACACGAGATCTAGGTATATGTTTTGTCCCTTTCCTCAGCGAGAAAAAAGTCGATAGCTACTCCCTTCCTCGCCGGCGGTGAGACAAGTGCCTTAAAGCACCACAAAATGCTCCAACGAGCAACCCTCTCGCGACACCTACAACAGGAGTCGTTGGAAACGCATTGTAAAGGTTTCCGTACTCACAGAGGCCAACCGTGACTGTCCGACATCATCATAAGCCACGACCACTCTGTCAAGAGAGCACTACTGAAGAGAGATCAGGCGAAATAGAGATTAAACGCGAGCCTTCTTAATAAAATCCTACCTTTATGCTGGAATTAATCAGAATTTCAGGCTGAAGTAGAGATTGACAAATACTTAACTTCAAATTCAATTTTTTTTTATTACGCGTAAAAGTCATGTGATAACACTTATTTACGTTAAGAGTCATCATGTTCAGCCGACACCATTCGTGTATTGCATCCAGATCCTTCTGAAGAAGTGATACGTCCAAGTCCGTTTTAATTTCTTTGTACAATTTTAAATCATCTGCAAACATGGAACATTTGCTGTGTCGTATGGTGTGGCGAAATAGAGATTAAACGCGAGCCTTCTTAATAAAATCCTACCTTTATGCTGACGTTAATCAGAATTTCAGGCTGAAGCCGAGATTGACAAATACTTAACTTCAAATTCCTTAGGTATTCAAAAATCGCATGCAAATCTATTATGATTTGATCATAAAAAATTACCGGTTATGAGAAAAAAAGCAATCATGGATGAAAACGATTCGTTATAAAAAATAGGAAGCGGGTAAGCAAACAGTATTCGACTAATACACACGTAACAATAATTTATCGGAACACAGCGTTCAAGGAAACCCATTGTAAAAATAATGGTTTAGGGGAGCGACCCCTAAGTCGGGAGTCCCAGCGATTACCAAATCAAACAAGTCCATTTGGACCCTATGCTTGACAAAGTTGATCGCTTTAAGTTGCTTGGAAAGGTTCTCGTTTAGGCTCATAGTGGATGGATTTGATTTGGGTCCTGAATTTGAGCAGTTCAGGGAAAAGACAAGTCTGGTTTGTACATTTGACAACCATTTCCAGGGTTTTATTTGTTATATCATGAAATGTGTGGTATTCCAATGAAATGTGAGAATTTCTAATTTCTCTTGACATTTCATTGAGTGTCAAAAGTAATCCTAACTTATCCAACATTAAGGCTGCTTGTCCATAGACGCAAAGCAAGGCAACGACGCGGAGAAACGGAGAAATATTACTGACATTTTATACAGCCTAAACTTGTTAGTACCTAAGCATACAATTGAAGCGGTTATTTTCTGTCTTACATGGTAATCATATAAACTATCATTTTTAATAACAATACTAAGTGAAACCGCAAGACAGTTTTGTGGCAAACTGTTGGGCAGTAGCGACCCCACGGGCCTGATCTCCAGGGAGAAGTCTTAGTCTTCGTTTCTAGCTTGCCTTTATTGGCTGGCCGGAGTGAACACTGACGAGGGACAGAGCTCCCACCTCTTTCTTGCTTTAATCGGCTGGTCTGAGTGGAGATTCGCAAGAGCAAACGTGCTCGGGAGAAGGATGTATAATTCAGTTTGATATTGGTAGGGATCTTGACCTTAATTCCGAGATTGTCCTGATAGCCGTGGCATACCTCTCTACTCCTTTAGCACCTCAGAATATGTTGCCCCCTTGGCGCTACGTCAATTTGTGCTAGCAATTGATTGAGTGTGCAAGTCACCCCCCCCCCCATTTTAAAGCAAATTTAATTGGCAGTGGTCAGGCAGGGGCCAATAGTTCTTCCATAGTAAACGGTTATCAGTCCACTAAACCACCCATAGCGTTTCATCTTTTGTTTCCATATTCTGCAATAGTCCTGCACCAACCGGGGATTGTCCTTGGGTATACTTTCACAGTGCATACAGGGATAATCGTCAGTTGGTGTACCATTCCATTTGAAATGTCTAACGGGGCCTCTGCGAGTTGGCTTCGGCCCCTCGTACGCCTATCGAAGGAACGGGTCTCCAGGGACACGAGAAAAAAAAATACTAAGTGTTAATCTTCACAACCCGGCCAAGTGCGAGTTGGACTCGCACACGAAGGGTTCCATACCCTATACCTTATTTATTATTTGTTGTCATAGCGGCAATAGAAATACACAATCTGTGACAATTTGAACTGTCTACCTATAAAGTTTCTTGAGATACAGACCTCTGACAAACAATCGGACGGACGGGTGGACGGACGTACAGCGGAGGCTTAGTAACAGGGTTCCGATGGTACCCTTTGGTTACGGGACCTTACGGGGAACTTTTGGTTGGTCAGTAAATTAATTAAATAACATGGTTGATTAACAAGACAACACAAATAAAACCAAAAGATATCAAAACAAACTGATTAAATCTATTTAAATAATATGTACAACTAAAACGTATAACACCCAACATCCTGAATTTCACTACCCCTAGTCAAGATGGCAGTAAACTGGACACAATGCTATACCACCTTCTTTATCTCTTCAGATAATTCTCAAGTACCCATCTTAGTACTTTACGAGCTTGTAAAGCCTAACCCGTTTCGGTTGTAAAAAGTTTAATAACTAAATAGGTTACGATTTTCTTACAACGACGATGTTATCTGAGTCTTAAATTGGGTAACTTAAATTCAGAGATTAAATTCTTTAGTTATAAATGGAAATAGAAAATGATTTTGGGCTGTAAAGGTTTAGGGTTAAATGTTAATCTTGTAAATGAACAGGAAGTGGCTTTTGTCTTGTTCAGGGAAATGGATCGGTGATCAGAGTCGAAACCAAGGCTATGGTTTCGATTCTGCGTTGCGTTTGACTTTTAATTAATTGGCGTCCGTGTTTAAGAGGTATAGGTCATAGGAGTTCACATTTGCTTCGGTCCACTACAAGACCGATATAGTTGTGGTGTGTTCGAAGCAGATATGCGGTCGTATAAGGGTCTCGCTTTTCAAGTACAGAACCTCAAAAAACTATCAAATTCACGTCGCAATATTATCTCGAAAGGGTTGCCGTGGCCTTAGAACGCAAAGGGCATTAGGAGGAACACGGGTGGGTTTTAGTCAGTAAGAGTCTGACACTCCCTTCTGCTCCGCCCAGAGAGGAATGAATCATTTGATGATTTTCCATCCAAAAATAAAGAGTGCAAGCTTGTTTATTGAAAAACCGGCCAATTTCGAGTCGGACTCGCACACGAAGGGTTCCGTACCATAAGCCTTGATTTTTATTATTTGTTGTTATAGCCGCAATCATCATCTGCCTAGCTTTATCCCAACTATATTGGGGTTGGCTTCCAGTCAAACCGGATTCAGCTGAATACTAGTGTTTAACGTGGAACGGCTGCCTACCAGATCTCCACAACCCATTAACTGGGTAACACGGTACTTCTTGGCAAGACTGGAGTCAGATTTACTGGCTTCTGACTATCCGTAACGACTGCCAAAGATCTACAAATGACAGCCGGGACCAACAGCTTAACGTTCTTTTCGAGGCACGGAGGAAACTCGGTATGTTAAGATGGTCACCCATCCACAAACCAACCTTAAAAAGCAAGCGTTGCTGTTTTTATTTACCCAAGAGCTCCTCATAAGCACACATAAGCTCCTACATGAATGGAATCAAATTTGCAACACGCGACAGTTAGAGAGAAGTAAGCTAAAAATAATAATAATAATAATAATAAGTTACCCACCTGCTCCATAAGACCGGTAGTCCCGCGGAACCCATGAACTATAGACCAATTACTTGTTTGTCGACGGTCTATAAACTTCTTACATCCATTCTGAGAGTGAAGATCAATGAACACATTGAGACTAATTCAATTATGTCCACCTCTCAGAATGGATGTAGGAAGGGGTCCCGCGGCACTAAGGAGCTTCTCCTCATAGACATGGCTATAAGCCAACAGGTCCGTCGATCCCGCAAGGATCTGTCGACATGTTGGATAGACTACAAGAAGGCCTACGACTCTGTGCCACATACATGGCTCATGAGGGTGTTGGAGTTGTACAAAATAGATGCAACTCTACGCACCTTTCTTGAGTCATGTATGAGGCAATGGAAAACAGTCCTTCGCTATCCAGGATGTCGACCAATTCAGGGGGACAATGAGCCTGTGTGGATTAAACGGGGAATATTTCAGGGTGACAGTTTGAGTCCGCTTTGGTTTTGCTTAGCTCTGAATCCTCTAAGCACATTGCTGGAGGGTTCAGGTCTAGGCTATCGGTTGAGAAGAGGTGGTCAGGCCATATCTCACCTTCTTTACATGGATGATCTGAAACTCTTTGCCCCCAACAATTCGCGACTGATGGAGCTACTGAAGTTGACTGAAACCTTCAGTAGTGCCATCAGGATGGAATTTGGTGTGGACAAATGTGCAGTCATGCATGTAAAGAAAGGGGAGATTATGGAATCTGAGAGAATTCAACTCTCGGATTCCATACAGGTTAGATCACTCAGCTCGACCGAAACCTATAAGTATTTGGGTATATCGGAAGCGTTGGGCATTAATGTTACTGACATGAAGCAATCGTTGAAGGAACGCTTCTTTGGCCGCCTAAAAAAGGTTTTGAATAGCCTTTTGTCGGGCGGAAATAAGGTGCGCGCCTTCAACGGTTGGGTCATGCCGGTATTAATGTACTCTTTCGGCATACTCAAATGGACTCAAACTGAGCTTGACGCCCTGGATAGGAGAGTACGTACACTGCTGACCGCAAACCGGATGCATCACCCACGATCGTCGGTGATGAGACTGTACATTCCGCGGAAGTGTGGAGGTCGAGGCTTTTTAAACGCCAAGACTCTCCACAACCGCGAGATGTGCAGTCTCAGAGAATATTTCCTCACAGCTGATGTGGGTATGCACCGAGATGTGGTCGCAGTGGACAAGGGTCTCACCCCGTTGTCCATGGCTAAGGAGAACTGGCGCAAACCTGTGATACTTACCACGGATGACCGCAAGGAGGTATGGAAAGGCAAGGAGCTTCACGGGCGCTTCTATCGGGCTCTTCATGGGTCTGATGTAGATTTTTCAGCGTCCGTGGCCTGGCTACGTTTCAGTGATCTTTTCGGGGAAACTGAAGGTTTTGTCTGTGCGATTATGGATGAAGTTATCTTGACGAATAACTACCGGAGGCATATTATGAAGGATGGAACGGTGGACGTGTGTCGGGCATGCCACCGTCCGGGTGAGTCCATCAGACATATTAATATTATCTCTGGTTGTTCTCGGCTGGCTAACGGCGAGTACTTGCACAGGCACAACCAAGTGGCCAGGATTATCCATCAGCAACTTGCTTTGAAATATAAACTTGTGGATTCTGAGGTACCGTATTACAAGTATGTGCCCGACCCAGTTCTCGAAAATGACCATGTCACGTTGTACTGGGATCGGTCTATCATCACTGATAGGACTATTGTTGCCAATAAGCCTGACATAGTGGTGATAGACCGATTAGCGCGCCGCACAATGATAATTGATGTTACCATCCCGCACGACGAGAACCTCGTGAAGGCCGAGAAAGAGAAACAAATCAAGTATCTCGACTTAGCGCACGAGGTTGTCGACATGTGGAATGTGGACTCAGCTATCATTGTGCCGATAGTCATTACGGCCAATGGCCTGATGGCCAAAAGCTTCGACGAACATCTGTCGAAGCTGGCGTTACGCGGTTGGGTAAAGGGCCTGATACAGAAGGCAGTACTCCTCGATACGGCTCGTATTGTTAGGAGGTTCCTTTCTCTGGAGCCCTAACCACCGGTAGCTTGGACCCTGCTCCCGACACCGGCGGATTACTACTTTTATATTTTTAAATGTATTTTTTATGGTTTTTTAGAGATATATTTAAAAATATACTTTGTATGTAAATAAGAATAAATAAACGAAATAATAATAATATTCCACACAACTATCACACAACGCCATCTAGTCCCAAGCTAAGCAGAGCTTGTGTTATGGGTACTAGACAACTGATAAACATACTTATATATTTCTAAATACATACATATTATAGATAACTACACCCAGACACAGAACAAATGATCATGCTCATCAAGAGCATATGAAAATAAACAGTTACAGGCAAAGACGTACACTAACACCGTCTGAATTTCGGCCTTTTTATTCCATTCTCAGTCACAAGAAGGCCTTAATTTAATATGGCCTGCTCGATTTGTTTACAAAGGAAAAATTTATTCATGAAATTTGTTTTGGAGGGTCCAGGCCGGCTCGGGTAAAAATAAACTTTCCAAGCGTGGGTAACTTTGACCCAGAGATCTTTAGGGCTACCATATTTTTAAGGATACGTCTTGTTTTTTGAGTGCTCTTAGGTTTGCTATAAATACAGTCTTAATTGAGTTGATTTGTGTTATTGGAGTTATAAGTTGCAAAAGATTCGGTAGTTGGTTGTTTTTGTTGGTTGATAAAATAATATGGTTTTCGGATCACAGTTGCTAAATGATTAGAATTTTGCTTAAATCTGGTTTTGAAATAAATAAAGGTTGACTTGCGTTTGGTGTTTTATTTATTCCAAGCTTTTCATCCGCGACTTCGTCCGCGCTGCAATTTGCTTATGTTATTAACTGATAATTTAGCTTTCTATTGGTCATAAAATGATTTACATTAGTTCAGTAGTTTCGGAGCTCATTCGGCACAAACAAAAAACTATCCTCTTTATAATATTAGTAGAGATTCATGTAATTTTTTCAGCCTATTCTGTCCCATTGCAGGGCATGGGCCTCATCCGACCAATTGGAAAAAAAAAATGCATCGTCATTTTTGCACCATCAATTACAATAAGCTAAGACACTCATACTAAAGCTCAACCAAGGCTTTTTTATAACACATAACCAGCTATCCTTATACCCAATCCTTGAACAAACTCGAGCACGACAACCTCATTAACCCGGTAAATAATCAAATGACGAGACCTTTTTTTAAGGAAAGCGAATAAAAACATTGTACAGTTTATAATTTCAACAAGGGGCTAAGCTAACAGTACAAACGGGTATTACAAAAGATCCTCTTTTTCAACGCACAAAGAGTCGAAAAAGTAACAATAACCTTGATAAATAACAAGCTATGAAATGCAGGATATCTCCGGTTGTGGATCGGCTTAAACTTTTCAAGGCGGATTTGGGAAACCCATAAGTGAGAAAACATGTTTTTTGGTTTCAATTATTTTGGATAGTCTTACTCAGATTTTGTTTGTTTAATCCTTCAACATGGTGTTTGTCCAACGTGTACTTAGGATTTTAAATATAGGAATAAAAAGTTATATTATTTCTGCAAAAAAAAATAAATAAAAAAAATAATGGGTCTTTGAAAATGTGATTTCTGTATTTTTTTGGTCTAATATTATTGGCGCTTCGAACTAGTTTTAACACAATAAATATTTTGATTTGTCTACAAGAAATCTTAGAATAGAATTTATATTCTATGAAACATATGACTCATCAATTCTCCAACCATAGTATGACAAGAACTTATGATTCTAAAAAGAATCAAATTACTCACAATCTCAACCCTCGCCTGACTCAGACCACAAAAATAAAATTCCATTTTTCAAAATTATTTGGCACCGCTACAGTCAGACAAATAGATCTGTCTGCATTTTAAAACAAAAGACTACGTTATCCAATTTGCAGTAATAAAACGGGAAAGTCCATATTATTTGCGAATCAAGATTTTAGAGGGTAAGTCTGCCAAACGGTGCTGTTGTCGGGTGCAATATCCTGTCTGTCCCGCCTAGATTAAGTTCATATAACCAGTACATATTGTAGTAGGAAATTGTTTCCAGCTTAGAGTTCACTTAATTGTTTGTGTGAACTTGGCTTGGAATTCGTAGTGCATTTTGTCGGTGAAATCTTAATTAGTTTTCAGGCATCGAAGTGCAATTTGTTTTTAGTTGTAGTGTTCGGTAAGTGGTGGTATTATTTTCAGGCTGTTATTAGTGGTATACGGTGTTTTAGTTACTAATAACTTTTCGGTGAAAGAAATGTTATATTTTTAGAAATACTTGTTAACAGAGTAATCATTTCTGGGGCTTACAGGTTGGAATATAAAGCAGGTTCTGAAATGAAGGAGTTGGTATACTGAAAATAACCATGCCCCTTGTCTATTTCTAGTATACCATACATACATACATAATCGGCCTATATTGTTCCCACTGCTAGGACATAGGCCTCCTCTCATTCAGTATACCAACTCTTTTCAAAACTAGTACGAATATTAGTTTAAATAACAGTCGTCTAGAATACTTTAAATCATAACTGGAACGGTCAGATATTGTTTAACACCAAAACGCTTCCAAAACTCTTCACAAGGGTGAAAAAATACCTCTTATCTACAAGACCTTGAAGATTTTATGTTTATCAAACTACAATATCTTCAACCAAATTAATTGCTAGAACAAAGCACATAAAAAAAACTTTATAAACACAAGAAATAAATATCAATCTTTCACAGTTAGGAACTTAAGTCTTCGTTATCTTTCAAGTTATTTTTTTCTGAGCAAACGTGACCTGATACCATTACGGTAATACCTAAAACTTTGGCGAACAATAGTGAGACTATAAATATTCGTAGGTAGCTCACGCACGGCTGGGTAGTCGGAGAGATAGTGTTGTGAAATAATATTTTATCTTGTATTAGTAGCTCCGCTCCTATTGGTTTTAGCGTGCCCATATAGCTCATAGCCTTCCTCGATAAATGGGCTACCTAACACTGAAATAATTTTTCAAATCAGACCAGTAGTTCCTGAGATTAGCGCGTTCAAGCAAACAAAAAAACTTTTCAGCTATATATATTAGTATGGATTGTATTTAAGCGTTGCTTTGATAATTCATAAGAGAACCAAGGTTGCTGACATAGCTCAAAGGATCGACAAATTGAAGTGGCAGTGGGCAGGGCACATTGCTCACAGAACAGATGGTCGATGGGGCCCAAAAATTCTGGAGTTGCAACCGCGTACCGGAAGACGCAGCGTTACTAGGTGGACAGATGAGGGTAACCGATGGATGCGAAATGCATAAAACGGTTGTCTTGGCGAAACTTGGAGGAGGCCTATGTCCAGTAGTGGATGTCTTTGGGCTGATATGATAATGAAAATGAATCGCCTTAATTCGTTACTTTTGTGTGAATTGCTAATTCAGTGGTCTGACAAAAAATAAAACAAAAATTAAATTGAAACTAATTAAAGTCACAAATTATGTGTTCACTTTTAATTACATTAAGTAAGCCAGACACTCCAAAATGGTCTTTTATATCTAACGCAATGTTACTTAAAACACCTTTCACTAGGTCAAAAGGGGTTATTGAACTCGCAAAACTTAGGTCTGTTAAAAATATTTTCATAACCTTTTTATACCTGCGGCTTCACCCATATTTAAATCGAAAATTGCCCCATTAATATTAAAACAAACGTTATTTCTCCCATACACAGTATAATAAAATAAAGTATGTAGGTAAATATTATACAGGTTGGTACTACACGTAAAAATTAGGTACTAATATTGAGCCCAAACACAACACTTTTCTTTTTTAATTTATTTATTTACTCAATGAAAAATATTTTTTAAAAGGAGGTTTACAATTGGTGGAGAAATAATAAAAAAAACATGCAGCCGAACAAAGAACCTCCTTTTTGAAGAAGTCGGTTAAAAAGTGTGTACCATGTCTTGGACATTTTTCTCAATAGAGATAGATTTACGCTTTGGAATGTACAACTAGCTTCATCTCTGTGACTAACTGACTCCTTGGAAAATCGAAAAATGTCTGTAAATTGGTTTAATGTGTTAAATAAAATATTTATACATATATCTATTGTCTACGGTAAGTTGATTGGGACTGGGCACTCGAGCCGAATAGTGCCCATGCCGCCGCGGCCAGGCCTGATGTCTCGACCCCGTACCTCTGCGACGCTGCAGCCTCCAATCGCTGCGACCGCCGCCACCACCTCCTCCTTGGTGACCGAGTCGTCAAGACCGGTCACCTCGATGGTCGCCGACTTCACCGGTCGGGCCACAACCACTGCAACTCCTGAAAACCAGAATCAACAGTGGCAACCACCAGACAAACTCCGAGCCAATGAAAACCGACGAGTCCCGGAGAAACGATTCAACTGTCTTGGATCCTGCAACGAAATTAATCAGAAAAGTACAGCGGAGGAGTAGGAAAAAAAATAGAAATATAATTTCCACTTCCCTCCGTATCAAGCAGGAGACAGAATAGAACTAGGCCAATAGGCACCAAGGGACAAATACAACTGGGTTAAGCCCAGTTGCCAAGCACTACGGATTATATAGTATCTTACCACTTAAACTAATGGGTCCTAAATTGTGATCTACTTTTGATTCCAGTAATAGGGATGGCAAAATCCCTTAAACGCACGGAAAGTTCTGGTTTCAACAAGGTCCGTATAGTAAACTACCCCAGATGTAACACACACTACTAACACTACTATTATTATCTAACACTACTATTTATCACTTGATAAGTATTAAAGCTCAAGCTAAACCAACATATTTTACTTCCCACAGAAATTATTCCCGTTTGTACATTAAGTCTCCCTAGCTCCTATCCTAAGAGTAAAGTTGCAAGAACTTAATAACATCCCAGACTTGAGCGCAGACCACGCGAGCCTTGCTAAATGAAATATGCCATGATTATATTGTATGTTATACTTGTACGTTGTCAAATTGAGCTCATATGCTGGAACTTGCATTCTGTATTATATTGCAATGTTGGTGCGGGATTTTCTGG